>CAWUFW010005046.1:0-1417458 GCA_963921515.1 Calotriton arnoldi | reverse complement strand
AGCGGACAACCCCCACCAGCGCGTGCACACTACACATCCACCATCGCATCCACATATGACACACAGGCCAAATCCTAACATCGCGGAACACATGTGTACACACCACCTGGGACTAGGAACCAACCACCCCGTCACGGCCCCAAAGCGCCGATGACGCCGCCACACATGCGCACAACGCAGAGGCCAACCGCAGCGCCATGCATGCGTCGCACACAGACACAGGGACACAACCAAGCAGCACACACACCAGCCCCACCCCGAACGCACATGACACGTGACAGGCCGGCCACAGACATGTCCCCAACGCCCAATTCACGGACAACACCCAACGCCACACAACCGACGCACACATGTCAGTGAAGTCACGCAACAGCAGGACACACCCCAGTGTAACAAACATGGCGAAGCACACAGCGGCGGCAACACCAACTAGGAGAAGCAGGGCTCCTTCGGGAAGAGGAACGCCAGTACCACACTGAAAAACCCATACCACCCTGCACATATGAACAAGACACATGAAACGGAACACCAAAGAGCCCGGTGACCGACAACAGGTGGCCCAAGAATTACATCCACACACAAGGCCCAACGCAGAGCGGAAAGGCAGCCTGCCGCCCACACAAGGGAGAGCAGACAGCACTGAATGACCTTCCATTCCAACACCGAAACCACAGCCCTACGACAGAAGCCGGTGAATACAGCCATTGTCCAAGAATAGACCAACACAGGCATGCCGAGGAGACCGACCACACGGCAGATAGCGCATATCACAGAAGCACACAACGGACGGGGAAGAAAGAAGAAAACACTCCCCCATGTCGGCCACATGCAAGTTAATTGGAAGGAGTCACACAGCACTGACCTTGAACTGTCTGAGAAGCATGTGGGAAGAGGGCCCGTGTCCTCCAAACAAGCCAACAGAACACAAGTCCTGTCTCCCTACGACTACACAGAGCTCACAGCAACCTCGGAGCGTGCACATTGCAGACTGCACACACAGCCGGAGCACGCCACCACAACGCACCGCTGCGAAATGGCAACCGCAACACACCTACCCAACTACGCCGAAGAGCTCAAGCTGTACCAAACCAGCACGATACATACATTGGGATGCGATCTCCTGTCCCTGCTGAACGTAAGTTACCGACTGACTTACCGCATCACATTGTTCAGCTGCGTCATGCCCGTCTTCTACTGTCGGAGGTGTCCCTACCAGCATCCCGTCGAGATATGCCTCTCCAACCCGGCATGTCTGAAGGCGGACCTGCTACCACTACTCCTCCCTCTGGACGCACACGACAGGGCCTGCTCTGCCTATGGGGGCATGGCGTATGTGGCCAACATCGCACGCGCACTGAAATGGAACCACTGTGCCTCCACACGACGGATCATCGAGAACAGCTACATCGAATGTCACCCAGCATGCCCCATCATGGTCCTCCAAGGGACAACCTACGAACAACACCTTGACAGCCACCATCCGCTTCATTGGCTGGCAAACATGTACACCACCAATGACATGGAAGCCCTGCTGGACGGCATCGCATACCTGACAACCTGTAAATACGTCGGACCACAACGCAGGTTCCCCGACTGACCTATGAAGTCCAACCCCGCACCCATGCTCAGCTTCCGCACGGACTGGCCAGTCACCACCACAACAGCCATACCAAACGACCGGCAACTGTAACCACACCATCAACGACATCGCCATGACATCGGATATGACCGGGACATGCACACTGTTCCCCATCACATCCAGGAACACCGCATGCATCGTGGGAGGCAGTGGCATGGGCTCTGTGCATCGCACCCACATGGACGGAACTGCACGAACAACCAGGACACGACATGGATCCAGCGCACATGGACACACACACCGCTCAGTGGACATGAATAGGTCGCCTGGAGTCTGTGGGTGCTGCACCCCTCCCACCCCCGCCCCGGGAATCCCATACCAGGACCTTTGCATGGACGACAAGTGCATACAACAACAACACGACCCCAGTGACTGTGACATGTCCAGTAACCACCACAGTGCAACAACAAGTGGCACGCCGCTGCATGCACGCAAGCACATGCCCTGATGTCATCTCACATGCACGCGTGCATGAGGAACAACCGCAGCAAACCTGTCACATGGAACTGAGATGGACTGTGCCCATGATGCCGAGCGGTCTGGTAGGCTACATGTATACCGTCTGTGTCAAAGTCCGCAGCTCCGCAGCTATACGTAAATGTACATTAGCACAGCCTTGGCCAAGCAGATGTAACCCCACACCCTATCCCATTTGTAATCATGCTCAGTATATCCTCAATATGTATTCCGCTGCCAGTAGTGTCCACTATACTGCATCACAGAGGACAGAAGACTCAATATAATGTTTGAAACCAGAACTGTCTCCGCTGACTCATTTCACAAGTACGAATGAGAGAGGATGAGAGTATGTGAAGTACACGGCAGTCGTGACATGACCATGTAGTCCACTGGTATTGGATGTCAACGCAAATGAGTAGCACTACTGTGGAAGACACACATGTGTCGTGTGAAGTCGTATGGACGCAGTGCTCAGGTGGGTGGGTGCGACGGGTAGATGCGCACATGCCAAGTTGGAGCACGCCGTGTTGGGAGGGCTCATGAACAGTACACCACCGCTTCCCTGGGCATTGTGAGAGGACACCTGTCGGGGGGAGTGAACACGTGTGTGCACAGCAGCCGGGCACACGTACAAAGCGGTACCAGGCGCACCTCAGCCCACCCTCTGTGGACGAGCTGGATCCTGTTGTGCGCCCGCCATGCCCCTTGACAAGGCACACACAGCCCCAGTCGACCAGGTGTAACCCCAACATAGTCAATCCGCACAGGCGATACAGGGCACGGGATGGCAGTGGAGCATGGTGTGTGAGAGGTCTCCTCGCGCTCCTCCTGGTCATATCACGCAGGCAATAGAACCTCAACGTCCAGCATGGCAAAAAGTCAAATGGAAGTGTAGGGGACGCACCACAGCACGAGCAGCACTGACGTCACGGGAGGTGGCTCGCACCATCCCATCCATTGCCCATCATACCAACCACGCCACATGCCATTGCGACTAAGTGCAAGCGCGTGCGCCACCACCCCTGAGCCCTCCCCAGAGAGGCCAAAGAGTGAATGTGTGGGCCATCAGCCACAGACGGACGCGGCATGGCCGCAAGGGCAGCCACAGCCACTGGGTGTCGCAGGTGGCGGATCCGGGAAGGCGAAGACTGTGATGCATAGTCCATGCAGGCCGGGTCTCCATTTGGGGCACCACGCAGGTGGACGGCGTCCCGCCACACATCATACCCTGAGACAGCCCACTCGTGCAACTGGACCCACACATACACTCCTTGCCCTCTCTGGTGCAAGCTTGGGGCTGCCTGTGCAAGCGCTAGCCTCGCAGGTGAGCATGCATATTGGGGGGCGAGGGGAGAACATGAGGGCTGGGGCGAAGATGACTGTATCACTGTCAGTTAGTACAAGGGATGACCCAGATGTGGAAAGGAAGAGACGTGTCCCGTGTGTACTGCAACTAGTCGCCAATCCAACTACCCCCCATGTCCGGAATGTAAGCCCGCACCTAGGCCCGCCCATCCGCCACATCGAACATACCACCAGCACGACAACCTTCCCATTCGAAACACTGACTGGGGGTGGCGACCAGTGAACAATCATGTGTAGCCTACCCACGCGTACATGTGGGCCCTCCATGATCCATGTCACCTGCGGCAAAGACATGACATGCGCAATGAGGGAAGTGAGGAGAGCTGTCCGCCCCACGCGCAGAAGGTGCATCAGCTCCACAGACCCAGCAGCGAGTCCAGCAGGGGTCACATGTGCAGGGGCAGCTGTGCCTGGTGTGAAGGCACATGCATATAGACAGCACATCGACCAATGTGTAGTCTGCCCACATCCACAGTCCATCATCATGCGGACATAGGAATTGAACACAGGGCAACACATCTTAGCTGGTGCACCCACCGTGACCAACAATGCGCAATCATCGACGTACCCGCCCTGTGCATGGCCCCCCACCCAACGGAGGCACATCCAGTGCCACCATCCCACACACACAAGCCTTCCACGGAACATGCTGTGTCCAATGGTCAGTACAGAGTCAGCGCCCATCTGGTGGATCCTGAACAGGAGACACATGCACACACATGCCAGCTCCCACTATGTACGACTGCCACCTGGCACGTGCAATGTAACCTCTCACCTGTGACATGTGACTGCAAGCACACAGCCGTCTTGGCATGGGGCTGTCAATGTGGACACCAGTCAATGTTTCGGGAGCTGTGATCCGTACAGTGCTGTACATAGGGTGCAGTGCTGACACCTACTACTGTCTCATATCCCCTCGTGCCACAGGTCCCATTTGTATTGGCCGCTCAGCCCGTGCCCACATCGTCGTCGTCGTGTGCCATACTCATCCAGCCTCGGAAGCAGTACCATGCTCAGCAGACACTCATGTTGCCGTGGCGTTGCCGCTTGACGAATATGCAGTCAGTCCCCATCAGCACGCCCCGCAAGTCATTGGGGCCTAGATCCCCATGTGCATGCACATGGCAGTGGTATGTCTCACTTGCCATTGCCATTGTTGGGAGATCTGTGTAAGTGTATTGTGGCCGTGCCGTCCCAGCTTGACAGCTGGGCTGTGGCTCATGTGCTTGCTCAGTCATGTCAGTGATGTGTATGCGAAATTGCTATGTGCCGTGTTGCTTTGACATGTGTCCTCTGCCATTTAACCCAGGCGGAGACCGAACATTGACCGCCCATACCAATTGCTGGCGGACATGGACGATACAGAGGTAATCAGGAAGTTTCGGCTGGACAGGCCAACTCTGCATCGACTGTGTGCCATGTTAGAGCCCCATCTCCTTCCCCGCAGGGTGTATCCGACTGCTGTCACCCCCACGGCTAAGGTGATGGCCGCCATGCATTTCTTCGCCACTGGGTCATTCCAGCACACAGTGGGCAGTGGAGGAGGGATGTCCCAGCCCATGTTCAGCAAGGTGCTGAGGGATGTACTGGCAGCCATGATGCTGTACCGGAACAGGTACATCAGATTCCCCAGGGCTCGTGAATTGGCGGCAGTGAAGGGTGCATTCTATGCCCTTGGCAGAATCCCACACGTCGTGGGAGCCATTGACTGCACTCATGTTGGCCTTGTTCCACCACAGGCCACTGAGCACCTGTACCGCAACAGGAAGCACACGCACTCCCTGAATGTGCAAGTGGTGTGCCTTGCGGACATGGTGATCACCCACGTGTGTGCAAAGTTTCCAGGCTCGGCCCATGACGCACACATAATGCGCAACAGCATCTTGCCACGACTGATGGCCAATCTGCAACAGGATCGTGGCTGTATTGTCGGTGAGTATGTGGAGTGGTGTAGCGTGCTGGTTGTGCGATGCTGTCCCCTGTCCAGTTGGAATAGCAACGGTTCTCTGTGTCCCTCACACCCAGGTGACTCTGCGTATCCGAATGGGGCATGGCTGCTCAGTCCATTGAGGAATCCTCGCACCCCAGCAGACGATCGATACAATGAGGCACATGGGAAGACCAGACGTGTGGTCGAGCGTACCTTTGGCCTCCTCAAGTCCAGGTTCAGGTGCCTGGACCGCACCGGGGTGCACTGGCGTACTCCCCACAGAAGGTGTGCCAGATAGTGGTGGCGTGCTGCATGCTGCACAATCTGGCCATTCGGAAGCAGATCCCCCTCATTGTGGATGACGGAGATCAACCAGGGCCCCAGCCCGCAGACCAGGACAGCTCGAGTGAGGTGGACAGCGGAGAGGAGGAAGCTGGGAATGTGCGCCAGCAGCTCATCGCCCGCTACTTCACTTGACGGTGAGTGTCCATGTACGACGGATGATGTGTCTGTATCTATGCAGGTGTGTGTGTGCTGTGTCAGGGTGGCCGTATGTTCACTGCGTGCAGTGTGTCAACGCTCCATGGCCAGGGTAGTATGCCACTGTTGGTGGCTGTGGCATTGTGCCCTATTGCTCTGTGCGATGTGTGTACATTGCTTGTAGTTGTTGACATGTACTGTGTGATGGGTGTGTGACACACTCATTGAATGTGCTCCTGTTCTGTCTCCCACCCCTAGGTCCCTACAGGCCCTCCGGATTCCATTTCCATGCCACGCATCAGGTGCCTTTCCGCCCAAGGTGGCCGTTGTATTCCGTACAATAAAGACACAGGGCACAAACAGCAGTTAGTGAAAAAGGTGCATTTATTACAAACTGTGACATGTGATTGTGTGTAAGGTGATGACAAAAGTGGTGCGTGCAGTGACAATGAGCTGTCGGTCATGGCTGCGTGATGATCAGGGTGTACCCACTGGTTCTATGTCCATAGTCCAACACACACATGCCATCCAGATGGCTGTGTGGAGTGGGATCGTAGAGCAAGTCAATGCAGTGGCTGGTCAAGGAAGGCTGGCGGAAGGCTGGCTGGCTGCCTCACTTGCGACTGGAGCGTGCGAAGTCCTCCCGGGAGATCTGTTTCCTCTTCGGACGGCCCCTTCCACGTTTGGGAGGGGGTGTGTGGTGGCGACCTGCTGGTGGTGGGTGAGGTGTGCTCACTGGCTGTGGACGCAGGGGAAGTGGACACTGCTGCCCGAGCCTGCGCCCTAGCAGGTGGTGGCGGAGGTGGTGTTGCTGGCCTTGCCTGTGACCCCACCGCCACCACCAGCTGGCCCATGAGGTCCACGAGTTGGTCCATACGGGACACGAATTGGCCCATATGGGCGTCCATGGACCTCAGCACCCCCAGCACCTCCCGCGTGTCAGTAGCAGACCTGGCCCATTCTCCTTGGGCCTCTTCATAGGCCCCAAGGACTCTGTCCATTTGAGGCAGGGCATGGCTCCCAGGGGAGGCTGGCGTTTCCCTGACCCTGCTCCTCCTACCAGTCCTGCTGCCACCGGCCTGCCCACTAGCCACATTGCTCACCACGGTCCTCGCTGTGGCTCCCAGGGTGGATCCAGTCGGCCGGGCCACCACCTGCGCTGGGGCTGGTGCCAGCGAAGACGTGGTGGTGGTGGAGGCGGTGGTGGTCGGTGCGGCGATGGTGGCGGTTGCGGCAGTGGTAGTGGCCGCAATGACCGTGGGTGTGGCCGCAACGACAGTGGCAGCAGGGGACTGGGACTGTTCAGCATCCCTGGATGATGGGTTGGTGGGTAGGAGGGGTCCTGGGGAGCGGCTGGGCCCTGCCACGCCAGATGGGCCAGCTTGGTGGTCCGTGTCCGAAGAGGTGGACAGATCCTCCAGATCCGTGTGTCCTCGTTGGGGGCTTGAAGGCTGGCTGTGCTGGCTGCTGTCTCCATCCCCAGCGTCCAGCAGTTCGTCACCTGTGGAGAGAATGAGATTTGTTATTGTGTTGCACCTGGCGAAGTATGTATTAGTCGTCTGACATTGGCAGTTCGTGCAATCTCGTACATGGATTTCCCGGAGGCGAGTGTGTGGCTGTGGCATCTGTAGTTGTGTGTGCTAGGCAATGGGACTGTGTGCTGTGCACATGTGGCATGGGACGGATTGGCCATGCCGATGGGTGTGTTGCTTTGCCCCTACTCATTGTGACTCTGGTGTATGCGGGCTCCTGGCCCATCCTGGGTCTGGTTTGTACTTTGCTTTTGGAGTTCAAATGGAACGCTTAGGAACGCATATGGCAACATGGGGGCCATGCCCCAGATTCGCATTTGGGAGGGTATATGCTTTTGGGGTACATGCTGTGAGCCATGGGTGCCGAACGTGACATGTGTTGTGGCAGCATGACAGTGCATGGTCTGAGGTGTGTGCATGCCTGACATGCCCTGCATATTTGCTGTCTGTTGTGGTTACTGGACATGGCATTGGACGCATCGTTATGAGTGAGTGATAGTTGTGTGCCAGCCAACGTATTGCAGTTGTCCCATCTCCTTGGTGTGCGTGCTGCCCTGTGCCATGTGCATCACTGCAGTGCTCGGGGGGTGTGGCCCATGTTGTGTGTTGTTGCTCACAGTGTGTCGTGCGCTTAATTGACTTCTGGCACATGGTTGGTCATGGGCATGTGTCCTAGCGTGACTGCTGTATGTGTGGCAGCTGTGCGGATGACATGCCTTTCATGAGACTGGGGCTGACGGATGGGATGGATGGTATGTTGTATGTGCATGGTGTGTCTGTGTGTTTGATGGGTTCAGTGGTGTTCGTGTGCATTTCTGTTGTTCCGCTCTGTTGCGTCTAGTGTTGTTTGTCTTACATAGGCGTAGTTGTGGGGTGTGTGGTTGACAGGCAGTAGGGGCTACATGGACAGGACTTCAATGGTGTTTCGGTTGTGTGTGATGAGTTGCACAGTGGCTGCCGTGTGGGACTATATTCAGTGTGGCTTGTGCATGCAGACGTGGCTCCTTGGGTGTTGCTATGTCTGTGATGGGTCATGTGGGGTGTGAGTCTGCTGTTCATGTCCGTGTGCACATTGTTCACTTGTTCGTGACGGTGGGCGGTGCTGCGTGTTCGTGTGCTACGTGACATGTCCCATGTGTTGGTGGTGTTATGGTCCTCATGCCTCCAGTAATCCAGCCCTGTCCAGTTTCCCACCTGCAAGTTGTTCGTGCGTGCACTGTACTGGATGCCACATGGCTCTTAGCGGGGGTGCTCCATGTTGCAGGTCTGTGGGGGTGTGGGGGTGTAGTGGGTCGTGGGGGTGGCTGTACACCCACTGACACCGATTGCTGTGGACCGTGATGTCTGCCTTTCGGCTGTCGTTGTGCACTGCGGTGGCTGACACGTGGGTGTGGGGTGTGGGGGATGCTCCTCCTTGCTGTGCTGTGGGACTGGGGCCTGGTGTGTGTTGTACTTGGGCTGTCCACCGTCCCACCCACTGCACTTTGTGTTCCTGCCACTTACCTGTTACTTGTCGGTTGGTGCAGCTGTGCCTGACACATGGGTGTGGGGAGTGCTCCACCTTGCTGGTCTGTGGGAGTGGGGGCCTGGTGGGTGTTGTACTTCAGCTGTCCCCCTCCGACCCACTGCACTTTGTGTTCCTGCCACTTACCTGTTACTTGTCAGTTGGTGCAGCTGTGCCTGGCACATGGGTGTGGGGAGTGCTCCACCTTGCTGGTCTGTGGGAGTGGGGGCCTGGTGGGTGTTGTACTTCAGCTGTCCCCCTCCGACCCACTGCACTTTGTGTTCCTGCCACTTACCTGTTACTTGTCAGTTGGTGCAGCTGTGGCGGACACATGGGTGTGGCGGGTGCTCGTTGTGGCGCTTCTGGCATATTTGTGGACCTGTTGGTGGTTACGTGGCTGGCTTAGTGTACACATGTCCCCACGCATCTTACAGTTGTTCGGTTTGGCCTGTGTGTGGTAGTGTCTGTTGCATGTGCGTGTGATGTGTTGTGTATTGTGTGCTGGACATGGGGGTGTTTGTCCCTGGGAGCTGTGGCATGGTGGTTGCGCATGTGTGTACATAGCGGTGTGCTGGTATACATTAGTTTGTACTTACCAGCCTCCACTCCCCCTGCTAATCCGGCGAGGATCTCCGGATGGATTACGACTCGCACCTTCTCCTCCCACGCTTTGAAGGTCTTAAAGAGCGCGGGATTCCCTCCGCCAGTGACGGCAGCCAGCTCTCTGTTTTTGCCCTCCTTCTTCTTGACCAGGCTCTTTACGTCATTCCAACGTTTGTTTATCTCGGTTCTGTTCCTGGGCAGGGTCCCGACTGCATTGACCTGGTCTACGATCCGGGTCCACATTCTGTTTCTGGTGGCTAGTGGTGTGTGCTGGACCATGTTCCCATAGATTTGTGGGTACACCTTGATGATCTCGTCGACCATGACCGTCAGCTCCATGGGCGTGAACTTGGGCATCCTTTGTGGTGCCATGGTGTTTGTGGTGCTGGTGCGGTGTGTGTTGTGTAATGTGCAGGGGGTTTGTGGTGCCGGTGTTTGGTGGTGGTGGTGGTGGTGGTTGTGATGTGTGCGTTTCTGTGGTGTGCTGCTGTCCTTGCTGTGTCACTGTGTCCTCTCCTCTCCTCTCTGGTTTGCAATGTAGCAAGGGGTTGTGGTCTGTGGGAGTGCTGCTTTTGTACTCACCTATGTGGGTGTGTCCTCATGGTCTGTTGTTTTCAGGTGTGTTGTGTCTGGGGTTCTGGCCTTTGTATTTTTTGTTTGTCCGGGGGGTGTTTTCGGGATGTGTACTGTGCTTGTGTATTTGTGCGTGCCTTGCTGTGTGGACTTGTTGGCCATGTTGTGTGCTATTGGTTTTGTGTGCGGATGGTTTCTGTGCAGGTACGTGGGCGCCATGGCTTCTGCCGTGTCGATTCTCATCGGCGTTGTTTGCGCTGGCGGGCGGTATTTTTGTTGTTTTTCCGCGCTCATGGCGGTGCGATCGTAATTTCACGTGCGGTGTGTCGGCCGTGAGGGCGGGCGGTTTTGTGTTGTCGTGCGTGTTTCCGTCCGTGGCGGGCGGTTTGACTCCGACTCGGACGATGGCGGGCGGTATTTTGTATGATTTTTCCGCCGATGGCGGTTTTCAGTTTGTGTACTCATAATGGCGTGGTCGGTGTTCAGGCGGTGTGTGCGGGCGGATTTTTGCCGCTTCCATGCCTGGCGGATTTTTTTACGCCGGGTATCGTAATGTGCCCCTTAGTTTTTTAATTGAAAATAAGTTTTAATTGTGTAATTAATTTTTTTACAGTTTAATTTTAGCTGTGGGTTGTGAGGATTATAGGGGTAAAGTGTGGGAAGTTAAATAATTTTTATGAGTTTTAATTTGTTTTTTAAATAATATTTCTTTAATTGGTAATTAATTATGTTAGTTGAGGAAGTACATTTTTTTTAGTTTAGATGTGGGTTGTGAATTGTGTGGTGTTATAGAGTAGGAAATAAAAAAAGTAAATGTATGTCAAGTCAAGTCAAATTTTGCTTTATTCGGTTTTCATTTTAAATCACAAAACCATAAAAGCACAGTTTCAAAATATTTATCACAATTACTACAAATCACACTACACATGTTAACCCTAAAAACATTTTATCTCAATATATATCACAGTTATTTTAAAATACCCAGTTAAAATCATTTTGATAAAAAAAAAACCAGAAAACATCATTAATCATAGTTTTTTGGGCGAAACAGAATTCAAAGTTGTTTCCTGCATTTAATTATACCTTTCAGAGAGGAAGCAATGTTTCTTATAAAACATTCATTATCTAAAAACTGCAATGCCAGATAGGCAGGGCGACATTGCCTCAAGCCCCAAATTCTCAGAATAGGTAGGATCCACCTCTTTCTTTGCTCCAGGTAATGTTTACAAAATAAAACCACATGGATTGATGTTTGTGGTGAAGATCCATCACAAGGGCAATTTATTAACTTTTCGGACCAATCATTTACCATGGGAAAGGATACTAGTCGGTGGAATACATCTAATCTAAAGCGTGTAAGGACAAATCTGTCGTAACCAGATAAAATATAGGTTAAGTATGGCTGCATTGCATTTGTTATACGTATCGACTGATTCAGTTGTACTGTCGGTTTGTACACCTCACTGGCATATCTAATTTGCTCCATGTGAGTCATGCATAGCTTTTTAAAAGCTTTTCTAGGGATTAAACATATCAATGAGGGATTAAGAAAGAGTTCAGGTTGACCCAGATCCATCATAAACTCTTTAATATATTTCAGCCACCTAATATATAGAGCTTGCTCTAGTTTAAGAGTGTCACTTAACACATTCTGATTAAATGTTGTTTTTTGCGAGGTCCAAATTCGGTGCCACAGTAAAACTGGTTGCACCTTTATTATATCCGAAATATAATGTAACCCCAGCTCAGTGTGGCAAATATAAGTTGACGTCGAGCGTGGGACGGCCAGTAAATACCTCAAAAAGGCGTTCTCTACTCTCTGTAATTTGGATACATTGCAGTATCCCCAAATCCCAGCCCCGTACGTTGCTGTACTAACACACTTTGCCTGGTAGATTTTGACCAACTCAGTTGGGGGCCTCTTACCCAACTTCTGTGAGAATTTTACTAGGGCTGTTGTAGTTCTCATAAAGAGTAGTTTCCTAGCTTTAATGGCCTGTTGCCACATTCCCATATTGTCTATGAGAATACCTAAATAAGGGTACGTCTTAGTAGTTTCAACTTTTTTATTCTCAATAAAAATAGCCCTCTGATTACTACCACCCCTCCCGCAATTCATTATAAAAGTTTTGGTAACATTGATTTTTAAATCTAAACTTTTCATGTACTCACTATATCTGTCAAGGGCCCTTTGGAGCTCTAGTGGAGTTTGGGCCATAACTACAGCATCATCCGCATAGAGGAGGGCAGGTATGGGGCGTTTTTGTATCTGAGGTAGGTCCTGGCACCCTTCGAGCATGACTTCTTCCAAGCCGTTGGTATATAGAGAAAACAAGAAAGGTGCCAGGACGCAGCCCTGCCTAACCCCCCTCTCCACTTGGAATGGTGCTGTATATTCTCCATTCTGTCCATACCGTACCCTAGCTCTTGCATTCGAGTAGAGTTCTCTTATAAATTGGATTAAGGGAGGGTCAACCCCCATTGCCCCAAGAATATTCCATAATTTGTCGTGACATACACAGTCAAACGCAGTAGAGAGATCTACAAAGGCCAAGTACAATTTTCCTTTTTTTACTTTTGTATATTTCCCCATTAAAATTGTTAAATTAAGGCACTGCTCTATAGTTCCAAGACCCCCCCTAAAACCAAATTGTAGGTCCGATATTACATTGTTGTCTTCAGCCCATTGCTGGAGTCGGTTTAATATAATGCGGCCTGCCACTTTTCCCAGATGTGGATTGTGAATTGTGTGGTGTTATAGAGTAGGAAATAAAAAAAGTAAATGTATGTAATAATGAATGTTTTTGTTTCTAAATAATTTTTAATAAATATTTATTTGTTTGGAAATTATTTTTGATTGTATTTAATATAATATTTGTAGGCATTTGTTATACGTATTTAACATTATTTTTTTTTAAATTTAATATTAAATATCGTATTTGAATTTTTAACATATTTATATATTTTTTAATTTATTTATTGATTTTTAAATATTTTTATTGTTAAAATTTTGTTTGTTTTTAATTTTGAACTGACTGGAGTGAGAATATTAATTGTTACTCCTATGAAATCCAACACTTTCCCTACTGTTGCACTCACTGGAGTGGGAATAGTAATTTTTACCCCTCCGCTATCCAACACTTTCCCTACTTTTACAATTATTGGAGTGGGAATTGTAAATTTTATCCCGCCACTATCCAACACTTTCTCTACTATTGCACTCACTGGAGTGGGTATAGTAATTTTTACCCCTCCGCTATCCAACACTTTCCCTACTGTTGCACTCACTGGAGTGGGAATAGTAATTTTTACCCCTCTGCTATCCAACACTTTCCCTACTGTTGCACTCACTGGAGTGGGAATAGAAATGTTTACCCCTCCGCTATCCAACACTTTCCCTACTGTTGCACTCACTGGTGTTGGAATAGTAATTTTTACCCCTCCGCTATCCAACACTTTCACTACTGTTGCACTCAAAAGAGTGGGAAATTTAAGTTTGAAGATTTTTAAATAGTTTAATGTTTTAATTTATAATAGAATGTTTTTTTAAATTAGATTTTATGTTATTGGTACACACACACATATATATATATATTTTAACAAAATTGGTTATGATATATGTGCAAGCATATACAGATGAAAAACTGGGGAGTCTTACAAACTAATACTCTTTTATCAGTACTGTTTTGATTTTATGGTTGTTTTTAATGATATAGGTGTATAAGTTTTTAACATGAGAAGTATTTATACTTTTATTAATTCATGTGTAATTAACTATTCGCCATTTCTGAAGTAGTACCATAAAGTCTGTCTTCTATTTTCATGTTTTTTACCTTATGGCACCTTGCACTTTAAGAGAAACTGATAAAAATGTGGAAAAAAATGGTATAAATAGGAAACCTCCCCCCGGTTGGCGCGTCATGTGATCAAGACCCGTGTAGGGTCGAAACGTGTAATGGCTGCCGAGGCTTGATGAGCTGTCAATAAAGAAATTGTTTCCAGCATTCAATTGTGGTCCGTGCTCCATTCTTCGATTGACTGAGGTGTATATGGAGTGTTGCTGATATATATATATATATATATATATATATATATATATATATATATATATATATATACACTGAAAAAAGCATAGGTTTTAGGGAAAGTTATAGTTAGTTGGACATTTCACTCGTACAAAACCATAGAAATTCCCCCGTTATAGTTAGTTCAGCTAACTATAACTCGCGCCCCGCAATGCACTGCTGATGACGTCACATATTACATCACTCATGACATGGTCAGTGACATCACTCATGACATCACTGATGACATCTCAAATGACATCACTGATGACATCACTGATGACATCATCCATGTGATAATTTGATGCATCTTCTCACACCCTAATATAACCTTTGATACACCCACTCTAAATTACAGAGTGCCATTCTCAAAACCATAGACACTCCAACACCAAAAACTACAATCCCACTCACTGATTCTTAGGTCTACACGCACATCCACTCACTCACCCGTACAGGCACTCATACTTACGATCACTCAGTACAGGACTATCATATGCACTCATACACCCTATATAGACACTCACACACCGCCACTCATCCATAGAGGTACTCACACACCTAGTCAGTCATGCAAATAATTAATCACACTCCCATTTACTCACCTATACAGTTATACACACACCATCTCACTTACTCATACAGATACTAGCACATTCTTACGCTCTTATACAATCACTGACACAAGCAGACACTCATCCATACAGCCACTCTCACAATCACACAATCTCACTTATAGCCATTTATATACTCCAACACACATATATACTGCCTTTCACATATTTAGTTACTCACACATATACCACTGAGATATACATTCACTCACTAACACACCCATACACACACTCACCCACCCATACAGTCCATCACAGATGCACTCTTGAAACCATGCACCCAGTGAATCAGCCACTCACACATCTATGCACAGAGTCACACACACACCACCGACACAAACACTCAGGCACCCATACAGATACTCAGACAACCAATCAATAACCCATATAGACACTCATGTAGCTGTTCACAAACCCATGCAGCCGCTTACACAACAACAGACAGATGAATACAGACATTCACACAGTTAAGTCACTAACCCATGCATTCAGTAAGACACGTTTAATCACTCACTTATAGAGTCAGTCACGCACCTACTAAATCATCCATTCAGACACTTATACACCCACTCATTCTTCAATATGCCTTTCCCTATATATATTAAACATATTTAAACTTTACAGAAACACACAGTCACAGGATGATGTAATCAGTGATGTCATCAGTGATGTCATTTGAGATGTCATCAGTGATGTCATCAGTGATGTCACTGACCATGTCATGAGTGATGTAATATGTGACGTCATCAGCAGTGCATTGCAGGGGCGCGAGTTATAGTTAGCTGAACTAACTATAACGGGGGAATTTCTATGGTTTTGTACGAGTGCAATGTCCAACTAACTATAACTTTCCCTAAAACCTATGGTTTTTTCAGTGAATTTCTAAGGTTTTTTAAATGCTAATTTCTAACTATAACGTGCCTGAAACCTATGGTTTTTTCAGTGAATTTCAAAGGTTTTTTAAATGCTAATTTCTAACTATAACGTGCCTGAAACCTATGGTTTTTTAAGTGAATTTCAAAGGTTTTTTAAATGCTAATTTCTAACTAAAACGTGCCTGAAACCTATGGTTTTTAAAGTGAATTTCAAAGGTTTTTTAAATGCTAGTTTCTAACTATGCCTACAGAGGTAGGACATGTGAAGAAAGAAGAAAAACGCACAGAAAGAAGCAAAAGAAATGCACAAACAAGCAACAGAAGTCCACAAACACGAAGAAAAGTGCAGGAAGAAGCAAGACATGTGCAGAAAGAACCAACAGAGGAGCAGAAAGAGGCCTTGTTGCAAAATCATCCTGTGCCCACAACTTTTTCAGACGGGTACTGGTGGTAACTGGCTCTGACTAACCAGGCCTAGAGCCAGTGCTATGCTAAAAGACACTTAGAATACAGTGAAAACACCTACATACACTAGGGAACACTATGCGTTGGGGTACCCCTGTGATTAGCATGACCTCCTCTGTAAGTCCCTAGTACATAATAGGGCAGGGGATTAAAACTAAGAAACAAACTTGTCACATCAGGCCCTTCCCCCTCTCTTCACCTCTGTGCAAACATGCCCCGTGGTGCGTTTTAAGTTGGGAGATTAAGCCCCCTTGAATCCTGAGGGTCCCTGGGGTCCAACTAGCCCACCCGGTACTTCCAGTAAGCGCCACAGAGCTGCGTTGCAGAGAGGTGTAAAAAGGTGCGTGGCCTGTGAACACCTCTCTGCAACGCAGCTCCCTGGCGCATACTGGAGGTAGCTGGTGGGCTAGTTTGGCCCAGGAACCCCCAGTATTGAAGGGGAATTAATTCCCCATCTTAAAAGGCGCCACGGGGCCTGTTTGCACACATGTCACCTCAAGCCCCGCCCCCTCCCTTCACCACTGTGCAAACGCACCCCGTGGCGCGTTTTAAGTTGGGAGATTAAGTCCCCTTGAATCCTGAGGGTCCCTGGGGTCCAACTAGCCCACCCGGTACTTCCAGTAAGCGCCACAGAGCTGCGTTGCAGAGAGGGTGTAAAAGGTGCGTGGCCTGTGAACACCTCTCTGCAACGCAGCTCCTGGCGCATACTGGAGGTAGCTGGTGGGCTAGTTTGGCCCAGGAACCCCCAGTATTGAAGGGGAATTAATTCCCCAACTTAAAACGCGCCACGGTGCCTGTTTGCACACATGTCACCTCAAGCCCCGCCCCCTCCCTTCACCACTGTGCAAATGCGCCCCGTGGCGCGTTTTAAGTTGGGAGATTAAGTCCCCTTGAATCCTGAGGGTCCATGGGGTCCAACTAGCCCACCCGGTACTTCCAGTAAGTGCCACAGAGCTGCGTTGCAGAGAGGTGTAAAAAGGTGCGTGGCCTGTGAACACCTCTCTGCAACGCAGCTCCCTGGCGCATACTGGAGGTAACTGGTGGGCTAGTTTGGCCCAGGAACCCCCAGTATTGAAGGGGAATTAATTCCCCAACTTAAAACGCGCCACGGGGCCTGATTGCACACATGTCACCTTTAGCCCCACCCCCTCCCTTCACCACTGTGCAAACGCGCCCCATGGTGCGTTTTAAGTTGGGAGATTAAGTCCCCTTGAATCCTGAGGGTCCCTGGGGTCCAACTAGCCCACCAGGTACTTCCAGTAAGCGCCATAGAGCTGCGTTGCAGAGAGGTGTAAAAAGGGGCGTGGCCTCTGAACACCTCTCTGCAACGCAGCTCCCTGGCGCATACTGGAGGTACCTGGTGGGCTAGTTGGCCCCCAGAGGCCCTCAGGTTTGAAGGAAAATTAATTCCCCAACTTAAAACGCGCCACGGAGCCTGTTTGCACACATGTCACCTTTAGCCCCGCCCCCTCCCTTCACCACTGTGCAAACGCGCCCCGTGGCGCGTTTTAAGTTGGGAGATTAAGTCCCCTTGAATCCTGAGGATCCCTGGGGTCCAACTAGCCCACCAGGTACTTCCAGTAAGCGCCATAGAGCTGCGTTGCAGAGAGGTGTAAAAAGGGGCGTGGCCTCTGAACACCTCTCTGCAACGCAGCTCCCTGGCGCATACTGGAGGTACCTGGTGGGCTAGTTGGCCCCCAGAGGCCCTCAGGTTTGAAGGAGAATTAATTCCCCAACTTAAAACGCGCCACGGGGCCTGTTTGCACACATGTCACCTTTAGCCCCGCCCCCTCCCTTCACCACTGTGCAAACGCGCCCCGTGGTGCGTTTTAAGTTGGGGGATTAAGTCCCCTTGAATCCTGAGGGTCCCTGGGGTCCAACTAGCCCACCAGGTACCTCCAGTAAGTGCCACAGAGCTGCGTTGCAGAGAGGTGTAAAAAGGGGCGTGGCCTCTGAACACCTCTCTGCAACGCAGCTCCCTGGCGCATACCGGAGGTACCTGGTGGGCTAGTTTGCCCCCAGGGACCCCCACTATTGAAGGGGAATTAATTCCCCATCTTAAAACGCGCCACGGGGCCTGTTTGCACACATGTCACCTCAGGCCCCGCCCCCTCCCTTCACCACTGTGCAAATGCGCCCCGTGGCACGTTTTAAGTTGGGGAATTAAGTCCCCTTGAATCCTGAGGGTCCCTGGGGTCCAACTAACCCACCAGGTACCTCCAGTAAGCGCCACAGAGCTGCGTTGCAGAGAGGTGTAAAAAGGGGCGTGGCCTGGACCACCTCTCTGCAACCCAGCCCTGTGGCGCTTACTGGAGGTACCTGGTGGGCTAGTTGGCCCCAGGACCCCAGTATTGAAGGGAATTCTTTCCCCATTTTAAAACGCACCACAGAGCGCGTTTGCAGAGTGGTTAAGGGAGGGCGGGGCCTGACAGCTCGGTCGCTTTTTTTTTCTTTTTGAAGGGGGGCTGTGTGGCCCCCTTCCTTTCACTTTTTGGTGCCCTGGGGACCACATCCCCCAGGGCCTGATCCTATTTTAATTTTTTTTTTTTTAAAACAGTACGGGATGGGGGCCGCGTGGCCCCCCTCCCGTGGCCGATTCCGGCCCCGGGGACCCCATCCCCCGGGGCATGGCCACTTTTATTTTAAATTTTTGAGGAGGGGGGCTGCGTGGCCCCCCTCCTAAGGCCTCTATTGGCCCCAGGGACCCCATCCCCCGGGGTCGGCCTTTGCGCATTTTTTTTTTTTTCTAATAATTGTTGGGGAGGGGGGCTGCGTGGCCCCCCTCCCGGGCCACTAATGGCCCCGCGGACCCCATCCCCCGGGGCCTGGCCACTCGTTGGAGACCGTGGGGGGGTCCCCAATCCCCCCACGGTCCCGCCGGCTCCCCGCGTCCTGCGGGAGCCGGCATTGCTTTTCCATAAGGGGAGCTGCTGACATGCTATATATATATATATCGTGAGCAAGGTATTTGTAGATACCGAAACGCGTTGATCGTCTCGCCTATAGCCATGCAAATGAGGATGTAAAGAAAAAGAAAAGAAAAATTGCAAAAAGCTATGGCAGTGCGACCCGTTTGTCCCTCTGTTCAGAAGGATTGTGTTGAAATATATATTATCTACTGGCGGTCGCCAGTAGATAGTTATAGTTACAACCTATTATCCATAGGAAATCCGCGACATTCTATTTGAAATAACTCTCTTGCCGGTTGACGTATCTTTGCGAAATTTTCAAACTTTGTGGCCCGCTCCGGTCCGCTCCTACCCTGAAAGTCTCGGGGGATTCGTCAAGCGGGGGCCGAGAAAAAGGGGGTCCCAAAACGCGTTTTCCCCATGCATTTTTCCATAGGAAACTTTAGACACGGCTACAGCCCGAACTGCTGAACGGAATTACACCAAATTTGGCAAAGAGGTAGTTCTTGGTTCAGAAAGAACCCTTTTTGTTAAATGGTGTAAATCCGTTCAATAGTTGCTGAGAAAATGAAAAGTAAAAAGATAGTGATATCTATGGCCGAGTAGGGTCCGCGTACCCTCAGCGCACCCTGTGCGCACCGTCCCGATCATGAGCTGCATGTTAATTGGCTGTCAGCTGGCTGTCAACATTCCGATTCAGGAAATGTTGGCAGCCATTTTATCCCTCGGTAGAACCGAGGGACAGAAACAAGTGCGCAAAGCGCACAAAGGGGGCAGGGTAGAAACACCCTGACCCCCTAGGTTTGCTCAGGGGTCCCACAAGGACCCCTGGGAAAAAAAACAAACATTTTTTTTTAAATCGGCAGGATGCGCTCAGGGTGCGCGAATCCTGCCGGAAAAAAAAATCGAAGCGCGGTCTCCCGCGCTTCGATTGTATTTGCCCCCGGGTGGCCCAAGTCCAGGGGCATGGTGGGGGGGGTTAATTTTATGTGTGGGGGGCCTCAAGGGCCCCCCAAGCCCGGGGACCGCCACCCCCGGGGCTTTTTTTAAAATAGTGCGGGAGGGCTCTGAGCCACCTCCCCGGGGCTTTTTTTTTTATAATTGAAAAACCTGTGTGGGGAGTCTCCAGCCCCCCCACACGCCCCGGGGACCGCCACCTCCCCGGGGCACTAAACATTTAAATATGGGGGTCCCTTACGGACCCCCAGAGCCCGGGGACCACCACCTCCCGGGGCTGTGACCTGAATGGGAGGGGGCTGCGCGGCCCCCTCCTGGAGCCCTTGATGGCCCTGGGGACCACCACCCCCAGGGCCGGCTCCTGCAGTGTCCCGGGGTGCCTACCCCCGGGACACTGTAGTTTGCTATGGCAGGACGGGAGCCTCGCGGCTCCCGTCCTGCCATAGCAAACTGCTTTGGATATTGGAAGAGAGAGCAGGGAAACCTGCTCTCGCTTCCAATATCCAAAGCACATTGCTTTCCACATGGGGAGCTGCATCTTAGCAGCTCCCCATGTGGAAAAGCAATGCCGCTCCCAAGGGACGCGGGGAGCCGGCGGGACTGTGGGGGATTGTGGACCCCCCCACAGTCCCCAACGGAGAGGGCCAGCCCCGGGGGATGGGGTCCCCGAAGCAAGTAGTGGCCCGGGAGGGGGGCCACGCGGCCCCCCTCCCCAAAAAATAAAAAAATTAAATTAAAAAAAACGGAAAGGCCGGCCCCGGGGGATGGGGTCCCCGGGGCCTTAAATGGCCTGAGGAGGGGGGCCACGCAGCCCCCCTCCAAAGAAAAAAAAAAATCGAGGCCATGCCCCGGGGGATGGGGTCCCCGGGGCCAATACAGGCCCAGGGAAGGGGGGCCACGCGGCCCCCTTCCCGTTTTTTTTTATTTTAGTTACAAAAAAAGGGGTAAGGCCCTGGGGGATGGGGTCCCCAGGGCCCAAAAACATGAAAAAGGAAGGGGGCCACACAGCCCCCCTTCAGAGACAAAAAACAAACAAACAAAAAAAAAACGATCGGGCCCGCAGGCCCCGCCCCTTCCTTCACCACTCTGCAAGCGCGCCCCCTGGCGCCTTTGCAGAGGAGGAACAATTCCCCTTGAATACTGGGGGTCCCTGGCGGCCAACTAGCCCACCAGGAACCTCCAGTATGCGCCAGGGAGCTGCCTTGCAGAGAGGTGTACAGAGGCCACGCCCCTTTTACACCTCTGTGCAACGCAGCTCTGTGGCGCTTTTGGAGGTATATGGTGGGCTAGTTGGACTCCGGGGACCCTCAGGATTCAAGGGGACTTAATCCCCCAACTTAAAAACGCGCCACGGGCGCGTTTGCACAGTGGTGAAGGGAGGGGCGGGGCTTCAGGTGACATGTGTGCAAACAGGCCCCTTGGCGCGTTTTAAGATGGGGAATTAAATCCCCTTCAATCCTGAGGTCCCTGGGGGCCAACTAGCCCAACAGGTACATCCAGAAAGCGCCACAGAGCTGCGTTGCAGAGAGGTGTAAAAGGGGTGTGGCCTCTCTACACGTCTCTGCAACGCAGCCCCTGGCGCATATTGGAGGTTCCTGTTGGGCTAGTTGGCCCCTAGGGACCCTCAGGATTCAAGGGGACTTAATCCCCCAACTTAAACGCGCCACGGGGCGCGTTTGCACAGATGTCACCTCAGGCCCCGCCCCCTCCCTTCACCATTGTGCAAATATTCTTCTAAAATCATCCGAAATACGAATTCCGATTTACTCACCTGTTATCAGGAGAGACCTCAGTGCTGTATCTTTCAGCCCAGTACTGGTCCTGAAAAGTAATTTTAACCATACTTACCAGTAACTTGAATTTCCTTCCATAGGATATCATTGCCTGCTTTTTGCTGAAAAAGTTTCTAAGTGTTGATTTTTGAAACATACAAATATTCCTCTAAAATCAGCCGAAATACGAATTCCGATTTACTCACCTGTTATCAGGAGAGACCTCAGTGCTGTATCTTTCAGCCCAGTACTGGTCCTAAAAAGTAATTTTAACCGTACTTACCAGTAACTTGAATTTCCTTCCATAGGCTAACATTGACTGGTTTCACTTGGAAATTCTTCTAAGTGTGGAGTTTTGGAACTTTAAAATATTCATCTAAAATCAGCCGAAATACGAATTCCGATTTACTCACCTGTTATAAGGAGAGACCTCAGTGCTGTATCTTTCAGCCCAGTACTGGTCCTGAAAAGTAATTTTAACCGTACTTACCAGTAACTTGAATTTCCTTCCATAGGCTAACATTGACTGGTTTCACTTGGAAATTCTTCTAAGTGTGGAGTTTTAGAACTTTAAAATATTCCTCTAAAATCAGCCGAAATACGAATTCCGATTTACTCACCTGTTATCAGGAGAGAACCCAGTGCTGCATCTTTTAGCCCAGCACTGACCCTGAAAAGTAATTTTAACCGTACTTACCAGTAACTTATATTTTCTTCCATAGGAATCCATTGTCTGGTTTTCAGCAAAAAAGTTTCAAAGTGTTGATTTTTACAAACTACAAATATTCCTTAAAAATCACCTGTATGACTTAAACGCATTCTTTCAACTGTTTACAGGAGATGCACCAGTGCTGGATCCAGGATCCAACACTGAGTAAGAAAAAGTAACAATAACAGTTTTTACCTGCTAAGTGAATTTCCTTCCATAGGATAACATTGGTGACCATATGAGAAAAAGTTTCTAAGTGTCAACTTTTAAAATACAATAATATTCCTTAAAAATCAGTACTGTAACCAAAACGCTTTTACTCAACTGTTTACAGGAGATGTCCCAGGACTGAATCTAGGATCCAGTCCTGTGGTTAGAAAAGTAATCCATAAAGTAACTAATTGCATTTAACTAGAAATTCACATTGAGCTGAATGTTGCATTGTGTTTGAAAATGTGTTGCCCATTGCAACAACTGTAACTACTGTACTTAAAAGTCTATTGCCTATGTGCAAAGTATTTAAACTAAAGTAATTCATTCTGAGAGTATTTTTTGTAATGTAATGTATAATGTAATTACAATGTAATTTAAAAAATAAAATATGTAAAAAAAAATTGTTTCTAAAAATGTAGTAAATCAGTATGAAAAAAATTAATATAACAATTAATACATTTAAAAATTGTCATTTACAAAACCTTTGAAATTCACTGAAAAAACCATAGGTTTCAGGCACGTTATAGTTAGAAATTAGCATTTAAAAAACCTTTGAAATTCACTGAAAAAACCATAGGTTTCAGACACGTTATAGTTACAAATTAGCATTTAAAAAACCTTTGAAATTCACTGAAAAAACCATAGGTTTTAGGGACAGTTATAGTTACTTGGACATTGCACTCGTACAAAACCCGTGAAATTCCCCCGTTATAGTTAGTTCAGCTAACTATAACTCGCGCCCACGCAATGCACTGCTGATGACGACACATATTACATCACTCATGACATGGTCAGTGACATCACTGATGACATCACTGATGACATCTCAAATGACATCACTGATGACATCATCCACGTGATAATCTGATGCACCTCCTCACACCCTAATATAACCTTTGATACACCCACTCTAAATTACAGACTGCCATTCGCAAAACCATAGACACTCCAACACCAATAACTACATACACACGCACTGATTCTTAGGTCTACACACACACATCCACTCACTCACCCGTACAGTCACTCATACTTATGGTCACTCAGTACAGGACTATCATATGCACTCTTACTCCTATATAGACACTCAAACACCGCCACTCATCCATAGAGGTACTCACACACCTAGTCAGTCATGCAAATAATTATACACACTGCCATTTACTCACCTATACAGTTATACACACACCAGCTCACTTAATCATACAAATACTAGCACATTGTTACGCTCTTATACAATCACTGATACAAGCACACACTCATCCATACAGCCACTCTCACAATAACACACTCTCACTTATAGCCATTTAAATACTCTAACACACATATATACTGCCTTTCACATATGTAGTTACTCACACATGTACCACTGGGACATACATTCACTCACTAACACACTGTTACACACACTTACCCACCCATACAGTCTATCACAGATGCACTCTTGAAACCATCCACCCAGTGAATCACCCACTCACACATCTATGCACAGTCGCACACACCCCATCCACACAAACACTCAGGCACCCATACAGATACTCAGACAACAAATCAATAACTCTTATAGACACTCATGTAGCTGTTCACAAACCCATGCAGCCACTTACACAGCAACAGACAGATACAGACATTCACCCAGTTTAGTCACTAACCCATGCATTCAGTAAGATACGTTTAATCACTCACTTATAGAATTAGTCACGCACCTACTAAATCATCCATACAGACACTTATACACCCACTCATTCTTCAAAACGCCTTTCCCTATATATATTAAAAATATTTAAACTTTACAGAAACACACAGTCACTGGATGATGTCAACAGTGATGTCATTTGAGATGTCAACAGTGATGTCATCAGTGATGTCACTGACCATGTCATGAGTGATGTAATATGTGACGTCATCAGCAGTGCATTGCGGGGGCGCGAGTTATAGTTAGCTGAACTAACTATAACGGGGGAATTTCACGGGTTTTGTACGAGTGCAATGTCCAAGTAACTATAACTGTCCCTAAAACCTATGGTTTTTTCAGTGAATATATATATATATAAAATTTGATATTTGTACAACTATATTTTTTACATCGATATTTTTTCTGATGTTTTTGTACTTACCTGTTTAAGAATAGGGAGTCGATATTTTTGCATTCTATATTTTTGCATCAATATTTTTTACTTCTATAATTTTAACATCGATATTTTGTCAATGAACCACACCAGTCCCACTACTGTCCTCAGCAGCTTGCGAAAGATGCCACTTGTGTCCTCTGCTACTTCCCAGCCTGCCGCAGAAGAGGATCAGCGTCCACTTTCCGTACTTTCACGCCTTGGGCTGGTATAGCACTACCTTGCAGCCTTCTCAACCAATAACAAACTCCCTACAGAAAACACTATCTTAGGCGGCCCCTGATTTGCTAGTTTTGCAGCGTGAATCCTTTTCTGGATTCACATGCTGTGCATTATTCCGCCAGCTAGTGGTTGGGTCCGGAATAGTCTTTGTTGTTTTTTTATTTTCTCTGTTTGGGGCGTCGTCGACCACCATTTGTTGCTAGGTCCATCCCTTGTGTGACGTCAGACGGCGCCCCGGAAGTTCCTGTGCGTGGTAGCCATCTTCTGATTCTTTTTTGCGCCGTTGGGTCTGGAAGCAAAGGGAGACTCTCCAAAGATTTGGACGAAATCCCCAAAAGAATCATAGAATTCGACTCAAATATCACCGATCATCGACTACGAAGAAACCGGAGAATAGAAAAAACCTCTGGATACCATCTTTTTGTTGAGTAACACCGACGAAACAATGACGCACATGGATCAACAGAGGGCAAGGCAGAGGCCATGGAAAATACCCCTTTCAAATTCTGCCCTAAGTGTCACCACAAATTTGCACAGCGCGATCCACACGATGTCTGTAACCTCTGCCTACCCGAGGATCACAAGGATAAGGACTGCGAGGCCTGAGCGGTGTTCGTGTCGAAGACATTCAAGGTATGCCAGAAGCAGCGAGAAGACCACTACGCAGCCATGCTACAGAGCCAGAAACAACCTTTGTTAAGGGATTTAGGCCTCTCAAGCGACGAGGATGAACAGGGTGTGCCCGCAGAATCGGTGATCGGAGGCTCCGATGTCGAGATACTCGAAGGGGATGCCGAGAAGAGGCGTACCGCGGAGAAAGCGACGAAGGACACAGAGAAAAAGAGGGGCAAGGTAAGAAACCCGCAACCTTTGGAACCCAAGGGCCACGAAAAGAAGGCACAGCAAAAGGCAGCCCAGGCGTCAAAGAAAATGACGATCGAGGGTCAGCCGCGATCAAAAGAACCCCATGGATCCCAGCCGAAGAATACCGACGAGGGAAGATCATCGAAAACACCGAAGCCAAATGCCGAACGAGAGGCCGCGTAGGAAAAGACATCACCTTCAAAGCCTGAAACCATCACACCAAGGTAGAGGATCTCCCCGGCTCCAGACGCCAAAAAGGCCCTCGAGGTGGAAAAGAAGAAGAGATGCCTCGAAGCGGAAATGGCGGAGCTCCTTTAAAAAAAAAAGGAGTTTGACGAAGCGCTGAAGGGATTCCGTATTCCCGCGAAGCCCACTGTTGATGCCGAAGAAGAGGAAGAGATCCTCGAATCGCCGGCAACCCCTGAACCGCGCGAAGAAGACATTGAAGAAGAACTCGACACACCAGAAGAGGAAGAAGGCTCAAAGACTTTCAAGGAAGAATGGAACGACCTCGACACAGAAAGCCCAGAAGAAGAGACCTGTCGATATCCCTCGAAGGCTTCACCACCAGATGACATAGCCTTTACAACAGCCTCATCATGAGAGCCGTATAAAGAGTAGTGGTCCCAGTATAAATACATCAAAACAGTGTAGCAAAATGAAATTAACAATAGTAAATCAAAATAAAGAGAATAAAGGAAAGCTCAAGTGTTATTTAATCACACTGAACAAAAAGAACATATTTCACAAAACACATTGAAAACATCATAGTTGTGCCCACAAAACGAAAGGGAAAGGGAAAAAGGTAGTGACATGAGTGAGATAGTGAGGTTAGTGACAAACATTACTCATGAATATAACCATCGAATTGTTAGGCATGCTATTCATTGCCACAGACTCTTAGCATCAAGACAAAAAATTATTTTAGAAACATGAAATATGTAGCCATGTAACAGATCAAATCACAGTGTAAGCATATACTGTTGACGGTACTGGCATCAGTAGTGTGTCGACGTTTCGACCCCTGCTAATGTGTAGGTATTCTTGTCAACCTTACAATCGGGGTCTTCCTCAGGACAAGTGGTGGGTGAAAGGGTGGCTAAAAAAGGGGCACCTAAAAGTATAAAGGCAAAAAGTCAGGTCCGGAGCTTAAAAAGGACGAGACGACAAAGAGGTAGATATAATACTCAACATAAATACCATGTCTGACTTAAAGAAGGGTCCTCAGAGGCGCAAGATGTGTCGTCGAGGACAGAGAGGACTCAATGGCTCCGAGGTATGAAGAATGAGAGAGAAATGAACACCTGTATAAATAAGGCGTCTGTCAGTAAATACTCGTATAAATCAGGGAAAAAAAACGACTCTATTGAATAGAAAAAGAACTTACTCAAGAATGAGGGTTGGTCTCCCAAAGTTATTAACTTATCTGTTGAATCACGGTAGTACCGTCAAAATGATAGTGAAAGTCATCCACAATCCTACTATCAATTTAGGAATTACTCTAAAATAAATAGGAAAAAGTATACCAATCAATTAATGACCTCAATGGTGGAAAAACAAAGGAGTCAAAACCATAGTTTAAGGATAAGTGCCATATACAGCGTGGGTATGAAAAACCTCCCAAGCGCCTAATTTAAAAAAGAACGATTTCAAAACACAAAAAAAAAAAAAAAAAAAAAAAAAAAAAACACGCCAAGAAAATACCAAACAAAACACTTAATAAGTGTTCGTGGTACAGTTCTAAAGATAAAACCCATCGTGCCTCTCCAAATATTAAGTGCACCTTAATGACACTAGATGGCATCGGTGTCTAAGAGTGAAAAACCAAAGTTACTTAATGCGCGCATGAAAATACATAAGCAAAATTACCAAAAATGTTGCCTCTCACTAAACTTAGTGCACACGTATGAAATTTAGAAGGAAATGAAAACAAGGTTTAAGTCTCCAAAGTACATGCATTTTAGAGAATAATGCACAAAAACAGTCACGCTCGTATGATAGCGTTAACTACTGAAGAGGGAAAAGATCGCATGGCCTCAAAGAGCAACTGCAGAGCGGCCGTCAGAGAAAAGAACTCACCCTCGTGTGTTAGGCTCGATTCCCCTGAATGGAAAGGTCGCGCCGCCAAGACAGACGGCATGAATAAATAGGGGCGTAACTGACGTGCAATGAGCGCCAGCATGACGCGAAATAGTATGCAGGCGCTAAATGCTTGTATTAGCCTTGGGCTGGGCAGGGAAGAGAGACTATGAGGTATGTAAATAGTGGAAGAAAGCAATAAACATCAGTATTATAAAAAAATTTGAAAAGCAAAACCTCAGCCTAAATGTCAACATAACATTATGAAGGGGTAGAAATATACACAAAGTGAGAGAAAGGTTGGCCTAGATTTTAAACGTTATATAGCCCAATATTCATTAAGAAAAATGATATACAAAGCGCTCAACCTAAACAACAATTAGACAATACAATATATGGAATATGCAAATATTTCGTAACAGTGGGACTGGTACAGGTGCTTAAAATACTGGTTAGCAACATCTATTATACAGTCGCGGACAATTAAATTGTAAAAAAGGCAGATGAAAATAGCCAAAATTATATTTACATATTGACCCACGTAGATTTCATAGTAATGTGGTTGTTAGAAAGATAACATAATTAATCACACAAAAAGAACAAAATTGCATTCGGAAAGTACCGGAAACTCCCTGATGTGTATCTGCTAGCAAAAAACAAGGTCTATATCTCAAACCTAACGCTATACACAGGCAAAAAGGTTGGAATACCTAGATTGCAGATTAGCATCATGTATTAAGACATGCCAATTGAGCATTACTGGGATCAAGTTCATTCAGCCCATTGACAATAGTGTCCAGACGTACCATCCATTTCAATTCTCGGATGTTCAGGATCGAGGAAATATTGCCCCCTCTGGGTCCTAATTCAGCTTTCTCTATCACTAACCACTGCATTTGATCAGGGTCGTGGCTCTTAAATGTGAAATGTTCAACTAGGGGTGCCCCTATAACCGAACACCGAATCCTGCTTTGATGTTGCAAAATTCTTGCCTTAATCTTTTGTTGTGTCTGCCCTACGTAGAGTAAACCGCATGGGCAAATGATGCCATAGATGACATTCATAGTGTTACAGTTGGTAAAAGAATGTAAAGCAATCATATGTTGTTTATAAACAAAGTTCTTGGTGACAATTGTAGTTTGACAAGCTTTGCATTGTCCACATTTATAGTGCCCTTTGACCGGTGGTAAATTCCAGAGTGATTGAATTGTTGGTTTCGTGACATGTTCCAAGAAGGAATGGACCACATGATCTTTAACACTCATTCCTTTTTTAAAAGAGTGCAGGGGCAATTGCGGTTGGTCAATATCGTCTGACACTAAATTCCAATGAGAGCAGCTGACACTTTCGGAGTCCCCCTAGATGAGGAAAAAGGAGACTTCTGCTTCCTCCTAGAGACTTTGACACCATCCACCAAGGGGGAACTCTTGAGCACACAAATAAGTGGATAATACACCAATAAATAAGTAATAAACTGTTGTATTACACTTGTATTCAATAGGCATACATTTATATCACCATCACCTCACTTTTATGTTGTCACTTATGAGTTACATACAAGCATCTTGCGTGTAAGTTCTCCTCTAGCATGACTTGCATTGTGTACTTTCAGAGATAGGAACAATAACCGAAGAACAGCTTTCACGCTGAGCTGTGCTGATGTTGACTATATTGCTAATCAAGCCTGACTATCGTATGTTTTTAAAAAAGTTAAAGCTATTTATAAAGATGCATCAATGAGCAATACATAAAAAAATGCAAATAGAAATCTAAATATGAATAGATTAAATGCTAAAGTTAATCTTTTTGTTCTCTCACTTCAAAAACTGATGTAAAAAGCCCTTTTACAGTTGCAAAACCTGGGATTCATAAAATCACATGGTTTGTGACACAACCAGAGAAGGGGTTTTCTTCATGTAAAATATCCCTATCACAAATTATAAAATAGTTTTTGACTCATAAAAGGGATTTAGCGATCCTTTCCAGTCATAAATAGGAAGGGGGCATGAAAGGGGCATTCTCCTGCTGTTTATGATTCAGAAAGGTATTTATCAATGGTAATTGAACCAATGAGTTACCCATCCCCTGGTTGGGCTGGTAACTGATTTACATAGGGGAAGATTTCCCCAAGGGATATCTCCCCCTTTGTGAACCATGTTGGCGGCATCGGGGGAAGCAGGCAGTGGTCCAAAGGAAAAAAACATGAAGGCAGCACCTGTGCCTTTACCAGACATAGACTGCTTTAAAAAAGAAAATGTTTCCCATTTTGGAAATCAGATTTAGGAAAGGAGGTTTGCTGTGCCTTGGACAACAACTGATGGGACCTTTTAGCACCTAGGTCACATCGCAAATTGCATTCCCATTTCCAAACCAGTCATTGGGCAAATTGCACATCCCTGATTTTCAAATGGCAATGATACATCTGGCGTATAGTTTTCTGATTCACATCTCCAGAATTTGATTGCAGTGAACTGGCCAACGATGTGGTACCTAAGTCTCGATTGGTTTTTCCCTGTACATATGCATCGGAGTTAAATCTAATGCTAGTTACAGGGATTCATAAGATTTGCTGTCACATCCTCCTGCAATCAGCTACACCTTCAACTAATTCTTCCATCCCACTTTTAATATGTTTAGTACTTTGGAGTCACCTCCATGCATTAATTAGTATACTTATAAAATGTATCAATATGAAACATGTTTCAGTATTTAATTGAATTAATCAAAACATTAATAGATCATCATGAGATATAAACGCCATAACATTTCTGAATAAAGATCGTCTTAATTTAACATCAATGTTAGGTAAATACCATTGTGTAAAAAATTGTATTCACTAAAATTAATCAAGTTCTACGTGCCGGGATAATAGAGCTAGTAACATAACCACACAGTTCCATAATAACCCTGGCTTTCTTTATATACTTCCCTCTTACATATGCATCTCCAGCCAAATTATCCAAATTTCTATGTGCAGTTATTCTTAGTGATTGTACTTCTTGTGGTTGTTGTTAAAGATGAATATTTAGAGAAATCTGTAGTCCATGCGCTAATACACAAATACTTCTTGGATTTCAGGTGATGAAGAATGATTCTTTCCTACTATTAAGGCTCTCTCTCTGCCTTGTTTTCTTTATCTGTTAAATACTTTAAAAAGTCATATGCTGTTGATTAGTATCACTACAATCAGGTTGTAGGTGTGTAATAACATGGATGTTCTTAGATTAACACTTGATCCATGAATAATTCCTCCATCTTTCCAGAAACAATATATGATTTGGCACTTCAAGAATATAAATTCAGAGTTCAGATTCAAATCTACGGAATATGATTTTGATAAACCAACACTTCTCAATGAATGAGTTTGTAAGAACTCAATTTGTTAACTACATATTAATGTATCCAATTCCTGTTTTCCAATTCAGGATGAATGTGTTTGGGACTTTTGTATTTGCATATGTTAATTAGTGTAATTTGGGAGTATTCTGTTATTTGTTGTTTTGAATTAGATTAAAAAATATATTTTCTATATCTCTTTCATTGTAATCTTCCTTATTATTATTAGGGTTGGGCTTGTCAAACCACTGAAATTTGCTGTATGAAAATGTTTCTATTACTTATTCTTTTGGGTGTTCCAAAAGCCTGACTAGTTTTTCGGTGGGTAGAGCTCAGCCCTAATTATGGTAATATGTGAAGTAGTTTTTCCTGTGGCTATCAATGATAGTAAGTCCTTATTTTCTATCAACATTTTAAATTCATCTCTGTGTAAAAGAATTGTTCCATAAAACAGATGTATATTTAGAATAAACGTTGATCTTTAATTTGTAAGTTATTTCCCTAAGGCATGCATTTTCATCTAGGTTCAATATAGCCCGCAGTCTTTGTAAATGAGTTTCATTTAAATTGTTTGTATTTAAATTCATTTTATCTTGATATCTTAAAAATCTATCATGGATCCAGGCCTCCTGGGTCTACGTTAGACATCTAATATGTAAATGGATTCAAAAACGTATTCGCTGAAAAAACTGAGACTTATAATTTCTTTAGTAACTAAGGGGTCCATTACGATGGCGGGCGGACAAAGTCATCGCAACGGAGGAAGGGACCGCCCGCCACAAGTGCGGCGGTCCCGCTATTCGAATTAGGATGCGCCCGCCACACTGGCGGGCGCATCCCCCATACTCAGCATTGTGGCGGGCGGTGCTCACAGCACCGCCCGCCACAATGCTGGAAATGCATGTTGTGCATTTGCATGCACCGGGTGACAGGCACCGTGCGGTGCCTGCCACCTTGTGCATTCATATGAAGGGGGGTACCATAGGTACCCCCCATGTGCACCCCCCACCCCCCCAACACCCTGGGGGCCCGCAACGGGCCCCCAATTGCAATTACTGTATGCCTTACCATGGCGGCAACGCCGCCATGGAAAGGCACACCTCCGCCAGCATCGTAATATGGATGGCGGTGTCTTGCAGACACCGCCACCATATAATGCCCCTTTTCCGCCGGTCGACGAGTCGACCGGCGGAAAAGCGGCTGACGGTTTTACCGTCCGCCGGGGTCCCCCCCGCCGTAGTAATATGGCGGGGGGTAAATGTGTGGCGGGCGGAGGGAAATAGCGGGCGGATCGCCACCGCCATACGGGCGGTGGCGATCCGCCCGCTATTGTAATGACCCCCTAAGTCTGCTTTTGTTAATTGAAATGCCCAACCTAGGTCATAGCGCATAAGCAAAATATATACATTATAAGAAACATTTACATGAACGCACAAGCTATGTAGATATATAATTAGTTCCATGCACCTTTGTTAATTCCTTTTTTTTGTCAAGTTTTATTGAACTTTGAAAAGGGAATGCTGTATAGAAAATCAAAATGACCAGGATTATAACATAGGGGTCTATTACGATGGCGGGCGGACTCAGCAACGGGACCGCCCGCAAGAGGTGGGGCGGTCCCGCAATGGCAATTAGGATGCCACCGCCACGGTGGCGGTGGCATCCCGCATATATTGCATTGCGGCGGGCGGTGCTGTAAGCAGCACCCGCCACAATGCAATATATGCATGTTGTGCATTGGCATGCACAACGTGACAGGCACCGCGCGGTGCCTGCCACCTTGTGCATGCCCATGAAGGCGGGTACCATGGGTACCCCCCAAGTGCAGGCATCCACCCCCCAACCCCCGGGGGCCCACAATGGGCCCCCGAAGGCATTCTCCGCATGCCTTTCCATGGTGGAGTCTCCGCCATGGCAAGGCATGTCACCACAGGCATGCTAATATGGATGGCGGCGGACGGTCTTTCCGTCCGCCGCGGTGCCCCTCGCCATGCTAATATGGCGGGGTGAATAAGGATATTTGGCCGGTGGATCGCCACCACCGGGCCGGCGGTGGCCACCGCCGGCGCGGAGGTGGTGATCCGCCAGATATCCTAATAGGCCCCAAAGTTCTTTCTATTGTTCAAAATTACGTTCCACAAAGTAATGAAAAAGAAACAGTCCTGGCTGTAAAGCAAGCATACTACATTAGAATAAACAAACTGAGAAACTAAACAAAGCAAAATCATCCCCACTCTCACCCTCTCTTAGATTGAAATGACCAGTACCATCAACATAGAATGAGCCGTAACACTGCAGTAATATCCCTGTAGGTTAGAGAAAAGCCTAAGAAAAATAGTCCCTTACAGTGTCACAACATACTTTCTTCTTCACAAAGGGGCACATCTTCAACCATACAACAAGCCAAGAGCACTGCTGTGTGGGGGCCACATAAAGGATGGTACGCTCTGGCACCTTACTACTAACAGCAGTTTCCCCATGCCTTCAGATTTCATCTGCGAGCCATTTATGTTCCTGCTTAGTTGTTCCTTAGCCAGATAATTTCCAGATTGTAGGGTACCATTGAAATATCAGGGATGCATCAGATCTTTTCCAATTGAAAGCAACAGCAAGCGTGGCTGCCCTCAAGCGTTGTAAAGCTACATATCCTTCTTGTTTTGTCAACCCACCATACCCCTTTGGTCTCAAGCCCACAAGCATGAGTTCAGGTGTAGCAGGTAGTGGAAGCCATGGGTTTTTCCAAGAAACTTTGCCACCTTTGGCCAGAAATATTATAGATTGGGGTATGCCCACCAAATGTGTAGCAAGTAGCCAAGGTGTCCTCAGCCACACCAGTAGTGTGGATTAATGTTCAAATACAGAAGGTACTGCAGTGTGTAGTACCACTCACACCAGACTTTGTAGCACATCTCTTTGTTTCTTACAGGTGAGGTGGACTTGTGAAAGTGGGGAGAGGATGTGGCATAGTGGCCAGAGCTGCTGACTTCGGAGCTGGGGAACCAGGTTCGAGTCTCGGAGCTGGTTTAACATCCTGTGATTCTGGACAAATCACTTAATCTCCCTGTGCCTATCATAAACGAATGTGTCCTTAATATATGCTCATGAAAAGCACCAGTGTTGAGGATTGTGCCGGTGCTGAACACCGGAAACGACCAGCTCAAATTAAGCATTGTATCAAGCGTTCAAGGAATTTTCTCAAGAAAGCATCTTCAGCAGTGTTTGATGCGTATGTCGTGGTGGGAGTCAGCACATGGCCACGAATCGTACCGATTATAACCAGGCAGTGACCCTATTTGTCTGCCATTAGCTCATCTACTGGAAATTCCAAATCCAGCCTTATGGTATATATTACTCCCCCTTTTTGTATGGTGTTGGCCGAAGAGTGGAATGCTATCGACGATGCCCCATGTGTCAATCTGTTTTGATCCTGCTTTAGTCATTCCTTTTCCTAAAAAAACAATAATATCCAGAAGGAAGTCCATCAGACGCTTCCAAACCTTCCTCTTTTTGTAGGTTCATTCAGGCCTTTTGCGTTAAGAGTTACAAGTTTCACCATGGGGATCATCAGCTCTAGGTCTCTGTGTCTCTTCTGCCCCGGTTTTCTCCCTGGGAGGGGGCTCCCAAGTGTCCCTCAGCACCCCCAGCCGCTCACCTTCTCCCGATAACAGCAGGGAGGCTGGGCTCACGGTCAGCAGACTGTCTCCTTCTTATCGTCTTCCCTGGTGGCTCTCCACCATCTCCTTGTAGATTATTTTTTTATTACTGCTGTGATATTTCTGTAAAGCGCTCTGAAACCCTCGGGTCAAGGTTGGGCTATACAAAACTCGATAAATAAATAAATATATATGATAACTTGTATTTCTTCTGCAGAGGACCTTCCTTAATCAGTGAAGTACATATTGAACATTGTTTTCCAAGTAATCGTCCTTCAAATTGTATTTACGATGTCAAAGGTTCTTGAAACTTCCTGCCAACATGTGTTCACCACCGATGTTGATGCTGTTTGAAGGGTATAACTTACACTGTAATCATGTCCAGATGCTCCGTATCCCTCATTCCAGTGGTAGAAACGCCCTACAATGACCTGGAACACAATAGGAGGAAAGGAAGGGATGTAAAGTCCTTAGCATGCGGCTAACATGTCGGAGACAGGTTTAAACTAGGACAATGGGAAGGAACTAAAGGAAGACCATTGGCCCTTCATAGGAATGACACATTATGAGATGGTCGCGCTAACACAGCGCTATCATCTTTCTGCTGCCCCAAATAACGCCTTTTTTTAGGTTACTTTGAAAATAGAATCAACAGAATTGATGCAAGGCCCGTCCGGATTATGAATATAGCTTGATCTCGACCCTGTTTCTTTTGTACCTCAGGTGTCGATGCTTTATATGCTTTCAGAGGGGCTGGATTGACTGGAAGTTACACAACGTGACAGCAGTGCCTTATTGTTGTCCCCTTCAAGGCACCGTCTTCAGTCTTTATGCTATGTTACCCCTTTTTCTTCTTCCAGAACTATTGGGAGTAACGGGGGTTCAACGTTACAAATTTTAAGCTGGGATGTGGCTGACCTTTCAACTAAACTAACATCACCTGACTGGCTAAGGTTCACAGCATTGGCTAGTTGAAGACTTCCCAGTTGATGGTTTTGAATGTTATTATGTTCCAGCAGTACCCCGCCAGAGGGCAGCGGGTGGTTTGGCCATCTGGGTGAATCTAGCATTGGGGGACCATGTCAAGGTTATTTTAACTAATAGTAATAATTTCCAAGTGTTGAAATTTAAGAGTTGCATGTCTTTTTATTTTATACATTTTTATAATAATGATTTTAGCAACACTCCCAACACCAATTTTGTGCATTTATTGAATATCTGATGGAATTGCAAAATGATGTGGTAGCCCAGGGTATAATGGGCGGTTTTTGCCTGGCAGGAGATTTTAAAGCAAGATTGGTCCCAGATATCTGTGCTTCATTTAATTGCACCTTAGAAGGGGGGTGAGGTCTCAGGAAAGGCACACATGGTGCTGACAACAGCAGCAGTGCACTGAGGAACTTTCTGCTCTTCCATAATTTGTTTAATGTAACGGGCGTTGTTGGAATGAATGAACAAATGATACCTACATACAGGGGCAGAGGCTGCACCTCCACAATAGATTATTTCTTTATAGCACCTGATTTGGTCGACTGTGTGCTATCAGGGCAAGTGCTGGCTTCCACCTATGGGGAACATAACCCACTTGAGGTAATATTCAGCCTCCGTACTAAGGATAAATTGAGAGCGGAATGCGAAGCTACTATCTAACATGCACGTACTGATGGCTGAAGATTAGAGTGGAAAGCTGTTGATTCAGCACAGCTTTTCTACTCCATAGTCAATGAGAATATGGGTCTGGTTGAAGCATATCTGGATGCTTCAGAACGCCACGTGGTACAGGCTTTCCCCCAACTCTCCTTGAACATCAGGAGCAAGCCAATATGTCCTTGACGGGAACATCCCTCTAATCCCAGATGGTTTAATCATGAGTGTTCAGAGGCTAACCGTAATTTACGAAGGTCACTCACAAGCAGTCCGAGGGAACCCACGGTAGCAGTAGCATGTCACATGGTGTATAAAATAGCTATTGCTAGAAGGAAGCACGAACTGCTCCAAAGTCAGTGGGATTCTCTTGCTTTATTTGCAGTTACAAAGAATAGTAAATTATTTTGGAGGGAGGTCTCTGTAAAAAGGAGAGGGTGCCAAACAGTAACTCCGATAACATGTCATATTGCCAGTACCACCTGTGAGGCACATTTTTCTCAAATTTATGCAGCCCTCAGTGATTCAACTACGCCAAATGTGAAAGTGACTTCTATCGAGTTTTTTGTTTCCCTTAAGGAGGTAGAAGATGCTGTCAACCAAAGTTCAGGTGGAAAGGCACCCGGGCCAGATGGGGTCCCAATTGACCTCATTAAGCACTCACCAGAGTTTTGGGCTCATCTGCTAGTGAATGTTTTTAACGGTCTGAAGAACTCTCCATTACCTAGTAGGTGGTCAACCTCCAGTATCGTACCCATCTTTAAAAAGGGAGATCGCAGCCTGTCAAACTGTTATAGACCAATATCCCAAATTGACACCACAGTCAATATTCTTGGGTGGGTCTTATACAATCATACTAGTGAGTGGGCAGAAGAGAACTTGGTCCTACATTCCTGTCAATATGGTTTCAGGAGTAGAATAGGCCCTGTTGAACAATGTTTAAATTTGTCCTTGATTATTGGGAAGTACACAATCGCACGTTAGTCATTTATATATTTAGCCTTTCTGGACCTGTCCCAAGCATTTGACTGTGTAAATCACTGAAAGCTCTGGTCCATTCATCTGGCTCAAGGGTTGGACGATACATTAGTGCACTTCCTAGCATCCCTACATTCAGATATGAAGGCTAAAGTTAGGACCACCGTAGAGGGTGCAGTATCGTCAACAATAGATGTCTTTTGTGCCGTGAGGCAAGGGTGCGTGCTGGTCCCCCTTTTATTCATTTTATACATTAATAACCTTTATCCATTTTAAAGCATCGCACCCCTGATGTCCCAATAATCAACAGCTCTCCCTTACTGACACTTCTGTGTGCGGACGACGCTGTCTTAATGGCGCACACACTGAGGGCACTGCGGCGGCTAGTGCATGATTTTGTTGGTTTTATAGCCACCTTGGATTTGCACCCAAATTTAAAAAATCTTTTATCATGGCTTGTGGACCTAAGAAATATAGTTTGTCCTCTCTTACGGTAGGCAAAACTGTTTTAACACACGTTAGCACTTTTTTGGTCGGGACTGGGCAGCGCAGGCGCTGCTCTGCGAGGCATGCTGTATTCAGGTATGGACTTGAAGCTCCGCCCACTCCCCACCCATCTTTTCTATTGGCTCCTGCTCCTGTCCTTTCTAAATGGTTGCTTTGATTCGTTAATAGGTATGTTAGTCCCACCTTAGTAACGCCTTGTCTGCATTTGTACCCTCCCATGAGTACTGGATTTTTTACTTATGTTGTTACACAGTCTGTTTTAGCTACAGTCTGTGAGCACTATTTTCTTTGATGTCTTTAATCTAGCTGCTTTTGCAGGCACGACGTGCTCTCCCTAACCCACCCTGTTTTCATGACTGCATGGCGCCCGATCCTAGACACTGCGCTTTATCTTTCAAAAATACTCCTTGCACAGTGCAGCACTTCTGCACGTGTTATGCTGCTTAACAAATGCTTTCGATTTTTCAAAGCACCCCATACCACACTTTTCCATTAATGGCGGCCGCACTTTTCTTTAGACGAGCCGCGTATTAAAGTAAGGGGTGTGGCCGACATTAAAGTGAAAGCACGGCATGGGGTGCTTTTACAAAAAAAAACATTTGTTTGTCAACTTGACAAATAAATGGTTTTTTTTTTTGTAAAAGCATCCCATGCTAATGCTAATAGCTTAAACTCTCGCAAAAGCAAGACCTATTGCATTCCAAATGCTTGTTTGTAAAAGCGCACTATGCCGCGCTTTCACTTTAATGGGGGCTTCGCACCTTTCTTTACATGATCCACGTCTAAAGAAAGGGGCATGGCCGCTATTAAAGTCAAAGTGTGGTATGGGGCTCTTATACAACAAAAGAAATGTGTTTGTCAACTTAAACAAATGCCTTTTTTTTTGTTAAAGCGCCCCAAACCGCGCTTTCACTTTAATGGTGGCCGCACACCTTTCTTTAGACGCGGGTTGTCTAAAGAAAAGGGCATGGCTGACATTAAAGTGAAAGCGCGGCATAGTGCGCTTTTACAAACAAGCATTTGGAATGCAATAGGTCTTGCTTTTGCGAGAGTTTAAGCTATTAGCATTGTAAATGACAATGCCTTTTATTTATGTTTTAAAAACCAAAACATAAATAAAAGACATTATCATTTACAATGCCAATAGCTCAAACTCGCGTAAATGCAAGACCTATTGCATTGCAAATGCTTGTTCTTATTTGGGTCTAACATATGCAGCTACTGGTTCATTTGCCCAAAAGTTGTGCAAAGCAGGCTAAGACTATCAAAATCTAGTGGCACTTTATTTAGCCTACCACAACTTGTGGGGGGGAGGGGGTGGGTTTGCCACTACGGCAAATATATAAAAACCCAGTGTTTGTCTACAGCACTGTATGGCGCAGAAGTGTGGGGCTTTGAGAATAGTTACCCTATTCAGGCCGAGGAAAATAGGTTTTGCAGACAGGCTCTTATGGCAGGTATCTCTTCTTCCACCTTTATTTGCCACAGAGAATTGGACATTCCTTATATCCAGGACAAAATCAAAGCCCAACCTCCTTTACTAAGGCGATCCATCTGGAAAAATGAGAAGGCTTGTTAAACCAAAGGTGTCATCCTGGATCGCCTTAGTTGTGACAAGGGTACTGAGATTCCATGATTCACTCTGTCAGCCTAGAACAGGTCTTTACCGACCCACCCAGCAATTTAAACATTAGTAAAAAACAGTTGCGGAGAGCTCTATTTGATCAGGCTGCTTCTGGAAGGATGTGCTTGGAGAGCCAAAAGGTGAGCGTGGCAACCTACATGCTATCAGCTCCTATAGGTAAAACCGCAGGGTATCTGCCTAGAGTCAGGGTCGATGGGTCGGAGTCTTCTTGTATGGTATAGGGCAGGTACAGTGAAATATTTGCTGCGCTTCCCAAGGGGTTTTAACTTCGGTCTCGATTCTTTACCTTGTCCTTGCGATGGAAACTCAGGGCAAACATTGTTGCATTTTATGTTTTTCTGTGGTTTTTATACAATGTATTCAAAGCATTTTCTGATTACCTTTTTAAGGAAACGATGTATTAAAAATTTGAGGGATGCATTGAATATCTAATCTTGAATATCTAATCTGGTTGATTAGGAGGAAATAATTCATTTGGGTGCCTTTTTACAGCTATTAGAGCCCGTCGCACAATGAACACTTTATAGATCTGCCGCTTGGTTTTAAATCCGGATTTTATGCTTTTTATACTTTTGATGGGGGGTGACATTTTTAGTCATTGGATGCTTTTTATATATTTGTTTTTACCATTTTAAATTCTTATTGTATGTGTTTAACTGTTTGACACTGCACTTTCATGAGTGCAATTCATATTCGAATAAAGTATATATATATATATTTTTTAAGTTGAAGTATAAAAAGCTTCTCTGTGAACAGGAATCAAGCTTTCCACCTTTCTTGACTTGACACATACATCTCCCCTAAGTGGTAAACAATAGTGAACACCACATTAGTTACCACCACACTCTTCCTCACATCTTTTTTTTTTTATTGCGTTGCTTGGTTTGCTACATCTCTTCTGATCCAACACTGTCCGCTTCTTCCAACAGGAGGCGGTGTCATGCTTTGCCGAGCGGGAGCAGCTGACGCGCATCCAAGATGTCATACAGGAGCTTCCGCCCTCCCACTACAGGTAACAGCTTGAACTATGACCTCTTTGTAGCGCCGGCCATTTTGTGACAATGGCACGTGATTTCACAGGCTCCAGGCTATGACAGCAGAGAGCTAGATCTCCAGACAGTCAATTCCAACTCTTTCCTGACTGTGTTAAGACTATTAATTAAGGAGGATCAGTTAGCATTTAGTTCAGGCCGGAAGCATCAAAGTGCTGTAAAAAGTTAAAACACATGAAATAAATCAGTGACCATATATAATAAACATGTAAACATGAGCTGCACAGAAAGACAGTAACAAAAAACAGAGATGAGTTAGGAAAAGAGGCAACGAGGTAAGCTTTTCTGTCTCCTAAAGTGCAGATCCTGAAAAGTAGTATCTACTGCTCATCCTGCACTTTTTTGTCCAAAAGCAAAGTTTTTGTGCACTGTAGTAAACTAAGAATGGTTTTAAAGTGATTATGTGACTATATTTTTACACAGAATTTCACAGTTTTGTTCTTTTAACACAATTTGAGACTCTCCCCCTCAGTGCAACACCCTTTGTGCATTCTCCCCAGTAGTCTGCTGTAAGGTTATTCAGTGTTCCTTTAGGTGGGTGGGCGGGGGAGGGGTGAGCTTTGAAGCTCGGCTCGATGCCCCCATCAGAGCACTCTCAGCCCCCCTCTTTTTTGCCTGACCTGCATCTATTTGCATGAGATGGGGCCTGCTGTCTGGTACCGACCATTGAGCCTGACCTGGTTGGAAGGAGACACGCCCACGTTGTCCATGGACCTGGAACGAGCAGATCAAGCCATCCCACCCCGGGATATGAACACTGCAGGAGAGCTGTTTGATCATATGCTACCTGCCAGTTTTTATTGTTAAATACCATTTTCCTTCATTATTTGCTATATTGCACCTCCTCAGCTAATACATGGTCAGGCTCGCCTTCGAGAGGCAGGGTGCTGTACCGTGCACCAGTGTTCTTAGTAATATCACTTGTCCAACGAAGAAGTTTGTGTTGATTGGACGAGGAGGTTATGCAATCTAATGAAGGTGCTCGTGTTCATTGAAAGACGATTCCTGTGGGGATTTTAAATGGGGATCTGATGATGATGGCTGTAGGGATCTAACGATGATGTTGGATCTGGGGTTGATGATGCTCATGGAGATCTGACTATAATTCCATGGCCATCTGACGAGGGATCATGTGTCCACACCATAAGGGCGCCCATTGGAGAGAGAAGGATTGCCATGACGACTTCACAAATATAGGCATGGTCATTTGAATAACAAGCCTGTGTCTATATGGGTGGAAGGTCAAGATGTAGCCTCAGGAACAGACCACTGGTGGGATAAAGGTTCCCCTTGGTGGTATCAGCCAGTAGCTCATTTGTGTCCCGAGGAAGCGAGCCACCGACCCGCTGAGGAAATCTGCCAACTACGGGGTGAGCCGGGCGCCATCAGGCAGGGCTCGAGGCCCATTCCATTCCAGTCAGCTTGAAATTACTACTATGGTCTCCAAAATAACCCTTTCTAGACTCTTCCTTCCTCTCTCTCTCCTGGCTCACCACAAACCTCATTTTACTTCTGTGATCTCCCAAACATCCCTTTCTAAATCCTTCCCTCATGCATCCCTCTTTTGACTCATCCCAAACCTCCTTATACTACTGTGGTTTTCCTAATCCCTTTCTAGAGGCTCTTCACACCTCCATCTCTCCTTTTACTCATCCCAAACTTCTTCTTACTACTATGATTTCCGAAATAACACTTTCTAGACTCTTCTCTCTTGTATTCCTCCATTATACCTACTCAGTCCAACTAACAGACTCGCATGTCCACCGCTCAAATGAATAATCGTGTACAACAACCCACGGCAGCTGATGAATTACTGACTAGTTTCCTATCTAAATGAACTCGTGTTTCCCTATACTAATCCACCACTAATCCTTTTTAGGTTCCGGAGTCGCACGCTAACCACCGAAAAGCGCTTTGACGCCTCTTCAGGGATAATAAGCGCAATATAAATATAGGTGCAATTGCAATTACCTTGGGTTTGCACCCTTGTTTGATGGATTACAAATTAACAGATGTTTACATCTTCAACAGAGGGTGGTCAATTGTATAGACTTACAGAATTATCTAATGAGTGTAAAAGAAATATGCAACAATAACTTGCTCTACTGTTAAAAAAAAAACTCCCTCGTGTCATTTAAGGCTAAAACTCACAAGAATGTCTCGACTGCCCACATCTCAGCTGACTGATTCCTTTCCCAAGACTGAAATAACGCAGCACTTTTTATCTTTTTTCGTTGGGAAAGGAAAAGAGTGAGAGGCCAATGTACGCTATTTATAAACCCACACTTGTGGAGAAAAGCAGCAGTGTTAAAAACTTGGAAATCCAGAACAGTCCAGCCAGCCCTAGAGATAGTTGACAGCAGTAAGCAAAGGAGGAAGTAAGTTATTCAGAAACCACTACAGCTTGCACCGCAGATGAGCTGACTCTATTAAGGGGAAGTATGTGCATCTCTCAATTGCAACCACACGCTATCACACACACCAACACATGCTTGCACACACACAAACACACGCTTGCACACACACACACATGCACAAGCCTTCGCACACACATAGATGTCCTGAGACCACAAAGGCCCTGGAGAGTACGACCTTCATGGTCTATCCTTAGGACCATGGGTCTTGTCCCTTCTTCCTGTGACAACACATGCTAGGTTGCCCCAAGCCGGCAGGAGTACCGCTCCCACGTCACTTCCTCCTTGTGGAGTTGTGGGCTGCAGCTCAGCACATCAGGTCTGCTCTCTAGCAGATCTCTTCTGGCTCTGTCCAGACTGACAGCGAGCACTTGAATGTTCTCGCTCAGTCGCACACAAAGCCAGACCACGGCAGTCATTCACCCAAAGAACCTACATGCGCCGTCACTCACCTGAACCTAGTGCCCGCGAATACACTGACGTGACCACACACGCATGCGCACTCGCAGCTCATCCTGGCTGACCCACAGGTTGACCATAATCTCACACCCTTGTAACCAAGAGGCTTGGTCCCCAATCACACAAACACTACTAATACTATTGGGGAAAAGGACCCAATACACGTGTTGATTTTCTGTCGAAATGTTCGATGTTTTGGACAATGTCCAGTAATCAAGCCAGGCTTGGGGAACCCTCTTGACAAGCGCAAAAGAAAATCCCTCCGCCTCATAAGGGCTTTTACTTTGTGTTTCGTTTGCTTCCTTTGTTATGTGATCAAACAGAAGTGGTCCTTTCCTGCTCTTTTTATTATCTTCAGTGCTTCTGTTATGCAGTATATTTGCAGCGTATTTGCTGCTTCACATGTTGAAGACAAACATATTTGTGAAATGAAACAGTAACTAACTTGCACATGGCTTAGAAATGGAAACATGTATCATTGCATGATAGCATGTGAACTACACCCTTGTGTACTTTGATGAATGGAAAGAGTAAATTGTCAGCTTTAAAAGAAAACATTCATTTGTTAAGTTTATCCAGGTACAGAAAGTTTCACTAAAGTCTACATTTGCACACCCCACCAAGGCCCACAAATCCTCACTGTTCAGCTCATCTTTGTCTCACACCTGCCAGGGCCGCCGGTGGATCTCACTCAAGTAGAGCATTTCCGAACGCCTTAGGGCCGCCGGTGGATCTCACTCAAGTATAGCATTTCCGAACGCCTTAGGGCCGCCGGTGGATCTCACTCAAGTATAGCATTTCCGAACGCCTTAGGGCCGCCGGTGGATCTCACTCAAGTATAGCATTTCCGAACGCCTTAGGGCCGCCGGTGGATCTCACTCAAGTATAGCATTTCCGAACGCCTTCCATCTCTGAGCATAGAGGCACCTTCACATACACAGCCTAGACTGCACTCAGATCCCTCACACTTCGCTTTGGCTGAAGGACACACTACATGACATGCTTACTGAGTGCTGAGTTGTCACTATGGTTTATTGCTTGAAACCTGTTGTGACATTGGATGCATATCTGCATGCTCGCACAGGGCTCGAAGGAAAGATCCCAGTATTTGTGTGAGCTAACAGCATCATGCCAGCAGCGGCACAACCTGAAGGATAGAATGAAAGATGCGAGGGCCCGGGGATATCCCATCCTCAGGGAATCTTGTCCGGTTGAAGGATAGGGCTCTGAAGCGGCCAAAGTAGGGATTACTCTACTATACTATGAAACAATCTACATTTTTAACTCTGAAAGGGACACCACCTACAACATTGCATCTCCCTCCTTGGCCATTAGACACAACTTGGTTGAACCCGGGGCACATTCTAATGACACACAACGCAAAAGTAATAATCTTTATGGTCCACCTGCCATGGACCAAGCAGCTGAAAAACACATCCACGTGCTCTGTATACTACAGTGACAAGGTGGACCTGAATTAGGGCTGGCTGAATCCTGTGATCCCGGGTAAGGTAAAGCAGTGGAGCAACATTTAAACCCTGTGGGGAATCTTTCACGCATAGACCTCCCAGGACTAATTGTTAGAACAGAGAAATTAGTGATCAGGATGGGAAAAGTCTATGATTTGGAGTCATTCAATGGGGAGTTAGATGCTGGGATTCTAACCCCAGTGTTATTGCTCCTGAGTTTGAGGCCTGCATCTCAACCACAACAAATTCTTTTATAGATGCGATAATCCCAGTTCACAAAATCCTGTTGATCTGGTCGAAGATTTGCCAAGTAGGAACTGCTGTCTGAGCCAACTGTGTCTTCTAGAGTCGAGCTAGGTAGCAACTCTTTAAAGCGGTATCTTTGTCTCAGATACTGGCAAAGAGAGCACCATAGATAATATAGTTCATATCGCTTCGAGAACGAGTGTCAACCAATAGGAAGCCAAAATATCCATCAGATCAACGAGTTGTGATGATGCTCTAGCACTTCACTTTCTGTCAACAATGCAAGATGCATAGAGGAATTTACTGATTAGGGCGAGCTTCCCCCGGTACCTACATTATACCTCAAAACATACCAGTACTCTTTGAAAGTGTTCACATTGGCTACATTAGCACTTGCACACTCTCATACTCCTGCCCCTTAGATGAGGTTAGACCTACAGATAATATGGGCACAATATGGACCATCACCGTATTGTCACGGTACGTAGATGTCAAGTTAAAGTCGTAAATATACACTTCGCTATATGCCTACTGCGCTGATAGGGAGCCAGTCGATATTTGGAATCCTAGTATGTGTAGGTCGATATTGAACTGATATGTTGACATAAAGATGTCCCATATTTCACCAACCCCTAATCCTGGCCTAGTGCTTTTAGCATTTGTTCATTCTATTTTTGAGAGTGGACCTTTACCTGTAGATCTAGAATGCATACCCACTACTGGCCCTCTCCAAATCCAAACTCAAAGGATAAACAGAATGCTCTCTGTGACTGATGGAATGTTTATCCAGCACAGTTTACAACCAGATTAATTTTAAAAGGGGCCAGCCAGTGAATGACAGCGCAATAGGTTTCAAAACATCAGATGACATCATCAAACACAGCAAGAATCTGGAAGGCTTATTGTTTGTGATTGATAGAGATACAAACCAGTGCCGTGCTATTCCTCTACATTAGCTATCCATCCCTTTAAAGCTTTCCAAAAAGAGTACGGACTGTATTCTAGGCTCTAGTGATAGGATTCACATCATCTACATACACTGATAGTGGTAAGAGGGGGTGGCGACAGTAAGAACGGCAGCCTTGGCATTCAGCCAGCACCTATGAAGGTTGCTTACAAAGATATTATATTATGTTATATTATATTATGTTATATTATACTATGTTATATTATATTATGTTATATTATACTATGTTATATTATATTATGTTATATTATATTATGTTATATTATACTATGTTATATTATATTTTGTTATATTATATTATGTTATATTATACTATGTTATATTATATTATGTTATATTATACTATGTTATATTATATTATGTTATATTATATTATGTTATATTATACTATGTTATATTATATTTTGTTATATTATATTATGTTATATTATACTATGTTATATTATATTATGTTATATTATACTATGTTATATTATATTATGTTATATTATATTATGTTATATTATATTATGTTATATTATACTATGTTATATTATATTATGTTATATTATATTATGTTATATTATATTATGTTATATTATATTATGTTATATTATATTATGTTATATTATACTATGTTATATTACATTATATTTATGTACTGTGTATACTTATATACTATGTAAGCCAGGAGTGAGACCATATCTGTGCTCACTAACTCCAGCAGTTGCCGCAAAGTATTTCGTCAAAACGTTAAATGTCTGCTTGCTCCACACACATGACATATTTTGAGTGAGTGGTGCAGATCAGGAAACCCCGGGGTCAGTACACTCCTGCAAAAGACCAGATCAGCCAGTGGGTCTCTAGTTACTTTGCAGCCGCTGCTGAATGGTATACAACTTTTAAAACATGGTGTTTTTATGACAAGTGCTGTGTCTTTCAATACATGAGGTAAAATAAAGCACTTGTCAGTAGGTACTTCCCAAGGCCTACAGCATTCTAAGAATATCCAGTTGGCAACGTAATTTGGCTAAAGTTTAGTCATATTATATGAAAAAATCAATTGATGACAGTTACCCCTTGAACTTTATATCAGATCCTGGACCCTGGATCCCGGGGAAGGGGCAGGAGTGTTCATCTAGAGCATAGATACTCACAAACATTTTCTGAGGAGCCGGAAAGACGGTCTGTGGTGAGTCCGAGGGCCGCATTGATGCGAGCAGGATGGGGGTGGGGCTTTGTGGGTAGTTAAATGTTACAGGATACTTTATTAGATTATTTTCCTTTAGTTCAGTTAGCTTGCAAAGAAAAGCTTCCTAATATAACATCTTTCTGAATGTTAGTGCTGTCTGAAGTAAACAGCGGGGGCCGCATGTGAATGTCAGGGGGGCCGTACTTTAAGTATCACTGATCTAGAGGGACAAACCAAGGAAAAATGTGTTCAATTCCTATCACATGTATAATCGAAACAATTATAAATAAAAGCTCAAGCTAGGAAAAGTTACTAGCTATTTGACTTCATCACCAGGTATTACTAGGTCACTTGGCAAGCTGGTGTGATGGTTATTTATTTTTATATTGCAAACATACAACAGAAAAAGAAAACAAAAATCATGTCACTGCCTAAAAACGGTGGCTATATACCTGCAATAAAATGTCAAGTAAAAAAAATATGCATCTGATATAATGCACATCACAGGATAATAGAACGTTATTGGCTCAAACAAAATGAACTGTTCATTTGGAATCACTGTAATATAAAGACCAGGTCGCAGCCATCAGTGGTGCAGCAGGTGTGTTGACGGTGCCTACTGCATCCAATGATGGTATATTTTTAATACTCATCAGGGGTTCATTGAGGCCCATTTACCTTGTTTGCATTAGGGCCCATGGCACACTTTTTTTTTTTTTTAACAGAGTTTTATATGGCGCGAACTTGACCCGAGGGTATCGGGTATCAGAGCGCTTTACACGAGCACCAGTTACGTTACATGAGGACACATTCATTTTTGTTAGGCATGGGGAGATTAAGTGATTTGCCCAGAATCACAGGATGTTGCGCGTACTTGCTGAGACTTGAACCCGGTTCCCCAGATATGAGGTCGACCGCCATAGCCGTTAGCACACACTTGCTATGCCACTGCTAAAGGCATGGTTTAAACATTTAGAGGGTGGCTAAAAAGGTTATAAAAAGGGATAAATAATGCAAAGAAAAAAAATTTGGCAAAGTATGGTGTAGACAACCATTTCTTGCATTGAAGTGTACTTTTTAGGCGGGTATGCACATATGATGTGAAAAAATGCTGTCACTCACAGTGCAAGAAAGCAAATGGCTGAAGTGGGCTGGGATAGGTGAAAGCAAAATGTGAATGAGAACTCAACAGACCAATCGATGAAGAGGGCTGGCCCAAAGTCTCTGTATACATGTATATATTTTTGTTTATGATTTTTTCATTACATGAGGACAAGAGACAGTAAAGCTGTTTCTAGGCTAGGCCTAACAACACAAACGGATTACGTCCCAGTAGTTAGTCTATTGTTTCTACTGTGGCCCGATACAGAACAGAGACAAGAATGGAAGATGTGAAGGAGGAGAGGAAAAAAAAACATAAGTGGGCTTGGACAGGGATACAAGGATGGAAAACCTTAGGAGGTGGGAGGAACAGAAAAATAACCCATCAGGCAGAAGGAGGGAAAAGAATAAATAGAAGGGAAACGAATTAGTAAAAGGGTGGAAAAGGAGAGCCGGCACTCCATACATAGCGCGAGGGGAGGAGAAAAGGAAAGTGGTGCAGAAGTCTCGCCATGTACGCATAGATGAAAAGATCAAAAAAGGAGAGAGAAAAACAGAAGGAGGGTATGTGGGGTTCACCCTTACCAAATTGGAGGAAAAAAAGAATAATACTTCGAATGCATTCTTGAAAGAAAATTCGTAAGTTAGAAAAGATTTGGCAAATCCAACTTGACAACACAAAACAGCATTTCCATCCCTTTCTATTAATCTGGTTTAAGGATGACCTGGAATCCAAAATCGGTCCTGGCAAAAATTATTGAAACCCGCCCCACACTGCAGGATCCTGGGACTTAGAACAGGGTCATCATCGGGTAATGGAAGCCCATCCTGCTCTGAAAGCCGCCCCCAAGCCTACCAGGGAAATGCCAGAGTGGTAGAATGGCCAGTCTGGCCAGGATCCGGTTAGCTTCCGCCCTCCACCGTGAATTTCCACCTCCCCAGAAACATGTTGTTGGAAGGGTTTCTGGTAAGGTCAGGTCAAGGTGGTTGATAGGCAGGGCTGGACTGAGAACCAAAATCAGCCCGGCCAAACATTTTCAAAAAAGGTCCCTTTACACCACACGGGTGAGTTCAGCAAATGAGCATGACCCTTTCCAAAAGGATTTCTGGGACAAGCAGGGAGTGGTGGTCAAAAGAAAATGTTAGAAAATCTAAGGCCAAACACTGTATTTTACAGATTTGTAAATTTTTTTATATAGTGCCAAAACTGACAGTCCTGAAGATAAACTTATAAAATATTCCACTGGATCAAAAGCTCAGGGTCTGTCGCAGGACCGGTGAGCAATATTTCTCCAAACACAAAACCATGTGTGTGTTAGGAAACTAGATTCACAGCAAGGAAATATTTGTGCCGCACCAGATAAAGTCCCCCTATCTGATGCAGTGAATCCGTGAATACATGCCACAGGTCAATAAAACAAGCATTGGCTTAGCCAATAGGTCTCGCCTTTGGGGCTTTATAAGTGTTTAGCTAGAGCTATTAGTTTTGCCAATGTTTGTTCGCTAAGTTGGCGTGTTCAAACCTCACAGAATATAGCATGCCTCGCAGAGCAGCACATGCTCTCTGACTCTAGACGCCCCAGTTTTTTCATCCCACTTAAAGTCAGTCAGTTTATTTACACAGACAGGCCATGTATCAACTTAATCAATCAATCAATCAATCAATCACAGAATTTGTAGAGCGCACTACTTACCCGCGAGGGTCTCAAGGCGCTGGGGGGAGGGAAGGGGGGGGGGGGGATGCTGCTACTTAAAACTAAACGCACAGTCCTGCCACTTCAGAAAACTCCAATACTGTAAGATATGGGAGAGGCGATTTCATAGCTTATTTGACATGCGGGAGGGTCGCTTTTTGAAAGAAGGACAAAGCGAACGTCCAGGGACAGCATAGAACACCAATTTGAAAGTGGTCCCCATTTTCTGCTAAAAGGAAACAAATGCTGCGGTAGATAGAACTATCCGCCCATGATCACACTACTGAGTAGGAAAGCCGGGATTATGAAAACAGAGGCCCCTCGGTTTAGACAGCGCAGGTTGGCCAATAAACTACACAACCTCTGAGAATACACCAACCCTGTCTGTGGGACGGCAGGAACAAGGGCAGGTATGCGTGTCCCCTTTTGTGCCGGGCAGCCACGGACTGAGCGCAACCCTCCCTCCCCCGTCCTCCTCCCGGTTCCAGCACGCAAGTTCCCGGAACTAGGCCAGATACCAGCTCAAACTGGTTTCAAATGGATTTGTAAGTTATCTGAGATGGAGTGCCCGTGTTGTGTTTGTATAGCGTGGGTTCCATGCAAGGAAACTGGGTTGGTGTTAAAGGTACACGTAGCACTGGAAACGTAAAAAACCCTTGTGTTTAGTTTACATAAGGATTAGGGAGATTTAATTAAGAAAGGGGTTCGGACTCCCAACTCGCACGTTTGCTTTGGCACAAACAGACTCGTTGTCATATATGAAACTGTTACACTGTTGTCGAATCGGTGCTTTCGTGTTCTTTCCACTGGAATAAATGTAAGTAAAGCATTCGTCCGTTGCTACAATCAAAATATCCTTGAAACACACAACTTGAAATGCACTTGGCTTTGCATGTGTTGTCTGCACAAATGATTGTAGAAACACACACCAGTGCACTGTGCGCGCGTGGGAGCGGTTTACAGTATCAAGAACAGCCAGCTCGAGGAAAAGTGTGCGTGTTCAAGGAAAGCGTGTGCACAAGTAGACATCGGTGTGCATGCCCGCGGGCAATGCTTGAAATGGGAAAATAGAACTGCTGTACCAGAGTACCTGCTTGTTTTGAGAAGTGCCGGTACTCTCCAATTAAAACTATTACGTTTTTCTTGAGAAATGCAGGTACTCTCCCTCGCAAAATAAAAAAAAATGCCTGTACCGGCCCATTTAAAGCACTCTTAACTTGCATATGTTGTTTTGTTTGTTTAAAGTGTTGCGTGTATAAAAAAAGAGTGGAGGGAACAGGAAAGTGAAAGCGACCGCGAGACAGGCAAGAAAGTGAAAGCGACCGGAGGGAACAGGAAAGTGAAAGCGACCGCGAGACAGGCAAATGTAAACAAGCGCGAGCGGCCACGCTAATTAGAAACAGATGGCCCCTGCGCGCCCCCACAAGGTGGATGCCGCCACACGTACGAGTGTTACAAAAGTGCAGACCGATTCCAAAAGGTCATCTCCTAGAGCAGTGCATGTGCGCTGCGCTAGGCTCGACCTAAAAAACGATGCTGAGAGAAATGACCAGTTTTAAATTCTGTGCCAGGACATGATGCCAATTGCTGTTCCTGTAGGTGCCCATCTAAACTTCTCTGCTGCTAAGCCTTTTCAGGGTGTCGCTCAGGTATGGCAGAGTGCTGTTCTAAGTCCCAGCCTGTCAGAAGTGACGACTGACCCTTAAAAAGGCTCAACATGCTCAAGGCAACAGGAGACACCTCACTGTGCCAGGGGGCTGCTCAGAATGCCAGGCCCTTTGTCCCAGGTGATGGGACGGGTGCCAGTGTTGTGTAATATTTGGTATACCAGATATTACACACCGGTAACACTAATGAGTGAGTGTCACACATCTGATATTGGAGTTGTCCATTAGGGTGCAGGTGGTTCCACAATGCCAGTTTTCACCACGTTGTCCCTGTATAAAAAGAGCACATTGCTATGGTACCATCGCAGTTTCCACAATGCTGGCATATGTAAAATGCCTCTGCCATACCAGAAGCTATATTGCTCTAGTATGCCACCACTGTTGCACCACAAACATCCACATTGTCCATGTTTGTACAGCATCATTGGCAATCATGCCATTGACAAGTTGTTTAAAGCACAGCTGTCGGGCCAGGATTCACATGTACATCGCCATTTTATGCCAGAAAAAATGCTGCCCGGTTATGGAGAGCCCCATTTTAGGGAAAGCATCACTTCCAACCCTCTACCGACCTGAAGCTGCATCTTCCCCCATTTCCCTCCTCTCCTCACCATCCTAAGCACAGGGGAATGGGCTGAAACTAGAAATAGGGGCTGCAAGGCTGGGGCTACACACACACTTAAGCTATAGGACCTATCAATCAACGACAGTGCCAGATGATGTGTACGCTCCTACAGATACAGGGGCAGATTTACAAGCCCCTTGCGCCGTCGGTGCATCACGTTGCATGACGCACCGGTGGCGCAGCCTGCTAAGTGATATTTACAAGAACAGGTAAAGTCATCCTGCGTGACTTAACCTGTGCTTGTAAATATCGCCCCTGTTCACGTAACACTTTGCGTGTTAGAGGCGTGACATGGGTGTTGCTGTGGGTGTTCCCACGCAACACCCATGTCCACTGATGCATTTCCAGATTTACGAGAAATCGTAAGTCTGGAAATGCGTCAGAATGCTACGCCACCCCGTAGTGAGGTGCAACGAGGAGAAATGTTTTAATTTCTCCTCATTTTTTTCCTCTTCCAATGCGTGCTGCATTCTACAGCACACATTGGAAGAGGAAATCACCTCAATTGATCGTTTCTGTGCAGGAAGGTGCCCCTTCCTGCACAAAAACAATCTCCCACGATGCAGGCATCCTTGCACCATGATGCAAGGGTGCCTGCGCCGGCGCATGGCAGCAGTTTGTGCGCCAATGCAGGGGGAAGCACAGAGATGTGACATATTGTTGTAAATATGTTGCATCCCTGTGCTTCGAAACTAACACGGCGCGGCGCAGCAAAATGACTTGCGGCACCGCGCTGCGTTAGTTTCTTGTAGATCTGCCCCACAGTACGAAGCCTGCACTTCCTCTGTGGTACTTCTATTTTCACTCCTGTAGGAGGCGCACTAGGCTTTCTGCTCCCACTTCATTAACCCTGTGTACATTGTCTGCAGTGACTTTTTACAGGTTGTTTGTCCTTAATACCAAATGTACGAGCTATGCGTAAACATATGCTGTGTTGCATCAGGGGAGCAACCCTGCTGTATGCCTGGGTGAAAGCAGCGTCTAACTGCTGTGGCTAGCATGGGTTCCAGAATGCTTTCAGAGCTGAATTTTGGCAGCCCATCCAGCCATGCTAGCTGCACCCCACTGAGAAATGCAATGGTGCCTAGGTAGCCAGCCCAGTGCAAGGTCTCTCATTTTTAGGTCTCGCTTGCGACAGCGCATGCGCTGCATGCTCTATCGCTTGTTACTTGTTAGAGATATTGTAGAGAACAAGGGGCTTGTAACCACACTGTAAGCCATCCGTGCTGCTGTACAGCATGGCTACAAAACATTACCAAAGCTATTAGCTCTCATAGTCAAGAGCTATTGGCTTAGCCAATGCTTTTTTGTTTTGTGGGGTTGGCCACCAAGCTGCAGCTTTAGAGTTTGGTTGCATGTGGGTGAGGTATAGTCATTGAAAGTGCTTCTTCCGATAAGGCAGGACGCTTTCATCAAAGTTGTCAATGCCACGAAGCCCGTCATGACATTGTGGCATGATTGACCGGGTAGCATATTTTTTTCTCCCAGTGCAGGGGGGAACATTCACATATTTGTTTCCTGCCAAGGACTGCCATGCTCTGCATGGTCATCTGGGTAGGATAAATCATGGCGCACATGACAGAGAAACAAAAAGTGGGGTGAATGCGACATATGCCATGCTTTTTGGTGGATGTGTCTTTACTGCACCAAGTAAATGAGACCCTTAATAGCTGAGGCAATTGTAGTTTTATCTAAATTGTTCCTTTAATGTTTTTCTAATGCTCCATTTTTAAATTATCTCTTCACAACATGCATTTTAATTGTATTTTAAATGAATTTATGCAATTGCATCTTCAAGGGATTCTGTTTGATGGATAATTTCATTATTCTTGTAACTAATGATATACATGCCGCAGATAATGTGCGCCTAAATGCACTATTTAAAATTGTCTATGTTGCTGCTTACTTGTCACGTCCGCATCTTACTTCTCAAATCATCACGTATCACCCTACACTCCCAATTACCCATTCTAACTTCAAACGTCCTGCTTTGGTGCAGGGATACCGGGGGCGGAACAAGTTCCGGCTATTCTGACGTTTTCTAGATTGGGAAGATACCGGGTCCTTTACTTTGTAGTTTTTTCAGATTTCGGCGAAAAAAACGCACTGACATTTTTCATCTTCTCTGAGCAGGCAGAAAGTGTCAGCCAGAAGGCAGGTGGGGGGGGGGGGGGGGTTGGAGCAGGGTATCTGGGCTCTTATGGGCTTGCAGAGCGGTTGCATTTTTGCCCCCCCTGTGCTGCTGCAGTGGTTGGGCAGTGCCGGTCTGCGGTGCTGTCCGCAGCATCAGCCCCTAGACCAGTAAAGACAGATCTGGTGTCTCCCGGCTTGGAATGATCAGGTCCAGAATTTGCAGGCCCAATAACTTAGGGCCCAGAGAGACTTGTAATTTGGGAAAGGAAGCATTATAAAGATCTGTCGTGACCTGCTTTCTAGGTCATGGTGCCTCTGGCTGTCATGTTCCTAACGTCTTTCAAGTGATAATCTTCTCTGATCTGCTTCTTTACTGCCCCAATCTTCTTTCTTTTGCTGAATCATGTTTTATGCTGACTTCTGAATGAGAGCCATTCATGCCCTTCCCACCACGGGATCCAGAGGGAATATCATTTTTCCTTGCCGCAATGAAACTAGATCTGACTAGATTCACCTCTGTTTCTTTGGACACACATCAATTTGCTGACATGAACTTCTCCAAACTCTCTTTTTCCTACTCTGTCTTGTCCCCCAACTCTCCTTACGAATGACTATGGTTTCTGTCTTCACATAGAATGCTTGGAGGCCTTAATCACCACCCCAGGAATCCCCTCCACCCAGTGTTAGAAGGCACACAGTTGTATCTCAGCATGGCTTCGTATAACATGTGTATTTGTAAAGAGCACGTTCACCCAAGGGTATATTGGCGCTGAATAAGAGATGTTTATTGTTACCCAACTCAATGATACTCACTTTATCAACCTCAGAAGGGTGAAAGGCTGAGTGGACCCGCCGGGATTGGAACCTGTGAACATGAGGTCGAACACGGGCCCCTACAGTGGACGCATTAGTCCACTGAGCCACCTGACCCAGCTTTCCAGACCCTGCATCTACATCACCTATACTTAGATGTCCATGTCTACTCGAGGCTCAACCCAACAAAAATAGAGTTTGTGTTAATAAGCTCCCGGCACTCTTGAGGAAATATGTTCCTTTTTATACCCCTTCACTGTTGAGAATGGATATTACAGACTTATTATGTGATCTCTCAACCAATGCTTGAGAGTTTAAAGATAAACTAAAACATTTGATAAAAAAAGCTTTCTTTTGATGCTGATGTCAGTGGGTGATTAAAACCTTCATAACCCATTTACTGACCAGTTTATGTAAGAAATTGGTATACTGTTTAAGGGAGGTGCAACCCTTCTAAAGCAGCAGCCACAATTCTTGTCTAGTTGAAGTCACAAGCAAACCCTAAATTAACCTGTGCTCAACCCTCGGGTAGCTTGGCACAAAGCAGTGAGGCTTATCTCAGAGGCAATGTGTAAACTTCAAACAGTACCAAAGTGAGAACATACTACAAAAAGGATCTCGCACCAGATTAGTAAACTAGAGTACATTTTAACAAATAAAACAAGACCAAAATTACATAAAGATATGCAATTTTAAAGACTTTAGTGAAAAGAATGCCAAAAAGCACAAAGCCCCCACTGTACATATCTGGTCGTGATGAACTGGGATAAAGTCACAAATTCAGGCCGACTGCTTTGTAGCGCGAGCCAGCTACAGACACCCAGTTGGGTCCGCAGAACAAGAGTATCTTGAATCCTGGTTGCGGAACGTTGTGATGACCTGCGTCGAGGATGAGTTGCAAAGTCGAGGCAATTCATCAGTTTTGATGCGAGGTCCTGCATTGTCATCGTTGATCGCATTGACGCAGGCTTGCGATGCGAAGTCCTGCGTCGAGGATGCGTCATGCAGCTGAGGAGATGCATTGGTTCTGAAGAGCTACGATGCAAGGTCCTGTGTCACCATTGAGGATCCCGTCAACGAGGGCTTGCTATGTGAAGTCTACCATCGAGGATGCATAGCATAGGAGATGCATCGGTTCCGAAAAGCTGCAAGGTTGCGATGCAGAGCTGTGGCGCCTGGAAATGTCCACACAGCAGAGGTGATGCGTCGGTTTTGCTCAGGTTTGTGCTGCGCAGCAGAGGAGATGCGTCCTTTCTGGTGGATCCACAGATAGTCTGAAAGAGCACCTTCAGGCTCACTTCAGGGGTCAAGGACTTGGGTGGCACCACTCGGCAGGGTAGGACTTGCGTTTGCAGAGTTCAGGTGCTGCTTACAAGAGACTTGGCCCTTGGAGTCACTCTGGTGGTCCTGGGTACAGATTTCAGGTCCAGTCATCACCCAGGCAGGAGGGCAGCATGGTAGCAGGACAGCACAACAGGGCAAGCAGTAGTCCTTCAGAGCAGCAGTCCTTGCAGTAGCACAGCATTACTTCTTCCACAGGTCCAGAAGTGTACTGAAGAGTTGGTGTCTGAAGTCCAATATTTATGCCTTGTGACTCCTTTGCAGTGGGAGAAGCTTCTAGACGTTTCCGTTTGAAGTGCACAGGTTTCCTGCCTCCCTTTCCCTGGCTCCAGACTAACTACAGGGGGTATACAAACCTTTATGTGAAGGCAGCGCACAGCCTATTTAGATGTAAGTGGGGCTGTCCCTAGCTCTGCCCTTCCATCGTGCCAGTGATGGCCCATCCAGGCACAACTACGCTTTCTAGTGTGTGGGGCTATCTAGGGGGAGTACACAAAGACCAACTGCCAGCTACACCCAGTCATTTCACCCAGAAACAGGCTGCAAGCACTAAATGGCTAAGGCAGGAAAATGCCAACTTTCAAAAAGTGGCGTTTCCAAAATTGTAATTGAAAACCTGATCTTACCATAAAAGAAGATATTTTTGTTACAATTCCAAAGACGCCAAACCTGAACTGTTTGCCTGTTCTCATTTGAAAGTTACAGCTTTTTAAATGTAATAAGGTAACTCCAAAGTTATCCTATGGAATAGGTAGGCCTTGCAATACTGAAAAATGAATTTAGGAGTTTTTCACTATCTAGACTTGTAAAACGTAAAAGTACATGTCCCACTTTTTAAATACGTTGAACTCTGCCCTGTGGGCTGTTTTGGGGCCTACTCGAGGGGTGAGGTATATGTATTAAACAAGCATTGGCATAGCCAATAGGTCTCGCCTTTGGGCCGTGTTATTAGTTTTGCAGAATATGAGGCCTCCATAAGTAATATGTTGAAAATTGTCTAAAAATAGGCTAAAAAAAGAATAGTTTTGAAGAGTGCCTTATGTCCAATCTAAAGGAATGTCAGATATCAGGTCTAGGTTGCCAGATGTCACTGAGAGCATTATTTCAAGCCATATACGTTAACTTAACAACCTGACTCATTCAGTGAATTGTAGCCTTGGTTAACATCAATTGAAGCATTTAAGCACTATCTCTGGATTACAATAGTTTGTAAAAGGAAAAGTAGGCTGGAAATGAGTGCTTACGCTTCAGAGTTTAGAGATATCTATGAACAACAAGTGCTTCAGTGGTACTCACATCATTCTTTGCATTCAGTTGCAGCAAACTATGTCTGGCATCCGACACGCTGCAAGGTGGTATGTTCAGACTGGCATGCTTTAAGTAGATTTTCCTGTACAGGATTATTGAAAATCTGCAGCATGAACTAAATGCATTAGCATTCTACTAGCATGCGCCTGTTCTTTTTTTCATACAACAGAGTGCAATAATTTTTGTTAATCTCCCCTCTGTCTTCAAAATGACACCCAGCATTCCATCATCTTTTACTGTACATATAACGTGCAGTCATGTGGCTTAGATGGCCACTCTATGCCCTCTTCAACAAGGGCATGCACGGATCTACATCACAGCGAGGGAGCAGCAGAGAGGGTCGTACGTGAGTTACAACGGAACGCTTCGTGACCGGACGTTTTATGTTCACGGGTTCCGTTTTCTCCCTCGGTTATCACGGAGGACATTTCATTCCCATACCCAGTGCTTATAACGTAAAAATAGAAGTACCTGCATGTTTCTGAGAAGTGCCGGTACTCTCCAATTAAAAGTACTACGTCTCTCTTGAGTAGTGCCGGTACTCTCTCTCTCTCAAAATAAAAAAGTGCTGGTACTCCGCACCGGCCCATTTAAAGCACTGCCCATACCCACATCTATTTGGGGTGTTCCGTGCCCGCACTGCCAGGGGCAGAGAATGCAAACCGGAGGTTCGTTTGGTGCCCACATTGTGACGGGTGATGTTTTTTGCCCTTATAATCACGGAGGGCGTATCGTACCCACATTAGGACGGACGGTAATTCGTATCTTCATAGTAAGGGTCACAGTTTCGTGCCTGACTTAAAGTTGCACATAGTCAGAGGAGGGACGGGGTTTCTCTGAAAAAGTCAGCAAACTATGCTGCTCCTGTAAGAAGGGTACAGTCGACACACACCCGAGTCTGCTGTATTTCTGATGTACTTCATTCAAGCCCTCTTTACATTTCAAGCTATGCCTGGGTGCTGTAGCGATCCTCGCAACAATTTACATTGTTTTTAACAGAGGGGGAATGGAATATAACATTCTGGTACAGAAAATGGCACAACACACCGAAAGACAAACATTGGGGACATACAGGCACAAACAGCCATCCACCCACGCAATAAGACACACAAACACACACGGACAATTGTACAGACTCACAGATCCACACACGGAACAAACACACACAGGGACAAACGTACATACACACAGATAAACACATGGGGCAAACACACACACTAGGACAAAAACATATGCAAATAAAGGGACAAACAAACAAACAAAGACACAGACACACAGATTCATACACACACGCAGACACATATACACACTCCCTGCGGCGTAACGCAAAATGTTGCCTCCCTTACAGAATGTGATGAGGGGCACCAAATCTCCCACATCACACAAATATTAATTGATAGCTGAATTGAGAACTCCTGGAGGGCTTGGGGCCGCAGTAAGGTTGGGGGGAGGAGGGGGCATTCCCACAAACACGTATACCATGACACGCACTCCCCAAAACACAGACACACATTCACTCAGTCACAAAGACGCACACAGGACAAACGCCCGGGGAGAAACACACACAGATATGTGTCCCAAAAAAAGAGACAGCCATAAACACACACTCAGATACACACGGAGAAACAGAGAGACACCTATATAGAGACACGCACACAGACATACATACCACACAGATATAGATACAATCACGTATACGTGGGAGCTTCTGCAGGCGCAGGACATGCAGATTAAACAGTTGACCTTACAATGTAGGCACAGTTCAACGATATATCTATAGAAACACGGATTCCTCCGCTTACAGACATCCACAGACCTCTTGAAAACACGTCCACCTACGCGGCGATGCGTGCGTTCTTCCGTAAATGCATCCAATACCGGCAGTGAAATAGAATCCCTCCATACATACATTACATAGGTAGTACCAACCCGGCAGATTTATAGGCACGGAAATCAGACGCCAGTGTCTGTACATTATTTTATAGCAACTAAAACTGTTTTATTGACAGTAGAAACATGCACATCGCTTAAAATTTTTATTAAAAAACGACTTGGTAAATATCTAGGCCTATACATAGCGCCTTTACCTCGCTGCCTATGTTCGCACCCGCGGGCCTCGAATCCAGGTCATTCACCGTGAACACGGGCCTGGCCGTACAATGAACCTCGTCTAACCCATTTTACGATTAATCTAGCCCTACTTTTAGACTAGTAACCCCCACTACCGGCCCCACAGACATCATCTTTTGTAGATAAGGGCCCACAAACTGTCCACAGCGTCTTTCTCCCTGCCATATAACTCTCTACACTGGAACAGGAGCCTCGCTGAACTATAAACCCGTGTCTGTGCAGCTACATCCACACGAAAGCCGGAAGGAGTGCTTAATTTAAGCCGGTGTTTGCAGGTGGGGTCCACTGGCACTCCTTTTTGGGCGCCAGGACATATTTTTTAATTTCACACCTTGACCAAGATCAAGGGAGAGAAAGGTAGAATAGGAGAGGACAGGCACTATGGGAAACAGTGACAAAGGGAGACAGAAGGGATGAAAGAATTTAGGCGAGAGAACTAAAGGCTGCAGCAGTGCCTTGTGGTGGACAGAGGAGGCATGAGGCGGGACAGGAGGCGACAGCCTCGGTGTTTACAAGCCCGGCACTCTGTAGCGCTGGCGGCCGGTTTCTGGGAACTTTGAAGCCCGACGCTTATTATTTTACAAACTCTGCCCTGGCCGGAAGGGACAGTCTGGCGCAGCACATAAGGATGTCTGCACGCACCTCTATCTGGACCCCCTGGAGGGGAGTCCCGAGCACAGGGGTGTACACTGCGCAGCGACGCATGGACACGCTCCTCACCCACACTCGTCCTTGGTAAACAAACACAGCAGGGACTCAACGTAAAATATGATTTTACAGAGATGGACTCCCAAGTTTTGCCTTGAGGGTGGAGATGGGAGTGCAAAATAAAACGCACGCAAGGAATAACAGATCATACATGGATGCACGGGCGAGTCAGGGGCTGTGTATGATAATGGACTTCTTAAATGAATTATTAAAGTATGCATATGCCCATGCACTGGGTCTGCTGCCTCGGTATTAATACCTCACCGGGCGTGGATCGGCGCCGGCTTCCCAAAGGTGACCCATATAAGGGCCCTAAGCGCACCCCGCAGCTCTGCCTCTATAGAGGGCTCTTGTACTCCCCAGTCCAAACTCAAGCACAACAAATGGTGAAATAAAAAGAGGATTTGGCTGAAATTAGCCCCTTTCGATGGTGAGGCAATGCGCCGAACGCGTGTTCGCATGTCCCCTTACAGTCTGGAGCTAGAAGAGGGGCACATATGTAAACCTGGCACCACGAACAGAAGTGCTTGCCACATCACATGCCAGCGATGCGACCAGAGCAGTGCGCGCTCTAAAACACGGCCCATCAACGTGCAAATATTATTCAAGAAAAGATATATGCAAACACCGGCACTAAACTACAAAGGCAGGCGGCGTGAATCGGATCGTGAATCGGGGGAACCGGTTTCTGCGGCCAAGGGGTCGCAGCGTTAACGGGGCAAGGGGGACTGGGGCGGGGGGCATGGGAGTCTGTTACAGGCACGAGCACTGGCTGTCCAAAAGTGAACGCCATCTGTTTCCAATTAACGCGACCGCGAGACAGGCAAATGTAAACAAGCGCGGGCGCGATAATTGGAAACAGATGGCGCCGTTGCTCGCTCCCGAGACACATAGGCTGTGGGAGGGAACATTTAAAGATAAGGCGGGACATACCCGAGCCTTTGGGCATTTGCGTGCTTTCTTTTGTGGAAGCCTTATGCAAATGGCCAATCAAATGCGTGGCTGGAAAAAAAAAAATGAGGAAAAGATTTGTGAGATGGAAGTCTTTACTAGAAGCCTCGCAGGGAGCGAATGCGCGCTGGCTCAGGCGAGACCTATAAAGAAGGTTTGAGCCTGGCAAAAGGGTTATTTTGCCAGGTCAAAATGACAGTTTAAAACTCCACACACAAGCTGTAATGGCAGGCCTGGGGCAAGTTTAAAGGGCTACTTAAGTGGGTGGCACAACCAGTGCTGCAGGCCCACTAGTAGCATTTAATTTACAAGCCCTGGGTACACATAGTATCACTTTACCAGGGACTTACAAGTAAATTAAATGTGCCAATTGGGTGTAAGCCAATTTTACCATGTTTAAAGGAGAGAGCACAAGCACTTTAGCAGTGGTTAGCAGTGGTTTAGTGAGCAGAGTCCCAAGGCTAAGAAAAACAAGATCAGCAAAAATGGAGGATTAAGGCAAAAAGTTTGGGGGAAGACCACCCTAAGGCTGACAGGTCTAACAATTGCCTTGTCGCTCTGGCCTCGCTGCCACATTGAGCCAAAACACCCTACAGTGTCTGTGGGCTATAGACTGTTGACCATTGCCCAGTGAAGACGCAGTCCTATAGCCTGCCATACCCTGACATGTGCCTGGGGTGGCAGGAGATAGTACTTCATTTTTAGTTGTATCATCTTTTTAATTGAATGTATGCTTTGAAAAGTGAAATTATTTTAAACTGAATTTTATTTGTATAGAAGTTTGACTGTTTGCTGACGCTTCTAAAAGGAAGCGTTAAATTCAGCCATATGCTACCAATAATAAAGGCCTGTTTACAAATGCATTTTGCTGTACATAAGGCTGTACTCCTGTTGAACTCTTTTTGCATGCCTTTATGAAATTGGTCCTAAAACATCAAAAATGGGAATAAAATAGGAATATTCAGTGAATATTCATATGCAGTTAGTACAAAAAGAAAGGACTTCTTTCCACTTTTACTAATGGGGACGTGGAAGCCTCTGCGCCGATTTACAAAGGCATAACATAACATGTGTATTTGTAAAGCGCACGTTCACCACGAAGGGTATCTTGGCACTGAATAACAGATGTTTAATGTTACCCAACTCAATGGTACTCATTTTATCGACCTCAGAAGGATGAAAGACTGAGTGGACCCGCCGGCATTTAAACCTTTGACCATGAGGTCGAACACAGGCCCCTACAGTGGGCGCATAAGTCCGCTAAGCCTTCCTGCACAAAAGCTATCCTGACCCCAATGCAGGTACCCTTGCGCCATGATACAGGGGTACCTGTGTTGATGTTAGGGTGCTCTAGCACTACGAGAAAGAAGAACTTCATCAAATCTTCAAAGATATGGCACTGTTCTGCTTTCTCACTTTTACTCAACGCAGCGCAGTCATTTCTTTTGCTGACCCGTGTTGCCTGAAATGTTAGTAAATATGCCCCCAATGCTGCCAAACTTTCATTCCACCTCATGCTTCTTTCTTCCACCATCCTACACTCCCTATCTCTTTATCTCACACTTGCAGTTTCTTTTTCACCCCTGATTTCTCTCGGTGTCACTGTTCTTGTTCCTGTCTTTCCTTTAGGACCTTCATAAGGCAGAACAGATGGGACTATTCGCCCCAGAGAATGCTCTTTTCATGGCCTCACACTGCCACTGCTACATTTGTTTTTATATCATAATTGCAGGCATACAATGTTCTACTAAACTATTTGGTTTTCCTGTAAACAAGCGTAAAACATAGAATAAACCTGCGCCCACTTTTATCTTCAAACTAAATAGGGAGTGCAACGTAGGTCCAGGAGCACCGGATCCATGGAAGATATTCATGAAAACTGCTGACTATGTAAATGACTTCACCAAACACACCAAAGGTGATGGAAGGAATGCTTGCAATAAGTCTGACCACTGGCAGTCGCTCAGGGTAGCACTCCAACTCATCGTTCTGTTGCCCGATAGGAACAGTCCAGCCTGAACTGCCTGGCCAGGACCTCCCTGAACCAAACCACAAGCAACTCAAGACCCGCTACTCCCTGACTGTGGCTCTTCAGCCGGGTGTAGCTTGGTTCCAGTGGCACAGTGAGCACAGTACGCACGTGTGAGCAGACCCTTGGCTACTTAGGGAGTTGCAACAAACACACAAAAGGTGATGGAAGGAATGCGTGTAATAGATCTAACCACTTGGAATCTCTTGGGGTAGCATGCCAACCCATCGTTCTACTGCCCACCAGGCCACTTCAATTTGGACTAAGCCATACGCGATTCAGTCTTGACCCTGCTCGGGCAGTCAAGCTCAAACAGCCAGGCCAGGTTCTCCCTGAAACGGAAAACAAACAACCCAAGATCGGTTTCACCCTGATTGGGGCTTTTCAGTCAGGTGTAGCTTGGTTCCAATGGCAGAGTGAGCATGGATCCCATATCTGGGCATACCCTTGGCCCCTTAGAGCATTACATTAAACACAAAAAAGGTGATGTGAGGAATGCTTACAATAAGTCTAACCATTTAGAATTTATCTGGGTAGTATTTCAACCCATCATTCTTTTGCCCACCAACTCAGTTTGGACCCATCCGTATGCAAATCAGTCTTGACCCTGCTCCAATAGAAACAATCCACTTCAAACTGACAGGCCTAGACCTTCTGAAATGGAGCACAAGCAACCCAAGACCGGTTTCACCTTGACGGGGGCTCTTTGGTTGGGCGTAGCTTGGTTCCAGTGGCACAGTGAGCAGGGGACCCAGGTCTGGGCATACTCTTGGCCTCTTAGGGCATTACATCAAACACACACAACTTGATAAGAGGAATGGTTGCAATAAGTCTAACGACTGGCAATCGCTCGGGTATCATTTGAGCCCCATCGTTCTTTTGACCACCGTGCCACCTCAGTTTAGACCCACCCCTATGCAAATCAGTCTTGACCCTGCTCCAATAGGCGCAGTCCAGCCCGACCTGCCAGGCCAGGTCCTTCCTGAACCAAAACACAAGGAACCCAAGACCGGTTTTGCCCTGACTGGGGTCTGCAGTGAGGTGTTGGGCATGCCCCTGGATCTGGGCATGCCCCTGGCCACTTAAGACATGACTTCAACCACTGGAAAGGTTAGTATGGATGTTGGACACCTCTGAACTAAATTACATGTCTTAGTTTATTCATCGGGAATATGGTGGTCGATATGTGGTTTCCACTCTACGCAAAGTCTTCCTTGGATGCTGGTTTCTATGCGCTGGGCTCTTACCTCCTACGTCTGTTGCCGTTATGGAAGGGATGGCTACTTCTAAGCTGTTGTGCAAATTAAAAGGCGCAACAACCTATGTGCAATGCATTTGTCAACCTAGAATCTTCTGTTCTGCATCACACAAAACTCCCAGACGGAGCACTGGCGATGCCAACTCCAGCTTGGTTAGAAAACCGTGCCCTAATTGGCAGGAAATGGCTTCTTCTGCACACAAACACCGTTTCTATGGCGATCCATCCCTTTAAACATATGTATGTACAAAAACACAGACAGGCTTAGTAACAATCAATCAGGCGCCCAGGGGGTCGCATTCATGCGTGTTTGGCGCGGTTCCAGTGTGTGCCTCTGGTTCTCAGCCTTCCCCATGGTCAGGCATTGCGAAACACACACAAACAAGGGAGCGAGAGATGGAAATAACAGCACGGGGAGGAAGGCGGGAGGGAGGACAGGGGGCGAAATGAGACGCAAGGCAAGAAACCTCGGAATGACTGAAAATTACAGAACAGTAAAAGGCTGACAAAAATGCAGCTTGGAACCCTTCCTGAAACTCGAAATGTTGGCAGTTCTGCTGTCCCAAACTCACCAGGAAAACACTCCCAGATATGTAGGCATATGTGAATGGAGGGAGATTGGTGGGGGCTGACATCATATATCCTATTGCTCCCTGATGACCCGACAGGAAGTTGAAACACATCCTTTGACCCCCTAATGCTAGGCTATCGGTAACTCGAGATTCCAGTTTGTTACTAAACAGTACTTGATATGTAGATATGTGTGTGTGTAATGGTATTATAAGAGCTTAAAGGTTGGACACGGCACGGCACATCATAAAAGTCACTGTTTCCCATTTTGGGTTTTTAAACTACAAATGCTTGCTATCAAACCTGTGTAAGGACGCTGCGCAATAGCCCGCAATATTATGTTGAGGTAATATTTTATTTATAAGCAGAGAGACAGATGAGCAATAGCGAAAAGAGAGGAATTCATAGCCAACCACTTTCTCTTCTGACCACCGACGTTCTATGACGCAGTACAGTACGTGTTCACTTAAGTACATCCTGAAGAGACACGCATACGCCCTTCCCTCACTGACATTGCTATGTATACTGCACAACCCCGTCGCCAGTAGTATTAAATTGCATTTTAGAATAAATTAACAAGGACGATTTTCACCGGGAACTTTGTAAACGAATTACAATATTGACGTATTAGACCTTAAAGTTCACCAACTAAAGCCGGCAACATTTTGGAAATTATTTTCTGGACTCTCAACTTCTCTTCCCTGTCAAGCTCACTCCTCACTTTATTTTCATACTTTACATGATTGACACCTGTGCTGTCTTTCGACACGTGCAATGGGCTCGCTGCCTTACCCATGTTTCAGATGTTCCTATCACTCAAGTTGATTACCATAAGTCAAACTTTTCTATTCTGTGGTGATCCTAAAAATCTCAGCCAGTCTTCCATCACCTATCGAACTAACCAATCATGCCCCTTCAGCTCCTTACAGCCCCCTCGCTGGCAGATTTCAGACTGAGACTCAAGACCTGGCTCTACGACAGAGACACAGCGCCCAGATACCCCTTGGGGTGACAGTGTTGCACTTTACAAATACTGTTTGATTGGTTGATGCCAATCTCACACTGATCCCGTTACCGCACAAAAGAGTTCCCACCGTCACTGCCCAGTTCTCACTTCCTGCTCCCCACACTATTCAAACATTGCTCTGTTCCCTTTAATTGAAGAGTGCTCGGAGCTCCCGCGGTGCGGGAGCCCGTCACAGCAGCCGCACCACCTAATTTGTACCGGGGACTCTAATCCCCATAGACACCTGCGCCAGGAGGTGCCGACGCCCTAAGACTGCGCCCGGAGGCGCATAAAAAGTGCTCAGGGCTCCCGCAGAGCGGGATGTGTGCGCGCGTGCCCGGGCCGCGCCCGGGCCAAGAGCGGGCCCGTATGCGCCCGTTCGCGGCCGAACAAGGCCGGGCTGGGCCTCCCCCCTTGGATTTGGTCTTCTTATTGAGGTATTCACCTATTTTCCTCCGTCAGATATTAATGTTTGGGGTTTTGGTAACATGTAAGGAGGACATGGCGGTATCACAGTGAGGAGAGGACCGCAAGTGCCTAACGGAAAAGCGGTGAGATCTTTCAACTAACTGATCATTTTGTGTCTGCCCACCACAGAATATTGGTGTAAGTTAAAGCTGTAATAAGAGCAAGTAGAAGGAAGATAATCAAATAAGCCGGAACTTTCGCCTGACGGAATATAAACTATTGCACCTGTAGTAAGGAGGACTTGAAACTAGGAGGTGTCATCTGCAAATTATTTTAATTGATTTTATCTAGACTCGCCTTAATAATCTTTTTAATATTTTCCAAGTACAAACGGTTCAGCTAAATCGGATTGGTTTTAACAATTGTATTATTACCTTTTTAGACTTGTTTTTGTGAACATTTAGTAGCACTTAGCACTTTGAAATTAGCCCTTGTACTTTGCATTCTGCACTTTGAATCTAGCTATCTGCACCTTGCACTTTGCACTTTGAATTTATTTCTTTGCGTATTGCACCTTGCACTAGGCACTTTGTATTCCCATTCTTTCATTTACAATACCTTACTTGGCAGCCTTCTACCCTAAGATATTTTTGGGAAAAGACACTGTACCTGTTAAGGGACGGAAATGGTTAAGCGCAAGGTGCAAAAATCGGTAGTAGACACCCTACGCACTACCATCGACTCTTTTCTAGTACGAGCGGTTAGTGCGATTACTGATGAAATAGATAGAACAGAACGCCGTCTATCCCTGGGATCTGGCATGGTTATAGAAGGGCTGGCAGGTGAGGGAAGCTGATTAGCTCAGGAAGAGAATGTACAACTAAGGGAAATTACTCATACTGAGCAACAAGGTACTCTTAGGATTTCTGAAATTACAATAGAACCTGACCCAGAACCACATATACAAACTGATCCCCCACATTTACATACACCTGACGGATCACCTACCCCGAAAAGAAAGAGAGGGTGTAAGATGAGCCAGGAAATGACGGGGAGTAGTAAAGTTAGGAAAGGACCTACGCAGAATCCAACAGTCCAAGCATGTGATAGCCTAATTGATCAAGGCACCCCCTCAAACTCACAAGCTACACATATTGTAGCTCTTGTAGCAACAAAGATTGAGGAGTTGCTAAAACCACTTTATGATGAACTTGATAAACTAACCAGCAAAGTAATCAAGATTAGTGGCCTGCTAAGGAATACAAGCATCAGCCTCGGGACAAAGAGGGGTGCAGTAAAGGGGGGACTGTCTTGCTCCGCCTTTCAGATAATACAGAATTCTACAAATTCCACTTCCACACAGTGGCTCAAACACGGCGGAGCAGGAGACATAAAACACAACAAAACCTAGAAAAGGGGTTTATTTTACAAAATGCAAAGACTCTCCTTTTAGAATAAGGCTTGGGGTTTTATTTATGCAATGCTCTCTAACAGAAAGGCTTTCCCAGATGCCAAATGAACCACATTCAAAGGTATATAGAGATATATATTTATATGCAAGCAATAATAACACACTTGGTAAATGCAACAGTTAGATGCATGAATAATAATAATGAATAAACAAGCAGCAAATAATATGAGATAACACTCAAGAAAATATACTGGACGTCCTGCAGAAAGATATATACTCTAAATACATCAAATGATTACTTTGGATGTGCACCTCACTCATTCACACATCACAAAGAAAACACCTCAAATGACCACAGCCACTGGAACCACGCATCACACTGGCACTAGTCAGAAACAAATCACCTCACCCGATCGTTCACTCGACATCCTTGCCAACTCAAGCTGGGGGGCCCGTTCACAGCTGGGCTTGGACTCTCGACCGGGACTCAGGTTCCGTTAGTCTTACAGCAGTACGTCTACTCTGTAAGTGAGCTCCCACCCTGGCTGTCAACAACCCTCAGCTTTATAGTCTCAAAACACACACTAGAGGGTTCGAGAGTCTTCCCCTCTGCACCAAGGAAACTTACTGGAACTGGCCAGCTTCCAGGCAAGTATTCCACGGCAGGAAGGAGTTCCCACGTTCCCACGTTCCCTCTACATTCTCACATGTTCCAGCCTTTATCTTGACGAAGCTTAAGAAAGCTTTCCAGGGTACATTAAATAATCTCTCAGAACACAATCCTTGAACGTGATTAACCCTAACAACTTGCAAGCCTGTCTGTGCGCGCAGAAAAGCTCAAGCAAGGCAGAGTCAGAATTCAGGATGATATGAGGCCATGTCAAAGCCAATAGTAAGAAATTAATAATACTTGCCAATGTACAACACAATGCACATTTGTGCACCACTGCTTATAGCATCACATACTTCATCTTTCAATGTACAACACAGTGCACATTTGTGCACCACTGCTCATAACACTGCACTTCAAGAATAAAAAGTACATTCCACACCTCTCTCTTTCTTATGCTTTCAAATGCACATCCCACACGTTCTGTTCTTGGCAAGGCTGTTCTACTGTGACAGCTCCCACTGTAAGACTGCAAGATTACAAGAAAGAAACCTTTAAGAGAAACAAGGCATATGCAGGACGTCGTACATTCAGGCTAGGGTAAAGTAAAATACCAAAGTCAATTTAAATGATGGTAGTGAAAGGCCTCTAGCACTACAGGGACCCACTGAACGCCCACTCCAGGTAACAGCCGCCACTGATAAGGTAACAAGCAAGGAGATAGGCAGAAATATAGGTAGGGACCCCATGACACAGTATCTGTAGGGAGTAAAAATGGAAGTAGTGAGTTAGTAAATCCCTTCCCTCTAAGACAACAGACCCTGATTAACCAACTTTGAGAAATCAGAGGGGATGCGTCTGAGTTGGATCAACCAACTATAAAACATACTCAGCTAAGAGACAACATGGCCCATGAGGGAAGAGCAGACATACCCATAAATTTACCACCTGAATGCTGCCCTTATGTTGCAGTCATGGTTAATGTGCCCCCCCTGCAGCCGGGCCAAAGGGAGACACATGATACCCTAAAAAACAAAGTGGTACACTGGTTAGATAAGAACTGTGGTTAACCGGTGGCAGGAGCAAGTCAGATACTCCTAACAAGAAGAGTGAGTTGGATCGGCCCCCTAGTTAAGAGTCTCAAAGCAGATTGTATAATCATTCATTTTAGAAACCCTAGTTGGGCTAGAAATACCCTGGATAGAGCTACTCCACCATTGCAATTTGACCAGAATATGTCATTCCAACCTCTTGGTTTTTTCTATAGGCATCTAAGGCTTACACACTATAGGGAAGCTGAACGAGGTCAATTTCGTATGAAACCTGATTTGACAATTCACCCCCAATATGCATTATCAGTGTCAAACAGATACCAAGCCTTGAGTACCTTACTGGATAATGATTGACACAGGGATGCCTGTTTTTCCTGGGTGGAGTACGACTTTATTGGAGATGAGTTTGTAGATCATGGAGCTGGGGGACCAGTTGTTAATAATTTACTAGTAAATTAAACAATGCTGTCCCAAACACTAAGAGCATACATGCAGAGACCCCAGTATGGACAAAGGAAGTAAATGTGAATGTCTAAGTGTTAAATCAGGGAAGATATTAGAAAACGGTTATACAATTGCTACGTGGAATATTGCCGGCCTAGTGAGCAAACAGGACTCACTAAGATGGCTAAATTTTATCAATGATCATGACATAATCTGTATGCAAGAAACCTGGTGTACTGATCACGTTAATATATAATGGTTTACCTCATATGGGTAACTGGCAGTGCCTTTCCCTGCAGGCAAAGCGAAAGGGGGGCTCTTGATCCTCATGTCAAATAAGCTACCGGCTGTTGTTAAAAGAGTGATTACAATCGGAGCGCACTCCTAGATTCTGTGATTGTATTGTAAAGATGGTAGGGATGTGATTATGGTCAACCACTATATTAATGTGTTCGATTCAACTCACAGTAATATTGTATTCAAGCTAGACAAAGGGCTTGATAACCTGTTAGGCACGATCAATACTAATATTGCAATCATGGGTTGGGGATTTTAACACGCAAATATGTCCATTGTCTGTGACCAAAGCTTGTGGAAATAAGAATGATGAAGGTGATGATTGTATGCATTTTCCACACAATAATTATGAAGGAGCCTTAAATACTATGATGGCCAAATACGATCTTGAATTGTTACAGCGACCCTTGACCTTGCCAGGTAGGTCGCTCCCCCACCACACAGCTCCGCCTGTGTTGTCTGCCCGCTGCTTCTGCAGGTAAGATCGCCCTCCGCTTGTGGCCCCGGTGCCCGTATTCTCTGCTTGTCTCCCCATTTTCCTTTCTGTGCCCCTCGCTGCCCCATTGTCGTTGTGCCCGTGATTTTGTCTGCTTGTCTCCCCATTTTCCTTTCTGTGCCCCTCGCTGCCCCATTGTCGTTGTGCCCGTGATTTTGTCTGCCTTTCTCCCCTTTTTCCTTCTGTGCCCCTCGCTGCCCCATTGTCGTTGTGCCCGTGATTTTGTCTGCCTTTCTCCCCTTTTTCCTTCTGTGCCCCTCGCTGCCCCATTGTCGTTGTGCCCGTGATTTTGTCTGCCTTTCTCCCCTTTTTCCTTCTGTGCCCCTCGCTGCCCCATTGTCGTTGTGCCCGTGATTTTGTCTGCCTTTCTCCCCTTTTTCCTTCTGTGCCCCACGCTGCCCCATTGTCGTTGTGCCCGTGATTTTGTCTGCCTTTCTCCCCTTTTTCCTTCTGTGCCCCTCGCTGCCCCATTGTCGTTGTGCCCGTGATTTTGTCTGCCTTTCTCCCCTTTTTCCTTCTGTGCCCCTCGCTGCCCCATTGTCGTTGTGCCCGTGATTTTGTCTGCCTTTCTCCCCTTTTTCCTTTCTGTGCCCCTCGCTGTCCCATTGTCGTTGTGCCCGTGATTTTGTCTGCCTTTCTCCCCTTTTTCCTTTCTGTGCCCCTCGCTGCCCCATTGTCGTTGTGCCCGTGATTTTGTCTGCTTGTCTCCCCATTTTCCTTTCTGTGCCCCTCGCTACCCCATTGTCGTTGTGCCCGTGATTTTGTCTGCCTTTCTCCCCTTTTTCCTTCTGTGCCCCTCGCTGCCCCATTGTCGTTGTGCCCGTGATTTTGTCTGCCTTTCTCCCCTTTTTCCTTTCTGTGCCCCTCGCTGCCCCATTGTCGTTGTGCCCGTGATTTTGTCTGCTTGTCTCCCCATTTTCCTTTCTGTGCCCCTCGCTGCCCCATTGTCGTTGTGCCCGTGATTTTGTCTGCCTTTCTCCCCTTTTTCCTTCTGTGCCCCTCGCTGCCCCATTGTCGTTGTGCCCGTGATTTTGTCTGCCTTTCTCCCCTTTTTCCTTCTGTGCCCCTCGCTGCCCCATTGTCGTTGTGCCCGTGATTTTGTCTGCCTTTCTCCCCTTTTTCCTTCTGTGCCCCTCGCTGCCCCATTGTCGTTGTGCCCGTGATTTTGTCTGCCTTTCTCCCCTTTTTCCTTCTGTGCCCCTCGCTGCCCCATTGTCGTTGTGCCCGTGATTTTGTCTGCCTTTCTCCCCTTTTTCCTTTCTGTGCCCCTCGCTGCCCCATTGTCGTTGTGCCCGTGATTTTGTCTGCCTTTCTCCCCTTTTTCCTTCTGTGCCCCTCGCTGCCCCATTGTCGTTGTGCCCGTGATTTTGTCTGCCTTTCTCCCCTTTTTCCTTCTGTGCCCCTCGCTGCCCCATTGTCGTTGTGCGCGTGATTTTGTCTGCCTTTCTCCCCTTTTTCCTTTCTGTGCCCCTCGCTGCCCCATTGTCGTTGTGCCCGTGATTTTGTCTGCCTTTCTCCCCTTTTTCCTTTCTGTGCCCCTCGCTGCCCCATTGTCGTTGTGCCCGTGATTTTGTCTGCTTGTCTCCCCATTTTCCTTTCTGTGCCCCTCGCTGCCCCATTGTCGTTGTGCCCGTGATTTTGTCTGCCTTTCCCCCCATTTCCTTTCTGTGCCCCCGCTGCCTCTCGCCATTCCCGCCGCTGCGTCCCTGCGGCCCCGCCCCCTGACTGCCCATTCGCTGCCCCTGCCTCCCCGCCTCCCAGCTGCTCCTCCCTCCCACCTCCCCATAAATGGCGGCCGCTGCGCGGCCGCGCGCTGGCGCGCCGAAGGCGCGCCTAAAGCAAGCCCGTCTGCGCCCGTCCGCGACTGGACCGCGCCCAGCGCCAGAACCCCTGGATCCCACCGATGCAACACCACTCGACGGACCTACGACGCCGCCACACTCACCGCACTCAATGCCGGCCGGAACCCTGCCTGCTACCGAGCCTCACCGAGACGCACCCACGGACCCTTCACCTGCCAAACCTGCCGATTCACCTGCCCCCGGACGTGCACCACCTCCGCCAAGTCGAGCACCAGCAGCAACCACCTGAAATGCATCCTGCTGAACACCCGCTCCGTCCACAGGCACGCCGTGGAACTATGGGACCTGCTCGACGCAACAGCACCGGACATCGCCTTCCTCACCGAAACCTGGATGAACGCCTCCTCAGCGCCCGACATCGCCATAGCCATCCCGGACGGATACAAGATCACCCGGAGGGACCGCGTCAACCAGACGGGAGGAGGCATCGCCATCGTACACAAGAACACCATCCGCATCTCGACTAACTCCGACGAGACCTTCACCGCCGCCGAACACCTACACTTCCAGATACACACTGACCCCAAGACCACCCTCCGAGGCACCCTCATCTACAGACCCCCGGGACCACGCACACTATTCAGCGAAGACATCGCAGACTTCATCAGCCCGCACGCCATGCCCTCCGCCGACTACATCCTCCTAGGGGACCTCAACTTCCACCTGGAGAACAACAACGACAGAAACACCACCGCCCTGCTGGACAACCTCGCCAACCTCGGACTCAAGCAACTGGTGAACACGCCCACCCACTACGCCGGCCACACGCTTGACCCCGTCTTCTCGTCCAGCAAGCACATCTCCTTCAGCCACGCCACCGGACTCCACTGGACCGACCACAGCTGCGTCCACTTCAGCTTCAGAAAGACTGCGACCCACCACCACCCGCAACAGGCTCCCCGCCGGAGCTGGAGCAAGATCACCGCCGAGCAGCTCACCGCCTCCCTCAGCCAGAACACACCCACCAACACAACGGACCCAAACGAAGCAGCCAGCAACCTCGCCAAGTGGCTGACCGCCTGCGCCGACGACCTCGCACCACTAAAAAACCCTCCCAGCAGACCCGGAAGCAAGAAAACCCCTTGGTTCACCAACGAACTCAAGGAATCCAAGAAGAACTGCCGCACTCTCGAGAAAACCTGGCGACTCGACCAGACCACAGACAACAGGACCGCCCTCAAGCACGCCACCCGCAAACACCACCAGCTGATCCGTGCCACCAAGAAGTCGGCACTCAAAGAACGACTGGACAACAACGCCCATGACAGCAAGGAACTTTTCAGCATCGTCAAAGAGTTCTCCAAACCCAGCGCCGGAAACAACGACATCACCCCCTCGCAAGACCTCTGCAACTCACTCTCCGCGTTCTTCCACCGCAAGATCACCGACATACATAACAGCTTCGACGCACAAACCACGCACCCTACCGCCGAACCAACGCCCGCCACCACCACCCTCTGCAACTGGACCCCGATCAGCACCGAAGACACCACCCGCACGATGAACTCCATCCACTCCGGATCACCAACCGACCCCTGCCCACACCACGTCTTCAACAAAGCCGACGCCACCATCGCACCCCATCTCCGGGACATCATCAACTCCTCCTTCCACACCGCCACCTTCCCGGAGAGCTGGAAGCACGCCGAGCTTACCGCCCTCCTGAAGAAACCAACGGCGGACCCCACCGACCTCAAGAACTACCGTCCCATCTCGCTCCTTCCGTTTCCGGCCAAAGTCATCGAGAAGACCGTCAACAGACAGCTTGCCGCCTTCCTCGAGACGAATGGATCCCTCGACCCCTCGCAGTCCGGGTTTCGGGCCAACCACAGCACCGAGACCGCCCTTATCGCAGCCACCGACGACATCAGAACCCTAACCGACAACGGGGAAACAGCTGCCCTCATCCTCTTGGACCTCTCCGCGGCGTTCGACACCGTCTGCCACCGCACCCTAGTGAAGCGCCTCAGCAACATCGGAATCCGAGAGAAAGCACTGGAATGGATCATCTCGTTCCTCGCCGGAAGAACCCAGAGAGTCCGCCTCCCCCGTTCAGATCCGAAGCCACCGAAGTCATCTGCGGCGTTCCACAAGGATCTTCACTCAGCCCAACCCTCTTCAACGTCTACATGAGCCCCTCGCAGCCATCGCACGCCAACACAACCTCAACATCATCTCCTACGCCGACGACACCCAGCTGATCCTCTCCCTCACCAACGACCCCACCACCGCCAGAGCCAACCTACACGACGGGATGAGAGACGTCGCCGACTGGATGAGGAACAGCCGCCTTAAACTGAACTCAGACAAGACGGAAGTCCTCATCCTGGGCTCATCACCCTCCGCCTGGGACGACTCCTGGTGGCCCCCGGCCCAGGGCACCGCGCCCAAGCCAACGGACCACGCACGCAACCTGGGCTTCATCCTGGACTCCTCCCTGTCGATGACCAGACAAGTCAACGCCGTCTCATCTTCATGCTTCAACACCCTGCGCATGCTCCGCAAGATCTTCAGATGGATCCCCACTGAAACCAGGAAGACCGTCACCCAGGCACTCGTCACCAGCCGACTGGACTATGGGAACACCCTCTACGCCGGAACCACAGCCAAACTTCAAAAAGACTCCAGCGCATCCAGAACGCCTCCGCACGACTCATCCTGGACATCCCCCGACACAGCCACATCACCGGACACCTGAAAGACCTGCACTGGCTCCCCGTCAGCAAGAGAATCACGTTCAGACTCCTCACCCACGCACACAAGGCCCTCCACGACCTGGGCCCAAAGTACCTCAACGACCGTATGACCTTCTACACGCCCACACGCCAGCTACGATCAACCAGCCACGCCCTCGCCACCGTACCACGCATCCGCAGAACCACCGCCGGAGGAAGATCCTTCTCCTACCTGGCAGCCAAGACCTGGAACTCCCTCCCCACTCACCTTCGGCGAACCCAGGACCATCTCTCCTTCAGGAAGCAGCTCAAGACCTGGCTGTTCGAGCAGTAACTTACCCCCTCCCCCAGCGCCTTGAGACCCTCCCGGGTGAGTAGCGCGCTCTATAAATGCCGTGATTGATTGATTGATTGACAGTGTGCCCGTGGCACCAGCGATGGTTTAATACCAACTTTTATAGGCAGGAATGCAACATCCGTTATTGATCATGTGTTAATTTCCACAAGTATTATTCATATGTGTTCCACCCCAATGATCGCTCAGTTAGCACTTAGCGACCATAATTGCATTATAATTAGGGCTCCCGGTTTTCCGTTTAAACGGATTTTCACATATAAATACAGACAGAAAACAAGTTTTCCTTTGTCTGTATTTATATGTAAAAACGGGAAAATACTAGCACATTTTGCCGCGCTGCCATGTTCCAGCAGAGTCGCCCTCTTCCTGATTCTAGGGCTGTGCCTGCCTACAGTAACACGGAACACCAGCTTCAGATTTGCTGGAAATTTCTTCCAATGAGTTGTCTTTTTGAGCTCCTGTCGGCCTTTTGTTGCTGCCCCAGCCATGTCCGGGGCTCCGCTCCGCCCCTCGAGTGAGCTCTGTACCAGCCATTTCGAAACAAAGGTAAGTGCTGGGGGGGGGGATGGGGGCTGGAGTCAGTGGCGTATGCAGTTTTGGGGGCAGCAAAAGCAGGCATCGGATGCCAGCTCCCTCCCCGCCACCCCCCCTGCCGTGGGGCGGCACAGCCTAGCTTCGTCAGTGTAGTGATTGTTGAGTTTGTGGCCGGACTGCAGAGCAGTACACTGTGTATGTGTGGCTGCAAGAACAGTCCGACCACAAACTCGGCAAAGCCTTGCTACGCAACTGATGGAGTATTTGCAGAGTTTGTGACCGGACTGCATAGCCCATAACCGTTGCTGTCTCTTCCTTCTTGCCCGGACAAGACAAGGGCAGTGTCCACTTCTGCTGCCCCCCTCTTTCTTGCTCTTATTCCCTCTCATTCTGTTGCGCTTCTCCTCACTTGCAGAAAACCGTGACTGTTCTTTCCTCTCCTTTCCGTCATTCATTACCCAGTGAAATGGATCCAAAAAAAGAGGAAACACTTTTCTTTCAAATGTCTTTTTCTGGCATTTTTCTATTCCAAAACGCGGCCTCAGGAGGAGAGAAAAAGGTTTTAAAATACGAACAATAAATACATAACTAAATAAAACAAGACAGAGTAGTCGCAAAGTGGCCAGATTGGTTTTATTCACACCCAAACACATTAGCGCCACCTTACAGAGTTTGCCAGTGAAGCGCTACTTTTCTTTTCATGTCCTTAGCTTTCTGAATAATGAGTGTAAAAGCTTTAAGTTGTATTCCCTATGAGTGTTTGTTTGTTCTAGAATGTTGTTACTTTTTTCAGGCAGCAAATTACTCTTGTCTAGTGTATAGTTTGAATTGAGTTGCTTTCAGGTGTTTATAGCGGGGCACAATTGTGTTGTAGCTGAAGGCAGTGTGAGTTTCTCTCAGTGGGGCAGTATTGTGTTCAGTGGGGGAAAGGATGTAGCACTCTGTGCCGATGACAGAAACTGCAAGGCTCTGAGACAAATGGCTTGTGCTAGCACTTATAAGCGTATTTGGGACATTCTGCGAATGGCAAAGTTTACAGATGAATGTATTGTGATGACCAATAACAACCGAGTGCATGTGTGCATTGTCAATTTAAATAAATGTGGAAAAATACTAGCTGCAGCGTCGTCTTCTGCTTGTGGCAAAAATAAATGTGGATAAATACAGATAAAATGCCCAAAAAATAAATATGGATAAATACAGACGGAAATGGCAAAAAAAAAATACCATAAAACCGGGAGCCCTAATTATAATGTCAACACTTGTCTGGCGCAAAAAAAGTTGTATTACATCAAGATACTATTGTTAATATTGCCCCTATTAGACCAAACGGAACACAAATCAAATGGGAGGGGGTCGATCCGATAAAAGTATTGCATGATATTGTTACAAAATGTGGTGCAGAGATCTCCTACTGCCTTAATGAGGATGTTAACCCCACCAAGAAGTTAGCAAATTTTAGTAAAATGAATACCATTATTGAAGGGATATTGACTGTCCCGCCCAGGGAAAAAATTTAACAATGTAGGGGATGGTTTGATCATACTTGCACCCAGGCCTCTAAACAATTGAAACAGGCTCTACATAATAAACCTAGGAATAATAAATAAATTAAAAATCTACGGCTTAATTACAAATCCGTCCTTAAAGTAAGGAGAAGAGAGTTACAGGAGTTAGCGTGGGACAAGTTATCCATGGCAGCAGACACAGCAAACAACAAGCTATTTTGGGAAACTGTGAACTCACCGTTTTTAAAATGTGACTCATTCCCCGATTTACTATCACATGTCAGTTGCGAAGCCTGGGTGATACATTTCTCAAGTATTTTCAATCCATCAGATCATGAAGTATCTAGACCCCAAAGCACAACACAGAGTAAATGGCCGGTCATACCTCTAAATATTACATTTTATGAGGTTCAGATAGGAGTGACCGGAAGCAGGGGAGGGAAAGCACCGGGCCCAGATGGGGTCCCAGTAGACGTTTATAAAGCAGCTATAGATTTATGGGGGCCCATCATTACCAGAGTTTTTAATCTAGCAGTGACAGAGTATATACCGCCGACATGGGGCCAATCAGTAATTATCCCTATTTTTAACAAGCATTGAAAATGCAATAGGTCTCGCCTTTGATTAAGTTAAAGCCATTTGCTTTGCTAATGGTATTGTATAGCAAAGCAAATGGCTTTAACTTAATAAAAGGCGAGACCTATTGCATTTTCAATGCTTGTTACTCTACTGGTGGGGCAGTTTTTACTGTTGATATTACCACAAACATTCCCTGCAGCAAGCATAAATCCATGCAGTCGCCCATACCTTGCAAGACAATCACACAGCTTGCCTTTGCAAGTTTAAAACTCCCTTGATTTGCAAATGTAGGCCACTTTTTTTTTGGCCATCTGATTGGTTAATGAGAGCCACTTTTCATATTTTGGTGCAGGGACCTATTTTCTGCCCAAGTCCGACCCTGTGCCACAACCAAGTGTACATACCCTTACACATATAGACAATAGCTTTTTACAGCTTTGGAAGCATGTGTCTCCAGTCTCCCGAGACAAATGGGATTCCGACGAGCATGCTTCTGCACAAGCTGCTGTTTGACAAACGGAGATCCATACTGGGCGCTGTTACCCCGATCACTCACTCCTTCAGACGCTCTCCGCAGCCAGCGCCGGCTTTCAGGCCACAATTAGCGTCAGTGCTAGGGTTTGCAATAATTATGGCCCTGTTTCACTGCACACAAATGAGGCTGTTTATCAGCCTTTGGGCAGTGATTTGTGCGTCGATAAATGGAGGCGGCCACCTCCCTAATGGATCAGTGTTCCTGCCGGCCGCCCTGGCAGCGGGGGCAAAGACAGAGACCTCAGCCAACGCCGCAGCAGAACAGCCACAAAGGGCTCCTCAGATCCTCGCTGGCATCCGGGCTGCCCCCGATGAGCGCACTGAAGCGGCACTGTCCGTGCTATCAGATGCACACTGTCCATCCCCCCACAGGGCGCTCTATTGAGCCATTGACGCCGCCGCACTGCGCGGACGCGTCCCACGGAGTCCACTTCAGGAACAAAGCCGCGCCCCCTTTGTAAAGCCGGAATTAAAACCTGCGGGGACATTTCAATTGCAGAGGGAGGCTGACGCACTCAAATGTTCTGGACAGTGGCGTAAAGATAGTCCATGCAGCCCCTGTGGTGCGGGGAGGGGGCGAGCTCCAGGGGGAAGCTGGGCGTCTCAGAACCCATGCAACTCAGAGAGAGGGGCGCAGGGCCACCAGCAGGGATGCACCCGTGAGAAGAACCCCTGTGCTTGGAGCACTGAGACCCCCCAAGAAGCACAGGAACACAACTTTCCAAAGCACTGGAAGCGGAGGGCTGTGGACAAACGAGGAGAAAAAGGGGAGGGGGGTGGGAAGAAGGTGTTGTGCAACAATATGTTGAGAAGGGAGAGGAATGGAGCGTTGGGCTTCACGAGAAAAGTGGAGCGGGAAATAAATAAATAAAGTGAGCGCGGTGCCTAAAGCGGGCGCCGCGCTTATTAAAGTAAAGTAAAAAAGCATAAGGCGTGGGTGGCGGACGACACAGAGGGCGGGTAGCGGTGGGGAGGACGACGGGGGGGTATAAGGGGAGAAATAAAAAGCGTGTCAGCCATTGTTGAAGGCAAACGCATAATATGAAAAAAAAAGTGCTTAGCGGCTAATTGAGAGACACTGTCTCCCGCAGCCAGTAAACGATCCAATCCCGGTGGGCGGGGCCAAAAGGAGACAAGGCGGCAACCAGGAGGGACTAAATAGCCTCATTTACAATTAGAAGTCTCCGTTTAGCATAAGCTATGACGGTAAATGACGCACGCCAATAGAAATTAGGGGCGGAGCTGAGACACGACTTCTGGAATCGTATCGATTCCAAGAAGCCCTCGTATGACGAGAGCAGTGCATGCGCTGCTCACGTCAGGCTGAGACCTAAAAAAGGGAATAAATCGGAAGCTAAAAATTATCGTCCCATTTCGCTCCTAGACTCTTCAGTAATAGTGATGAGTAAAGTGTTACTGGTGAGACTAGAAGAGTGGGCTACTGAGAATGAGATACTATCCCTAGTGCAATATGGTTTTAGAAAAGGGCTAGGAACGATAGAGCAATTAATTAATTTAAAACTTTTAATAGGTAAATATACGTGTGCAAAGCAGGGGAGATTATATTTATGCATTGCAGATCTTAGTAGTGCTTTTGATCTTGTTGATCATACTGTCCTGTGGCCAACTTTGCTTCACCTTGGTGCTCCCAAACCTATAATCTTTTTTCTTGCAAGGTTATATGAGATACTGTCATGCAAAGTTCGGTATGGGCAGCGTGGTGAGTGCACCTCAAATTTTGAATTTAAACGAGGTATCCACCAGGGCTGCATCTTAGCACCACTGCTCTTTACACTATTTATAAATGAGGTTGACAAAGCCCTCAGATCGGTGCAGGCGGATGCACCCCAAATTGCTGGCAGTCCTATACCGGTTCTGCTTTACGCAGATGATGCTGTGCTTCTTTCTAGAACTCCGGTTGGCCTACAACGATTAATGGACAAGTTTAGGACTGTCATTACTAGTAGGAAACTGTTAATTAATAAAACAAAAACTTTTACTATGGTGTGTGTCCCTAAACCAGAGAAATGTAAAACCTTTTTTATCGATAGCACCCGAGTGGAAACTGTTAATAACTTCTGATATCTGGGAATAACTTATTCAGGCAATGGGAACTGGACACATGAACTAACCAACATCCGTTCAAAGATGATAAAGAGTGCACATGGGGTTTTCCGATTTGCATCAAAATTGGGAGATCGCCGTATAAATGATATGATAGATATATATAAGGCTAGATGTGCTACCATTGCCTTGTATGGTGCAGGGGTGCGGGGCCACAATTGTAGTCAGATTTTACAACCAGAAGAAAATTCTTTTTAAAACGTCTTCTAAGTTTACCTTCTTCAGCATCTACAGAAATAATGCACCAAGAAGTAGGAATAAATTACCTATCAGATTTGATTGCCATGCGACCACTAATGCTTTGGAGAGCTATTTGGGTCAAAGACGGAACTAAATTTACTCAAACAATTATTAAGGATTGTTTACTACTGGATAAAAGTTCATGTATCCGTTGGTTAAAATATATTATTGACTTATATAGTGAATTATTTAAGATTCAGATCCATGAAAATCCAGGACACGTGATAACTTTATCAAAACAGGAGATAAAGGATACATTTTTGGCCCATAAAAAAGAGATCCGCATGAGAGTCGTAGGGAAGCAATCCACATACATATTTTATAAAACAATTGAACATAGAAGTGGCTTTCAAGATTATCTGTCTACAGTCACAAAGTCTTCACATCGTTTTGTACTGATAAGACTGAGATTAGGAATAGCACATCACTCAGTCACTTTCCCCATAATGAAAATGCGTCCCACTACTCCGTGCCCATGTGATGAGCACTCTAAACAGAGCACCATGCACTTTATGCTCTTTTGTAATTTTTACTTGTATTTTAGACGTTTTTATTTGAAGCCACTCTTTAAAAAACATAATGTGAGAACAACCCATGCTGCTATGAAATTACTTGCTACTCTTAATGATCCGGGATATGTTTTTATGTTGCGCTATATATTCAAAAAGCAATTGATGTAAGAAAAGGCATTGTGCTTGTCAACTGATTTACATGTAACTAACTGGACTGTTTTATGTATGGTTGATTTTGTTCTTAGAATCTTTATTTCAAATTTGTTATTGCTTTTATGGTTGTTGTACATACCGAATAAAGCTTGCTGAACTGAACTGATAGTCAGCTTCCGTCGATACATAGTTCAAGATCCTAGTGCTTGATATGGCCCCAAGATGTATAACGCTATCTTCTCCCATGAAATATCTGGAATGTCCACCGCAGGAATGGGATATACCACAGTTCTTTGAGACTTTGAGATTTATCACTCCGTGAGTATCATATGAAAATCTTGACTTTCCCTTCCACACTTGCGTCCATTCCAGGCCATCAGTTATCAGGGTGTTAGTGCCGCTTAAAAGCCTCCACTCTGGAGAGTTGCTCAAAGGCTAAGGACAACACTCTCTCTCTCTTTTCAACCCTTTGGGACCACTAGGGACTCTCCGCTAAACAGCAAATTGACAATTAATGTTAGTTGATCCACGAGTCCCATATACATTGAGAAATCTCCTTCATGATGCGTTTTACACGGCTATCCTGATCCCAGATATAAATTCTGCACCTCACACCATGTCTGACGTAAGATTCCCCCTAACCCTTCCTTCTTTGTGGTGGAATAAAAAATGTCTGCCCCGGCAACGTAGACACACACACACACCACTCTCTTCCTTCCCACCTATCGGCTGCATCAGTTCCTTGCCCACATTTTGAATTTGGCGTCAGAAGGTTTTAACACTGGAACAGCCGCCACAAACTTTTTAAGTTCCAAAACACCTTCTCCCACTCCTTACACCATTGGAACTTCACATATTTGTTTAATTAAATCCTCCTCTTCATGATCTTTTCAGCAAAACCATATATAAATCTTGAATAGTACTCTTTCAACCCTAAAACAAGATCATAACTGACCTTTACCCCTTATTGGTATAACTGGAGTAGATGGTTTCCTACCTTTGTTACCCACACAGCTCCCACATAGCCAGTAGTAACCAGTGTATGGATCCTGGAAGATGTCCAATTACAGGTTTAGCACGTTTCCACATACCCAGGAGTAAGAGGTATACAGCTGTCACCCACATGCCACATTGCAGGTATAGCTAGCATCCAGATGCCTTTGCTTACCTAGCAATCAGTATAGCTAGAAATCCAGGCCCCACTAACCCCTCTTTCATCCCCCAGCAGGCAGCTGTTACCACCTAACATCTGCATGGAAAAATGAAGGGGCATTCTGTGGGCTATATCCCGTCAGTTACGCACCTCAAAAAAGTTGTTATGCTAAGTGAACAACTCCCTAGCCTATTCTCCCATCCTGTCCATGAAGGGGAACCATTGATTGTGTTGTGTACAGAATAGTTCAAGTTTGCTCTCATGCTAAACACAATATTGATGTTACTTACAGACAAGACCAATTCTAAGGCAAGACATGGTGAGCCGGCCTCTCGAAGCCACCTGAAGAAGAGCCTAGTCTGAACTTTCAGACAGAAAATACTGCTGCTGTGGTGGTGGTGGGGGGAGTGTGTGTGGGGGTGGCTTTCCATAAGCCACTTTATCCAGGATAGCAAACATCCTTGCACCAGGCTTGTGTATGTTGTAGATACAACTGCGGTATATAGTGATTAAAATGTATTTCCTTCTCTTCCCATCTTTCACAGGACCCTGGAATATCTCAGCAAGCACCTGTCGAACATTGCGTCCTTCAGTTCTATGACCAACATGCACACCCGGAACCTGGCCCTGGTCTGGGCACCTAATCTTCTCCGGTAGGCCACTATCGCATGCTATTTGCCTTTTATTTATACCTGGGGTTTAATGCAAGCTTCTCACTGATACACCGGGTGGGCAGCACAGTGTACGACTCCTTCTTATATATGTCTGTGAAAAAAAATGATAATTATAAAAGAATGGAAGTCTGAGAAAGAGTTGTCTTTCTTGTTTTAATATGGACTGTTAATCATTGCGGTCTTATATATTATGATAACTGAGGAAATCACATGTTGCAAACTGTCACCTAGGACTTGCATGGATTTACTCATCTATAGAAATCTACAAAAATCTCACATTTCCAGGCACTCTTCAAATTCCCTTGTCATTCTCCTGCTGATTCTCTGCTAGTGGACAATCAGCAGGTTTAAAGTAAGGAAAAAATGTGTTATTCGGCCAATTATTTTTTAATATGCAAAACATGTTTTGAGCGGTGGCTCCATTTTCCATACGCAACTTCAACTTGCATAGGTTGAACTGAAGAAGGAGGGTATTCTACTTAAATGACGAAGCTGGCTATTCTCCTCAAAGACACTGGCTATTCTACTTAAATAAAGGAGCTGGCTAAATATTTTTTAGTAATTTATTGGGAGTGAGTAGAAATTCCAAATGATGTTTCCTCAGAAGTTGCACCATTTCGATATATTTGTTGTAATTGCGGGCCATTTTGCCTCTGAGTAAGTAGAGACACCAATACAATGATCATAATTATTAAACAACTAACTATAAGTGTAGTGAGTTGCTTACTCCTGAAAGACAGTGTGGTACATAAGGTGGTATAAATATGGCGACCAGGCTCTTGACTCTAATGAAAACTAATATAGGGGGACCGGTGGACGGCACTGTATGCTTCGTCAATGCCTCGTGACAAAAAGCAATGCCCTGACAAATTAAGCTTGCAATGGTAGTTACTAAAAAGATGATACTAGACCCTACTAACCCAGCAAGTCTCGGTCTTGTATTCAGATTTATCTTTGAGGTGAAGACTGTGGAAGCAGAGGGTACTGCTCAAAGAAAGGATGGCTTTGAGAGTAACTCTGCTGTGTGATTTGCTGTCTGGTTTCCATCCACTAAGAGGGCGGGGTAGCTTTGATGTCTATTCCAGAGTCACTTCTCGGGTTGCGAGATTGAGAGTGATCGGCAGCATTAAATACTATTTGATTTGCAGGTCAATTCTCCTTGATTTCTTGCTCCGTGGATTAAACGTCAGGAAAGAGGCCTTGGAGTGGGTTAGGTTCTACCGGACCGTAAAAGACGAACAGTTAGTTCAGCCACACAGGGTACCACTGGCCTTTGAAGTCCACCAGAGCTCAGCCCTGTTCTCCTGGTATTCGATGCTCAGATTCTCCACCTAGGCCGACTGATCCAGGGACCTAAATCAAATTTATATCTGGGTAAATTCTAATAGTTTCTGTGTTTCAGAGACAAGACACAGACTGTTAGACCATGTAGTCCCTTTATGGAGAACATCCGGTACCCTTGAGTGTACTGCCTGTGTCCTATTGTACACTTCTGGAGTTATATAACTTTATTTTCACATTAAAAATGCATAAACGTACATAAACATTCATTGCGAACTATTATATTACAAAAACAATATTGTACAGATGATCACATTATATCAAATCAGACATCATTTCAATAAATAATTTAAGAGGTTTTACATGACTGTTTAAAAATATAAAATATTATAAAATAATGAGAGATTGTTGTGATGGTGATGTACTCCTATAAGGAATACCAACCCTTACCAATAGGGCTAATTAGTGTGTATCCTATGCAATTTAGTCAATTAAGTATTGTGTAGGAGCAGGGGGAACATCATCTTATCTCCCCTTTTAAGACACACACAATTAGGCCGTCTTTATCTGCTGTCAGTTAGATCACAGTAACTTTATATTAACAGTCTTCCTTGCTTTTAAAACCGCTTGTAAAAAGGATGCCATCATAAAACATACAAAGGGTGTTTCTAACTGTAACAAAACCAAAACAGCCGAAGAATAATTGCACAAAGTGAGCTTACGCAGTAGCGGGACAATAAACGTTTTCCTCTCCGTTGCATAAAAGGCACAGAAGAAAAAAAAGTGGGAAGTAGTTTGTTTAGATGAGGCGTCACACGGACATGCTGGTAAATGGTTTAGTGAATATGTGTTTTCCGGAAAGCCCAACATCAGAGCAACGTAATTTAATCTTAATCTTGTCAGCAAATAACGATGCTCGGGATTCACAACAAGAGATTGATAAGAGTAATTGCCACATAACACGGGAGGTGAGGCCAGATAAGTAATTACTGTGCTTTTTAATTTGTTCCTCTACCATCTGGTCTGTTCACTTTACGCTATGAAGAGCTCTTTCAATCTTGATTTGGGGTAGGAATCACAGCTTCTAGGATTTTTATATAAATCCTCCAGGCCCATGGAAGTAAGTGTCTGTCTTACATACGTTAACCAAGGGATTGTTACAGCACAATCAAGTTTCATAATATCGCCTATGATGTGCTGGTTGAGGTGAACCGTATCCCTTTTCCAGATTGAAAGCCACAGCAGTAGCGGGGCCATTTTGATCGTATCGCTAATATAAGGCAGGCCCAATTCCTTATGTGCGATATAATTGCTACAGGTACCTGGGATTGACAAAAGCCTTTTAGCGAACTTATCCTCGATGATTTGTGGTTCTTCTATGTGCGCGATTCCCCATATTGCAGCCCCATATGTGGCTGTGGTGATTGTTTTTGCTGTGTAAACTTTAATCAGTTCTTCAATTGGTTTACTACCCAAATTTTTAGCAAATTTAAATAAAGCACCTATGCTTTTTGTCATAAGATTTGCCCTGTTTGACACCATTTCAGTCCACTTTAGTTTTGAATCGAATAGAATGCCGAGATAGGCACATTTTTCCACCCGATCTATGCTTTGGCCCTCTATATAAAGCTTTTTCAGTTTTTGCTTGTCCCCGCCAACTGACAGAATAAAGGTCTTTGTTTTGTTCACTTGCAAATCTAATTCTGCCATAAAAGATGCATATGTTGTGATACTATTTTGTAAAGCCATCGATGTTCTAGCCAGCAATACCGCATCATCTGCGTCCAGCAGAATGGGAAGCTTTATAGAAGCGGTATGGGGAACATTCTTACTTTTCTCGACCATCACCTTATTCAATCTGTTTGTATACAGTGAGAAGAGAAATGGGGCTAGGACACATCCCTGCCTAACCCCTTTCTGAATATTGACAGTTCGGGTGCACTTCCCCTGCTTTCCGAAGCGTACCATTGCTACTGCCTGCATATATAATTGTCTAATAAATAAGATTATCCCTGCGTTAACTCCCATGGCCTCCATGATGGACCATAATTTATCGTGGGCCACGCAGTCGAAGGCCGCTGAGAGGTCCATGAAGGCCATGTGGAGCTGACCTTCTTTTGCAGTTACACATTTTGACGCTATCAGGGTTACATTTAGGCACTGGTCGAGGGTCCCCCTGCCCTTTCGGAAGCCATATTGAACCACAGCTAGGATGTTTTTATCCTCTGCCCACTCCTCTAATCGATTTAACAAAAGTCTTCCAAATAATTTTACCGTACTATCTATTAGGGAGATAGGGCGATAGTTAGCTGGGTTCGACCCATCCCCCTTCTTGTATATCGGGATTATGACTGATTGCTTCCAAGAGGGCAGGGGGCCTATTTTACTCATTGCATTGAATACGATTGTTAGAAGGGGGGCCCATAAGGTTCTGTTAGCGAGAAAGAGATCTACCGGGACCCCATCTGGTCCAGCTGCCTTCGTGGCAGAGGACTGAGAGAGGGCCAATTCTATTTCTTTGATTTCAAAAGACAACTTGGGTTGTTCCCCTTGCTCTAGACTGGTTACTCCCTCACACGACTTTCCCTTATTTTTAAATATTGACTGAAAGTGAGTTACCCAGGAATCTTCATCTATATATGTATCTAGTGATGGACGTCCATCTTCTTGCAGGAAGGGGGAATTAATTACCTTCCAAAAGGCTTTACTCTTCCTGGTAATTGATACTTGACCTTAGGTTTTTTGAGGTACCCCTAAAAGTGTCAGAGGTGATTATGTAATCAATAGTGGAACATATACCAGCCCTGTAGAAATTAGGGTCCGGCTCACCTGTACATACGTTAAGATCATTTCTGATTTCAAGCTGCCACGAGATCAGTAGTTTGTTTAGGGCATTACCAGAACCTACATGGTTGAAATGGCAGATTGCCCCACCATTGTGGTCTGTTACCCCACATATTCGTGGCTCGTCTTTAGGGCAGCTACTGGTGTTGAAGTCGCCTACCCAGCCTGCCTGCTTCCCTGCCTAGAAAATCGAACTTATTATATGTCACTCCACTCATGCAAAGTCGCATTCTCCAATTTAAATTATATATCTGAAAAAAATGTATTACGTTGGCATAAAAATATCAACAACCTTTTCACATTTAGCAATTGCTCCTCCTTTTATGAGCTGCCGTAAAATGAAATGCTGAGCGCACCATGCCAGGAATGGAAATTATGACTCAGCCCAGGTGTGAACCAATGTTATACTTTAACTCTGAACGTCTGCTCAGTGCATTCAGCGCCCTCTAGTGAGATCTCACTGTAGACTGCAATTTATAAATTCAAACTCCAGCAGAACTGACTCAGCTTTTTATCCACTTGAAATCGATAAAAGGAGTACATTGTGTTAGGGAACATTAACGCCTATTAGGTGCCAGGGGACAGCTTAGTTTGTGAAGTTCCGAATATAAATGGACTCTGTTATTCGATGAGTCAGAATATATTCTTGAAATACATTTAAACACATCCAGTCTTGAGCCAGTCAGCACATTTTGGTACAAATTATTAGCAAGGAATGACATTGACGTGTCTGTTAACACAATCTGTCTGGAACCCTCCAGAACTGACAGGGAGCAGTATAGAGCTCGGGCCCTGGAGATCTGGGGCAGAGCTCGTTAAAACGGGCTTGGCATAGCTTTTCTGTTCCTCAGGTCCTTCTGTGCCACAAGTTGTGTCGCACATTCAAGCTCTCAGGTCCTCTTGTCTTGTGCCACAAGTAAAGTGTCGCACATTCAAGCTCTCAGGTCCTTTTGTGCCACAAGTTAAGTGTCGCACATTCAAGCTCTCAGGTCCTCTCCTCATGTGCCACAAGTAAAGTGTCGCACATTCAAGCTCTCAGGTCCTCTTGTGCCACAAGTTAAGTGTCGCACAGTCAAGCTCTCAGGTCCTCTTCTCATGTGCCACAAGTTAAGTGTCACACATTCAAGCTCTCAGGTCCTCTTGTGCCACAAGTTAAGTGTCGCACATTCAAGCTCTCAGGACCTCTTGTCTTGTGCCACAAGTAAAATGTGTCGCACATTCAAGCTTTCAGGTCCTCTTGTGCCACAAGTTAAGTGTCGCTCATTCAAGCTCTCAGGTCCTCTTGTGCCACAAGTTAAGGGTCGCTCATTCAAGGTCTCAGGTCATCTTGTGCCACAAGTTAAGTGTCGCACATTCAAGCTCTCAGGTCCTCTTGTGCCACAAGTTAAGTGTTGCACATTCAAGCTCTCAGGTCCTCTTGTACCACAAGTTGTGTCGCACATTCAAGCTCTCAGGTTCTCTTGTCTTGTGCCACAAGTAAAATGTCGCACATTCAAGCTTTCAGGTCCTCTTGTCTTGTTCCACAAGTAAAGAGTCGCACATTCAAGCTTTCAGGTCCTCTTGTCTTCTGCCACAAGTTAAGTGTCACACATTATAGCTTTCAGGTCCTCTTGTCTTGTGCCACAAGTTAAGTGTTGCACATTCAAGCTCTAGGGTCCTCTATGCAGGGGACTTGGGAGGGAGAGAAGCGCACAAGAGGGAGCAGCACTCGAGGGAGAGAGCAACACACAGTGCAAGGGCAGGCATTTACAGGGGACGGAAGCACACACGTGAGAGAGCAGGAAAACACATGCACTCTCATGGAGTGCTTCCCAATAAAAGAAAAAAGTAGTTCCCTAAAAGTGAGCGCTGTAAGGATGCAAATCATTCAAAAGCATGGGAAAGGGTCTCTGCTGCAGAGTAGAGACAAATACAAGAAGCAAAAAAAAGCTATTGAATAAGAAGCAAGAAAATAAGACTGACAATAAGTCAACCAATCGGAGCAATGGGCAGGGTCTAAGCTCACTGTAAGCTTTTGGTAAAGTTCTCAGGGTTTCTTTTGTGGCAAGACCTAAAAACCAGGAAAGACTGAGAGCTTCAATTTAATGCTCTGTAGAGGTTTGTAGACCCATATTTATTGCTGTCATTGTTTGTAAAGTGGCTGCTTATCATTTAATAGTCACACTGCTGCATTCTGGGGTCTTAGGTAAGCCTTTGTGAGGATGAGCGAAATTACAACCTTTTATCGTTAACCTTTGCAAAGGTCTCTGGAATACTTTGCAGCTTTGCAAAGGTTTCAAAGTTTTTCGTTTTGCTACTTCTGTCGGAAAATCATGACTTCTTTTGATAATGCTTGTTACACATCCAGTGCTTAATTTGTAAAACAATAAGTGCCAGAGCCCTCGTCAGAAGGCCAATGCAGCTTGCACCACCCATTGCCACTGCCAGCGTTACCCATGACAGGACCTACACAACTACTAACCATCACACTGCTTAGAAGTGTGATAATTCAGACTGTTCTAGGCCCCCAAAGTCTTTAGGAATGGCTTGGGCACCAGGTATTAGTTATTTTTAATGTACATTCAATTAATAAACAACTGTTGTTCTGCTCATCTCTAAATTACACAAACAATGTAGCAACTGTCATAAGTGCCGGTGTTGATAATTAAGTGCAGGTGCTAAGCATCGGAAAACACGGGCTCAAATTAAGGACTGCACATAGCCTTCTTTAACAGCAAGAAATTGGTTCTGAATAAGATATACTTTGCAGAAAATAGTCAGGCTCTGACTATGAGTACCAATTGTCTAATATTATAATTATTGCCCTTGATAAAATACAACACTGCGGTGTTTGGAATTTATAATGACCAATAATTATCACCTATTCTGACTTTTTGGGAATAGCATGCAGATTTCAGTGCCTACTGCACCAAAATCTGCATTTCCTGCAATAATCGGTCTTTTTCCCCTGTTAAATTCAGACAGGTTTGATGTGCTGAAATTGAGCAGAGGGTGCAAACTTTACCAGCTGCGGTAAACATTGCACCACTTATAAATGCGATCTGGCATCGCAACTTAACAAGCCACTTGTGATCTTGCTTCTAATGCTCCTTTCCTCCTCACTACTGTTGTGCATAGAGAACCTCTGTAAAAAAACTTTTAAAAATGAAAAAAACTTTTGAAAAGAAAGCCGATGCTGCTGTTTGCCATTGTGCGTAGAGCAGGTGAGGAAAAGACAAGCTTGCAGAGAAGAGTTTGGCACATAATGTCATTCATGATTGACTTGGATTAGATTGACCGCTATCTCGCAATGTGGTAAAATTTATCGTGCAATATGGGGCAAAGGTATACTGAGAACTTTTTCACATTCCACAAGGGTGAAAACTAGGCACTTTGTAAAACTTTGCTGGAAAAAGAATCTGCACACCCTCAACCCAATGTCAGAAATGCAATCGCAGGACAGGGAGACGCAGATGGTAGACAAGGAGATGGGTGACACCCACCATTCAGATAGTGTTTCTGTGAGCGAATGTTGAGTTGGCCCAATGGCGGTTCCTCCATTGGGGAAGAGGAGCATCGCCCCCCTGCTGCGAGTGCAGCATACATGAAAAAAAATTGTAATAAAATTATTTTATTACCATTTTTTTTCAATGCGGCCAGCCCGAGCCAAGTGTCTGGGCGGGCGTGGCCATTGCTCCTGATTAAAGCAAACACAAGGAGATGATGGACGGAGCGCTGAAACTTTTCAGACACTCACCCCCAGTCACAGATCTGGGTTGAATCCATCATCGTTCTTTAGCTCACTTCGCCACCCCAGTTCAGACACAGCTATATGCAAATCAGTCTTGACCCTGTGCCTCATGGGAACAGTCCAGACCGAACTGCCAAGCTGTGTCTTCCCTGGACCAGAAACAAGCATCCTGGGACCGGTTTCGGGTTAACAGCCCTCATCAGCCATTGCTCCTGATTGGCAGCTTGAAGGAGTGGCTACTCCATTTTAAAGTGCGAATGTCACTATAGCCGGCTGTCTTGCGGCCGCCAGCCTGACATGCACACTTTAAACCTCTCCACCCAGAGCGATGTTAGACAGCTTGGTGGAGAGCAGGCACACGCCTCCAGTCTGTAGCAGCGCTGGCCCAGCCCACTCCAACCAATCCTGGTGCTTCTCTCATGCTTGTTAATAGTGTCAGCAGTATGAGAGCAGCTTCTGGATTATTTAGGGGAGTTGACTCTGGGACCCTGTGCTGCCTTGGAGCCATGGACTGCGGGACCAGAGAGCAACACGAGGCAGTGTGTAAGTATGTTATCTCTCTTTGCTTTAAAAATGCTTTTTTACACACTTACAGGCAGTGTGAGAAGCTCGCACTGCCTTGGCCTCAGCCTCAACTCCAGAGCACTCAGTTGTAGCCCATTATAAACTCTATTTATAACGGACCACGATTGAGAGCTTTGCTGGTTTCTCACAGTGCCTGTAAGTGGGTTAAAATATTCACCCCACCACTTTTAAATGGAAGCCGCCACCAGTGAGAGGGCCATATTCCTTCTTGCACTGTGACTGGAATTTCTACAATTGTTTAGTTGCTATATGAAAGCCTCTTTGAATAGACTCATCTTCAAGGAAATGTGTGTTCAGTAGTTTAATATTTCTGACTGGGAGCACAGTGAGAAGTCTCTGGCGGACCGGGCATGACATCCCTCGATAGACTCTGGGTTATAAACATTAGCTGCGCAGAGGAGTCTAGATAAAGTGGCTGCAACACACAGCCTGTCCTACAAAACACAGCTTTAGAAACATGATGTTTCCATCACTGATGCTCCTAAGGAGGAATGTTAATCTCTGCCGTGAAGCAGCCTTGAACCAGCAGGAGTCTGACCCAAAACCAGGAGGGGGCCGGGCCAAAAGCCTTTAGTGTAGTCTTACCTGTCCAGCAGTCAGCAGACTAAAAGTCAAGGGTGAGTCCACCCCTTCTGCTGCCTTGGGTGTCACAGTTTAACTTTATTCTGTTGAGTAAAATTACTGATACTGACTTAAGGATATTGCCAGAGGTGTCTGAGGGACCCACTTCCTACAGCTGTTCAGTGCTTTTTCTCCCCAAATCCTTGTAGAAGTTGGATAGCTGTTGATAATGCTTAGCATACGATGGTTTTCCCTTGGAGCCATTTGAACTCTTTAAAAGCATGGGTGATGTGATCTGTGTTTTTTAAGTTCAGCCAAAGTCTAGCTCTTGGCTTTATGTCTTGTAGAGCTTCTGAGTTTGTTGTCATGATCCTGCCATGCAAGTACCAAAGATTCTCTTATCTGCAGGAACAGGAGGAAACTTCTTGGCATCAGTGTAGTGGTTGCTGCTTTTCGTGATAGCTGTGATCTGATGTGGGAAGGTTTCCTCAAACTAAACTCTTACTTTTGTTTGAAGCAGCAGAGGAAACGTGTTTCCCATTCACGGGACCAAAGGAAATGGAGTGGGTTCTCCATGTAGTAACCCATTACCAGCGGTTTAGTTGCTCCTCCGTCCAGTGCTACATATATAACTGGTGATTAGCTGTTGTTCTGCAGAAGCTTAGGTGTTGTCATACACTTGAAGCTGCAGGCTGGGCTTTGGTATTAACTGTCTCAAGGGCTGCATGATGATGCTGAAAAGCAGCGGCAACAGTGGTGCTCGCTGGGCGATATAACAGGGGATGGACAAGGTGAATGTGACGATTCTTGCAGCTGCAATAACCTGACAGGCTCCCGTCTGTCAGAACTGGCAGAAGCCAAACTCCCAAGTCTGATGCAAAACCGTTGAAGAGGAGCCGGATTTCTTATGTTGTTGCCAGAATGCAGGCAAATGCCGCATTTCTAAGAGCTGGAGGACTCGTATAGATGCATGGTCTCTGTATGTGGTGATCTGTCCACATTATCAAAGGTGAATTCTAGGTGGAGGAATGCAATATACGGCTTACCTTTAGAAATTCTGAAATTCTAGTAGATAATGTGGTAAATTGCTCAGTGGCACCTACAGACTATTGGAAGCATGCTTGATTGTGTACTATGGCCTCCTCCTCTAAAACCTCCTCACGTCTACCACATGCTAGCATCCATCTTGCTTGTAACATCCAACCGCGCGATTGGGTGATAATTTGTTGGAGCCGTCCTAGCCCCTTTCTTGTAAATAAGGATAATCAGCTCTTTGATCAAGAATTGGGGATCCAACCCATACAGTAACGTTGTTCTCTTTGGGGCTGCTCACAGATTAGAGAAATGTAAAAAAAAGTTTACCCCCATACCTTTTTGCCTTTAGACCCATTTGCTGACTTCGTTTTTGCTGGTTTTAGGACTCTGCACACTTTACCACTGTTAACCAGTGCTAAAGTGCTTGTGCTCTCTCCTTAAAACATTGTAGAATTTGCTTACACCCAATTGACATATTTAATTTACTTGTAATTCCCTACAAAGGTGGCACTACTTGTGCTCAGGGTCTGTAAATTAAATGCTACTAGTGGGCCTGCAGCACTGATTGTGCCACCCACTTACGTAGCACTTTGAACATGTCTCAGGCCTGCCATTTTAGCCTGTGTGTGTAGTTTTAAACTGCCATTTCGACCTGGCCAAATAAACCTTTTGCCAGGCCCAAACCTTCCTTTTTTAATACATTAAAGTTTCCCTAAGGGAGGCCCTGGATAGCCCTAAGGGCAGGGGGCAGTGTATTTAAAAAAGTTGGACATGAACTTTTGAGGTTTACTTGTCCTGTTAGTGAAAAACTCTTAAATTCATTTTTCACTACTGCAAGGCTTACCTCTTCTATAGGATAACATTGGAGTTACCTTAATACATTTTATAAATGTTATCTCCAAATGGAAACAGGTACCCAGTTCATGTTTGGTGTCAATGGAATTGTAATGAAAAATCCTAACTTTTGGTAAAGTCGGATTTTAAATTTCAATTTTGAAAATGCCAGTTTTAGAAAGTTGTGTCCAAGGTGGCATTTTCTTGCCTTAGCCATTTGGTGCTTGCAGTCTGTCTCTGGGTCACATGACTGGTTGTAGCTGACAGTTAGCTTTGTGTATTCTCCTAGATAGCCACACACAATGGGGAGCTTAGGTGTGACTGGATGGGACATCACTGTCAGGAGGCGAGTGAGGAGCTGGACACAGCCCCACTTACACTTGAATAGGCTGTGTTCTGTTGCCATACAAAAGGCTGCATTTTTCATGTAGTTAGTCTGATGCCACAGGCAGGAAGACAGGGCATCTGTGCACTTCAAAGGCCTGCACCCGGGAGCTTCTCCTCACTTCAAAGGCACAACTAGGTATGTATAATGGACCTCAGACAGCACCACTTCAGTACCCTTCTGGACATGCGGACACTCTGCCAGGTCGAAGGATTACTGTGCTGCCAAAAGGGTTTCAATTCTGCTGGACTGCTGCTCTGAAAGACTGCTGCCCTGCTGTGCTGACCTGTTGTCCTCTTGCTTGGTTGAGAATGACGAGGCCTGCACTCTTGAACCCAAAAACCAGAGTGACTCCGAGGGCTGTTTTTCTGGGATCCTAGCCAAGGGATGCCATTCCAGTCCTGGACCCTTGGAAGTGGGCTTAAGGTGCTCTGCCATCCTCTGTGGATCCAGCAGAACCGACTCATCTCCTCTGCTGCGCGGCACAAACCCGAGCAGAACTGATGCATTGCCACTGCTGAGTGGATGAGATCCATCGTAAAGACCTGCATCGCCTTTGTAGCCCCATTGGGTCCACCGCTGTGTGACAGATCCATGGCACAGGCCCTTGCATCCCTTTTGATGGTAGCCTCAAGCATGATGCCAGGCTCCGCATCATAGCTTCACAGCTCCTCGGAATAAACGCATCGCTCTGACTGCATGCCGCATCTTCGACTCCGGACTTCGCAATGCAAGCCCTATCAATGGGATCCTCCACAATTATGCAGGCCCTAGCAACGCGGCCTTGCTGCATCTCGGAACCGACGTATTGTTTCGGCTGCGCGATGCATCTTCTACGCGGATCCTCCCAACGCTTTTCAAACCAGGATTTAAGGTACTCTGCTCAGTGGGCCTAATTGGGTTCTGTGTCTGGCGCTTGCTTCATTGGCCTGAACTTTTGACTTTGCCTCGGTCCAGTGCAACAAGAAATCCACAATTGGCGCTTTGGGCACTGCTTTCACTGAAATCTTTAAACATGAATATCTCTGGTTCTACTAATTGGATTTTTGTCGTTTTGGTCTTCTTTTATTTATTAAAGAAAGTTCTATTTTTCCAACTTTGTGTGGGATCCTTTTTGTGTAGTGATTTCACTTTATTACTATTTGAAGTGTTGCACAAATATTTTACACATTGCCTCTAATTTAAGCCTGACTGCTCTTTGCCAAGCTACCAGAGGGTTGGTCACCGGTTAATTTAGGGTTGGTCTGTGCCTTACGCTGACAAGGATTGTGGTTGCTGCTTGACCAGGGCTCACACCCCAGTCAACCAACAACACAATTTCTTACAACATCCATCTGAGGATATGTGGCAGTCGGGAGCCCATTGATGGTCTCTTGAGCCCATTGAGATCATATGTCAAAATGTAGGCATATTTTTCTCAGCTATTCTTAGTGAGTCTTAGCTAGTTGCAGCATATTCTTTTTTGCTTCCTAGATTGAAGGATTTATAGTCTTCTCTCAACTGGGTCATCAGAAGTCTCTGTTGTTCAAAGTTGGGTTTACGACAGTCACTAACAACTTTTTTGTCTCATGGCATTCAGTCGTGCCACACAGACTTCTTGGTGGAAGGGACTGATTTTAAAACAGGGTTTTGTGATAAATTAGCTGACTTTCACCAACAAATCTTGAAAATATGTAATATAATCTGTATGACCACAATCTTTAATTTCATAAAGATTTTCAAAAATTGGGATTATGACTCTCAGTTAACACATCACCTATTAAGGGATCATATTTACCTTAGTCCTGTTGTTGGATGCCACCAGGTCACAACTATCGATATTGGTACGCTCTACGACAGACTATTGAGGATGCTCCTTGAGTGCAGGGTTAACACTAGCATCCACAGCCTTACAGTGATCATCAACTCTCTCCATAACTATTAAATCTTCTCAAATCTCCCAGTTCCTGATCCTGGAGACAATATTCCCTAGGCTCAAAGCTTTATCTTTCTATGAAAGGTGTTCCTAGCAAGGGTTTGCAGTGGATATTCCTCAGAATTCACTGATTCCCTGGAATAACTCCCTTTGTTTGTGTTTCTTAAAACAAGAGTGTTGGCATGTTCACAGTCTGGTCATCTACTAATATATCTATAGAAAGGGGCTCACATCTTCACCAGTAGAGCTAAACGTCGCTAATAATAATCACATAGTACTGCTGTCTGGGCCTTCTGTTGACGCCATCTTGGCTGAATATCTAATCTAGAACCCCAGCGCCACTGCCTCCTTGTTCGAATACGCAGACCTAATATAGTTGTAATTTGTAAAATAAAATGTCCTCCCAGTGAACGCTGTGACACCAGTTATTTGGATGCCTGAGGTACTGCCCTCTATCATTTTGTATGAACTAAAAATACTATTATTTATCCTGGTCAACAAACTACCTGTGAGTCTGCTTTTCTTCCCCTTCACCGCTGGGGTAAAAACTGTGGAACAGCCCAGCCAGGTTCAACTTTGCAGGTCTTCTGGGAAAAGGCCAGGTCCAAATCTGAGATAGAATGTATCTAAATGGTGTTTATCAGATATTCACAAAGCGGTCTAACCCGGTCCATAGATCGTGTATAGCTTTACTTTCACTAAATCCAGTAAAGTGACATTATCCTTATACAGAAACACAATACAGCTATGGGTCGATGCAATTTGTATACTCATGAATATTCTGTCCTGCACCACAGGTGGGGGAGCATACACAGGGCAATGGTTTCAGGCTTGCAATTAGTAGAACCTACCTGAATGGCGCTTCATTTGTGCCACATGCTTGAGTAGCATTGATGAAGGTAAACCTCACCCAGTATTTACCTCCCACACTTCTGAGCATGTGACTCTTCTACAAAGGAGTGATGCTGGTGCCACCTCCTTCGAGGGCTGGAATCAGGCAGAGTTCACTCTTTCCTTTATTAGGGAGAATGGCCAAAGGTGTGCTATCAGACTGGGGTCGGGTGAAGCTCTTGCCGTGAGTCTTCTTAGTTCAGAAGGATGATAAGGGGACCTTCCTCAGACACCACGCTGTTGGTCTTTGTTAAAAAGGATAACAAGACAGCAATGAGTGGTGAGCCAAAAACAAGCCTCCGGGGAAAAGGGAGAAAGGCAACTTAACAGGAAATTGACACAAAGTATGAAAATAATTCTCAACAAAACTGCACAAAATAAACAGTGTCAAAAAAGTAGAATAAAGCAAGTAAGGAAAAAATCCACAAGAACATGCAGAACCTGAAAGGAAACAAGGGAATGCAGTACAAAGGGGCGATGAGTGTGGAAGAAACTTCCGAAGCATTGCAACACACCTCCTCGCAAGACTACTTGGCCTGTATAGAAGATCCATGATGGCCCATCTTATCATAACCAGGAAGTGCAGGTCACCATCTTGGAATGGGTTTGTCTGATTCACTTCCTCTGGTGGTTTGGGACAGGAAGTTATTTAAACCTCACTGTTTTGAAACTACAATAGATCATCAAAGCTGAGTCAACTGCCTTTTCCCAGCAGATTGTCTGATCCTGACATGCTGTCCAAACTGCCACTGATTGGAAACCCTAGTCCGCAACATCCTTGGTGCCCACAAATGCCAAGGAAAGGAAGAAGTCCCACATGCTTGTAGATTTTGCTTCCTCCCTGGTCATGGTTAGAGACTGTAAGCCGAAGCTCCTTGCCACTGTTTAGCTGGAACCACCACTTAACCATCTTTCCTGCCTGCATCTGCTCCCCCTCCCTTGTCTGCCTGCCACCCCTCTCTTGTCTGCGCCTGCCACCCCTTTCTTGTCTGCGCCCCACCCCTCCCTTGTCTGCCTGCCACCCCTTTCTTGTCTGCGCCCCCACCCCTCCCTTGTCTGCGCCTGCCACCCCTCCCTTGTCTGCGCCTGCCACCCCTCCCTTGTCTGCGCCTGCCACCCCTCCCTTGTCTGCGCCTGCCACCCCTTTCTTGTCTGCGCCCCCACCCCTTTCTTGTCTGCGCCTGCCACCCCTTTCTTGTCTGCGCCCCCACCCCTTTCTTGTCTGCGCCCCCACCCCTTTCTTGTCTGCGCCCCCACCCCTCCCTTGTCTGCGCCTGCCACCCCTCCCTTGTCTGCGCCTGCCACCCCTCCCTTGTCTGCGCCTGCCACCCCTCCCTTGTCTGCGCCTGCCACCCCTTTCTTGTCTGCGCCCCCACCCCTTTCTTGTCTGCGCCTGCCACCCCTTTCTTGTCTGCGCCCCCACCCCTTTCTTGTCTGCGCCCCCACCCCTTTCTTGTCTGCGCCCCCACCCCTTTCTTGTCTGCGCCCCCACCCCTTTCTTGTCTGCGCCCCCACCCCTTTCTTGTCTGCGCCTGCCACCCCTTTCTTGTCTGCGCCCCCACCCCTTTCTTGTCTGCGCCCCCACCCCTTTCTTGTCTGCGCCCCCACCCCTTTCTTGTCTGCGCCTGCCATCCCTTTCTTGTCTGCGCCTGCCACCCCTTTCTTGTCTGCGCCCCCACCCCTTTCTTGTCTGCGCCTGCCACCCCTTTCTTGTCTGTGCATGTACCCTTCTCCTGCCTACACCTGCCACCCTACTCCAGCCTGCATCTGCTAACTCGCTCCTGTCATAGGTGTATATTATACTGCCATTTTAAGGGTGATTATATAGCCAACATCAATCATTCACCCACCCCCTTCCCCCTCATGGTATGGTATCAGTCTATTGTAATCCGAGTATAGTCTGACATAAGTATCTTGTCCTAAGTGTCATGTACACCACTATAGCCCCATTGGAGTTAATTGTAGACAATCTACACTTACTAGGACAATATTTTTGTAAGCAACATTTGCAACACAACATTTCTGTCCGACAGTATTTCTGTGTATGGTATTCGGACATACAACCAAGCATATCATTTAGCATCAGATTGTGTCTTGCTGCATTGTATAGCATTAAAAAATTAAAAATATGTCCCAAGTTTGCTGTGTCACTTTCTTGGGCAATGCGATGTGGTACTGGTGAGGACATGCATCTCCCTACAAGTAGTAATTACTCTCGGTTGCCTAATTAGTACAAATTGTAACACAAATCTTTAGATAGCGTCAACAATACTACATGGTGTTATGAAAGGGTTTAAGAAGTCCTAGTGCACAAAGATAAAGCATCGAAACACAAATTATAGACATATTCTTAAAATGTCTTCCCATTGTGGGAAAATACCCTGATATATTTATCAAGCTTTGATAAAGCGGCTTGGATTATTGCGAAACATGTGTTGACTGTGATTTGGAGAGGGTATGAAAAGGGGATTTGAGGAAGAAGATTTTGTGGACATATCATCCCAAAGAAGAAAGGAATCAAAAATTCAAGAAAATACTTTATAATGCTCATTGAGTTTTTATGATGTCTCAGCGCTTATTAATCATGCCTTTTTATATGCTTGTATGAGTTTTGAGTACATCACAAAATGAATTGGCCCTTGATGCATCTTAAACCATCTTTCGTGTAAAAGCATTTAAACATGTGAACAGCTGTGCTAGGCTGCTCATGTATGTTTCTCCTAGAAAGAGAGACCCTCCGAGTGAGGTGCCTCGCATAGGTTTTATTACGGAGAAAAACAAACCCGGTGAAATCGGTTCTGACAGCACCGTTCCATAAAACTGGTTTCCTCGTATTTTTGAGAATGAATTGCATTCAAAATACTGACATTTTTAGGAGGGTTACCCCCGACCCTCTTCTGTTTCCGACTGGGGAGCGCTTTATGTTCGTGTCATCGGGGTTACCCAAACCACCCTTGATTTCTGAGCCCAGAGTTTTATTTGTAAAAGAATAAGTGTTGGGTCCCAAAGTTTTACTCAGAAGCTCCCACCGGGGGCTACCAAAGGTCAGGGAGGTGAATACCAGGGCTGCACGGTCTTGACTCCACCTCCTGCCTCTTTACTTCACCACCACACACTCCCTGCCCCTTTATCTCACTCCTGGAGGTTATGTTTCCTCCCTGCTCTCTCCCTTTTTTCACTGTTTTTCCATCTTTCGCTTCCTCTCTTTCCAACTTTTGCGTTTTTCTCTCTCTTGCTCTGGGTCAAACTCTGATGAAGAAGTGCCTGTCCCCAAAAAATGAGTGCTGGTGCGAGCCGCCTGCAACCACCGGCTCAAATTAAGCACTGTCTGTGCCTCTTCTGACTCTGAACTTCACTCTACTTCCTGAGGCCACCCACCCACTTCGTGGGAAGGAGGTGGACAACATAATTGCCGCAATGTTACTCTTTTTCTCCTCATTATTACCCAATAATGATTATTCATTTTCACATTTCTTCATTTTTTATTCATGAATATGGCGTTTCTTTGTTGTCGTTTCTTTTGTTTTCATCACCTGGGGCTCACGGTTCGATCCCCGGCACCGGCGGCAGGTCAGCCCAGCACCATGTGACTCTGGGCAATAGCTTGCTTAATCTTCCCGACGGCCCCCAGCGCCGGGATGCCTTGGGTAGCTGTTCGCGCTTTACAAATACTGGATTTACATTTACATTTACACTCCGAGAGAAGTATTACAAATAATTAGTCATCAATCTGCTTGCCCGCTTGTCTTTCAGGCTGACAGGCTCCACATGTATACTGCTAATAGAATTTAGGAACAGCCAAGAGGAAACGAAATAAGATCATTTGCTAAATTGAGGAGGAAAAATGCGCGCAAGGCACACAAGAGACAAGGGCTGATTCACGGCTGAGGGAGGGCGCTGTGCGTGATGACGCCCAGAAAGGTCAAGGACAGAGAGGTCATGAAGAGGGCGCCTGCGCAGTGCTCTGGGGGTGTGATCACCCCCTCCGCTGCCTCCATACCACCAGACAAGGAGCCAGTGTATGTTTCTGTGGCCAGAGGAGCTGTGGTTTCTGGTTCAAGGCCCGGTGCAGAATCAGGCCACAGATATATCCAATGTTCGGCAGAAAGCTACTAGACAGACAGACAGCCTTCTTTGCACTTTTTCTTGGATTACTTACTGGTAATCTTCATCACTCTGAATCCTAGACTTCCCTATCACATTCCCGCCTTTTCCCTCCCATTAGTTTAAAAATAAAACTTGGGGGAAGTGAATATTGTCTTTTTAAGAAGTGTATTCTTTTTCACTTGGATACTAGAAAGAGTTTGAGCTAAGTCCCACCTTTTTGGCAATAGTAAGAGGAGGAGGAGTCACCCAGTAACTTCCGGGTGATAGGATACATTATTTTTCTTTTTTCTAGTCGTGCATGTAAAAGCTGCACCCCTGTCAAGACAGAACTTATGACTTAAGGATTGGATGAGGAAGACGTACGAGGAGGAAATTTGCAGTTTGCATTTGTGGAGCGCGGTTGTTGTATCTCCTTGACGTAAATAGCGAAAGGAGCCCCTGGAGCGCACTTTTCACTCCTGGGGTGGGTGAAAGAGCTCAGCGACCTGTGTCCAGGCTTGTGACAGTGGCGTAAAGAATCTAGAATGAAGGTGCCTCAAAAGGTGCTTTGGAAGAGGATGCTCCAAACTGCCCTAAGAAAGAGAAGGGACAGGACACTTGGGCAGGGATCAGGGTAGGTAATGTTCAAGAGAGAAGACAATACCAGCCCTTTGTACCTGATGCCTTAAATGACATAAACAAAACTGCTGAACAAAGCAAGGTAACAGTGAAAATAATAGTCCTAACAGTAATAAAATAAACATCAACCACTCTTTATTGTGCCTACTGGGTGAAACTTGCTTAAACTGCGTACATACCACAGAGTGCGCCCTGCAAAACCCCAATAGGTATGAGTTTTGTTGGTGTGCTTGCTAATGGGGAGATGGGGCAGTACTCTCAGGCCTTTGCTGAAGACACGAGGCTGGAAGTGTTAACTTTCTGCAACTTCAATCTCCAGATTAGAATCGAGGGGTGCAAAAAAGCAAAGAGTTGGTGCCAGACCTTCTTGTGGTGGACACAAAGAGTGTGGAACTCCACGTGGAACTCCATGTCCAATGACCTTTGCCGCCACCCACACTCTTCCATTTTAGAAAATAATAAAAGCCCTACTTTTCAAGGGACACCTAATTACAGGTAACCTGCCAGCTGGTGTAATCCTTTAAGGGAGGCCTGAATCTTCTGCCCACCCGCTCCTTTGCTTTCGACCTACGTCCTCTGTCCCTCTTCACCCCCCTGCAATCCGTCTTCCATCCAGCCTCAGACCCTCCTTCACATAACATGCACTCCTCCTGCCTCGGCCACACCTTCGTTCCTACCCCTATGGTGTATCACATTCATCTCCCCTACTCGTTGTCCCATAATTCCCTTCTTCCCAGTCTTTACTCTTAGCCTCTTAGTACAGCACTCCACTGCTTTGTTGCTAGGTTCGTGCTATACAAGTCCCACACGTACACCTACGAAGGCAGAGTGAGGATGGTGTTCACTGCACGACAGGGTATATGCAGAGAGATGGCCTCCCCACGGATAGGAAACGTCTGCAGAGTCTGGTAAACAAATTTAAACTAGGCGCCCAACCTTCTGAGCGATGGTGTGACTGAAGTTGGGGCGTGCTGAGTAATAACCCAATGCACTACAGCAGTTTAAACTGCACCTAGATTATTTTAAGATTCCAAAATTATAGTAAGTGCAAAGCAACATTTCATTACAGAAGTTCTTGGATAGCCAATGTAGTCGTAGTAATTCATCGTACATCGTTAGTCAACCTCGACGCAAGAGCTTTCTTGCGAATAGTCCATGCTGAGAATAAGATGTGGAGATGTGGCCTAACGGCTAGAGCAGTTGAACCTCGAAGCTGAGGAACCGGTTTGGGTGTCAGCAGGGACGCTTAACATCTTGTGATTCTGGGCAAATCACCTAATCTCCATGTGCCTACCAAAATGAATGTGTCCATCTGTAACGTAACTGGTGCTCATGTAAAGCTCTCTGATACCTTCGGGTCGAGTTTGCGCTATATAAAACTCCCCCCCCCCCCAAAAAAGAAGAAGTTGGTGACACTGGTGTAAATCTTCTCACCCATTACCGATCGCATTATTCTCAGCGCATGTTCTCTTCTCCTTATACCGAGCAAGAAACACATTGGTTGTATCCACTTCTTGCGGGGGTGACAGGCTTTACAAAAAAAGAAGAAATGGTGCAAAGTTTCCTCTAGATTACAAGTAGGGCATAAAGTGCTGGTGCAATAGTTAGGTCCCCAACAGATGCAGAAACTATTAATCGGTAGCGTTCCATATCTGAATCGATAATGGGCATAGATAAGCGATGATTCCGTAGTAACATCCATAACAGTTCGCAGTAGAACCTGAAACCTTTTCTGGAATTTAACCCCTAATCCTTGAGCCTAGGTCTTCCAGCCCACAGGTCCTCCCACCAAGTAATGGTAAAATGTTTCATAAGTATGCAATTTTCTATAAGCTGCAGATGATAGAAGTCGATAATGCTTGGCCCTGCTGAGATAAGCAAACTCACTGGATGGGAAGGCAGAACGGTCACTGACCTCTCAACTGGAGAAGGGTGCTGCGGCAGACACCTCGCTGCAGGCTGAGGAAGGCCTTTCCCCTCTCAACCTCAAACAGTGTATCAGCAGCCTCTGCGAGACCGCCTCTCAGGAGTAACCCCATGAGCAGCGCCTTTCTCCTCAGATATCTACTCTGAAAGCCCCAAAGCAGTGTCCTAAGCTCCTGTGCTCCCGCTCCATCTTAGAGCGACTGTAAGGTCCAGCCGGCCAATCCATGAAAAGGATGAACAGCTGCAGCCAATGGATGCTGGGAATTACCTCACAGAATGCAACTATGTTGCATAATCTGAAAACAGCAAGAACATCTCCACAGCCTCGTTGCATACAGTATAGAATCCTAGGGCTTGATTCAGAGTTTGGCAGACGGCTTACTACGACCCAAACGTGATGGATATCTCGTCCGCCTTATTACAAGTGCATTATTGGGGCCGAGTAACCCATTGGACAAACTCTAAATTAGGCCCCTAATATTTCAGGCACAACTTTTGTCATTTTCTTTGTTTCTGTTACTCTTCGCTTTTTTATCCAAAAACAGGAAACGCAGTGTATTTCTTTGAGCAGGGTGGGCAGGGAGAGCCCTTAATAGGCTATGTTGTGTCAAAGAGTGATTGATTAAATATTTGCCTTAGAGAGATGGAATTTGCTCCACAGAAAACGGTTACAAATCTGGCATATCTCCCAAGCAGGGGGTATGGTTCATACATTTGTCTCTCATTCGATGTTATAGTTCGGCGGGTCATCCTGACATAAAGTATCATTGGCTTAGACCAGCAGTCAACTGGGGATGCAAGCAGCAGCACAGGAGTCACAATTGCAACCTCTGTCTTCCTCTAGGTGTCTCCCACATCGCACTCTTCTCCCATCGTGAGCTCAGATTTCTCTGGCTTCAGCCCTCGGGTCTGTGGGGTGGACCTGTTGCTTCCGTGCTTCACACTGGATCACTAGCTTCATCTAGTCTACCCTTTTCAGAGCAGTATATAGAATGCTGTTGTGTCTGTCGTAGCTCATTACTATAGAAGAAGGAAGATGAGTGAACATCAGATTCCAGAAATAATGTCCCATGCCTCCTGGCAGTCACCAGGCCTGGAGGCCAGAAGAAGAGGGTGCCATGCAACCCAGCCAGGACCAAGTCCAGAGACCGGTGGAAGGAGTCGAAGAGCAGCCTTTGCAGTGCTAGCGGGGCGTATTCCTGGATGGTGAAATTGGGCGACAGATGGACTGTTCAAACGACAAAGGCCTCCACCAAGCCTGAGTCTGGGGTCACAACTATCTCTTTTCAGTAAACCCTGCATATGGTCCAGGGCTGCAGGTAAGCAAAGGCTGCCACAAGTGAGCGAGGGGGGAACCGTTTTTATGTGGCTATGCCCTCCTTTGGTGCATAATTAATTGATTTCACAGTATTTTAAGTTTTTGTTCAGCATAATTGGGAGCTGCTTCAGTGAAGCATGAAAGCGGCTCTCACATTTTAAATTTTGTTTGTACTAGGGCAGATGCTATGCCTGGTCCAGTTTACGCATAGAATGAGTATCCAAACAGCTTCAGATTGCAAAGTATTGTTACAGGTGAGTAACAAGTTTCTTTGACATATGTGCTGCGTGCTCCGCAAGATGGATTTTCCATATTGTGGACCCCTTGAGTTGGAGTGTTAGGGGCAATATATACGTTGTCTTTCGTCAAATGGTTGTGCCTAAAAAATGTTTTAAAAATCATCTAGCTGGAGCACTTTCTTTTTTGTGTGGTGCTTTCTTGAAAAAACAAGAGCATAAGAGAGTGGAATGCGTGGATGCAAGAGAGAGAATGGTTTGATGTTGCATATGAAGAGAGGTGTGTGGCATGTTACATTGTCCAACACGGTTAGGCGAGTCATGCATAGCAACCGCGTACCTCTTATAAGAGTAAGTATCTTGCAACTTGTGCAAATGTTGTCATGCATGTAGTAAAGATGTCAGTAACTACTGCATTTTCAGCAATCCCCATGGATGGCATCAGTGGCGGTATAATTCTCTGCTCTTGCTACCTCACTTGCATTTAAAGGGGGCCCTCCATGAAATAAGGACACCCCCTCACTCACTGAGCAAGAGAAGCTCCTGAAAATAAATATGGAGGGTGCGAGAGGTTATTGGGTTGCAAGAAGACGATGGAATGGCGTTTTGTGCACTGATTGGCTAGCCTGTCAGATGCATCTTTCAATGATTGATTCCAGGAATTTCATTGAAGATGACCTAGCCGCGCAGTGCATGCTGGGATGCTTAGTCCAAGGTCCCCCACTAATAACACTAGATCTGAAATGGTCCTGGTGACAAATAGACACTTGTGGTTGGCAATCACGTTGTCATTTTAACCTGTAGTGGTATCCTAATGTAGCTGTCCAGATGCACAAGTTATTGTCAAACAGCTTTACGGGAGGGTGACCGTGAACCTGTGTATCCCTGTGGCACCCTGTTTCCTGTGCTTGGCTTACGGTTAAAAAACCAAATGCGTTTGAGGAGGTGTGGCCTTGCGTCACCATTCTTGAACCCGTTGGATAAAAGTGCCAGATCACAAAGGTATACACAACTGGGTTGGAAACATGGGGATCTAATCACAGAGGCATTTAGGAGTGCGTAAAGTAGTACCCTTTTACATATTCTTACACAACTTCTTGAATTGGTTGTAAAACATCTACAATTATAATAAAATGGGGCTATTCAGATAATATGTATATACAGTTATTAAAAACAGAAGGTATCGTGCCCTCTTTGCCCTTTTACTTGGAGGAAGTTGGATGTTTGAAGTGATTTACTAAGGTGTGTAAGAGTACTCCATTACTATGCCTTCTCATACTCACAAACACTTTTGTGAATAGGCCTAAAGTGCCCCGGCCTTGGTGCCACTCTCATTTCACAGAATGCCACTGCATGTTTCCATTCATCTCAACTTGGTGTGGGCATAGACGTCATGTAGGGGTCGCAGCTGCAACCCCTGGCTTGTCCCTTGCGACCCCTAGCACTGCCTTTGCTACCCCTAGCCTAACAGGTGGCAAAATCAGCGTCTGAAACACAGTGGCAGCTCGTCCTAATGGATTTCTGTGGAGTGTTGACTCTCCTTGTTTTCTATCAAGTCTTAATTACACTAATAGTGATGAATATTACATCATTCACTATTAGTGTGATAAAAATGGAGTAAAATTAGCTGGATATGACTTTTCCTGACAGCTGAGGTAAGTGGAAAAAAATGCTTTTAAATGCATGTGTTGTGTGCGTGCTTGCAGGTGAGAGTGTGTTTATCTGAGAAAGTGTTTATATGTGTGAATGTGTGTGTACGTGAAAATGAAGGTCAAAGGGCGTTTGATGTCATTTCCGCTATTGCTGGCATTTTGGTGAATTGACGCCCATGGGTGTGGGAAGAATGTGTTTTAGTCATTCTTCGCCTGCAGCTTTTTATTTCAATTTAGGAAAGCAGTTTAAAAAAAAACAAAAAAATAAAGTGTGCCCACGTGACGTGTTGGTGGGAGAGCCAACAGAATCAAAGGAAGGGCGCGACAGGAGACTGAGTTGGCCCGAAATTCCAAATTCTGAGCCAGACGTCTCAAGATTAAATGACACAACAGAATGTCGAAACAGAGCGTCTCTAAAATTCAAAAAGATTGATTTCTAAGCGTTTCAACTTTGTACAGTACATTATATCCCCATATTGAGTAACATTTATTAAAAGCATGAACTTTCAACCCCTCGTTCAAAGACAGAGACAGTTGCAGGGTGAGCTCGGAAAACATCAGCTTGTCATGTGCACCCTGCATATGGACAATAATGATATAATATATTATATTATTATTGTTTTTATTATTGTTACACAAGACAGAGTTATATGTCATAAAACTACGCATAGGTTTAAAATATATATATATATATATATATATGAAGACGGTTGATTAAAACATTCTAGCACCGAATTGGGTCCGTGTCCGTGATTTGGAGAGAAAAGACGCTTCCAGGGTGCGGAGTTATTGTTATATATATATATATATATATATATATATATATATATTATCTACTGGCGGTCGCCAGTAGATAGTTATAGTTACAACCTATTATCCATAGGAAATCCGCGACATTCTATTTGAAATAACTCTCTTGCCGGTTGACGTATCTTCGCAAAATTTTCAAACTTTGTGGCCCGCTCCGGTCCGCTCCTACCCTGAAAGTCTCGGGGATTCGTCAAGCGGGGGCCGAGAAAAAGGGGGTCCCAAAACGCGTTTTCCCCATGCAATTTTCCATAGGAAACTTTAGACACGGCTACAGCTCGAACTGCTGAACGGAATTACACCAAATTTGGCAAAGAGGTAGTTCTTGGTTCAGAAAGAACCCTTTTTGTTAAATGGTGTAAATCCGTTCAGTAGTTGCTGAGAAAATGAAAAGTAAAAAAGATAGATATATCTAGGGCCGCGGATCCTCCCGAGCACGAGCTTTATGTTAATTGGCTGTCAACACTCCAAATCAGGAAGTGTTGGCAGCCATTTTGTCCCTCGGTAGAACCGAGGGACAGAAACAAGTGCGCAAAGCGCACAAAGGGGGTAGGGTAGAAACACCCTGACCCCCTAGGTCTGCTCAGGGGGTCCCACAAGGACCCCCTGGGCAAAAAAATTTTTTTTTTTTTTTTAAAAAAAAATCGGCAGGATGCGCTCGGGGAGCGCGAACCCTGCCGAAAAAAATCGAGCGCGGTCTCCCGCGCTTCGATAGTAATTGGCCCCCGGGTGGGCCAAGTCCCGGGGGCATGCTGGGGGGTTAATTTTATATGTGGGGGCCTCTAAGGGCCCCCAAGCCCCGGGGACCACCACCCCCCGGGGCTTTATGTAGAATGGTGCGGGAGGGCTCTGAGCCCTCCCGCAGCCCCGGGGACCACCACCTCCCGGGGCTTCTTTTTTTAATTAAAGACCTGTGTGGGGGCTCCAGCCCCCACACGCCCCGGGACCACCACCTCCCCGGGGCACTAAGAAAAATTACAATGGGGGTCCGTTTTGGACCCCCAGAGCCCCGGGGACCACCACCTCCCCGGGGCTGTGCACTGAATGGGAGGGGGCCGCGCGGCCCCCTCCTGGAGCCCTTGATGGCCCTGGGGACCACCACCCCCCAGGGCCGGCTCCTGCAGTGTCCCGGGTGCCTACCCCGGGACACTGCTGTTTGCAATGACAGGACGGGAGCCTCGCGGCTCCCGTCCTGTCATTGCAAACTTGCTTTGGATATTGGAAGAGAGAGCAGGGAAACCTGCTCTCTCTTCCAATATCCAAAGCCGATAGCTTTCCACATGGGGAGCAGCATGTTAGTTGCTCCCCATGTGTAAGCAATGCCGGCTCCCGTAGGACACGGGGAGCCGGCGGGACTGTGGGGGCTTGGGGACCCCCCACAGTCCCCAACGAGAGGCCAGGCCCCGGGGATGGGGTCCCCGGGGCCATAAGAGGCCACGGAGGGGGCCACTCAGCCCCCTCCCCAAAGTAAAAAAAGAAAATAATTTTAAAAAAAGTGCAAGGCCGGCCCCGGGGGATGGGGTCCCCGGGGCCTTAAATGGCCTGAGGAGGGGGCCACGCAGCCCCCTCCAAATAAAAAAACAGGCCATGCCCCGGGGGATGGGGTCCCCGGGGCCAATACAGGCCCAGGGAAGGGGGCCACGCGGCCCCTTTCCCGTTTTTTTTTTTAATTTTAATTTAAAAAAAAAGGGGTAAGGCCCTGGGGGATGGGGTCCCCAGGGCCTAAAAATAGGAAAAAGGAAGGGGGCCACACAGCCCCCTTCAGGGGAAAAAAAAACAAACAAAAAAACGATCGGGCCCGCAGGCCCCGCCCCTTCCTTCACCACTCTGCAAACGCGCCCCTGGCGCGTTTGCAGAGGGGGAACGACCCCCTTGAATACTGGGGGTCCCTGGGGGCCAACCAGCCCACCAGGAACCTCCAGTATGCGCCAGGGGCTGCCTTGCAGAGAGGTGTACAGAGGCCACGCCCTTTTTACACCTCTCTGCAACGCAGCTCTGTGGCGCTTTTGGAGGTATATGGTGGGCTAGTTGCACCCCAGGGACCCTCAGGATTCAAGGGGAGTTAATCCCCCGACTTAAAACGCGCCATGGGGCGCGTTTGCACAGTGGTGAAGGGAGGGGCGGGGCTTCAGGTGACATGTGTGCAAACAGGCCTCGTGGCGCGTTTTAAGATGGGGAATTAAATCTTCTTCAATCCTGAGGGTCTCTGGGGCCAACTAGCCCAACAGGTACGTCCAGAAAGCGCCACAGAGCTGCGTTGCAGAGAGGTGTAAAAGGGGTGTGGCCTCTGTACATGTCTCTGCAACGCAGCCCCTGGCGCATACTGGAGGTTCCTGGTGGGCTAGTTGGCCCGTAGGGACCCTCATGATTCAAGGGAACTTAATCCCCCAACTTAAAACGCACCACGGGGCGCGTTTGCACAGATGTCACCTCAGGCCCCGCCTTCTCCCTTCACCATTGTGCAAATATTCCTCTAAAATCAGCCGAAATCCGAATTCCGATTTACTCACCTGTTATCAGGAGAGACCTCAGTGCTGCATCTTTCATCCCAGTACTGATCCTCAAAAGTAATTTTAACCGTTCTTACCGGTAACTTGAATTTCCTTCATAGGCTAACATTGACTGGTTTCACTTGGAAATTCTTCTAAGTGTGGAGTTTTGGAACTTTAAAATATTCCTCTAAAATCAGCCGAAATACGAATTCCGATTTACTCACCTGTTATCAGGAGAGACCTCAGTGCTGCATCTTTCAGCCCAGTACTGATCCTCAAAAGTAATTTTAACCGTACTTACCGGTAACTTGAATTTCCTTCATAGGCTAACATTGACTGGTTTCACTTGGAAATTCTTCTAAGTGTGGAGTTTTGGAACTTTAAAATATTCCTCTAAAATCAGCCGAAATACGAATTCCGATTTACTCACCTGTTATCAGGAGAGACCTCAGTGCTGCTCCTCAAAAGTAATTTTAACCGTACTTACCAGTAACTTGAATTTCCTTCCATAGGATATCATTGCCTGCTTTTTGCTGAAAAAGTTTCTAAGTGTTGATTTTTGAAACATACAAATATTCCTCTAAAATCAGCCGAAATCCGAATTCTGATTTACTCACCTGTTATCAGGAGAGACCTCAGTGCTGCATCTTTCAGCCCAGTACTGGTCCTGAAAAGTAATTTTAACCGTACTTACCGGTAACTTGAATTTCCTTCATAGGCTAACATTGACTGGTTTCACTTGGAAATTCTTCTAAGTGTGGAGTTTTGGAACTTTAAAATATTCCTCTAAAATCAGCCGAAATCCGAATTCTGATTTACTCACCTGTTATCAGGAGAGACCTCAGTGCTGCATCTTTCAGCCCAGTACTGATCCTGAAAAGTAATTTTAACCGTACTTACCAGTAACTTGAATTTCCTTCCATAGGCTAACATTGACTGGTTTCACTTGGAAATTCTTCTAAGTGTGGAGTTTTGGAACTTTAAAATATTCCTCTAAAATCAGCCGAAATACGAATTCCGATTTACTCACCTGTTATCAGGAGAGACCTCAGTGCTGCATCTTTCAGCCTAGTACTGGTCCTGAAAAGTAATTTTAACCGTACTTACCGGTAACTTGAATTTTCTTCATAGGCTAACATTGACTGGTTTCACTTGGAAATTCTTCTAAGTGTGGAGTTTTGGAACTTTAAAATATTCCTCTAAAATCAGCCGAAATACGAATTCCGATTTACTCACCTGTTATCAGGAGAGACCTCAGTGCTGCATCTTTCAGCCCAGTACTGATCCTCAAAAGTAATTTTAACCGTACTTACCAGTAACTTGAATTTCCTTCCATAGGATATCATTGCCTGCTTTTTGCTGAAAAAGTTTCTAAGTGTTGATTTTTGAAACATACAAATATTCCTCTAAAATCAGCCGAAATCCGAATTCTGATTTACTCACCTGTTATCAGGAGAGACCTCAGTGCTGCATCTTTCAGCCCAGTACTGATCCTCAAAAGTAATTTTAACCGTACTTACCAGTAACTTGAATTTCCTTCATAGGCTAACATTGACTGGTTTCACTTGGAAATTCTTCTAAGTGTGGAGTTTTGGAACTTTAAAATATTCCTCTAAAATCAGCCGAAATACGAATTCCGATTTACTCACCTGTTATCAGGAGAGACCTCAGTGCTGCATCTTTCAGCCTAGTACTGGTCCTGAAAAGTAATTTTAACCGTACTTACCGGTAACTTGAATTTCCTTCATAGGCTAACATTGACTGGTTTCACTTGGAAATTCTTCTAAGTGTGGAGTTTTGGAACTTTAAAATATTCCTCTAAAATCAGCCGAAATACGAATTCCGATTTACTCACCTGTTATCAGGAGAGACCTCAGTGCTGCATCTTTCAGCCCAGTACTGGTCCTGAAAAGTAATTTTAACCGTACTTACCGGTAACTTGAATTTCCTTCATAGGCTAACATTGACTGGTTTCACTTGGAAATTCTTCAAAGTGTGGAGTTTTGGAACTTTAAAAAATTCCTCTAAAATCAACCAAAGTACGAATTCCAATTTACTCACCTGTTATCAGGAGAGAACCCAGTGCTGCATCTTTTAGCCCAGCACTGACCCTGAAAAGTAATTTTAACCGTACTTACCAGTAACTTATATTTTCTTCCATAGGAATCCATTGTCTGGTTTTCAGCAGAAAACTTTCAAAGTGTCGATTTTCACAAACTACAAATATTCCTTAAAAATCGCCTGTATGACTTAAACGCATTCTTTCAACTGTTTACAGGAGATGCACCAGTGCTGGATCCAGGATCCAACACTGAGTAAGAAAAAGTAACGATAACAGTTTTTACCTGCTAAGTGAATTTCCTTCCTTAGGATAACATTGGTGATTCTATGAGAAAAAGTTTCTGTCAACTTTTAAAATACAATAATATTCCTTAAAAATCACTACTGTAACCAAAACGCTTTTACTCAACTGTTTACAGGAGATGTCCCAGGACTGAATCTAGGATCCAGTCCTGTGGTTAGAAAAGTAATCCATAAAGTAACTAATTGCATTTAACTAGAAATTCACATTGAGCTGAATGTTGCATTGTGTTTGAAAATGTGTTGCCCATTGCAACAACTGTAACTACTGTACTTAAAAGTCTATTGCCTATGTGCAAAGTATTTAAACTAAAGTAATTCATTCTGAGAAAGTATTTTTTGTAATGTAATGTATAATGTAATTACAATGTAATTTAAAAAATAAAATATGTAAAAAAAAATTGTTTCTAAACAATTTTGAAATCAGTATGAAAAAAATTTATATAACAATTAATACATTTAAAAATTGTCATTTACAAAACCTTTGAAATTCACTGAAAAAACCGTAGGTTTCAGACATGTTATAGTTACAAATTAGCATTTAAAAAACCTTTGAAATTCACTGAAAAAACCATAGGTTTCAGGGACGTTATAGTTACAAATTAGCATTTAAAAAACCTTTGAAATTCACTGAACAAACCATAGGTTTTAGGGACAGTTATAGTTATTTGGACATTGCACTCGTACAAAACCCGTGAAATTCCCCGTTATAGTTAGTCCAGCTAACTATAACTCGCGCCCCGCAATGCACTGCTGATGACGTCACATATTACATCACTCATGACATGGTCAGTGACATCACTGATGACATCTCAAATGACATCACTGATGACATCATCCACGTGATAATTTCATGCATCTTCTCACACCCTAATATAACCTTTGATACACCCACTCTAAATTACAGACTGCCATTCGCAAAACCATAGACACTCCAACACCAATAACTACATACCCACTCACTGATTCTTAGGTCTACGCACACATCCACTCACTCACCCGTACAGTCACTCATACTTACGGTCACTCAGTACAGGACTATCATATGCACTCATACTCCTATATAGACTCTCAAACACCGCCACTCATCCATAGAGGTACTCACACACCTAGTCAGTCATGCAAATAATTAAACACACTTCCATTTACTCACCTATACAGTTATACACACACTGTGAGAAGTTGGCCTGGCATATGCTGTCCACTAATTAAAGTGGACACCTTGCACCAGGGCAAATCGACTCTTATGGTAGATAGGTTTAAGACAACCTTTTAAAGAAAGCTATCCTAGTGGTAGCTGTGGAGAGCAGCCTTCAGGCTAAGTCTCGGAGGAATGTAAAGCAGCTTGTTTTACCATATAATCTCTTGAATCACCAAATGAAAAGACACCACACAGGTATATATATCAAATATATATGTATTTATTTCTAAATAACTCTCTACTAATCTCTTTATGAGATTAGAAGACAAACATATGCACAAATCAACGTTTCACAATAAGTTAAGCACAAAATATGGCTGGGGCCCTAGGGGCGTACCAGACCATATACTAAGTAAGAGACTTAGGGACAACGACTTGCAGGGAGACAAGGCCTAGGGCCTTCAGAAGTGCTGGGGCCTCCCGAAACCACCCAAGGCAGGTAAGTAAAGGACCCACGGGGGACGCGTGCAGTGTAGATACACAGGCGCGGATCGCCGTTGACTTCAATGGGGCAAGTCGCGGTTGGAAATAAAGAGTTTTAGGATACTTCTATAGAACCTACAAGCAAGTCACTTACAGGGTAAGTCGTTCTAGGGCCCACACCCACAGGAGCACCGTAGTGCTGGAGTTACCTCACCCAGGGAAGCCGGGTGCACAGGTGTCCTTTGGTGTCGGGTCGCGGCGTCGTTTTCAATGGCGAACAAAGAAGACTTGCTGCTTGCGGGAGCTGAAGAAGTGTCCGGTGGAATCCAAGCCTGGATTCTGAAGAAGGATGACCTGAAAGCAGAGGGGACAGTGTTCAAAGTCACTTGGCAGTGACTCGGGGCAAGGAAGATGGATGCCCACCGTCGTCGAGTGATTCAGGTCGGTTGCGGGTGCCTTGACTCTTCAGCCACGTGGTCCAGGAGGCGTCGACGACGACCAGGAGCTGGATTCGGTGTGTCCCTTGACGTCTGCAGCTGACTGCGGTGTCGGCAACTCGATCGGAGCCAACAAGGCTTGGCAGCCGCAAGTCTCGGGGAGATGAAGAAAAGTCGATGGCGCAGACCAGCAAGGTCTGTGGAACTCACCCAGCGAGGGTAAGTCAGGGCAGGCCTGGAGCAACCAGGGGAGCCCTTTGGTTTCTTTAAGAAGTCTTCTGGGGACCCACAAGCCAGCGGGCAAGGGATCGCGAAGACACCTCGGGCGGAATCACTCAACAGGGGCCCACGGTCACTCGGGACGGTGTAGGCCTCTGATCTTCGGAGGGATTCCTGCTGGAGGTCGGGACCACACGTGGTCCAAAGCACAGGTTCGTAGAACGTTGTGAAGGGGTTGCACTCGACAATAGTGCACGGTACCCAGGGGTCGCGGTTCCTCGTTACTCGGGGGTCCACTTGCCTCAGCTTCGCTGGGGACTCACGATGGCCTGGGAGAGGTCAGGAAATCCACTTCCTGGGCTGCAGGGACTTCGGACTCCGGCGGGAGCGGCGTAGTTTGCAACCGTCGTTGTAGTTTTTGGTGCCTGCCAAGCAGGGGAGTCACTCCTTGACTCCAAGGGAGATTCTTCTGTCTTCCAAAGGTAGTGGAACGTCGAAGGGCCAGGATTCTTCTGTAGAGTGTCGTCCAGGGGTTATCTAATCTTGCTGTGGCAAGGGTTCCCCATTTTAACCAGTAAAACAGGGAGGGACTAACTCTATGACCCCACCTATGGGAGGGTCAAGGGAGGGGGTGGCTACACCCACTTCCCTTTGTCCAGTTTCGCGCCAGAGCAGGGGCAGGTAGCCCCTGAGCTGGTTTGAACTGGCATATGCACAGAGGAGCCTTTTGCTCCCCCAGTGCAGGACTTCAAAGCACTCTAAGAGTGCACCCACCCAGCCCCAATACACATTATCCTGTCTGGGGAGGTGGTCACACCTCCCTGCAACAGGAAACCTATTGTCCAGGCCTCCCCTGCCGGAGTTTCGTCCAGCAGCAGGAGGCCAGACTTGTGTCTGTGGCAGCAGCATCCATTTTGTGATGCCAGGGCTTCAGAAAGAAGTTACCGGGTAAGCCAGAGTTAACATGTCTTTCCCTCTAGAAGGGTGGAATGCTACCCCCGCCGCCATGATTGGCGGGGGGTAGTATTCCAAGATGTTTGACACCAAACACGACATGTTTAGGTGCAGCCATTCCAAAGTTAGCATTTTACCGCGAGGATATAATGCGCTTAAGAGTATATGGTCAGGCTGCACTACAAACAGCATCAGAGATGGTCTCCGAACGCTGCAGAGGGGCCCTGCTCATGCAGGGGCACCCTCTCACATAGGAACCATGCACTCTGCCTTTAGGATTGATAAGGCCTGCCTTAGGAGTGACTTATAGGTTTATATGTGTGTATGTATTTAGTGATATAGGTAACCTATATCACAGTAAGGGGTGCATGCACCACCCTACCCAGGCTGCAGTAGCAGACCTGTGGTGTCAGTTTGGATGGCCTTCCAGGGGTGGCATAATACATGCTGCAGCCCCTGGTAGGCCTCTGAGGTACCTATGCCCTTGGTACATAGTATACCATATACTAGGGACTTATAAGGGCACTCCAGATTCCAATCAGAGATGTGCCTAAGGCACATGGAAACCTTTTACAGAGAAAGCAGATAGACTGGGGCCCTGAATAGCAGGATCCCAGTCCAACTAAGTCATAAACCAGCAAAACACCATAAAAAAGTGGGGGCAACCATATAGTCAGATTCCACCTTCCTACATAACCCCCCAAACGAAAGGAGATAAGGCTAACCTTGGCCAGTTGAGCCTTCATTGACTAAGTGGTCATATAAGGAAGCACCTGCACTAGCATGGTTGCCCCCTGTCTTATGGTCCACTAAGCAATCCCTCACCCTAAGGGTATGAGAGGGTCTCCACCATGGGGAATCACTACCTGTGGTGTGCTTAGGTAAAGTACAAGGCTGGTGAGGTGTCTGAGTAGGGAAGTGAGGCCCTAGGAATGTTGGCCTCAGCTTCCTGAGATCACTGGTCACCATGTATGCCTGTCTTTCCATGACTGAGTTGCACTTTGCTCTAAGGGTCAACCTTTGGCTGCCTACAGCTGGGGGTTGGGTCCCTTTGGGTGGAACACTGGAGGGACATGGCATGTTTGGAACCTTTTGGTCCCAGGTTTGCCCTTGCCTAACAGAGTCCTTCTGGGGAGGTCCCTACATAAAGGTATGGGGGATCCCTCAGTGGGTTGAGGAATTTCTACCTGGCTAGGGCTACTAGCCTGGGTGCCCCTAATCTGCTGATGGGGGGTTCCTCTGGACAGGGGGCCCTGGGGGTCCACTGACCTCCCTGACCTCTGCAGCCCTGGGCTGACTGAGGCAGGGTAGAGAGGGGCAGGTTACCTGCTCCAGACGGGGTACCACCTTGGAAGGGTCCTCTGCCATCAGGGGTGTGGCAGTTCCTTCACTAGGGGTAGGGTCAGTTCCCTGAGGAGGCTGACCCTTACCTACTGTCTGGGGGGGGGAAGAAGACTTTTCTTCAACCCTTGTGCTCTCTTTTGGGGGAGAGTGGGCCATTCTTTCAGGCTCCATCTCTCCAAATTCTTGGGCTGGGGCTGTGGCCATCACAGCCCCACTAACCTTTACAGGGACGCCCAACATCCTAAGATGGGTTTGGTGTTCCACTTCAGCCCAGGCTGAAATTTCCAGATCATTGCCCATCAGGCAATCTACAGGTAGGGTTGGGGACACTGCCACTCTTTTTGGGCCTGTGACCCCCTCCCAGCTGAGATTGACTATGGCCATGGGGTGATCTGTTCTGACACCATCAATGTTGGTCACCTGGTATTTAAACTCAGGTAAAAGCTGGTGAGGGGGACTAGTTTCCCTGCCACCATGGTGACACTAGCCCCTGTGTCCCTAAATGCCACAGCTTTCTGACCATTAATTATTGGCTCCAATCTGTACCTGCCCAATGCTATGGGACCCATGGTAAAGGTGGCAAATCCTATACCACCATCAGAGTCAGAGGAGTCTGTTGAGGGGTCCCTGTCTAAACTAGGGCCCACCTCTGTTCCTCTTGCAAAAGCACCTAACTTTTTGGGTGCACTACTCCCAACTGGAGGATTACTACTGGTAGTACCAGGAGGGGTGGTAGTAGTTGTGGGAGGAACATTTTCTTTATTGCCAATCCTGGGGCAACTGGGATCAGTTTTCCAGTGCCCAGGCTTTTTACAGACATGGCAATAGGGTTTCTTTTCAGGAGAGGAAGGAGTTTGGGACCCACCCCCAGAAGAGGAATTTTGGGGCCCTGTAGGGGACTTATCCTTAGATTTATCCCCACCTTTCTCTTGGGACTTAGTAGAATCTTTCTTCTGGTCACCACCCTGATTTCTAGTTTTTACTCTGGTTCTGACCCACTTGTCTGCCTTCTTTCCCAATTCTTGGGGAGAGGTCAGATCAGAGTCCACCAGATACTGGTGCAAAAGCTGGTTTTGACAATTATTAAGGATCTGCTCCCTCATAATCAAATTGTACAATCCTAAAAAGTCCTGCACTTTGTTGCCATGTATCCAACCTTCCAGAGCCTTTGTAGCACAATCTACAAAATCAACCCAGTCTTGAGTCTGAGCTTTTTGGGTGTCTCTGAACTTCAACCTATACTGTTCAGTGGTTAGGCCAAACCCATCTATCAGAGCACTCTTCAAGACTGTGTAATTGTCAGCATCCTCTTCTCTTACAGTGAGGAGCTTGTCTCTACCTTTGTCTGCAAAGGAGAGCCACAAGATTGCTGCCCACTGCCTCTGGGGGACCTTCTGAACTTTACAGGCCCTCTCCAGTGCAGTTATCCATTTGTGGATGTCATCCCCACTCTGGTAGGGAGGGACAATCTTGTTTAGGTTTCTATGGTCATAAGACCTGTCCCTATCTCTAGGGATATTGCTGCCACCATGGGACTCTAGTCCCAACTTTCTTCTCTCCCTGAGGAGATCTAGGGATTCCCTATCTAAAGCCAGTTGCTTTTTTCTGATTTCCAGCTGAGTTTCCTCATACCGGACCAGCCTGGCTCTCCTCTCATGAGAGTATTCCCTCCTGTGAGAGGAGACAGAGCTCCCTATAGAGGTGCCAGAGTGGTTAGACTCCTGAGAAGGAGATCTAGACTTCCTGGGCACACTCTTAATCCTTCCTGGGGGGACAAAGAGGGCATCATTTTGATCATCCTCATCATCATCCACAGGAGGGATTGGGTTTTCCAGGTCAGGGTCATTGTCACCCTCCTGGCCAGTTTCAGAGGGGGCTGGCGGTATTGGTACCCCTGGCCTCCTCCTCTTCTTCTGCCCCACCCTCAGCTCCTACCCCTTCAGTCCCTACAGGCTTACTAAGGTCATAAGCCACCAACAACTCCTTGAGGTGTTGGGTGGTGGGGCTTTGGCCTGTCCTTATTTTTCTCAAGTTGCATAAAGCTCTCAATTCCAAGAATGGGAGTGTATCATACTTGGAGGGTGGAAGCTCAATGGCTTCCTGCAAGGATTCTTTGGATCCTCCCCTTAAAGACATTCTAGTGTTGTGCAGTGTTGTACTACCTACACTAGTTTGTGGCCTACTGATCCTAGCTTGAGCTGTGGAAAGGGTGTGCTGTCCCTTGGCACCCAGCTCTAAGTTCAGTAGAACTTATTGATACTAAGCGTGACTTTATATGTACCTTGAGTACCTATAATGGTTTTCAGTTAGTAATTCAAATAGAGATTTTCTGGTAAAACAATGGCAAGCTGGAATCCCACACGCTGCCCACCAATGTGAGAAGTTGGCCTGGCATATGCTGTCCACTAATTAAAGTGGACACCTTGCACCAGGGCAAATCGACTCTTATGGAAGATAGGTTTAAGACAACCTTTTAAAGAAAGCTATCCTAGTGGTAGCTGTGGAGAGCAGCCTTCAGGCTAAGTCTCGGAGGAATGTAAAGCAGCTTGTTTTACCATATAATCTCTTGAATCACCAAATGAAAAGACACCACACAGGTATATATATCAAATATATATGTATTTATTTCTAAATAACTCTCTACTAATCTCTTTATGAGATTAGAAGACAAACATATGCACAAATCAACGTTTCACAATAAGTTAAGCACAAAATATGGCTGGGGCCCTAGGGGCGTACCAGACCATATACTAAGTAAGAGACTTAGGGACAACGACTTGCAGGGAGACAAGGCCTAGGGCCTTCAGAAGTGCTGGGGCCTCACGAAACCACCCAAGGCAGGTAAGTAAAGGACCCACGGGGGACGCGTGCAGTGTAGATACACAGGCGCGGATCGCCGTTGACTTCAATGGGGCAAGTCGCGGTTGGAAATAAAGAGTTTTAGGATACTTCTATAGAACCTACAAGCAAGTCACTTACAGGGTAAGTCGTTCTAGGGCCCACACCCACAGGAGCACCGTAGTGCTGGAGTTACCTCACCCAGGGAAGCCGGGTGCACAGGTGTCCTTTGGTGTCAGGTCGCGGCGTCGTTTTCAATGGCGAACAAAGAAGACTTGCTGCTTGCGGGAGCTGAAGAAGTGTCCGGTGGAATCCAAGCCTGGATTCTGAAGAAGGATGACCTGAAAGCAGAGGGGACAGTGTTCAAAGTCACTTGGCAGTGACTCGGGGCAAGGAAGATGGATGCCCACCGTCGTCGAGTGATTCAGGTCGGTTGCGGGTGCCTTGACTCTTCAGCCACGTGGTCCAGGAGGCGTCGACGACGACCAGGAGCTGGATTCGGTGTGTCCCTTGACGTCTGCAGCTGACTGCGGTGTCGGCAACTCGATCGGAGCCAACAAGCCTTGGCAGCCGCAAGTCTCGGGGAGATGAAGAAAAGTCGATGGCGCAGACCAGCAAGGTCTGTGGAACTCACCCAGCGAGGGTAAGTCAGGGCAGGCCTGGAGCAACCAGGGAGCCCTTTGGTTTCTTTAAGAAGTCTTCTGGGGAGCCACAAGCCAGCGGGCAAGGGATCGCGAAGACACCTCGGGCGGAATCACTCAACAGGGGCCCACGGTCACTCGGGACGGTGTAGGCCTCTGATCTTCGGAGGGATTCCTGCTGGAGGTCGGGACCACACGTGGTCCAAAGCACAGGTTCGTAGAACGTTGTGAAGGGGTTGCACTCGACAATAGTGCACGGTACCCAGGGGTCGCGGTTCCTCGTTACTCGGGGGGTCCACTTGCCTCAGCTTCGCTGGGGACTCACGATGGCCTGGGAGAGGTCAGGAAATCTACTTCCTGGGCTGCAGGGACTTCGGACTCCGGCGGGAGCGGCGTAGTTTGTGACCGTCGTTGTCGTTTTGGTGCCTGCCAAGCAGGGAGTCACTCCTTGACTCCAAGGGAGATTCTTCTGTCTTCCAAAGGTAGTGGAACGTCGAAGGGCCAGGATTCTTCTGTAGAGTGTCGTCCAGGGGTTATCTAATCTTGCTGTGGCAAGGGTTCCCCATTTTAACCAGTAAAACAGGGAGGGACTAACTCTATGACCCCACCTATGGGAGGGTCAAGGGAGGGGTGGCTACACCCACTTCCCTTTGTCCAGTTTCGCGCCAGAGCAGGGGCAGGTAGCCCCTGAGCTGGTTTGAACTGGCATATGCACAGAGGAGCCTTTTGCTCCCCCAGTGCAGGACTTCAAAGCACTCTAAGAGTGCACCCACCCAGCCCCAATACACATTATCCTGTCTGGGGAGGTGGTCACACCTCCCTGCAACAGGAAACCTATTGTCCAGGCCTCCCCTGCCGGAGTTTCGTCCAGCAGCAGGAGGCCAGACTTGTGTCTGTGGCAGCAGCATCCATTTTGTGATGCCAGGGCTTCAGAAAGAAGTTACCGGGTAAGCCAGAGTTAACATGTCTTTCCCTCTAGAAGGGTGGAATGCTACCCCCGCCGCCAGGATTGGCGGGGGGTAGTATTCCAAGATGTTTGACACCAAACACGACATGTTTAGGTGCAGCCATTCCAAAGTTAGCATTTTACCGCGAGGATATAATGCGCTTAAGAGTATATGGTCAGGCTGCACTACAAACAGCATCAGAGATGGTCTCCGAACGCTGCAGAGGGGCCCTGCTCATGCAGGGGCACCCTCTCACATAGGAACCATGCACTCTGCCTTTAGGATTGATAAGGCCTGCCTTAGGAGTGACTTATAGGTTTATATGTGTGTATGTATTTAGTGATATAGGTAACCTATATCACAGTAAGGGGTGCATGCACCACCCTACCCAGGCTGCAGTAGCAGACCTGTGGTGTCAGTTTGGATGGCCTTCCAGGGGTGGCATAATACATGCTTCAGCCCCTGGTAGGCCTCTGAGGTACCTATGCCCTTGGTACATAGTATACCATATACTAGGGACTTATAAGGGCACTCCAGATTCCAATCAGAGATGTGCCTAAGGCACATGGAAACCTTTTTACAGAGAAAGCAGATAGACTGGGGCCCTGAATAGCAGGATCCCAGTCCAACTAAGTCATAAACCAGCAAAACACCATAAAAAAAGTGGGGGCAACCATATAGTCAGATTCCACCTTCCTACACACACCAGCTCACTTACTCATACAAATACTAGCACATTCTTACGCTCTTATACAATCACTGATACAAGCACACACTCATCCATACAGCCACTATCACAATCACTCACTCTTGCTTATAGCTATTTATATACTCCAACACACATATATACTGCCTTTCACATATGTAGTTACTCACACATGTACCACTGGGACATACATTCACTCACTAACACACTCTTACACACACTTACCCACCCATACAGTCTATCACAGATGCACTCTTTAAACCATCCACCCAGTGAATCACCCACTCACACATCTATGCACAGAGTCGCACACACCCCTCCCACACAAACACTCAGGCACCCATACAGATACTCACACAAGCATTCAATAACTCATATAGACACTCATGTAGCTATTCACAAACACATGCAGCCACTTACACAGCAACAGACAGACGGATACAGACATTCACCCAGTTTAGTCACTAACCCATGCATTCAGTAAGATACGTTAAATCACTCACTTATAGAGTCAGTCACGCACCTACTAAATCATCCATACAGACACTTACACACCCACTCATTCTTCAATACGTCTTTTCCTATATATATTAAAAATATTTAAACTTTACAGAAACACAAAGTCACTGGATGATGTCATCAGTGATGTCATCAGTGATGTCATTTGAGATGTCATCAGTGATGTCATCAGTGATGTCACTGACCATGTCATGAGTGATGTAATATGTGACGTCATCAGCAGTGCATTGCGGGGGCGCGAGTTATAGTTAGCTGGACTAACTATAACGGGGGAATTTCACGGGTTTTGTACGAGTGCAATGTCCAAATAACTATAACTGTCCCTAAAACCTATGGTTTTTTCAGTGAATATATATATATATATATATATATATGTGTAACATCCTTACTTCAAGGTGCTCTCCAATTGAACAGTCAAGATGAAGCACTGTGAAGCAAAGTGATTTGTCCAAGATAACACAATGTGAGCGCGGGTCACTCATATTGCCTTGCTGTCACCGTGTCATATCTCCTTTGATCCCTGGTGTGACATCACACAACAACACTCGGTGCCCAGTTGTAAGCCACACTGTGGTCATTAGAGGTGACCTGCACTATGCACTTATCACATGCCATGTGTGTCTGTCACCTGTTGAGAAGCCTTAGAGAGGGGTTCAAAGCGGCAACATCAGGATGAAGAAGACATATTTGGGACATATAAAGAAAGTACATATTAGTAAAGGCAGCAAAGTGCTGGGACTGAGACTGAATCCGACACTTCTCCGTAGTACGAGGCTAAGACTAAGGGAGTCAGGAGGGTGTCATGTCTGTCTTGTGGCATTCACCCCCCTTAACAAACTATTTCAAGAGAAGCTCAACATGTCAATGAAGACAATTAATCAGATCAGCAAAAGCAGAGATCACAGGGCCTCGCAGGCCTCCAAAGGGACATGTGTGAAGTGTAGTTTAGAGTAACCCTGGGCGGAGTTCGCAGAGTTGCACTACGCTGCACTACGTGAAGTGCAAAAAAAACTCTGCCGCACTACGCGGAGCTACGCGAGCGGCATAGTGCAATAGAAAAATGCCGTTCGCGGTGAATGCACAGTGACGGGTGCTTTTCCGCACTGTGCAATCATTGCGAACGGCACCTTGCACAGTGCAAGCGGTCCCTGCTTTCCTTTTCTGCCGCTAAAGTAGATTTTTACTCGAGCGGCAGCTTTCTGAATGCGAACGGGCAGTTTCTCAACTGGAGCTGTCGCGAGCATACGCGACCACTCGCAATGAGAAACCTGACCCTCCCGCGTTGAGAAATCTCGCCGGGATGTTGATTTTCCACGCTCGCGCTCGCCAACTTGATGTTAACAATCGCAAACGTGGAGAAATCTCGCCGGGAGGTTGATTTTCCTCGCTCGCGGTCGCCAACTTGACGTTGACGAACGCAAGCGAGGAAAAAAACTCTGCTACGCAACGTGAAGCGGAGTTTTTCGGAACTCCGCGATCTCCGCGTAACGCGGAGTGCAGGAAACTCCGCAAACTCCGCGAGCGGAGCGGAGTTCACTGCCCAGGCTTAGTTTAGAGGGTGTATTCTTGCTTTCACTTACAGCTTCTGGTTCACACCCTAGTTGAAAGCACACACCACACTGTGAGATTCTATCTGTGGCCAACTGCATCACAGCAACACGCCGCCCCTTGTTTATCAGGAAGAGGCTTTTTTGTCTTTCAAAGCTTGGCCTCAGCCTTGGTCTGGCCTTGGCTGGCTCACTCCCCTATAGACATATATGGAATGCTCCCCAAAATGTATGCACCCTCCATGTACTGAGAAGACCAAAGGCACTGGAGGGCTGGGGAAATGTCAGTAGCTATAGAATAGCATGTTTCATACCCACTGGATTCATCCTGCGGTCTGTGTGTCTGGAAGGAGCAGGCAGCCTCCTCGCAGTGATGAAATGGGGTGTTAGAAGGGAGTTAGGGCCGCCTTTCTCCACTGAGGCTGTTAGTCGATTAATCGGGTCTCACACCGTTATCTGCACAGCCAGGCGCCAGCCTCCAACGACCTCAGAGCACATAGGTAACGAGGCTTCCACTGCACAGCAGCCGGGAGAAGGTCTCAGCTCTGACAATTTAATTAGGAGGACGGAAAGCGCTGCCAGGAGAGAAGGAAGAGGTGGTAAAAGACAGGGAAAAGAGGGTGCAAGTAGGATCAGATAAAGTGCCCCATTTTGGGAAGGCAAGTGTGGTATGCAAATGACTGCACATTTCGTCATATTTTGTGATTGTAGGGGTCATGTAGATGTTGACAGAAATGGTGTGAGTAGTAAAACTGTTTGATAATTGAGTTGCTAGACAGTTGTTTAATTCTGTGCCATCAATAAACTATCTTTGGCATTACGAAGAAATTAAGTGGTAATACCGCATGTTGTGCGGTAGTAACATTTCACTTCTGATAATCTCAGACTGATATCCGGCAGCCATGGAAAGTGAGTGGTAATGAACAGTAGAAACAATGAGGCTGACAGTTATTCCCTAATGTCATGCCCAACTTCTAACTACAGCGGAAAGGGCTGCCGGGCTGCCGGTAATCATATTATATATATATATATATATATATATATATTATATTTTATGATCGGCCGTTGCCGCTGTAAACTACACGTTCTATTCATAATCGGAGCATTACAATGATGTGCTATTACCATTTTCCAAATGCATTAATACCACATTTGTAATGCAATGATGCCACTTTACAAGAGCATTCTCTGCCTGTTAGCAGCATCAAACAGTTGTTACAACTTCAACACCTGTAAATGTGGGAAAGTATGTGGAAAATCTCTTCCTGAAAAATATTTCCCATTTAAAGGTAAATCTACAGTAATACCGCATATACCGAGTTTGGTCACAATTACTGATTCAGTACATTACCTCATATTTACCAAGATGCTCTAAACAAGGACAACAGAGGGCAAGGGAAAATGGTCGAACGAGTATTGAAATTTCCCATCGCTTTGGGCACTTGGAAGTAATCAATAAGAGAATGCTTCTGGTTAACTTAAAGAAGCGAGATTTTCTACCACTGGTTGCAGTGGGGACAGAATAGAAGGATGGCTTAGTCACCACTTGGCTTACAAAAGTGATATATTAGGCGACCAGGTTCCTTGGCCCTTGGGAGGTTTGCCAGTGAGATCCTGGGGCTAAAGTGCTTTTGGACTCCAACTGGATAACCAAGTGCACCTCTTTAGCAAGGAGTTCATGAGGGTTTGTTTCTCAGAACACAACTAACAATACCAGCCAATAAGGTTTCCACTTCAGTCAGTAAGTTCCGCCACTTTAAGACAAAAGGTACAAAAGACCACTAGATATTGATTTTGAAGGCCTTAATAATTTTCAGCCAATAACCAATCTCTCATTCTTGGCCAAGCCCCTAGAGAGCTGCGTACAAACCCACCTCGAACCTTCGTTAAAGAGAATAAGTTATTAGAAAATCTTCAATGTGGCGTTAGAGCAAGATGGAGCACCAAGACAGCAACACTGATAATGGTGGATAATGTTCCACATTCAAGAAAACAGGGTCCGGTTGCTCGTCCTCCTGAATCTTTCGGCGGTCATTCATACAGGGACCCACAGTTCTCTCTTGAGGATCCCCAAAGAAAGAGTGGGTTTGAAAGGCACAGTCCTCAGATTCTCTTCATTCTTAGAGATTTTAAGTGAATGTATCGAAATTGCCAGCGGCATCTCCAATGCAGCTAAACTAAACCAAAGAGATTTGTAAGGCTCGATTTTCTTACTCTTAATATTCAACATCGATAGCTCACCTGGAACAGTCTAACTTCACCTGACCTTTCTACGCCGAGAACACTCAAATTTATCTCAAAATCATTTCATCAAATGACATTGATGTACTGCCTCACGTTCTCGATGACATTCAGTCATATCCCTGCACCACCTGAACCTAAATCCTACTTAGGATTTCTACTCATGTCACTCTACAAATACAACTTGGTGGTTGGCTCAGGGAAATGTCAATCCTAATTTGCAACCATAAAGTCATCGACTCTGCAAAATCTATGGGAGTCCCCCTGGATGAACTCTTAAACCTCCAACATCACATTAATGACTTAGCCAAGGGGGCTCATTTCCAACTCAAACTACTCGAAGATATCAAACAACTCATCCAAGAACACGACTTCCAGTGCGCTGTCCTAGCCCTGGTGCTATCAAGTATTGACTGTGGAACCTCCCCACTTGTGGGGGTTCCTAGACTTCACCTGGTTCCCCTAAGGGCAGGAGTACACGCGGCTGCTAGACTAACCACAGGATCCAGGACATCTGACCATACCGCTTCCATTCTCATTGGCTTATACTGCATCCGCACTGAATACAGGCGTGTATACACAATGGCACGCATCACTCACAGAAGACTTCCAAAGGAACTCCAGGAGACCTTGCTAGAAGACTTCAGCTCTCAGGCGAATTCCGAGTGAAGGAGCTCAGAGACTCTTCTTCTGGAGACTCTGGCCCTGAAGAAGGCTAAACGGGTTCTTCTGCATGGGCCGCCAGTCTCTTCTAACATCTACCCTCAGCCCCTCACCCGACATATTTTTCTTGGAGCACAGTGAGACTAGGTCAGCAGCTCAATTTGGAGGGCATTTCATCATCAAGAGGTGAATACTAATTAACGAAGGTTAAGCAAAATAAATCTGAGGTTATTGATGGCAGTGAAGACCTTTGGGGCTCTGCAGTGTGGCCATCAGCCTCGATGCTTTACAGTGGCAGGGAGCTATCTTCGGTTCCCCGGCACACCCGCCCCTAGTGAATTATAGCGCTGGGCTGTATTGTCCCCAATGCAAACCTACGGTGAAGATCCTTCTATTCCTTCTTACAGAGCACCACATCTCACTGATGAACACCTTCAAACCACCCAGCGTGACCACAGCAATGCCTTACCTCTGGGGCATCAGGCCATCCGGTTCACAAACTACAGGACTGCTAGATTGAGGCATAACCACAGCGACTGGTGAAACATCTCATTCAAGTTATGACGCGTTGTATCATCCAATGAGCGTAGACATGTGTAATGAAAGTAAATTAGTCCAGTAGCCGAGATGTAGAATAATGATGAAGGTTTATTGATGCAGTTCTTAAGTGGTATTGAAGATAGATATCGATCATAAAGCGAGCCCCACCAGGAGCAGCTTCCTTGCTGCTCAGCCCATACTCTCAACTGACACTCCACAACCAGGCATCCCAACATTCCATTACCTCACCATGCACACCAACATTCCACAGCACATCCTCACTGGCTGAGCAGCAAGGGAAAGGAAGCAGGAAAGATGCATTGCACTGGAAACCAGATACCACAACATGGAGCCACGTTATCTCAGTGCTGACACCTTCCTGTACCTCTGGCGACGCCAATGGGTCAGGCTTGTGTTCTTCATTGTAATATGTGCATATGCTTGGATGCAGAAACACAAAACACATGAAATTACAATACAGTACAGTACTTACGTTAACAAGATGCATAAAAACATTGCTCAGATGAAAGTACCCACAAACCGATACCCAGGCAATCGGACAACCCTCAATGGGCAAAAACTTTGAAGAACTTGGTGAAACTTTGTGGGCAAATAAAGCTATTGCACTCATTTAGTTTTTGGTTTACTTCTGTAGGGCCCCGGTGCCCAGCTGTGTGGGCTTTTGACCATTACAATAATCGTCTTTGCCTTCTCATTCCCTCCTTCGGGCTCCCCTTGGATCTTTGATAGATGTCTCCTGGCTTTTAAATGACTTTGTTTTGCTTAAACTGTTTTACCATGTACGCTATAGTCTAGTTAAATGCAAATTAATAAATAAAAACACAGACAGCTGCTATTAGGGATATTGATTATCCGCTGTGTATGTGTTAGAATTAAAGCTCTGCACAATGGTCCTAAAACAGAACACCTCCCACGTTCTGACATGGCATGACATAGGCAGAGGCACCAGTATACCTCCTCTTACACACACACATCCTCACACAACCTCTCTCTCAGCGCGCACAGACACCCACCTATGCACACGCACAAACAGCCTCTTAAGTGCACACCCTCATCACGGTGTGACTAGCATAGCCCTAACAACTACACACCCTAAACTAGGGGCAAAATCATGGAGTTCGAGATCCCCCAAGTACATCATCTATCTCTATGCCCAGTCTCGCATTATGATGTCAGACGTGACACTCCACTTCACCTCCAATAGGAATGACTGACGCGCTTCCCCGCTAAATCTATAGCTGTGAATTAGTGGCTGAGATTAACTTCTGCGCCGGTGTGCAAATGGCAGAAAACTAACTGCACCAACCCAGAAACTGTATGCCAGTGGCAACACCCTTCCTCCCCTACCCACACCACCCTTGGGAGTGGGAGCACCGTGTCTCCCCTAACACTGCCACAGTCCGTCAAGTGCTGAGCCCCGATTTGCCCCAGTCATTCAACTGTGTGTCATTGTCAAAGCCCTAAGTCCCTAACCTTTCAACGGGGTGTCTATGTCAGAGCCTCTGCCTCCCGCCCCCCCTGACCAGGCGGATAATGTTAACGCCCGGTACTGTCTATAGACACATGCTCTACTGGACTCGGGTGTGCTGTCGTGATAGTCTGGACCAAGCAACGGGATCTTCAGTGGGAGAATATCGGGGCCTTCAACTTCTCTCATTCGGTCTACTACCCCCGAGGTTTCTTTCTAATAGGGGGTCAGACATTGCCATGTTCTTTCTATTCCTCTACTTCCATGGCAGCAACAATCATTGGTTAAGATCACTGTCAATCACATAACGCAAGGAAGGCCTTTCACTGGCCCTTTAGCTGGAAGGATTGGTAAACAAGGTAGAACCTAGCAGAATGCATCACAGCTGGAATATAACAAATATAGTCAAGCGGTTATTATGATGTACAGGCCAACAGATCAGTTGGGGTAAGAACAAAGGGCTAGACACAAGATATAGAATAAATTTGAATAGAATGTTTCAGGCTATATATTCACATATAACATCTTTAAAATACAAACTCGAGTGCACTATAATAGACATGTACACATGACCATAAGTATGTATATTTCTTAAAAGATATTTTTATTCAACATCGCTCAATGGCATAACATTTTTTTTTTAGGATATCAAAAATATGTATTTTTATATATATATATATATATATATATATATATATATATATATATATTAGTTAATGTTCTAGATCATCATTAATTCACATATATATTATGACAATGTACAATCACAGGTCTGTGAAAAACATATACGTAAACAAAATCACATGTCTATAGACAACAGATACATGAACACATAAATCTGACAGAAACAATGAATAACATCACTATACATAAACTTTAAAATGCGAGAAAGGATAGATGAACTGTGAAACAATTCGAGGGCTGGCGGTAGATGGAAAAACTACGCGCGTTTCAGCGTGTATGCCTTCGTCAGGAAAAACCGTCTCAACTTTCTCTAATGTAGGTACAAGGAGCAGTGGTCTTGATGCTGGAATTAAGGATCTATATTTCTTAGGGTCCTAGGCCATCAGGTTGGACCTGTTCGTCTGTGTAACAACTAAGAAGACGGATGTTGCTCATGTATAGGTACTGGGTCTATCATCGCTTCATGAAAGGTTGCCAATACTAGGTCTAGCCAGCAGTTTCCTCAATGTTTAGGTAATAGTGTGTTCACAGGAACTTATCTCCAAGGTAGAGTTTAAATTGCGTGGATAGTTCAAGGGTTTATTAGAATTATACTCTTGATCCTGGGTGGTCACCATCAATGGGGATGAATGGACTCGTGGTTCAGCCTTAAAGAGTTCAATAGGGGATGCCTCTGGGTCTGTCAAGCACACTAGGTACAGCGGTTGACTCTAGCTAGCCTGACTGTCAATCACATAAGGCAAGGAAGGCCTTCCACTGGCCCTTTAGCTGGGGGGATTGGTAAACAAGGTAGAACCTAGCAGAATGCATCACAGCTGGAATATAACAAATATAGTCAAGCGGTTATGATGTACAGGCCAACAGATCATGCATTCGCACAAATAAACTATTAACCACCAATTTTGAATTCATTATTTTTAAAATCCCGGCACCAAGCGCTATTTGCAAACAGCCTATGATTTTGAATTGGGTGCAAGCACGGTTTGCTCACAATTTTAATGTCACCACAGCAGTGTGGTACTCACAGTGATCCCTTATGTATGTCACTGGTACTTCAACAGACAGGTGCGGAAAGGCCCAACTACGTCACCCAACAAACGTCCTGGTATTGTGCATCTTTCACCTGTCAGCTTTCAAGTTGAGATTTAACCAGATGTCGTCATGTGTGACTCAGTTTGCCTGCACAGCCAGCCTTGGGCTGCACACTGGAGTTTACTGAACTGTGCCTTGTGTGTTCTCTGTTGCAGGTCGAAGGACATTGAAGCGTCTGGCTGCAATGGCGATGCCGCCTTCCTGGAAGTGCGAGTACAGCAAGTGGTCATTGAATTTATCCTGAACCACGTGGATGAGCTCTTCAACAGCAACGCCAGGCCCACGGGCAGAGAGCATGACGGTAATGGCGGCCACTTCCGTTGCAGTCTGCCCACTTCCTGTTCTTTAAATAGAATGTACCAACAAGGCTGGAGTTGGGGGTGGGGGGATGGGGCTGCAACAGAGGCAGGTGGGGGTTAGGAGCATGCTCCACGTGGGGATTCACTTCTGTTAGTAAACTCCATAGTTGCCCCAGACTGTAGGCTCCGTTAATAAGGTTGTGGAACCGCAGAACACGGCCACCGCCCTAGAATTCCATGAGTTGTCCTGATGTCTGTGCATGCCACCAGTACCCATGAGTACTCAAGTGTGTAATTATTTCTGTGCACTTACTTGTAACAGTTGCACAATTCTACACACAGAGAGTTCACTTAAATATTTTGGCACTAGAACAAAGTATCTTCCCTACGGCTTTGAATTACTGGGGTGTGCCCTCCCCAGTTCAACCCTGAAAACTCATTCACCTCTTCCTCTGACAGGAACAAATTTGAATTTCTAGGGTGGGAAACTACCTGCAAATTGTTGTAGAACACCCACAAATTTGTTGGTTTGCGCGTGTTCACCAATTTTTGCTGATGAGCCTACCCACGGACATTCACAAACCCACCCCTTGTAGCCTAGCTCAGACTAAAATGCCATCAGGCTGTCATAATGTGTGTGCGAGTGAATGCCATTTGCAGTGATAATATCAACCCATTCCTAATTCTGTGAATTGGGAATGGATTTTTGCCCTTGAAAGCGAACACCAGCAGGGTGGCTCAGCGCGTCACTGACACCTATTGTGATCTGTAGGCCATGATGAGTTTGAATCCTGCAAAGGCCTATTCAGCCTTTCATCCTTTAAAGGTTAATAAATTGATAACAATGAAACTGGGTAATAGGAGTTCCTGTTCCAGCGTAGAGCAACAAACAGTTCCCTTTGCCCAGCCCTGCACCAACAATAGGTGAATGATGATGTCAGCTGGGGGTTTGAGATGATTGTAACACAATTCACCAGAGGGTCCCTTTAAAAATGGCAGAAGTACCATTCGAATCACTATATCAGAAATACCTTATTGATATTCAATTTTCACGTCTAAATTGCTTCAGCATTCCACCCTGATCGAGCAGCGCAAGCCTGTGTATTGTCTGTCAAAGAACTTTAAGCATGTACACAGCGGCGCAGCAAGAGTGTCATCATGGGCCCTAAAGGAAGGAAGGAAATCGCCCCCCTAACTGCTATTTGGATTATAAAATACAGCAGTAGCCAGGGCTTAGCAGCCCCTCAGTGCTCTGGGCCTCAGTGTCACTGCACCTGCTGCACCAATGGTGGCTACACACTTGCTTGTACAGCGTGTCCCTCTACGATGTTTGGAAAGGAAACATTGTCCGCCTTCCTCCCCAGGGCCCCATTTTAGGTTTCACCTGCACAGTGCTTGCGCTGTGCTTGAGAAATCTAATCTTTTTGATATAAACTTAAAAAGGACTTACATCCCGCCTCCTCTCTTTCCTGGCTTCTCATTGGTTGCTGTGTGTGCCACTTACCTTTCCTCCATTTCTATTGGCTGTAGCATATTTTCCTGCATTTACCAATGCTTGTTCCTCGTCTGCTTCTCTTATCAATTTCCCCCTGCCAAAATACTGTTAACATCCGCTTTGGTGGAACTATATTTTCATAAAGTTTTGCCTTTTACTCTTGCAGCATATTTATATAACAATTTATCACCCGGATAGATTAAGTGATTTGCATAGAATCACAGGAGGTTGCGATGTGCTGCCAAGACTCGAACCGGGATCCCCGGCTCTCGAGTCAGCAGCTCTGGCCACTGCACCACATCCTCTCCACTCCTGTGTTATCTGTCAGGGAGCTCTTTCCTTCTCCCAGACGATGATTGATGAAAACAGCTCTTTATTCATTACATAGGCGAAACCGATGCATTACCAATGCTTGTTAGAGAAGGTGATGTATGAGCATAGGAAAACGCAACACTTTTGGAACCCATAAATATTCTGTGTAAGATCATGTTTTGCCAACAAAGAGCTTTTCTAGCCCAACCTCAGTGATTGGTGGTCTCTGATACGAAATATCGAGTGGTGAATCAGAAGCGAGCCCCCCTGATGGCAGCCATGTTGTCCAGATTCTATAAACAAGGCTTCCTGAGTGCTGTCGTCGCGCTTCTCTTCGGTGGGCCCTGGGAACAAAGCCTCCAATGTAGCAGATGGATGCGACAGGAAGTGTCAGTGCGATACTTCCTCTTCTTTTCCTTTTCACACTAAACGTTTGTCATGAAACCGGAGGAGAGGTGGCGTGACCATGGATGAGGAAAATGTATGGGTCAAACTTCAAAGAAAGGCAACAATGTTTTTCATTGGCTAGTTTTCATCTGCAGAATCATGGGGCTAACCTATCCTGCATGGTCAACGATTCACCAATGTGCCAGGTGTGGAGGAAGTGACATCAAGCACCCTTTGACCACTGATGACATCACAAGGTTCATTCTTTGTACGCCCCTCCCCTCTTCCCCCAAACCCTCCCTGCACATCACCCACAAAAGCCTTCATGTACTGCTTGGCTATTATGGGAAGAAACAAAAACTACAGAAGGAAGTTTGCCTCTTAGAGCCCTGTTTAACGTCACTTCCTGCGGCTACTTTCGTATCTCCCTGAGATCAAGAGAAGCAAAGACGTGCCAGAGGTACCAGGGGACAGGTTATGAACAGCACCTGCTACCATGGTCTCCTTGGTACATATAGGGAGAGAGTTGGACAGCAGCAAAAAATATTTCTTTTCTCCATCCCTTATTTGTGACGTTTAAGGATCTGCCTCAAAATGGGATGACTTTCTGCTGGTAATTTTTAAATAGTTCCCATTTCTTTCAGACGAATTTAGGCTTCTTTTAAATGTTTTATAGTTAGAAAATTGAACTGTAAGCAGCCATTTCCTATGGGAAAACTTGGAAACCAAAGAAAGCTCCAAAAAGTGTACAACGTACACACTTCACCAGGCTCTCTTTTATGCAGCTCTTTTTTGCCAGTAGCACATTGCATGCTGGGACTTGTAGTTTCCCATGTATTCTTCATAAGTGTCTCCATTAAAAGTACTAGGCTCTCTATGCAAAGTGGTGTACTGTTTAAAAGTGCTTTGGCTGGCATGCAATCAGCTGTCATTGGGCGGCTTCTTTCTCTCTCCTCATTGGTGTCGAGCTGGGACTCTACGGCAACACATAGGAAGCCATTGAGACACTTGGGCTCAAGGTAAACATTGATAGAAATATTGGTTTCCTTGTAGGAGAAAAAAATACTGCATTGTTGTCTGTTTCACTTTGGATATTCAATTATACACAACATACATGGTTCAGAACAGAATGTTCAATGATATCCATAGAAAAGGGTTCAGAGCAACAGAAGCATTATAAAACCACAGTCAGCAGTAGCTTGGATAATTACAATGTTAAGTTCCTAACAATTAGTTCTTGTGCACTGGCTGGCAGAGGCAATGAGGTGACCATTTTAATGAATCTGAGAACCCGTATGCAACAACACAGTCAATCAATCAAACAATCAGGATTTATATAGCGCAGCTAATCACCCAATAGGGTATCCAGGCGCTTGACCATTTTAAGTAGAATCTGCAAAATAACTAACTCCACATCTATATATCTTACCGACATATATATTGCCATGGTAAATAGATGGGGAGCTAAAAATAGTAAATCTGTACTTACCTATATGTAGTTCCCTTTCAATATTTTGTCCCTCAATACTTTCGCTAGGATATTAGGGTGACACCAGTGCTTAATTTATAAAAAACAATACGTGCCAGGGCTCTCATCAGGAGGTCACTGCAGTTTGCACCACACATTGCCCCTGCTATGCGGCCAATGATGGCAACAACACAACTACCAGCTACAAGTGTTCGGACTATTTCAGGCCCCCAAAGCTACAAGAATTGCTTGGGCGGCAGGCAATAGTCATTTTTAAGGTATAATTAATTAGTAATTAACTGTTGTTGTGGTCTTAACTGTTATTGTGGTCATCTCTAAATTTGCCAGACAGCGCTACCTTGTGGCAGACTGTCGCAAGAGCTGGTGTTGACAATTTAGTGCCGGTGCTGAGCACCGGAAACCACGGCTCAAATTAAGCACTGGGTACCACGATATTCTCGTACGCAATATTCAAGAGTACAATTAACAGTAATGAATTGTCTACACCTGAGGTGATTGCACTGTGAGTATTTTGTCCTGTTACTTATCCCACTGTGACACAAAAAAGAGAGAGGGGCCCCTTAACCACCAAAGGAGTAGGGCACCAAGCAGACCTTAGTCAAAAGAAGATCCCCTTTGGGCTAATTACTACAACCAAATACACACACTTATCCAAACAATTATATCACCAGAACATAACACCACCACCTTCAAAGGCCAAGTGTTTACAATCATAAAAATATTTTATTAAAAATACACCAAACATAGAATCAAAATACAGTTCATTGTTTAAAATTGGGTTAAAAACATACTGACATATTTGACACACAAAAGATTAAAGGGAGAACCTGCAAGAAAAATATTTTCTCATCTGTAATCAAGGAACGTACATTAGATCGAGATCATTTGTTCAATATATGTTCTATATACATACAACTTTCACAATAAACGTAACAAATGTCCGCACAATCTACAGTACGCCTTTAAACAGTTGCGTCGACGCGTTTCGGTGGGTATCACTGCTTAACACACCACCTTCCTCAGGACAAGAAATAATATCTCCCACACGACAATATGAATCTATACAAAAATTAAAAAGACAAAATACATATAAAAATCCAGTTAGCCAATGATAAATGCATATACAGTGTTTACAATCTGGTGATACACAAACAAAAGACATCCATGTACATCATCTTTCACTCAATTCATACAGAACAATTACTCGGTGGGATAGAAGGGTGTATGAATAAAAAGATAAGATAAAAGGAGGAGGGCAAACTCTTTCTCTCGTCCCAACCCCAATTTAGGGTGTTTATCTATCCCTTCTTCCACCACAGTGCAAGCTAATTCTAGATGTATTTTAACTCATGCAAATAATTATTCCTGTAGGTACCTGTAACAGTATCAAAGAACCGGCCCAGTCATGGCTGCGGTCTATGTACCTTACAATCCTATTGCGAGAATCGACCAATCTCTCACCTAGGCCTCACTCCGAGTATCATGGGTTATCTATAGAAATACGAGAGTATTAATTACTCCAAGATAGAAGTATAAACAATACAACCCGTAGTGATAATAGTACATGAACCATAACATTACCTTCCACCTGTATATTTTTTGCTCAAGGAAATTATGATGAGGGAGAGGGCCACTCTCCCCTCTGCAAAAAAAGAAGCGTAATAAGGCATTTAGAATCTGTTTTTTGCCTGTTAATCATTGTTTTAAGTAATTCTACAACAATTTTCTAATCTTAGTCATTTGTTACCTTTGCGGTGATAGTGCTGCTTGTGCACAGTTCAAATTGCAGTTTTTAAATTGTCTGCAGGACTCTAGCATCCCTCTCCAATATTTATCCAAGGTAACCTTTGTCCACTGGCAGTCCTTGGTATGTCTGTAATACATAATATAATGTGTGTCGTAGTTATTGACACTAAACTAATTACTCGAGGGCATTACCCTTCTCAAAATTTATAATAATCCTATCTACTAATCCAGGTTAATCAAATACTACTACACAGTCACGATTGCTGGATAGTTGAGTTACTGACTTCATTTTGCTCTAGAAATGTCCCAACATCCTTACTGTAGCCCTATATACTGTCTGCAGCATGTAAAAATATATTATAACCGCAATATAGAGAGAGGCGGCAATTGCAGCAAAATGCTGCCAACACTCTCCTTCAACAATGATTACAGATGAGAAAATATTTTTCTTGCAGGTTCTCCCTTTAATCTATTGTGTGTCAAATATGTCAGTATGTTTTTAACCCAATTTTAAACAATGAACTGTATTTTGATTCTATGTTTGGTGTATTTTTAATAAAATATTTTTATGGTTGTAAACACTTGGCCTTTGAAGGTGGTGGTGTTATGTTCTGGTGATATAATTGTTTGGATAAGTGTGTGTATTTGGTTGTAGTAATTAGCCCAAAGGGGATCTTCTTTTGACTACTTATCCCACTGTGTCTGGAGTGAGGTGTTGCTCAGTTGTTGCTACAGCGACTGTACTGACATGACACCCTTTGTGACCCATGGCAATTAATCGCATCTCTAGCAGTAGATATCCCCTGTGGTTGTCCATAATCACAAAACCTGAACTCCTAGCAAGAGGCATTGATTGTACATAGAATTACACGATTTAAAGTGGCTCAAGACAGTTTGAATCGTTTTTTTATGTGTGTTTTGCTCTTTCAATTCTAAGCAGCTTCCGAGCAAAAACTTTTAGGCACTCGCGAGCATGACATTTTGCTGTATGGCGCTTTTCATTCCCTAGCCGCAATGCCATTTGTAAGGCCCTTTGTTGCACGTTGGCGCCTTTTTGTGGGTACTTGTGGTATTGACTTAAGGCAAGTGCCAGGAGTTGCCTTAATGTATCTCTGGCCCTCAGTCTGGAAATTGTAGTTTTGCCTTTCCAATGACATACGTTTAAATGCAAGTGGAGAAACTGAAATGTATCAAGCGGGATGCATTAATGACGCATGGCATGGCAAACCATGAGATTGTCTGGAAATAGTCTGATAATTGGGAATTAGACAATTTATAATAATGGACTTTTCACTTAAATGATGTTTTACGATTAGCTCAATGCACTTGCACCTCTTTGTTGGGTGTTTGGGGCAGACACAGGTGCTCCCAGGCTGGGAATGTCTGCTGCTGTCAGCTCCCTGCTGCACGCCTGGCCCTTATCTGCTCAGACAGGGCACCGATGGGGTACTGGCCCGCCTCACAGACATGCCAGGGTGCCTGACAGATCTTTAACAGCAATCTCGCCGCTGTAATTGCTTAGCAGGCAGCCCCCACAACTATCAGCTGAACAGTGAAACACAAAGCAAAAATGTGACCTTCTGAGTCGGTGGTTGGAGTTTTGTGAGTGCTTGCTGTCAGCAGCGGGCCCTGTCCCATTCCTTGCCTGTGATCAAAGCTCGGAGGCCAGTAATCACATGTCTGAAATGGTTACTTCACAGCTGAGGTCACTGCTTCCGGTCTGTGTGCTGTGACGGTACCGTATTCTTTTGAGCTTAAGCGCATGGCCCCTAACTGGAAGGTCTTTTACACAATCTGGCGCATCATAGAATGACTCCAGGCCAGCTGGCTGCCCAGGGGCTTATTTTAAATAATAACTTGCTTTATAGTGTCCTCTGCCACCCTCATGTGCCTATAATCCTGCAATTAAAAATTGCAAACATTACCAAATATATTGGTCAAGATTTTATCTACTTAGGAAGAATATAGGATGTTTGAAAGGGGAGTCAAAGAGGGGTAAAGTTTAGCACAATGAAGCAGTACTTTCTACGAGGTTGGACAGAAAGCTAAAAGCACCTTCCCCAAACCTGCTTCTACCAGGGCCATCGAGCTCTGAGCAAGGAAGTGGCCGGGATCCCAATCGGAAGGGTTAGCGCGTGGTGTGCAATGGCAGAGACCCACCATTCACTGTGGCGTAGAGTTAAGGTACCACCGACGTGCTTTTGTAGTAGAAACAAGCATTAGCAAAGCCAATAGGTTTGGCTGATTTTTAAGGGGAAGTGTTTGGTGATAGTTGTCTTGAGTTGTCCTAGGAAGAAGATCTCATAACTAAGCAACATATGCTTAGAAGTGCAGAGAAGTGTATTATTCACTGGATTCAAAGATGAAGTATGCATTGTAAGTGGTTTACTTAAAATGCATACACAGGAACATATTGCATAGCAGATTTTTTTTTATTAAGGATCGGTATGTTTGTTGCATCTTTGATAACGCCTAACTGGGAGCTTTTTTTACTTTGTGAACGAAAATAATTGTAAATCTAACAACAATTTTATGACAGAAATGTAAAACAAATGAACATGCAAGGGTAATTGTGGATAGCACTGTGTCTTCATAGCAGTTAAGGCTTTCAAACAGCAAGCACTGACTGACAAAAAATGCCCTTACTCGAAAATGTAAGTGTAATTGTGTCCTCGCAGTAAATACACCAAAGAACACACTAGCTTGCAATTATAAGCTGCACTCCATGTCGCATCGGCAGTTTAACAAAATGACTACGTGATGCTTCTTCACCAAACTCTAATTGGAACACAAATGGGACAATGTAACCATCCATGCAATGCCATCACCTTGCTGGACAGACCATCCAAGCGATGGAAAACTATGAAAAGTACAAGTCTTACAAGGCCAGTGGCTGAAGCAGGCTGGCCCAAAGCTCAACACTGTGTTTACTTCTTAAGATACAGTTGAACAATTGATGACATGAGGTATGCCGTGAGCTAAATATGCCTGTAACCAGACCTAAAAAGATTAATTTATTGTCCAGGCAGGGCAAAAATCACAATCTCATTCTTAGCCTGATCACCTTACCAGACCTGCCAACTTACACTGTGCCACTGTGTGCCACGCAATATCGGCTCCCTTCACGTGGTCATCTGGTGAGGAGCCGAAATCACAGAGTGGGTGGAAACCAGTGCATACGTAGATTTCCAGCTTGTCTTTTGAGGCTTTGCAGCCTATGTCCATTAAGGGGTGTGAAAACATCCCAGGACATTGCACCAGCCTCAGCAACCATCTTTGTTTAAAGGGGGTTTAGTGGGTGGTGGGCAAAAGTGCCTCTTAAGTATTTCTCAGCCCGAGGCACAGCTCCTGCAAGGCCCACTCCCTTCTCATACAGCCTGAGTTTTAATCTAAACGTCAGTCTAATATATAAATTTCTCTGTACATCTTCCCATTCACTAAACAAATCATCCAATTTAACTTGCTTTTAATGCTCCACTCTTACATCTAAACCAACATCTCTGGCCATTGGCCCTTTTCTCATTCTCAGGTCCTGCAGGTCTCCTGCCAGGTCTATCGACCACTGTATGCTCTACTGGACTACCCCTCTTTCCCACTTCTGGACCTACTGCTCCTCCCGCAAACACCCCTGGTCACCGGATCAGGTCAGGTTACTGACTTGCTTGTCTTCTGCTCATTGATGCTCTGCAAAACCTTCCTGCTCAATGGTCCAGGGCTGCCATGTTTCAAACCGCTCTTTGTGTGCCTTCAATCCCCCAACAAATTAACTCAAATTGAAAAAAAACTTGAACCGACCTTCTTGCTCCTGATAATTTCTGCACCCCTCTTTAGTCTTATTTATTTTTACAAATCACAATACTGCCTCCATAAGTTTCATCCTTTAGAAATGAGTCTCTAAATATAACATAACGTGTATTTGTAAAGCACACGTTCACCCGTAGACATCTTGGCGCTGAATAACAGATGTTTATTGTTACCTAACTCAAAGGTACTCATTTTATCAACCTCAGAAGGATGAAAGTCTGAGTGCACCCACCGGGATTTGAACCTGTGACCATCAGGGACAAGTAGCCCTCTCCACTAGGTGTATCCAGAAGGTACATTGTATGTCTATATAAATTATACAACACCACAAGTTCACGTTTTAGGGTACGGTACCACACAGACACACACCTACACCGACCATACATGAGTAGACAAGGATCCTCTGGTCCTGATGAAATGCCAAGATCCCTCAGACTATAAAAGGCATGAAACATGTTGACCCCTCTCCCCCCCTCATACACTAATTTGAACTTCAGGGGCCTAGAATATCCTTCTCTAGCTACCACTTTTCAGTCTCTTGTTTTTACTATAGCATAGGAACCCAGCCAATAAAGAACCCTGTGGGATTCCTGTAGCTATTTTTATCATGCACACACCCTTTCCACCTCTACTCATACCACTCCTTAGCACACGCCCCACCAACTCGCCCATCTCATATCGGCAAAAAGAAAAGACCTCCGGCAAAAAGCCTCCTCGCGGGGCCTGTTGGACGTTGCAGCTGCGGCCCAACGGAGCTGCCCGATGATGAAGCATGACACCCATTGGGGCTTGTGAGGGCCCTTGCTTCTGAAGGAGTACTCCCCATCTGTCCTTCTCTCTTTTTGACACCTGGAACACAACCACCCCCCCCCTAATTCCACCCTGTTGCCGCCATTAGGAACTGCATACCCTTGGTCTTTCTTTTCACCATGAGGTCAAACACAGGACCCTACAGTGGATACATTAGCCCAATAAGCCACCAGACCTGGCTCAAATATGAACGATGTACCCTATCCAGTGTTAAGAGTCCTCGTAGTGCCTCCCTTGCCCCGGCCCAAACATGAAAATTCCTATTCCAAACCTGATCAAAAGATCTCAAAAGTGGACCTGCTTCTACATTGCCCATGGGCATTGCTTTGCTGTCAGAAATCTCACCCCCAAAGTGTGTGCCGAGGAGACTGACGGACGGACCAGAAGGAGCTATAAAGGAGGGATACGCAGGGCTTGATGTCACACTTAGCATCTCGGATCCCTTCCAGCACTCTCACACTAATACCACTTCTCCGTTTCCCTTGTGCGCCCTCCCTTATTTTAATTCTACCTTGTCCACCGAGGCTTGGTCTGAGAATCGTGGTGTGCGGGGTATAGCTGTCTCTTCTATCGCTCTTTGCCTTTCCTTAGGGTCTGAGTCATCCTGGATCACTCCAGAGCCTGCTGCCGGGACCTTCCATAGAGGTCAAATGCTGATCACTAAATCACCATATGAGTATCTTTTGTCATTCTTATTTCTTTGCCCACGGGCTCCACCCGTCCTGCAGGACAACCCGTAGGCTGACCAGTTGGACCCGTTCCCACCACCACCATGATCCAGCGTTTGGCAGAGACCAGGTTCATGGCACACTCTACAAGCAACGCGCCTCCACAGATCCCCCCTGCAGTGAAGATAGCCTGCCTACCCTGAGTTAGTACCCTATAAGTGAGATGGCGCAGGGAGTTAAACGCACAGGCAACCTACGATAGAGGTACAATTGTGAAATAAGTCACCTTTAGAAGTTACGTAGAACAGCTTCACATTATGGGGAATTCGGGAATCGAGTGCAGCCCTGCTTTGACTTTTAGGAAGTCACTTGCCTACATTCTGCTGCTTTAATTTTTCTGGTTAGCTGCCCCTTTTGGAATTTCACACTCGATATTTCCTGCTAGCAAACCTTTAGACAAGAAGTTGTATTGCACATTGTGGCCTGATTTAACCTATTTCAGCAGAGCACAGCTCCTCCGCACACTTCATTATCCATGTCACTCCCTTACTGGCTCTCCCTATGGCCCACTGGCAGTATTACCCTTCAACTGCAGGGAAGGGGGGGGGGGGGTGGTGGTTGGCAGAGAGAGGGTTGGGTCATGAGGAAGGCATGGCAGATTGTGGTGGGCATCAGACTGCCACCGCAAGCACTGGCTATCTGATGTCCCTGTCCACGTTGGCGGACCTGCAAGGCCACCAGGTAGTAATAAATGCTGCAGAATATGCTTGGGCCACAGGAGCTTTGGGGAATTATCCATAGCCTGGGTGTGCCGCATTTATTTTAAGAGTACTGTGGTCACCCAGGGTCTCTACCCATCCCCAGGGACCAGAGATTTCCAGGGATTTTCCTGGCTGTTCCGGCATGTGCAGCAGTCCAGGGTAACCTTTCCGGCCTTCCTTATCCGCAGGGTGGGGTAGACAGGAAGTCTGTGGGCCCCACCACTGTTCATCCTTAGGGTGACCAACTGTCTGTAAATTTCACGGACCGTCCGTTATTTGGGCCTCTTGTCCATTGTCCGTGATAATGCCTTTTTTCTGTAATTCTGGACATTGGAGCGAGCTGCGCTGCCCCCCTGCAAGAAGCCCCAGAGTTCTGTAACTCTTGCCCCCTGCAAGAAGCACCAGAGTTCTGTAACTCTCAGTATAGCGGCCAGCTCGCCCTCCTGCTGTGAACTCAAGGGCCTGCAGCAGCCCCTCCCCGACTTGGCACAGACTGCGATCGGCCCATTATCATCCTGTTTGCCAGCTGATTATCGCACACAGAATGATAATGGGCCTCTCTGTGCAGTTCTGCATTTGCTGGGCCTCCTCCTGCCAGAGCCTAGGGCATGGCATTCTGCTTCTGTTCAGGGTCTGGTGTCACCTCACCAGGGGCCAAGCTCTGGGGAGGGGGGCGAGGAAAGGGTTGCAGTTTGACATTTCTTACAGGGTTAAAGGCACAGACTTCAGATCCCTTGTGTACCAGCTATGTATAGGCTAAAAATGTCAGTTTAACTCTTGTGGGTGATGAATGTATCTGTTTGAGAGATCTGAGTTTTGTCTTATCTGAGTTTTGACTCATCATAAAGCAGCGTAGAGGGATAGTGTGCCTCCAGGGAAGCACAATGTGTAACATGCAGATCAAAGAATTGCTTTTTATGTTGATGGTTCAGTGGGTTACTGTTTTTGGCACAAAGACCCTTTTGTTTATTGCTGTTCATAAAATACAATCCTAATATAGCACAGTGAGCTATGAACCAAAATCAAATAGCAGTATGGAAACTGCAAGGCATGGGTTTACAGCTTAATTGTTTTTCTCTAATCTTTAATTACTCTAAGGTTGATAAATATGGTACCTTTGGATAATAATATTTACTTATTAGTAAACACAAACTCAACCTCTGTTATGCTTTAAATCCCGAGTTTTTATTTAGGAAGGAGCACTTTCCTTCACAAAAACAATCCTGAGATGTGTTTTCCTCTTTGTATGTGAGCTGCATAATGCAGAATACATGGAAAGAAGAAAAAACGAGGCGAAATGAGAAGGATAGTGGAGGGATAGAAGATGGAAAGTTTTGCATTTATATAGCACTTGCTACGCCTGATGAGCTGTTGAAGTGCATTTTCGGTGAGTAGCATGCTACTCCCGGAACCCATAAAGGATTAGTAGTGAATTAGTATAGTGAAATGTGAAGTAATTTGAGCGATGGATATGTTAGTCTGTTATTTTGATTGAGAAGGATAGTGGAGAGATTGAAGGGGGAAAAGGTTTTATTGATATAGCGCTTGCTACCCCTGATGAGGTGTTGAAGCGCTTTTCGGTGAATAGCATGCTACTCCGGAACCCAAACAGGATTAGTGGAAATTAGTATGGTGAAATATGCGATTAATTTGAGTGGTGGTCATGTTAGTCTGTTATTTGGATTGAAAAGGAATAGTGGAGGGGTAAAAGAGGTAAGGTTTTTTTGGGGGAGTTTATAGCCGTAGGAGGGGGTTTGGGATGAGTAAAGGGGAGGTGGAGGGGAGTTAGTATAGGGAAATATGAAATTAAGTTTGAGTGGTGGACATGTTAGTCTGTTATTTGGATTGGAAAAGAATAGTGGAGGGATAGAAGAGGAGGTAGAACCTCATTCTTTGAAAAATAGCATTTTCTTAACAAACAGTGATTATCTGTGTGTATGTGTTTGTAATTTCTGTAGAGGGACCCTATCCAACAGGCAGCAGAGCACTGTACAAGGTCCAAGACACAATTTAAGTCTGGACACCTGTGCCACATCTTTGAGGGATTATTTACTAACATTTCACACAACACAGTGCAGTACGTGTAAATCTTCTACTGGGTTGCGTGAAATGGAAAGAGTAGAGTAACACCATATTTTCAAAGATATGGTGCATTGGAATTGGGATTGAAAGGTCTGACATGCAAGTTACAAAATGAACCCTCACATAATCTCTCTGTTCACTCCCTATTCAACCTCTTCCTCTCTCGGTTCCCTTTTCTCTATCTGTGCCCTCCTCTCCCCTACCTAGCCATTCGTCTCTGCCTCTCATCCCCCACTTGCTTTCTCTCGGTTCCCCCTACCTCACCTTTTATATGTCCCCTCTACCTTTTTTTCTCTTTTCAACCTTCTCTCTGTCACCCTCACCATCTTTCTGTATCTGTTTTGTGCTCTTTTCTCTGCTCCATCTTCTTCTGTTGTCTTCTTTTCACCATCTGTTCTTTCTCTCAGCTGGCTGGCCCTCGCTTGCTTTCCTTTTCTCTCACTGTTCACTCTCACTGTTCCAACCTTCTGTCTCTCCCTCTCAGCATACGGCCCTCTCTCCTTTCTCACCATCATGACTCTCTCTTTTTACACTCTCTAGTAGTGCTGCTGCCTGTGAACTCTGAGTCTATGTTCACCAACAGAGCGATGCTTCTGACATTATCATTCATGGTACGGGGGTAGAATTGTGAAATCTGCCTCTTGTGTCGGCTGTCAAATTCTGCTTGTAGTGTATAGGTTTACTAGTTTTTTCATCTTTAAGTCTGTCCAACTGTTTGTGAATGTTTGCTCAACACTCCAATGTGTCATACAATCTGAAGAACATAGACCTATTTTGCTTTGTACTTCTGTCAGCTGTCTATTGTATATCAGCGCAACGTCCTCTGCTGTGTCTCTAAAAATGGCCTTCTGTCCTAAATTTTTGTCCTGAATTTTGACCCTTTGTCCTGAATTTTTACTGTAACTGTCCAGAATTTGCGTTCTTGTCAGGTGTTCGCCCTATTCATCCTCCCAGCCATGCTGTTAGAATCGGGCGGTGTACCCCAAACTGCTTCTAATATGTCAGGGTTTGGGAGGGCCACTTGTGGGGGAAGAGTTAGAGATCCACCCACCCAGCTGGGGGTATACTGCCCCCTCCACCCTGAAACTGACAGCCAGGAGACTGTGACAGAACAAGAGTGCCATGGGCCCTAACAGAAGCATGGAAACGGTTGGTGTGCCCCGGGCCCCTTCTCACCATTGGACCACTGTGCCACTGCACCTGCTGCACTACAGATAGCCAGGCCCCGGCCAGAAGACTGATGACAGACCTCGTCAGAGGTCAAACCCCCGACCCCCCACCCCCGTGGTTAATATCAAGTCCTGTTGAATTTGTTGTTTACATTCCGGGTCTGTACCAGCTTTATTGTCGTAAAATTGCTGATTTCTTTTCTGGTACCTTGTGTATACTTCATTTTGTGTTTATTTGTTGGCCCCGTTTGTCCTTTGTAGTGCTACAGCCAGTGCTTTAAATGGGAAAAAATAAGTGCAGGTACTCATTAAAATGAGCTAGAGGTGTAGTGAGAGGGCGGGGCTAGGGGCGGGGCTAAGGGCAAGACATGATGATACTTAACAACTTCTATATTAGTTACAGCACATACCAAAACACATGAGAAATGTGTTTATATAAACAAAGCAGATTAACTCATTACACAAAATGAAAGAGAAAGGCGATAATATGTTAACATTTCCTTTTTTAGGTCTCGCCTGAGCCAGCGCGCATGCGTTGCTCTGCGAGACATTTAGTAAGCGGGTTTTGAAAGTGCTCCCAAAGGCTTTTGCCGGCCACCAGCTTGCGGTTACGTGCACAAGCGCGCGCGCCTCGCTCTGCCTCTCCAATCAGTGCTGCGCACGCATCCCCGCGTGCTTAGCACAGAGCACGTCATCGCGATCACTTTCGCTTTCACCGCGATCGTGATAACTTTCGCGTCTTTTTGTTGCATGTTTCGTTCTGTCTCCATCTCCCTTGCTTTGACTACCATTTTAATACACCTCTTTCTCTGTCTCTCAACTCACTTTCTCACACTATCCTACTTCTATCACTCTTTTGCTTTCACCCTCTCCTTTGCCTCCTTCGCGCTCTCTAAGGGCCCTATGTCTCTCGAGTCTCTTGCTATCTCCACCTCACTCTTTTAGCCTCTCTACTGTCTGTCTGTCTCTTTGTCACACTGGTTGTCTCTTTCTGCCTCTCGCTTTGTTGCTAACTCTCTCACTCCTACTCTTTCACGCATGCTCACTCTCTTTCGCTCACTCCCCTCTGCTCTCGCTCCTATGCTCTCTTTCTGTCTATTTCTTTGTTTCTTTTCTCAGTCACTCGCTCTTGCGGCCTCTTAGTGTCTCAAAGCGAAGACAAGGGTAACTCTCGTTCTGCCAGTAACGGCAGTTACTAGTCGAATCGGGATTACAAGTAATGCAAAAATACAACACCCTTTATACTTCCTCCCGAGCCGCTAAAGACGTATGTAGGTGGGAAATGTAAAAAATGAGGAATTACCAGGTGACTTGGGTTTGCAAACGTTGATTAACTGACGAAACGAAAGTCAACTCTGGCAGCCCACAAAACAGAAAGGAAGTGTGTTAAATTGTTTTGGGCTTTTCCATAGCGCCTAATTTGCCACTCATACGCCATCACAGCACTTTCGGAAGTCAGGACATGGCTTTCCAAACAGTTGCTGGGTTTTCATGGCAGACGGGAGTCTGATTGGTCCAACGCACACGTGATGTCAGTCGTGTGAGTGAAAATGTATCCCTGCACATACAGCTGCAGGTGAAGACCAAAAGACTATATATACCCCAGTGCTCAATCTGTCAAAAAAAGTGCTGGGACCCACCGCTTTTCTTAGGAGTCCGCTGTCAGTGCTGCCGAATGCCAAAATTATCAAATGCAAAGGCTGCCTGGTGTTGATTCCACCTCATGCTTTTTTCTTCCAATGGAGGCGCTTCGTGGATTCCTCAGCTGTCGGAAGCGCTATAGAATCAATGAAGTCAGGCAAACCAGAAATCATTTTAGGCCCCGCAAGAGGGTTGGAAGCGCTATAATACCAATATAATACTAGACCAGAGTACATTTCCTGTCTCGTTATCTCTTTCATCTGTGTTCTCCCCTTTCATATCTTTTTCTTACCCCTTCTTTCGCCCTTTGTCACTGTTTTCCTGTCTTCTCTTCCTCCTTCGCTCTACCTTTTCTGCCTTTTTGTCTATTACTCTGAGGCAAAGTTTAATGATGAAAAGTAAGTCGATGTCCCCCAAAAAACAAGCATTGGCATAGCCAATAGGTCTCGCTTTTGGGACCTTATAAGTATTTAGTTATGCAGCACAATATCCTTGGTGCAACAACATCAACTGTTGCATGGCTAAACACTTATAAGGTCCCAAAGGCGAGACCTATTGGCTATGCCAATGCTTGTTTGAAATAGTTGCACCTTTTTAATGTCATACTGTTATTTGCTGTTTGGCACAATACTATATATTTTTGAGCACGCGAGTAGGAAGAAACTGAAAATACCCCCACGTCGAACCAAAGCTCTTATGGCACCAAGCAAATGAAGCAACTCATCATGACCCTCCCCAGAAGATATCTCTGTCTCTTCCATCGATCTATCTATTCATCCTACCATTTACCTGCTGATGTCCACCATTTAACCTCTACATTCTATCGTCTATTCAGTCTTTCATCAAACATTCAGTTTTTCACCATTCCGTTTATCCACCCTTCAAATCCAAACCTATCCATCCATCCATCCATCTCCAAACCTATCCATTCATCCTTTCACTCATCCATCTCTTTATCCACCCTTTCCCTCATCCATCAATCCTTTCACTCATCCATCCATCAACCCTTTCACTCCTTTATTCCATCCACCCTTTCACTCAATCCCTCTTTTCACTCATCCATCATCCACCCTTTCATCCATCCTCCCTACCTTTCATTCATCCATCCAATCCTTCACTTATCCACCCATCATCCGCCCTTTTATCCAATCATCCACCCTCTTTCACCCATGCATGCTTTCACTCATCCTTCCATCTATTCATCCATCCATCCATCCATCTATACATCCACCCTTGCTCACTCATCCATCCACTCACTCATCCACTCACCCACCAACCCTCCCTTTTACGTTATTTATGAATCTTTGTCGCGGAGCAGACATGTACAAACAAAGTGCCACCCATTTTCTTTAAAATACCTCCTGAGAGTGTCTTGATTCTCTCTCTCTTTTTCTCACTTTTTTCTTACAAAAACAGGCATACACACAAACATAGCAGACACACAAAAGACTCGGGTATGATAAAAGCCATCTTTTCTCTTCACCTACCATGGCTTTTTTAATTGCCACCAGGGCCGGACTGGCCGTAGCCTGATTGCCACTGCCAGGGGACTGACATGATTCCTGTGCTTGCACAAATGTGCAGGATAGTGTGAATGTGATTGACAGCACAGGGCCTGAATGGACCCTGCTCTGTCAAGCACAGCGTGATGGTGAGCACCCGGACATTATTCAAATGAGCCCTTCTGAATAGCTCAGCTGGGGCTCAGATCGGGGCTACAGAAGCGACGCCTTGGCTGCCAGAGACACGTTCTACTTCTGCTCACCAGCACTGCCAATGAGCCTACCTTTTCATGAGTACCGGTACTCTCCACGGCAGTAGAGAAGTGCCGGTACTCAGAGTGATAAATCTAAGAAGTGCCGGTATTCAGTACCGGTGAGTACCGGCCCATTTAAAGCACTGGCTACAGCGGTGTACATTTTACATCAATCAATCAATCAATCACGGCATTTATAGAGCGCGCTACTCACCCGGGAGGGTCTCAAGGCGCTGGGGGAGGGGGTAAGTTACTGCTCGAACAGCCAGGTCTTGAGCTGCTTCCTGAAGGCGAGATGGTCCTGGGTTCGCCGAAGGTGAGTGGGGAGGGAGTTCCAGGTCTTGGCCGCCAGGTAGGAGAAGGATCTTCCTCCGGCGGTGGTTCTGCGGATGCGTGGTACGGTGGCGAGGGCGTGGCTGGTTGATCGTAGCTGGCGTGTGGGCGTGTAGAAGGACATGCGGTCGTTGAGGTACTTTGGGCCCAGGTCGTGGAGGGCCTTGTGTGCGTGGGTGAGGAGTCTGAACGTGATTCTCTTGCTGACGGGGAGCCAGTGCAGGTCTTTCAGGTGTACGGTGATGTGGCTGTGTCGGGGGATGTCCAGGATGAGTCGTGCGGAGGCGTTCTGGATGCGCTGGAGTCTCTTTTGAAGTTTGGCTGTGGTTCCGGCGTAGAGGGTGTTCCCATAGTCCAGTCGGCTGGTGACGAGTGCCTGGGTGACGGTCTTCCTGGTTTCAGTGGGGATCCATCTGAAGATCTTGCGGAGCATGCGCAGGGTGTTGAAGCATGAAGATGAGACGGCGTTGACTTGTCTGGTCATCGACAGGGAGGAGTCCAGGATGAAGCCCAGGTTGCGTGCGTGGTCCGTTGGCTTGGGTGCGGTGCCCAGGGCCGGGGGCCACCAGGAGTCGTCCCAGGCGGAGGGTGATGAGCCCAGGATGAGGACTTCCGTCTTGTCTGAGTTCAGTTTAAGGCGGCTGTTCCTCATCCAGTCGGCGACGTCTCTCATCCCGTCGTGCAGGTTGGCTCTGGCGGTGGTGGGGTCGTTGGTGAGGGAGAGGATCAGCTGGGTGTCGTCGGCGTAGGAGATGATGTTGAGGTTGTGTCGGCGTGCGATGGCTGCGAGGGGGCTCATGTAGACGTTGAAGAGGGTCGGGCTGAGTGAGGATCCTTGTGGAACGCCGCAGATGACTTCGGTGGCTTCGGATCTGAACGGGGAGAGGCGGACTCTCTGGGTTCTTCCGGCGAGGAACGAGATGATCCATTCCAGTGCTTTCTCTCGGATTCCGATGTTGCTGAGGCGCTTCACTAGGGTGCGGTGGCAGACGGTGTCGAACGCCGCGGAGAGGTCCAGGAGGATGAGGGCAGCTGTTTCCCCGTTGTCGGTTAGGGTTCTGATGTCGTCGGTGGCTGCGATAAGGGCGGTCTCGGTGCTGTGGTTGGCCCGAAACCCGGACTGCGAGGGGTCGAGGGATCCATTCGTCTCGAGGAAGGCGGCAAGCTGTCTGTTGACGGTCTTCTCGATGACTTTGGCCGGAAACGGAAGGAGCGAGATGGGGCGGTAGTTCTTGAGGTCGGTGGGGTCCGCCGTTGGTTTCTTCAGGAGGGCGGTAAGCTCGGCGTGCTTCCAGCTCTCCGGGAAGGTGGCGGTGTGGAAGGAGGAGTTGATGATGTCCCGGAGATGGGGTGCGATGGTGGCGTCGGCTTTGTTGAAGACGTGGTGTGGGCAGGGGTCGGTTGGTGATCCGGAGTGGATGGAGTTCATCGTGCGGGTGGTGTCTTCGGTGTTGATCGGGGTCCAGTTGCAGAGGGTGGTGGTGGCGGGCATTGGTTCGGCGGTAGGGTGCGTTGTTTGTGCGTCGAAGCTGTTGTGTATGTCGGTGATCTTGCGGTGGAAGAACGCGGAGAGTGAGTTGCAGAGGTCTTGCGAGGGGGTGATGTCGTTGTTTCCGGCGCTGGGGTTGGAGAACTCTTTGACGATGCTGAAAAGTTCCTTGCTGTCATGGGCGTTGTTGTCCAGTCGTTCTTTGAGTGCCGACTTCTTGGTGGCACGGATCAGCTGGTGGTGTTTGCGGGTGGCGTGCTTGAGGGCGGTCCTGTTGTCTGTGGTCTGGACGAGTCGCCAGGTTTTCTCGAGAGTGCGGCAGTTCTTCTTGGATTCCTTGAGTTCGTTGGTGAACCAAGGGGTTTTCTTGCTTCCGGGTCTGCTGGGAGGGTTTTTAGTGGTGCGAGGTCGTCGGCGCAGGCGGTCAGCCACTTGGCGAGGTTGCTGGCTGCTTCGTTTGGGTCCGTTGTGTTGGTGGGTGTGTTCTGGCTGAGGGAGGCGGTGAGCTGCTCGGCGGTGATCTTGCTCCAGCTCCGGCGGGGAGCCTGTTGCGGGTGGTGGTGGGTCGCAGTCTTTCTGAAGCTGAAGTGGACGCAGCTGTGGTCGGTCCAGTGGAGTCCGGTGGCGTGGCTGAAGGAGATGTGCTTGCTGGACGAGAAGACGGGGTCAAGCGTGTGGCCGGCGTAGTGGGTGGGCGTGTTCACCAGTTGTTTGAGTCCGAGGTTGGCGAGGTTGTCCAGCAGGGCGGTGGTGTTTCTGTCGTTGTTGTTCTCCAGGTGGAAGTTGAGGTCCCCTAGGAGGATGTAGTCGGCGGAGGGCATGGCGTGCGGGCTGATGAAGTCTGCGATGTCTTCGCTGAATAGTGTGCGTGGTCCCGGGGGTCTGTAGATGAGGGTGCCTCGGAGGGTGGTCTTGGGGTCCGTGTGTATCTGGAAGTGTAGGTGTTCGGCGGCGGTGAAGGTCTCGTCGGAGTTAGTCGAGATGCGGATGGTGTTCTTGTGTACGATGGCGATGCCTCCTCCCGTCTGGTTGACGCGGTCCCTCCGGGTGATCTTGTATCCATCCGGGATGGCTATGGCGATGTCAGGCGCTGAGGAGGCGTTCATCCAGGTTTCGGTGAGGAAGGCGATGTCCGGTGCTGTTGCGTCGAGCAGGTCCCAGAGTTCCACGGCGTGCCTGTGGACGGAGCGGGTGTTCAGCAGGATGCATTTCAGGTGGTTGCTGCTGGTGCTCGACTTGGCGGAGGTGGTGCACGTCAGGGGGCAGGTGAATCGGCAGGTTTGGCAGGTGAAGGGTCCGTGGGTGCGTCTCGGTGAGGCTCGGTAGCAGGCAGGGTTCCGGCCGGCATTGAGTGCGGTGAGTGTGGCGGCGTCGTAGGTCCGTCGAGTAGTGTTGCGTTGGTGGGTTCCAGGGGTTCTGGCGCTGGGCGCGGTCCAGTCGCGGACGGGCGCAGACGGGCTTGCCTTAGGCGCGCCTTCGGCGCGCCAGCGGCGCGCCCGCTGCGCACGTCCGCTGCGCGGCCGTGCAGCGGCCGCCATTTATGGGGAGGTGGGAGGGAGGAGCAGCTGGGAGGCGGGAGGCAGGGGCAGCGAATGGGCAGTCAGGGGGCGGGGCCGCAGGGACGCAGCGGCGGGAATGGCGATAGGCAGCGAGGGGCACAGAAGGAAAAACGGGGGAGAGCAGGCAAATCACGGGCACAACAACAGTGGGGCAGCGAGGGGCACAGAAAGGAAAAAACGGGGGGAGAGCAGGCAAATCACGGGTAAACAACAGTGGGGCAGCGAGGGGCACAGAAGGAAAAACGGGGGGAGAGCAGGCAAATCACGGGCACAACAACAGTGGGGCAGCGAGGGGCACAGAAAGGAAAAAACGGGGGAGAGCAGGCAAATCACGGGTAAACACCAGTGGGGCAGCGAGGGGCACAGAAAGGAAAAACGGGGGGAGAGCAGGCAAATCACGGGTAAACAACAGTGGGGCAGCGAGGGGCACAGAAGGAAAAACGGGGGAGAGCAGGCAAATCACGGGCACAACAACAGTGGGGCAGCGAGGGGCACAGAAAGGAAAAAACGGGGGAGAGCAGGCAAATCACGGGTAAACAACAGTGGGGCAGCGAGGGGCACAGAAAGGAAAAACGGGGGAGAGCAGGTAAATCACGGGCACAACAACAGTGGGGCAGCGAGGGGCACAGAAAGGAAAAAACGGGGGAGAGCAGGCAAATCACGGGCACAACAACAGTGGGGCAGCGAGGGGCACAGAAAGGAAAAACGGGGGAGAGCAGGCAAATCACGGGTAAACAACAGTGGGGCAGCGAGGGGCACAGAAGGAAAAACGGGGGAGAGCAGGCAAATCACGGGCACAACAACAGTGGGGCAGCGAGGGGCACAGAAAGGAAAAAACGGGGGAGAGCAGGCAAATCACGGGTAAACAACAGTGGGGCAGCGAGGGGCACAGAAGGAAAAACGGGGGAGAGCAGGCAAATCACGGGCACAACAACAGTGGGGCAGCGAGGGGCACAGAAAGGAAAAACGGGGGAGAGCAGGCAAATCACGGGTAAACAACAGTGGGGCAGCGAGGGGCACAGAAGGAAAAACGGGGGAGAGCAGGCAAATCACGGGCACAACAACAGTGGGGCAGCGAGGGGCACAGAAAGGAAAAGGGGAGACAAGCAGACAAAACTGGCACCGGGGCCACAAGCGGAGGGCGATCTTACCTACAGGAGCAGCGGGCAGACAGCACAGGCGGAGCTGTGTGGTGGGGGAGCGACCTACCTGGCAAGGTCAAGGGTCGCTCTCCTCACCGTGCAGCGGCCGCCATTTATGGGGAGGTGGGAGGGAGGAGCAGCTGGGAGGCGGGAGGCAGGGGCAGCGAATGGGCAGTCAGGGGGCGGGGCCGCAGGGACGCAGCGGCGGGAATGGCGATAGGCAGCGAGGGGCACAGAAGGAAAAACGGGGGAGAGCAGGCAAATCACGGGCACAACAACAGTGGGGCAGCGAGGGGCACAGAAAGGAAAAACGGGGGAGAGCAGGCAAATCACGGGTAAACAACAGTGGGGCAGCGAGGGGCACAGAAGGAAAAACGGGGGAGAGCAGGCAAATCACGGGCACACCAACAGTGGGGCAGCGAGGGGCACAGAAAGGAAAAAACGGGGGAGAGCAGGCAAATCACGGGTAAACAACAGTGGGGCAGCGAGGGGCACAGAAAGGAAAAAACGGGGGGAGAGCAGGCAAATCACGGGTAAACAACAGTGGGGCAGCGAGGGGCACAGAAGGAAAAACGGGGGAGAGCAGGTAAATCACGGGCACAACAACAGTGGGGCAGCGAGGGGCACAGAAAGGAAAAAACGGGGGAGAGCAGGCAAATCACGGGCACAACAACAGTGGGGCAGCGAGGGGCACAGAAAGGAAAAAACGGGGGAGAGCAGGCAAATCACGGGTAAACAACAGTGGGGCAGCGAGGGGCACAGAAGGAAAAACGGGGGAGAGCAGGCAAATCACGGGCACAACAACAGTGGGGCAGCGAGGGGCACAGAAAGGAAAAAACGGGGGAGAGCAGGCAAATCACGGGTAAACAACAGTGGGGCAGCGAGGGGCACAGAAGGAAAAACGGGGGAGAGCAGGCAAATCACGGGCACAACAACAGTGGGGCAGCGAGGGGCACAGAAAGGAAAAAACGGGGGGAGAGCAGGCAAATCACGGGTAAACAACAGTGGGGCAGCGAGGGGCACAGAAGGAAAAACGGGGGAGAGCAGGCAAATCACGGGCACAACAACAGTGGGGCAGCGAGGGGCACAGAAAGGAAAAAACGGGGGAGAGCAGGCAAATCACGGGTAAACAACAGTGGGGCAGCGAGGGGCACAGAAGGAAAAACGGGGGGAGAGCAGGCAAATCACGGGCACAACAACAGTGGGGCAACGAGGGGCACAGAAAGGAAAAAACGGGGGAGAGCAGGCAAATCACGGGTAAACAACAGTGGGGCAGCGAGGGGCACAGAAGGAAAAACGGGGGAGAGCAGGCAAATCACGGGCACAACAACAGTGGGGCAGCGAGGGGCACAGAAAGGAAAAAACGGGGGGAGAGCAGGCAAATCACGGGTAAACAACAGTGGGGCAGCGAGGGGCACAGAAAGGAAAAAACGGGGGGAGAGCAGGCAAATCACGGGTAAACAACAGTGGGGCAGCGAGGGGCACAGAAGGAAAAACGGGGGGAGAGCAGGCAAATCACGGGCACAACAACAGTGGGGCAGCGAGGGGCACAGAAAGGAAAAAACGGGGGGAGAGCAGGCAAATCACGGGTAAACAACAGTGGGGCAGCGAGGGGCACAGAAAGGAAAAAACGGGGGGAGAGCAGGCAAATCACGGGTAAACAACAGTGGGGCAGCGAGGGGCACAGAAGGAAAAACGGGGGAGAGCAGGCAAATCACGGGCACAACAACAGTGGGGCAGCGAGGGGCACAGAAAGGAAAAAACGGGGGGAGAGCAGGCAAATCACGGGCACAACAACAGTGGGGCAGCGAGGGGCACAGAAAGGAAAAAACGGGGGAGAGCAGGCAAATCACGGGTAAACAACAGTGGGGCAGCGAGGGGCACAGAAGGAAAAACGGGGGGAGAGCAGGCAAATCACGGGCACAACAACAGTGGGGCAGCGAGGGGCACAGAAAGGAAAAACGGGGGGAGAGCAGGCAAATCACGGGTAAACAACAGTGGGGCAGCGAGGGGCACAGAAGGAAAAACGGGGGAGAGCAGGCAAATCACGGGCACAACAACAGTGGGGCAGCGAGGGGCACAGAAAGGAAAAAACGGGGGAGAGCAGGCAAATCACGGGTAAACAACAGTGGGGCAGCGAGGGGCACAGAAGGAAAAAACGGGGGAGAGCAGGCAAATCACGGGCACAACAACAGTGGGGCAGCGAGGGGCACAGAAAGGAAAAGGGGAGACAAGCAGACAAAACTGGCACCGGGGCCACAAGCGGAGGGCGATCTTACCTACAGGAGCAGCGGGCAGACAGCACAGGCGGAGCTGTGTGGTGGGGGAGCGACCTACCTGGCAAGGTCAAAGGTATTAGTTCACAGACGTGACGTTTCTATTAATGATTTCTTACATTGAAAGTTTATCCATAGCTTTAGGGCAGTGCTACCTGTGCGGCTGCACTGGGCGCTGGCCTGTGACGGGTCGCTGACCTCGGGCGGAGGGCGCTGTCTTTAGCAATAACTTATGATTTCAGAGATGAGGGGCACTTTTGCCCAGTGGAAGTGAGAGAATCCGAGGAGGCGGTCATGGGGCTTGGGGGTGTCAAAAATATTTTTCGCACCCGGCGCCACCAGTGCTACAGCCGGCACTGATCCATAGTGACATAATGTTTCACTTCAGTTGTTATTTGCAGCTTACAATTTCTCAAAAGTTGACTACGAATAATAAATACATTTGATGCTAACATCAAGCAGTGAACAATATGCCACCGACACATTACTGCAAACAAACCCAAAGAAATTACGAGATTTGCTGCTTGGTTTGCGTCATATCTGCTGGAGGCACTGTTGCATCTGCAATTTTAAAGACTATTTCTCTTGACCAGACCTCTCTAGTGCAACAAGTGCAGTGACATCTAGGCCTACTTGTCACGTCATGCCATAATTTATGGCAACCTTTACCACCCAAGTGGGTGACAGTGAGGCCCACTTTCCTTGCTTGCATTAGAGCCTATTATAGCGCCTTCGCTATTTCACTGGCTTCCGGTTCCAGTTGGTGCGTGTTTCCTGTCAGAGCGCTTCTTGCTCTGTGCTCTCACGTGCGCCCAGTAACTGCCCAAGAAGAGGAGTTTTACAATTCTACTATTCCCAAAGAGCATCCTGTGTGTATGTTCACCACAGCAGCTGATATATATGCACCGTGCGCCCTCTAGTGGAGAATAGGATAGTTAGCTTGAAATTATTTCTTTTTCATATTTTTTTTGCAAAATTATTTTCTGTTTTTATAAACAAGACATGCAAAACACAGATACGTTTAACACATTACCTCGCCCATTCCCTTATAATTACGTAGTTCTGGTTAAATATGGTCCTATGGGAGAGTTTACCGTCAAAATAAAATTTGCACCAGCGCCACTCGACATGCCATTCAAATTATATTTAAATAAAGCTGTCAAAGAAGGTAGAGGCTATATATAACACAATAATGTCCTTGTATAGATATGGTTCATCTCTGCTTTCACGGGGGTTTATCATCTAATCAATGCTCCAATGCCTGCGGCCTCATCCCGAATAGGCATGGGAGAAATTTTAATTACACTGCGAAATTCACTTTGCACTTAGTTTCAGAAATACATTGAAGTCTCCTGTTACGCAGTTTTGCGTAGTTTTGCACGTGAGAGACTTGTTTCTGTAAAAAATATTTCGCCAAGAGACATTTTTTGCATGATCCAGTCTCCTGACAGAATCTGATGAGGCTTTTTTTTTTACCCCAAGCGTGTGGTTGTGTGAAGAAATCACGCGAGATTGCAGCAAATCACATTTTACCTAAAAAAGCGTAATTTCGCTAATTTGTTATGGGATTTTGTGAAATTTCCAACTGTCGCCCATTTCATCATGTGCATTGTCCATATCTCCAGCGTACGCACTGCTGTGTTCTTCCAGTTCATGGCTATTTATTTACCTTATTCCAAGCTTCAGGCCCAAAGCTATCAATTTAACAATATGTTTCCTGTTCTTTTTGCTAGGTATGAGCCCCAGGAGGCACACCCTGGGAGTCTGATGAAGTTCGCCATCCCACCAATTCTGTACCTTCTCTCACTTGATGGCAATATCTCCACACTTGGGGCATGCTATGGCATTCCTTATTACTTGTAGGTATACCCTGTAAGGTCATAAATAACGACCTGCACATAAGATTTCCGCTATCTTTGCCAACAATATATAGAATTATAGATGGGTAACAGTGAATTACGGGGATATTGTTCACCAACGGGTTCAGAGTCACATCAGATAGACAAAGAGAGAGATGCTCGATTGGTCTATGATGTCCCTAATACAGAGGTCTTAAAACTTATTGCTGTCGAGAACCCCTTGTCAAAATGTTTTAAAGGTAAGGACCCCGTCCTGACAAAAATTTCTAGAACCTGATCCTTCTCATCATCAACAACTATCGACAACCATAAATGCCCCCAATTCCCACAGCAAATCATTTTTATGGTGGGGAAATAATATTAAAGAGTGTTTAGAAACATAAGGTCAGTGAGCGTGGGGGCGTGGTCAAAGGTGTAGCTAAAAACAAAGGGCCTAATTTATGAGGAATTGGCATAGGGCAGCGCCGCAAGTCTTCTTGCTGCGCTGCCCTACGCCAATGTGAAAGGGCAGGAATTCACCGCATTTATGAAATACAGTGCATTTCTGTTCTTTCCCCTTGCGTTGGCGCACAAATTGCTGCCTAGCACCAACATAGGAAGGATTGTTTTTGTGCAGGAAGGAGCACTTTCCTTCACAAAAACAATCCTGAGAGGTGTTTTCCTCTTTCTACGTGAGCTGCATAATGCAGCATACATGGAAAGAGGAAAAAACGAGGCGAAATGAAAACATTTCTCCTCGTTACGCCTCCTCTGGGGAGGCATCCGTTTTTGGAGCTGCTCCAGGTTTACGTGATTTTGTAAATCTGGTGCAGCATCAAAATCCATGGGTGTTGCGTGGGAACCCCCACGCAACACCCATGGAACACCTCCTTGATGCAGAGTAAGGCAACGCAGTGACTTGCGCTGCTATGTCTTACTCCATATCTATGAGGCCGTGCAAAGCTCTGCAGGGTGACTTTGCGCCACCTCATAAGTACGGTTGAGACGCTTGTGCCGTCGGAGCTTCAAAAACAGTGATGCTCTGGTGGCGCAAGACTCTCATAAATAAGCCCCAAAATATTCTGTACTTTTTTTAGGTCTTTCACCATCAGGTAGCTATGTATATAATAATGGCCAGCTTAAATGAAAAATACATTTTAAAAGTTGTTACTCAGTGGGAAATGCACTGTAGTACATTATGAATCCTCTATTAATTAATGCATTGCAGAGGTCTGTGTGTAACCAGAGAGCCACAGAATTAAATCTTGGTTGCTGCAGTGGAGAATAGTGACTTGTGTATTTTTAGTGCTACGAGGTCAGAGTTTGACAGAAAGCACGGTGAATATGTAAGTCATTGTTATACTTGCATTATACAAAGTATAAGATTGACTGATACAAAATGTGCAAATACGTTTGCAATAAAATGATGTTTCCAAAATGTACATTTTAGGAACACCAGAGCGTATGTAATGCATTTTTTTTACATAACTGTTCCTTCACCACCTCCTTAGGGGTACTAAGGGCTGTGTAAATACAATTACGATTAAAAGCACGCACTTCACATCCCAGTTGTTAACTCTTTGCACTACCACTCAAAAAACCCAAATCTTCGTCATCACAAAGATTGGGGTAATTCGATCAATGGCTCCCAAGCATCCTTTACACTTGCGGATTAACGAATAGCACACATTTGCATTTAATTCAGGTAAGCAGGCACCCTGGCACGAAAGCTTTTCACAGCACAGGAGACCAATTAATGAAACTTCAGCGGAACTATTTTAAGGATCTAAATTAGCCGTCCCTGGATGGTTCTCATTTTCCAAAACAAAAGCAAAGGTTTTGGATTCCAGGCACAAGTGAGACTGGGGAATGCGCATCCCTCTTCCCAGGACTCCACTGCCCCCCTGGTGGTCCTGCCCCACAGATTGAAGACCTCTGCCCTAAGAAACCTGAGATGAAAAACATCCCCATAATTTACATTTTACCCATCTATAATTTTATGTTTTGTATGGTCCCCCAAAATCATCTGCCCCTGCTTTCAACTGCTACACCGAGGCATGGGGAGCCATAAATAACATGGCCTCTCCTCCCTGTCCCAAATGTAAAAAACAAATCCTTACCTGCCACCTTTTACCAAATGCACCACCTTCCCTGCCTTCCTTCCCCCTCCTGCAGCTGTGCTTTCTGCTTCCATTCAAAGCAGACAAGCAGCGCTGCACTGACAGGCTCTCGGAGAGCCGCTCACCTGGCCTCGAAGGCCCCTATGACATCACAACAGTGGCTAACCAGTTTTGTTATCAACTGTGCCTTGTCCTGATATGTGATAGTGGCTCTCTACCAGAGCCATGCCTAACAGAACATTAACTTCCCTTCAATCCCAACATTTGCAAACATCTGCAAAGCCCAGTAATCTGCCCTCCTCATACATAAGCTTCTTTCGATCTGTTATTAGGCATGGCAAAACAAAGGGTTGGACGTGGCCCCTGGGTAGAGTTCTTCTGCACACAGGAATGTTTGTGGCATAAAGGATGCACTGCATGGTTAGGCTTTAATGCACAAAATACATTTTCTACTACATTTATTTTATTAAGGTATTATTCTTTCCTAAATAATCTTTGGGAAAGTGCTCACAGGTGATGTTATTTAAAGCATTTGGTTCAAATGCGACAATAATTTAAAGACAAGTTTTATGAGTGTGGAGTGGGAGTGTCCAGGTCTTCTCAGTTTGCCAAAACGTGTGATTCTGAAAGAGTCACTTTCTCCCCCGTGACTTAAATTATACATACATTTAATTAGGTAATTCAGAAATGTGAATATAACACAAAGTGCTGTCCCAATTACAATGTCTCCTTTCTCTCCAAATTGCAAAATCCAAGTATCTGTGAACCGGACCACCACCACAGAGCGTTCCTAGGAGTTCCTGGAACAATCTGAATCTTCTTCCTACAGCTGTCTGCACCTTTGAGCGGTGTCTCTGCTACTTCTAAATCAAATACCTGAAAAAATATGAATATGTTTGTACTATCTTCCTCTTAAAATATCACTCTGAAAAATTGTATTCTCTCAATTTCTCACTTGAAATCTTGCTAACTGGTTCCAAAATGTTGGCATATAGGTAAACTGCTAAATACTTTGTCAGTTATAAGCCTACACACCCTGCGGGTTTCCTGCGAAGAGGTCACAGAGTTGCTGTCCCTGGACCAGTCCTGAGTTGTAGATTTATCCACATGGCCTCTGTCTTCCTTGGGTAGTGGGATCGGTTGATTCCTTTGGTGGATCTTCTGCCACTCTTGAGTGCGCTTTGCAGAGTATGTAGTTTGGCCGGTTGTATAATGCCCATTCCTATATATTGCTCCTTTTCTATCCAGGGCTGACCTCACAGACCATTCAATGAGTCTAGTCTGTGTTCTGCCCAATCCCATGATTTGCTCTGATGCCACACCTGGGTGGTCTTCTCAGCGAATATACCAAGGTTGGTGGAGTAATACCATTGTGTTGGGGTTCTGCTCTGCCACCCCCAGGGGGACTCCCAGGACCACATGGCATGGCTTTGGATTGCGCCATAACACTCTTCGGTGGACTCCTCAGGGCTCAGAATATGACTGGTTGCATCAATTGCTCTTCCCAAGAGTTTCTCCCTGCAGCCATTTGGTGGACTCCACAGAGCACGCACCATGACTGATTGTATAATGCCCATTCCTATAGGTTGCTCCATGCCACAACTGGATGGGCTCCTCAGGCCTTTACTACGGCTGGTCAACTAATGTTTGTTCCTTTGTCACCCTGTGGACCCACCAGAATCCATACGTTTGTGGGTGATGGAATGTCCTTTCTTATGTGTTGCTCCCTGCCACTCTTTGTAGCCGCCTTGGAGAATGTATCATGGCTGGTTGTATAATTTCCTGTTCCTGTGGGTTGCCTCCTCCCATTCCTAGGTGGACTCCTGAATGTAAAGTCCTGTACTTGCTCTTAGGCTGCATCATTATCAGTAGCTTCCTCTTGCATCTCAAGCGTATACCGTGGCTGGTCCAATAAGCACTGATCCTCAGTCACAACAGCATATACTGTGACTGGGTGAATAATGCGCACTTCCTTAGGTCGCTCCCTTAGGTTGCTTCAAGCAATTTCCTGGGCTGGACTCCTCAGGCATGTTCTATGGTAGACTGTATAATAGCTGCTCCACCATCCCTTCCTGTGGGCCCATCAGAAGATACTCTATGTTTATGACTTGTTATGTGCGATGCTCTATTCTTGATCCCATCTAAGGAGGAGGATGCCAGCTGAGTCGGTATAATGTAGAAATAGTCATGGAGGCCTCTGAAAGAGTAGAGGTTTAACCACCTCCAAAGATAAGTGTAAGGTTAGCAAACACCAAGTTTTCATTAGTGGGTATGGCTTAAATCTGGGGGCCTTCTTTAATTCTATATCAACACATTTCTGTTTCAGCAGCGAGTGGTCAATGGACTGCATGGGCCTGGAAGGAGGCTATGGTTAAATTTTGAATTGCCGATCAATGTGGATCAACCACATAGGCATAGAAAGGTCAAGAAAAGTGCCTTGAATGTACATCCTACTTTTTACTGGGAGCCTGTGTAATTGGCATCCTGTAGAAATGGCTTGGACTGTACTTTGTAGCGTACACACTATTTGGTACAACCTTAGACTGAATTAAGGGCGATCAGATGGAATAAGTGGCAAAATACGAAGAAACTTACAGAATTTGAAAAATGAACTCAACACCCAAAGTGATCTGAGATTTCAGGGACAGATCAACGTCCCAAAGGAAGCCAATATAGCCTTAGAGCCTGCTGTAGCGGGCTCTACCGGACATTAAAGGCCCGCCCCAGCGTTAAAGGCCCGAGCCAAAGGCAAGAGCCTTTAATGAGGGAGCAGGCCTTTAATGGCTGGTAGAACCCGCTACGGAGGGCTCTAAGGCTATTAGAACATTCTGCCCCTAGAGGCAGAATGTTCTAATTTATAAAATAAAGGCCTCACAGAGCCCAAGGGGGTTGAAATCCCCTCGGGCTCTGTGAGGCCTTTGTTAAACTTTAGAATATTGGAGCTTCGGGCTTCTGCAGGCCATTAAAAGTCCGGAGAACTCCATTGTTTTCAATGGAGTGCTCAACATTCCAATGTTGTAATACTTCTTAACTTTCTGGATGAAGGAAGATGATTTTCAGTTTGAGACTGCTGTCCTCCGTTTAGCTCCCTACCAAAGACAAGACAGGCATGGTGATGCTGTGGCTGAGTTCTCCTGTAAAAGATAGATGGTGTGAAATAGAAAAGCAAAGATCAATTATTCTGCTCCTTCATTCAGAGTCTTACTGCCTGCATCACATGCAACAAATATCCAGTGCTGCGCTCTCTTGCAGTATTTCCTCTTCGCATACATATGGGTGAAGCAAAGTATTCACAACTTGTCCATCTGTGAGTCAAGGCCAAACCATAAATTTACTGAGTATATGATCCTTTCGCACTGTAGTTACAGCCCTGATTTCAGTATCAAGATAAGAAAGTTACAATTGACAGAACCCTGGAGATACGAGGTTCAGGTCCTAGCATGGGTCAGTTGAAAACTTCAGTCACTTGGGGCCTGATTCACAAAGGGCCTCCGGATCTGTGGCGAAGGCCCCGCAGTTGTGGCGGGGGGCCGCACTCGAGTGTGGAAACCCTTTGTGAATCGGGCCCTTAATCTCTAAGCTAAGGTGAGGGCTGGACTGGCTGTTTACTGCATTGGGCAAGAGCTCAGTCGGAAAGGGGTCATGGAGGCCATGTTGGAAAGGGGTCATGGAGGCCATGTTGGAAAGAGGTCATGGAGGCCATTTTGGAAAGGGGTCATGGAGGCCATGTTGGAAAGGGCATGTGCTGCTACTACTTCCGGCAGGTGGGTCACCGGCGGGAGATGTTGCACGGGAGCAGCGCACACCAGGCCGTTTACCCCACTGGGTGGGAGACAGTGCTGCCGTGGTGAGGACAAGCATTTGGCATTCTTTAAATTACAGCTGGTGGCGGGTGGGCTTTTGGAAGCTACAGACACACTGTGCATTGTCTGTGCACCTACAGCACTTCAAAACTATATATGAATGCCTCGTTTTAAACAGATTTGGTGTGGGATGGTGCAGCTTGGCATCTGACACAACCTCCACTGAGCAATGGGGAGTCAGCCGCTGACCACATGTGTGTGCAAACCCCACCAAGTTAAGCCACACTCGTGAAGTTCCCAACCTTGAACTGATATCTTGGGCTCATTTCCGGCTCCTTAGCTCCACCATAAGCAGAGCATTTGATCTCCACGGCAGCCACCAGACACACTCAGTCAGGCTTGGCAGCGGAAGAGTTCTCCGATTCCCCCAGGATAAGGGCACATGACTTCTATATTGATCATCTAAAAAAAAAAATCTTCATTGAGTAGTGCATTCTACTGATTGGCCTATAACTGGACAACTCTCATATGCAGCTCACCCCATGTATGTTGCAACTAAAAGTTGTTTCACTATCACCAATATTTCGACGTATTTGGAGTCCACAAAAAAACCATTCCTACAACTTATTGTTTGCTGGGATGAATCCTAAACATATGTGGAATGAAACTTAAACCCGGGACACTTAAGGGCAGTTTTGGGGATCTCCGGCCATTGTGTAGTGTGATTATCAAGAGTAGCTGGTAATTTTCTCCTAAAAATACTCATTAACCAAGTCTAAACGACTGTTTAAAACTGGTATTTTCTGTGCAACTAGAGATTTAAGCTTCTTCCTTACATTCCTTTGAACGAGGTCTTAGTTGACTTGAAAAATGCGTGGTAAAATTCACAAATTTCTCCATTATTTGGCTACGATTTCTTGGGGAGAACATTTAATTCCCCTTGCAGTGGTGAGGCCGCGTGCTTTACGGTATGGGGGTGTGTATGGGAATATTTGCCAGGATTGCTTTTGGTTCCCACTCCAGGATTGTTGCTCAATACTGCTGTGTGCACAGGCCTTTCCAGGCCTGTGTGCAATGTGTGTACTCTTAAAAAAGCAATAATATTAATAAAATGTGTTATTCAACCCTGTCACCAATGAAGGCGAACATGCATTTACACCCACTACACTTTTCTATAAATCTTTGGCATTCCTGAGCCAAGGGAGGTATTTTGTGACTGTAACACATTTTCCACTGTAGGTTATGTCTCCCTAGGCCATGTGCTCCAGGGCCCTTCTAAGATATAATGCAAATACTTAGGTTTGGAGTACATGCATGCATTAGTATTTCTTTCATGCCAAATTATGCATTGCTTAATCTCAAAATTGTTTATTTATTTTAACATAATATAACATATCTCAGGAGCACCATACCAATGCTCCGTGCATGTTGCCTGGCTCATCATTTTAGACAGCAATTTTATAGCATTCTAAACCAGATGCTGGCCAATTACGAGACTTCTCAGGGCCATGACACGGTCCAGCTCCCATGCCCTTCTATATAATGCCCATGATGATTGGCTAAGTGCTTAAGCCAGCTCGTACCTAAGGGTGACACTCAACTCCAAACACAACTGGAGAAACCACATTGAGAAAACTCACCAGAAAGCATCAACCAAACTGCCATATTTCCTACTTTTGGTGTTCAGAGAGGAGCAAGATGGGTGTCCAGCGCTGGGTGGGCGGAGCTATACGAAACAAAAAAATGGTCTCGGGTCAAGAGGGGTTTATTCATACCTGCGTCTTAGCCATGGACCCTAGGGCACGTGAGCCTGGTTATCCCATGAGACATAGTCAGCATTTCACTTCAATCGACATGCCCATTTGTAGGCCTGGGCGGAATCTGCCAAGTGACCAAAAAACTCTGCCCTGCTTCGCCGAGTTCCGCAAGTGGCGGAGTGCGTCAGGTCACGTCATTCAGGTGATTTTTAGCGCCGGGTGCTTGTCCCGCGCTGGAAAATCAGCGCGAACGGCACCATGTGCAGCGCAAGAGGGCGCTGCTTCTTTCTGTCGCTCGAGTAGATGTTCTACCCGAGCAGCAGTTTCCTCAACGTGAACGGATGGTTTCTCAACGCGAACGGTCGTGAACATCCGTTGCCGCCCGCGTTGAGAAATCTCGCTGGGAGGTGGTCTAGTGTTGGATTTTCCTTGCTCGCTCTCACCAACTTAACTTTGTAGAGCGCGAGCGAGGAAAAAACTCTGCTCCACCGAGCAGAGTTTTTCGGAACTCTGCATGCTCTGCGGAGTGCGTCAAACTCCGCGAACGGAGCAGAGTTCACCGCGCAGGCCTACTTATTTGACATAGGCCCACCAATACCTTTAAGAATCTGCTCCCTCATCTGCGGCGCATGAAGTTGTTTCAATGAGAAGCAGCAGATTTGCAGCATTCATTGCTGCAGTACTATTGACTGAATCTGCAGCATCAAGGGAAAACTCTGGGAAAAGGCCACGTGCCCTGTAACAATTAGCATTCTAAAGACTGATGTCTGCCAGCACAGAGCAGTCCACTGTTTACAGAAGCACATCAAAGGAAGCTGCAGTTTATCTTCACACAATACACAATGACAGAGCACAACTGTACAGGGTCAAATGTTTTGAAAATGTTGTGGTACAACTAAAGCATTATCTGGGTTAAGTGGATTACTCATCACTAGTGGTGCCTTTGCTTACATGCGAAAAAGACACCTCCAATTTCAGAAGAACTTTGGTGAATACAATATTCGAGTAAAAGGCACTTTCCCAATCTCTGTAAAACAACTTTCACAGAAAACTCTAAAGAAAAGTGTTTGCGTTGCTGAAAATGCACATAAAACGTCCCCACAAACGCCCACTTACAGTTGCTCATATATTTTGTGCTGATTGCAAACTGTATGATTGTTCTAACAACATAAATACAAAAATATTTTCGCGCTGCTTTTCTGATATAGATTTCTTTCTCTGATCTTAATACATGTGAAATATCTCTCATCGCTAGTTCACTTTTAACAGATTGACTACACAGCACAATACTGATCTAAATCAGTCATGTGCTGTGTAGTCAGTCCTTTAAAGGTGCAAAGTGCATTCAGTTAGCAGTGATGAGATGTCAATTACTGAAAAATGTGTCACCGCAAAGAAAACCTTCATTAGATTCTGCTCTATTTTTTTTCTACTTCAGTAGTATGTGTCGAATGGCAATAGATACTGTCATAAGGTTTCTGCACATACACAGAGCTATGCACAGGATAATAGGACCCCGGAATACAGTGGTTTGCCTACCATATACCGTAGCACCCAAAACCCCAACCCAACTAGCTTAGCATCCCATTAGTACCAAAGCACCAATGATTGGACAACCCAGAACACGGTATCTTTATCTCAGGACTCGCAGAAGCAAGAACACTCTTTCGTCACTCACTCGTACTTGTCCACAATGCGCGTATGAAGAGACACAGGGTAGATTAAAATATTTATTTCAACTTACGTGCTCTAAGGTACAGTACACGTGTCAGCACTAATAGCATAATGCATATGAATAATATAAGCAGCATGGTTACAATTCCATAGAATACAAACGGGGAAAGCATTTCATAACTCAGTGGATAAATGTCTAAATAACATTACCACCCTCCCCGTGCAGTAAGATAGTTTATTATAAAAATAGAAGACCTCTGGGCTTTGACTAGCGAACCCTCATACCTCGGTCTCTAGATGCAGAACTACATCAGCAGACAATCACAGCTCTTCTCCCTGGAAAGGATTCCTCCAAGTGTGTTAAGCGCCAGTAAAACTGCAGTATTAAAGGCACACCAAGTTCCATGGCATTTGCGCCTAATGTTATGTCTGGGTGCGCGAGACTGGCCATATCAGGAAGAACCGAAATACATTGTTATGTGACCTTGTACATGTTGTGCAGTCTGAGCCCAAATCGAACAAGAGAAAAGGTGAAAGACAGAAAATGCAGACAGCGCAAAAGAACTTAGCAAGAGCAAAGGGCGAGGGAGCCCTGGCTCAATGTAACGTGCGCAAAGAAAAGCAGCATGGCAGCTAGGCCTAGGCCAACATAACAAGGCAGGCAACAATCCACAAGACACCCTCCCCTGGACAGTCCGGCGGCCAGGACAGAGGGCACAAAAACAAAACAAAAAAAATCCAGTAGAGTACAGGGAGCGCCCAAACGGCGGAGGACAAGTCAATCCATGAAAGTGTAAGTGCAGAAAAAAGCCATACCCTCCAAGAGGACATCATTGGAATCGTCAAAAAACATAGATGCCATCCAATCCATGAGATCAAAAGAGCAGGAATGCTCCTCAGCAGAGGGAGCATCCAAAAGCAATGCGGGACAACTTGCGTGATAATCGAAATAGCTTTGATGTAGGAGATCCTGGGCAGCCGCCCAGATATCCCATTGCGCCAAAATCCCCAGTGCAGCCGCACGCGCCATACAGCCGGCAACGGAACAGTCCTGCTCATGGGCCTCTAAGGGACCCATCAACTGAACAAAATCCGGAACAGACAATGACGAATTGGAGAGGCAATAATCCAAAGTCCAGGTGAAAGGACAGCGGACACAAGTCATTACAGGTTGCACGCAAGTGAAATACGCAAAGCGAAAAGAAAGAGTATATGACACACTCAGTGTCGCCAATGGCAAGACACCAAAACCAGCCAAAAGGCGCTCACGGAGCAGCTGGAGGCGGGCCGGATCGAGCAGGTCCCATCGGGGAGCAGCCATTGCGCAGAAAACAAATTAATAGCAGGACACCAGCCGCCAAAGCGATGATCAACGGGAAACCGCCAAAGACGCTGGAAAAAATAGAATGAATAAATGCCGGGATGACACCAAAAATAGTTTGGAAGGAGGACACCAAACCAGACCCTACGACCTTAAAAAAGTGTACCAGACCCTCAGTGTTAGATGCGTTAAAAATACGATGAATTAACTCCCCAAAATGTTGGGGGAGATTAGTGTTCAAAAGGGCCTGTATTTCACTGTGGGTACTCGCCACCTGGAGAATGAATGTCTCCCGGGCGGACGTGAGCATAACTTCCTCGTTCAATAATAGTGCCTTTATTCTGCTCAGTCTATTGAAATCTGCCTCCATGGTAGGGATGGAAGGCCAAATAGAGATATCAACCTTGCCATGAGGGGGAGGAAAAAGCACATTTTTGCAGCAGACAACCCTGTGCGAAACTGTTACAATGTAAGGAATGCCAGCCTGCAGGCCACAACAGTTTTCGTTATTTAAAAGTAAATAACTACCATTGGAAAGGAGAGTGAAAGTAGGAGAAATAACAGGAGCAGGAATACCTTTCAGCACACAAGCAAGATTAGGAGCGGAAACGCTACATGAGCCATGCAATTTAATGTGTTTACAAATAAGCGAATGACCCATAGTCGAGTCGCAGGACTCCCCCGTGAGAAAGACTTCCTTGCCGTCCCGAAGGCATTTATACATGAAAGGCAAGGACCAGAGTTCATGCAGGAAAGCACTGCCCAAGGGCTGGTAACGGCCCACAGGATAATGTTTCATGCACGAGTCAAATTCAAACAAGGAAAAAGGTAAAGCGATAACCCCATGAACTAGCCACACAGCAGAATCGAGTTCTGCAACAGAGAACGGCAAAGGATCCATCTTTTCGATATGTAATAAAGTGTAAGTTGCATCTTTCATGGACATGAATTGCTGTTTGTCAGTTAAATTAAAAGGTAGAAACAAGGCAGAGGTGTTCAAAAAATGCCAAGGAACTTTACCTAACTTGAGCGTTTGTAAAGTCCATGCAAACTGCATAACTGAGCGCAATTGATTCTGACCATGATATAACACAGAAACATCATCTTGTACAATATCAACAACAGAGGACACAATATTCTCTAAAGTGTAAATGCGAGAAGACAGGGTATTAATACTATTGTCAACAACAGCAAGCACCTTTTCCAAATTTGCTTGATCTATTTCCCGAAGACGGGAAGCAGCTTCAATTTGTGACAGCTTCCAGAGTTCATTATACGTTTCATAAATGAATCTCTTAGGTCGGGGACCACGAGGTCCCAAAACAAAGTCGGACAGATCAATATTGCCTGAAAGGAGGGACAAATGTTGTTTAACAGAATCAAGGGACGAATGTTGCAGCCATTGTTTGCATAATTTACCAACAGAATATGTAGTGACAGTACGGGAAGCAGTAAATCTCGGATCAGGCCTATCCTGTGTGTAGCTAGTACCTGAGTCGTGAAAACGCATTTGACATGCATTAGATGATATAGGCCATACCAACCAGGGTGACAGATCGATCTCGGAAACATTAAACAAATTATTCTGTAACAGAGCCTGTAGGGTCGCCAGGGACAGGTTAAGACGTGAGCTATCATTGGGAAAACTCGACAAGGATGGAATTGAGGGCGTGTTTAATTGTTTAGTGGTAGCTAAGCCCCAACACGTAGTCTGATAAATAGAATCATTTAGGAACATAATTTGGGTAGGGATAAGGCAAGCACGGTGCAATGCCTCGGTTCCTTGTACCTGCCATGGCTTGGAGCCCCAAATAGATTTCAAATCTACTGTATCCTCCCAGTACTCATAACCACCCACTGCTAGGGCACTTAAAAAGGAACCCGAATAAAGCAATTTGGTGTGTGTTAACATAATTTTCTGAGTTGACGTGGTATTTAGTCTAAAATAATAGGATGCGGGGTTTGACCGATTAAAATCAGTAAAATAGGTAAACTTATTTCGAAGAGTTTGTGAGCTACCTGGCAAGGGGTTTGGACAATGTTCCCATTGGGTGTAGTTAACAGAACTACGCAGGGCACTTGGCTTATGGAGAAAATGATTACCCCAATGTTGGTAACAATACAAATCGGCATAATTCGCAGAATTCATATATAAATCTTCAGCATTAAAAGATGCATAATATTTTAAATCGGCAAACAATGCTTCAACGGCATGCACATCCCAATCATCAGAATGAATGTTATTTTGTACTACATCACCCATTGAAACACGAAGGACATTAGGTACATTAATAATTTCTGTCGGACCATGGATTTGATAGTTCACTGCATCCCATACGATGCCATCAGCAACTGGAAAAGCTGAAATGTTCACAAATGTGTGGTCACGCTTCATGATGTGAGACGAGGAATGAGGAGCCAAAGTTCCAGAAACATAGTCTACAGCAGAGCGTTCAGGTAAATAGTGACCGTTGATTAGTAGAAAAAACACTGTGACAAAGCCAATGGACATGAACAAAAAAATCAAGAAAAGTACCAACCAGATGTATGTCCAGGGTGGAATCAAAAAATTGTCTCTAAACCAGGATACAAAAATACTGAACTTGGATGGGACTTTTGAAGAAGTGGAATCCGAATCAAAGGAATAACGAGTCGGGCCAAGTGGCGTTGTTGGTTGATGCGCCACCGATTCAGATGCAGGATAGGTATACTCGTCCTCGTCGATGTTGGTGGAGAGTTGGGGATCAATTATAGTTTCAGGCAAATCAACCATCTCAATTACAGCATCAGCGACCGTTCGTGTAGATGGGCCACGAACATATGTCCGATAAATGGCAGGACAAGAGACCGCTGGTGTGACACTATTCAGGATCGGCCAGGCGCTGTAGCTTGACATTTTCCACTGAGATGTATCTGTTCTCCTTGCGACCAGGAAGCGGTGGTAAAATGACTGTACGTGTTCCCTTCAAGCCCAGAACTGGAACCGGTGCACGAAAAGAGGGGCCGAATTCTTTTTTGTTTTCAACCTTCTCTCGAACCAGTTCTCCAACCTTTGGAAGCCAGCCGGCTACCGGAATCTGCAACGCAGGATCTGTGGCTGAAGGCAAATGTGTAGTTGCAAGTTTGTCTCGGGCTTCTTGTAAGTCCTGTAACATAGCAGAATGATTATCTACATCAAACTTGGCGGATTGCGCCGCGATGTCTGGACCCTCAAGGTCAGGCACAAACATTCTTATGCCAAAGAGCATTTCGTATGGGGTCCGCCCACCCAGAGGTCTTCTAGGGAGATTATTAAGTGCACGCTGAACGGTATACAAGTGGGCCAGCCAGTTCCTGCCAGTACCTATAACTCTAGCTGTTAAGGATTGCTTTAAGTCACGGTTCATTCGTTCAACGATAGAGTTGCCCTCAGGCCTATACGGAGACGAAAATTTCACCCGCACCCCAAGCGAAGCCATTGCATCCTTGTAAGCCCTAGAGGCAAACGCCGGACCTTGGTCCGAATGGAAGGTGCCGCATGCGAAAATTCCCACAAAGACACGCAAATCCCTGATTACATTTCGAGCGTCAGCACTACGTTGTGGCCAGACCCAGAGGAACCGTGTGCACGAGTCCACTGCTACTAAGATGTATTTATAGGCAGTGTCTGATGAGAATGGACCGCAGTGATCCAAGTAAACACACCCAAAGGGTCTGTTAGCAATGCAGAGCGGGGTCTGTGGAGGGCGTGTTACCGTGGAAGGCTTAATCTGTTGACAAACGTCGCAGGAAAGCACAAAAGCACGGGTGTCTTTATACAATCCACGCCACCAATAACGCTGCTGCAAGATGGAAACTGTAGCTGACACACCTGCATGAGCAGAAGCCATGCCTTCGTGTGCAGCTGATATCAAGGCACTCCTGCGGTCCGCGTTGGGGATCAGCCGATCTCCAACGTCAGGTATTGTTACATAAGGAACCTGTTCGGGACTTAACTTGTAAGAATACTTGGAAGGAAAACCTGTAGGGTAATTAACACCTTCCTTTGTTGCAGCAATAGCTGCTAGAATAACAGAGTCAATTTTAGACATGGACCTGGTAACCGCTGCTACTGAACACGTGACTACTGCCGAACGGGCAGCTTCATCTGCCAGATCATTACCAATAGCGTGTGCGCCCACCCGCTGATGGCCTAAGGTGTGAACCACCTGTGTGAGGGGCAGACGTTGTTGCAATTCTGCCACTCGAACCCAAAGCATTTTATGCTTAATTGTGCTCCCTTTTGCGTCCTTGTAGTCATTTTTCGACCAGAAAAACAGATTGTCATTGTAAGATTGTACACAGTAGAAGGAATCACATACAATAAGAGTGGTCTCCTCCTGAGAAGCGAACTCAAGCGCAAGTAGCAATGCATGCAGCTCGGCCAATTGTGCGGTACTATCTCCAAGTGTGCGTGTGTGCACTACAGAGGATTTGAACGTTCCATCAACAAAAGAACCCGCGACAATAGCACATGCAGCTGAATAAGCGTGCTTGGACCCAGTGGCCGGTTGCGCCGAACCATCGGTGTAGATCACACATTTGTAATCCTCAAGCGGCAGTAAAAACAAAGGAGGAGGATGAACAAATTCATACTGCAAGAACTCCTGAGTCTGAAGAGAAGAATCGAAAATAAAGGTGACGTCTGATGACGTCAAGGATGTAGCCCATTGTATCCAACGGGGATGCATTGCTTTTGAGTTCGGTACACTTGCCTTTGTTACTGCCTCTAGGGCAGGACAGGGTGTTACCACCAGAATTCGCTTTCCCTGTGCCAGTGCGCGTTCTTTTAGAATCGCCATTTGCACTGCAGTTAGAACTTTTTCAACAGATGTAAAGCGCAATTCAGCGGAAGTGTACAGATGCGACTTGTATGCGATGGGCACTGTATCACCTTCATTAAAGGTTAAGTACGTGAATCCCACCGCCCCCGGAATTATTCTAATCACCAGGTTTGTGTGGTTATCACGAGTCAAAAGATATTTAGACTCCAATAGGTCTGTCTGCAAAGACTGCAGAATCAAGGTATGCTCAGGCAGCCAGCAAGACCTTGAATAAGTAGGTTGTATCAAAGCATACAAAGGCTTGATACGCTGGGCATATTCGGGAATGTAAGTACGCCCGAAATTCAGAAAACCCAGCAAAGACTGAAGTTTCTTCAGAGTATTTGGGGGGCACAAATGTGCACATTTTTCCAAGAAATGGGGGCTAAGCCCTTACCTTCGTTGTTGAGCTCATAGCCCAAGAACAGAACGGTAAATTCAGCAATGTGTGACTTAGCAAAGTTAAATTTGTAACCCTGCTCCGCAAATTCAAGAATAATGCGGTCCACACGAGACAGATGCGGAAATAATTCGTCGTCCGTCAGATAAATGTCATCAACGTACGAACATGCATCTTGGTCTATGCTGTCTAGCAAAGAGACAACACGGGCGGCGAATACACCCGGACTATTTTTGTAGCCCATGGGTAAACGCCGGAACTGGAATAATTTACCACCGGATGTGAATGCGGTCCATTGACCACTCTCCGGGGCTAGGTTGTGCGTGTAGAAACCGTTTGAAAGGTCAAGTGTCGTTTTGTATTTTTTACGAACAAGACTGTCTACAAGCGCAGAACTGTGTGTATTCTGCACCGCAAAGTTCCGACAATGAGAATTTAAATGCCGGTAATCCAAAACTAAGCGGTACGATCCATCGGGTTTAGAAACCACGAATAGGGGATTGTTCATAGGTGATACGCATGGTTCGATTACTCCCTGATATTCCAACTGTGTCAGAATTTCGGAGACGGGGCCTTTTGCCTGCCGTTTGATGGGATATTGGGGTTGTGGCTGCGGTAGTGACCGCAAAGGTATTGCATGGGGAGGTGATTCTACGTCCCATCCCACATGGTTGCGGTATAACGCTGGAGCCAGGTACACAGCCCACTCAGCTGCAAGTGCTTCAGCTTTGTCTTTTGGGACATGCCTTGAAAAGCTTGGAAGGATTACCTCCTCTCCTTCATGTGCAGCGAGAACGAATGGGGGTGGCCAATCCACCTCTGCTAACAAAATGTCATATGAAGAGGTTAGATTTTCCCAAAAAATCCCTGTTATTTCACGCGGTATATCACCTTCAATTTGGATGACTATGTTGTAAAGTCTGTCAGGGGGTGCCACTCTGGTGTCAGCTGTCTCTACAGTAACGAATGTTTCAGTTGCTGTCGCCTCCATATGAGGACGTAGCGCCTCCCGCACTATGGTAACTTCCGCGGCGCTGTCTAGGAGGGTCACTGCCCACGTCCAATTCAGGAGTCTCGTTCTCACGGTCTGTGGCATATTTCGCTGTTACAGCGGCAACTTTTTTCTTCTGAAATTGCGGTCGAGAAAGGTGAAAGTCTTCTGCTTTCCCTCTGACTTGTTGTCGAGGTTGGTCTCGCTCCTGGGGAGCCTCTCGGCCCCTTCCTCTATCTTGCCGTCCTCCTCCACCAGCCTGTGACGAAGTCTGGGCCTGTGAAGAACGAGGAGAACGCGTATCAGAGCTCTGAAACCTTTCTGGTGATTTAATTCTCGACCTATCACGTAAATCATAAGTACGTTCAGAAGAAACCGAAACTGGGGAAGCGCCTCTCGACCCCGGCTTCTTTTGTTGCTTACCCTGTTTTTTCTGTCTCCAACTCTTTTTAGTGAAGACTGGTCTATCATCTTTCTCAGATGTACTTTTTGTTTGTGTAATTTGTGGTTGCGATTGAGTTTGCATTTTTACAAAAGGCTTGTTGCCTAGGCTATTTCTTCCAATTGTTTTATAAGCCCGGGCTATAATTTTCGGTAATTCGCGAGGCCTGTCCAACTCTGGGACCAAAGCCAAAGCATTCGCTACTTGAAAGTTCATAGCATCGCCCTTGACATTTCCAAGGATCAGTTCAGCTACTACATCAAACACTCCCACTAGTCTCATCCCTAATTCCACAGCCGCTTCAGGGCCATGTTCGTCTTGTACTTTTTTAATTACAGAGGGTAGAACCGTCATGGAAGGAGTACCAAAACATTTTGAATAAACTGCTGCGAATACCTTACCCCAGTTTTCACATGATGTCAAATCGGGGATTAAGTCTTTTGGCAAACTTATCGTAAGGATGCGGTGTTTATCCACTGGGGATGTATGTGGAAACACCGCTTCTATCTGATCGAACTTTTCTGCAAGCCAGTAAGGATAATCGTCCTTATTTTGTGGACGTTTGCCCATCACAGAATTTACCATGACAGGACTTATGGTCACTCCAGCTGCAACAGCTGGTTGGCCAGCGACTACAGGAGCAGCTCCATGGAGGCTACCTGTAACGTATGTCACTAAGGCTCGATGCACTCGCACCAGTTCGGTATGCATAGTGCGCAGATCCGCAATCGATAATGCCAGATAATTTGGATGCGGGGTATACCCGGCCAATACAGGCCAAGTGGCCCCCTCAATGGATAAGGGGCCTAAACGAACTGCGGTAGTTGGTTGTGGGAGGGCGCCATTAAACCAAACACGGTGCTGCCAAGCCGTGAGAGGCACTTCAAGATTAGTATAGGGTCGATAGGCAGCAGGAATAGCGGTGGGTTTATATTCATGAAACAGCTTATCACCTGCATCCACCGCCTCAAAAGTGATCCAAGTGTAAAACACTTCAAAGTGATAAGCCGGATCGGCTTGAACCACAAAGACCAACTCGACCCCAGCATCGGGCACTCCGTATACACCTAGGTGTTCTCGGAGTGGTCCTCGGCTATGTGCAGCTATCGCCACACCAGCCATAACTAAACAACTGTATTCGACAACCTAACAGGGAGCACAAAATGGGTTATTTATGTAACCTTTTTTAATAACTTCAAGCTTGAAAGAACCTATAAAACGTTCAATATAGGAGGTATCACCGTCACTTACGCCTCCGGAAGCGTACGTGAGGGTTTTGTGGACAAGCACAAGTACTACTCAAGCATCTCGCAGATAAGCAGCCCCACGTTGGTCGCGCCATGTCATAAGGTTTCTGCACATACACAGAGCTATGCACAGGATAATAGGACCCCGGAATACAGTGGTTTGCCTACCATATACCGTAGCACCCAAAACCCCAACCCAACTAGCTTAGCATCCCATTAGTACCAAAGCACCAATGATTGGACAACCCAGAACACGGTATCTTTATCTCAGGACTCGCAGAAGCAAGAACACTCTTTCGTCACTCACTCGTACTTGTCCACAATGCGCGTATGAAGAGACACAGGGTAGATTAAAATATTTATTTCAACTTACGTGCTCTAAGGTACAGTACACGTGTCAGCACTAATAGCATAATGCATATGAATAATATAAGCAGCATGGTTACAATTCCATAGAATACAAACGGGGAAAGCATTTCATAACTCAGTGGATAAATGTCTAAATAACATTACCACCCTCCCCGTGCAGTAAGATAGTTTATTATAAAAATAGAAGACCTCTGGGCTTTGACTAGCGAACCCTCATACCTCGGTCTCTAGATGCAGAACTACATCAGCAGACAATCACAGCTCTTCTCCCTGGAAAGGATTCCTCCAAGTGTGTTAAGCGCCAGTAAAACTGCAGTATTAAAGGCACACCAAGTTCCATGGCATTTGCGCCTAATGTTATGTCTGGGTGCGCGAGACTGGCCATATCAGGAAGAACCGAAATACATTGTTATGTGACCTTGTACATGTTGTGCAGTCTGAGCCCAAATCGAACAAGAGAAAAGGTGAAAGACAGAAAATGCAGACAGCGCAAAAGAACTTAGCAAGAGCAAAGGGCGAGGGAGCCCTGGCTCAATGTAACGTGCGCAAAGAAAAGCAGCATGGCAGCTAGGCCTAGGCCAACATAACAAGGCAGGCAACAATCCACAAGACAATACCTCCAACTACTTTGAAGGACAATGAAATATAGTCATAGTATTGTAGCCTCACTATATCACATGCGTTTATCACATGGCAGTAATATTGCATTGCACTAAAGGATGTAACCCAGTGCTAAATTTGAGCCGGTGGTTTCCGGTGCTCGGCACCGGCACTTAACACCCTGCCACATGGTGGTGCTGTTTGTGTAATTTAGAGATTTGAAAAACAACAGTTGTTTATTAATTTAATATACATGAAAAAGGACTAATACCTGCCACCCACTATTGTTATAGCTTTGGGGGCCTGGAATAGCCTGAATTGTCTCACGTGTAGTGATGTGATGGTTAGTAGTTGTGTTGGTGCTGTCATTGACAGCGCTGGCACAGGCAATGGGTGGTGCAAGCTGTAGTGGCCTCCTGATGAGGGCCCTGGCACTTATTTTGTTACAAATTAAGCACTGATGTAACCACTACGTCCTATGGTAAATTAGGTAAGTCGATGTGGAAAGAAGAATAGTAAATATGGTTACCATGGCAATGTAGTGGTAGGCGATGCGGAGGATGCTTTATTATTGAAGCTCAATATTCGTCCAAATAGTGTCCTACAGCCTTCATAGTGGAACATGCCATTAATCTAGGCGGGTGGGTTTAGAATGATGCACACATGCTGTTATGCCCATTAAGGGCATTATACCAATGTGATTGCTTACATACTCAATCACTCATATTCATTTTTAGGTCTGGCCTTTGAGACCACTTTAGTTATCTCGCAAGACTATTGTTTATTTTTTCAAACATGTAATACATAAAATACATAAATAGAGGGGCTTTTCGTCATCCGGCTTCATCCATTGATGGATTACCCTGTCATTCACGTTTTTTGTGTCCACCTCAGCATTCAGCATGAAACACTGAATCAGCCCACTTTATCCTCTGACTCCCTTCACATGGAGTGACTGCACAAAACCTGTGCACATTAACCACAACTGCTTAAAAATAGTTGCTTTCTCTTCAGTGACAAAGCTAGTTCAAAGTGTACTTTTTAAATTAATTTATATTTTAATATTAAATACCGTCTATTTATTTTGTATGCACGTTGGCTACCTAGTTACATGGGAATTTATTTTCCATCTGCTTTTTTATTTTTCTGGTATAGATTGCTTAAATGGCATTGTAATATTCTAGCTGCCAGTGATTTGAGGGCTTGGCTAGACTATTATTTTTTCTTGTCTCCACTGCAAACAATAACATTAACAAAGTGCACAGAGCAGCTTGAAGGCTTGTCGAATGACAAACATATTTGGTAAAGCAGCCACATCACTGAATGTTTTTCAGATGTAGCATTTTTATTGGAAACATATGCCAGCCATGTTTAGGTGGTGGCATATTGTCTTTTATTTCATTTTTGTGGTTCATAGTTGCAGTATTTTTTTTTAAATAATCGTCAGACCTATTGGCTTTGCCAATGCTTGTTGTCAGTGTTTCCAAGATGAGGCACTCATATGTGTGGGTTGTCACAGAGTGCATGAGCTGGCCACTCTTCAAAGTAGTCAAAGGTTGAGCCGTTAGATTTCTGCGAAATTTTTTATCTGGTGGTCTTGCCAGCAGCGCTTGCTGTGGCTCCTGTGTCCGTAAACTGGTTGGCTAGCGGCCAGTTCCGGAAGCTGCTAGAGCTTGAACTAGTATCTTCACCTCTGTCACTCCTGTTCTGCAGGAGCTTACACAAGTTTTTTTTTTGTCTGTAGCTAAATATTGCAAGAATTAATCTTGATTTATTTTGTCTGTAGCTAAATAATGCAAAAATTAATCTTGTCAATAGCTGCATTCTTCCTTCACTGCTCTGCTCCAGCAGTGGACATATGCCTTGTTCAAGATGTGCCCTCTACAGTAGTGCTAATCAACATTACCAGTGTCCTCTAATAGGCAACCTGGCTCCACACTGCTGCCCCTCCCACTCTCTTGCTGCTTCTGCTATAAAGCACCCGGTTACTAGATCAGACTAGTTTCTTTGTTGTACAACTAGTGCATTTCCCTTTGACTTTGTCTATCCTTGATCTGGCTAAACCTTTCTGTGAATCACAGAAGTAGAGTGTCCATCTTCTGTTCCCTAACTTTAGATTTCATTACTAATGCATTAAAACTACATATTCAAGTAAAGTTCTGTGGCCGTACTTTTGATTTACAAATAGAGTTCATAAACCTTTACAGATTCTGCAGACTATTTTCAAACTCTATTTGAGAGATCTGTGCAAAAAGCTTAATTGTAACTGTGCGAACTCTTAGCTCATGTAACTCGGTGATGATCATACACACTTTCCAATGTACTCCAGAGGAAATGTTAGAAGACCCTCCCCTGTGGAATTCAGTGGCGGCTGCCTTGGAACGAGGGTGGTGGGGGCGGGGCGGTGGCGGCATAGATTAAAAAACTTTAAAAAAAAAAATAAACGTACCTTCTCCGCCACGCCGCCACACGCCTCTTCCGCCACCGAATGCCTCTCCCCCGTCCTCGGTCTGCTGGAAGCACCCAGGATTCCTGACTCTCCCAGCCAATCACGACGCTGCTGGAGCGGCGTCGGGATTGGTCTGAGCGTCTTGTTTGGATGCTCAGACAGTACCTGGGAGCCTGGGCATGTTCTCCAAGGGGCTGTGCAACTCAGCTCAATGGAGAACATGCCAAGTGCGCATGATGGTTTGGCCGGCCCATTAGGGCCGGCCAAACTGTCATGTGCACTTCTCGGAGTGCAAACCACTCCTCCCTGCTCTGGCATCACAGGCCCAGCCCCACCCCGACTCCCACATAGAAAAATAAAATGATAATAACGTCCTGTTATCATCATTTTATGTTTATTTTTTGCACTGCTGAAATTTCAGTGGGGCGACACTCCTACGCCTTAGCGGAGGAGCCGCCACTGGTGGAATTATGGCACTTGTTCCCCTCCTGAAGAAAAGGATGGAGAATACAAACATACTTCTGCAAGGAAAATATTCTGCACTATGGTGATGGACCTGTCCTCACTCCTCCCTCTTTCCCAAAAAACATAAGGATTGCTTCAACTGCATCTTTGCAAGGAGTATCAAGCCTAAAGACAAAAACAATTCTCTTTCCTCCGTCCTGCAAAACTAATGGCATCCCGTTGCAGCTCTTACAGTTTGCGCGACTGATCGACAATGAGCGGTGTAATCCCAGTATGGATTTTGGTGCTCCTGGCCAGACCTGTGTCTCAATCAAACCATTCGAAAGGACAATGTCAATGATTTGCACGTAGAACCCATTAGGTCCTTTAAAAATGACAGACAGGGAAGTCTTAAACCTTAAAGGTTTCATTTTCAGAATGTAGTCATACAGAAATCAATTGGAATAGTCAAACCAATGAATCAATAAATCTGAGTGCAAAGCTCAGTTAAAGTACAGAAGTAAATTAAAGAAGTCCGTAAAGTTCAGGTCAGCAAAATACAAAGCATTAAATGGGAGAGTGATCCTGCATGGACTGACCTCCAGGGGTAAGTGGAGAAAGGCTCTATTATACATGCAAAAGAACACACTTTTATAGGGTTCTGAACAAAGGATTTCATACATTTACTGCGGTTGTACATTGTTCACAGGAACTGAATACCAATCAGAATTAGGCAGAGAGATACAGTTGTAAATGAATACATTTAGAACAAGCATTGGCATAGCCAATAGGTCTCGCCTTTGGGACATTACAAGTGGACTACTGTTAACATTTGCAAAAAAAGACACTAGAGCAGTAGAGACCTACCTTTCTAGGTAAAGGAAAGACAATACAAGCATGCGTAAATACAGACTGAAATGACACGACCTAATCCCTGATGGAAGCGTAGCCTTGTAAATGTGTAATTGCACGCAAGCACACCACCCCCTCCCCATTAGCTCTGCCACAACCTAGTCTACCCTGAGACCCCCTGCCCTTCAGCCCCACTCTGTCTCCCAACCTGCTGCCTGAAAAACAATTTACTTAAGGAGAGCACACCTTTCGGTTCTCCTTTCAGGATGACTTGACCTTTGTCCCAAAAACAGGGACATAAGCTTAAAACTAAGGAAAGCGTCGGGACACCGGGACAGTCCTTAGAAAACCGGGAGTATCTGGGGCGTCCGGTCACCCTATCCAAAATGCACCCGTGCCCTGCTGAGTGGGCGTGGCTCACTTGCTGCCCTTGTTCTGTGTTTTGGGTTTGTCTCTGACTTCAATGACCTTACACAGATGGCAGCACCCCCACTCTGAAAACTGTTCTAGCATCACTGCCTACAGCAAGCCAGGCCGATTAGCTTTGCCAAGGTTTGTTAGCAGTATCAGATGAGTAACAATACTGAGAAGCTAGAACTGAAACGTTTTCAGTTCTGACAGTGAGTGTGGATTAAACATTACCAAGGTCTGTAGAAGGAGTAGTAGTCTCTGGGGTAGTCATTCGCTCCTGTTCTCCCCCTCACTCCTCTGCAGCCGCAGACAGCGCACGTTTTTCTCCACATGTCTGATTCTCCATCTGCATGTTTGATCCTCTGCAGCTTGCACCCCGCAAGTGCGTCTCGTATCCGCTGTAAGCACTACGTTTTCTTATACTTTCACCCTGTCCATATTTAAACAGCTTGCACCTCCTTCACATTTTAGCCCATACACAATTACAAGGCACATGAGTGCATCTCTATGCGCACGCAGCAGAGAGGCCAAGGATCGGTTGTTGTGTAGGTAGGCTTTATGACGCGCTGAACCTCGCACCGCCCCAGTCTTAACTGTAGGTCACTTTTCACGACCTCTTCTAAACACTCATTGCCAGCTGAGCTCGCATAGAGGACCCGGTTCAGTCAGAACAATACCAGACAAGCTGCTTTAAAGTAACAAACGCAACATCGCAGTGTGCGCATGTTATGGCGCTGTCTCTTAAGGGTCTTTAATGAGAAAGGCTCGAGACGGAAACATGAATCACGGCATTTTTACAGCTGGTCTAAACAAGATCAGTGCTGAAAAGGCAATATGCAAATAAACTCCATTTGCATGTTTGATCCTCTGCAGCTTGCACCCCGCAAGTGCTTCTCGTATCCGCTGTAAGCACTACATTTTCTTCTACTTTCACCCGGTGCATATTTAAACAGAAAAAAAATGCCGATCGGAAACCAAATATGAAATGGGTAAAACCAGGGCGCATACCATGAGAAGGCTTCCCATCTCCCTCACCCTACTGTTGATGTATCTGTAATGGAAAGTGCCTCAGACAGAGAGGAAGCCTCCCTCTGCACAGCCCTAGTCTCAGGCAGGAGAATTGCTTTAAAAGAATCTGATCTCTGCTGAGCTGCAGGGCTGGGGGTTGAGAGGGGATCGGCTTCAGGAAGCACTGAACTGTGCAGCCCTGGCGATTGCTCCGCACCCGCAACAGGGGCAAAGAGCAATGGAGTGGGAGGGCAAGATGGTGCAGCCTCCAAAATGAGTTTAAATAAACATTTCAAAAACACGGTCTGAAAGCAAGTGGGAGTGGGCAGGAAAGAAAGAAAAAAAATGTCCCAGAAACAAGCACAAAACAAGCGCGGCCGCGAAAGTGAAAGCGACTGCGCTGTGTTTAATTAGTAACATGATCCACGACGAGGGAGGAATGCAGCTGCCACCCTGCGCGCCGCTGCTCGCTCCCAAGAGCAAAACGCTGTGGGAGTGAACCTTTAGAGAAGAGGTGGGACATGCACCCGCCTTTGGCCATTTGCGTGCTTTGATTATTGAAAGCCACACGCAAAGGCCAATAGAATGTGTGGGAGTTGCCAGACCGACACGGAGAAGTTTCGGGAAAGTTTGGAGTGCTCACAAGAAGCCTCACATAGAGCAGCGCATGCGCGCTGCGCTAGGCTCGACCTAAAAACTTGCATACTCCTGCAATGCAGAGCTTCTCACAGACACCACCTGTGCTGGAACAAATATTGTTACATAGTGTGCGAATCTACTGAGACAGCTAGTGCAACCTTGAATTTGTACACTTTTTTATTTGGAACCGCTTGTGAAGGTCACTGTCCTTCCCCGTGAAGCACATTCCAACCAATTTCTACTGAGACGCGAATATACAAGTTTATCCAGTTGACAATGAAATGCCATAAACAAGAGGAAGTCTGCGGCTTAAAATCTCGATGTTAGTCAAACTTTGAGTTTTCATTCGTGCAAAGTATTACATTTCATTAAAAAAATCTTTAGCACTAAAAATAGACATTCCAGAATGTTCCTTTGCTTGATGATGTCTGCTTTGGTTTTGAGACCTACTAGGACATTGTAAGAAATTGGGTTATTGGTTGAGAGGGGTGGAACCCCGATTCAGATAACCACAATCCTTGTCAGGGTGAACCACTAAAGTAACCAAGTTGCCCTGTGCTTAACCTTCTGGTAGTTTGGCACAAAAGCAGTCAGGCTTAACTTAGACACAATGTGTAAAGTATTTATGCAGCACACAAACAGTAACAAAATGAAAACACAACACAAGAAAAATCCCAAACCAATCATGAAAAATAGAGTAAATTTTAATAGATAAAGTCATACCAGAACAACAAAAATCCAATCAATAGTATTGGAGGTACACAATTTCAAAGTTTGGTTGAAAATAGTGCCTAAAAGCACAAACAGCCACTCACGGTCATAAGGTCATGTTAGGCCGGGGGAAAGTCACAAGTTCAGGCTGAATGTGATGCAGCATGGGTTGGATACCGGGACCAGACCAGTCCCGCTGAAGAGTTCCCTTCTGAGTCTGACATGAAGAGTTCCATTTGCGGTGGAGGTGGCCACGAGGAGCAGGTAGAGTGTTGCGGGTGATCGTCGCTGTAGCATTAAGAACCGGTGGAGCGTCACGGACGGTCATTGCTATAGCTTTGCACTGGTGATCACCACTGGCCGTCTCTGCTTTAGCACGAAGTGTGGCTATTGCGTTGCCGGCCGTTGCTGGCAATCGCTTTAGCGCGAAGAGCAGGTCTTACCAAAGTTTAGCATTGGAAGTTGTCGCAGGCAGCAAAGTGTTGGCGTGAACGTGAACTTTCATGGTCTTGTGGAGCCCAAACTTTGGGATTTTCACCTTTTCTTTTAAGAGGAGTACACTCTGTTTCCAGCCAAGGGTCCAGTCCGCCAGAGGCTCCGCTTGAGGATCAGGACTCACTCCAGCAGGCACCATCAGGGCTCAGGCAGGTCCAGTTCCAAGTCCAGACAGGTCCAGTTGCAGGAGGTCAGCAGCGCTGTTGCAGGAAGGCCAATGAAGCTTGTTGTAACACTTTAGCTCACACAGGAGGTCATTCATCTGACCCATGAAGTCACTCTGGTTAGCATAGGATGAAGGCAAGCAGGTCCAGTCTTCCTTCATAGACCGCAAGGCAGTCCTTCAAGCAGCAGGGCAATCCTCTGGAAGCAGGGCAGTCCTTCTTCTGGAACTTTTACAGATCCAGGAGTGTGCTGATGAGTGGCTCTGGAGGTCCAAAATTCATACTTGGTGCCAGCCTTTGTGTGGGGGATCCCTGTCCTACCCCCCCCCCCACATCTGGTTCTTGGAAGTGCTTCCCCTGTCAAGGCTCTAAACTGACTGGGGTGACAAAAGGCAGGGCAGGCCTGATGGCAGGTTCCTTTCTGTGTACAGAAGGCAAAGCTTTGAAGTGTAAGTGGCGCTTGGTACAGCTCCTCCCCAATCATCCTGTCAGGATGTCCCATCCTATCCACACCTAAGCCCCTTTTGTGTTACTGTCTGGAAGTAATACACAAACCCCAACAGCAGAGCCATGCACCGTCATATTACCCAGGACACTGGAAGAAGGCACAGTTTGGTAGGACAAGGAAATACCAACTTTTTAAAGGGGGCATTTTTAAAATTGTAAGAGGGCTTTAAATTACAATTCATTTGAGTGTAAACAGCATATCTTTATCTGCTCCCAATCTAAAGTTGCAAAAACAACAATTGATGGACAGAATGCAGAACAATGTCATACATTCACCCCAGTACAAAGATCTGGGCCTAAATCCATCGTTTTTTTGCTCACCATGCCATTCCAGTTTGGACCCAGCCATATGCAAATCAGTCTTGACCCTGCGCCCAATGGGAACAGTCCAGCCCGAACTGCCAGGCCAGGTCCTCCCTGGACTGGAAACAAGCATCCTAGGACCGGTTTCGGGCTTTCAGCCCTCATCAGCCAGGATAGCTTGACTCCAGTGGCATGGAGAGCACGGGACCCACGTCTGGGCATACCCGTCCCACTCGGGGTGACAAATGCAAAAACAACAATTGATGGACAGAATGCAGGACAATGTCATACATTCACCCCAGTACAAAGATCTGGGCCTAAATCCATCGTTTTTTTTGCTCACCATGCCATTCCAGATTTAACCCAGATCTCTTGACTGGGGGTGAATGTTTTGATTTGTTCTGCATTCCGTCCATCAATTGTGTGTCTTTTGCTTCCTCGCCCTAAGTGCGCCGGGTATGCCCAGACGTGGGTCCTGGGCTCACTGTGCCACTGGATTCAAACTATCCTGGCTGAAGAGGGGTGAAACCCCGAAACCGGTCCTAGGATGCTTGTTTCCGGTCCAGGGAGGACCTGGCATAGCAGTTCGAGCTGGACTGTTCCCATGAGGCACAGGGTCAAGACTGATTTGCATATGGCCAGGTCTAAACTGGGGTGGCATGGTGAGCAAAAGAATGATGGATTTAACCTAGATCTCTTTACTGGGGGTGAATGTTTTGATTTGTTCTGCATTCCGTCCATCAATTGTGTGTCTTTTGTGCCCAATCTAAAGTTAGCACTTATTTAATGTAATAAGCTAACCTATAGTCAACGGTAGAGATAGGCCTTCCAACAGTGAAAAACAACTTCAAGAGAAACACAGATGGCCTACTTTTTAAATACAATGCACCCTGCCCTATGAGCCTTTAGAGCCTACCTTTGGGTGACTTATAAGTACTAAATAGTAGGGTTTATGCCTGGCAAAGGTTTATTTTGCCAGGTCAAAATAGGAGTTTAAAACAGCACCACAGGCTGCAGTGACAGGCATGAGACATACTTTACAGGGCTACTTTAGTGGGTGGCACAATGGGTACTGCTGTCCACTAATAGCATTTATTTTACAGGCCTGGGTACAGGCAGTACCATTTACTAGGGGCGTACATGTTAGTTAAAGGGACCGATCAGGTATATGTTGATTGTGCCATGTTTTAGGGAGAGAGCGCAAGCACTTTATCACTGGTTAGCAGAGAAAAAGTGCACAGAGTCCTAATGCCCGAAACAATGGGAGCAGCAACAGAAGGCAAAAAGCTGGGGGTGACCCTGCAAAAAGGGCCAGGTCCAACAGACGTAATTCACGGGCCTTCTCCTTTTAGAATGATGACAACACAAAGCGCTTTGTAACGTATGAAACTGACGTTGTTGCCAAGAAGGGTGGGGTGCTGACTTAAATAACATGTCTGGCTTGACAGACTAGTTTTTCATTTTACTACAGCTTCAATGGTTCACTATTGACTCATGTGATGTGCACCGATGACTGAACTCCATAAGCACATATAATAAGAGCGTTAGACCCCTTAACAAGGGGAGTTACTTGTTCCTAACTTTGGAGATTTTCTTTTACTAATACTGTTTTTTTTACTGTAATCATAACAGCGTGTGTCAGCTCCTAGAATCAGCAGAAACATCTCTTTATTGAGTCTGGTTGTATATCTCTGCCTGGTTTTTTGAAAGACAGCTCGGGTTTTAGCCCAAAATGGTCTTGTTTTAAAAAGTTTGCATAAAAACCTCATATTTTCTCAAACTTCTTCCCTTGCTTCTTTTATACGCAGATTGCAAAACCATCGTGAAGTGCATGACCCTGCCGTCCATGTCTACGCCAATGAAGCTGGTGAGCCTAGAAGAAGCTCAGGCGCGCAGCCTCGCCGCCACCCATCCGGCCCGCAAAGAGAGGCGGGAGAACAGTTTGCCGGAAATTGGCCCCGTTCCCGGAACCTTCTTCCATACTGTCATCGACCTTCCCGATAACAAGTAAGAGCTACCTGACTAACTAACACTTCAGACGTGGAGTAATGGCAGGCATCAACCAATGTTCCAGCTAGGGAACTAGCCAAGTTACCACCTGCAGTACAATCGGTGAACCGACTGACTCACTGAGCAACCAACAGACTGGTCAACTGACTCACCAGCTGAGCTTAAATAGTTAGAATATCAGTGCTTAATTTGAGCTGGTGGTTTCCCGTGCTCGGTACTGGCACTTAATTGTCAACACGGGTGCTTGTGACAGTCTGCCACAAGCTGGTGCTGTCTGGCTAATTTCGCGATAAACTCAACAGCAGTCAATTATTAAATCAATATACATTAAAAAAACACTATTACCTGCAGCCCAAGCCATTCTTATAGCTTTGGAAGCCTGAAGTTGTCCGAATGATCACACTTGTAGAAGTATGATGGTTAGAAGTTGTGTTGTTACTGTCATTGGCATCATGGCAGGGGCAATGTGTGGTGCAAGCTGCATTGGCCCCCTGATGAGAGGACCTGGCACTTATTTGTTTTACAAGTTAAGCACTGTAGAATATGCTATGGAGCACTGCACTGGAGGGTGAGATTAGTGTTGCATTGCTCACCATAACTAGTGTGTTTCAATGATTAGTACAATATGTGTAATAAATATAACATTTTTGCTTCTGAGTAGACAACCATAGTTTCCCCTTTTGACAAACATTTTCATGATTTTGTTTCGGTCCTAATGTTATACTTTGGCTCCACGCCAGTGTAATGACCCACTGTGCATGCGCTTGTGTCCACGCACAGCATGCCCTGCCCCCAGCCCCACCCTCCATGCCCATGGCACCAACCACCTTGCCTAGTTGGCTTTGGAAGCAGGGTATGACCTGCTGCCAACCTCTGTGCCTGGCGCGAGTGCCTCCAGGATGCACTGGAAATGGCATTGGGTCTTTGCTATAGAATGTGGTGCATTTCTTTGTTTCTGGTCATGCCCTGTGCCCAGCAGCTATGCCACCCAAATCCGCTACGGATGGCATTGGCAGTGCACCGCTTCCTATGAGGGTGGCTTCTGGTCATTCCCTGTGCCCAGGCCCGATGCCCCCAAAGCCTGCTGTCCATGGCCTTGGGCCTCCTGCTCTAAGCTGTGGACACAGCATTCTGCGTGTGCAGCCTCAGTCCATGCACAGCAGACTCTGAGCCCAGCGTGTGGCCTTCGACTTCACACAGCAACTAGTCCAAGTGGCCATGGTCCAGACGTTTTTGGACGCAACGACTGTAAAATGCAAAGACTTTTATGGTAGTTCGTTTTTTTATGTGTTCTCTACTTTCTATTATTTTGAGTGAATAAGTTTAAAAACCAGTTCTAAAGCCACTTTCTGGTTCTCGAGCATTTTGTACCGATTTACGTTTTTTGGAGGAGAGGGGCAGATGTGATTTTCCATCGTACTGGGTTGATCCCCCTCCCCCATCCCTACAGCAGTTGGGCGCGACTAAGTAGTCACCAGTTTGAGACCGGTTTTGCATTTTATAATGGCGCCAGGTAGTGTATTTTAAGACTGTGACATGTTCTCAGACTGTCCTAGAACAAACAGTCCCAGAGCTGTTCTAGAACACAGTGGGAGGAGATAAAAACAGCTCTGAAGATAGATTGATGATTTTAAGCTCCTCAAAGTGCCCCCATCGCACCCCGAAAAAACGTGCCTCGTCGATCATTTGGCAACCCTGTTAATTACTCTTAGAGCCAACCTAGTTTTGTGATCACTGGAATACTGTGGCACACAACACGTAGAGAGAGGATGTCTGAAACAGTCGGACACTGTCAGGTCAAGTGAAGAAGGACTTTTAGTAACATGTTTAATGTCAACGTTCTCTTGTGCTGTTCTCTTCAGACAGCTGGACTAGCAGAATAAATAGCGGCTCCTAGCACCGATACAATGTGGTGTTTACTTATTTATTTGAGTCTCGCTAGTGCTCTAAATTTACCTGCACCTCAGAGAGCAGTCTTGGGTGAAGATGTGCAATGTATTCTGGAAATGGTCCAAGCAAGAGACTTAGCCATATGTTAATTTGTCCAGGAGTCAGATCTCGGTGACCTTAGTTTGGCAGCGTGAATCTATTATAGATTCACATGTCGCGTAGTCATATCTCAGTGTCGTTTGTTTGCCAGCGTGGATCTATTATAGCTTCACATGGTCCTTCCCATAGCGCTGCAGCCGAGTGGTGGATGCTCAAGACAAGGCAACCACCTTTTAAGGAAATCACCCCGTGGGAGTTGTTTCGCGTGCAGACCCTCCCTCTGACGTCCATCGAGTCGGCACCAAATGTGGATTACGTCACATTTTGATCCAGGAGGCACACTGCTCTGACTTTTCCTCTCATATATATAGCAGTCAGACAAGTTTTTATAATTTCCTGGAATTCTCGATAAAAGAAGAAAGAATTAGATAGCAGAGCGTCAGGAAACAATTGTGTTTTTCCTTCGTGTCTGTAAGTAGGTCATATGAAACATTTGCACGTTACTTCTTCCCAGGGTCTCAGAGGCGTCAGGAGATTGCTCCTTGTCACTAACCTCGAAAGAGACGCACAACTAGGACGTTTGCAGTGAGTTACCTCTATGGAGCCAGTGGCGGCTCCGCCGCTAAGGCGGAGGAGCGTCGCCCCACTGCTCAGCGAGCAGTGCAAAAAAAGAAAAAGAAAATAGCAATAACAAGAGTTATTATCATTTAATTTTTCTTTGCGGGACTTGGAGGCAGGTCAGGTGGGGCGGGGCTTGGCTTGCCACCGTCAGAGCAGAGTGAGGAGTGATTTGCACTCCCTAAGTGCGCATGACGGTTTGGCCGGCCCTTTTGGGCCAGCCAAACCGTCATGCGCACTTAGCATGATCTCCACCGGGCTGTGTAGCACAGCCCGGTGGAGAACAAGCCCAGGCTCCCAGGCACTGCCTGCTTGGCCACTCAGAACAATCACTGCTGATGCAGCCTTGTGATTGGCTGGGAGAGGCAGGGAGCCTGGGGGCTTCCGGTTATGCGGACAGAGGAGAGGCTGCCCAGTTTCCAGGTTAAGTGTGACATACCCATGTTTCCAATGTGTTTGTGTGAAATTTCAATTCTATATGTATGACACTTTGAGTGGCACTAATGCAATTAGAAAAAGCAGTTGTATCCATTTAGCAATATAGAATTTAGAAAACTAACCCCTTCTTTCCAATACAATGGCCTAGAAACAGCTTCAAAACTGCTGCAATGTTTCTGAAGAGCATACTTAGGGCTCTCAAATTCCTCAGATCTGTTTGTAAATGGTTTGTCCGGTCCAGGTTTTTACTTTACATTCTGGAATTGTGGCACCACTCTAAATCCAGATCTACAAATCCCAGAATGCAAAGTACTCTAAGAGCAATTTCTTATGCAGGCCATATACAGCTGTCATGGTCTTAATCACCTTCAGTTTCCTGATGGCTATTGACATGCTTTTCTGCTGAAGTCCAGTTCGAGATGTTAGTAGTATTTTGAATGTGTTGCTCGCTGTGCTTGATAGGAGACTATTCGCATGCTCTAATCAGTGATAATACACATTCTGAATAAATGCAAAAATCATTCAGTGGGTTTTCATTAATTACATTTTTAGAAACACATAGCAGAAACAGAAGCTTGCTGTTTCAAGCTGTCACACAGACCTTGCACAGCAAAATATTCAACGGGTGCAAAATTGATTGTTTTTTATTGAAACTGTGTCTGGAAATCAGCAGCCATATTGTGAAAGATGCAACTTTTCTATAAATATCTTCAAGTCTGAAATAAATCATAAGTGGACCTTCGAACAGGAACTTCCTGGGATGACTAAAATCTGGTTACCGCATTGTAGGAAAGTGCCTCTTTTGACATGGTTCCAACCTTTTGCCTGATGTCTGATGTGATTTCGAACTGTAAGCGTAATGGATCCCTGCTAACCAGGTCCCAGCGCCAGTTCTCTTTCCAAAATCAGATCCCTAGTAAATGGTACCCCCGGTACCTATGGCATGGGTACTGAAGAGGGTGCTCTGGGGCTGCAGCACTGGTTGTGCTTCCCCAGGGACCCCTCACCAAGGCTATGCACTCTGCCGTTGGAGGCTGCGTGTCTTGGTGCAGAGAAATCCGAAGAGTCAACATGGCGCACAGCCTTGTGTGCCAAACCTCCAATACACTAAATAAGATATAGGTAAGTCACCCCTTCTGCAGGCCTTTAGCCCTAAAGCAGGGTGCACTATATCCTATGTGTGGGCCTATCATCATGGGTAGATATTCCCCTACAATGTCCAGTCTATACTGAGATGTTGTAAGTGCACAGGGAAGCCATAAAGAGTAAATGGGCGGGATGCTTGTCAATACAAGTTTCCTAGCTCCATGATGGCTTCACTGATTCCTAAGGTTTTTGTTAGGGGTGGGCAAAGAATTCCGCTCTGCCTGCGGAGTTCGTGGAGTTTTGCCCACTCTGCGCTTCGTGCGGAGTTCCGAAAAACTCAGAGAAGTGATGCGGAGCGGAATTTCCTTTTCTCGAGCGGCTCGCCAACTGTAAGTTGCCGAGCGCATGCTAGAAAAAATAACGAGCTAGACCTCCTCCTGGCGAGATTTCTCATCATGAGCAGTCGCGGCAGGTTGCGACCGCTGGCATTGAGAAATCTGCCATTCTCGTTGAGGAAGCTGCCGCTCGAGTAGAGCGGCAGAAAGGAGCAGCGCCCTCTGGTGAAGCGTAGTGCCGTTCGCGCTGATTTTACAGTGCGAGACAAGTTCTTGGCACTATAAAACAGTACGAGCAGCACAACTTAAAAGACTCCACCGCTGGCAGAACTACGCAGAGTGCGGCGGAGTTTTTCTGGTACTTCGCGGAGTTCAGCGAAGTAAAACTCTGCCAACTCCACCCAGGCTTAATGTTTGGTACCAAACATCTTGTCTTAATAAACCCTCACTGATGCCAGTGGTGGATTTATTAATACATTCACCCCTGAAAACCTACCAAGCACTGGTGTGGTTCCTGACTTGTTTTTGCCAGCTTGCCACTACCAGACATGCTTATGACCTCATGGGGTGACAGCCAACACTCTCAGAGGACAGAGACAAAGCCAACTCTGGGCAGAGGTGCTTCACACCTGCTCCAGGACAGGATGACCTTCCTGTGTGTGAAGCTTCAAAGGCTATGCCACCCTTGAAACCCAAACCTTCAGATAGTGGGGGAAGCCAAGCCCCCTTCCCTGCTCCACGTTTGGCAGGAGTAAAGGCGGTAAAATTAGTTAGATTAGGAGGAGGGTCTCCTCTTAGCCTACACCACCCCTAGGGCGGGGCAGGTAATGTGAACTCCTCTCCTGAAATTCTATCTTCTTGAAATGGTGAAAAAAAACCTTATCAGAGCTAGGGTAATGCCTCTTCCCACAGGAAGTGGTCACTAGAAGGTGTAGACACCCTAAAGGTAGGTAGCCCATTAGCCACTACCCGTCTTCCCTTGTAACGCCCCTAAATTCAGTATTTAGGTGGCAACCAGTGGTGGCCGGTATCTCAGAAGAATGGCGGGCAGTGAGGTTACAGGGGTGGGGGATGGACGACACAAATAAACAATAAAAAAAGACAACTTACCTGCCGCATCACCGGATCACCGTATCGTGCTCTTCCAGGCTCCTCTTCTCCGCAGGCACAGGCTCCACTGGCTAATGCTAACGCTGCTTTCATGCTTTCGATGCTTTCGTGGAGAAGTGTGGCTCAATGGTTAGAGCGGCAGACCCTGATGCAGAGATCTGGCCCAGGACCAGGGTTCAATTTCCGCCTCGGCGGGTCTTGGGCTCAATTTCCTCGGACCTGATAATTCTCGCCTCGGTGCCTATTCTAATCATGGGTCCCACTCTGCAACTCTGGGCAATAGCTTGCTTAATCTCCACAACGGCCCCAACAGCGCTGGGATGCCTGGCTTCACCTTGGAGGTGCCCAGGAGTGGACATTTCACAGGGAAAAGCCAGGAAGGGTTCCACAGCGGTATGCGTACAGCGCCGGGACACCCCTTTGGGGGTATAAGTGCGCTTTACAAGTACAAATTTCATTTTCATTTCATGCTGCTGGTGGCAGCATGAAAGCAGAAAACTGCTGCTAAAGCGGCGATAATGGGCTTGATAATATGCCCTGGAGAATTCCAATAGAAGCCCATGTTCACACCAGAACATGGACTTCTATTGGAATTCTCAACCGGCGATAATTTTTAACGCCGTTCTTGATAATATGCCCCTTCATTTTAGTGCACTGTACAGAGAGGCATCCTGCAAGGTAAGAATGCCAAAGTAAAAAAAAAAAAAGTAATTCACTTTCCTCGCAGACACTCGAAAATGGCTCGAGGGAAGCCGCTGATAAAGTTATGGAAATAAACTCCACACGCTCCTTTTCCCTGCAGTTGCTACAGCAGCTCAGTGCTCGAAATAATAGCAAGCAGGCGCCAGCAGATGGCGCTCTAGGATCATTAAACTACGAGTCTGCTCCCAGAGACGAAATACCTTGTTTTCTTGTATTCAGAATACATTAACGCTTCCCAAAAATCTATGTAAAATAGTCCTGCTTCGTAAACGTTATTGCGAACTAATTTTGCCTTTTGTAGGCTCGTTCTTCTCAAATATAATTGACCAATAGCTGTTGCCTTAAGCTACAAAAAAAACTTTTTTCCTTTGAGCCACAAAGATAATTCAGTGAGATGTGCTCTTGTTTAATCAGCGCGTGCAGCCTAGTAGTGTAGTTAGAGGTTCTAGTTATTGCAAGACTGACTCCGCCTTTCATCCTTCAAAGTTTAATGAAACGAGTACCAGTTGTCTTTGCATCCTAGGAACCTGATTTACTCGGTTGTAGAAGAAGGAATACAAATCCAAGCACGCAAATACAAAATCTTGGGCCACACACCAATGTGGACAGGGGAGCTGTGGAAATAAGTGTCTCTCTGCCCCTTAGTACTCCAAGAACAGTCCAAATTAAGTCCTCTGTACTTTTTGCCCCGTGCAAAAATGTATGAGATGTGGGGGGAAATTTCCTAAGAAGTCGAAACACGCAGCAAACAAAGTTGCCACTGTTTGCGCAGTTGCTCTCTCCCCTACCACTGGTGCAGTTCAGGCTGCCTTGTGCTTGCACACCCGTGCACCATACTGCAGAGGTCTGCTCGATGCCCTGCATAGGTTTTATACTTGAAGGGCCAGTACAGAATACCATGCGTAGACATCATGCCTGCCAACTCACACAGTGCCACTGTGAGACACACGATATCGGCTCCCATCACACTGCCTCCAGGTGAGGAGCCGGTACTGCTCGGCACGAGGCCCCGCCTCCTCCTGACACGGTGAGATTGTTCTTCAAGTTGGCAGGTATGAGACATACTTTACAGCTGTTTACACTTTGTATATATACTGTGCAGTGTAGCACAGATGCAACGTTTGAAACATTTGGAGTCATTTAAACAAAGCTCTAACTTTGACTGCCTCGGGAAGGAGTAATTGTTTGGTGCCAATCTCGGTCTACCAGTGTTAATAGATAGGGATTTATGTCAAACCCCGGTGGGGTGGGGGGATGTGACACCCATGGGGTGTCACATCCCCCCCCCCTCCCAACGCTGCAAAGTATCACAAGTGCTATTCTAAAACTAATTCTCGGTGCAACATTTTCCACTAGAAAGTAAATCCCCAAACTACACTTTGCTCCAGTTTACTTCCCTTTGGGGGACTCTGCATTGGTGCAGTTTAAGTAAATCTTGGCTGTGGTTTAGAGCAAAACGTCTTTGCTCCATTTGCAGGACAATGGTGCAAAATGGAATTGCTATATTTCTGGCCTGAGTAAGTATGTAATATGCCCCTGGGATCACTTGTACAGAGCAAAGCCTTTAAGTTTGCATCATAATGAATTCACAAGGTGTAGACTTGCCTAGATCAGGGTGCCCAACGTAGGTCCAGGAGGGCCGGGTCCATGCATGATTATTAGGATTACCCCTTGAGATAACTCAACAAATAAAGAAATACCCACATTCACATACATTTTATTCAATCAAATACAACTCTTTTATTTAGTGTTGATCCTGAAAATCAGGCTTGGGTCCTGCCTGCCCTCTGGCCCTAGAGGCTGTAGCTACCTGGCTTCTTATAATGAGAGGTTCTGTTCTCAACCATTCATTGGACAGACCTGTGTTTACTTTTTGCATCTGCTTCAGAATGGAGGGTGCGGCTGAGGGCACTGCCCTCTGCCGTTGTTCCCAGGGCCCTGGATCCGCAGAGCCCTCCGTCTGGATGAGCAGGCTCTGCCCTCCCGCCCCGTGGAGGAACATGAGGGGCCGGTGGGACAGGCCCGACCGGTCGGCCGCAGGCGGGCTCGTCGCCTCTAGGTCTGAGGCAGGAGATGGTGTGGCGCAGAGACCGGCATTTCTCTCTAGACGGGGATGTGGTGCATCACAGATGAGAGGCCCGTCGGTAGGTGGCGCTGCCGGCTGCAGACAGTGCGCCCACCCCGGAGGCGAGCATGCCTGACCCTGGTAGAGGAATGCTGTCAGGGAAACCTTCAGGTCACTTAAGGTGTTATCACTTCTGTGCAGAAAGCCAAGAATCCGGGGCCCTGGCGCATGCACAGAAAGTGCATTCCACTGCATGCAGCAATGATGTTTGTATTTACAGAAATGTGGTCTTACTGCTTCGAGAACTGTAAGAATGTCACGTCCCTGCACAGGAAATCTGTGTCCATCAGCACCAGCAAAACGCTAATTCTGTACCTTTTAATGCACAAACACATGCAAAAGCAACGGTTACTCTGTATTTACGCGTATCTTTGTGGTAATGACACGAATACTGTTTGCGGTAACACATTTACTGAAAGTGTGGCATTACTGCAAATGCTGTAAGTAATGTAAGTGCTGTGAGTTCAGGGTTAGCAGTGTAAGTGCTGAGTGAAAGGTGTGCCCTTGTTAGTGGAGTATGACTGGTATGCCCATGTGAGAGATGGTGACCAGTGCGTCCATGTGAGTGAAAGGCGAGCTGTGCAATGGACGGCTAGATTCCCGGGTGAGTGGAGGGTGAATGGCGAACCAGCGTCAGTGTAGGGTGAGGAGTGAGCTGTGCAATGGACGGCTAGATTCCCGGGTGAGTGGATGGTGAATGGCAACCCTGCGTCAGTGTAGGGTGAGGAGTGAGCTGTGCAATGGACGGCTAGATTCCCGGGTGAGTGGAGGGTGAATGCCGAACCTGCCTCAGTGTAGGGTGAGGAGTGAGCTGTGCAATGGACGGCTAGATTCCCGGGTGAGTGGAGGGTGAATGGCGAACCTGCATCAGTGTAGGGTGAAAAGTGAGTTGTGCAATGGACGGCTAGATTCCCGGGTGAGTGGAGGGTGAATGGCGAACCTGCGTCCATGTGAGTGAAAGGCGAGCTGTGTGATGGGCGGCTAGATTCCCAAGTGAGTGGAGGGTGAATAGCGAACCTGCCTCAGTGTAGGGTGAGGAGTGAGCTGTGCAATGGAGGGCTAGATTCCCGGGTGAGTGGAGGGTGAATGGCAAACCTGCGTCAGTGTAGGGTGAGGAGTGAGCTGTGCAATGGATGGCTAGATTCCCGGGTGAGTGGAGGGTGAATGGCGAACCTGCGTCAGTGTAGGGTGAGGAGTGAGCTGTGCAATGGACTGCTAGATTCCCGGGTGAGTGGAGGGTGAATGGCGAACCTGCATCCATGTGAGTGAAAGGCGAGCTGTGTGATGGGCGGCTATATTCCCAAGTGAGTGGAGGGTGAATAGCGAACCTGCCTCAGTGTAGGGTGAGGAGTGAGCTGTGCAATGGAGGGCTAGATTCCCGGGTGAGTGGAGGGTGAATGGCGAACCTGCGTCAGTGTAGGGTGAGGAGTGAGCTGTGCAATGGACGGCTAGATTCCCGGGCAAGTGGAGGGTGAATGGTGAACCTGCGTCCATGTCAGTGAAAGGCGAGCTGTGTGATGGGCGGCTAGATTCCCGGGTGAGTGGAGGGTGAATGGCGAACCTGCGTCAGTGTAGGATGAGGAGTCAGCTGTGCAAAGGACGGCTAGTTTTCCGGGTGAGTGGAGGGTGAATGGCGAGCCTGCATCCATGTGAGTGAAAGGCGAGCTGTGTGATGGGTGGCTAGATTCCCGGGTGAGTGGAGGGTGAATGGCGAACCTGCGTCAGTGTAGTGTGAGGAGTGAGCTGTGCAACGGATGGCTAGATTCTCGGGTGAGTGGAGGGTGAATGGCGAACCTGCGTCAGTGTAGGGTGAGGAGAAAGCTGTGCAATGGACGGCTAGATTCCCGGGTGAGTGGAGGGTGAATGGTGAACCTGCGTCAGTGTAGGGTGAGGAGTGAGCTGTGCAACGGATGGCTAGATTCCCAGGTGAGTGGAGGGTGAATGGCGAACCTGCGTCAGTGTAGGGTGAGGAGTGAGCTGTGCAATGGACGGCTAGATTCCCGGGTGAGTGGAGGGTGAATGGCGAGCCTGCATCCATGTGAGTGAAAGGCGAGCTGTGTGATGGGTGGCTAGATTCCTGGGTGAGTGGAGGGTGAATGGCGAACCTGCGTCAGTGTAGTGTGAGGAGTGAGCTGTGCAACGGATGGCTAGATTCCCGGGTGAGTGGAGGGTGAATGGCGAACCTGCGTCAGTGTAGGGTGAGGAGTGAGCTGTGCAACGGATGGCTAGATTCCCGGATGAGTGGAGGGTGAATGGCGAACTTGCGTCAGTGTAGGGTGAGGAGTGAGCTGTGCAATGGACGGCTAGATTCCCGGGTGAGTGGAGGGTGAATGGTGAACCTGCGTCAGTGTAGGGTGAGGAGTGAGCTGTGCAATGGACGGCTAGATTCCCGGGTGAGTGGAGGGTGAATGGCGAACCTGCGTCAGTGTAGGGTGAGGAGTGAGCTGTGCAATGGACTGCTAGATTCCCGGGTGAGTGGAGGGTGAATGGCGAACCTGCGTCAGTGTAGGGTGAGGAGTGAGCTGTGCAATGGATGGCTAGATTCCCGGGTGAGTGGAGGGTGAACGGTGAACCTGCGTCAGTGTAGGGTGAGGAGTGAGCTGTGCAATGGACGGCTAGATTCCCGGGTGAGTGGATGGTGAATGGCGAACCAGCGTCAGTGTAGGGTGAGGAGTGAGCTGTGTAATGGGTGGCTAGATTCCCGGGTGAGTGGAGAGTGAATGGCGAACCTGCGTCAGTGTAGGGCGAGGAGTGAGCTGTGCAATGGGTGGCTAGATTCCCGGGTGAGTGGAGGTTGAATGGCGAACCTGCATAAGTGTAGGGTGAGGAGTGAGCTGTGCAACGGATGGCTAGATTCCCGGGTGAGTGGAGGGTGAATGGCCAACCTGCGTCAGTGTAGGGTGAGGAGTGAGCTGTGCAATGGACGGCTAGATTCCCGGGTGAGTGGAGGGTGAATGGCCAACCTGCGTCAGTGTAGGGTGAGGAGTGAGCTGTGCAATGGACTGCTAGATTCCCGGGTGAGTGGAGGGTGAATGGCGAACCTGCGTCAGTGTAGGGTGAGGAGTGAGCTGTGCAATGGATGGCTAGATTCCCGGGTAAGTGGAGGGTGAACGGTGAACCTGCGTCAGTGTAGGGTGAGGAGTGAGCTGTGCAATGGGTGGCTAGATTCCCAGGTGAGTGGAGGGTGAATGGCGAACCTGCGTCAGTGTAGGGTGAGGAGTGAGCTGTGCAATGGACGGCTAGATTTCTGGGTGAGTGGAGGGTGAATGGCGAACCTGCGTCAGTGTAGGGCGAGGAGTGAGCTGTGCAATGGACGGCTAGATTCCCGGGTGAGTGGATGGTGAATGGCGAACCAGCGTCAGTGTAGGGTGAGGAGTGAGCTGTGTAATGGACGGCTAGATTCCCGGGTGAGTGGAGGGTGAATGGCGAACCTGTGTAAGTATAGGGTGAGGAGTGAGCTGTGTAATCTATGGCTAGATTCCTGGGTGAGTGGAGGGTGAATGGCGAACCAGCGTCAGTGTAGGGTGAGGAGTGAGCTGTGCAATGGACGGCTAGATTCCCGGGTGAGTGGAGGGTGAATGGCGAACCTGTGTAAGTGTAGGGTGAGGAGTGAGCTGTGTAATCGATGGCTAGATTCCTGGGTGAGTGGAGGGTGAATGGTGAACCAGCGTCAGTGTAGGGTGAGGAGTGAGCTGTGCAATGGACGGCTAGATTCCCGGGTGAGTGGAGGGTGAATGGCGAACCAGCGTCAGTGTAGGATGAGGAGTGAGCTGTGCAATGGACGGCTAGATTCCCGGGTGAGTGGAGGATGAACGGTGAACCTGAGTCAGTGTAGGGTGAGGAGTGAGCTGTGCAATGGGTGGCTAGATTCCCGGGTGAGTGGAGGGTGAATGGCGAACGTGCCTCAATATCGGGTGAGGAGTGAGCTGTGCAATGGATGGCTAGATTCCCGGGTGAGTAGAGGGTGAATGGCGAACCTGTGTAAGTGTAGGGTGAGGAGTGAGCTGTGTAATCGATGGCTAGATTCCTGGGTGAGTGGAGGGTGAATGGCGAACCAGCGTCAGTGTAGGGTGAGGAGTGAGCTGTGCAATGGACGGCTAGATTCCCGGGTGAGTGGAGGGTGAATGGCGAACCAGCGTCAGTGTAGGATGAGGAGTGAGCTGTGCAATGGACGGCTAGATTCCTGGGTGAGTGGAGGATGAACGGTGAACCTGAGTCAGTGTAGGGTGAGGAGTGAGCTGTGCAATGGGTGGCTAGATTCCCGGGTGAGTGGAGGGTGAATGGCGAACGTGCCTCAATATAGGGTGAGGAGTGAGCTGTGCAATGGATGGCTAGATTCCCGGGTGAGTGGAGGGTGAATGGCGAACCTGCGTCAGTGTAGGGTGAGGAGTGAGCTGTGCAATGGACGGCTAGATTCCCGGGCAAGTGGAGGGTGAATGGTGAACCTGCGTCCATGTCAGTGAAAGGCGAGCTGTGTGATGGGCGGCTAGATTCCCGGGTGAGTGGAGGGTGAATGGCGAACCTGCGTCAGTGTAGGATGAGGAGTCAGCTGTGCAAAGGACGGCTAGTTTTCCGGGTGAGTGGAGGGTGAATGGCGAGCCTGCATCCATGTGAGTGAAAGGCGAGCTGTGTGATGGGTGGCTAGATTCCCAGGTGAGTGGAGGGTGAATGGCGAACCTGCGTCAGTGTAGTGTGAGGAGTGAGCTGTGCAACGGATGGCTAGATTCTCGGGTGAGTGGAGGGTGAATGGCGAACCTGCGTCAGTGTAGGGTGAGGAGTGAGCTGTGCAATGGACGGCTAGATTCCCGGGTGAGTGGAGGGTGAATGGTGAACCTGCGTCAGTGTAGGGTGAGGAGTGAGCTGTGCAACGGATGGCTAGATTCCCAGGTGAGTGGAGGGTGAATGGCGAACCTGCGTCAGTGTAGGGTGAGGAGTGAGCTGTGCAATGGACGGCTAGATTCCCGGGTGAGTGGAGGGTGAATGGCGAACCTGCCTCAGTGTAGGGTGAGGAGTGAGCTGTGCAATGGACGGCTAGATTCCCGGGTGAGTGGAGGGTGAATGGCGAGCCTGCATCCATGTGAGTGAAAGGCGAGCTGTGTGATGGGTGGCTAGATTCCTGGGTGAGTGGAGGGTGAATGGCGAACCTGCGTCAGTGTAGGGTGAGGAGTGAGCTGTGCAACGGATGGCTAGATTCCCGGATGAGTGGAGGGTGAATGGCGAACTTGCGTCAGTGTAGGGTGAGGAGTGAGCTGTGCAATGGACGGCTAGATTCCCGGGTGAGTGGAGGGTGAATGGTGAACCTGCGTCAGTGTAGGGTGAGGAGTGAGCTGTGCAACGGATGGCTAGATTCCCAGGTGAGTGGAGGGTGAATGGCGAACCTGCGTCAGTGTAGGGTGAGGAGTGAGCTGTGCAATGGACGGCTAGATTCCCGGGTGAGTGGAGGGTGAATGGCGAACCTGCGTCAGTGTAGGGTGAGGAGTGAGCTGTGCAATGGACGGCTAGATTCCCGGGTGAGTGGAGGGTGAATGGCGAACCTGCCTCAGTGTAGGGTGAGGAGTGAGCTGTGCAATGGGTGGCTAGATTCCCGGGTGAATGGCGAACCTGCGTCAGTGTAGGGTGAGGAGTGAGCTGTGCAATGGACGGCTAGATTCCCGGGTGAGTGGATGGTGAATGGCGAACCAGCGTCAGTGTAGGGTGAGGAGTGAGCTGTGTAATGGGTGGCTAGATTCCCGGGTGAGTGGAGGGTGAATGGCGTACCTGCGTCAGTGTAGGGCGAGGAGTGAGCTGTGCAACGGATGGCTAGATTCCCGGGTGAGTGGAGGGTGAATGGCCAACCTGCGTCAGTGTAGGGTGAGGAGTGAGCTGTGCAATGGACGGCTAGATTCCCGGGTGAGTGGAGGGTGAATGGCCAACCTGCGTCAGTGTAGGGTGAGGAGTGAGCTGTGCAATGGACTGCTAGATTCCCGGGTGAGTGGAGGGTGAATGGCGAACCTGCGTCAGTGTAGGGTGAGGAGTGAGCTGTGCAATGGATGGCTAGATTCCCGGGTAAGTGGAGGGTGAACGGTGAACCTGCGTCAGTGTAGGGTGAGGAGTGAGCTGTGCAATGGGTGGCTAGATTCCCAGGTGAGTGGAGGGTGAATGGCGAACCTGCGTCAGTGTAGGGTGAGGAGTGAGCTGTGCAATGGACGGCTAGATTTCTGGGTGAGTGGAGGGTGAATGGCGAACCTGCGTCAGTGTAGGGCGAGGAGTGAGCTGTGCAATGGACGGCTAGATTCCCGGGTGAGTGGATGGTGAATGGCGAACCAGCGTCAGTGTAGGGTGAGGAGTGAGCTGTGTAATGGATGGCTAGATTCCCGGGTGAGTGGAGGGTGAATGGCGAACCTGTGTAAGTATAGGGTGAGGAGTGAGCTGTGTAATCGATGGCTAGATTCCTGGGTGAGTGGAGGGTGAATGGCGAACCAGCGTCAGTGTAGGGTGAGGAGTGAGCTGTGCAATGGACGGCTAGATTCCCGGGTGAGTGGAGGGTGAATGGCGAACCAGCGTCAGTGTAGGATGAGGAGTGAGCTGTGCAATGGACGGCTAGATTCCTGGGTGAGTGGAGGATGAACGGTGAACCTGAGTCAGTGTAGGGTGAGGAGTGAGCTGTGCAATGGGTGGCTAGATTCCCGGGTGAGTGGAGGGTGAATGGCGAACGTGCCTCAATATAGGGTGAGGAGTGAGCTGTGCAATGGATGGCTAGATTCCCGGGTGAGTGGAGGGTGAATGGCGAACCTGCGTCAGTGTAGGGTGAGGAGTGAGCTGTGCAATGGGTGGCTAGATTCCCGGGTGAGTGGAGGGTGAATGGTGAACCTGCGTAAGTTTAGGGTGAGGAGTGAGCTGTGCACTGGAAGGGCTAGATTCCCGGGTGAGTGGAGGGTGAACGGTGAACCTGCGTCAGTGTAGGGTGAGGAGTGAGCTGTGCAATGGGTGGCTAGATTCCCGGGTGAGTGGAGGGTGAACGGTGATCCTGCGACAGTGTAGGGTGAGGAGTGAGCTGTGCACTGGGTGGCTAGATTCCCGGGTGAGTGGAGGGTGAATGGCGAACCTGCATAAGTGTAGGGTGAGGAGTGAGCTGTGTAATGGATGACTAGATACCCGGGTGAGTGGAGGGTGAACGGTGAACCTGCGTCAGTGTAGGGTGAGGAGTGAGCTGTGCAATGGGTGGCTAGATTCCTCGGTGAGTGGAGGGTGAATGGCGAACCTGCGTAAGTGTAGGGTGAGGAGTGAGCTGTGTAATGGATGGCTAGATTCCCGGGTGAGTGGAGGGTGAATGGCGAACCTGCGTCAGTGTAGGGTGAGGAGTGAGCTGTGCACTGGACGGCTAGATTCCCGGGTGAGTGGAGGGTGAATTGCGTACCTGTAAGTGTAGGGTGAGGAGTGAGCTGTGTAAATGCGGGTCGATGTATCCCTAAACACTCTAGGTAACTCACCCTGTCATTGACGCATGGTAAGTGAGGTTTTGGGTGTAATTTAAACTAGAATTAATGTGAAGTCAATTAGAAACGTAGGGTGGAGAAAATACATTATCAATGATTCTGAATCAAAATGTTATGATATGTTAAAATGATTTCTAAAGCTCACGGCTGCCCCAGAAGAGGCTTCCCACCTCTAATCATGGAAGAGTCAAAGCAGCGATGGAAGCGAGAGCATCAACTTAGATGTAGAATAGCCAGGTCTTCACAGTGCTTAATTTGTAAACAAATATGTGCCAGGGCTCTCGCCAGGAGGCCTCTGCAGCTAGCACCACACATTGCCCCTGCCATGCTGCCAATGACAGTACCAACACAACTACTAACCATCACACTCCTACAAGTGTGACAATTTTTACTGTTCCATGCCCCCAAAACTGTAAGAATGGCTTGGGCAGCTGGTAAATAGTCAGTTTTAGTGTATATTATTAATTCAATATACACTAAAATGACTATTGCCTCCTGCCAAGCCATTCTTATAGTTTCGGGGGCCTGGAATAGTCCGAATTGTCACACTTGTACGAGTGTGATGGTTAGTAGTTGTGTTGTTCAACATTGACTGTTGTGGTCGTCTCTAAATTAGACAGACATCGGCACCTTGTGGCAGACTGTCATAAGCTCCGGTGTTGACAATTGAGTGCCAGTGCTGAGCGCCGTAAACGTGTGGCATAAATTAAGCACTGTGTGCTCAACTGTTTCCGGAATTGAAGGTGATTTTAGATCTTTCTGCGGTGAGGTGGCATAGAGTTCCATAGAGTCGGAGCTAGGACAACGAAGGACCAGCCTCCTGTTCTGGCTCTGGTGTGGTGAGGGCGAGGGGCAACTCTGCAACGCGTGAGAGGGAGAGAGTAGGATAGCGCCATATGTATTAAGATATGGCGCTGTCTGCTCTTTACCTAGCGATGGTGCCCATTCAGGCTGCCTAGTGCCAAACACACACCTTTGCACTATCATGCAAAGGTGTTTGTGTCATGTCTAGCATATGTTTTGTACTGGAAGGGTACCATTCCAGTACAAAATACCATGCCTAGACAAACTTTAAAACTTTTCCCATTTTGGATTTATGCTGTACACAGTACAACCCACATGCAAAGTCGGAAAAGTTTGGAGCAATAAAAATATTTCTCGTTTTTAACACCTGCCTCAAAGAGGCATTATTTTTAGTGCTAAACCCTTTCTACTATTGTTAGCAGAGAGAGTCATCAAAAACCACAGAACCAGGGGTCACCCATGCACTGCCCTTGGAACACCCCTTTGACGTAAAGTAAAGCAAAGCAAAGCAGTGCAGAGCAGTGCTTTGTGTTACTTTCAGGCAAATTTGGAAAGCTGCAAAATACATTTCAAATACACATTTTACGTCAGTTTGTGTCACTTTTGTGACACAAACCTGGTGCAGAATGGCCCTTAAGACTTCTGATAAATGTGTTTAATGCAGGAATTAATTCTAGTGTTCTGAAGTGAAACACTGTCACATTATTATTGTTTAGGCCTCATGGCATTTAGAAACAAGCCGTATCAGTCGCTTAGCTCTAGTTTGGCACTCCCTTTTACTTTTCTGCTTGCCCACCTGTATATTTCTCTCTGAAATACATTCTCCTGTTGTGGCAGCAACAGACCTTTACAAGAGCCAGGGCGGCAGGGAGCATAGGAAGAAGTGAAAACACAAACTCAAGACTTGTTAATTGATGGTCTTTGAATACCTGTGACATACTTTGAATGCGTGTGAGATGTCGGGCCAGCCCAACCCACAACAGCTCATGAAGTGCGTCTGTCCTGGAAGCCGAAGCTGCACAATCCGTGATACGGCAGACAATGGGGGGTGGGGCTTAAGCTGTTTCAGCCCAATGGGAACTATTACTGAAAGTGCCCAGAGACGGAAGAACTCGTTTTGAGGGTCGGGGGATTTCACTTTTGCCACTAGGCAGTGCTTTAAATGGGCCGGTACTCACCGGTACGGAGTACCGGCACTTCTTGAATTTATCACTCCGAGTACCGGCACTTCTCTACTGCCGAGGAGAGTACCGGTACTCATGAAAAGGTAGGCTGTGAGTGCTGGTGAGCAGGAGTGAAACGTGTTTCTGGCAGCCAAGGCGCCGCTTCTGCATCCTCGATCTGAGCCCCAGCTGAGCTATTCAGCAGGGCTCATTTGAATAATGTCCGGTGCTCACCATCACGCTGTGCTTGACAGAGCAGGGTCCGTTCAGGCCCTGTGCTGTCAATCACAGTCACATTATCGTGTGCGTTCGTGCAAGCACACCCTGGCAGTGACAATCAGGCTACGGCCAGTCCGGCCCTGGTGGCAATTAAAAAAGCCATGGTAGGTGAAAGGTATAACATGGCTTTTATCATACCTAAGTCTTTTGTGTGTCTGCTATGTTTGTGTGTATGCCTGTTTTCTATAAGAAAAAAGTGAGAGAACGAGAGAGAGAATCAAGACACTCTCAGGAGGTTTTTAAAGAAAATGGGTGGCACTTTGTACATGTCTGCTCTGCGACAAAGATTCATACCTAACGTAGTAGGGAAGGTTGGTGGGTGGGTGGGTGAGTGGATGGATGGATGAGTGAGCAAGGGTGGATGTATAGATGGATGGATGAATAGATGGATGGATGAGTGAAAGCATGGATGGGTGGGTGAAAGAGGGTGGATGATTGGATAAAAGGGCGGATGATGGGTGGATAAGTGAAAGATTGGATGGATGAATGAAAGGGAGGGAGGATGGATGAAAGGGTGTATGATGGATGAGTGAAAGGAGGTATTGAGTGAAAGGGTGGATGGAATGAAAGGGTGGATGTAATAAAGGAGTGAAAAGGTTGATGGATAGATGAGCAAAAGGATTGATGGATGAGCGAAAGGGTGGATAAAGAGATGGATGAGTGAAAGGATGAATGGATAGGTTTGGAGATGGTTGGATATGAAGGGTGGACAGACAGAATGGTGAAAGGCTGAATGATGGATGAAAGACTGAATAGACAACAGAATATAAAGGTTAAATGGTGGACATCAGCAGGCAAATGGTAGGATGAATGGATAGATCGATGGAAGAGACGAGAGATATCTTCTGGGGAGGGTCATGATGATTTGCTTCATTTGCTTGGTGCCATAAGAGCTTTGGATCGAAGTGGGGTATTTTCAATTTCTTCCTACTCACATGCTCAAAAATATGTACAATTGTGCCAAACAGCAATTAACAGTATGGCATTAAGAAGGTGCAATTATTGCAAAAATAGGAAATGTTAACATATTATTGCACTTCTCTTTCGTTTTGTGTAATGAGTTAACCTGCTTTGTTTGAATAAACACATTTCTCATGTGTTTTGGTATGTGCTGCAACTAATTAGAAGTCGTTAAGTATCATCATGTCTTGCCCTTAGCCCCGCCCCCTCACTACACCTGTAGCTCATTTTAATGAGTACCTGCACTTATTTTTTTCCATTTAAAGCACTGCCACTAGGCCTTCACAAGGGTCCTACTGGGACCTGGGAGGTGTGGCACTATGAGCCCCGTCGTATACTCACGTTGACCATGTCGAAGTGAGATAGTAGGTGGGGTCGGTCCAGTCTCTTGTTTTCCTTCTTGGACTGTTTCTTGATCTTTCCAGTTAGGACTGACTGGCATTGACAATGTTACTCACATTGTAGTGAACTGCAATATCTATTTGCACCGTGTAAGCTCTCAGCTTGTTTCAAAACGGAATAAAGAATTGTTGCCAAAAAAGACACTTGCTGCATAGATCTTTGTGAGCCCCGTAATTTTGAGGGGATTATTGTGAGAAATTGGGTTGTTGATTGAGGGAGTGTGAGCCCTTCTCAAGCAACGGCCACAATCCTTGTCAGTGTGAACCACACAAGGTCACTAAATTAACCTGTGCTTAACCCTCTTGTAGCTTTGGACAAAAGCAGACTTAAGCAGGCTTAACTTCCAGGCAATGTGTAAAGTATTTATCCCGCACTTAAACAGTAATAAAGTGACACAAGGCAAGAAAAATCCCACACTAATTTAGAAAAAAAGTGGAAGAAAAAAAATAATTTGACACCAAAACAATAAAAATCCAATCAGTAGACTCAGAGTTATGAATTTTTGAAGTTTAAAGTGAAAAATAGCCCCTAAAAGATCAAAGCACCAACCACGTACATCTAGTCACACGAGACCGGAGCAAAGTGGAAAGTTATGGCCGACCAGAATGGAGCGCGGTTCGGATACATGAAGTGGATTCAGCCCGGTTTCCACTTACCTTCGGACTTAGAAGAATTTTTGTTGAAAAACAGTTGAAAAGGTAAAGTTCAGTGGGGCAAGGCAACCAGCAGTGTCCGAGGAGGAGGCGTCATAGTCAACTTAGTCTCTTTTTCGGAAGTCGAAAATCTCCACGGGGCAAAGCTGCAGACTGTAGCTGACAATGGCTCCATGAGGCCGGATACCTCTTCTACGAGGATCTGCAGAATAGGATTTGCTGCTGCGGAAAAGAACATAGCAGCAGGTACCACGAAGTGATGCTCACTGGCGATGCACCTTGGGTGGATCGGTGAGCAGGTAGGTTCTGGTCAGTTCTCTGTTCTCAGAGCACTATTTGGCTGAAAATTGTCTAAATCCCAAGTATGGTATTTGGGCTTTCTGGGCACCTTTATCACCACTTCCAAGGATCCAGGCCTGGAGGGCACCACTTGGAGGGTCAGGATTCACTCAGACTGGGTCCAGGTGCTGGTTCAAAATAGTTGGAGTCTTTTCTCTCCCTGCGGCTCTGATCAGAAGGCCAGGCAAGTAGCCCTTGGAATCACTCTGGTAGCCCTGGGTTCAAGCAGAAAAGCAGGTGTCAAACAGCAGAGCAGTCCTCGGAGTGTACAGGGCAGTCCTGAAAAGTGGGTCTGAGGGTACTCATTTTTATACCTGGCGCCTGCTTTGAAGTGGAAGGAAGTTCTAGAGTTTTTCCCTCACAGATGGTGTCGGAATTTCCTTCCTCCCTGCCCTAGACTCAGGATCTCTGTGGGCAGATAAGGCTAGTTTGAAGTTCTTTGTGTGTGGGCTGAGGCAGCTTCATTTGCAGTGCAAGTGGGGTTGTGTACAGCTCCGACCCTCCCATCCTGCCAGGATTGCCCACCCTGACTATAACCTAACCACCTTTGGTGTGACTATCTGGGAGGAATACACAAAGGCCAACTACACCTAGCCATGTGTCCCAGGAAACAGGCTGCAGGCACCTAATGGTTAGGACAAGAAAATTCCAGCTTTCTAAAAGAGGCATTTTCAAAATTGTGGCTTAAAATTCAACTTTCCAATTAAAGAAGGCTTTAAATTACAATTCCTTAGACACCAATCATGATATTTCTACCTGCTCCCAAACAAAAAGTATCACTTATTAAATGTAATAATGTAACCCATGGGTACTCGCAAACATTTTCCCTGGGGCCACAAATTTGGTCTGTGATGTGACAGCGGGCCGCATTGATACCAGCAAGGTGGTGGTCGGGGCTTGGGGAGGGGTTTGTGGTAAGGTGGGTGTAAGGGAAGCTAGTCGTATACACTAGTGTCTGAATTGCACAATGTGAAACCAAAAACGTGGGATTAAACCCGGCTTCTTGCTTAACCAAACTGTGTGATCCTAGGTAATTATTTTATTTCACTTTCCCTCCTTTTTCTTCATTAGCACATAAGGACCTCGAAATACATGACTTCAGGATATGTGCCGTACAAAGCCTTCTCCAGTGTTTGATTTAAAAAACTATATGTTGCTCATGTATAATAGAAACCCCAGCCCCGAAAAGGTGCACATGACAACTGACTTGCCTCTTAGTACACTACTAACATTGTTATCAGGGTGTAGGGAAGAATGACAGTTTCTCAATTCATGTTTGAAAACTATCACTTTAAAAAAAAAAACTTTTCAGTGCACTGATAATCTGATGTACTAAGGTGAAACGGTTCTGCATGTTAATTAATTATTAACACACTTTGTCATACTTTTTTTTATATAAATGATGGTGTTCCTAAAGTTAAGTGGTTTAGGACACCCTAGTTACTTCCTTTCTTTAATTTCAATTAACCTTTAAATAAATGCTTTCTGGTTTATTTAACATTTTTTATGTTTGTGTTGAGTCACGTAAACATTAGCCCAGTACTGCTCTTGACCAGGAGGCCGCATGTAAAGGTCATGAGGGCCGCATGCGGCCTCCATGCCGTACTTTGAGTATCACTGATGTAACCCAATGTTATCCTATGAGAGAGGTAGGCCTCACAGTAGTGAAAAATTATTTTGTTTTTTTCTACTACCAGGAAATGTAAAACTTAGTACACGTCCAAATTTTTAAATATGCTGCACCCTGCCGAAAGGCTGCTTAGGGCCGACCTCAGGGGTGACTTATATGCATTAAAAAAAGAGTTTTAGGTTAGGCAAGGGGCTTATTTCATCAGGTCAAATTGGCAATTTAAAACTGCACACAGGCTGCAATGGCCGCCCTGAGACATGTTTTAAGGGGCTACTTAAGTGGGTGGCACAATAAGTGCTGCATGCCCACTAGAAGATTTTAATTTACTGGTACTAGGTATATGATATAGCACATTAATAGGGATTTCAAAGAAAATTAAATATGCCAATTAGGTGTAAGCCAATTTTACCATGTTTAGGGAGTGAACACGAGCACAGGTTAGCAGTGGTAAAATGCACAGAGCCCTAAAGCCAACAAGAACAAATTCAGCAAAACAGAGGAAGGGATAAGGCAAAAAGTTTGGTGAAAGACCACCAAATGTTGACAAGTCTAACAATTCTAATAGCAGGAAGATAGCTGTTTTGTCCAATCAAAGTTTTGACTGATAAAGTACCATAGAGGGTTAATGTGCCTGTTGCAAAGCACATCGTGTAACATGCAGATCACAGAATTGTATTTCATGTAAGTAGGTAAAAGGGCTACTGCTTGACACCAAGATCATTTTGTTACTTCCAGTACATAAGTTGCAGTCCTTCTAATACAGCACGGTGATCTATTTACCGGCATCAAGGAGGTGCATGCAAACTGTAAGTCATGGCTTTAGCTCCCTATTTGTTTTCAATCTGTTTTTATTCTAAGATTGCAAAGAAGGGGTCATCTGGGAATTAATAAAGTCTTGTTAGTACAGACAACCCCAATCACTGCATTACTTTTTATATCCTGACTTTGCTTTTCTCCTGACTGTTCACTCATAAAATAAAATGTCTACAAGTATGGACAATATATGATTCCTACACCTTATAATCCTCGTTCTCTTAAGTAACATTTCCTGTGCATTGATTTACACACATGTATGATTTATTGTGTCTGTCGCTGATGTAAAGCACTCTGACACCCTACATTAGGATGAGTAGCGATATAAAAAATGAAATAAAAAAGATATTAGTAGATGCCATTTAAATCATTAGTAGTGAAATTACTCATACACTCAGATAAATCTTGCATTCTTACAATGCATGCACATCTCTTACATAGGGGCTTGAATAAAGTTAAAAACCTGCCTCCAAATCATAGTTTCTCTAAAGTACTTGTGAAGTGGTAAGCTATGTGCCTTTGTTTCCTTCCATTGCATTGCCATCTAGGTGTTAGGCTAAAGATGGCTCCCAGTCAGGATGACACTTGAGCAAAAGTTCAAATTAGGCCTTTGTTTGTGCCCGGCTGAAAGTGAAAATCAAAAAGCTCCCTTGCTGCCTGCAGATTGCTGCACCAAACAGAATGCAGTCAACATGCGGGCGCTGCTGAATTGTGTCCTGTGTGTCAGAAAATGTCACCCGGACAAATCTAGCATATCTACCTGGGTCGGCCGGATCCCAGATCCGGCCCAGAAATAGCTGCTGGAACCGGGATCTGATGTTGTCCCACTACTTCCCAGCACTACACTCATGCATGCAAGCTTTAGAAGGATCAGCCCCGTCCTCTGCTGGAAACAGACTCCCTCTTTCTGCTCAAGAAAAGCTGAATACTGATGTACTAAGAAGGCATTTGGTAAAAAGGGTTTCAGTTTGCACACCGACCTTTACAGAACACATAGGTATTTTTGAACCAATCTCTGACTAAATAGGTTGGTTGCCAAAATACCAAATTTTAGTTGGTTGCAATTCAACCTAGCTCATGAATATTAATATTGTAGGTCACAAAGTGCGACCCACTTCGATTTGCTGCCATCACAGCGATGGTGGCCTGCTGTGGTCAGCAGACCATCAAGTCTGTGATTGCTTTTATATAAAGCAATAATTTTTTTTTTTAAATGCAGTGATGTTTAAAAAAATTTAAAAGCAGTGGTCACATGGACCCCTTCCCATTTGCGTGGGGTTACCACCTCCTTTAAGGAATCACAAATTTGAACATTTTTATCTGGACGTTTGGTTAAAAAGGTATTACTGTGCAGCTATTGGGATGCCTGACCGGTAGGCTAGCAACTAATTTGTGGTACAGCTGTCTGAAACCACTATTGTAAAAACTTGGTATGAGTTGGAAACTCGCCATTCTGCTTTTGGTTCGGAATAGCTTGCATCTGGCTTGAAGTTTCTCTTGGTTCATCATCCATCCATCCTACATCCTTAAATGGTCGTCCATCACTCTTGTCTCCCATCAGGAGTGTTGATCTCCAAAGTATCTCTATTCAAGTCACTCCTTGTGCTCAAGCTTTACCATCATCTTCTCAACACTTTGGACTTTCAATAAGACTTACATCATGCTTTGGAGTGCCCAGTTTCACAGAACTCTTAGGTGGCTTGTCAAGCGGATGTAGTACTTACAAAAATCTACATAAATAAATACAAATATTTTTTTTAAAAACACAATCTTGAAGAGGAGGCCATCTTGAACCAGTACACCAAGGGGTACTTCGCCTCAAAGTAGACCCCTGAAGACATGGGCCACTGCTCAGAAAGTTAATGCTGAATTGAGCCACTGGCAAGACCAGAATGTGCATCAGCAGAGTCCCAGACCTTTGTTAGCCCATGATTCAGAAACAGCAGTCCAGTGACATTTATTTATTGTTTATTTATTAAATCTACAGAGAGCTTGTAGCCAAACCGTTAAATACAAAAGCCATTGCAAAATAAAGATATGTCAAGAACATTGTGTCAAAAGCATGGTACCATGATACAAAATGAACATTTGTGAGCAAATGCAAGACTCAGATCTTTTGTGGTTTCTGTTTTTCAGGAGGAAATTGTCCACAAAATCTAAGAAATGGAAGTCGATATTCAACCTTGGCCGCTCAGGTGCCGACTCCAAGTCCAACCTCAGCCGCAAAGGGAGTGTGTTTGTGAGAGGCCAGAAGATGTCGGGTAAGAAAAGACTTCCTTGTGGCTTTTTTCGAGTCTTCTGTGGGTATTCGTGTTTTTGAAGAAACACACCTCTTCAAGGTGTTTGCCGCATGGGTTGAGTTTCAGCTTTTCTGTGAACGCTATTCACTTTCCCACACCTTAAATTGAGCAAATTTGTATTCTATCCTGATATTTCCACCTTAACTTTTATCATGAATTTCTCAAGTCTCGTGATTTTTAAAAAGTTTGTGTTAACTTTTTAATTGCCAAATAACAGACATCATAGAAGGTTACAAAGACAAGGCAGCATTTCAACATTGCTGCATCTGCACTATTTGTCATGCAGAAATCTCTACGTAACATATCAGTATGGAAACATGATGTGAGCCATAATCATGCAAAATATTCACGCTAAGAACCAGCGAAAGCTGGTAAAAGCCATAAGGAATTTAAAGATGGAGATCCTCCGTCAGTCTGTGAGTTATTCTGACGGGTACTCAAAACAGATGCAGATGGGATGTCTGGAAGCATGCTACTCAGTCCTGATCGGAGGAAGACCGCAATATAGAATCTGCTGCAAAATGTTGGATCCTCCTTCCGTGCCTTTGGTGACGTAGGTACCCAATATAGAGCTCCATAAATGGCGAACGTCCTGCAGGTGGAAGCACCTCTATTTTCCCATTGGATCTGCCAAAGTTTGGTGCTAAATCTGCCAGAGAGGGTGCGGGTCACCTCATCTGTGGTGTATATCCCTCATCATATTTGGCGGAGTTGACCGCATGAAAGACCGCTATGGAGAGCCTGAAGGATTTTCAGCAAAGGGTGTTGTTTCCATCCTTGACATGCTGGGAAAACCCTTCAACCTGTTAGTGAGACATCATTACTGGATACTGACCATGTACCCCCACTTTACAGGCATATTTCCAGTGTCCAAGCTGGGTGACTAAAATACCACCATCTTACACTGACATGGGCAGCATTTTAGAAAAACAAAAGTCTGCCCCAAACGGCTCCTCCCATGCAGGAGACACCCAGCTGGGTGGAGAAACCACTACTACCATGGCGGCAAACATTAGAGGCTCTGTAGACTGCTCCAGCCAGTACCACTACAAGGAGACATCAAATCAGAATCCAAGTGTAGCTTGTTGATAAAGTATTTCCATTTCCTTGTACATTCTACTGCTTTTGCTTCCCTACCACCCCCCTATGGGCCTCAAGTCCCTTCCTGCTGTTGTCCATTTCCTAACATCATGTACCTAATACTAGCCCTGTGTCGAAGAGCGATGGCCGTCTATCTTAATACCGTAGTGCACCACCTGGCCACTAGGAGAGCCAGAGACAAGGACTTCAACCCAGAACAGTTTTTCCGATGAGAGTATATCGAACCGTAGATCTGTGGTGGGTGTCCTATAAGATGGTGTCCTTCCTATAGTGGTTGTGACATTGTAAAACTCCTTCCTATTGTGTTTGCCGCAGAGCTCACAATATAAAGCCCCATCTAACAGAGTTTGTCAGACAGTTCACAATGTAAAAGCTCAAGTCCTACTGTATTTGTCATGGAATTAGACTATGCAAAGCCCGCACTACTGTGTTTGCACGGGGTCTGCGTTAACAATGTCTCTATCAGTCATGAGCACGGGGTCTGCGTTAACAATGTCTCTATCAGTCATGAGCAATGCAACCACGATAAACTCAATTGCTGACCAATCAAATGTCTGTAAAAAAGATCAGCAAAGGATCAGAGCCTCTTCCTTGGGGCTAGTTTACTACTGGATCCAAAGTAAGCACTTGAGCCTCAGGGTAGCGTGGCAGCGCACTCTAAGACTTACTCAGAAAGATGGTGTGCGTTAGAAAACTCCAAAAAGCACAACTAACAAGAAATCATATCTAGCATAAGCTTTTACTTTAAAAAAGAAAAGGTACTTTAATACACACACGGCTAGATGCTACACTTACAATTACAAAGGTAAATAATGAAAACAAGATCCAGCTATAATTTCCTAGGCTGGAAATCTGTGTAAGGTTAATTACCAGTGTAAAGCCCACCCTATGGTGTTTGTCATGAAGTTCACAATGTAAAACCCCTTCATATCGTATTTGTCGGAGAATACACAACGTAAAACTCCTTCCTGTTGTATTTCTCAGAGAGTTCACAATGTAAGATCCCGCCCTAATGTATTTGTCAGTGATTTCACAATGCAAATTCGCTTCCTATTGGACTTGTCACAGAATTGACAATGTGAAACTCTTTTTGTCAGAGGGCTACACCATGGAATATCGTTCAGACTGTATTTGACATGTGGTCCTCGCTAACATTATTTTTGTCAGTTGCGAGCAATGGAACTAATTTGGTGGGCTAACACAACTGCTGGCCAATCAAGATGCTGTAAAGAAGAAGAAGAAGAAGAAGATCAAGATCAAATGGGCAGGGCTAAAGTCACTGTTTCTGAACTGATTTTAAAACTCTTTTGTAATTGTGTGAACCCTGGCAGACAGCTGCACTCTCAAGCCAGACGTAATAAAATTCATCATTTAACATTCCATTGACAGTTCTTAAGAAAGCATTATAAAGTATGTCAGAATGAAGAAAATCCTTAACAGCACCTTAATTTAACTCTAAGATATACCCTTTACCTAAACCATGTTTCAGCCACTAAACACCGCCCAATCCCTCACAATAGCCAGAGCAGTATACCTAACACTAGCCATGGCCATAAACCTCCCCCAACATTTAACATAAACATAAGCAAAACCCTAACCCTTAACTTAACACCAACACTTACACTAAACCTAATCCTGACCAGCTCCCCACCCAGACTCCAACAAGTTCCTCAGTCCTAAGCCTGATGCTATCCTTAACTTAAAACTCAACTCTAAGCCTAACCCTACATTTTAACATAACCTTAAGTCTTCAAAGAACCCTAAATGGATCTCAAAGAACAAACCCAACTCTACAATGCTGAGATGATTAATAAAGAAAGCAGTTTTCAATGTATAATTGTAACATGTGTTGCTGTGGGTCACATGTTGTGCACTCCCGGGGGTAGAGGGGGTGTTGTGAGGGGGGAGTGGGCTTTCCTGGAGGCATTGCTCCTTTTCACAATAACCCATGAGGTCCTCGTGCTTTAGTGAAGGAATGATGACCACGTTTCTAAAATGACAGAGGAACTGGTTGTATTATTAGTGAGTCAGTCCACAGCTCTGCCATCAGTGGGCCTCTTTCATTTCTGTTCTGAGTAGATACCTTTTGTTTGTTCACTAATCATGGATTGTTTATTTCCTTAGAAAAAGCCACCATCCGGCCAGCAAAAAGTATGGACTCACTGTGCTCTCTCCCCGCAGAAGGTAAGAACAGGCCGGTGGATGAGGTTTTTGTGGGGATAACTTTAGCTGCATGTTTGTTCTCATAGAGGGTCATTTAGACCCTGGCAGAAAAGAGGGCACAAAAACTCCCTGGTGCAACCTGTATTTGCATTGGGTGTACTCCTTGTGTATGGTCCCAATTTACCATCTGCATCAAAAATGGGGAAAACCTGGCCTAAACAGTATTTGCACCCATGACATGTTTTCCAGACTGTCACACAGTATGATACTTTGCACCATACTGTGTCTGGGTACTGTCACCATGTGAGTACCACTGGAAAGGACTTCCTTGTTTCACTTTTGATACTTGATATGTTTATTTACTTCCCTATATGATTGATTTGATGTGCAAGCGGTCAGCAGAGCCACCTTTGAATCATTCAGTTAGTATTTGCACCCGCATTGCACGTGTTATTTCTGTTTTATTCGGATTCACACAGTAGCGGCCCGTCCCCTGCCAAAGTAGTGAGTCGGGACGGAGGGGGGAGCTGGAGAGGTGGAGGGGTGGTCAAGGTGCAAGGTAAAAATAATTTTTTTAAATTACTTACCCGATCGCCGCACAGTCCGCTGCTTCGCGCTCTTCCGGGCACAGGCTCCCAGAATGCACTGCAGCCAATCATGACGCTGCAGGAAAGCAGCATCAGGATTGGCCTGAGCGCTGGGACTTTGTGCTCCCAGGCAGAATGGGAGCCTGTGCCTGCTTTCTCCAGCCCCAGCAACGCAGCTAGGGCTGGAGAAAGCTTAACTGCGCATGAGGTTTTTGTGCAGAGAAGGGTCAAGGGAGTGCACTGCCACTCCCCCACCACAGTGTCATCCCCCTGGATCCGCCCCCAAGACTCGTCAGTGTCCTGGGGGCGGGTCCAAGGGGATTCAAATAAAACGATAATAAAATGGGTTTAAAACCAGTTTTATTATCATTTAATTTTTCGGGTGGTAGCAGGGGAGGACGCGCTCCTCCGCCCTAATGGAGGGGCCACCGCTGGATTCACACGCACAGTTACTACCAACTACAACTATGAGCTGGGCGAGCACAAATGTTCGCCTTACCCTAATCCTAACCTTAACCCCAACAAATGTTAAAAAGTTCATTATTGTAATATTATTTAAATACAATTTTAAAACCATGTGCCTCAAGCTATAATCGAAACCTTACCATGCCCCTAAATATATTTATTAATTGAACTTAAATATAATTACATTAAATTAAAACATAGGGAACCCTAACTCAAATACTGCACTTTATAATGAAACTAATAAAATACGTTACATTAATTTAGAACAAATATCATGTCAAGAGAAGTTTAATTATGAACCAAAAGTGACCCAAACGCCTATTTGGCACCAAAGTAGTGCACCGGCGACTCTCAGTTTTTTCCTCAACCTTTTTATCTATGTTTGTAGGGATGTGCTCTACACCCCACAGGACTCCGAATAAGACCAAAATAAAATGTTTATGTCGATGCAAATATTACCTGCCCTCATCGGCACCAGAATTTCCCTCCTATGTCTGCTAATACCCTTTCCCCTGCTGTCTAAAAAACGTCTACGGCCCAGGGTCACAAAATTATCCTCTCCAGAGTCACAAAATTATCTTTTCCACCCTTCATCTTAGCTTTGTCTCTGGATGCCAAATAATCTCTTGCCTTTTGGAGGCTGTCATTCTTTACTTTATAGACATGCAACATGAACACCTAAAGTGCAGCCTTAAATGGACAGGTGTTCACCACACGCACCGTGTTCAGATGTTTATGGCACAGCACATTATTTAAAGAAAAACATATACATTGCATTGAAACATTTTATGGATGTACGTTAAGTGTGTCATTAGAAAGAGAAAAGAGGAAAACAGTTATTGGCAAAGCCAATAGGTCTCACCTAGGCAAGAGCTGTTGGCTTTGCCAATGTGTTTTAGCCATGTTGTACAGCAGCGTGGCTGCTGTTCAGCATGGCCAAAGGTTAGTGACATAGAGGAGAGTGGCGTGGAGTGTCATAAAGTGGAGTAGAGTGGAGTGATATGGTGTATGGTTGAGTGGGTTGGAGTGGAATGCCATGGAGTAGTGTGGAGTGTCGTAGAGTGAAAAGACGTAGAGTTGAGTGGCATAGAGTGGAGTAGAGTGTTTTGTAGAGTGGAGTGTCATGGAGTGGTGTAGAGCAGAGTGGTGTGGCGTAGATGGTAATGCTTAGAGTGGAGTAGAGTGTTGAAGAGTAGAGTGGCATAGAGCAGAGTAGATTGTCGTAGAGTGGAGTGGCATAGAGTGGATAAGTGTAGGAGAGTGGAATTGCATAGAGTGGAGTAGAGTGTTGTAGAGTCGAGTGGAGTGGCATAGAGTGGAATGGCAATGAGGTTAGTGGAGTAGTATATAATAGAATAGAGTGGAGTAAAGTGGCATGGAGTGGCATAGAGGGAGTTGTGTAGAGCATTGTAGAGTGGAGTAGTGTTGTAGAGTGGCATAGAGTGCTGTACAGTAGAGTGCCATAGAGTGGAATAGAGTTTAATGGAATAGAGCGTCATATTGTGGAGTATCGTAGAGTGTAGTGTCATAGTGTGGAGTAGAGTGGCCTAGAGTGAAGTGGTGTAAAGTACAGTGGTCCAGTGTAATTTGACGTAGAGTACAGTGGCGTAGAGTGCATTGGTTTTGAGTAAAGTGGTGTAGAGTGCATTGGCGTAGAGTGCAGTGGCATAGATTGTAGAGTGGAGTGCTTCAGGGTAGAGTGGAGTGGTGCAGGGTAGAGTGCTGAGGTGTAGAGTGCAGTGGCGTGTATTGCAGTGGTGCAGAATAGATTAGAGTGGTGTGGAGTAATGCAGAGTGTAGTGGCATAGAGTGCAGTGGCGTAGGGTAAAGTGGAGTGGTGCAGGGTAGAGTGCAGAGGTGTAGAGTGCAGTGGCATCGAGTGCAATGGTGCAGAATAGAGTGGCGTGGAGTGATGCAGAGTGTAGTTGTGTAGAGTGGAGTGGCATAGTTGCAGAGTAGAGTGGTGCAGAGAGCAGTGGCATGGAGTACATTGGTGCAGAGTAGAATAGAGTAACGTAGAGTGCAGTGACATAGAGCTCAATGGTGTTGAGTGGCATACAGTGCAGTGGCATAGAGTGCAGTGGCGCAGAGTAGAGTGGCGCAGAGTAGAGTGGCGCAGAGTAGAGTGGCGCAGAGTAGAGTGGCGCAGAGTAGAGTGGCGCAGAGTAGAGTGGTGCAGAATAGAGTGGTGCAGAGAGCAGTGGAATAAAGTACAGTGGTGCAGAGTAGAATAGAGAGGCGTAGAGAGCAATGACACAGAGCGCAATGGTGTGGAGTGGAGTAGCATTCAGTGGTTTAGAGTGCAGTTGTGAAGAGTAGAGTGGCATAAGTTCAGTGGGGCAGAGTCCAGTCTTGCAGGGTAGAGTATCGTAGAGTGCAGTGGTGCACAGTAGAGTGGTGCAGGGTAGAGTGGAGCAGAGAGCAGTGACGTAGGATACAGTAGTGCAGAGTAGAAAAGAGTGGCTTAGCATGCAGTGGATTAGCGTGCAGTAGCATAGAGTTCAGTGGTGTAGAGTGTTGCAGAGTAGAGTATAGTGGCGTACAGTGTAGAGTAGTTGGCATAGAGTGGATTGGATTTGAGTAAAGTGGTGTTTAGTGCATTGGCATAGAGTGCAGTGGTTTAGAGAAGTGGTGTAGAATGCAGTGGTGTAGAGTGGTGCAGAGTACAGTTGCATAGAGAGCAGTGGCATAGAGTACAGTGCTGCAGAGTAGAATATAGTGGGATAGAGTACATTGGTGTAAAGTGTTGTAGAGTAGAGTATAGTGGCTAAGAGTGCAGTGATGCAGAGTAGATTGGTGTAGAGTGCAGTGGCGTAGAGTGCGGTTTTGAGTAAAGTGGTGTAGAGTGCATTGGCGTAGAGTGCAGTGGCACAGACTAGAGTGCAGTGGCACAGACTAGAGTGCAGTGGCACAGACTAGAGTGCAGTGGCACAGACTAGAGTGTAGTGGCACAGAGTAGAGTGAAGTACTGCTGAGTGGTTTGGCGCTGAGTGCAATGGCGCTGAGTGCAGTGATGTAGAGTAGATTGTTTCAGAGTAGAGTGGAGTTGTACATGGTAAAGTACATTGGTGCTGAGCGCAGAGTAGATTACAGTGGCATAGAGTGGATTGGCATAGAGTGCACTGGCATAGAGAGGTGTGGTACATATTAGAGTGCAATGGTGTAGAGTTCAGTGGCACAGAGTGCAGTGTTGTAGAGTAGAGTGGCATAGAATGGAGTGGTTCGGAGTGGAGTGGAGTAGTGTAGTGTGTGGTAGAGTGCATTGGCATAGAGTAGGGTGGCGTAGAGTAGAGAGGTGTAGAGTGGAGTGCTGGAGAGAAGAGTGCAGTGATGCAGTGTGGAGTGGTGTGGAGTATTGTAGAGTGGTACAGAGTAGAGTGGAGTAGCATAGAGTGGAATATCCATGGTGTGGTAGCACACTGCCATTACAAACAACACATCTTCAATTGAAATGACCATTACATTTGCACAGACATACAGTTTTACTGATAAAAGTATACGTGGCGCGTAAACAATAATGATTTGAAATGTCATCACCTAGTGTATTGATTTGTTTTGATCGTATTAAAATATTTGTTTCCACCACACTTCAGAATTTACCAAAATGTGCTTTGTTTGTGCTTTTCAAATTCTGAAATATCTGCACAGTTCATTTACAGACATTTTCATTTTGTTGTGTGATAAAAATAAAAATAACATCCTACAGCCTTCCTCAAGCACTCCATGGAGCCAGCATGATTGTCACATAAATCCTCTCACTTTGAAGTCAGAGATAGAAAAATAAACATCAAGCTCCCTGAAAGACAGAGCCTGACATTTGACATCGTCTTTGAATGCACAACAAATGGGACAAGATAAGAACACAATTTAAAGGCCTGTTTACAGAAATCCAGTACAGGTGGAAGAATACAGTAAATAGAGTTTGGGCAAGGGAAGGAACAAACTCAAGCTGGACAGCCTAAAACAAATAGAGCCAGCAAAAAGAAAGCTACCAAATAAGAGTTACAAACCACAAAGCCAATGGTAAGCAATGGGCGGAATGCATTCCCAGGGGAAGTTTTTGAATGTCCCCAAGATGTAATTTGCAAGCCAGACAGCTGCACTGTCGTGGAGGCTTCGACCCCAAAATGGGATATTAAGGTGCTGCACAAAAGTTACGTTAATATCTCAGTTCCTAATGAACAGATCAGATACAAAATCCTGAAGGACATCATGGATGGCTTCAGAGTGCTTGTGCAATTAACCGCAGGGTGGTTGTTTTCTGTCTGCAGTGTCAGTGCATAGACCAGAAATCTGTGAACTGGGCCACTGGCCCACATAGCAGATCCTGCATTGATGTCGGGGTGGCCAGGCTCTGGCCAAGAAAATCTTTGCCACTGGAGAGGATGTGGTGTTACGGCCAGAGCTGATGACTTTGGAACTGGGGAACCAGGTTCGAGTCTCAGCATCAGCTCAACAGTCTGTGATTCTGGGCAAATCATTTAATCTCCCTGTGCCTATAAAAAATGAATGTGACCTTGTGTAATGTAATTGGTGCTCATGTAAAGGCTCCAATACCTTCTGGTCGAGTTCGCGTTAAAGGAAACTGCAAAAAAATTATTAAAATAAATTGACCTATGGAGCACAGACAAAACATGCCGAAAAACAGCACAGTGATTTTACTGAGAGTGGAGGTGAGCCACTCTGTAAAGGCATCAGTACTCATTGCAGTCATGCCCAAGCTGGGAGTAGGCATTAAAAGGGGTCCTCCGAAGAACACTTCTACCTCATTTCTGATAAAAGATCACCCTCTTCACCCTTCTAGTGTGAGAGGTCTGGCAATAGCATTGTGTTTCTAACTGCACTTTTAAAAGGGATAATTGAATATAGAAGCACGTTTTGAATTGTTAAATATGCCAGAGCTGTCTTTTGGCTCCAATTCTAGTGAAGCCTCTTCATCCTGTCCTCGTAGTTTAACCAACAGCACATTGCATTTTGTGACTTTCAGTTTTGTATTTAACGTTGTAAGAATGGGCTCAAAAATGCCAGCTTGCAAAGTGTTTTTCGCTAGAAACACAGGACTGGCTCAACGTGTCATGCATAATATAGGACCATATGCCAACATGGTATGATAATGTGACAAAATGAAATAAACATCAATTTTTGCCAAAATGTATTTGATGCCATATTGAGTCTCAAAAGTGTTTGGCTGGTTTGATTACAACACTTTTCAGTGTGACACATAGGATGTTATTCTAAGAAACAAGACAGAAGTTGGCATCTGGAAAATTCTCACTTGAGATGTTTTCACTTGGTTTTTGTTACACATCATATGCCCAGTTGAGCAAAACTGAAAAGCACTGCTGCAAATCACCTTTGTCTATGTGTTGGAAAGTGTGCAAACAAGCTCCATAGCTTGTGTACCTTGTTTGTAGCATTTGATATTTTAGAAAATATTCGTGAGAACTTGTATGTCATTTTGGATGGCCCGATGAAATTATTTTTCACAAAGCATGGTGCAGGAGTATAACGTATGAAGACTACTGGCAGGTTGTATGACGGAACCCTGCATGCATTTACCAGGCATGCCTTAACACCGCAGTCAGTACCCCGACTGCGACATTACCACGTGTTCCTTTACCACGCACTCATTATAACGACTTGCCTTATGGGGGTGCTGGACTTTGGAATAGTATAAATTACTATTCCAACTCCAGTCAGTGTATCAGTAGGGAAGGTGTTGGACTTAAACTCCAACATCAGTCCAACAACACGTCCTCTAAAGCAAGGGACTGTAATGACTTGCGTGATAAAGGAACGCGTCATAACGTTGCAGTCTGGGTAGTGACTGCAGTGGAAAGGATGTTTCCCCTATTGGAAGAGACCATCCTTCAACCCATCGTGCGTGGATGGGATCCACAAATACTTGTTGCAAATACATCCTGGTAACAGGTGTTGCCTTTGCTCACAGGTGCAAGTGTTTACATATGTTTGTCAGTCCAGTGCATAACTTGAGCTAGTTGTTAATCAAGGGGAGCCCATCTTTGCACCATTTTACATCACTTGGATAACCGATTACAAAAGGCAACCAAGCATCAGCAGTCTCAAATTTGATCATGTGGCGGTCCCTTTGGGTCTAAATGCCTTGGATAGGCTTAGTTCATCAGCCAGTTTTGATTTAGCAGAATTCAGTGGAGAGAATATGTTGGGCTTCAACTTAGAGAAAACGCATTAAGTAATATGGGATTGTTTGGCACTACTGTGCTTTAGGCATTCAAGCACGTTAAGGATGGGATCATTTCTACTGGGAATGGTGAATGGGGTAAATTGAATATTGCTAGATCTTTGAAATATGTTTTTTTCTTCCTTGAATAGGAGAAGAAGAAAAGATGAGCCGCTTCAAAAGGTCTGTGGCCACTGGTGGATTTTTTATCCCTGTGTTGAAGTCCCGCAATGCTGGAACCAGCAGCACCTTCGACCTCAGCAAACACGAGAACGAATGGGATCAGGACGGATCACCAGGAGCTGCCGGAGGACTGGAAACCAGAGAGGAAAAGGCTAACTCCATTTCACCCCAGCCTAGGTTGCCTCCAGAGCAGCTTAAAGTTTTTCGTGTGGGCGAAGATTCAGAGTCTGAACAGACCTCACCAAAGATGCGACGAATGTTCTACGCCGCCAATGATGGTTCAGCCAAATCTAACTTCCCAGGTAGCCTCTTCCCGCTGGAAGCCTCGCCCCGTCACCAGCGGAAGGCCATGAACATATCTGAGCCATTTGCTGTGTCAGTGCCATTGAGGGTGTCGGCAGTCATCAGCAGCAACAGCACCCCATGCAGAGCCACCACAAAAGACAAGCATTTCCTATCCAGTCTAGAAGAATTGCCTTCCCCTGAGCTGGAGGAGACTGATTCGGAAGGGGCTGTGGAGAATGGTAACACAGGATCAGAGGAGAGCGTCTCATCTTCAACCATGAGCCAGAATGTAAAGGATGAGTCCACCGAGGCCAACAGCATCAAGGTATTGGATGCAGAGAACCCTGAAGGTAGGACCACAGTACCGTTCATTTCATAGAGCTCCGGATAGTTCACTTGCATATGAAGGTTACAGTAAGAGAAGCAATGGAGCGATGGGTTTTGTCATCTCTTGTGGGTAGGAAAGGTTATTGGCATTCATATTCTAGGCGTAAGACCTCTTGCGGCTGTGATGCTTAAGTGGAGATCCAGGAGTCGAATGGCTAGTTTTGAATATAACACTGGCCATCAGATGTCTACAGCTATTGGTTGATGCCCACATTCTTCTAAACAGGAAACATGGTCACTGCTGTAGGTATCTTGCATACATACCCCAGATGAATGAAAGAATGCTCTAGAATTTGAGTCTCTCCATTTGTAGGGAGAGGCATCCGCAGAGAAGAGTCTTATGAAGCGTGTTACTGGAAATGATGGGGCTCACGAGCAATACAGCGCCTCTGGTGAGATCCTACATTAAATTTCTCCATTCACAGGAACATTTTCAAGCCTAGAGCTAGTGTTAGCTTGAGCATATAAAGCAACAGACTTTATAAAACTGTAAGCGATTCGCCATCAACAAGAGGGATTTACTCGAATGAGGTTCTTCAAATGAGTAAGATAATGGGAACCTACCGAAAATGCCTTTGAAACATTTGTAAAATTAGTGATGGAAAACAACCAAGGCTGGGGCACGTAATTGCACTTGTGCCAGGCAGTTTTGCATACAACAAAGTGCAAAAACGTTTTTTAAGCTTTCAGTGCAAATGTTGCTCTTGCACGGGTTGGTCGGGGTAAATGTTAGTGCAAAATTGCCTTACTCTGGAAGTCATTATCCTTGCAGACATCCAACTTACGTAATCCGCCCCCTTGCTGTTGATGCCAAGTATTTACTAGGGTGCACAATGAGCCACAGTCAGTCCTGTGATGTCAGCACTAATGATGTGTGTGCAGATGTCTTCCGGAGGGTTGTTTGAGCAAAGACCTACAAATCTGCACACAGCTGTGCAGTTACAGGGTTATATCTTGAGGAGTGTGGTCTGCCAGGGGATTGGAATCGAGTCCAGTGGCATAGGGTTCTGAAATGGATGGCACATCTAAGGCAGTGCACTCAAATATAGGTCTTAATTCTGCTCTGGGTTAGGGGGGTCAGAAGTGGACCAGAAGACAGGGTAATACATTTTTCTCCCTCTTGCCTACAGCAACCAAAACTAAACGTACCTTGGCTCTTCTGGCAATCCTCTTCATTCACTGGATTTACGGAACTCCCTTCACCCTCCCACCAACACAAAAAATACCACCAACACAAAAATGCCACCAACACAAAAAATACCACCAACACAAAAATGCCACCAACACAAAAAAATAGCATCAACACAAAAATACCACCAACACGAAAAACACCACCAACACGAAAAATACTTACTGCATGCCACTCTTATGACACGCTGAGTGTAGTGGGACCACTAGTCACTGCCAATAGTCCCATTATTGGCAACACACCCCACCCACACCACAACAGAGTATGCATGCATAAATAAATACACAACACAACTTTTGTTTGGGAAAATTAGTGCTGCAGGTTTATTCCATACAAAAGTATGCAATATGGTGGGTTATCTTACGGGCGATCCAAGGGCAGGCAGCTGTACCAACCTATGCTGCCCTGCCCGCCTGATGAGCCAAGCACTGTGGAGTAACCAATCAGCGCTACCCTTATGGGGGTGATCCCCTTACTGGATCACGTGACACATTGGTCCCTATTACTCACGCCCCTTTCAGGGCGGAGCGTAGCAAGGCAAGCCCCCGGTTGTTCAGGCCCACAACCGCCCGAAGGACTAACGGGGCGCCGACGTAATTGTTCCAGGACCCTCCCATGAGGCTCCTGGGATTTGGCTCTGGCACCCCTATTGTGCTCTTGCAGAGGTACTCTTCTGTACCCATTTGCTTCCAGATCGCCCTGTAACTCCTCCTGCAACGAGAAAGAAAACATTACAACGTTCTATGTATTTCGCCTGCCAACCCCACGCCGGGTAAGCGGTAGGGTGGGAGACGGCGTGTCCGGCGCAAAGAGGACGCCAAGATGGCCGGGGGAGGCATAAATACCTCCCCACCTCCTCTGCGTGCCGGAAGTGACGCGTCTGGTAGGGGGACTCCTCCTTGAGTCCCGCACATCATTGGGGGTGGGGAAGTGCCCAAATGGCACTAAAGGGGCCGCCCGTTTAGGGTGGCCCCTGCGGGGCCGCGGGCAGCCGCATAGTCCCATTATTGGCAACACACCCCACCCACACCACAACAGAGTATGCATGCATAAATAAATACACAACACAACTTTTGTTTGGGAAAATTAGTGCTGCAGGTTTATTCCATACAAAAGTATGCAATATGGTGGGTTATCTTACGGGCGATCCAAGGGCAGGCAGCTGTACCAACCTATGCTGCCCTGCCCGCCTGATGAGCCAAGCACTGTGGAGTAACCAATCAGCGCTACCCTTATGGGGGTGATCCCCTTACTGGATCACGTGACACATTGGTCCCTATTACTCACGCCCCTTTCAGGGCGGAGCATAGCAAGGCAAGCCCCCGATTGTTCAGGCCCACAACCGCCCGAAGGACTAACGGGCGCCGACGTAATTGTTCCAGGACCCTCCCATGAGGCTCCTGGGATTTGGCTCTGGCACCCCTATTGTGCTCTTGCAGAGGTACTCTTCTGTACCCATTTGCTTCCAGATCGCCCTGTAACTCCTCCTGCAACGAGAAAGAAAACATTACAACGTTCTATGTATTTCGCCTGCCAACCCCACGCCGGGTAAGCGGTAGGGTGGGAGACGGCGTGTCCGGCGCAAAGAGGACGCCAAGATGGCCGGGGGAGGCATAAATACCTCCCCACCTCCTCTGCGTGCCGGAAGTGACGCGTCTGGTAGGGGGACTCCTCCTTGAGTCCCGCACATCATTGGGGGTGGGGAAGTGCCCAAATGGCACTAAAGGGGCCGCCCGTTCAGGGTGGCCCCCTGCGGGGGCCGCGGGCAGCCGCATAGTCCCATTATTGGCAACACACCCCACCCACCCCACAACAGAGTATGCATGCATAAATAAATACACAACACAACTTTTGTTTGGGAAAATTAGTGCTGCAGGTTTATTCCATACAAAAGTATGCAATATGGTGGGTTATCTTACGGGCGATCCAAGGGCAGGCAGCTGTACCAACCTATGCTGCCCTGCCCGCCTGATGAGCCAAGCACTGTGGAGTAACCAATCAGCGCTACCCTTATGGGGGTGATCCCCTTACTGGATCACGTGACACATTGGTCCCTATTACTCACGCCCCTTTCAGGGCGGAGCGTAGCAAGGCAAGCCCCCGATTGTTCAGGCCCACAACCGCCCGAAGGACTAACGGGGCGCCGACGTAATTGTTCCAGGACCCTCCCATGAGGCTCCTGGGATTTGGCTCTGGCACCCCTATTGTGCTCTTGCAGAGGTACTCTTCTGTACCCATTTGCTTCCAGATCGCCCTGTAACTCCTCCACAGCTCTGGAGGCGGCCCCCGTCGCCTAAAGAGCCCCCCCACCAAAACAGCTCCTTTCTCGCTGCAACCTGCTATTTCCCGGGCCTCATTCATGTCCAGAGGAACAGATCCAAGCCCACCTGTGCAAGTGCACCCCAACATTGTCAAATTAACCTTTGGTGTTCGCCCGGCATAGCTCATGCCTGATGAAGCCAAAGCCCCTTGTTCTGCAAACTTGCGCATGGAGCGGTTTATCCTACTCTGGGAATGTACCAGTGCCTCACATGCGCTGCAAGAATGTGATGGCCTCCCAGGAGGGAGCTCTACCCTTAAACATCGCTGTATTACCCTTCAAGCTGATGTGGCTCCCACCTCCTGCAACCTGAAGTTGCAGGCCTTCTAGCAGTTCGTGCTCCCTAACACCTGTTTCCCCAATACCTGGAACAGCAGCACACATGCTTGAAGACCGCTTCCACAACCAGGCTATATACTCTGGCTATACGGGCGGGGCATTTCCTGCTTAACTGAAGCAACCCGTGACCCGCCCAGGGAGCAGGGTGCACCTACTTTGTTGAGGTTGACCAGACATGTGCACCGACCTTTGTGATTAATAAACCATGGCGAACAGGACTGATCGCCTAGCGCACACTACTGCAGTACAACAACCATTTGGAGTGACAACTTCGCCACCTGCCAGGCTTGCTTAACTAAAGCTCGATGACAGATACACACATACCTGCTAACCAGCTGTGACCCTTGATGTTCAACCCAGCTAATGACCTAGTACCTTTATATTCCAGGGAATTTTGCCCTCCACAAGATCAAGCCGCACATGAGCCTATGGCCTACACCTACTGGGCCGAGGTGCATAGTGTGCTCTGGAATTGTCAGTGATGGTGCTCCAAACACATTTCAAACCGCTATTGGAGCCACAGCACACATACTGGCCTAACCAGCTGGCGCATGCCACCTGGCTACCTTGCCGCTGCGAGATTTTGCTCTTAACGCCAACCTCTTGCGGCTACTGGTGCACATAGTCTGTAGGTCTTGCCTCCACTCTATTTATGCCGATACCTGCAATGTCCCCTCTGCCCCTGTATGGGCGGGAACATACCCGTAACATTGTAAATCCCCCTGCACTCACAGTCTCGGGCAGTCAAGAGGGGGACGAGAGGTCCATAGAATTGGTTCTGCTATCTTGCTTGGCCACCTAGCCCGCAAGCACCCTCGTCTGACAGCACCCTATCTGCTGTGTCGCCCGTGCAATGTCCGCGCCCTGGCGCAGGACGTCCCGATCGACACCTCTTCTAACAGACTGCCTTCAGGAAGCTGGAGTGAACGGTTGTATGTTGTGCACTGACCATAAAACCTAGGTTTGCTTTGAGAGGGATCAATTTGTTGCACTCAAACTAGTGGCAACGTGCAGTTCTATAGCATTCTACCCTGCAGGGTGTGCTTGGACGATCCTAGACACCCCCTGTGAGCCAACCTGCTTTGACCCAAGGTGCAAGGCACTACACCCGGTACACTTGGTTATCCCGAACTTAATTGCCCTCCCCCGGAATCGTGTGTACAGGTACCCGGTCCCTGAATTACTTCCTAATAGTCTATGTGTCACGCCATGCTCCTTTTTATTCCTTGTTCAAAGCAGTGAACTCGCTCACCCACGAGACCTGCTAGAAGCAAGTTTAGTGTAGCCTGTACATGGAATTAAATTCCCCCGCCAACTGCACAGAGGGCAAGCCACACTCACTGCTACTGATGTCTGACTAATTGGCCCTTGGAGGCCGTGGCAGTACTGCCAGGTCGGCAAGTACGCCCACGGTACAGTTGTAATTTAATACCTCCTGCCGCTGACAACTGCAGGTGCATAATACCGGGCTGTGTGTATGCGGCCCAGGAAGCCTAAAAATAGGCTTGGTGTGGATGGGTAGTTAGCAATGCCTGGCAATAAGTGTAATGCCTTTGACAAACCTCTCCTGACTGGCATCTATGCCATTCTTAAACATTCACGGTTTTGCCACATGTCACCCTTCTGGTTGGTGATATGGAACCTCCTACCCAGCATAAGCAGACAGTCTCGCGTTGCCGTCACACCACCTGTGTATCTTGAATCACCCTCCTGTGTCACCTAACCTCGGTTCTAGAGTGCACTTAATCCACGCCGTTGACCAGAATTTCACAGGCCTCTTTGATTGCTAGACCCTGGAGAACACATTGATGGAGTCAATTCTGGTTTGAAACAATATATATGCATTGTGCCCTCTATTGGAGACAATTCACCCCTCATGTGTAGTTGTGGAGTGACAACTACACCAGTGCCTACACAAGTCACCCAACAGACAAGTAGACCCTGACTACTTTGTGTTCTGGTGCTAGATTTGGGAAGAGTCTTGCCTTCACTTGCTGCTCCCTGGGAAACACACAATGCCCGTGCTCTGGCTACAACTCAGCGATGCCCTCGTGTGGCAATGAACCCCTGGTCAAATAAGAGTGCCACTCCAACTAATAAAACTTACACCTTGACCATGGGTGGGTGGAGTCTAGCTCTCCCCAAACTTCTGCTGTTGAAACCCACGGACACGCCTCCTGTCAGTTCAAATTAGTAATTCCTGTCACTGACCACCACAAGGGGCTCCTACTGGGCTGTGTAAGTGAGGCCCAGGGTGACCTTGACGATCGGCTTGGTGTGGATGGGTGCTAACATTACCTGGCTGAAGTGCAATCCCTTTGACAAACACTCCTGCCAAGATGTGCCACTCAGGTAGAAGCAAGAGTTAGCCAGCCCACCTTACTTCCTGTCCCAGTTATCTGAGTAAATAGTGAAAGATGCACATTTGAAATGGTAGCGGATACTGTAACTTACGCCTGCAAATGCTCTGCACAGAGCAGCCCGCTAGACACTGGCTTCCATTGAAAGGCGGTGCCAACAGACCTCCTAGCTCTAAAGGCGGTACCTCTGAGTAGGGCTCTACTCTAACAAGTGCCCCATGCATCGGATACCGCCTCCAGCTGCAAGTCGCTCAGTGCTACTGATGCCTTGGCGCTTCATGCCCCACAGCCAGCTCACCCTGCTACAATGCGCTCGTGACTGGGCCTCAAAAGTGCGGCGAAGCGCGAGACTTCCTAGCCTGACCTTGGCTCTTCACCAGGCTCCCTCGCAAGAGCCATCCACAACCTTGTGGCCTAAAACAATCGCCCTGTGGGGCGGATGCGAATTGACTGCAAACCACTCCTAGGCGTTCTCTACCCATGTTGTAAATGGAGTTTCAGGTAGGCTAGGGTATGCACCTAAGCCTGGCCGAAGCCACCCCTCTAGTCAGGGGAAGGGGTGCACACTTATGCTGACTCCTGCCCACCCCTTAGGTGGCTAGGCAGAGACTGGCTATCCCAGAGGCAGTTTAAATTTCATGTGCCATATGCACTCCCGCATTGGCACCTGCAGCAGAGATTCCATACCAGGCAATTTTAAATACCCTGCGTATCGTCCACCCAAGAGAGACTTAGTACCATCTGCCCCTATTACTCTGTGCTACCAAACCTTATCATGACCTCACCGGTATTATATAACTCACTAGGTCAATCGGGCCACCGTCAAACAGCTCAGATAGCACAACCCTGTAGTTGTTGGCAGCAACTGTACTTCGCATAACAGCACAGAGTAAATAAAATTGTGCTTCCCCCCCTTGGGCCGGTAACTAACATCCAACAAGTCAGAACCTGGTCAAGAGATCCCAGTTTCCTAGAGTAAAACAATGATTGTCATGCCCCATTAACAAATGTGCTACATGCCCGCATGACCTAGCCCCTTGGAGCTACAGTGGGCAGACACCCCTGGAGGCAGTGGTATGACCAACTCTCCTCCGAAATACGCAGCTATAGGGGCTCCAGATCTAGGGTGTGAGAAAGGTCTTTCTGACGTAGCCCACCAACAGTTTATACGTGTAAGTGACTGACCCCCAATATGGTGTGACCAAAACAAGGCTGAAACAAAGGAGCATGAGGCCTTAAGCAACGGGTTCTTTGTGTACTGGAAACATTACTTAGCCCCACCAAGAACCATGGACATCTCCTGAATGCGGGTCACCAGATCGTCAAAGAAATATTGATGGATTAGAGACCTATGCCCCATCCAAACTGCCGAATTAAAATTGGCGAGAATAGTTCTATGAAAGAAAAGCATTGAATGACCCGCTCAAAGCCAAAGGACATATCAAACCACTTATGTCTACTTAGCTGAGAAGGATGGAGCGATGCCCCTTATCGGTATTAGTGAATGGAGGCATTATTCATTCATGCACATACTCAAGCTGAAGTTATCGAGGCGCCTTGCATGAGCACCCGTCACGTAATACCATGACCTACGCCATATTACAGGCAGTTAGCTCTACATGGCAGTGGCCCCCGCCAATTATTACACAAATTGAGCCCCTGCTCTCAAACTGGGAGAGGGAAAGTGCAGTGGGCACAACTATCTCTGGGGTGGCACCCAAATTAATGGCCCGTGCGACAAGCTAACCAAAATATATACCAGGCACAAGGCAGCAGGCGCGCACCACCCGCCACCAGGAACTTGCCCCCCTCGGGGCACACGGCAGCCTCACCAGGAGAGTACGTCGCCAGCATACCCAGACGACCTCAGAACCGGAGCGGCGCCCTTATACAACTGCAAGCATGGTACTAAAAGCGAGGCATGAGGTGCGCCTTAAATATTTCCAGGAGAAACCCATTGAATGAGGCGTTCATAGTACTCTCAGGGCAATGCCTTTGCCGTCCCATAGCCCTCTAAAATTCGAAATCACTGCCTCAAAGCGTAAACCCTGGCCCGTGGCGCAGTTCCCAGGCCGCGACTCTCGCCTTGTCCCCCCAGCCATGTGGTGGCCTAAACACCTACGGCACCATAGAGGGTAAAGAGTCTCATAGGTCCGTGCTTTCCTTGGAACACAAAACCAGCAGAGGTGTTCTCTTTCCATCCTTCAGAAACTCACAATGCGACTTTATTTAGAACCAACTAATTAGTATACAGTGATGGTAATTTGGCAGTATACTCCCTGCTGAGCCGTCTCCCTGTACACTATGCCACATTTGGCCCAAGAGCCTACACCACATTTTCCATACGGAATGCCTATTCTTATAAAGCCAGGTTCAAGCATCAAAAATTGAGGGCCTTTGTCCATCTGATGGCGACATGTGCTCCAGCACGCAGCTCGCCCCAGGGGATCAGCATGAATATCAGTGCAGCCCAACAACCCAAACATCGATCAGAAACTACGATAGACTCATCAAAATCGAGCTGTACTGCATAAAATGTCTTAGACTCTTGTCGTCTTAGACACATGGCAAAAAGGCTGAAGGAATCACACAGGGATAGGTTTGCTTCTCAACTCCCCCACAGCCGGGTCTTCCCCGGGGTGCTTTTCCTGCCCAATGCACAACTTCTGCCGGACACACTGCTACCTTGACTCCTGCAGTGTCTAAGCATCGCGCTCAAGGCATATTGCTGTACGCGAGCCACTTCCGCCAGAGCCCTGACCCGTGCCCCATCGCCACTGCTCTTATTGAGGACGAAACGCACTAGTCAGCGAGACACAATAAGACGTGTAGGGCGCCATGGACCCCATAGAGGAGTTGGTTCCTGCGTTGACTTGTATGTAATATTGAAAAGCTTTCACTTAACGCCGCTGACACCATGACAATGTTGCTGCACTGCCCTAAACATCAATCTCAACAGAACAATGCAGCGAAGGACTCGATGTGTTTCCCTTGAAATGTGCGCATTTCCAAAGTACAAAGCTCTGTGTTTACCGTTATCGTAACCCCCACTGTAACACAGGAGCAGCGGGGGGGGTAGGAGCCACCAGAGACCCGCAGCTCCTCCCGTTCTCACATTTAAGAGCACACGCGCCAGGGAGCACGCAACTCACAACAGACACAGTATAACTTACATGGCGGCTCCTGTGCCCCGCACCCGTGACGGGGTGTAGGACATATTTGTGGCAGGTGCGCGGGTGAATAGCGCAGCTAGCCAGTTGTAATTCCTAAACAGGTTCGGAAACACTTTTCCTACTTGATAAACCAATCTAGTAAATACAAAATTGTCTTTATGACCAAGACCTGTTTCAAGAAATCCAAGGGTTTCCAACCTTGTCCCAACCCCACCTAATATCCGACCCTTAAATATGCAGCACAGCAAACCAAGACAAACGAGCACGTACACAAACTCACATACACGAGATTGAGTGGTGTGAAACAAACGTGCATTTTCACACATGAGTAACTTTTTGAATCGTAGACTAGCCATGTGGCTGTTTACACGAGTCTGTAAAGCTAAAGACCTGGGCTCACCACCCGATTTCTGTATTTGTACACCGGCGCCTGTCTGGAGAACAGGAGAGTTCAAAGACACAAAAGGATTGAGATCATAATGATATCGGTGTGTCTCACTGATGCCAACAATGTACCGATACCAGGTGTAACACAACATACCACGCCATTTGTTTCTCTGCAGAAGCAAACGTGTAAACTTGACAAGATGCCAGAGTGTGTTTCCGCATAGACAGTCTGTTATACTTGAATAATTGCCTCATGCTTTGATAATGAAAATTTGAGCACGCAGAAGGGCTGGATACTGTGCTCTTAACAGGGCATTTAATCATGGCTAGGGAAAGAACAGGTAAAATGCTCGACTCCTTGTTAAGATTCCAGGTGCCAGTGACCAAACCCGCGTGCCTCCGGCCAGACCGGGAAACCATGTGCCTTGACGGGCCCACCAGAAAGATCACTGGCAGCTGCAACACTTCGCACGTGCCAGGAGAGGAGCGCCCGCAAGAGCGCACAGTTTTTTATTTTTTTTTATTTTTTTAAATGCCACATTATATAGCACTACGCGCGGCCCCCAAAACAAACGTTGCCGGGGCTACCGGTCATGAAGTCCACCGATACCAAAAGTCAAACTCACCCATCCGCCCAGTCTCGCTGCCCGAGCAGGTCGACATCACCTAGGAGGCTAAAAGCAAATTGTCCCAACGGGCCCCGGACTCACCGCCTACAACACCAACGCTGCCTACAGCCGCAAAGGTGCAACGCGGTGCCGAGAGGTTAGCGTGTCCACAAAGCACTGTGGACACCCCCAGTACAATCCTCCTCCTATCGGCTGCGTAACCTCTGCCCCTCCCGGGGCACAAGCTGACCGACGACATGGCAGGCCGTCCAGGCCTCCAGCAAACTCGTCTGGCCCAACCAGTCCGCGGGCCCCCAACAAACAGCTCCTTCTCTTGCCCCACAAGCCGGGAAAACAGTCGGCACTCCGGTGGGCCGCAGCCACCGCACTCAAATGGACCAGGGAACCCAGGCAGCCCCAGCAAGGAGGCTAGTCGGCCCAGACAAAGGCCCATCCTGGCCTGCACTCACCGCCTACTTCGACGCTCGCGATGTCGACGACCCAGCAGGATACTATGCCCGCACTGATATGGCCCCTCACTGACACCGACGCCAGACCAAGGACACAACCGCGTGTCCCGTGGGGGCAAGGCACCCATGGCTCAAACCTCCACCTCGCTGTGCACCTCCCAATGCCCGAATAAACCAATGAGCCACTAAAGGACACTGGGCACGCCCCAGTCGACCTGGACTCACCGTAAAATCACCGACACAGCGCCTTGACAAACGTCGCGACGAGGCACAGCGAGGGAGCACCCATGGCTGCAGACGGCGTGTCCGGTGCAAAGAGGCGCCAGGCAGCGTCGAGCACGACCATAAAACCCTGTGCGAGCCACGATGTGGGCCCGGTACGGATGGGGGAGGGAGCTTTCCCCGACTCCCGCACGACATCTGCTCTGCCCTGAGGAGCTAGTAGAGCAGCGGCGCCTGGCGCCGATCGAAACTGGCCTGCCTGGCACGCCTGCAACACCTGCGCCAGGCGCGGCCCCCGCCAAGGAGCATGCCCGAAGGCAGGAAAAAGGGGCAACTGCCCCAACCTGGGGCAAATCACACTGCCACTCGGGAGAGGGGGGGGGCGGAGGCAAACTCACCGCCTGACTCCCCAGCGCCTGCCCGGACACGCGATGGGAGCCGGCAGGCCACCACGCGAAACTCATAGCAGGCGGAGCGACGGCATGCAGGATCAGCCCTGGCCAAGGGAACGCAGGTGGCGGCGGAGGCCAAAGGGGCAACACGCGCCACCAGGGCCCGAAACGCGTGCGGGTGGTGCAGCGCGCGTCCTGCAGGGGGAGCAGGGACTAGGGATGTGGCCTCGCATCCAGGGAAAATACCTCAATCTCCCTGTGCCCACAAAGAGCCCCGTCGCACTACGAAGCCTGGCCACACGGACTCTAACTAATCTGCCCCCACGCAGCCCCCTGGGCTCACCCCACACCGGCCACACTACCCGCGTGTGAGAGGCCCGGGCCAGACCCACCACGCCGCTTGGACTACCCCGAAATACAGCGCATGCCGGACACTGCCGATCGCCCCCCTATTTCCCCGCCAGGACTGGTCCCTGAACACCGGATCCCTCAGCCACGTGAGCCGAGAGAACCCTTGCTGAGGGATTACGGGGGGGGGGAGGGAGACTCACCTCGGAGCAGCCGACGGCTACCAAACGACCAGACCGGATCGCGACACCCAACGCAGACAACCACGATGAGGGACGATCCTAACGGCGTGTCCGGCGCAAAGAGGCACTTCCCCACCCCCACTCAGAATGCGGGGCTCGAGAGGAGCCCCCTTCCAGACGGCGTGTCCGGCGCAAAGAGGACGCCAAGATGGCCGGGGGAGGCATAAATACCTCCCCACCTCCTCTGCGTGCCGGAAGTGACGCGTCTGGTAGGGGGACTCCTCCTTGAGTCCCGCACATCATTGGGGGTGGGGAAGTGCCCAAATGGCACTAAAGGGGCCGCCCGTTTAGGGTGGCCCCCTGCGGGGGCCGCGGGCAGCCGCATTTGATGAATTACAAAGAGTTTAGAAGAATCTGGATATGTATATGATTAGCATAGCTTTCACTTTGGCAAGGAAGTACTGAACTGCTGTGGCACTATCACTTCAATTTCTAGGACTACTTCTAAATCAGCCACTTTCTTCCTTGCATCTCACCATTCCACACTGATTTTCCGTACAGTATCACGTGCTCAGATATTATGGCCCTGATCATGAGTCGAGCAGAGTGGAATTCCTGTGTGGGATTTCGCTCCACCCAAGCACAACTGGTCCAATGTTTCCGCAACCAGCTTTCCTGGGTGCGGAAACACTGGACAGAATTTCCTGGCTAGAAAAAAGGGTTGGTGAAATCATTTTAGAGGCTTGGGCTGCAAGAGCAGCCGAGCCTGGTACCTCAGCCACTGCTAAGCCTCTGACCCTCTTCTCTCGCACACATTTACCATCTGCTCAGAGCAGATTGTAATGTGTGCATTTAACTAGGGGTGGGCGTAACTCATGTAATTTAGTGCACTGTAATCATGCGGAAATAGCTTAGAATTCCGCATCAGGGCACGAGTCGGGGTACACGCGGGTGGACGGTGTCCACCCACTTATTTTACAGGGTGGACGCCGTCCACCCTGCCAAGAAGATGGCCCCAGTGAAAAAGATGCTGAATTCGCCCCGGTGTAATTTCCAAACACCGGGACACTTTCAGCAGCGCCTGCACGTTATCTGCTTTCGATCCCAGCAAGCAACAAGGTGCAGGCGCAGACGGGGCTTTCTTATTTCTGACTCCTGCTGGGCCCATAACAATGGCCTATTCTGAGTGGTCATCAGGCCTCCTTCTGTTCGAGTCTCCAGGCTGGCAGCAGTCAGGAGCCTCACACCTAGAAGCAAATGCCGCAGATGGGAAACAAAGGCTCACACCTGTTAGCACTTCACACATACTTAAGAGAGGCATCTTTTCACTTTATTCAGGCTCTGTTTAGGAGATATGCATGCACTGTAAGAACGTCAGATGTGTCCATCTTTCCCAGTATTTGCACAAAATAAATAGCATTTATATTGCGCATACTACCCCTGAGGAGGTGGTGTAATAATTTAAATATCACAATTTTTTCTTTTAAATCACTATGGGTAGAGAAAGCTTTACGGTGACAAAAGGCAACATTGGTTTATGTGAAGCTTACAAAAGTGTGAATCTTCTGCCTAAATCATGAGGGTTTGCAAGTATACTCGAAATGTGCTCAAATGTACTCATGATAGACCTGCTAAACATATATGTGAGGGCTTAAGACCTGATGCCACTTCTTGTGATGCCCCTTCCTGTGATGTCACGCGATGTGATGTCACGAGCCTCACGCCCCCCGATGTCACGCGCCGTGATGTCACTTGCATACTGATTAATTAGGTTAGTCCCCCCACTTCTTTTTTAGGTCTCGCCTACGCAGCGCGCATGCGCTGCTTAGGAGGGCCTTTAGCCGTCGCTCTGCTCATTTTCAAGCACACACTCGTGCTTGTGGCGGCATCCACCTTGCGGGAGCGAGCAGCGGCACGCCACAAGCACGAGTGCAGGCTTGAAAATGAGCAGACTGCTCTCCCAAGCGCGCGCGTGCCACTCGCGGGCTCACCTCCTGCTCCCCCTCTCTTTTCACGTGGCCACTCCCCTTCCTGTATGTGAGGCTCGCCGGGGCCGCGCTTGTCTTCTATGCTGCTTTGCTGTTTTGGACTCCAAGGCTGTTCGTGTTGTGGACCGGGGATACAAACCTCCTCTCCTCCAGAAGCTGACATTTCTGTGCTGATTGTTATCATAGCGGTGAGATCTGAACTTGCTTTCTTTTGAGAATCTTTGGTGTTTCTTCCAATTTTCTGTTATATTTAGGGACAACCTTGAGTTACGCTTTGAGTTACTTATTAAAGGTGCGTAAAGCGTAAGGTGGATTTTTTGCTTTATGACGTAGTGCTTGCGACTCAAGAACTGCATGACGCTCACGTTTGTTTCTTTGAATTGTCTAACAGTTGTGCTTAAATTACATCAGTTGAGCGCAATGAGAAGGATACAGTTCCACAAAACGTATGGTCCCGACACTAAATAACTGCACCATGACAATTTTCAATTCCGTTTTTTACTGTTTCCCTTTAACGCGAGAACAAGAAGCTCGGTACAGCTAGACATTTTTTAAATGAGGGTTGTGTTTTTTGGTCTCCTACCAGATACCTGTATAGCATACTATAAATTATTGTTAGGCTTTGAGCGCTTTCATATCACTAACCGACGAGCATTCTGCTCGAACACTGCTCATCGATAAACTGTCAACCCTAGAAAATACTGGCTTTGCCTGTTTATTATTACGACAGGTTCTGATCTATTTTATGCTATAGGAAGATTTTCAGGTTGAAGATTAATTACATCCCTTTTTCGTCAGGTGCAGGATCAAATTCACTCTCTTTAAATATAGGCTCTTCAGGACTAGATGGTGTCCAAAACAATCTTAAAGAACATTATTAAGATCTAATGTTTTATTTAGCACACCACCTGTCATATTTTAGAAGACTAGTGCTCTACGGACTTGTAATATATCCTACTTTTTTGTTGGAATATTGCTTTTACTGGAATTTATTAGAAATCAAGTTTTAATGCTTTCAGACCAATTACGGAGTAAAACAAAATATTGAATGTGAGCATATTCATGCTGTTTAAGAGTGGTCTAATATGCAATAGAATTGCCACAAGGTGTTACTGTTTGATTTTAAGAGGAAATCTGCTGATTGAAATAATATGCCCACTCATGGCTCCTGTTTATGTTGGATACGGCACATGGTACTCTCGCAGCTCTTTATAGGACGTTTTCTTCTCTAACAACTTGTCCGACCCACATTTTCAGGTGATATCATTCGTTTCTTTACCACACATGCGTCTGTTATCTTACTTCTTGAAAGTGCTTAGTTAATTGCAATTTGTTGGTCACAGATTTCTGAAATTTAAATATAACTAGTATTAAATGATGACAAATTATGTTCATTTTCTGCATGTCTCCAAATCTAAAAAGCAGCTCTAGAAATACTTACAAAGGCCACACATGCACCAAATCTAAACAAGCATTGGCATAGACAATAGGTCTTGCCTTTGGGACCTTATAAGTGTTTAGTTATCCAGCACAATATCCTTGGTGCAACAACATCAAGTGTTGCATGGCTAAACACTTATAAGGTCCCAAAGGCGAGACCTATTGGCTATGCCAATGCTTGTTTAGGACTTGTGCCCTGCGCAAGATTATGCAGAATTACGCAAGAAGAGTAATTCTGCGATTAGCACTATGGACTCGAGGATGCATTTTGCATTAGGAAATAACGCTAAATGCAGCAAGACATAAATAGTGAGCGAAAGCGGACGCATGCACTCGCTAAATGTGCTTTCGCAGTAGGATTTTTCCCTCAAATTACTCTTAATTACGCGAGCAGGAGCAATCACGTTATCATCAGTAATTCCGCATCAAAGAGTAACATGGAATTCTACACTGTAATCAGTGGAATTCAATGCAGTAAATTGAATCGGATTTTGACCTATTCGTAATCAGGAACTTAATGAACAAATTCACTTTATTCATTGCATGAGCTGTCTAAAGTGACATTAGGATGCTGCAGACTTTTGCTCCTACAATAATTCCAGTGTTCAGTCATGCAAACAAGCATTATAAATCGAAAAGGAAAACACAGAAAACAAAAAAACTAGAGCAACTGCAAGAGATATTAATATGGGTGTCACCCACTTGCCTGGACGGAAAGGGGCAGACCAGCCAGTTGGAGAAAAAAGAGGAGGAGGTTTGCACCCTCATAGAGAGATGTCCACTGATTTCCGATGGAAGAACCTTTCAGGGAGGAGAGTTGCATGCAAGACACAGGGGCAGTTGCCCTGCGTCATAAAATAAGTTACTTTGCTATTGTTGACCACCGATGGGATAAGCTCCCTGGCACCTAGGAGGAGGCATCAGGGAAGGCCAAGGGGACCACCTTGTATGGGGAGTGGATTGCTCAACTAGTAAGAAGGGAGGTGGCAAGGGAAAAATTGGGTACTGTGGGTCTCTTTCCGCCTCTATTAAAGGGAGAGAATGATGAAGCAGTATTATTAAGAGTAAGGGGATTAATATAAAGATGGCCCGAAAAAGTGTAAACAAAATAGATTTTTTTTAAGTTTAAGAAAAAGATTTTTTTTAGAAGAGGCTTTGTAAATAAGCTTACAGAAAAATTCAATAATAAGTAACCTTTTGATAAGCAGTACATCAGAAAAGCATAAAATATATGTATATAATCAGGTGTATAAAGTTACAATAATAAAACATTAAATGATAGCATATTAAGAATAGAGGGTGAAAGAAAGCAAAATAAATGAAACAGGAAAGAAGAGAAGATGAAATATAAGGACATAGGTAAACTTAATATAATGACAGGTACGTCAAAAGTGTAATAAAATTTGCATAAAACAAACCAGGTAAATACAAAATCATAATTAATAATTAAACAATTGAAGGAAATGGGCAGAATAAAACGAGTAACAGTATTAATGTTTAAGATGTATAATTACTATAAAGCGTATAAATAAACATTTCAAGGGAGCTTGGGAACCTCTTCAAAAGCTGGTTGTTGTAGATTAGAAGATTTAGATGATGCATTAAGAAAGATAGTTATAGGCGACTAAAGTTGCTCTCATCCGATGCCAAGTGAGATAGGATTTACATAGGCTCTATCAAGTCCATGATTGTAACGTACATGATACCACCATGCTTGAAATTAGATGTTTATAGAGTTTTTCCTGTTCTTAGTTATTTGTTGGAAAGAAACTGCAAGCATCACATCTATAATAATAACAGCAATATTTCCAGGCATCAGAGAGACTACCTAAGAATAAGTAAGTACATTTACACCAAATAAAGAGTTTATCTGCTTACACACTTTTAACCAGAAATCACAAGTATGTTAACAAGTAAATAATACATATTTCAAATCAGATTAACCAACATTGCATTACCAACAGGAAGGATGAACAGTAGGGTTCAATCTGTCATAATCACTTTATTTCGCCAGTATATAAAAGTGGGATCAAAAGTATTCTATACACAGTAGAAATCATACTATACATTAAAACAGTGGTGGTAAAAGATCATGTTGAGAACAGTGGTACAGTTAGAAAGTGAAGCAATAGGAGGATTAAGACTTGATTACAATGACTCACATTACGAGTACTGTTTTCGCCTCTTTATAGCACATCGAAAGAACGAGGCCAGGCAATGGCAAGTAAAGGGATCGGATAATTGTTTAAGGAAGTACAGGGCTGGGCAATATTGCCTAAACCTAAGCCTGCGCAAAATTGGGCGAATGTACCTTTTCCTCTCCTCGCTGTACAATCTACAGAAAAATAGAAGATGAAGGTCACATTGGACCATGGAAGTGTCGCACGGGCAAACAGAGAGGGCGTCCACAGAGTAGGTGTTAGAAGGGTAACCCAGCATGAGAGGAATATAGTTCAATCGGAACCTCAATAACAAAAATCTGTGTTGGATATTCGTCACAAAGGATAAATAATTAAAATCGAATGTGTTTATTGTTGGTGCTAGGTGATATTGTTTAACCCTAGATTTAGAACAATTAGGGGCATATTCACAAGGACTTATCGCCGAGTTATCGCCACTTTAACGCATCAAAAGTGGAGATAGGTTTAACGCCCCAATTCACAAGCGGGTGCAAAGAGCAGACATCGCCAGTATTCCCGCGATAACTGCCGCAAAATCTATCTCCACGGGTGACACCACTAACTAACCCTAATGAGATGCAGAGTATGTGTTCCCGTGCAAAAAGCCACGAAAACACCACAACACCACTTTCACAACGAACTGCCAGATCCGCGATGTGAGCCAAAACCACGCGATAAGCCGCGGTAGCAGCAGGTATTTAACACCTGCCTCTTGCTGGTGTTAAGCAGGACAACTACCTGCAGTAGGCAACGGAGCCCCGCACACAGCCACACCCGAAGAACAACCGACGCCATGGAGCTACTCATCATGCAGCTTGGAGCCCCAACAGGGCCACGACACCCACCGCCACCACCCCCAGGACCGCCACCACCCCCAGGACCCAGACCGGCAACCCCCGCCCCCGGACCACCACAGAGGCAGCGCAGAGTAAGACAGTGGACCTACAGAAAACGCACCAGTCTCACAGACCTAACGCCCGAGGAAGTCATTGCCCACTACAGGCTCAAAAGGACAACCATCCTCCGCATCATGACCCACATCGGCCACAGGCTGTCGGTCCCAACACAGCGGACAACCAACATCCCTCCGCAGACAAAGCTGCTGGCTGTGCTGCACATGTTGGCCTCTGGTACCTTCCAACCAACAACGGCCAGAGTCGGAGGAGTCTCACAGCCAGCCCTATCAAAGTTCCTCACACCTGTCCTGGATGCCATCATCAGCTTCATACCCCAGTACCTTCACTTCCCCCACACTGCGCAGGAACAGCTGGAGACCAAGCAAGGCTTCAATGCCATAGCTGGCTTCCCGCACGTGTTGGGGGCAATTGACTGCACACATGTCCTACTTGTGCCTCCTGCCGACACTGCACACAGTTACCGCAACAGAAAGCACACGTATTCCATCAATGTGCAGGCAATAGTGGACCACCGGGGAATGTTCACCAATGTCGTCGCAAACTACCCAGGCAGTGTACACGATTCCTACATCTTCCGACAGTCCATCATCAACCAGCGCTTCCAGGATGGCACCTATGGAAATGCACTGCTCGTTGGTAAGTACCAAATCAACACACCACACACCTCAAAGCCACCATCACACAACGCACAACTGTGGGAATGCACACGTGACCAAACCACATACAACATGTCAATCAACATGCCCACCTACCAGACACAACAACACAACTCCATTGGGATCCTGGGCTTCCCATATACACAGGCCAGCTACATCATGGCACCACAGCCACACAACAGCTGAACGTGTGGGGAGGCGGAAAGCAGGCATGTGCGAAGAAGGCAAGTGACCCATGAATGGGTATGTACACAACGACAAGTGTGGCGTGAATGTGCTGGACAGACCTGGGTATGCAAACCACAGATATGTCCATGCAGACATTAACTGCTGGTGTCTGGAGAGTAGTGAACAGTGGACGCAACCATGTCACCCCAGGCTGTGGGTTAGATCGCGGAAATGTCGCTCGCTGCGTCCCCCCCTGTGTGCGTGAGCATAGTGGGTTGGCCCGGCTTACGCCAGGCCTGCGCAGGGGTGTGGATAAAAACACCGTGGCGCTGAGCGTGGTGCTCTCCCGGAATGGCCAAAGTCACTGCCAGGGCGGCGCCTCTCAGCCCGCCACGAGGCCGACGGCGTGAGCAGCGGGGCCTGCGAGCCTGTGCGCCTGCTGCACCCCAGGCCGCTGATACCCAGACCCGGCTTGCCCGCCCCAGCGCTCCAAGGCCGCACTGCTCACCTGCTGACACCGTCGTGTGTCAAAGAGGGCCCACCACGTGCCGGTACTAGCTCCAAGACCCATGCCCGCGAACTTGGCAGCCTCCTCAGACCATCGCTGTCCTCTGTGACACAGGCCCCCAGGAGTCCTCATTCGTTGACATACTCCACCGCTGCAGCCGGCCCACACTGCAGTCCAGTATGTCCCACATCTAGAACTGAGTCTACATGAATCAATGGCAGAGGTCATGCCAGTGAACGCAGGGAGAGGAGTGAGAGAAAGATGCGTTTCAGTCCGGTGGAAACACGGATCACCGTTACGGAGGAGGTCGACCACTAGCAAGGACTGACCTGGTGCCACTAACCATGTGCGCCGTGAGTCACCATCAGCCTCCGGCAGAACATTGTTGGTGTCTGAGCCTGTGGCCTGGGGGTTGTCATCAGCAACTGGCAGGTACGGACTTGGTGTTTGGCATGCGTCTGTGGCATTCATATCCGCCATGTTGCCGGATGCAGCTGGTATGTGCCCTCTGCATCATGCCCTGGGGGTACACCTCCCACTCTCCCCCGAGACACTCGGCGAAAACCACCTTTGATACATACGAGACCCTGCTCTGCCCTCATGACCCTACCCCAGTGTCCGGCAAGTCAGCGTCCCGTGGCGGTAGGCCCGTGTCGGCCGCTGTGCATCCGGGGCCACTAACTCTGTGCAACTCATGTCATGGTCCCGTGCTGTTCGAACATTGCATTCCTGAGTGCCTGATGACTGTTGAAGTTGTTGCCAGCACCAGCTACTCCCTGAGGGCTGGCTTACACTCACCCCACACACAGCCAGCACAGGCATCACTGGACTAGTGGGCCTGCCAACACATCACGCCGAACCAAGTATTGACTCTTTTCTCTCTGCACTGTCACAGGTGATCAAGGATATGCACTCTGCCCTTGGATGATGACACCCCTCCGAGACCCGAACACACCCGCCCAGAGGCAGTACAATGCGGCCCATATACGCACCAGGGGCATCGTGGAACGCACATTTGGCGTCTTAAAGTCACGTTTCAGGTGCCTGGACATCACAGGTGGAAGGCTCCTGTACAGCCCAGACATCGTGTGCAAGATGATCGTTGCATGTTGTGTGTTGCACAACATCTGTGTACGCACCAATGCCCCATGGATCCAAGTTCCAGAAGTACCGGACGATGATGAGGACGATGGGGCAGGTGGCCCACATCCCACTGCAGCTGCGGCAGGAATAGCCCGTAAGAACACACTCATTGCCAATTTCTTCACATGAGCACGTCACATTGTGGCCGTCCCTGGCACTCATGGGACAGTACAAAATGTCCACAGGCACAGCATGTGTGAATAAAACATATTTGCAGGTTACATGTTGTACTTGTACATTGTCATGTCACAGTTTCCTGCTGTGCCAGATGTGATTGGCCATGTTGTGCACATATGAGGCACCAGTTGTGTCCTGTGTTCTGTTGTGGAGGTGTTGCTGTTTGTACCACGATGTTGTCAATGTCGAGGTGCACTTATTCTTATGTGCGTATGCTGCACGGTGGGTGAGTCGCTCCTGCGGCTCTGATTTGGCTGCCACTTATCCCTTTCATGCGGTGTGCCTTTCAGTTCTGTGCTTCCACAGTGCTGAGATGTTGCAGACTTGGGTAACTTGTGCTCTTTGTCGAGTTGTGACTCTTGGGCATGGTTTGTACGCAGATGTGTCGTTGACATCAGGGGTTGTTTGTGCAGGTGGTTGTGTCCGAGTGTGACCTGCTCCTTTCCGGTTGTGGTCCGCACTCAGCCACCTCAGTGTTGTGCCGTGAACATTGTCATGATGATTGGACTGCAGCCATGCTACTCGTCATGTGGTGTCTCTTGCATTGTCAGTGTGGCTGACATATATGCATGTTTGCTGTGTTTCGCACGTGTGCATGTGTTGGTTGGGTGATTGTTGATGTGTTGTGTGGGTGCCCCTTTGGGCACATAATGTACGTGGGACTACTTGGTGTTTGTGTGTGTGCTGAAGTGTTCCCGTGGGATCAGGGACATAATCCTGAGTCATTGTGGGTGTGCAGTGTGTTCTGCTTAATTGTGCATGTGTGCCATTGTGCCCATCTCCCCCCGTCCCCCCACTCCCTGGTCGGTACGCACCCTGTTGTTGTAGTGTCGGGTCATGTTGGGCAGTGTCCGGATCCCCAACTCCTGTCACCGTCTCCCGACTGATGACTGTGGCCACCATCTTCTCCATGTCATTCAGCTCCTGGTGTTCTGCTGGCCCCCCTCCTCCGAAGTGCGTTGCTGCTTTCATGTTGGCAGCGAGTTTCTGCTTGGTTTTGCCATTCACATCAATCCAGCGCCTCTTGTCCTCTTCCATTGTCCTCCTCGGCGCTGCGACGGCATTCACATGGTCCGAGATGGTGTGCCATCTTTGCCTCTTTGTTGCCAATGACACGTTGGAGGTGACGTACAGTTGGTGGTGGGGTTCTATCTCATCCGTGACGATAATCGTGTTTTCCTGCAGACTGTACCCCGTCTTCCTCTTCCTCTTCTCATTGCCCTTCCACGACCCCTGGATTCCTGGGTGTTCCTCCGTGGGGATTGTGGGGTTCATGTTGTCCTCTGCAGTCGGTCAGGGTGCATCCGTGGTACTCCACAGTTAATTTCCTTTTTAGTGGCATTTTCCGTGTGCTGTTCTTGGGCTTTTTCCTGCATTACGCGTGGGTATTGCTGGCCTCTCGCTGGTTATCACTGTTTTCTTATCGCGTTTGGGCCCATCGCGTCTTTTTACGCGTTGGGGTTTGTGTTTTTATCGCCGTCACGGTGGTTGTATCGCGGACATTGGGCGCGGTTTCGGGAGGCTATCGCATGGTACCGCCGTGTTGTGAATTCCACGTTAACACAGGGTTATTTTCCCGTGATAAACTGCGATGTGTAAAGTTGCGCTAACATTTTTTGGAGATGTTTAGAGCACAATCTTGTGAATATACCCCTTGGACTTCCATCTCTCTTCCCTTTGTTTTCCTAACAGTAGGGTTCATTTTATGCAAGGGTGTTGTAGTTGCATAAACCCTTGATAAATAAAAAATAGAGTTGAGGTTGTGTTCCCGGCACAGGAGAATAACAAAATATATTTTACATATCGAAAACTTGACATAGATCCATAAATTCAGCATAATGAAAGTGATGAGCTAACAGATTTTAAGAGTTTCTGGCAGAATGTGTAATGACATGACATTGACATTGGCTTGTATTGATATGACAGACATCTCTACGAGGCATAGCCTCTTTCCAGTGTTAATACAATAAAAACAAGCACTGGCAAAGCCAACCAGGGTTTCCCCCAGAGGGATGATATATGCATGTACTGCATCGCCAGGCATGCTCGCACAAGAAAAGGTGTGTGAAGGTACATTATAAAGCAAGGAGCGGTATGATAGCAAAATACAGCTACAGGGCCGTCTGAAAATTAGAAAAATGGGGATGGAGAAAGGCAGAGGAGAGACAGATGTGGTGTAAGCAATAGCAGCACACATTGGCAATCAAGGAGGGGCAGGAGACAAAAAACTAACTAAAAAAGCTGAGCGAAATGAGGATGGGCAGGTGAAGCATTAGTCCAGCCAGGGGATGAGAAGGAAGAACTTCAGGGAGAGTATGAGCGGAGATGCAGCACACTGTACAGAGAGCAAGAAAACAAATGCTACCCCATGGAATGCTGGTAAGAAAGAAAAAAGTAGTTCCTTGAATGTAGGCAGTGGAAGGATACAAGTTGTAATTGGTCTCTGTGCTGTTTGATACAATGTAACACGTCAAATGCACGATTTGTAGACTGGACTAACATAGCGTCAGACCCTTTACCACACACCTTGACGTGCACTGGCTATTTACTGACCTACGCACTGAACTACGAGTTTTAATGGATCTCTCAGGTACGTCCCTAATACACGATCTCCCCACAATGGGGCATTGTACTGAAATATTGAGCACTAAATATTGTGATACCTTAATGCTGTTGCCAAAATAATGACATGGTAAGTATACATAGGTTAGTGTAGATTTATTATATTTAACTGCACGCTATATCTTCAAGGTACGTATATGTGGAGTCAAGAATAGTAAATTTATACCTTCTCGACGTTTAAGTTGTCAGTATTTTTGCACTGATATTATGGTATTACGATGTTTCTAGAGTCTATATTGGGTCATGCAACCCCACAAAGGATGCACTGCCTAGCAGCGCAAAGCTCCCCCGTTCTTGGGGGTTAGGGCATCTGAGAAAGGAAAAAGGCAACAATCAAACACCAGACAGAAGGGACAGCAGTTTTTGCAGGATTGCAATTGACCCATTTTCAGAGCAGGCATGCAATCCTTGCACACCATGATGACTTGAGTATAATGAGACAGAGCCATGGCTTAGAGCAGGGAGCAGGCAGCCAGTCATGCACACTTAATGTGACTTTCTAGTTGCTTTCAATAATGATGATACTGATGTGTTTTGTAGTCAATGTTTTTATCTAAGGGCTGCTCAGGTTGCTGTTGAACAGGTAAACAGGTATTGCAGACCGCTCACACGCCACGCGGTCTTGGGAGGTTTTAAGTACGAGAGCGCAAAGTTGACAGATTATTTACTTTCTAAAATAAATGTCTGCAGTATACTTTGCAACTTCTTTGCTTCTTTGTTTTTCACGTTGACTCTTCCGAGTGAAAATCAGGTTTTTGCAACCAGTTATGTCTCACATATCCTAAGCAAAGTGGTTCTGCATAAAGTGAGCTTTGCAGAAACCATTTATGGCCTCATTATAAGCAGCCCGGATTTAAGTGCAGGCTGTAATTTAGGGTTCAAATTTGTATCCACGGCTACTTTGAGGTGTAATAACATGCAGACCTGGTATTACGCAGTGAAAAACAGCACACAGCGCCCTATTCCGGCCTACTAATGGGCCGTTTTCTGCTCCCATCTACCACCCGCTTAGAGCTGTTGCTAAATGGTAATGGGACAATCGCTGCTTGGAGACGGTGTCTCGGGACAGCCCGGCTGTTGTTAGGCTGCAGGCGTTCCCTTTGTAAAGAGGCGAGCATTAGGTGGGGAAGCGGGGCGGGGCGCAGTGCGGCGGAGGGTTTTACTGTTGCCGCTCAGCCCCAGCGGATCTATACTTGCTAAAACCAAGCCCGGTGTTCCTGCACTCAGGTTTGCTGGGTGCAGTAAAAACATACCCGCAATCCCAGGGGCGCGATCTGTGGGCACCTCAGACTGGCCTGGAGTAGTGTCCCCGGCCATAAGGCTGCCTGAAAGTTCTCAAACATAATTACATTGTGGTTAGAAAACCGCCACGTAGAAAAGTCTACGTATATTTCCCATTCTGTATAGAAAAGTTTAACTGGGTTCAATTCGATTTAAAATTATCTCAGTACGCGGTGAAATTATTTTTCAATGAGGAGTGAAATTGTAATTAGGTGAAGGCAGGCTGACACAGTTTGCAAATCGGGAAAATTGGGAATTGCGCAAAATTCTGCCAGGGGAAAAAAAACTTCACACAGACAAAGAGCCTGATTCACAAAGGTAACTTACACTTTTGAGTAAGTTTATTGATACATTCATTTTTAAATTCAAAATACAGTATTAAAATATTGTATAATGAAATAATAAATATGTACTATTTTTATACATTTTTTGTAACATGTAATTGAGGTTATTTATATTTTTAATATTTTAATTTAATGTTACTTCCTATGGTGTTGTATGTTAGTTGCCTAACTCCATTATTTTCTGTGTGGTGTTGGACTTCTGTGTTTTTTTTAAGTAGCAACTTACACTCAGATTTTTTGAATAAGCTAAGAGTAGTAAATACACTCATAAGTGTAAGTTACCTTTGTGAATCGGGCTCTTAGACTTTAGGGGCCTGTGGAATAAAATCAGATGAGTTCCCCAGGCCCACTTAAGGTTTCCACAACAGATCCTACGATCCCGTTAGCTCTGAGTCCTTCCACCATATAGAAACCTATGCCTGCCAGAAGTTTCATTTGTAATATGAAATAGGTGAAACTGATTTTTATAGGGGTTATCTCGAGTTTGGCAGATGTGGACAAACCACCAAAAATTGCACGTGCCCCGCCTACCTTATTTAGAGTGTACACTCATGTTTACACTCTACCTATGTTTATACTCTACCCATGTTTACACCTACCTATGTTTACACTCTAAAAAAGGCAGATGGGACATCTCACAATGTTTGGCAGATCGACAACATCCCCCAAACTGTGAAACCCTTAATACCGTCATTCGTATTTGAAAGGTAATGCAAAACTAATGCACCTTATTCTTTGTTGCCTAAGGACCCGAAACAGCCAAAAATCAGTGTGCTTCGTATTAGCATTGACACTGAAGTATGTAGAAAAGTGATAGATGAAATGCTTGAATTAATCTCAGCCAATGATAATAACTTGGTCTGCATCCTAGTCCATCGTTATTTTGCACACCTTGCCACCTCAGTTTGGACCTAGCCATATGCAAATCAGTCTTGACTGTGCTCCAATAAGAACAGTCCAGCCTGAACTGTCAGGTCCTCCCTGAACCGGAACAGGAGCAACCCAGGACCGATTTCACCCATATTAGGGCTCATCCACCAGGTATAGCTTGGTTCCAATGGTGCAGTGTGCATGGGACCCACATCTGGACTATCTGTCCCCGTAGAGCGTCAAACTGACATATACAAAAAAGTGATGGATGGAATGCTTGAATTAATACAGCCACTGGTAATTGCTTGACTACATCCCAGCCCATCAGTATTTTGCACAACATGCCACCTCAGTTTGGACCCAGCTATATGCAAATCAGTCTTGGCCCCGCCCCAGTGTGAACAGTCCAGACCAAATTGTCAGGCCAGGTCCTCTCTGAACCAGAACATAAGCAACCCAGTTGTTAGTCTTGGAGGCCCTACAGTGTCTATCCTCTATTAGCGCCAATTAGGAGTATGATTTTACTTGCAGGGTGTTGTAGCTGTGCTTTCCAGGGGAGGGGAGCCCTACTTCTCCACATTTATACATATGATATAGTGTTGGATGCTTAACACCCTTCATTCATTTAAGTTACTATATCCTCAATATATCATTTATTCATTCAGACGTGTTATCATTGAAGCCCTATGGACAGCAACCACGTGTTTCACCTCTTTTGGCGTGCAGGCCTGAGGCTTTCTCAAGGCTGTGGGAACATTGTATGATAGAGATATGTTCATGGGACCCATGTCAGGTATACCCATCATATTTAGGGCATCAAAAAAAGAGATGGATGAAATGCTTGAATTAATTTTAGTCACTGGCAATTGCTAGGGCTGCATCCGAATCCATTGATCCATCCATCCCAATCCATCGATCGGGTAGTTCAGGCTGGCCTGTTCGACCTGGAGCAGGGTCAAGCTGATTTGCATGCCTGCGTCCAAACTGAGGTGGCATGGTGGGCAAAAATCAGTGGATTGGTCGCGGCCCCAAGTGATTGCCAATGGCTGAGATTAATTGAAGCATTACATCCATCACTTTGTTTTTGATACCCTAAGTGTGATGGGTATGCCCAGACATGGGCCCTATGCTCACTGTGCCATCGGACTCAAGCTATACATGGCTATATAAGGCCGGAACCGGTCCTGGCTTGCTTGTGTTCTGGTACAGGGAGGACTTGGTCTGGCAGTTCGGTTTAGACTGTTCCTATTGGAGCAGTGTGAAGACTGATTTGTACATGGCTGGATTCAAACTGAGGTGGTATGGCGGATGAAAATCGATGGATTGAGATATGGCCCTGAGCGATTGTCAGTGGCTGAGATTAATTCAAGCATTCCATCAACATTTTATTTTTGATACCCTAAGTGTGAAGGGTAGCCCAGACATGTGTCCAGTACAAACTGTGTCACTGGAACCAAGCTATACTCAACTGATGAGCCCTGATAAGGGCGAAACCAGTCTTGGGTTGCTTGTGTTCTGGTTTTGGAAGGACATGGTCAGGCAGTTTGGGCTGGATTTTAAGCATTCCATCCATCACTTTGTGTTTGATGCCCCATTTTAGCATTGATGCAACATATTGTGATATGGGTTAGAGTGAGCTTTGAACAAAACATGACGTTATACCAATAATAACTTAGCAATTATGTATGTTTTTGAAATGTAGGGCCTCCTTGGGTCTTATGGCCTTTCAGTTGCAGATTAGTAGTTACATATGCAGCACATTTAATTTGTAATAAAGTTTGAAAGCAAGTTTTCCATAGGTGGCCCAAATGTGTTTGTAATTTGATAAGTGTTGACAAATAGGTCTTCAAAAAGTACTTTATTTCTGCTCTTAAATATCAGCCCTGTATCCCTTAATATGCCCCTTATTTTGTCTCTCAGACATTATGGGCCAGATGTACACAGCATTTTTCCAGTTGCCAATTTCCCTATTCGTATACTCAGGCCGTTTGGGACCAGAATTTTTTTTTTCCAAATATACAAAATGCGATTCGGTAACTTCTTACCGAATCGCATTTGCGATTCGGTATTTGGAAGGGGCATGTTTAGGGCGTCCCTTCCAAATAGCGAATCGGTACGGTATGTATTACTGTTTTGCAACCGAATTACAGTTGCAAAACAGTAATACTTTAACACCACTTTAAAACTGGCGGTAACCCATTCGCAAAGTGGAAGGGGTCCCTAAAGGACCCCTTCCCCTTTGCGAATGTAAATAAAAATATTTTTTAAGAGCAGGCAGTGGCCACACGGACCACTGCCTACTCTTAAACAAGCATTTGCAATGCAATAGGTCTCGCTTTTGCGAGAGTTTGAGCTATTCGCATTGTAAATGACAATGCCTTTTATTTATGTGTTTTGAAAACTTGCAAGAGGGGCGTAAACATGCACTCTGTACTTATAGCCTTTGCTTATGAGAAGCAAGGCTGGCAATAACTGCGCCAATTTTACTGCCAGCCTTGCTTCTCGTAAGCAAGGACTATCTGTACAAAGTGCGTGTTTAAGCACCGCTTGCAGGTTTTCAAAACACATAAATAAAAGGCATAGTCATTTACAATGCCAATAGCTCAAACTCTTGCAAATGCGAGACCTATTGCATTGCAAATGCTTGTTTGGTATACTTCAGTGCGCCGCCCTTGGTGCGGCGGACACGTCCAGGCGTAGGTTTCATGCTGGCTGTGCCACAGGAACCAAGATACACCTGACTGAAGACCCCCAATTACGATGAAACCAGTCCTGGGTCGCTTGTGCTCTGGATCAGGTAGGACCAGGCCTGGCAGTTCGGGCTGGACTGTTCTGACTGGAGCAGGGTGAAGACTGATTTGCATATAGCTGGGTCCAAACTGAAGAGGCATGCTGTGCAAAATAATGATGGATTGGGATGGGACCCCGAATAATTACCAGTGGCTGGGATTAATTCTAACATTTGATCCATCACTTTTTGTACACTGCAGTTACAAAGTGGCACACATCTGTATAGGACTGAGAGGCCTTGCACTGGAGGTGAAGAGGGGGGCCTTTGATCCTATACAGTATGTATGTGGGGATGTGCCCCGGTAGTATTGATGTGGGAATAAGTCTAGTGCTGTTTCTGACTTTGCCCTTGCGCCGGGGTTGTGCGACTGTGGTGTCTAGTCGCACTGTGCCTCCACAGTGTGAATTGTGGGGCCTTGCGACTGCTGTATTCATGGCTGTTAAGAACCAAAGAATTGCTTAGTGACCGCATGGTATTCACTGCCTTCGGGGAAGGGGAAGTGTCCCGGCCAATCAACTAGCCAGGGCAGAGGGGCGTGTGAGCGAGGCTGGCCTCACAGAGGCTGCTCAATGACCCGCATTCACCGCAAAAGGGACAGATGTGTCAGCATGAGGGCGTGTGTGGAAGTGGAAGAGAGGGACTGTCCGCAGGTGAGAAGTAATCGAGAGAGAAGAGACTATGATAGTGTTTTAGAGCAGCTGGGATAGAGAAGGCAGGAAGTGAAATCACTCGATTCAATCACGCGCTATCTCACTGAATATCCGAGAGCACACGGTCGCCCTCTCAAAGCCCAATCACTCTGTGTCAGTCTCACTATAGACGCACATGCAGCGTACTCTGTCTCGCAGCATGGGCAGGGTTGCACGCCTCGATGTCTCATAGGCGCGCAAGTACTCAATGCCTCGTAGCGCTACAAAAACTTTACATGTTACCTGACTCGCAGGCGCCGCCTCAAAGTCCAGCAGGTAAGTGAAGATGGCGAGAGTTTCACGGTACTCACGTGACTTGCAGGTCCCCTCAAAGCTCTGAAGACACGCACTGTCCCACGGTATTACAGATAAGAGCAGGTTTTCACCCCCTCTCCCGCCCACACACACACACAGATGAGCAGCAGATGAGTAGGTTCAAAACGGCCGCTCAGTCTCGGAGGCCATGTCTGTGTACAGGGGAAAGCGAAAGCACGCCATGCGCCCGTTCAGGGAGCCGAGCTGTATGCGTGCACATCTCCTGTCCTGCACGCGTTGAGGGAGCCGAGCCAGCGCACATCTGCTGTCCCTTGTGCTAACGCTGCCAGCCGTGCGCGTGCACATGTCCTGTCCCCCTTCGCCCACCAAACCGACAGCAATAGGTCTCGCCAAGGTGAGCAGCGCATGCGCTGCGTCGCTAGGCAAGACCTAACAAGGCGAGAAGCGCATGCGCTGCGTCGCTAGGCGAGACCTAAAAATGAAACTGCTTGGTTTCATTTTTTTTTTTTTTAGATGCATCGCGTTTTCCTTTTAAGAAAATGAGTTGCATTAAAAAAAATAAAAAGATTGCTTTATTAAAAAGCAATCACAGAAATGGTGGTCTGCTGACCTCCACAGCTCACCATCCCTGTGATGGCTGTGCTTCCTGATGGGTCGCAAACTGCAACCTACCTCATTAATATTCATGAAGTAGGTCGATTTGTGACCCACAAGGAATCCCTAAATGAAACTCAATGAATTTCATACATTAGGAATACAGAAATCCTAATTACCATTCGGAGAAAATCACAATTAGGGAATCAGTATTCCTAATGTTTGTACATCTGTCCCTTTTATTATGTTTTATTGTAACTTCTAAACCCAACCAATAGACAGTGGAGGGTTTAATGGTGAAGAATTGGCACTTAAGTGGAGATGAAGACCTTGTGAAAGTGTTAGAAGACCCTGTGGTACCACCACGACTTTAAGGCTTTTCCGTAGGACACGAAGGGTTCTCTTAGCTCTGGGGATGCAAGTTAAATAGCCTTAGCCCCCTTACAAAGAGAGATCTTCCGGTCCATGTAGTACAGCAAAATCTGTGCCCTATGAGAAGATTCTTTTTTGGGAAGGCATGGAGGACTGTAGTGCACCAGAGGCTCTTTAAGGTAATAATATACGGCATGCCTGTGCATGGATTTGAAAGTCCTTGTCAGTACTTTGAACTGGTATGTTTGTTTCACAGGCAGTCAGTTGAAGATCTTTGTTGAAGATGGGTTTCATGTTTTGGAACTTTCTGGAGTCTTAGGGATTTGAAGCCTCTTCACTAGAACCAGTTGTATTCTCTCATACAGGACGTTGCTGTAGACTACTTTTGGAGAAACTAAAAATATGGTTGGTGTTTTGGAAGTCGTTGCATTGTGGGATTTTTTTAAATGACTACAGCCTAGGAGTCTACGGGAGCCAGATTCAACTTGTACTCCACTGTGAATAACAGGTATTCGCGTGGCTTCAGGGCTGCATGTATTATAATGTAGAATGATGTTCCTTTGCACCTCACCCTTTTGCTCCTCAGCCTACTGGTACCAGAGCATAGTGAGGGGTCGCTGTTGTGCTCTACAACCATGAGTCATAATAATTATCATCATTATGCACCTTCCTTGATTTCTTGGTTCCCAAAGTCAGATCATTTTCCATGGGCTCTTTTGTCCAGGGTGTTCACGGCGGCCTCATTTAGTGGTGTGCCTATGTTAAATGTACGGTAACCAAATCTCTCTATGATGAGTTTTCTGGGTCATCCGCTTGTGATGCATTCCCATGTCTCAAGTGGAAGGGAGGATGTATGTGGGTAGCCGAAATAAGTCCGACCAGAGTATGGAAGTCAATACCACTCGGATAGGAGGTCCTTCCTGAGCACTGCACCCAGGGTGCATCCTGCTTTGTCAATAGAAATATTAGCAATTAGGTGAAGTTATTGAAGGTGGTGGTGTTGTCTACAAACTGTTGGAGGTACAGGTGGTGTGGGGCCCTTCCAGAACTTGAGCACCCCTACCAACATCACCTTGTTGAGTGTGTAGCAGAGCTGTCACTCAATTGCACCCGCTGTGGCAGTCATTTGGATCACAATGGGCAGATTTTCGCTACTATTGCTTTGAGGAAAGAAATGAATATACAGAACATGACAAACTGAATGTCTAGTATGAACAACAATGAAACGTAGTTCAAGTTGGGGCTGCTCCTGAGTTGTTGTTTAACTACATAGGCTGAATGTAAAATGTTTGGTAATAAAAAGTAGCTATTGGAGGGTGAAATCAAAGATGGAAAGAAACAGGAAATATAGTTGATAATTCCGTTTTCTAAATCACCTTATTTCACTCCTTTTAGCAAACTCTTTGTATACTTTTCTCCTAGGGACCACCGTTGAGATGCAGCCCTCCCTGAAGATCATTGCACTCTTTGATGACTCGAAGTTGTCCAAAGAAGCATCTGAACCTGGGACATGTCATCCTTCAGAAGAGAAGATCAGCCCTGAGAACGTACCAGTGTCACCTGACGGCTTGGAGAAAAAACTGAACCTGCAGCAAGATGTCAGCCCTGAAGATAACCAAATGAGGGATCAGAAAGTCAATCCGGAGGAAGGCAGCAATCAGCAGAACCACACACAAGCAGAATTAAAGGACCTGCTCCATAATGGGCCAGTGAGTAGCATGCCTTGTGATAATGACTGATTGCCTTGACTCCTCCAGGTATTAAACAATCAGATTTACTACGAAATCACCCAGCAATCTTGTTTGCCGGGTATCACAACATATCACATGAATGAAAATAATAGGAGGGCCAAGGGACAGGGTTGCATGGCCTGTAAGAACCACCTCCCAACCTTAGGGGTAGAAAATGTAACCATAATACATTTATGCTTCAATGAAAAAGTATCTGTCTTCACCTCCATGATATAATTGTAGCATACGCAAGAAATTATAGACATAGATAACAGACTGGAATGGCCAGGTCCGCTCCACTGCCTCTTTTCTATCCTAACAAGCCTTTATTGTATAGCTTAAGAGCTATGCATTATTAAATGACCAACTCTGGCTTGTCTAGCATTGCAACAAACTCCAGGTCCCTCTTGCCAGTACCCCAGCTCACTCCACACACAGCCTAGAATGCCTTCCAAAATTATTAAACTCCCAAGTAAACAAACATCGCTCAGGAAAAAAAACATTTTTTGACCACCAAGTATTTTCCCACCAGACATAGATGTCCGACTCAGCTCTGAAAACCTAAATAGACAAGAAACACAATGCTGCATTGACCCCAAGCTTTATATGGCCTCCAGCATTACTCTTACTGCTTCGCCCGTAAGAAGGCCATCTTACCCAAATTAGACCCCACCATCTCTCCTGTATGGAATTCAGCATATTCATCACCTTGTGATTCAATATCTACTACTTGCAATATTCTAGTTAGATCACAAACCCTTTTAAATTCAGATGGTGCCTGGTGTTACCTGAAAAATGCATAAGTAAAAAAACAACATGGATACCGAAGGAGCATTATGTATTTACAGTTCATGCTCAGCATTAGTCCTGTACTGTTGACCCAACATCATTTTGCTTGCCTTTGTCTGGATATTCTTGAAGGACCTTTCAGCACTTGAGAGAGCTCAGTCAGTAAGGAATATCTTGCGGAGGAACAAGAAGCATGGGTTGAGGGATCCACAGAGGGAAAGAACAGCTCTTTAAACATTATAGTATATTTGAAGCACATGTCAAAAGAGGATTTTGGAAATGGTGCATTGTTTTAAAAATATTCTGAGAGAAACTTAAGCTTTTTCACCCAAAGTATTATTTTAAAAAACGGATAGTCATTGAGCTTTAAATAACTTCTTGCCAGGGAAGTTGGAAATAAAATAGACATTAACAGACAAGTATGCACATTTAGAGAAAAGACATTTTTTGGGCTTGTTACACATCCAAACCACTGTCGAGCAAACACCAGTCCTTGCTCAAAGATGCTTCATAAAATCATGTTTATCGCAATTGCATTAACGTTAACTGATGGAGAAAGAGATTTAATGAACTGTTAACGTTTAAGACAGACTGAAAATGTGCCACAAAGGACAGAAAACATAGAATTTAAAACTTTAGCAAGAAATTGCTGTAAACACGCAGGCCAAATTGAGATCAACGCCAATTAAACAAATTGCTTAAGAAACAAACATTCTGCATGGAAACTTTGCAGGAGGTCCTTCCGTTGCTTCAAAAAGGGGACTACATGTCCACACTAGGCCTCAACGATACATATCTTCATATTCCCTTTCACCGCAAGCATTGAAGATTTCTGAGATTTGCAGTGGCCGGTCTCCACTATCAATTCAAAGTCCTCCCATTCTGCCGCTAATCAGCCCCAAGAATATTTACAAAGTGCATAGCCCCAGTTGCTGCACGTCTCAGAAAACAGGGACACCAAGTCTTCCCCTATCTCGATGATTAGCTAGTGAATGGAAAATCATTCATAACAACAGACGCTTCTGTCTGAAGCTATTTGGCAAATGAAGCTTTACATTAAACAAAGGCTAATTATATTTAGTTGCCCAAAAAAATACATTCAATTTTTGGGAGCATTTATGGACAAAGAGTCATGCAAGGCCTTCCTTCCCATCCAAAGAGCAAAATTCATAAATGACCAAGTTAGCACATTAGTTGCAGAAGGAATAGATCATCATATGGCTTTCAATTCTCTATTAGGGATGATGTCATCTTGCATCCATTTCATCCCAAACTGCCGCCGTCACATGAAATCTTTTCTGGAAGAGCTCGTCAACCAATGGATACAAAGCCAAGGTTCATTGGATGATCTTGTCAGAGTAACACGAAAAATGGGCCAGGCTTTGCCATGGTGGGCTCAGGAAAGGAATGCAACAATTAGATTGTACTTCCTCCAGCAGAAATCCTAGTTGGCAATGATGGTGGATGCTTCTCTAGATGGCTGGGATCACATTTCAAGATTTAGTGGCCAGTGGCACTTGGTCGGTGAACGACACACACCTTCACATCAATGTCCTGGAGTTAATGGTCCATCATCCCCTTTGGTTTTGCTATGTTCGCCCTAAGTTGGCAGTGTATGCCCAGATGTGGGTCCCTTGCTCACTTTGCCACTGGATTCAAGATAGCCTGGCTGATGACGGCTGTAAGCCAGAAACCGGTCCCAGGATGCTTGTTTCCGTTCCAGGGAAGACATGGCTTGGCAGTTCGGGCTGGACTGTTCCCATGAGGCACAGGGTCAGACTGATTTGCATATGGCCATGTCTGAACTGGGGTGGCGGAGTGAGCTAAAGAATGATGATGGATTAAACCCAGATCAGTTGACTGGGGGTGAGTGCTTGCAATGTTCAACACTCCGTCCATCATCCCCTTTGGTTTTGCTATGTTCGCCCTAAGTTGGCAGGGTATGCCCAGACGTGGGTCCCTTGCTCACTTTGCCACTGGATTCAAGATAGCCTGGCTGATGACGGCTGTAAGCCAGAAACCGGTCCCAGGATGCTTGTTTCCGTTCCAGGGAAGACATGGCTTGGCAGTTCGGGCTGGACTGTTCCCATGAGGCACAGGGTCAGACTGATTTACATATGGCCATGTCTGAACTGGGGTGGCGGAGTGAGCTAAAGAATAATGATGGATTAAACCCAGATCAGTTGACTGGGGGTGAGTGCTTGCAATGTTCAACACTCCGTCCATCATCCCCTTTGGTTTTGCTATGTTCGCCCTAAGTTGGCAGGGTATGCCCAGACGTGGGTCCCTTGCTCACTTTGCCACTGGATTCAAGATAGCCTGGCTGATGACGGCTGTAAGCCAGAAACCGGTCCCAGGATGCTTGTTTCCGTTCCAGGGAAGACATGGCTTGGCAGTTCGGGCTGGACTGTTCCCATGAGGCACAGGGTCAGACTGATTTGCATATGGCCATGTCTGAACTGGGGTGGCGGAGTGAGCTAAAGAATGATGATGGATTAAACCCAGATCAGTTGACTGGGGGTGAGTGCTTGCAATGTTCAACACTCCGTCCATCATCCCCTTTGGTTTTACTATGTTCGCCCTAAGTTGGCAGGGTATGCCCAGACGTGGGTCCCTTGCTCACTTTGCCACTGGATTCAAGATAGCCTGGCTGATGACGGCTGTAAGCCAGAAACCGGTCCCAGGATGCTTGTTTCCGTTCCAGGGAAGACATGGCTTGGCAGTTCGGGCTGGACTGTTCCCATGAGGCACAGGGTCAGACTGATTTGCATATGGCCATGTCTGAACTGGGGTGGCGGAGTGAGCTAAAGAATGATGATGGATTAAACCCAGATCAGTTGACTGGGGGTGAGTGCTTGCAATGTTCAACACTCCGTCCATCATCCCCTTTGGTTTTGCTATGTTTGCCCTAAGTTGGCAGGGTATGCCCAGACGTGGGTCCCTTGCTCACTTTGCCACTGGATTCAAGATAGCCTGGCTGATGATGGCTGTAAGCCAGAAACCGGTCCCAGGATGCTTGTTTCCGTTCCAGGGAAGACATGGCTTGGCAGTTTGGGCTGGACTGTTCCCATGAGGCACAGGGTCAGACTGATTTGCATATGGCCATGTCTGAACTGGGGTGGCGGAGTGAGCTAAAGAATGATGATGGATTAAACCCAGATCAGTTGACTGGGGGTGAGTGCTTGCAATGTTCAACACTCCGTCCATCATCCCCTTTGGTTTTGCTATGTTCGCCCTAAGTTGGCAGGGTATGCCCAGACGTGGGTCCCTTGCTCACTTTGCCACTGGATTCAAGATAGCCTGGCTGATGACGGCTGTAAGCCAGAAACCGGTCCCAGGATGCTTGTTTCCATTCCAGGGAAGACATGATTTGGCAGTTCGGGCTGGACTGTTCCCATGAGGCACAGGGTCAGACTGATTTGCATATGGCCATGTCTGAACTGGGGTGGCGGAGTGAGCTAAAGAATGATGATGGATTAAACCCAGATCAGTTGACTGGGGGTGAGTGCTTGCAATGTTCAACACTCCGTCCATCATCCCTTTTGGTTTTGCTATAGAATTATATCTACAGTCCTTCCTCCCAAGTATTACAGGGTGTTCAGTACTATTATAAATGGACAATACAGCATCCATGTATTATATAAACAAACAGGGAGGCACATGGTCTCGTTCCCCATCCGAAGAAGCACAGATGTAATGGGATTGGGCTATTCAACACAACATGCAATTAACAGCCGAGCATCTCCCAGGCATGAACAATGCTTAGGCCAACTCGAACGTGAAGAGTGGGAGTTAAACCAAACTCAATTGAACAAAATCTTTCTTCTCTGGCTCAAACCGAATCTGGACCTGTTTGCAACAGCTCAAAACAAAAATGAAAGATTTACGCCAGCAGACACGCGGTACAGGGGTCGTGGGGAAAAGTGTCTTCAATAGCAATGTCAGAGATCTTTTCCTACATTTTCCCCCCTTCCCCTATTACCCAGGGTTTACAACAAAATGAAGAGAGAAGTGTGCTGCCAAATACTGATCAACCCAATGTGGCCGAGGCAATATTGGTTCACAGAGCTACGTCTCTCCTTAGAACAACATCTCAAATTATGCTTCCAACTCTGCAGAATCTTCTGTCTTGCAAAGAAAGTTAGATCTTACACCCAAATCCAGTGACTTTGAATTTGTTGGATTGGGCCCTGAATACAATGACTTCTGCCACTTACACATTACTGATGTCTGCAGAGAAATATTATCCAAAGCTAGGGCACTGTCTACTAATAAAACCTATGAAGCAAAATGAAAGCGTTTCTATATTTGATGAAACCAACACAACCAGCATCCATTTTCTTCTGCTCCACATCTTACTGTATTTTTCATGCTCAGCCATGCATTTGCACAGGTCCATTTAGAGGCCATTTTTTGCTATAGAAGGAAAGCGGATCACCCATCCCTCTGGTCCAATAGACTCATAAAAGAATTTCTTTAAGTGCTTTTTAAGGCCTTTCCACCACTGAGACTTCCAGCGTCTTCTTGCCATTTTAATACAGTACTTTCTCTACTTACGAGAAGTCCCTTTGAACCTTTACTCAAACTGGATTCAAAGTTTCTCTCTTGGAAAGTTGCTCTCCTATTTTCTTTAACTTCAACAAGCGTAAGTGAAATTCAGGGATTCACAGAAGCAGATTTTCATTTAAATGAACCAGTGGTTCTCAAAAATGTCTTTAAAAATCCTAGTAATGAGGCAGAAGGAGCACTTCATACCCTGGATCTTAGAAGATGCCTAAAATTTCATTAGACAGAAAACTGCATTTCAGAAAGTCTGATCAGCTACTTATAGCTTATGGTCCTCCGCGGAAAGGACAATCTCTCTCAAAGCAATGCATTGCTCGTTGGGTATCTGCACCCATAGTGTACTGTTATAGTAAGGCTATCCATCGTTTGAAGGGAAATGCTACTGAGTATTTTACAAGAATTGTGTCAACATCAATTGCCTTGTTCGCTGGATTGCCTCTTGCGGACATTTGTAGGATGGCAACCTGGAACAAGAGACACATCTTTACTTAACATAGCTGCCAGAACTTAACAGTGCAGAGGGATGCTGCAGTGGGACAGGTGGTTTTACGTCACTTTTTTAATTGTGATGTGCCATTTTTGCATGTAATTATCCACCATCCATCTTTAAGATGTTTACTGCTTGCTACTCTGATTCAAGCATGTGAATTTATGAAAGATCTGCTGCTGGAGAAGGAAAAGTTTACTTACCCATAAGTGTAGTTCCCCAAACTTGGAATCTTTCATACATTCATATATGACTCACTCTCCTCGCCAGTCTGGGCTCACCTATACATTATCTCTCACAGTTGTACAACAACTTCTACAGTATTGTGGCCTCTGGGGGGACTGGTGCTTAATCTGAACTTGATTCTGATTAGTTGAAGCTTGTGTTTTTTAAAATTGATGTGAATAGGTTACTAATGTGACCATGTTAAAGCTTTCCAGTCTAAGTTTAACATTACACTGCTCAGCTAGACGACAGCAATGATTCACACATATGAAGCTAGGAAAGAAGCCTATTATGGAGAACCACAGCAACAGATAAGTAACCTTTTTCTTCTGCACCAATAGAAGTTAAATCACCTAGTATAACAAACTAGCCTAGATGTGAAGAATTAATGTAATAAAAGGTATGTTTATTTCAGTCTGCTTGTCCCACTTAGTTGTGTTTTAAACTGCCTTCTCTTTTGTTTTTCCCTATTCACCCAATCTGGACCAGCAGAAGCACTGTTCTCTATTAAGAAAAAGCCTCGCTAAATATTCAAAATATTTGCATTTATTAGTTTTGATACTGTCCTCTCATCTAGGGCAACAAAGCACCCCAAAATAAAAACTCACGCATTTAAAATTGTACAATAATTAATAAAGTATACACTATAGACAAATATTTTAAAAAGTTAATATAGTTCCATAAACTGATTAAAATATTTGAAACTATGATAGCCTTCTATGTGTGTAGACAAAGAAAGTGTAATCTATAGAGTATGTTTACGGTGAAATACTTAAAACTATGGGGCATATTATCAACGTGATTATCGCCGCTTTAGCGGGACTTTTCCCGCTAAAGCGGCGATAATTCAATCGCCCTATTAGCAAGCTGTCGCTAACTGCTGTTAGCGACAGCTTCTAGGCGATAGCGACCGGGTTGGGTGCCGCTTTGCATGCCAGCGATATTTATCGCTAATGGCATGCAAAGTAGGCGTTCCCAACCTAAAAGCGACTGGAAACAGTCGCTAAGGTCGCTATCGCCTATTAGCGAGGCAGGGAGGTGATTAACGAACCAGCGATAAACACGTTTAGCGCTGGTTTGTTAACGCCTGGTCCAGACCTGACTTAGCCATGTAATCCAATGGGAGGTGGATTACATGGCTAAATCCCCTCGCCCTATTAGCAAGCTAACACTGGTCACAGTGCGAATATCGCTTGTTTTCAAGCGATATTCACACTGTTCTCCAGGGTTTCTATCGCTTTGGAGATAAGCGTTGCTGATAGCACGCTATCTCCGCGATAGAAACCTGCGATAGCCGGCGATAATTATCCTAGCGCTAACTGCGCTTAGCGATAATTATCGCCGGTTATTGCTAATAGGCCCCTATGTTTCCCATAAATGACTGCAGCAAGCTTTAAGAGCTGGGCAAAGAAATAGGATGTGTTTCTAGTCTTGACCCCGCCAGAATGTAAAGTGAATTATGAATACAGTAGACCCGCCCATCTGGCAGTATAGCATCCTAGAGGAAACTGCCCCGACTGCACGTAAAGATTGATAATAAGCACCCCTATATCGGGTTGTGGTTGCCTAAACAGAGCAATGGTTTCAATACTGGTTAGTTTTCTCTGATAGTTGCCATAGGTTGCAGCATTAGCGCAAACTGACTGTTCGCCAGATGGTGACATATTTATCCAGTATCATACTTAACACTGCTATGTTGTCAAAGCAGGAAGAGTTTTTCTAAATTTTGGCTATTCTTTCGACTAGATAATTTTTTTCATCCAGGACTGAATATGGTGGAGCACTAATTTACAAGATATTTTGCCTGCTGCATCTATTAAAGTGATTTGGTGGTAATTTTGAGAATTACCATTCAGGCCCTGTATGGATGAGCCATATCAGGAGTTTGGAATGGAGCCATTTGGAGAACGATGTTGAAATTTAGGGTCAAATATTATTATCCAGCTTGTTGCATCCCGCTAAAATAATATCACAGGAATTTGATCTGGGCATTGTGCATTAGATTTTTGGAATTTGTGATATTCTTCACAATAGAGTTGGGAGTGAGGTTAGTGTCGTAGAATAAAGAAGAACGAATAAAGATACAGAACAAACTTGGCTGATAAAATTGTGAGCCTTGAGATTAGTTATAAACCCTACCTAAGTAGACTGAGAAATCAAAACTGGTGCCTGGGTAGTTGTAGAACCAGTGATTGTAGTGACAAGAAGCCAAAATTTACATGTGTTCTGGACAGACTTATAGTGTAAGTGCCTTGTTAGGAGGTACCATAATATTCAAGAAATCAAACCTTAAAAAGAGAAGCAAATGTTTGGGTGTTTGGAAATATTGCTGTCTGTAGTGTCAGGTAAATTTGCACTAAAATTGAAGCAAAATATTTTCTTGAGGAAGAAATGATCTGTTTGAAATATATTTAGATATGTCAGGATTGTCTTCATGCCACAGGCAAAAGGTCTTCCCCCTCCATGAATTGGGGACATTATTATTGTTTGGTCAAAAGTTTCACTTGATTAGTAGCGGTCTCATACCTGAATAACGGAATCAACAACTTAAGAATGGGCAGTTATGGTTTGCGAAGCGTCTCTTTTATGAGATCTATCACCTATGCCAGTATCCGCATGGTGAACCTGTGGATCATTGCCACTATGTCATTGTGACCCCTAGGTATTAGGGAAAGTATTGCACAGTGAAACTTGTGTCAATGACACATATTTTAGTGGCTGGGTTTAATAGTGCTACCTGTATTCGTGGAAACATTCTTCTGTCAAATACAGGATTCATGTGTCACTGTTTTCTTTGTATAATGCCTACTATATCTTGTTTGCTCTTAGTGTCTGTGACAGAAGCTTGAAGTAGCCTAATCTCCTATAGTGTTTGAAGTGATTCTGACCTTATTGTGTCAATGCACAATCCGCAATGGTTGGGAAGTTTTAGAGAGTAGACCCCGTTTGATAGGCATTTGATATGCATGGCGATGGTCTCTGTCCTCTGCTCTGCTGTTTTTTCCACTTCGATTATATTAAACCCTTGGAGTTATCACTGACTGAGGATATCTTCCCTACCCCGCAACAGCACTAGAGGTGATTTCCTGGAGCCACAGAGCTCTCCTTTCCTTCTGTTGACACAGAAGGCTCTAAAGAGAGATCCCCAGGTCAGCGGCCTCCACATGAACAGAGGACCACTGATCACTCCTTCTTCAAATAGGCTTTCGATTGGACGGTCTGCTTATTGGTGCCTAGAATCTGTATCTAAATTGTCTGACTCTAGAGATAAAGAGTAAACTGTGTAAACTCCTGATCATAAATTGGCCCCTCATCCCCCAGCTAAAACCAATAGACTAAATCCTGTCTCTACGTAATCATCTCTTACCAGTGACTACTAAAGAGACCCCTTCCTTCCCCACCTGCACCCACTGTACATGACAAGCCTGTGCCTCTTACCTTACATCTTTCCTTGGGACCACTAGCAGCCAAGCCCCGTGCATGCTTAGCCAAACACCTCTCCATAGCACTTTTCTCTTCTACTCATTTCAATATTCATCCCCTTTAACTTGAAGCTGGCCCCTTCTCTCCTCCCGCTGCACCCTCTCAGCTTGTTCTTGCTCCATCCTTGCCCCTATGCTCTATTGTTTTACCCCATCTTATATGCCACTTTGTTGATTTATTGTTAAGCTTGTTTTCTATAAGTCACAGACATATGTACTTTCAAGGAAGACACAAACACGTCATCAAAATATGTTGGAAGTGTTTAATACTAATGTCAATTAGGCTTGTCTATTATGACTCAGACACATGCTTGCTTGTATAAAGATGAGTGTATAATACTCGACTTTTTTGTGTTCCACAGGTGAGGGATGACCTTAACCTAACCTTGGTGGAAACATTGTGGCCAGAGATACAGCAGGAACTAAAGATTATTGAATCAGAGGAGGAACTTCTCATTGCTGAAAAAGTCTTAAATGTCGTCCAAGCTCAATCACCTACTTCAGACATTGGTGCTTCCTCTGTGTCAAACACACCTCTTAGATTGGAAAGAAATCCTACAGTGACTAAAGAAGACATTGTGGATTCAACCTTTCAGGCTCACGACGGTGCTTTGGCCAAAGAAGCACTGAACACAGGCATTCCTCAAGTAAATGAACAAGGAAACGATGTTCATAAAAATTGCAATACAAGCGCTATGAAACTGGAAGATCCTTCTCTTGAGACAGCACCAAAGAGTCTACAAACTGCTATGGACGCCCAGAGCAGCAGCCCCTTGTGTCAAGATGAAGATCGTCATGCAAAGCTTCAGCCGAAAGACAGCACTTCAGAAGAACTACCTCCAACCCCAACAAGGAGAAATTCAGAACAGGTTGGCTTAAGCCACAGCTCTGCCACCCAGCAGCCCAGTTCCTCAAAAACAAATAATTCCATTTTGGCAGGAACTTGGGGTCAAGTTAAAAAGGACCTTTTAAAGATCCGCTCCAGGGGAACCCGAGAAGTCAAAGACCTGCATTTACCTTCAAGTAGAGATGAAAATCAGCGGCAGAAACCAAGTGCAGCCAGCAAAGCTCCGAGGTCTTTGGGTAAGGACGAACACTTGACTTGGGCAGATGCTGTTCGGACATTTGATTTGGTAGAGCCATGGGAAGAACACCAGTGGGTCACCAGTCCCCTTCACTCCCCCAAACTGAAAGACATCCAAGAAAGAGAGGTGCAAGAGTTTCTGCCAAACAGAACTGGTGCACCAGTGGAGTTCAACAAGAGGCCAGAATTCAGTCGCAGTCTTTCCCTGGATAGTAAAGACAGTCGTGTGAGTCGCTGGACTGTAAAAAAGGCTCATGCAAGAGAAACTGAACGACTTCCAGAAAAAGCAGGAGCTGGGGAAGAAGGTATAAAATTGCATACCGTACCTCAGAACTCAGGGCAAAACAGCCAAGTGAACATTTCTGGGGAGCTATCTAAGTGTAAAGAGCTGTCACCATCACATGTCAATGATACTTCTAATGGATACATGAAAACTGAAGAAGCTTGTCATATTCTTTTGCCTCCTACAGATCCAAAAGTGATTGAGGAAGAACCTCCAAGCTTGAAGCCTGTACAGTCTCCTTTGCACTTGAAGCCAGTGGATAGTTTCCCAGCACTAAATGAACTTAAAGAGGTTTATGAGCATTATCTCCCCAAAACTGGACCAATTCCAAACCAAGAATTCCTGCCCAAAGAGCATCAGCAGACACCGGCTAATGAAGAAGAAGCTTCCCATAAAGCAAGGCCCTCCTCATGCAATTTGGAATCACTTCTTTCCGCAGATGATTTTTTGAAGGTGGAAAGCCAACCTGTAGGCATTCACACTGAGATCAGAGAATCAAATGCTGTAGCGCCAACAACAAGCCTGATTCCACAATCAAGCTGCAAAGCAACAGACCAAAACAAAGTGGACTTATGGAGAACTCAGTTTGATGCACAAGAACTGGATTACATGTCAATTAGCCATACGGCTACTGGCCGTCGTAACTCTGCACCAGTGAGCGTCTCTGCAGTGAGGACCTCCTTTATGATTAAGATGTGCCAGGCTAAAGCAGTGCCCGTCATACCTCCCAAACTTCAGTACACACAGATTCCACAGCCATTACAGACTCAAAACATTGATTCCACTGCTCCTCCCTTGGACCGAGAGATGATCAGCCAGTCAGACTCCAGGCAGACTTGCAACCCAGCCAGGAGCCACCAGGAATCTCCGAATTACCCATGGACTGAGAAAAAAACTCAGGCAGAAAAGGAAAACAATGACCCAACTGCTGTTGACTCTTCTTCTTCCTCAAATACTTCATCCATCCTTTCTCCAGACCCATCTCTTTCTGACCAGAGCACAAGTTTTGATGCCCCAGTGTTAAGGCGAAAGCGTACTTCCGATGGGGAGACTACAGGGGAAGTCTCGCTTTCTTCCAAAATGGAGAGACCATCTGGGTTTTCCAAGCCTTCCTATAGATCAAGGCCAGGAAGGCCTCAAAGCCTGATTTTGTTCAGCCCTCCCTTCCCCTTCATGGAGCATCCATCATTGCTGGACTCTAGGACACTGCTCTCCCCTATCAAAAGCCCATCTCACACCAACTCCCACGACCCGGTTTGCGGCGAGCAGACTGGCCACCCCCGGACTCCGGATGGTGTCACCCTCAGGAATAAAATGACCATCCCAAAAAGTGGCCAAAGACTAGAAACTTCTACTAGCTGCTTCTACCAACCCCAGAGGCGGTCAGTCATCCTGGATAGTCGGAGTAGCCGGCACATAGAGTAACAGCACCGGGCAACCAGTGTCGGCCAAAATGCCAAAGGCAGTATTATGCAGCAACATTTCTATGCAAAATGTTTTCCGATTTATTTTTGTGCAGTTTGCTTCTGTTGTCCTGTATTTTTAATTGTGCTTTCTGCAGAGATAATCAACTTTAGGTTTCTATTTTGTGTGCTGTTCCAAAGAGCCGATGTAACTTCCTCCATCGCCATCCATCCACAAGGTACAGTGGAGCCTCCATCAATAAAACTGTTAAATGAACAGGTAGAATCAGGAATACATACAGCAGAGACCAAATCCATGCTGCCACACAGCTGAAGCCTGGTATGCTCTAGTGTGCCATGCTTTGGAGCTCAGGGAGCGATATGTACAGCTTGCACTTAAGGTCAGAGCCCGAAACAGCAGCTAGGCTAAGTAGGGGGTTCAATCACCACAGTCTGCTCATAAATGTAACTTTTTATTTCCTTTTAGATTTTTTTTGTTAATAATGCCACACAATCATTGCACATCAATGCCTATGTAAACAGACGTATTTTAAGCAATTTTAGATTTTTGGTAAGAAATTTGGTAAGAATGTATGCTAGAAGTCGACTGTGTTACCACACCCATTGTACTTTATTGAACTGGATGTGAAACAGAGAGTTAGTACGTTCACTGGTGTTGTATGGTGACCCCATGATGTACGGGCAGTAAGCAGTGGCAGCGATGTAAATTTTCAATAACCCAAGTAGAAGGTCACATGATGTCTGTGCAGCAAACGCTTCATCAGCCATTTTGACATACAGTTCACGCCCCCATTACTTTGTGTCTACAGCTTCTATTATTCATCTTCTCTTTGTTTTTTCCTCGTGCTCCCTTTCCCCAGTCCCTCTCTATAATTATTGTTCTCTGATGAGACTACTATTTCTCATCTAGACACTGGTTGCATAAATGTTTTTTGGTGACCAACTAGGATCCCATGGGCACCTCAAATAAACCCTCCTCGTTGAGAGACAGCCACAAACACACAGAAGTGCCAACACAGGGCAAAATACAAGGAGACAGCATGGCCGCCATCAAGCCATGGGGCTATGCTAGGATATGATACGTAAATATGAGGTTGAGGCAGACATGTTTCTAACTACTGCATCCTATCTTCTGACCCCTGAAGTATGGGATCTCTGGCTCTGGTCTTGGTGGCTATTTTCTAAGTATTTTTGACTTTGCAAGAAGGATGTTAGGTATAGAACAAACACTTCATTCAGTTATTCTCTTCATAGACATTCCAGCTACTGACTGACCAATCCACTTCTGTGTCTGAGTACTAACATTTGGAATTATGCCAAATGTGGCCAGATATTCGATGTCATTTCTAGGGAACACTTTGCTGGCCTGATTGCTATCACATGCAGTAAACACAACCTAAAGTTGATCGTTCTCGATGATAAGGCCCATGCACCCGTGCCTGCTTGCACATAGCTACATGATTTACATTGCACAAAGCTGACCATCTCAAGTTGATGGACACAACCTAAAAAGTTATAAGTAACATGACTAGAATATGACAGTAAGGTACTTGAGGGATTCTAGCTGATCCTGAAAGTCAGTGCACCAAAAGTTGGGTTTCAAGTGTTTTTCAGAAAATGTGATTTAGCATAAAGTCAACAATATTGTAATGGACACCTCAGAGCACACACCAAGGACATGATTAAGCAGAAGGCATTTGCAACAAATATTAATCATTTTCACAAATTCACTCTTTTGCCTCAGTGAGAAATGACACAACTGACAACTTTAATCATCTTGGGTTAAAATCTCCTATTGAGCTAGGTATCAAACTTATAATTGTGGTCTTCATCTGAAAGGAGATTGTTTCTGTCTCTTTTTTTACTAATTGTAGTAGGTAGACCGCAGATGAAGAAGCCAGGACCTTGCGTATATTAAATTGTGAATGTTAGGGGTCCAATAAAGAAACATCATACCCTTCATATGTATTTTACTGCACAAGATCTGCTGATCTTGCCAAGTCACTCCCTAGTATTCCTGAATTTTCCCTTTCAAGGAGAATTTGTGGTAGTTGTAAGATTGTAAATCATGGGGTCTGCGAAGAAATGTGAATGTGTGACTCTTGGATGATCAACTGTAAAATCCACATGAAATGGGAAATAATTTCTCATGTATGCACATACCTGAGCAGGCTGAAGGCCTGGAGGTGAGATGACAGCCTGTCTGCCTAGGTAAAATAATATATACCTTTAATTGTAAACCAGATTTTGAATGTACTCTTCATAGTTTAGAGTACCAAATTTCACTACAAAAGAACAATTGTCTATTGTTTGTAGAGATATTCAGACATTTTTGTTCCTCATGCAAAAGAAAAGAAAATCTAATGTCACTTTAACATAGTTTTAGTACTACTAATTCTCAATTTTTATTAGTTATTTGGTGTAAATATTGCCATAAAGTATACAATTTTAAATAATTTTGTAAACGTATGGGCTTTCTCCCTAAATTATCAAATGCCTGTTGTTCGCCTGTAAGTAGCACCGCTTTTTCTTGCTACCTTCATTAGTGCTATTCAAAGTCCAGAAGCAATGATCTCCACCCCATCGGGGAAATTTCACAATGTAAAAATGCTCCATAGAAATGTTTGATGGAGAAGTTAAGACTTGTGGTCAACTTCTGCAACATACTGCTGTTGTTATTGCATATGGGCAGTTTGCATCAGTGCCAATTCAAAAATTCTCCTTTGGTTGCAAGAGGTGAAGCCATATCAATGATTTCAAATTCTTAAAAGCACTTAGCTGTTATCATTCAAATACTCTATTTGTTTTTGTTTTGGTGCTAATTGTATCAATAATATATGTTTTCTATATTTTTTTGTAAGTAACATCTTTCCGATATCTTGCAACTTAACTGATAAACAGGTCTTAAGATAGGAGGGTCTCCCCAATATGTTGCATGTTGTCAACACTGTAGTGGTCTGCAGCAGTACCCTAGGATACTGCAATAGTCTGCCACACACAGTATCGGTCTATAAGACCTCTGCAGAGCTTCCAAAGCAGTGCATGATTCTGCCATTGAGCACAATTCATATGCAAGACACCTATAGGTGTTCCCTAGTCTTAGGTATGCTCTAGACTTTAGACATTTCAAAACTGAGGACAAGCCTTTCATGCAATGAGGATATGAGTGTGGAAATCCAAGCTAGCTTCTCATTCCTTCTGGCTTCCAAATCTGCACCATGAAGTCATCCCAGTAATCTGTAGGACTATGTGGACATAGATGTTGGATCCTGCTGATGAGTGAAATTGAATGGGGCATCCTTAGAGAAAAGCAGAGTTAGGTTCCTTTGGCTATGAACTAGAATGGGAGTTGTAGCCCAACCTAACTGTCACTTGGCATGATAGGGTGGGAGGTGGGGACCCCAATTATGGATTGTTAAGCCATCCTAAATTATTTTTCATGGAAACCCCTAAATCAATACAAACAGGCCCTTTTCTGGAGCATAAAGGGGTACAGTAAAATGTAGTGGGTGATTGGGGAAATACTGGATGGGTGTCTCTTAGCCATCCACATTCCTCTCTCACCCATTCTAACATCTGTGTCTCTTCATGCTACTGTTGTTTCTGTGTCTCTTCATGCTACTGTTGTTGCCACAACAGCAATGCATTGCTGAAGGATGCTGTGAATACTCCACCATTGTGGCAATACTATGTGAGTTTGTAAAGATCTCATGCTCATTTAAGCAAGTGGCTTCTCTCAAAGATAGAAAAAGGGGTGGTCTTTTTTCCCAGCTGGGATTTCACAGACAGGAACAATAATTCATAAGATTTGTTTGCTGTTTTTCGTACAAAATGCTTTTTGTACTTTTATAAAGCACTATAAGGCACAACTTGTGTTTTTTTAATAGGTGTGAGATCTCCAAGCCGCAAGAAATGTATAGATTGTATGTTGGGTGGAAGAGGGCATTGAAATGTTATTGTGTTTTTGATCACACAAGAATTGTTATGGGCAGTGTAAAATGTAATTGCGATGAAACTTCTACAATGCCCCCCAATGCAGCTTGGGTAGATACAATAATACATCAGGCATGGACAAGGGGGCTAGAGAGTTCATAGATAACAAGGTTTAAAGAAAGGAGTCATTAGCCCAAAAGAGCGTAGGCAGAATGAGAGGAACAGTTGTGGAGGTCAGTTAACATCAGTGGGGTGAAGGCAACAGGCAAGAAATGAAAATAGAATGTATAACTCTGAAATCCACAGAGAAGGGAGGGGCCTGCTTCCCAAAACATTAATCTCTTCTGATATTATGTAAACAGTCACTCTATTGACAGGTGCATTTAATTCTGAGTTTACAGATGTTAGGCCCTTATAAACCCTTTTACTACTAATTGCTTCCTCTGCATTTTAGATTGTAAACTGCCCGTGGTAGTGAAAGGATTAAATCTGTTAATCAGGGAGGGTAGAATAGGGATAGATTGCACAAGCAGGACCCCCAAAAAGATTATTGAAGGCACCCCAAGATAGCTAAGTGGAAATCTTTGTGAGTTGTTGTTCAAGAATGGCTGTCGGTCCGGTGGGTTTTGGCATCTTAGCAGTGGAGAAGGATATTTGTTGCTCCTACTGGTCTACGGTGAGCTCTCTGGTCCTTGCAGAATACTCTGTGGCTGCTGCTGATGATTTTCTTTTGTCAGGCCAGTTTGTCATGTATCCACAGAAAGACCCAGGGTTTGGTTACTCGTTCAGGCCTCAAACTGGAGCTCTCACATCTGTAGAAGGCAGTGGTAGGGACTGGGAAATCACAGTGATTGGAAGAAAGATGTACACAGCACCTCACAGAGCCAATGTCACTGCAAGATGTCTGGACAGTATTCCTTACCACCTCATGGGCCAGCAAACATCACCCATTAAAGGGATCCTGCAACCTCCACTGGGAAAGGAAGAAGGAGACACTTGATACAGCTCCTCTTATGTGATCTAGGGCTACCTGCTAATATTGCGTAGACGAGACCAAGTGACCCCTGTAAAATCTAAGGTTTTTCACAAATGCTTGAAATGTTGATACTTTGCGCTCTACTCTCTCTGTAGTAATCCCTCAGCCTCCTTCAGAAATAGCATGTCTGTCCAATAGAAGCCATGGGGGACGCTGAGTACATTATCAGAACACACATTTATCGTTCCTCTCCGAGAGCCTGATGTGGGTCCTGTATATAAGCTCCGGCGAGATATGCTAATTAAACTGAGGCACCAATGGCAGGCAGTCTTTACAACGCAGGGTCATCTCACTAGGTTTAATGTGTAATCATACTGTAGATTAATTAGCAATTTTAACTCTTTCCTTCCACTTTCTTCAAAAGCATAGTCAAATGGGCGTGCACCAGCAACAAAGCATACTTTTTTTTTTTTTTAAAGAGGGGCGTGGATGGCAGCCATTTTACTGTGATGATTAAGTTATAATGAAAATATTGGTTTATGCTTAAGTTGCAGGCATGCATGAGCATTATATAATAAGTGGCTCCACCCCCTTAATACAGATGTTAATTCCACTGCATTGAAAGGATGAGAACAGCCATTTTGTTAGAATGTGAAAGAATAAAAGGAGAATATTCCGTGCAAGTTTTGCGTGTGTCAAAAAATGTGGATGTCTCTGAACTGTGTTAAATAAAGTTTTAAATATATATAAATGTATAAATATAAAATGTATATCTATTATTGTATATCTGTTGCATAAGGTTAATAGTAGGCAGTGAAACTGACCATTTTAACTGGATGATGAGGGGTGAGCACATTTTGATGGTATATTTTCTTAATATCTGATGCATTTTACTCACTAGCCGAGAGTTTGCCTGAGTTATTTCTTTGTGTGCAGCACATTTCCTTTAACTTTAAGAGTCTGTGCCATGAGTTGTTATGTTTATCTTTGTTGATCTATGTTCTTTTTTTGTTTTTACTTTTTAACCAACATAATGCATCTGGGGACTTATTGTGGCCGGCAGTGCATCGATGCTGCTGGCTGGCCCTGCAGCATTAAAGGTCCCACTCAAGCAAGACTTAAGGCACTGGGCCAATATTGACACCATGTTTCTGGCTCTTGACTTGAAGAGCTAATATATGGTAGACGTTGTTGTATCGATTTGGCTCCACTTGGACTAACATACAAGATTACAATGGTCTGTAAAAGAAAAGGCGGGGCTATAAACATGGTGCACCCAGTGACGTGGTCCTTCTGTATATCCCCGGAGGCAGAGGTGTCCAACATTGCACTCTTCATGTCGAATGATTGGGATAACTATGTAAATGACTACCATTTAAATTCAATATAGGTAAATTTATCTCATATGGTTATCCTACAAATTGGCATGGAATTCGCTTTCCTCAAAGAAAGGTGGACATCTCTGCCTTAAGATGGCTCCACACATTGTCTACAAAGGGCTTATAGGTGAGAGCCAGATGGAGGTCAATGTGAGAGCCCTCCCCCGAATTGGTGACAACACGGGGAAGAGCAACAAACATCGCGAGGTGAACCAATGGCGAATTTGAATGTAGAGGCAGCAAAACCAGAAGAAGGTGTGTGATCCATTTTCTGAAAATTTCAACAATGCTTTGCTAGGTTTACCAATGTCAAATATGATGGTATAGCCAACAAAACGAGGCGAAAGCGTGTCATCTGGCCGCTACAATCAGTCGTTGAGACTGCTAGCTCTCTCTTGCCTCTAACTCAGTGTATGATTCTATGCAAATCACTGCTGCTCACTTTCCCTCATTAATTGCCCTCTGAAACGAGCCCTGCGCTTCACTTCTAGAGCTGTGCAGAGCAACGCAAGGCAGCCGATGGAGACACTTCAACATCTAATGCGAGTCTTGCATGCTGGGTGTTGAACTGCAGTTCCTTGCAATGCTTAAATAAATGTTATCTTTCCAGCATTGTGCTGCTTGTCCTTTATGCTTATAATTTGTTCTCCCAGTTTTATTCCTGAATCTCAGCCACGAGATTAAACTGGAGTTTAAAAAAAATAAGGAATCATTGTCTTGTGTCATATTTCTGCTTAATTCTTTTGTTTTAACAGAAAGTGGTGTCCTCATTTCATCTGGAAAAAGAAAATGGGTTATATTTTTTGAGTTATAACTTTTTGGAGCTACAGTCTTACTGTCCAGGGAAACATCATAGACAAGCTTGAGTATGTTTAGCAACAAGTTTGTACTGCAACAAAATGCACCAGTCTCTGAATATATTTGTTTGCTAATTGTGCACGTACTCGTGCAAGCGGAACAGTACTTAGAGCCCTGGACTTCAGAAAAGGAATCTTCACTAAAGTCTCGACCCATGAGCCACAGACTTACAAAGATTTTGCATCTGGTTTGCATTACATTTTTAACACAAACCCGATAAAAAATATTAGGTTGAGATTTACAATCCAACGCAAATCGTGATTTGTGTTGGATTGTAACCAAAAGTAATGCAAAGCTGTGCAATGCACTGCCTTATGTCCTGGAGGCGTTCCATGGGTGGTGCATAGGGCTTCCAGTGCAACCTCCTATGTTTTTTCACGCATATCCCTACAAAGAATTATAGACAGGAATTTATGCTAAAATCCTGCACCCCCGGTTTAGCCAGGCTTAGCGAGGTGAAATATTTTCATTTCTCCTCGTTTTTCCTGGTTGTAAGTGGGCACATATACAAAGAAGAAAATGTCTTAAAGCATAGTTTTTGTAAAGGAAAGGCCCTTTCCAGCACAAAAATCATGCTTTCCAAAATGCAGACACCCTTACACTTTGCCACAAGGTGTCTGCACTGGTGCATGGCTTAATGAGCGCAAGTGCAGGGAGTGAACAGCACAGCGCCAAATCTTAGTAGCTATGGTGGTGGTCTGCTCTCTGTCCCTTTCAAGCAACGCAATGCAACAACTTTGCTTACTGGGCTGTGTTGCGGGATTTCTTTGTAAATCTGGTCTTGTGTTTCTCTCACTTATGTGGGGGATACCAGAGCACAATTACAATGAGAAATCTTCTAAAAATAATTTTCGGGTCTCGCTTGCGTATGCATGCGGTAGCCATGTGCTCTCGCTTGCAAGACTCTTGTGTTCCATAATGGACTTTGCACCTGTCCATAGCTTACCATTCGTTCGCAGCGTTGTCACTCTGCTTTGCTGCCTTCTAATTGGGCAGCTCTTGCCTTGCATCCCTTCCTTTTCTTTCGACAGCTCATGGATCAAGCACTCATTACTCACTGCTCACTTTGTGATTCAGGTTCTGCTTCTTTTTTTAAAAAGCATGATGACGCCGTCAACTCTGGCCACATCATGGCACTTTTCTTTTACCTTCCCACACCCCATCCTGTTTTTTCTCCCCACACCCTTAACGTGGCGTAACGCTGCCTTGTACATAAGGCCCCCTTTCACGCTATGGTTAGCGTGAAAGGGGTGGGCAGTGGGTGTTGCGGTGGGCGTTCCACCGCAACACCCATTCATTTTGACGCTGCCTCCTATGTACAAGGGTGGCGTACATAGGAGGCAGCGCCAAAACGAAGACCAGGTAAAAACTGGTCTCAAGATGGCGAAACAAGAAGAAATGCATTACTTCTCCTCGTTTTTGCTTTTTCCATGTGTGCTGCCTTGTGCAGCACACATGGAAAAAGCAAAATGCCATTGTTTGTTTATGTACAGGAAGGAGTCATAGAAGTCATAGAAGGGCCTGGTTGGCATTTGTAAGTATTGCAATTGGGCCGGGAAATAGAGGCACCATTACAAATCAGGTGGTAATTGCAGCAATGCCGCAATGAGTATTATCAATATTGCGGGCGTTACCGGGGGGATTATGAGTTATTCCCTATTGAACGTGCATACAATTGATGAGATATAGCGCTTGTCTAAGTTATGGCGTCATCATAAGATGACAGCTGTGAGAAAAAACAGATGATGCCACCTGTGGAACAGCGCTGAAGATCATGGCGATGCAGACAGGTCCTGATGAAGCAAACACAAGGAGACGATGGACGGAGTGCTGAGATGGTTCAGACACTCACCCCTAGTCACAGATCTGGGTTGAATCCATCATCGTTCTTTGGCTCACTTCGCCAACCCGGTTTAGACCCACCCCTTTCCAAATCAATCTTGACCCTGTTCCTTATGGGAACAGTCCAGCCCGAACTGCGAAGCAAGGTCTTCCCTGGACCGTAAATGTTAAATGGGATCTCTGGTTGGCTAAGGCTTGCGCCAAAGCCAGGCAGAGACCACCACTCTAGTCAGGGTAAGGGAGTTACACGCCGAAGATAACCCCTGCTCACCCCCTTGGTAGCTTGGCACGAGCAGTCAGGCCTATCCCGGAGGCAATGTGTAAAGCGTTTGCGCAACACACACACACACACACACACTAGCAACACACTAGGCACACTACAAAAGGAACTCCAAACAAGGTTATATCAAAAATAGCCTTTGTATTATCATAAACACCTAGAATAGTAATCACACATTTACACTGTGCCAACTGGCACTGGGCAATATCTACAGGGGATTATATACACATGACAGGACCAATTGGGCCACTGTCAGAACCATCACAAAGTGAAAAGAGTAAATGTAGAACTTATAATAAATGTAGCACAAATTGTAGATGTAGAATACAACCAGTAATTACTGGCAAAACCTCGTACTCGGCATCGTACTGCAATCATAAATCATATTATGCAGTCATCATCACATTAGGCGTGAAATATATTCTGCGCCAACCTCACCAGCATAAACACATTATGCAATCATCTCATAAGTCTAAACGCATTAGACAATAACCTCCTAAGCATAACTACATTATGCAGTAGCACCTACACAGAACTCTTAGATTAGGGAATAACCTCCTAAACATAAATCACATTAGGGAATAATCTCACTAGCATAAACCACAGTATGCAAATGACCTCATACATAAACCACAGTTAGAGGCATAAAACAGGGTGCGTAAATCACAATACATGAATCACATTTCCTAGCACCACATAAATCACATTAGGGCATGGCGCCCTACAAACCCAACAGTCCCCCTGGCCAACTGGCCTTTGCAAAGCGGCTCAAATACCCTATGTCCCAAAAATGTCAGGGCTGCTGCCAAGGCAGTGGAATCCAAAGTGCGCCATTGCGCTGGGGCAGAGGAGTGCATCTCACTCCTAACTCCTTTAAAATGCCCCCAAAGAACTGTTCGATACCAAAGGGGATGATGGACGGAGCGTTAGAGCAAATCAAACACTCACCCCCAGTCAACTGATCTGGGTTTAATCCATCATCATTCTTTAGCTCACTCCACCACCCCAGTTCAGACATGGCCATATGCAAATCAGTCTGACCCTGTGCCTCATGGGAACAGTCCAGCCCGAACTGCCAAGCCATGTCTTCCCTGGACCGGAAACAAGCATCCTGGGACCGGTTTCGGGTTCAAAACCCTCATCAGCCAGGCTATCTTGAATATCTTGGTATCGCCCAAAGAACTGTTGGCCTAAACGGTGCAGCTGACGCTACTTTCCGTGCAGCTGTGATCAGAACGTGGGCCTCGGCACTCATTGTGCCTCCTGAACAAATAGGCCCCAAAACGTTGCAGCTGCCTGCGCTCTCGCAGGGCAGCTGGGATCAGCCATGAAAACACGGGCACCACTGTGCCTCTGGACCCCCACTGGGGCCCTAAGAATAAATATGCAAATACAATGCAGCTGCCCGCGCTGGTGCGGCGCAGCTGAGATCAAGGAACAATGGGCCCTGGCACGACTGTGCCCTCTGGGCCCCCACGGGGCTTTTAAATAAAGTTGCCCCCCATGTTGGAGCGGCCCGCTCTCTGTGGGACCGTCCAGGCACCGACAATGTGCCTCGAAATGCCCCCCAAGTCACTGGGGCCCTCGGGGCCTAAAAATAAATAAAAACTGCCCCCTCGGAGCGGCCCGCTGCCAGGTGGGGCCGCTCTGGAGATTCCATTACTGCCCGGGTGCCCCGTGGCACCTACAACATCGAGACCAGCCTCAGCCCCACTCACCGGGCTATGCGGGGGAGGCTCTCCTCCCGCTGGACTCCTCTGGGCTCTCCTCTTCGCCGCCGGGGCTCCCAACTGCTCACGGGAGCCCCGCTCTGACTCGCCACTCGAGCACCTCCGCTGCCTTCACCCGGGCCCCCTCCTGGGACCCGGGACTTCGCTGTGGAGCCTGCGAGGCTCCGGAAGGCTTTCCTCGGCGGGCGGGACTTCCTCCTTCCCGCCGTCGGCTCCGCCCCAGGCCAGGCAGACGTGCCTGACTTCCTGGTCGCGCTGCTGCGGCCGGAATCCCCTCTGCGGCCGGAATTAAAACTCGGATAGGGCTGCGGCGGTGATTTCCTCATAAAACGCGGGGTGGGCACCCGTGATAAAAATAACATGAGAGCGGGGTGGGCACCCGCTCTCCAACCATAAGGCCAGAAAGGAATCCAAATGCGGGGTGGGCACCCGCATCTAAGGCATTACGGGGGAATCCCTACGCTGGGGATTGTCCCAGCAGCGCTGTACAGCCCAGGGCCGCGAAGCTCCAATGCTCCAGGGGAAATCAAAAATAAAGCGCTCACAGGGCGCAAGACTCCACAGCTCCTCAGGAAAAGGTCTTTAAGGTCCTCAGAGATCAAGGGGGCAATGCAGGGCCCAGGAAGGCAAGCCCTCATGGCAGCCCCTCCTGGGCCCCAGCAGCAGCACGTCCCAGCAGGATTCAGGAGCAAGAACTGAACCTGGACAATTTCATGGTGTCACAGCCCCTATATTTATACCACAAATCTCTTTGTCTGCAGGACAGGGCATGGGGGAACCAGATGCAACTGGTTCAGGGGGGATTTGGAGCACTTTGTTTTCCAAGCTCCTCTTCCCCTTTGTCAGGTGGGGGCTAGGTGATCAGACACACCACAGGGGGCAGAGCCAGCATTGTACAGGGCAGGCACACTCCTATTCAGAGTCAGGGGATTACTCCTCCCACTACTCCCAGCACAGATGTCCTATTCAGCCCAGCGCTGACTCACCCTGCCCCTCCTGGAGCCACACACACCTCCCAGCCCCTGTCACTCACAAGCCAGACATGCAATTCACATCAGGCAGGCAGACACATAGCATACAGAAATGCCAACTTCTAAAAGGGGCATTTCTCCCATAGTCATAATAAATCTGCGCACACCATTGCGCAGCATTTATTCTCACAATTTCATACATACCAAACTCGACCACTCTGCTCCTCCCATACCATGAATTACCACTGACACACACTGATCAGGGAATTCCCAATGCATTCCTATGGGAGGGCAGGCCAATCTCACCAATGTACAAAGAGAGCGCACGCACTTTCCACTGGACCACAGTGCGAAAGTGCCCAGAGGCCCAAAACCACCAACACCAGGTCACAGAAAAGGCAAAAAGTTTAGGGGTGAAGTTGCCAAAAGGGCCAAGTCCAACAGTAAACAAGCATCCTGGGACCGGTTTTGGGGTAGCAGCCCTCATCAGCCAGGCTAGCTTGAATCCAGTGGCAAAGTGAGCAAGGGATACACGTCTGGGCATACCCTGCCAACTTAGGGCAAACAAAGCAAACACAAGGAGATGTTGAACGGAGCGCTGAAACTTTTCAGACACTCACTCCCAGTTACAGGTCTGGGTTGAATCAGTCATCGTTCTTTAGCTCACCACCCCAGTTCAGACACAGCCATACGCAAATCAGTCTTGACCCTTTTCCTTATGGGAACAGATCAGCCTGAACTGCCAAGCCAGGTCTTCACTGGACCGGAAACAAGCATCCTGGGACCGGTTTTCGGGTAACACCCCTCATCAGCCAATCTACCTTGAATCTAGTGGCAAAGTGAGCAAGGGACCCTTGTCTGGGCATACCCTGCCAACTTAGGGTGAACAAAGCAAACACAAGGAGATGATGGACAGAGTGCCAAAACTTTTCAGACACTCACCCCCAGCCACACATCTGATTTGCATATGGCTGGGTCAGAACTGGGGTGGCGAAGTGAGCTAAAGATAATGGTGGATTCAACCCAGTCAATTGTGACTAGGGGTGAGTTTCTGAAAAGTTTTGGTGCTCCGTCCATCATCTCCTTGTGTTTGCTAGGTCCTGATGAAGTCTAGCTCAATGGGTTTACATGTGCCGAAAGAGTTTGCATAGGCTATGAACAAAGTTTTCCAATAAAAGTCAGAACATGCTTGAGAAGGTGCAGCAGAGTGACGTTGCCCGAAAGATGCTGGTGTGAATGTCTACAAATGTCAAAAAAGAATGAATGAATGAAAAAACATTTATTAAGCACACTGATACCCTTAAAGAGAGTTCTGGCTCTAGCACAGAAAGAGACTTTTCGGGCCAAAAGAATTGGAGTGTCCTGTCGCATACACTTAGAAAGATTTGCCCCACGTCTGGATCTCCTTCACCTGGGATTTACAAGAAAATTGGCAAAGGCCAAGCGAAGAGATGTGGAGCGAGGATGGCGGGATGTAAAGGCCTGCAGATAAGACCCGCTCATTCTAAGGCTGGCTGTGTGGCGAAGACAGGTTGCCTTAGAAATCCAAACAGTTGGCAACTGGTAATCAGTGTAGTAGGTGCAGATGATTTGCAATGGAAGTGTGATGAGGAAGCCCTAATTAATATCAAGTGAACAGGGTCATTCTCAGTGCTTAATTTCAGCCAGTGGTTGTTGGTGGTGCCACCAGCACTCATGTTTTTGGACCAGCACTTATTTCTCCTCAACAGACTTTGATCTAGAGCAAGAGAAAGAACAACATAAATAGGGGAAAGAAGGAGAAGGACAGAAAAACAGTGACAATGGGAGAAGTCAGGGATGAAATAGAACCTTCAAGAATGAGGCCAAGATACAAGGAGAGTCTGGTGGTGGATTACAAAGGCATGCAGTGGAATCAAGGCTACGCAGCCTTAGCCTGGCCTTCGCCTGACCTTCGATACTGCCAGCTGAGGACGTCTGAACAAAACTAGTCCTGGCTAGTTTGCAAGCAGGGATGGTACAGGTATCCTTCACACATTTGTTTTGTATAATGACCTTTTACACACTACTGCATTACATTTGACATGTGCACAACTTAAGTCATATGTGGACATTATGTGCCTGATTATGAGTGGGTTGGTTAATTCCGACCTGTGCGGAAATCCCTGTTTCAGGTCAGAATTGGCTACATTGGATAATTATCAGATGCTTTAAATAACTCAACTGTTGTTACATTTCGGCAGGTCCAACCTACTGAAATTTAACGTGCGAAAGTCATACTGCATTTACCATACCGTGCACATTTTTGTGCGTTAAACATCAAAATCTGCATGGTAATCCCCACAAACTTGTGATTGGTGTTATTTATTGCACCAGATATATAACGTACCCCATGATATCGTTATTTATCAGGTTTGATAAATGACACCTTGGGGCATATTCTCAAGAACGTGTGATAACCACCGCAAGTTTAGCTTAACGCAACTTTGCACATCGCAGTCTATCGCGGGAAAACAACGCCGTGTTAATGTAGTATTCCCAACCTGGCGGCACCATGCGATAGTCCCACGATAATGCATCAAATGACCGCGTTAAACTTAACGCGACGCCGCAAAAATGCGAAACACGAACGTGTATAAAGTTGCGATGAGGCCAACCGCGATACAAAAATCAGCGATAACCAGCGACAGGCCTGCAATCCCCACGCGTCATGCGGGAAAATGCACTATAAAAGCTGAACAAGAAAATCACACCATAAACAAAATAAACTGCGTAGCAACATGGAGGTACCCGGAACGAGTGCCCATGTCAACGCGAACCCCACAAGCCCCACAGACCACCAGCAAGGAAACTCGGGGTCGGGGAAGGCCAAGGAGAAGAGGAAGAGGAAGACGGGGTACAGTCCGCATGTCAACCGGATCGTCGTCACGGAGGTGACAGAGCACCAACAACAACTGTCCGTCACCTCCACCGTGTCATTGGCAACACAGACGGAAAAATGTGGCATTCCATCGTGAATGCAGCCGGAGTGTCGAGGAGGCCAAGATGCGCTGGCACGATGTGAAAAGCCAAACCAAGCAGAAACCCGCTGCCAACAGGAAGGCAGCAACAGCGAATGGAGGTGGGAGTCCTGCGCCACAGGAGGAGCTGGAGCAAATGGCGGCCACAGTCATCAGTGTGGAGACGGTGCAAGGAGTCGGGAGTCCGGACACTGCTCGACATGACCTGACACAACAGCAACAGGGTGAGTAACGAACAGGGACTGTGGGGCCGGGGGGGGACGGGCACAATGGCACACATGCACAATGACGTGTAGCACACCGCACACCCACAATGACCCTGGGTCATGTCCCTGATCCCCGTGGCACACTGCAGCACACATACAAACATCAAGTAGGCCCCCGTTCACCATGTGCCCAAAGGGGTCCCACCCCACACATCACCAATTACACAACACACACATGCACCTGTGCGAAACACAGCAAAGATGCGTATGTGAGAGCCACACTGACAATGCAAGTGACAATACATGACCAGCAGCATGGCTGGAGTACAATCACCATGACACTGTGCACGCCAGGAGACTGAGGTGGCTGAGTGTGGACCACATCCGGAAAGGAGCAGGTCACACTCTGACACATCCACCTGCACAAACAACCACTGACGTCAACAACACATCTGCAGACAAACAATGCACAAGAGTACAAAAACCGTCCAAGAGCACAAATGACCCAAGTCGCCAACATCACAGCACCACAAAAGCCAAAGGCACACCGCCTCCAAGGGATAAGGGGCAGCAAAATCACAGCTGCAGGTGCGACTCCCACACAATGCAGCACACACACATAGCAATGACAGCACACCCACATGGACGACAATGTGGTACACAGTCCAACACCTACACTGCAGAACAGAGGACACAACTGGGTCCGCCTGTGCTTAGGAAATGGCCAATCACATCTGACATAGCAGGAAACTGTGAGATGCAAATGTACGTGTACAACCTCACCTACGTCATGTAGTCCAAATGTCCACTGTCCCGCATCAAATAGTCCGCCCCTCCCAAACAGTCACAATGTACATTGTCATGAAGTCTGTATGTAAACTTGAACAATGCGGCAACATACATGCCAACACAATGTCAACAAGCATCTCCCCTTCACATTGCAGAGGGACAAACAACACCTCCAGCAGAGCAGACCAGACAACTCTACAGTGATGCTGAAGAGGACCACCACACTTCCGACACCTACGCCCCACAACAGTCCATGGACATATTAGCCAATCGACCTCCAGGAGCAGGGCAGCACCGCTGCATCGAGGATACCCCACCCCCTGCACAGACAACACAGCTGGACGCACCCACCACCCCGGCTGGCTCCCAGCAGCCCACCGAAGCACACATCGCATTCCAAGGCCAGGTGTCAGACTGCCAGAAGGGGGTGGCCGAACATGTGCGGGTGGGGTACTACCTCATGGAAGCTGAACTAGATCACATACGTGGGTGTCTAAGTCCCATCAGGGCCCACCTACACTCCCCAACGGAGACCCACACTGCGACAGAGACACATGCCTTTGCACATTTCCAGTACTGAACCACATCCAGAGCCACGGGATGATCATCCACACCCCCACGCTGGACTGGCGTACGCCAGCCCAGTTCACTCCTCTTACGTATTGAGTGGGGAACGACAAAGCTACATGTGCAATGTCCCACCCGCTGCCTGCGGTGACATGGCTGCGTCCTCTGTACACGGCACAATGTAATGTTGTAGTGCCCGGGGCACAAATGCATACATCATGAGCACACGGACACACTCAGATAGTTCGTTGAACTGGCTACGGGCACGTGCGCTCATCACCTTTATTGGCATGGTCACATGTACAGTGACGCATGTGCTGGATGTGTGTGGGGTGAGTGTAAGCCAGCCCTCATGGAGTCGTTGGTGCTGGCAACAACTTGAACAGTGATCACAATTAAAGCGGAAACAGAAAACACCAACATAACAGAAACAACTGTGATGCATCATGGTGGTAGCCGGAGAAAGTACAGTGTTCACCCAACATGCAAGCAGAATGGTCCATGATTTGTGGTGCACTGAGTTAGTGGCACCTGAAGAGCTGAGCAGGGAACAAGCTGATGATGGCACCCACGACTGGTGTGAGCAACTCTGATAGTCTGGCAGTAAGACACTTACGACTCTGGCACCTGTTGTTTGGAGTTGGTCCTGGCGGTGGTGGCGTGTGCATCCTGCGGTGATGCGACATCCGGGCAGGCCAGGACTCGATTTGATGTGTGAGCACAGGTGGGCCGCAGTTGAGGCCAGAGGCAGCGGACAGCGCAGGGCCACAGACACATGGGCTTGATGACCCCCAGTCCATCGACCCAGAGGCCATCCAATATGCTATCAGTCAGGGGCCATGACTTGAGCTGCACAGAGTTAGTGGCCCCGGATGCACTGCGGCCGGCACAGGCACACCGCCACGGGACGGTGACTTGCGGTGCAGTGAGATAGGGCCACGCGAGGTGAGCAGGTCCTCGTCGATGTCGAAGGTGAATGTAGCAGAGGTTTGCGGGGGACAGTGGAAGGTGTCCTCCAGGGCATGAGGCAGAGGGCAGAAGCCGGCCGGAAGCGGCAAATGGAGGAGTGGAATGCTACAGCCTCGTTTTTGCCACAAAAGTCAGTATCACCGACATGATGATGAAGACAAGCCCCAGTCCATAGACTCAGTCGCCACCAAAATTCAACCAGAAAGTGTCCATGGATGTCGGGGAACAGACTTAGTGGCACCGGAGCTGAAAGGGGATGCAGTCTGCGATGAGGCCAGTACAATGATGTCAAGTCTGCCATTAATGATTCATGACTGAATTCCCAATGTGTGACCTACTAGACCGCAGTGTAGGCCGAAGGCGTAGTCATCAAGGGCCCACAGACACGTGTGGTTGGGATGCCATGCACATACTTTGTGTCACCACATCGAAGGGAGTATAGTGATATAAACTCAGCCATAAAGTGTGTACTGGGCCATTGTGTAATCAAGATTCAGTTCCAAATGTGTGACCTACTTTACCACAGTGTAGACCCGAGGCAGCGGTCAGCAGGGGCCCACAGCCACGTGTCGTTGGCCCGCGATGCACAGAGTTAGTGACACCAGAGCAGTTGTCGGCAGTGTTCGATCACCTCTGTAACGATGATCCTTTTCTCCTCCGGAATGAACCGCGTCTTCCTCTTACTCGTCTCCTTGCGTACAATGATATGAACTCCGCCATGCAGAAATCAAGACTCAGTTCCACATGTGTGACCTACTCGACCGTAGTGTAGGCCCGAGGCAGCGGTGGAGTACGTCAACGAAAAAGGAGTAAAGCGGGCCTGTGTCGCGGAGGCCGTGATGGTCTGAGGAGGCTGCCAAGGTCGCGGGCTTCGGGCTTGGAGCTTGCGCCGGCACGTGGTGGGCATTCTTTGACACACGCCGGTGTCGGCAGGTGAGCAGTGAGGCCTGGCTGCGCAGGGGCGGGCATGACGGGTTTGGGGACCAGCGGCCCGGGGTGCAGCAGGTGCACAGGATCGCAGGCCACACCGCTCAAGGCGACGGCGACGGCCTCGTGGCGGGGTGGGAGGCGCCGCCCTGGCAGACACGGGCATTCCGGAAGAGAACCACGCCCAGAGCTACGTGCTTTTTATTCACACCCCTACGCTGGCCTGGCGTACGCCGGGCCAGCCCACTCCGCACACGCTTACAGGGGGGACGTCACAAGCTACATTTCCTTGGGCTTCCTCACTGGCTGGGGTGACATGGTTACGTCCACTGTCCACTACACTCCAGACACCAGCAGTGCATGTAGACATGGATATGTCTGTGGTCTGCATACTGCATCTGTCCAGCACATCTCCGCCACACTTGGCATTGTGTACATTCTCATTCATGGGTGACTTGCCTCCTTCGCACATGCCTGGCTCCCACCTCTCCCCACATTCCAGTATTGTGTGGCTGGGGTGCCATGCCGTTGATGGCTCATGTACATGGCTAACCAAGGTTGCCACAGTAAGTTGTGCTGTTGTGTCTGGTGGGTGGGCATGTTGTTTGGCATGTTGTATGTGATTTTGTGACGTGTGCAGTGCCAGAGTTGTGAGTTGCATGATTGTGGAGTTGAGGGGTGTGGTGTGTTCATTTGGTACTTGCCAACGTGCAGTGCATTTCCATAGGTGCCATCCTGGAAGCGCTGGTTGATGTTGGACTGTCGGAAGATGAAGAGATCATGCACACTGCCTGGGTAGTTGGCTACGACATTGGTGAAGAGTCCCCTGTGGTCCACTATTGCCTGCACGTTGATGGGATGCGTGTGCTTTCTGTTGCGGTACTTGTGTGCGGTGTCGGCAGGGGGCACAAGTAGGACATGTGTGCAGTCGATTGCCCCCAACACGTGCAGGAATCCAGCTATGGCGTATAGTCCTTGCTTGGTCTCCAGCTGTTCCTGCGCATTGTGGGGGATGTAGCTGATGATGGCATCCAGGACAGGTGTAGGGAACTTGGATGGGGCTGGCTGTGTGACTCCTCCGACTCTGGCGGTTGTTGGTTGGGAGGTACCAGAGGCCAACAGGTGCAGCACAGCCAGCAGCTTTGTCTGCGGAGGGATGTTGGTTGTCCGCTGTGTTGGTACCTTCAGCCTGTGGGCAATGATGTTTAGGATGCGGAGGATGGTTGACCTTTTGAGCCTGTAGTGGGCATTGACGTTGTCTGGTGTTAGGTCTGTGAGGCTGGTGCATTTCCTGAAGGTCCGCTGTCTTTGTCTGCGCTGCCTCTGTGGTGGTACGGGGAGGGAGGTCCGGGGGGTGGCCGTCCTGGGGGTGGTGGCGGTGGGTGTTGTTGCCCTCTCGGGGCTCCGGGATGCATGGTGAGTGGCTCCATGGCATCTGTTGTTCTTCATGTGTGGCTCTGGGTTGGGCTCCCTTTGATGGTGCAGGTTGTCGTCCGACTTTACACCAGGTCGGAGCAGGTGTTAATTTCCTACTGCTAATGCGCCTTATCACCTGTTTTGTGGTCTTACCACCGATGTGGCTGGTTGTTGAGAATGTTGAGGTGTGGTGTTGTTGCAGCTTTTTGCTCGGGAACGCCTACTCTGCATCTCATTAGCGATAGTTGCCGGGGTCATCTGTGGCAATGTTTTTTGCGGATGCTTTCGCAAGTAAACTGGTGGTATCGGCTGTTAGCACCAGCTTGTGAATGGGGCGATAATTTTATCGCGACTTTGGCTGCGATAAAGTGCTGTTAACTCCGCGATAGTTCCTTGATAATATGCCCCCTAAACTCATAATCAGGCCCTAAGTGATTTGCTTGGATCTTCAGCCAAGTCTCGAAGCCAAGATTAGAAATTAGGTCCCAAGTTCAATAGACCCCTAGCAGTCACATTGGTAACAAGTGTGTCCTAAAGGTAATTATGCCTGTTCAGCTGTCAGCAGGGATATTGGTTTTACTAAAAATGCACTTATTCTTTTACAAATTAGGCAGTGCATTGCATACGATTTAAAGATACTGGATGATACAGCTGGGAAGGCTCAATTGAAGGGAGGTGAAATAGTCAATTCTCACCATAATAATTTATTTAATGGCTGTTTTGCAACAAATAAAGTGAAAGAAGGATGACTCTCCAATGGATAAGGAGCTGATGGAAACAGGAGAATGCCACCTTGGTTACATGGCTGGAGAAAGTTAGGAAGGAATCAAAAGTCACTGCCAAATTGCAAGCCTACATGAGTCAAAAGTGGGCTCTCCAACTCAGGTAGCCACTACACTGAGAACCAGATATAAGGAAGACCACCAGAAATCAAAACCTCAGTTTTATCTTTGTTCAGTTTCACGGAATTTAGATTCATCGATTTTGCATCCTAAGACATGCAAGATTGAATTTAAGCAGCAACATCAGTTACGTCATCGTCATTCAATCTAAACTCAACTAAACTGACCTGGCGGCTGTCGAAGTGCACTAAAGACCGGTCAGCCCATACAACTGCTTTGAAAGCTTATCAAAAGATGCTCAGGCAAGTGAAAACACAGGGGCAGATCTACAAGCCCCTTGCAACAACTTTACGCCGCCATTGCGTCACTTCTGTGATGCAGCGGCGTCGTAAACAATGCGCCACGTTGCGACATATTTACAACGTGACGCATCTAGGGAGATGCGTCACGTTGTAAAGCCCTGCGCTACATTATACCTGCGTCAGGTATAATGTATGCAGGTGGGAGTTCCGACGTGAGAAAGCCTCGTAAAAGTGACAGAGTGAAATCTACAAGATTTCACTGAGTCACTTTTACAACGCCACTGCGTCAAAACCTTGCGCCTGCTTGAAGCAGGCATAAGGAGTGACGCAGCATGTTAGGAATAGGCATTCCTAACCATTGCTGGAGTTGCGTCGTACTTGTGACACTACTCCAGCAATGCGCTGCCCTTACGCCGAAAAGATGCGTCACGCATCTGTCTATCCTTGCGCCACGGTGCGCCATGTGTCGCAATTTAACTGGGGCATCCCTGCTAATATGCAGGGATGCGCCAGTTCTTGTAAATCTGCCCCAAAGTATTTTGTAAAGAGACTGTAAGAGAATAGTGGGTCCTCGAGAGTGATATTTAAAATAGTGAAGGAACTAGCCCACCCGAAAAAGTTTAAATCAGGCAATCAACGCCTCGGCTAAGCATTGTGAAGAGATGGCTATATTTTTCAATGACAAAATTGAAAAGATCTATTCCTCTTTCAAGGATCAACTCCCAATAGCTGAGATTTCTATTGGGAATCTTAGCCCTCGTGGAAGAGTTTTTGCTAACCCTGGGCGGAGTTCGCGGAGTTGCACTACGCGGAACACCACGAAGTGCAAAAAAAACTCTGTCACACTACGCAGAGCTCCGCGAGCGGCGGAGTATAATAGAAAAATGCTGTTCGCGGTGATTGCACAGTGCCGGATGCTTGTCCACACTGTGCAATCATTGCGAACGGCACCATGCACAGTGCAAGCTTTCCTTTTCTGCCGCTCGAGTAGATTTTTACTCGAGCGGCAGCTTTCTCAACGCGAACGGGCAGTTTCTCAACACGAGCGGTCGCGAGCATACGCGTCCACTCGCAATGAGAAACCTGACCACCCCCGCATTGAGAAATCTCGCTGGGATGTTGATTTTCCACGCTCGCGCTCGCCAACTTGATGTTGACGATCGCGAACGAGGAAAAATCTCGCCGGGAGGTTGATTTTCTTCGCTCGTGGTCGTCAACTTGACGTTGACGAACGCGAGCGAGGAAAAAAACTCCGCTCCGCAACGCCAAGCGGAGTTTTTCGGAACTCCGCGATCTCCGTGTAACGCGGAGTGCAGAAAACTCCGCGAGCAGAGCGGAGTTCACCGCCCAGGGTTAGTTTTTGCCCATTTAGGCAGTTCTCGAACCTCAAACCAGAGCACGTGGAAAAGGCTATCCTAGAGGTGAAATCTGGATCTCCCCGGGATCCATGCCATCATTTAATCTTTTCTTGTCTGGCATCTATTTTAAGTCCATTCTTCACCCAGATTTTTAATTTCTCCTTGAATAGTGCAGAATACCCTTCCATGTGGAAGGATACCCTGATCTTGCCTTTGTCAAAGAAAGTTGGGATTAATGCCTCCATCCTCTCCAATTATCATCCAATCTCTCTGCTAACATATATGTCTAAAGTATTAGAAAGGCTAGTTAATTCACAGCTACTGCATTTTTTAGAAAGCAACAACTTGCTCGACCCCACTCAACTGAGCTTCAGAGCCAGAAACAGCACTGAGTCCACCCTGTTGGCAGTATTGGATAGTATCAGATCGGAGGTCGACCAGGGCAAGGCTGCGGCCCTCATCCTATTGGATTTGTCTGCAGCCTTCGATGCGGTCTCCCATAGTTTACTACTGCAGAGGCTGCATGAAACTGGCCTACATTCGGAAGCTTTGCAGTGGTTTAGATCTTTCTTGAACAATAGATCACAATCCGTACAGCTGCCCCCTTTCAGGTCCAATCCTCAATTGTCCAAATGTGGGGTCCCTCAGGGCTCATCACTTAGCCCCGTTCAATATCTATGTCTCTTCTTTGGTTGGCATTGTCAAGGCCTGGGGCTTTGAGGTTTTCTCCTATGCTGAGGACACTCAGCTTATTATCGCTTTAGGTGAGAGACATAGAGTCAGGGGATAATGCCATTGGCTGTCTCTCGGAAGTAGCTACCTGGATGCACTCACACTGTTTGAAATTCAATTCTGAGAAAACAGAGATACTGGTGGGTCTTGTAGAATCTGGAATGACTCCTGGTGTCCGTCGCTCCTGGGTCCTGCTCCAAAACCAAGGACAGCAGCTAAGATTATTGGATTCCTAATAGACGATACTCTCTCCATGCAAGACCAGGTACATGGAAAATGCTTTGGCCTCCTTTGCCTACTGCGTGAGCTTTTCCTATGGATCCCGGTAGAATGGCAAAGGACAGTCACTCAAGCACTAACAGGACTACGGGAATGCTCTCTATCTAGAAATGGCCAACTTCCTATTTACTCACCTGCAATCTCATTCAGAATGTGGCAGCTAGACTTATTTTTAATAGTGCGTGAAGCAGCTCGGCTTCCACCTGTTTGAACTCACTTCATTGGCTTCCAGTACGTAAGAGGGCCAAATTAAAGCTGTTATGTCATGTTCACAGGGCACTCTACGATACTGGGCTAGCTATTTTTCGCGTTCGAGTGGCTTTCTATAAGCCTACACGGGCAGCTCGCTGGACAAATCTAGCTATAGTAAGGGCCAAGAGCATCAAAAAAACTAGACTGGGAGGCCACTCTTTCAACCATTTAGCAACCAGCCACTACAATTCTTTGCCTCATGATCTCTGCCTGACTTTGGACCTCCTCACGTTTTGGAAGAGGTTAAAGACCTGGCTATTTCCCCTATCAATGGACTCTAGTTGTATGGTGCCGTGTAATCCTTGATCCAGCACCGGGATATCCCTTTGGGGATCTTTGTAGCGCTTTATAAATACAATAAATAAATGTAATCTGCTCCGTCCAAAGGATTTTGCTAAGGTAAATAATGGAGAGATGTAAATATTGAACAATGCAGGACTAAGGGACGAGTTCTGTAGCACACCACAGTTGAGGACATGTAAGTTGACCAACAGTGGAAGAAATGGACTGCCTGTTGACAGTTGTTTAAGAATGTATGGAACTAGCAAAGCACTTTGGGGCATATCATCAAGGCCATGCGATAATTATCGCTCAGCGCTCTTAGCGCGAGCATAATTATTGCCGGCCAACTCTGAATTTTATCGCGGAGATAGCGTGCTATCAGCAACGCTTATCTCCAAAGCGATAAAATTCAGAGCGCAAGCTGCCAATTGTGCGATTATCGCTGGAAATACAGCGATAATCGCACAAGATTTGGCGATAGCTTGCTGATAGGGCATCATGGCTAAGTCAGTCTTGAAGCAGGCGTAAGAAAAGTAGCGATAACAGAGGTTATCGCTACTTTGCTTGTCGCTCTGCTTGTTTGCGGCAGCTTGATAATTGGAGAAATGTCGGTTAGCGACATTTCTCCAGTTATTTTAGCATGGAACGCCCACTTTGCATCTCATTAGAGATGCAAAGATGGGCGTTGGGGGAAAGGGCGATAATGCAAGGATTCACGCGATAGTGTGACCTTGCTGATTAGGAGATATAATTATCGCCGCTTTCCGTCAGAAAACGGACGCTAAAGCGGCGATAATTATATCTCCGGGGCTTGATGATATGCCCCAGTGTTTCTTAAATGAAGAAGTTTACCACAGTTTTGTGTGAGACAGTGGGGTACTGTGACATGATACAAGATAGTGATTTTCGCTTTTGATGCACAAGTCCTTTTGCAGTCATAAAACCTTTGATTTGCAAAACCACAGGGTTTGCAACTGCAAAAACTGTTTTTACAGTATTCACATGGTCAAAAGCCCCTTTATGAGCCAAGAAATGATTTCCAACTTGCAAAAGGGCTTTTGCCACCCTTTCCGAATCCCAAATATGAAGGGTTGTGAAAAGGGCGTGCCTCTCCCAATTTCAAGTCACAATGACATGTATCAAAAGCGGACAGATTTTGTTGGAAGATGATGGTCTGAAGACCACTGCGTACACCCTACCCTGTGTCTTCTCAAATAGGGAACACCTTTAAAAACCATTTAACATAGTTTAAAAAAGCAATCTTCTTTGCTCATGGTTCCAAACAAAAGGCATTCTAGACAATGTCTGCTTGGGTTTTGAGATCTATTTACATCGTCTCTCTGGGTGGGATTCTTTGGTACGAACGTCTTCTATGTTGATAGACTATGGATGGGTGTGTGCAATGCATACTTTGGCATACAGCAAGCACTAGACTCTTTATGTTTAAGTGATGTGTATACTCGCACTCACATGTTTTAAACTGTCTGCTGCAGATATGGAGAAAAATGTATAATGTTTTTTCTTTTTACAGCTTACAGCTGCAGATTGCTTCTACAGTTTTCATCCTTAGATTGCTTGCTATCTCAGAAAGCTGCCTCCCCCTAAACTCCTAAAACCCTTAACGAGAAAAACGAACTTGAATGATTTCCACTCGATTCCTTTCAACATATTTTCTCTCCTTTCTTTCTTCAGAGTGACCTTCTTCTTACCTCCCATCCTCCACATGCTTTCTATTTCTGAGTATAGCCTCCTCTCAGTCTCATGCGTCTGTCTTAATCTCTCCTACTGCAATTCTGTAACCTTATTTCATAGATCACAACCTCTGCTGCTTTAAAACCCTCTCCCTGCAACCTAACATTACCTAATCTCTGCCTATCTATCTATCTATCTATCTATCTATCTATCTATCTGTCTGTCTGTCTGTCTGTCTGTCTATCTATCTATCTATCTCACCAACCATTCACCTCAAACCACATAGCCACTAACTGGTATAAATAAAATCTATCACAAAGTAACTGGAGTAAATGCATGCAATGTTTTTCCTTGAGCACATCTGACTAATCGCAATAACTGCAAAAACAACAGATGATGGACGGAATGCTGAACAATTAAAACATTCACCGCAAAGTCAACAGATCTGTGTTTAATCCATTGTTTTTTTGCCCACCCCGCCACCCCAGTTTGGACCCAGGCATATGCAAATCAGTCTTGACCCTGCGTCTCATGGGAACAGTCCAGCTCGAACTGCCAAGCCAGGTCCTTGCTGGACCAGAAACAAGCACCCTGGGACCGGTTTCGGGGTATCACCCGTCATCAGCCAGACTAGCTTGAATCCAGTGGCGCAACGAGCATGGGACCAAAGTCTGGGCATACCCTTCCCACTTAGGGCGAAAAAAGCAAAAACAACAGATGATGGACGGAATGCTGAACAATGCAAACATTCACCACCAGTCAACAGATCTGGGTTTAATCCATCGTTTTTTAGCCCATCACGCCACCCCAGTTTGGGCTGGGGTGTTCTCATGAGGAGCAGGGTCACCGAGAAGATCCCTGAGGAAGGGATAGGGCCTCGAGAGGTCCACGAGGAGAAGCACGTCCTAACGACTGTACAAGAGCCAAGTCCTAAGAACCAGACGCGACCAGCAAGATGTCCATGTGGAGTCAACATGAGACAGGTGGCACAATGCCACATCACCGTGAGGAACCTGGTCTTGAGGAGAGAAGAGCGTGGCACGACACCACATCGCAAAGGAGTTGAAGAGGAGAAGAGAGTGGCACGATGCCACAGTGTGAACAACCACCACAGGTGCACAAAAGAAAAGGGAGAAGAGCAATGAGACCAAGGACTCATGCCACTACTGGAGATGCCATCCAACAACACAAGCCAGCCACCGGGGTGCTCAGACATCACTGGAGACCGCTCCGCGGGTGGACAAACTGTAAGTTGCCAGCATGCATGAACCCCATCTAGGCCCCATGCTTCACAGTGCGACCGTCCAGTCACCTGTCACCGGCTGCTTGGCATCCTGGCTAGCAATTGCACATACCGAAGAAGAACTGCAAGTGGCTACGACGTCCCTCCAGTCCTCTTCACTTTAAGCAAGATATTGCCACCTGTAGCCCAAGTGTTAAATGGTAATAGCCATCATTACCTGGTGCATGACCAGAACCACCTAAGGAGCATCGCACCATCAGAGTGGATCTAAACGCCTGAAACATCCAGAGACCAACAAGGCATTCCTATCATCATGGGAGTCTGACCACCCAGAAACCTTTTGTGAGTCCACATGAAGCAGAGACCTGCTGAAGAGAGCATACTCGACAATTGGACCATACACCCTTGGGGTTGCATGAGGCTTGGCCATGGCCCTGTTGGGAGTTCGGCAGCGACCCCTTTGCACGGCCTACGAGAGGCCCCGCACAACCCACGCAGTCCTGTGGGAATCCAGGGGCAAGGGCCTCAAGGGAATTCCAGTGAGAGGGGAATCCTGACAAGAGAGATGCACCTGCAGCAGCTCCATCACAGGCACCAGGAAGCACTGAGGTCACGGATGGAGACTGGTCACCCAAAGACCATCTGATGAAGGCCCGTGCACCTGAGTCCTGATGGCCAGAGCACACAGACCCTTAGACAACCACCCTTTGTGGCTGCAAGAGTGATTTGGTTGTGGTCCTGTTGGCAGTTCCTCAGCGACCCCTTCACCTCAAAAAAAATTCTGTGAGAGGGGAGTCCTGGCAAGAGTGGTAAGTCTGAAGCTGCTCCACCAGCAAGCCCTGGGAAACATCACGGCCTTCAAGGAAGACTCCCATTCATCAATGTCGTCCTCAGTTTATGTAGGTTGACCATCCCTCGAGCCGCAGCGCCTTTAAGGAGATCTCCGTAGTGGATTCCACCACCGCTCCGGATGCATCTACATTGAACTGTGTAAATACTCACCATGAGACCAGACTGGTCCGAAAGACATCGCCATGGTGGACTAAAACCTCATGGACATGCGGTCAAGATCCAGTACTACCCGGCAGATGGGCTGAAGAGAAGCAGTGGTGCTGTGTTTTGTTGTTTGTTTTTCCCCACAGGTTGGACTTTGTTTGATTCATGTCCAATAAAGTTTGGTGGGGATGTAGTGTCCTGCTGGACACGTTCTAGTGTTCAGTATTGAGCTGTACCTACACTATACACCCACCCATCACAGGCGTCACCAGTCACGTGACCCTGCTAATAAAAGGGGGCCGGCGCACTTGCCCTGGGCCAGTTCCAGTAACTAGATCACTGTGTCTGTGTGCCTTAGTCATAAGTATGTGGCCTAGAGCCCACTGCTTTACAGACTGGTCGCCAAACATAATTTGCTCTGAATGGTGCAGTGGCGGGGGGAATGCTACTTGTTATGTTTCGTTTGTTTTTTCCAATTGTTACAATAGATAATAAATATATATATATATTTTAAATCAATAATTAAAGCCATCACTCTATCATATAGACTTCTGCAACTTTATATATCTGGGGCTTAAAAGATCGATACGACAAATACAGTTGATTCAAAATCAATCAGCTAGGATGTTGGTCAGCCTGCCTTCACAAAGCTCCATCTTGTTACACATAAGGGATTTACATTGGGTGCCTGTGAAGCGGCGCCTGCCCTTCAAGACCTTCAAGACTGCATGTAGCTGTCCTCATACAGCCTGCTATAATCGGGGTCCAGCTTTTAACCATTCTAGAGTCAACCACTCTATGCCCAAGCAGAAATTACGTCTGCTGAAGCCTCCCTGTTAGCAGTCCCTCGTATACACTGAGCTCCAGTAGGGGGAAGAACGTTCTCTTTTGTGTCCTCTAAGATATGGAACTGTATTTCAAACCATCTTCGCTTAGGAACTGATTATCTCAAGTTCCATTCCGGCCCGAAAACTTGACTTTTCTGCTAATGTGATCTGACTGTCTCAGCTCAGCGCTGGGACACCCTCTTGGGTAGCTGCTCTTTATAATAATGTATCATCATCCACAATTAAGAAAGTCAGATGTAGACATCTAAAGTTATGGAATAAATTACAAAAATAAAGAAAAGCATTGGAAATGCGTTAATGTAATCCTGTGTGAAATGAGGAAAACGGCAAACAGCAATTACAGCAACGGCCGAACTATGCGTTGCCTTTCCAATGCGGTCAGAACAACGAATGAGTCTTAACCACGCATTCCTTTACCACGCATGCCATTACAACGGCATGCCTTAGGTAAAGTGGCGTTGGGCTTTAAAGTCCAACGCTTTCCCTATTGTTGCGCGGACTGGAGTTGGAATAGTAAATTATACTGTTCCAAAGTCCAGCGCATTCCCTAAGCAAGTCGGTGTAAAGACTTGCGTTGTAAAGGGATGCGTGGTTAAGATGCATTTGTTGTTCCGACCGCGTTGTTAAGGAACGCATGGTTAAGGCATGCGTGGTTGTGTCATACAACTGAAAAAAACATGTGAAAATCCTCATTCTGGTTGACCGTGACATAGGCACTCTGAGTGCCGATCTGCGGGTCAACGAGGACGGAAATAAGTTGGTTCCATTGATAGTTGTTACCTTCAGATTTCAGAACTGTAGAAATAATATCCTCAGAGACTCAAACCTGAAAGCTGTAGCTCGCAAGGACTTCAGAAGTTTGGATACATTATTGTACAGTCCCACAGGAGCCTCGATTGTTCCTCTATAATCTCATTCCTACTAGAAAAATCAAAGACTTCATGATGTTATGGAAACAGACCCCGGGCCAAATTCATTAACCTTTAACGCAATGCAACGCAGCAAGGCAACTTGCTGCGCTGCGTTGCATGAAAGGGAGAGAGAGCAGAAATGCACCGTTTCTACTAAGATATGGCGCACTTCTGCTCTCTCAGAGTGCAGGTGCACTTCAGACGACCATGGTGCAAGGATGTCTGAGTTACGGACAAGATTGTTACTGTGCAGGAAGGCATATCTTCCTGCACAAACTCAGGGGCATATTAACAACCAGGTGATAGTCAATTATCGCCGCTTTAGCGTCCGTTTTCGGAGGGAAAGCGGCGATAATTCTATCGCCTAATCAGCAAGGTCACGCTATCGCGTGAATCCCTGCACTATCGCCCTTTCCCCCAACGCCCATCCTTGCATCTCTAATGAGATGCAAAGTGGGCGTTACTGGCGTACCCCAGATGGGCTACGTTGTAAATATCGCCGATGTGCACATCGCGATATTTACAAGGCAGCCCACAGGACTATAGCAGACGTTAGATTTTGGCGAAAACGGCCGTTTTCGCCAAAATCTAACGTCTGCTATAATCCCGACTTAGCCATCCCTAACATAGGGGTGGATTGTGCTGATACGACCACAGGGTCGTATCAGCAAGGTATGATCGCTGTTTTGCAGGGAACATCGCTGGAAAACCAGCGATGTTCCCTGCAAAACGGCGATAACCTCGCTATCTCTGGAATTTTTATCGCCCTGGAGAAGCGTGTTGTTAATAACGCGCTACCAGGGCGATAATTTCCAGAGATAGCCAGCGATAAGAAATCTATCGCTAAGCACGGCCAGCGATAATTATCGCTGGCCGTTGATAATATGCCCCATACTCCTTAGAGGCTAACTCCTCTTTGTCCGTGTGCTGCAGAATGTAGAACACAAAGAAAGAGAAAGTAACAAGTAGAAATTAAGATATTTCTCCTCGTTACACCAACCTTGCGTAGGCACACCATTTTTGTTTAAACCCCAATTTACTGCCTTTAGTAAATCTGGTTTTGCATCAAAATCAATGGGAGGATGCATGGGAACACCCTGCTCCACCCACAGAAGGCCTCCCCATTGCAAAGCAATTTTTTACATAAATTGGCCTTTGCACTGCTTAGTAAATTCAGAAATGCATTTTGCGTTGGGACAGTGTTAAAAAAGTACAGCAGCCCCAATGCAAAAAGTTACTAAATCGGGGTCCAAGTTTTTTGTAGGTTTTTTAAAAGTCCCTGCAGGCTTCTTGTTTAGGCACTTGGTTGCTATATGGTCTTATTATGTCAGCAAATGCTGCTAATCTGCCAACATCATTCCACTCTTAGAGATGGTCAGACTAGTTGTAAAAACCTACTTAATGATTTATTTTTGACTTTATTTTACAAAACCTATTTTGAAAAAATCATTTGCATTTTCTTAGTATTTGCTAAAGTGTTCATGAGACTTAGTAGGAGTTTTTCATGACCTTGAAGATTTAAGATTGTTTGGAGCATTGACCTGTGATATCATTAGGATCTACATATGATTTTCCTTAAGAATTATATTTTTTTACGTGTTTTTTTCTTATGTTTCTATGTTCCTTTTCTATAAATAGTGTTTGTTTCCTCCACAAAGTGAAGACAAAATTGTACATTTTCTTAGTCCACTGAAGAACTGCTTGAAATGCAGTGGGGAATTATCAAGGAATAGCATTGATTTAAAAAAGAAATGTAAATTGTAATATGCTCTGCAAAGGCATTATCAACATATTGGAAAAGTAACCAATAAACAATTGATATGCCTCAAATAATCAGTTTATTCAGTTGACACATGAACCTTTACAAAGCTCAAAGGAGCTGATAGGGTGGTGCCAAGCCCACGAAATCCCACAGAGGGAAGGAGTTTTATTAGGACCTTTTCAGCACAGTCCAGAACTGTACGGTGTGGCTATTGGCATGCCATAAGTAACTCCAATTATGTATGTGTTACCACCACTTATGATAAAAGGGTGTGCTAGCCAAGATTGGGGAGCCTTAACACAGCACTGCTTCACTGACTCCCTCCTCCCAGCGATCACTCACCGCTGCGACTCCTTCATTCGTTCCTCCACAGGTCCTCTGATCTGGAAGTCAACTCTTGTTGTTCCTCTTTAAAAGAAAAACCTACAGTGGATCCATTGTACTGTTCAACTACCACCCAACCTCTCTCCTTCCTTATCCTGACAAGCTTTTCTAAAAAGAAGTTAACTATCATCTTGTCGTGTAGTTCCCATAGTGCCCCTGCAGGACCTGCGCGTTTGGATAACATAAACCGTGGGCTTGGTGGCAGACTGGCTCTGTGCACCCCCACCACGTATGTTAGCCTGATTTGCATTAGCTAGCTCGCAGTGCCACTAGAATCTCCTCTTATCGGGGAGAGATTAGTTTCTGGCAACCTTAGATCATGACAACCCAAATTCCTCAGAATCGTGGAAACAATGTACTACTTTTCGCTCAGTCACTCGTGCTTACTTATTCGGTTTGTCTCAGAGAGTTACACAGAATAAACAGTCTGGGTGTTTCAATAAGTATTTATTGAACAGTTGTTGTTCTAGTGTAAAATATATGTGCTGCAGAAACCAGCAGACAATAGCAGAGATATATTATCAGCAGTAAAATAAAAGCAAAGGGATAGAACAGTTCTACCATATTGCAATAATCATGAATACATACATGAATATAAAAAGCATTATGAAAAGTGCGCGTACTCCTACGATGCCTAACTAGATGTACCTGAGTGTACCTAGCATATGTGTAGGTCTAAAAGCCTAAGAGCCAAGAAACCTTCTAGGATTTAGTCGAACCCCCATACCTGAATAGAGAGAGTGTGGGAACCCGTCCTGGTCTCGAGTTGGACACCCCGCAAGGGCTGTGTCAGACCGCTGTCAGCTGGAGCGACTGCATGCAGGAGCCTCAGCGTCTCTGGTCAGTGTGTCAGCATGGAAGTCTCGGTTCCCTCTATCTTCCCGGGGTAAGATGTGGTGTATTTATACCCTGAAGACTCGAGTTGCTTCGTATGGTTTGTATTGGCCCTTGTTAGACTTGAGGAAGACGTCAGGGGTGAACTTTGTACATACATATTATGCAGGTGGTGTATTCCTAGAGAGCCAAGCATAATTGATGAGTACAGTGTGGGCCTGTGTTTGGGAAAAACCCTGCTGTATTCAAAACCACAGACTAGATAACGTTCAGCCCTCAGAGCACGTTGTGTACTAGCGAGGACCAATGTAGGTGAAAGATCATGCCTATATAAGGAATCATGACTATAATAGGACATGTACAGTTATGACCGTAATAGGGCATATGCGGCTTTGACCATAATAGGGCAAGTACGAATATGACCATATTAGGGCAAATATGAATACGTCCATTTTAGGGCATGTATGAACGGGTCTACATTAGGGCCTCTATACGGGACATAACACCCACTCCTCTTCCGAACAGGATGACAATGACCATACTTAAAATCTGGAAAATTTAAAAACATTTTAAAAACAAGTAAAAACATGGTTTTAAAATTGTTAAAAAACTTCAAAAAATGTTACAATTCAGCTATTTCCAATTGCCACTAAAAAAAAGAAATGTCTATTTTGTTTCTCTATATAAGTTGCTTCACTCAAAACAGAAGAAGGCCATGCTTTTCTCAAGCGAAAGTGTCAATTTAGGAAATGTTCAAAATTTGCTCGCTTATTATGAAAACGAGCGGAGAAGCCGAATTCTTTCCCAGGACGCGATGAGCCAATTCGAGATTAAGGGGCATATTCTCAAGGACTTATCGCCAAGTTAGCGGCACTTTATCGCAGCCAAAGTGGTGATAAATTCATCGCACCATTCACAAGCTAGTGCTAACAGCCGATATCACCAGTTTTCCTGCGATAGCAGCCGCAAAAAACATCGCCACGGATGACACCGGCAACTAACGCTAATGAGATGCAGAGTAGGCGTTCCCGTGCAAAAAGCAGCGGAAACACCACTGCGCAACATTCTCAATGACCAGCCAGATCGGCAATAAGAATCAAAAACATGCGATAAGGCGCGTTAGCAGCAGGGATTTAACACCTGCTCCTACCTGGTGTTAAGTCGGACGACAACCTGCACCATGAAAGGGAGCCCAGTCCAGAGCCACACCTGAAGAACAACAGATGCCATGGAGCCACTGATCATGCAGCTCGGAGCCCCATGAGGGCCACAACACCCACTGCCACCACACCCAGGCCCCCCCCCCCCGGACCCTCTCCCTGGCCCTACCCCGGGCACCCCCCCCCCGGACAAAGATATCTCACATCTACCTCACAAATTCATGAACACAACAATTCGCCTGATGTCGCACAAGTACAACAATTAACATTCATGTGTGGCCAGAAAAAGGAAAAACATTCATACATATTAGAATTTCAAAAATAATTATTTTATTCAAATCTAACTCAACACTAATAAGTGGAAGAGTCATGGCGGGTCTTCATTGGACAATCTGCAAGTCAAAACCTGCAAGACAAAATTGAAGATAAGAAGGTGCGTCATGCGCTCAACAAAGGACAGAGAGAGAGAGAAAGAGAAAGAAATGGAGAGAGAGTGAAAGAGAGGGAGAGAGAGAAAGAGAGAGAAAGGGGGAGAGAGGGAGAAGGAGAGGAAGAGCAACAGAGGGAGAGAGAGAGAGTGAAAGAAAGAGAGGAAGAGTGAGAGTGAGAGAGAAAGAGAGAGAAAGATAGGGAGAGAGAGAGAGAGAAAGATAGGGAGAGAGAGAGACAGTGAAAGGAAGAGAGGGACAGGGAGAGACAGTGCCGACACTGCGCACCCATTTTTATACGAAAACAATGGTCCTTAAAAGAAACAATAATGATGTGATAAATATAGACTTGAATCAGTGCTATATTGATGATGTCCAGCCGGACAATCAATTTAATAAATTATAAATGCAAAAACAAATAGGAGCACAACAATACAGTGGGACACAATCCTGCATCCTACACATACACAAAACAATTACATTTGGACAGAAACATTTCAGGCAAGACAAAGGTAGCTTGTGGAAAATACGGATAATTAGGGCAAGCTTGGAAAAGACAGTTAATGCACTTGTTTTATCACATTGGATTAATGTGCATGCTGTTTAAACAAGTCGACGACGTTTCGATCCTTTTAAAACAATACTAGGATCATCATCAGGACGGGTATAATACAAGCCTGAATTTTATAGTGCCTCGTATATTACAGGCGGGGTCACAGAGCGCATGGAGGCTCGGATGGAGCCTGAGAGGGGCTGCAAATGGCGGACCTTGGGGGAGTTAGGTTGCAGCTGTAACAATGGATCTTTACTTTGAGATATTTAGCGATGCAGTAATAGACTTCGGTAAGGGCTGGTTGGCGATGCACTGTCTGCCCGTTCAAGGCCGCATCCGATCCGGAGCTTGATGGCTGGGAGCTCCCCTGCTCACCTGCTGCCACCGGTGTGTCTCCAACCACGTGCCGGTATACACTGCAGTCCACCAGGTCCCTCATCTGAAACAGAGTCCACAGCCAATGATGGCAGAGTACATATCATTGCACACGGCAACATCGCTTGGCCGCCCCTGCGCACACAGGCTGCTGCACCCCAGCCCCTCCCGCCGCCCAGCGGGGATTGCCCGCCCCTGCGCACCCAGGCCTCACTGCTCACCTTCCGCCACCGGCGTGTCTCCAAGAGGGCCCACCACGTGCCGGTGCAAGCTCCAAGCCCGGGGCCCGCGACCCTGGCAGCCTCCACATCACGCATCCCCGCACCGCGGTCCAGCAGGTCACACACTTGATTCTGGGTCTTGATTTTGCAATGGCAGAGATCATATCAGTGCACACGTCATCATCGCAGGCTGCACTCCCGCTCAGCTCTATAGGTGCCACTAACTCTGTGAACCGCGAGGCAACGCCACGTGGCGGTAGGCCCACGCTGCCCGCTGGCTCAGGCCTACACTGCGGTCCACCAGGTCGCACACTTGATTCTGGGTCTTGATATTGCAATGGCAGAGACCATACCAGTGCACACGGCATCATCGCAGGCTGCACACCCGCTCAGCACTTCAGGTGCCCCCACCTCAGTGCACAGAAAGTCACCGTCCCATGGCGGTAGGCCCGTGCCGGCCGCAGTGTAACCGGTGCCACCAACTCCGTGCAACGCAAGTCATGGACCCTATATGATTGAGCCTCGTCAAATGGCAGGCGGACGCAGCCATGTCACCTCAGGCAGTGGGGAAGAACTGGGACACGTTGCGTCGTCGTCCCCCCCCTTTATACGTAAACCGAGTGGGCTGGCTCGGTGTACGCCAGGCCAGCGTAGGGGTGTGAACAAATATCCCTTGCATCTGGGCGTGGTTCATATCTGGGCTGCACAGGAAACCAACCGATGCGTGTGTCTCTGTTGCTGTGTCTGCGCCACACGGCCCGCAATCGACAATGTTGCAATGTTGCATGCACACGGAGGGCGTCCGTGCACTAAGGGATCGTACAAGGAGCGCAAGGCCGCTCGGGGTCTTGGCACATACATGCCAACTGTTGTGAGTGTTCATCGCTTCTGGTGCACCATAAGCCCAAGGCCTAGCCTCAATTGCAGCGTGAAAGCCACATCACATTCCCAGGATACAAGCAGTAGTCAGACTAACATTAGGGATGAAAGCCCCTTTGTCTCAATACAGAAGGCGGAAGGACATCTGCACCTCCGACCTTGGAATTGCATGCCGCAGGCACCCCCTGAGAGAGATACCATGGCAGATGATGACGACTCCCACACTACACACAGCGCTAATGAAAGATCAACGTATCCACACCCCACACACAGAAGTCCTTGCTCGAGGTACTCCTGCATGGAATGGCCTTGACACTTACGTACAGGAAACCCATACATCCAAACCCTGCACACTCATACGACTCATTGCTCCGAGCTGTGGCATATCATCCACATAACAGCTGCAGGTCAGAAGAGTGCTGGTTCTATGGGAGCGGACAACGCAATGTCAGAACATCCCGGGCGCATGCACAACGCCTGTCACGTGGAACTGTACCGTGACCGTATGCTGCATTTGTTGGGGGCACTGCCACTGGCAGTGTTGCGCATCAGTTACCGTCTGAGCTTCCATCTTGCGTACGTCACCTGCGTCCAGCCCTGGTTCCACTGTCGATCATGCATATTCGAGTGGCCCATGGATGTCTGCCTATCCAACACAACGGTAGCTGAACTGGATTATGACATGTGTGTGCGCCCCTGTTGGACCACGACCAGGAGTGTAACCGTGATACCCGTTCATGGGATGCCTTGGTATCTGGCGTATGTGCTGGCAGTTGGGCATGTGAGATTGCACAATTCCTCGTGTGCAGTGACCACATCGAAGCGCTCCCCTATTGGGCTGTGTTGCGGATTGGTGAAACGGCGTGGACGGAGCACATCTGTCCGGACCAGCTAATGGATTGGCTCGCCCCCGTGTTCGTTGAAGTCGACAACGACGTACTCTTGGAACTGATTGCCCATGAAGCTGCGCTCGCTTTCATGGACGAGTAACTATGTTCCTGCAGCCACAAAAGATTGTAACCCATAGCACAGGTCCCAACACCCTTTTGCATCTTGGAGAAATGGATACATATCCCACCATAACAGTGGACATGGCTGCATTCGCCTGGACGCAGAATGCATGTGCGTGCAAGACTGCGGGTTGACACACACCTGTGCAAGGTGAGTGGACAGCGGCGCCTGGCAACGTTCCTCAACCTGACACACCGCTGGAGGGAGAGTACACACATGGCAATGTAGTACTACATGTGACCTTGTTGGACTCCTTCACCTGTTCACTGTCAGCAGAGCAGACAGTCATCGCAGTCCGGTGGTACAGGACTATGCAGATCCCATGGGCTGTGAGTGGTGTCCCCTGACACGGTGCAATGAGCATTCGCCAAACCACACATGACTCGTCCAGCAAGGCAAGGTGGGCTGAGACCGTTGGCATCCGTAATGATTGGTGTTCATTTGTGCCTCCCCATGTCTTGCACCCCTACATGTTCCTTTGCTGCCTGTTAGTGTATGATGCATTGGTCTGCATGTTGTGGCCCTTGTCTTGCCCGCACTGACACGCACATGCTAATAAAGTCTACGCAACTTCACTAGTGTGCAACTGTGATGAGTGTTGATTAGCATGCCAAATCGAGTGCCTCAATGAGCATTGTCCGTATACAGGGAGGGACTGACTGGTGCATTTCACTTAGGGGTGGGTCCCTATTGCCAGCTCCACCTCTGTGAGCCAGACATTGTGGTTGGGAGAGTTGCTGGTAGACCTGTGCGCTTACGTGTCTTCAGCAATGTGAGTATGGTGTCCAACTTCTTGCCATGTGGATCAATGTGTACCATCAAACCAGGCTGTGTCCACACAGTTGAGTGTGTGTAGGTATGCGAAGAGATGTTCTGTTGGCACATGTGATGTGGGACACTACTTTAGGCCTCCTACCGACTTTGAGATATTTTGAAAACACAGCCCTATTTAATACATGGACATGGGGCTACGTAGGGGGGTTGCGAGATTGTTGTTCATGATCAATGAGGCCACAGCTAGATTTACACATTCACAGTCATCTAATTGGCCATGTGTGTCACGGTCAAACATGCGCATTGATGTCATTTCCCAGGGTGTACCTTTTTGTGCAATCAATGTCCCTACAGTCATCCATACTGTTATACTTGATTGAACATAGACATGACACATCTGTGTGATTAGAAATTTATTATTCACATCCTGTGGAGTGTCGGAGCTGGAGCAGTACATGGCCATGCACACCCCACATTACATGGTTGCCCAGTGGAGGTCCAAACAGAGTCCTTTAGGGGATGACAAGTTCATCGGTAGTGGAAGGGTTGAGTCTGCAGCCGGTTTGCTGTGTCATTGGTAACCAGAGCAGATATGGCAGTCCGTGTCGGGGTCCAGGTGAATGTCGCAGAGTGTTCCGGGGGACAGTGGAAGGTGTTGTACCAGGGCATGATGCAGAGGGCTGTACCAAGCAGAAACAGGCCATATGGCGGGGGATGAATGCTACAACCTCCTTTTTGACACAGAGTCATTAAAATCCACATCTTCGTCCTCTGATATGTCTTCTGTGTCAGGTGTGCCAGGTGTGTGTTGTGGTGTTATGGCTGCATCACTGTGTGCCACTGACACATCAGGGGGCGGAGGTGGTATGGCTGCATCACTGTGTGCCACTGACACATCAGGGGGCGGAGATGTGTGTGTCGAAGTTCCTGCAGCAGTCATCTGGGACAGGCTCTGTGGCAGCAATGGCAAGATGAGGATCTGCAGGGCATGGTAGATCTCAGCTACATCTCGCTGGTGTTCAGCCGTGGCAGCCATCCTTCCTGCCTGCATCCGCTCCATGTTCTCCATTGTCCTGCGCATCAGTGCCAACTCTGTGCTGTCGTCACTGGAGCCTGTCTGACTAGACGGTTCTCGTATCCGAGTAATGGCTCCGGCGAGGTCAGCCAAGGATTGTTGTAGGGCATGGAGCGGACTGTGGGTGTCCGTTAGTGACTGTAAGTGGTCCCTGATGGGACTGAGACACCCACGTATGGCATCTAGTTGAGCTGCCATGAGGTCGAAACCCACCCGCACCTGTTCAGCCAGCCCCCTCTGGCAGTCTGACACACGGCGTTGGAATGCCATGTGTTCTTCGGTGAGGTGCTGGGAGCCAGCCGTGGTGGTGGGTGCTTCCTGCTGTGGGGTCTGTGCAGGGGGTGGGATCACCTCGATGCAGCTGGGCTGCCCTGCTCCTGGAGGAGGGGTGTGGAGGCTGTTCATGAGCCGTTGGAGGGTGTCGGAGCAGATGGCCAGGGGGTCCTCCTCATCATCACTGAAGAGATGTCTGGTCTGCTCTGCAGGAGGTGTTGATTGTCCCTCTGCAATGTGAAGGGGAGATGCAGGTTAACAGTGTGTTCCATGTATGTGCACGCATTGTACATGTTTACATACAGACTGCATGACAATGTACATTGTGACTGTTTTGGAGGAGCTGGGTATTTGATGGGGGACAGTGGACATTTCGACTACATGACGGATGTGAGGTTGTACTCATACATTATCATCTGACGGTTTCCTGCTATGCCTGATGTGGTTGGCCAGTTTCTACGCACATGCGGCACCAGTTGTGTCCTCTGTTCTGTGGTGTAGGTGTGGCACTTTGTACCACATTGTCGTCAATGTTGATGTGCTGTGATTGCTATGTGTGTGTGCTGCATTGTGGGAGAGTCGCCCCTGCAGCTCTGATTTAGCGGCCCCTTATCCCTTTGAGGCGGTGTGCCTTTGACTTGTGTGCTTTTACGGTGCCGAGATGTTGGCGACTTGGGTCATTTGTGCTCTTGGACGGATTTTGGACTCTTGTGCATTGTTTGTCTGCAGATGTGTTGTTGACGTCAGGGGTTGTATGTGCACGTGGATGTGTCAGTGTGTGACCTGCTCCTTTGAGGATGTTATCCACACTGGGCCACCTCAGTGTCGTGGCGTGCACCATGTCATGTATTTTGACTGCAGCCATGCTATTGGTCATGCTGTGTCACTTGCATTGTCAGTATGGCTCACAGAGCCGCTGCTTTGCTGGGTTCAGCACATGTGCATGGGTGGGTTGTGAGATTGGTGAGGGGGGCATTTGTACACATGGTGGACGGGGGCCTACTTGGTGTTTCTATGTGTGCTGCAGTGTGCCAAGGCCATCAGGGACATGTTCCACAGTCATTGTGGGTGTGCAGTGTGCTACACATAATTGTGCATGTGTGCCATTGTGCCCGTCTCCCCCGTCCCCCCAGTCCCTGGTCGTTACTCACCCTGTTGCTGTTGGGTCAGGTCACATCGAGCAGTGTCCGGACCCCCGACTCCTTGCACCGTCTCCGCACTGATGACTGTGGCCACCATTTCCTCCAGCTCATCCAGCTCCTCCTGTGGCGCAGGACTCCCACCTCCAGTCGCCGTTGCGGCCTTCCGGTTGGCAGCAAGTTTCTGCTTGGTTTGGCTTTTCACATCATGCCAGCGCCTCTTGACCTCCTCCATTGACCTCCTCCACACTCCGACTGCATTCACATTGTTCACGATGGACTGTCATATTTCCGTTTGTGTTGCCGATGAGACAGTGGAGGTGACGAACAGTTGTTGGTAGTGTTCTGTCACCTCCGTGACGATGATCCGGTTTTCCTGCGGACTGAACCCCGTCTTCCTCTTCCTCTTCTCCTTGCCCTTCCCCGGCCCGGGGGTTCCTGGCTGGTCGACTGTGGGGCTTGTGGGGTTCGCGTTGTCCTCTGCACTCGGTCCGGGTGCGTCCATGGTGCTACGCAGTTCCATTTTTTTTTCTTTTTTCTTTCTCTGCTTTTCACGCATGACGAGTGGGAATCGCAGGCCTGCGCTAGTTTTCACTGATTTTTGTATTGCCATTGGGGACATCCCCACTTTTTTTCGTGTTCGTGTTTCGCATTTTTTCGGCGTCGCGTTAATTTTAACGCGGGCATTTGTCGCGTTATCGTGTGACTATCGCATGGTGCCGCCGGGTTGGGAATACTGCGTTAACACAGTGTTATTTTCCCACGATAGACTGCGATGTGAGAAGTTGCGTTAAGCGAATTAACACACGTTCTTGAGAATATCCCCCTAAGTGTCCTGGCTGGGAAGCACAACATTATCTGTGTGAGCTACTGCAGACGACAAATCCAACGCCTCACAGAGAACGTCAATCGCACATAGATGGAATGTAGCACTTCCAACAGTCGATGCTGCGGCAGCTTGTGCGGCAGTTGTTACCTGGGTGCCTGTGGAGGAGTCACCTAACCCAGCAGGAGCAAACGGCACCTGTGGATTCTCCAGGAATGCATTCATCAGAATTGGAAGCCGATGGGGACAACGCAGAGCATGGGCCTTTATGGGGTCCAGCATTGCATCCGTGTCCGGAGGCGCATCTGATGGAAATGTTAGACAAAGATCCAACGTGCATTCTTCTCCGCAAAACAGGCATCGAAGAACAGGTAAGATGCAGTCCACCCAGACTGGTCGAAAGGATAGAAACCAGGAGGCATTGAGTTCTCGCAGGTAGGAAATGCCCAGAAGTTGTACCATGCGTTCACGGTATTTCCGCTCCAGGAGTGTGTTCGCCATTCCCTCGGGAATTAGGCCGTCCATTGCATAGCAGTAGTATTATGAATAGGACCCCTGCAACAGGATAAGCGGGAGTCCTCCAAATACGCTTCCCAATACAGAGTGTATAAAATTTGGGATTACTCCGAGGACTGTCTGAAAGGTGCTTAACAGTCCTGACCCTATGGTCTTAAATAGGTGTACAATACCGCTCGTATCAGACATATTAAAGATACGTCTCACCATTTCTACGAAATGAAAGGGGCAGTTTGTACGTATAAGCGCCTGTATCTCAGTCGAGGTCCTTGCAACTTGAAGTTCAAAGGTTTCTCGAGCGGAGGTTAAGGGCACGGGTTGCTGTAAAAGCATGGCTTGCAGTCTGCTCAGAGTATCAAATTGTATGAAAGAAACGTTCAGTGAAGGCCATGGCGGCGCCTCCCTGACTGTGTTCAGTGGCGGAAACAATACTTGCATACAGCAAGTAACCCTGGAGTTAACGGTGACCAGATAGGCGATGCCCGGAAGCATCCCACAGCAACCTTGATCGTTCAGCATCAAGTAACTCCCATTCGAGAGCAGCTGAAAAACCGGTGTGATCATGGCCGCTGGGGTCCCTGTCATGTAACACGATAGGTTTGCTACTGAACCGCTACAGGCTCCGTGTAGTGAAATATCCTGACACATGAGAGAACCGCTTAAAGCGTTCTTGCAGTTTGTACCACTCAGATACACTTCTCGATCCCCATTCCGGCATCGGTATCTATATGGTAACTCCCAAGTTTCCTTAATGTAACCCTTACCCATCTTTTCATATTTGCCCTGCCTACCTTTGCTCAAGGCAATATTGAAACTGAAACGTAGTGACCGGCAGAGTGAGTTGGCCATGAATTAGCCATTCAGTTGATGGTAATTCTGCTACAGTGAATGGTAACCTTTCCAGTTTCTCAATACGCAGTATTGTATATTTGGCTCCCCTTTGTGCCATTTCTGTCTGTTTATCAGTCAGATTGTATTCTGAAAACAGAGACGTGGTGTTTATGAAACGCCAGGGCACATAGCCTGCACGCAAAGATTGTAGCGTCCAGCTTAGCATCATAATAGAACGTAGCTGAGATTGCCCGTGTTGTAACAAGGCCAGATCTTGTTCTAATATGTCGATTGCCGAAGACACAATGTTGCCTAAGGAGTAAATCCTGGAGGTCAAAGTTGTTAACCCATTATCCACTACTGCTAATGCCTTTTCTAAGTTAATACGGTCTATTTCCCGTATTCTTTCTGCGGCCTCTTGTTGGGATATTTTCCAGTTTTCATTATAATAGGCATAAATGCCGGCATATATGAAACGTTTCTGACGTGTTTTCCTTGGACCTAGCAAGAAATCCCTAAGGTCTACATCAGGTGTGAGTAAGGTTAAGTGATGTTTTACTTCTGTGAGTGTTGAGGTCTCTAGCCAATCAAGGCACAACTTTCCAACACTATACGATGTCACTACCCCTGGGTGTTGTCTTTGTACATAGCGTGTATCTGGCCTATGGATACTAAACCCTTCGGTTGTATTCATAAATCTCTGTTGACAGGTGTTTGTGTCAATGGGCCAAATCAGCCATTTCGTCCAATCAGGATCTGATCTGTTGTACTGGAGAATGTCATCTAATCCTACCCCTTGTGTAGTTGAATTCTGCCCCCCACCCATCTGTGATGGTGTAGGAAACCCGGGTGAGTTCAGTTCCTTGTCCTTGGCACAGTGTCATTTAGAAATATCAGCTGCTGTGGAATGAGGCATGCTCTAAAAAGCGCTTCTGTTCCCTGGACTTGCCAGTCCCTAGAACCCCAGATTGATTTTAAATCTATAGTGTCCTTCCATAGGTCGAAACCCTGTGTAGACAACTGGGCCATAAAGGAAGCAGAGTAAATCTGTTTGGTGTTAGTCGACATAATTTTCTGTGCTGATGTTTTTGCCACTTTGTAATAAAATGACTTCGGGTCAGATGTATTAAACCCTGAAAAGTATGTGAATTTCTGTGCAAAGGTTTGTGAACTACCTTTTGGAGGTGTTGGGCAGTGTTCCTACTGGTGGTATTCAAATACATTTCTAGGTGTTATAGATTTGTGTAAGAAATGATGACCATACTGTTGGTAACAGTACAATGTATCATAGTCTGAAGTACCTTCTAACATTTCATTGTTCGGAAATGCTGCAGTTTTTTCTAAATCAGACATCATAGCATTTACAGTTTCAGTGTCCCAATCATCAGAAAATGTACTAGCGGTAATGATATCACTTAAAGAAATTTTAAATACATGTTTAAGTTTTAAAAGTTCAGTCTGAGCGAATATATCATAATCAATCTTGTCCCACACTATACCGTCCGGTATAGGAACTGCTGTGATGTTCACTGAAGACAAGTCTCTTGGTTCACGATGTGAAGACTGGTGTGGCTTTAAAATCAAATTGACTCTTTGGGCTGTAGAGCTCTGCTGGAGGTATCGTCCATTAATAAGCATACTAAAAGTTATTATTAAACCTAGCCAGAAAAGAAAAAATAAAATCCCAGTGTTATACCATAGTTCAATCCAAGGTGACACCAGGTAAGTCTTTCTAAAAAAGTTCAAAAAGTCATTAAGTTTCTGTTTGTTTGATTTTTTGGCTGGCGTCGTTTCCGGCTCACTTGGATCCAGTGAAAACGTATCAAAGTTCATGAAATAGCCAGAAGCAGTTCGATCAATTGTTGGAATTGCATCGGGATTTGTTGAAATTGGATTTTGCTCTTGACGAGGCATGTTGACGTAGATGTCTGTAGTCGGTCTTATTGCAACTTGGTTGTTAAGTAGAGTTTCTTCTTGTTGAAGTGGAACGAGTTCCATAGCATTGTTGCTTAGTCCTTCATTCCGTACAGGTGGCTCTTCAAACGTGATGAGTCTTTCTATTTGAACTTCTTGGATTGTAGCGAGAGGAGGGCGTCTGCTACTGTGGAGTCCACGTGGCCTACTGTTTAGTATCAGCCACATAGTGTGGTTTGATTAAGTCGATTGAGACAAATCTTTTCTCCTTTTTTCCGGCAAGATGCGGCAGAAGTACAGTTCTTGTGCCTTGGATTGCTAGGACCGGTACAGGCTTTCTGTAGGATGGCCCAAATTCTTTCTTGTCTGCAATCTTTTCTCTGACCAAATCCCTGACTTTTGGGATCCAGACAGGTCTTGCCGTTACTGCCTTGACTTCCTCAGTGGCGGTCTGTTTCTGGAGCACGTTACTTTGTTGTGTTCTGGATTCATTTAGATCCTGTAAAACAGCCAAACGATCATGGATATCAAATGGTTTTTCATCCGCCAATGTGCCTTCACAATCAAGATCAGGTACCCACATTCTTGTCCCAAATAGGATCTCGTAAGGAGTGACACCCCCTAGAGAGCTTCTTGGCTGATTGTTTATTGCTCGTTGTACCCCATAAAGGTGATCGACCCATCTACCGCCTTTGCCTAATACCCTAGCTGTTAAAGATTGCTTTAAGTCACGGTTTTTCCTCTCCACAACGGAATTTCCCTCAGGATGATACGGAGAGTAGTACCGCAATGCTACGCCCATTCCTTCCATGGCCTCTTTGTAAGCCCGAGAGCTAAACGCCGGGCCACGGTCAGAATGTAACGTGCCAACTGCGTATGTGCCGATAAAGACTCGCAAATCTCTTATAACAGTTCGAGCGTCAGCTGAGCGCTGAGGCCAGACCTTGAGGACACCTGAGCTGGACGCACACGGACAGACAACCTGATGCTGTCTAATAATGGTATCTGTACCGGACGTGTTGTGGTGGACCCTTTCATCTGCTTGCAGATGTTGCAGTTCCAGACATAGGGCCATATGTAGGTAATCTGGAAATACCGATTCCTAATTACCGAATTTTACCGAATCGGTATTTAGCAATCGGTATTCCCGATGTACGTAATAATTCGGTAAATAATACCGAATCGGTAAATATTTACCGAATCCACAATACCGATCGGTTTTTCCGATCGGTATTAAAAAAAACAGCAATTGAGGAATTAGCCAATCCTGTGCAACCACCACCCCTCCCAACCAGGAAGTGGCCACACCCAGGCAGGTGCACACAAGCAGAACCTTCTGGAGAGGCTGGGAGTGCAGAGGAGAGCAACAGAGCCACTGCCTGAACCTCGTCTGCAAATCTTGCACAATGGCCAGCCAGGACACAGAAAGAGAAGGAGGGGAAAGGAAGAGGAAACTGAAATTCAGTCAGAGGGAACTGCAGGTCCTTGTGGAGGAGGTAGTGAAGCAGCACACAAAGCTGTTTGGAAAGCAGTCCCTGCAAGTTGCAGAGTCAGTAAAAGGAACATCTGGCTTGAAATCCAGTCTCAGGTGAATGCCATTGGAGTGACCCCCGGGACATTGATGTGCTCAAGAAGCGGTGGTATGACATCAGGATCATCACCAAGAGGAAGATGCTGATCTTAATAAACAAGCCAGGCTGACAGGAGGAGGAAGGAACAGGGCACCTGCCCTGACTGAACTTGAGCGGCTCGTGGAGTCCACGATAGAGCCAGAAAGTGTCTGTGGGATCGGGGATGCAGACAGCTCTGCCAGGGCTGCTTCCAAACAAGGTAAGAAGCATGCACAGCATTGTGCCCCCCTTCCCCTATCCCAAATCCCCAATTGGGCTATGTGAATCCCACTCCAGTACAGATTTTTGTTCAAACCAGCAATGCATTATGGGAGATGTAGTCAGTGAAACCCCTATCATGACAGGAATCGCACTGAACAACAAGGCATGTGACACACATCAGCGATAAGCAGGCAGAAGACAATGAGATAGTGTGGCAGAAATGTATATTTATTCTTGCAATGCAGGGCTGCAGGTACACTGAGCTAATGTACAATTTCTGTCCACAGGCGAGACATCGCGCAGGACTGCTCAGGACAAGGGAGAGAGGGCACCCCGGAAGGACATCACAGAGAAGGCCAGTACGAGTGCAGGGCACACAACACCACCACAGCCAGCCTCACCATCACAGCCAGCCTCACCACCACAGCCAGCCTCACCACCACAGCCAGCCTGTCCACTACTGCTAGCCTCGCCACCACAGCTAGCCTCGCCACTACTGCTAGCCTCACCAGCATCAACACCACCTGCAGTGCTTAGACCTAGGAGGCGTGCTGTTGCCAGACTGCTGGAGTTTGAGTCCTCCTCAGAAGACTCGAGGGGGGGGGAAACATCTACTGTGCCACTGAATGGTAGCAATGCTGGTTTGCTGTCCACTTCTGAGGGAGCACACACAGGTGCCAGACGCCGCCGCAGGGCTCGTGTGAGCAGTCCACCTCCACAGGGTGAGAGCCATGGTGTCTTCGGAGGGCTGGAAGCAACCATGTTGAAGGTGCAGCGCCTGCAAGGCAATTCAGTCAGTCCAGCGACAAATGAGGCGCCTCAATGACAACATGACCAACATTGACAAGGGCATAAGCTCAATGGCTGAGGGCATGAAGGAGATGGCTGCGGGCATGCGGGACATGTCCCAGTCTGTGATGCTGCTGTGCAGCAAAATGGATGAGGACAGAGTAACACGGCGCAGGGAGAGGCAGAAAATGGAGCACCATACGAGGGCAGTGAACCGCCTAGCAACTGCCACTTCTCTGCTCTGCAGGCGCTCCGTGGCCATGCAGGAGGGGCTGGCGCACTGCAGCACTGATGTCTCTAGGGGGCTGGTAAAGGTGACCACTGCTCTTGAAGTGCTGCTTACAAGTCAGTCTGCCACTACTGGTGCTGTGGAAGTTGGGGACAGCGAGGACACGACCAGTCGGAGCAGCATTACCCCCCTGTAACAGACACCCGGAGGAGCAGCAGACGGCATGGGGCTGCCACTGGTTCCACAGCCAGTGAGGACAGTCAGTTAATGGCATCCAGTACTGTTGTGCGTGGCCGCAGACGCTGATGCAGCCCACACTTTCAGGACAGAATTGGGTGAAGTAACCCATGACTTCCTACTATGGATGTCACAGATTGGAATGCCAAGTTTGGCCATTTGTGTTGTGGTGTAGTGCCCAGAAATTAAAACTACGTCATTACATTCAACAACTGGCTGTGTCTCCTTACTTACTTAAAAATAGTTGCATGTGATCTCTGCCCGTCTCTGTCTCCCATCTGTTGCTGGTGGCACTCCTGCTGCGTTGGGCTCTGGCTGTACTAATTCATCATCATTGTCCGCAAAATCAGTTAATTCCACTTCTGTACCTTTCTTTGTGGCAAGGTTGTGCAGCATTGCACAAGTTGCAATGATTTTGCAGCAGATGATGGGTGTGTACTGACGTGCGCCTCCGCTTTTGTGGAGGCAGCGGAACCTGCTTTTCAATAGTCCAAACGTGCGCTCCACAACGTTGCGTGTTGATTTGTGTGCCACATTGTATCGTCTCTCACTCAGGGTTGATGGGTTTAGGTAGGGAGTGAGGATAAATGACCGCACGGCATATGCACTATCGCCTAGGTGAGGAAGAGAGTGCCATTAGTCACATACACCAATACACATTCATCTGCAGTAAGTATGAGTGAGTGTCACAGTGATTTACCTAGCAGGTATCCTTCTCCAAATTCTCCCGCAGCCAGGCGTGTGTAGATCCCACTGTTCTGGAAGATGTATGAGTCGTGGGTGCTCCCAGGAAATTTGGCCACGATGTCAGTGATTATGTTGGCAGCATCGCAGATTACCTGCACATTTATGGAGTGGGTGGACTTTCTGTTCCTGTAGATATACTCAGTGGCTGCTGGTGGGCAGATTGGAATGTGTGTGCCATCAATACAGCCTATGACATGCGGGAACTGTGCCATCTGGTAAAAGTCTGTCTTGGTTTTCAGCAGTTCCGCCTGTGTGTTTGGGAAGCTAATGTAGTGATGCATTCTCTGCATCATGGCATCCAGGAACTTTCTGAAGAAACGGGACAGGCAACTCTGAGACACCCCGCCTACCGCAGCTATCACCCCCTGGTAACTGCCAGATGCGAGTAGATGTAGGCTACAGAGCACCTGCACTTGTGGTGGTATGGCGTGCGCCCTTGGTGTTGGGTGCTCCAGGATTGGGTGCAAGTCCCTTATCAAGTCCAGGATGGTGTGGGGGTGTAGCCTGTACCTTTCATGGATCTCAGCCTCAGACTGTTGGAAGAGTGTGATGCGCTGTCTGTAAATGCGCTCCTCCCGTCTCCAGATCCTCACTCCTGCTGCCTGTAGACGTAGCCGCCTTGCAATCACATAGAAAGCCGCCATAGTGATCACACTGTTGCATTTTGGGATTGCTTATATACGCTGTAGATGATTACCACCTGCTTTCAGTCAGTGTTAATTACCGACTCTTAAATACCGAATTTCATGTAATTCGGTATTACCGAATTTACCTACATCTCTTTTTTCGTTTTTACCGTTTCTTATTTACCGATTCGGTAAATAAGGAATCGGTAATTCCGAATCGGTAATTTTGAATTCGGTAATGATGAATCGGTATTTACCGATTCATAATTACCGAATCCTTCTTTTTAGCCTCCTACATCTCAATTGCCTAAATACCGGTCGGTAACGGGAGATTTACCGAATTTCGGCTGTTACCGACCGGTATTTAGCTACCTACATATGGCCCATAGTCTCTTATCTGCCTCCTCATTACAGGCCACCAGTAGCTTTGCTTCAATAAAGAAACAGTCTCCCTAAGTCCCGAATGTACAGAACCTGTCCCTTCGTGTGCTGCCACAATTAAACCTTGCCTACGATCCATATTTTGTATTACTCTATCCCCCACTCCAGGAATCTGAGCATATGGAATGTTTTATGCATCTAACATGTAGGAGTACTTGAGTGGAATTTTTTTAGGTACTGCTGTGCTGCCTTTGCGTGAAGCATTGACAGCTACCATAATCTCGCCGTCTATTCTCGTTTTTGAACGAGTGATTGCAGCTACGGAAGCCGTGCGAACAGCCCCCTTTGCGGCTTCCTCAGCCAATGAATTCCCTTCAACGTGAACGCCATCACGCTGATGACTCAGTGTATGTATCACGTGAGCCCTTGGTAGTTTGTTTCTCAACTCCTTACCTGTTCCCATAGCATTTTATGCTTAATTGTGCCACCTTTTGCATCTTTAAACCCGTTTTGTTCCCAATGATGTAAGTATTCATTGTACGACTGTACACAGTAAAAGGAATCACACACAATCAGTGTGGGGAATTCGTGTTCCGTATTCACCAGTGCCAGTATAAGTGCTTTTAACTCTGCCAACTGAGCCGTGCAGTCTCCTAGAGATTGCGTTTTAGTGCAACTCGGATGGAACTTTCCATCGTGCATGCGACCTTTAACAATCGCACACGCCGCGCTGTAAGCTTGCTTACTCCCTATGGCCGGTTGAGCAGATCCGTCAGTGTAAATAATATATTCATACTGATCTAGAGGCAAAATTACATTTGGTAGAGGATATTCTTGTTCGTATTGCAGAAATGCTTGTGTTTTTAAACTTGGATCAAATCTGTATTCAACATCCGTTGCAGTAAGAGAATTAGCCCATTGTATCCATCTGGGATGTAAGGCTTTCGCATTTGGAATGCTAGCTTTTGTAACAGCTTCTAAAGCTGGTACTGGGGTCACGACAATTATGCGTTTACCCTGAGCCAGAGCTCTTTCTCTTGCTACAGCGGTCTGCATTGCTGTCAGGATTTTTTTTGTTGAAGTGAAACGCATTTCTGCGTTTGTGTACAGGTGTGATTAGTATGCGATTGGTACCGTTTCGCCTTCATTGAAAGTCAAATAAGTGTACCCGCATTGACCCGCTATTACTCGGATCACTAAGTTGCGTACGTTTACGCGTGTCTGTAAATGTTTAGAAGCTATCATGTCTTCCTGTAGGGAACGTAGGATATTTGTATGTCCCTGTGTCCATTGTTTGACTGAAAAATCAGGTTTTATTAAGTCGTAGAAAGGTTTTACTCTTTCTGCGTAATCCAAAATGTATGTTCGACCAAAATTTAGGAATCCCAGAATTGATTGTAAATTCTTTAATGATTTTGGAGGTTGAAGCAGCGCACATTTTTCTAAAACGTTTGCTGCTCGGCTTTTTTCTTCACTTGACAGCTCATATCCTAAAAATAGAACACTGAGGTGAGCAATTTTGGATTTTTTGAAATTCAATTTATAGCCCTCAGAGGCGAATTCCATAATAATGGTGCTCACCCTGGTCAAGTGCCTCGGTAAGTCATCGTCCGTCAGATAAATATCATCCACATAGGACAATGCTTCTTCATCCAAATTTTGGAGTAACTCTGTTTCTCTTGCTGAAAATACCCCGGGGCTATTTTTATACCCTTGGGCTAGTCGACAAAATTGTCGCTGGGACCCTAACGCACTGAATGCAGTCAGATACCTGCTTTCAGGCGCTATATTTTGGCAGAAAAATCCATTTGAGATATCTAGTGTTGTTTTATATTTTTTGCGCACAATGTTATTCATTAATGCAGCACTATGTGCATTTTGAACTGCAAATGTCTTTGTGCAAGTGTTTAAATGTCTGTAATCCAAAACTAAACGATATGTGTTGTCAGGTTTCATTACGGGAAACAAAGGATTGTTCATAGGTGAAGTGCAATTTTCTATCACCCCCTGGTATTCTAGTTGATCTAGGATCTCCCTGACTTGTTTTTTAGCTTCCTGCTTTATAGGGTATTGCCTTTGAGCATTTGGGGAAACTTTCAACGAGATCACGTGGTGGGTTGAATCCTCATCCCAGCCAACATGATTTTTATACAATGCTGGAGCTAGGGCAACCGCCCACTCCTGCGCATATGCATGTTTTAGGTGAACGGGAACGAGGTCGGAAAAGGCTGGAAAAATTACAGTTTCTCCCCATGAGCACTCCATGACGAATGCTGGCGGCCAGTCTTGTTCTGCTAATAGAATGTCATATCCAGATGACAGATTTTCCCAAAAGAGACCTTTAATTTTCCTGGGCTTGTCCCCCTCCAGCCGGAGTGTTATCTCATGTAACTTATGTGGGACACTTACCCGAGTATCAGGTGTTTCCACCGTGATATACTCACTCAACTCCGCTGTCACCAGAAACTCCTTCAGGGTTTGGCGAGCTATCGTTACTTCTGCCGCGCTGTCTAGCATCGTCAGAGCCCATTCCCCGTTCAGAAGCTGTGTCCTCAGAATTCTGGGCATGTCTGATCTTGAGACCTGCTACCTTCTTCTTTTTAAACTGAGGTTTTTGTTTTTGTTTATCTTCCTTTTTTAGGTGCGTAGTCCGCAGCGCGTTGCGTGTCTCTGGACTTTGTACGCTCCTCTGACCGTCCTTCCCTCTCGGAGTTTTTTGATGAACCCTGAAAGGAACGAGAGGAACGAGTATTAGTATCCTGATACCTGTCAGGTTTTTGAATATTATCCCTATTCCTGAGGTTATACCTCCTTTCAGAGGGCTCCTGTTGAGGAGACTTACCTCTGGATTGAGATCTGTTGTCTTTAGACTTTTGTTGTTTTTTATTTTCCCACTTCTTTTTATGGTTTAACTCTTTTTATTGACAGTTGCAAAAGTGAAAGGCATGACATCAGGGCCACGCAGGGCCCAGCTGTAATAGAGGCAACTCAATTGTATCGCAAAATAAACGCAAACATCCCCCCCCACCCGCCACCCAGAGAGTAAAGGAGGAAAGGAAATAAGAAAAGAGCCACCCCCTCCCATCCCTGGTCCAGGCTAGTGACAAAGCGTTAGCGCAGGCAGCTTGTCAGAGCTGAAGATCTATCTGGCTACGAATTGGGTTCTGGTGCGGTGAGACGTAAGAGGCATAAGTACCGTGGACAAGCCAGCTCTCGGAAGTCTTGTGCAAGTAAAGTAAGAAAGTGTTGCCACAGCTCGCTGAAGGAAGAGCCCTTCCCTGCCAGGGTGAGGGAAATCTTCTCCATTCCCAATACGTGCCATAAACATTGGTACCAGCCCGTGTGGGTAGGAATCTGAGGGGACCTCCAGTGGATTAATATGTTCTGAACTGCTGAGCCTAGAGCGATGGCTATTTGCTTCCCTCTCCGGGCCTTAAGGGGATACGTGAGTGGGTTGGGTACCCCTAAAAGAACATATGCGGGAAATCTAGGGATTTCAGTGTCGAGATGTTTGTCTACTTCATCCAGGACATGTGTCCAGTATGACCGGAGATGAGTACAGTCCCATAGTAAATGGACCAAAGTGCCCCTCCCGCCGCACCCACGCCAGCAATCTGGGCTTAGTGTCGCGTTGGCCTGGTGGAGCCGCTCCGGGGTGTAATACCAATGGTAAACCAATTTAGTGAAAGTTTCTGTAAGTCCGACGTGTGTTGCTGTGTGACGTGCCCTGTAGCAGGCTCCCTCCCACTCCTCAGGATTAAGATCGCGCCCAAGCTCCCTCTCCCATCGGGCCCGCCCCGCGTGGTACATGTGCGAGTATCTAGATTGAAGAATCTTGTAGAGATCCAAGATCAGTTTTTTGTCTGAGGACCTCGTTACCAGCCAGCGTTCATATGGCGTAAGGCGTCTGGCCGCCTGTGAGCGGTTGGTAGGGTGTAGAGCCCAGTGGCGTACCTGAAGGTAACACATGCGTTCCGATTCCGGAAGGTCGAAGTCCTCCCGTATCTGTGAGAATGTGATAAACTCGCCATCGGCGAATAAGGGACCCAGTGCCCAACAACCGGACTCCCGCCACCGGTGAAAGGATTGTTGGTCCAACCCCGGGCTAAACTCTGGGTTATCCAGGATCGATGTGAGAGGTGAAGGAAAGGACGTTAGTTCATGGCTTAAATTCATCTGATCCCATGCCGTGAGTATCGTACGGGTCACTTGTGAGGCATATAAGTTAGGAGGGCGGTGAGCTTTCGTGAGGAAGGGAACCTTCCTAAGTGATGTACCCGCTACAGCGCGATCCTGGAAAAGCCAGTTCTTTTCAGATTCGGCCCGACTCCATTCAACCAGATAGCGTAACTGTGTGGCTTTGTAATAGAGGGCGAGGTCGGGAACCCTGAGACCCCCCTCATGTGGCGGGAGAAAGCTGACCGCACGTTTCAGTCGTGGCTTACGGCCCTGCCAAATGAAGGAAGAGAGAGATCTGATTGCACCTTTCGGAGCCAACCCGTGGGGGGGGGACAAAGGCAGCGTTTGGAATACGTAAAGGATTTTGGGAAGAACAGTCATTTTTAAAGTGGCGACTCGCCCCAGCCAGGAAATCTGATGGTGTTTCCATCGCCGAAGCTCGGCCTGAATCTGAGTATGGAGGCGTGAGAAGTTGGCAAGTCTCATGCCCTGCAAGGTGGGAGCCAGGTATATACCCAGGTATGGGACAGGGTCGTCCGACCACGATAGTGGGAAACGAGCCTGCAAGTCCGCTCTCTCGTGGGGTGGCAAGGAGAGGTTCATCACCATCGACTTAGAGAGGTTGACTTTAAACCCGGACGCACCCCCAAAGACATCCAGTTCTTCTAAAAAGGCTCCTAGAGCTCCATCTGGGTTCGCTAGTGTGATGAGGACATCGTCCGCGTATAAACTAATAGTGTGAGTGTCCCCCCCGAAGCGTATGCCCGTGATTTGCGCATGCTTCCGGACCCTCTGTGCCATAGGCTCCATATAAAGAGTGAAAAGTAAGGGCGAAAGGGGGCAACCCTGCCGCGTTCCCCTATGAATGGGGAAGGGAGCGGAAGTATGCCCATTAACTCTTACAGTCGCTGTGGGGGAGCGGTAGCAGTTAAAAATATGTGTCCGCATCTTATCCCCAAATCTGATGTGGCTCAACACCTGTTCAAGATACGGCCAATGGACCCGATCAAAGGCCTTTTCGGCGTCGATCGTGAGCAGCATGTATTTCCCCGGGATGCGGGAGGCTTTTTCGATGAGGTGCGCCACTCTTTTCGTGTTGTCACTTGTCTGCCGTTGTGGTATAAACCCGGCCTGGTCGGGGTCCACCAGCCCCTGCATATAAGGGCTCAGACAACTCGCCAAGATGGAGGTATAAAGCTTCAAGTCTAAGTTCAAAAGCGATATGGGCCGGTACGAACCGCATACGGATCTGTCCTTCCCAGGTTTAGGGAGGACGACTATCGCCGCCTCCAGCATGGAAGAGGGTATCGCTCCCGTTATCGCAAACGAGTTAAAAAGCCGGGTCAGCAAGGGAGTGAGGACAGCTCCGAACTGCTTATAAAAGGCCGCAGTGTAGCTTCGGGGCCCGGGAATTTTCCCAGTTTCAGGCGGGCGATGGCGGAGATTACTTCCTCCGGCCTAATCTCCCATTCGATATGTGCCGCCTGATCTGGCGTCAAAGTTGGAAGGTCCACTCCGGACAAGTAAGAGACAATGTCTGCCTCCGCCAGGGGCTGGTCGTCGTACAGGTGAGCGTAATATGTGCGGAAAGTATCTGCGATAATCGCGTCATCGGTAGATAGTACTCCGGCGCTATCTCTGATCTCCTGGATGCCCTCACGTAACCGCGCCTCGCGGAGTTTATGCGCAAGCAGGCAGCCGCACTTATCCCCCCCTGTATAGAAAGAGTGTCGCAGTCGCAGAGCGGTGTATTCAGCCTTGTCCTGATCCAAGGCTAACAATTGCTTCCGTGCGAGCGATAACTGACGCCACACACGGGGAGCCCCGGTCCGCTGGTGCATCTGCTCCAGTTCCCGAACCTGTTGCGACAGCTCCCCCCTCTTGGCCCTACGGTCTGCATTGTCTGCAGATGAGATAGCAATGACCTCCCCCCTGATGACAGCCTTAAGGGCCTCCCACCGTGTCGAGAGTGATGTGTCCGGTGTGTCGTTGTGCGCGAGATAATCCGCTATGGTGCGCTGCAATTGGGTGACCGTATCTGGCCTATGTACAGAGCATCCCGGAAGCGCCACTGCCCAGGTGGGCGGCTGACCTGGGGGAGATCCAGTGAAATTTCCACAGGGTTATGATCGGAGAGGGAGGCAACCAGGATGTCAGTATTGAGGGTGGCCGCACAAATGGCCCTAGTACCGAGGAAATAATCCAATCTCGCGTAAGTCTTATGTGCGTGGGAGTAATATGAAAAAGCCCGGGAGTGTGGGTGATGGTGTCTCCAAATGTCGGTGAGATCAAGGTCGGGTAGCCACTGGGTCCCTGTGTAAGAAAGGGCGCCTACCTGACTAAGTCATTATTAAACACTAAATTAAGATCACCCCCTATCAATATGTGGCGTTCTTGTGTTGCGGTGGCGTCTGTAAGGGCAGTCTGTAAAAAACGTTCCTGTCCCTCATTGGGGGCTTAAACCGATCCCACCACCACTGTGTGACCCCCAATAGAGAAGTGATAAGTGAGGAGTCTACCCTTGATCTCAGCCCCCTTCTGTATCACCTTCCCCCTGAAAGCCCTAGAGACCAGGATAGCCACCCCGGCCGTCTTAGTGGTCGTGGAAGAGAAGAATTGGATCGGGAAGGCGCGTGACTTGAGTCGGTGGCAGTCCCTTGAGAGAAGATGTGTCTCCTGCAGAAGACAGATGTCAGCACGTGTATTCTCTAAGTAGGATAGCAGAGCCCTACGTTTGATTGGACTATTGAGTACCCTGACATTGAAAGTGAGAACCTTAATTGGGGATGAAATCATTTGCCCAGGTCTTGAGCCCCATAGCTAACCTGTACTGCTGCACTACCTATGCTTCGATGTAGTCTTGCCAGAGAAAGCAGTCCCTCGATCCCTGGACCAGGGCCCCCCAGAGTCACAATGCATCAGAGAGAGAGAGACATAGAAAGAGGAGAGAGAAAGACCCTACAAAAAGGGGAGAAGAGAAAAAAAAACCCCAGGCGCAACTGGCACCAAAAAAGGACAAAAAAAGAAAAAATGTACCAGGCTGTCATTAGTCCGTCATCCCAGGATGAACCGGAAGTAGGGAAAAGTCTTTGGGGTGAAATGGTGGCCAACAGAGTTTCCCTCCCATCCCCCCCGCCCACCAGATACCTGCAAGGTGAGAAACATAGCGGCCAAGGTCCATTACTCGGAGGCCGTGTTGGTCTGAGCCCCTGGCACCGCCGCTATAGCAGCCTGTTGCTCCCTCTTGACCTCCTGCGGGTCGGGTTTCCTGATGCGGCATCGGCCGCGCTGCTGCCTCCACCTCGGGCGACTGTCAGAGGCATTCTGGTCCGGGCGTTCCACGGAATCGTGGTCCGCGGGAGGAGAGATCCCCAGGAGCTTGCCTGCTTCAGTGAAGGAACGGAGTTGGAAGAGTTTCCCCTCATGCCTGAATACTAAGCGGAACGGGTGCCCCCATGAGTAGGAAATGTTTTTTTGTCGCAGGGCCTCGGTGATGGGTCTAAATAGCCGGCGCTTTTGAAGCGTGATTGCAGCGAGGTCCTGAAAAAGAGACAATGCTTGATCTCGAAAAGTAATCGGTTGCATCGATCGGGCCTGGCGAAGAATGTCCTCCTTAGTGCGATAATCTTGCACGCAGACCAGGATGTCTGCCGGGGGTGCCGAAGGCGCCCTAGGAGGGCCCACTCGGTGTGCTCTGTCCAACTTGAGATCGGAGTCGGGCGCTCTGCCCAGGACGAAATTGAAAAGCTCCCGCACGTAGTTAAAGATGTCCCCCGCCTCTGCATCGGTGCGTACCCCTCTTATGCAGATGTTGTGGCGGCGTGAACGGTTCTCTAGGTCCTCCAGATGGGACTGGACGTCCACTTGTTGCTCGTGGATTCTCACCACCTCCTGTTGCAAGGCCTCCAGCTCAGTATCGAGGGTGTTGCTCTTGGTCTCTAGGGACGCCACTCTTTCCCCTATTTCGTCCATATCCTTACGGACATCTTTGATCTCTGCCGTGAGGTCGCGCTTCACAGCTTGGAGGTCGTCCCAAAGGGACGCGAACAAAGACTCCAGGAAGGCCCGTGTCACGGGCATGTCTGCCGCGTCAGCCATCTGCCCCGCTGGTCCGTCACGGTTGGCCTCCGCCAGGCCCTCACTCCTGGCCCGCGCGAAGAGATCTTTGAGGGATCTCTCCTTCGGGGTTTGTTTGTCCTTCCTGCCCCGGGTAGATGTCATGCTCAGCCGGCCCCGATGAGAGGGCCCCAGGGCCAGGTCGTCCCCGGCAAGGAAAGCCTCCCACCACGGCCCCGCACGAGTTGCGGATCTCGGCTCCGGCGTTAGCCTGCACTCACCCCGTACGCCAATGTCCGTCGTGCAGCTCCGCCGGTGGATTATGCGGCCTCCCACGGTGCAGGTCCCGCCAGTGTAGCAGGTTCAAGGCTGCCAGAAAGACGGCCGGCAGCGTAGCGTGCAGTGGAGTTTCTCTGTAGCACTGGGGAGGAGCTGCTGGAGGCGCCTGGGGGCTCCCTATGAGGAAGCGGAGGTAAGGAGGAGGAGACCCCCAAGGGGCTCGGGTGCCCGTTGCCAGTGGGCCTGAGGGTGCCGTTCAGCCCAAACCACCGGCAGGGTATCTCCGCTAGGGCCTGTACTCAGGGCCGGGCAAGGACACCGGGACTCACAGGCGCAGTCCACTGGTGTAGCCGGAGTCACCAGGGAGCGGCACCAGCGCGGGGACTGCCGCAAATGAGGGGGCACACAAAGGACTCACCGCCGCGGCCTCTCAGTCCACACAGGCCGGGGTCCACCGGGCCGCTGCCACCGCCGTCTGCAATGCTGTCGGGCGCCCCAGAACTCCACCTTCCGCTGGGGCTTCTGCCTCGGTCGCTCGGCTGCGCAGCCACCACCCAGGTGTGTGGGCCGGACGCCGCGAGCCTCAGGTCGCAGGCCGGAGGCCGAGTTGCCCCCCGATGGCCGGGCCCAAGGCCAACGCTGCTACCAGCAAGCCCCAAGTGCGCTCCCGCTGTCCCGGCCACGGTAGCGGCTGCGGCGTCGACGAAGACAGCCGCAGCCCCGCTATCGCAGCCTGCGAGGCCCGTCCGTCCGCCGGGAGCCGAAATGCCCCCCAAGCTCACGCCTTCAGTGCTGCCGGTCGCCTCCGCGACCCCCGGCCGTCGCTCCTCTCGTCGCACTCCAGGCAGCCAACCCTCGGTGCTGGAGTCAGGAGGGGTCCCGGGGTCAGCCGCCGATCCGAGCTGCCGCCATCCACAGCCCGTTAGTGTCTACTAGTGCGCTCTCCCCTGGACACCAGCCTGGCAGACCGCGCCACAGCGCATCGCACTCCGGCAATAGGCCCAGCCCCCTGACATGGACGCCGCCGCCGGAGCCACCGGAGCTCCGCAGGCCCCCAGAACCAGGTCCGGCAGGCTCTGTGTGTCTTCAGGAGCCTCGGGACTGCACCTCAGCACGGCGCAGGGACCCGGGCCGGTGCTTAAAGTCGGTGAGCGGAGGAGAGAAGACTAAGCACGTCTTAGCTCTCCGCCATCTTGGCCACGCCCCCCTACCACTTCTTTTTAGAAGAAGTAGGCGTCTGCTTTGTAGTGTCCTTTTCAGGACTGCCCACTAGTTGTGGTTTTAATGCTTTCCCACCTAAACTGTCTCTGCTTAGTTCTGCATATGCAGTTTCAATTATTTTGGGTAGTTCGTGTTGATGATCCTCTGGACTGAACTCCCTTAGGCGTAGGCGGATCGCCACTGAAGCTGCCTCCCCTTTAATATTAGCTAGTATTATGGCTGATACCTGGTCAAAGTTATTTAGTAACTTCATCCCTAAGTTAAGGGCAGGCTCTGCTCCGTACTCATTTTGTATCTGTCTCAATACGTCAGGTATTACTGCTAAGGACGGGATACCATGTGTTCTGGTATATATGGCAGCAAAGACTGAACCCCAAGAGGTGCAGTCCTCTACTTGTGGTGTGATCCCCATGGGCAAGCAGATTGTTAGAATTCTGTGTTTATCACAGGTGGTAGTATTCGGGAATACCGCCTCAAGCTGAGTTATTTTCTGAGCTATCCAGAATGGTATTTGTTCGCGTTTTGCGTGCATTTTGCTCATTACTGCGTGTAATGTTTGAGGAGTAATTTTATTTCCTGTACCCTGAGTCGGAGTACTGTTTGCTGCACCTGCTGGTGCAGGTTGGATTGTAAAAGTCCTCATGACAAATTGTGTCAGGTTTCTGTAGATTTTAATTAAATCTCTGTGTTGTATGAGTAATTCTGGCTGTGGCATTGTTCCAATGTCAGGATGCGGTGTGTAAGCCGCTAGTATTGGCCATGTAGCCCCGTCTCCTCTGAGCGGGCCTAATATTACTCTTTCTCGTACGTGGGGTAGGGCGCCATTAAACCAGTAATGATGTTCCTGGTAAGTGAGTGGAATCTCTATGTCCTCAAACGGACAATATTCCTGTGGTGCATTTCCTGCTATGTAGTAGTGAAATGTCTTTGTTATGGCATTTGCTGCTGGGAATGTAACCCATGAATAGAATACCTCTGTTTTGTTTGATTCGTGTGCCTCAATCACGAAAACAACCATGCCACCCTTGGCTTGTAAGCCATTTTCTAATAGTCTTATGGTGACTATCCTTCTGAATTTTGGTGCAATTTGTATTGCATCCTCAGGATCTTCTCCTCCCGTTAAGAAATTCAGGTCAACTCTCTCATCCCCTGAACCAGGCATGTTTAGAGGACGAAGTGTTCAAAGGGAACTAAGATGAGGTGTTATGCACAATTTAGGAACTAAATGTCCTTGCAAGCTTGATTAACCAACATCCAATAAATAGTATTTTTGTACTACTCAGCTGCGGCGGATTTTGTGCCCACCCACTCCAGACGTCTCTGGGGTTTTGTGAGTAGGTTCTCTGAGAATAGCACGACTGAACTACTCAGATTCTACTGTTAAATAAGTACCAAACCAACGTTGGTGGCGCCATGTCGTGTAGTTCCTATAGTACCCATGCAGGACCTGCGCGTTTGGATAACATAAGCTGTGGGTTTGGTGGTAGACTGGCTCTGTGCACCCCCACCGTGTATGTTAGCCTGATTTGCATTAGCTAGCTCACAGTGCCACTAGAATCTCCTCTTATCGGGGAGAGATTAGTTTCTGGCAACCTTATATCATGACAACCCAAATTCCTCAGAATCGTGGAAACAATGTACTACTTTTCGCTCAATCAATCAATCAATCAGGGAATTGTAAGCGCGCTACTCACCCGTGAGGGTCTCAAGGCGCTGAGGGGGGGTCCGCAGATCTGTTTAGCCGAAGAGCCAGGTCTTGAGGGTGTTCAGGGAGGGGGCGCGTCTGATGTCTGCCGGTAGCTCGTTCCAGGTCTTGGCTGCAATGTGAGAGAAGGATCTTCCACCTGCTCTGGCTCTGTGGATGCGCGGGGTTTCGGCCAGTACGAGGTTGGAAGATCGGAGGTTTCTTTTGGGTACGTGGAAGTTGATTCTGTCGTTGAGGTATTTGGGTCCGTTGTTGTGTAGGCATTTGTAGGCGTGAGTGAGGATTTTGAAAGTGACTCTTTTCTCCACGGGAAGCCAGTGGAGACTTCGTAGGTGTTGGCTGATGTGTTCGTGTCGGGGGATGCCGAGGACGAGTCTGGCGGCGGTGTTCTATACTGTCTGGAGTTTGCGGAGTAGGGACTTGTTGATGCCGGCCTAGAGTGCGTTTCCATAGTCCAGTCTGCTGGTGATGAGTGCGTGGGTGACTGTCTTCCTTGACTCAGGGGGGATCCACTTGAAGGTCTTGCAGAGGATGCGGAGGGTGTTGAAGCAGCTGGAGGTGACGGCGTTGACCTGTCGGTTCATGGAGAGTGATGAGTCGAGTACGATGCCGAGGTTCTTGGCGTGGTCTGAGGGGGTAGGTGGGCTTCCAAGGGTGGTCGGCCACCAGGTGCTGTCCCATGCAGAAGGGGTGGTACCGAGGACGAGGACTTATGTCTTCTTGGCGTTGAGCTTCAGGCAGCTGTTGGTCATCCAGACTGCGACGTCTTCCATTCCTTTCTGGAAGTTGAGTTTGGCAGTGGTGGGGTCTTTGGTGAGGGAGAGGATGAGCTGGGTGTCGTCGGCGTAGGATACGATGTTGAGGCCGTGTTGTCGGACGATGGCTGCGAGGGGGGCCATGTAAATGTTGAAGAGGGTGGGGCTCAGTGATGAACCCTGTGGGACTCCGCAGGTGATTTTCGTGGGGTCGGAGAGGAAGGGTGGGAGTCTGATCCTTTGGCTTCTTCCGGTGAGGAATGATCGGATCCAGTCCAGGGCTGTTCCTTGTATGCCTGCGTCGTGTAGTCTGACGACTAGTGTGCGATGGGAGACGGTGTTGAAGGCCGCTGATAGGTCGAGTAGGATGAGGGCTGCGGAGTGGCCTTGGTCCAGGAGGGTGCGGATGTCATCTGTGGCGGCGAGTAGGGCGGTCTCTGTGCTGTGGTTGCGTCGGAATCCGGATTGGGACGGGTCGAGGACGGCGTTTTTCTTCAATGAATCGTGTCAGTTTCCTGTTGACTGTTTTCTCTGCAACTTTGGCTGCGAAGGGGAGGAGCGAGATGGGCCGATAGTTCTTGAGGTCGGTGGGGTCAGCTGTGGGCTTCTTGAGCAGGGGTCTGACTTCTGCGCGCTTCCAGTCGTCTGGGAAGGTGCCTGTTTTGAAGGTGGTGTTGATGGTGCGTTGTAGTTCGGGTGCGATGGCGGCCACGGCTCTGTGGTAGATGTGAGGGGGGCAGGGGTCAGTGGGGGCCCCTGAGTGGATGCTTTTCATGGTCGAGGCGGTGTCTTCGGCCGTGATCAGTGTCCAGTTGGAGATGGTGGGCTGGCTGGTGTTTCTGGGGGGCGGGGGGCCGTCTGTGGCACCTGGTGGATGGTCGATGAAGTTGTCGTAGAGGTTTTTGATCTTGAGGTGGAAATAGGTTCCAAGCTTGTCGCAGAGGTCTTGGGATGGGGTGATGTCTGTGGCTTCGCTGCGTGGGTTGGTGAATTCTTGAATGACACTGAAAAGTTCCTTGGAGTTGGTGGAGTTGGCCAGGATTTTGTTGTGGATGAAGTTCCTTTTGGTGGCTCTGATCTGGTTGTGGTAGTCCGTCATGGCATCCTTGTAGGTGGTGTGGTTTTCGGTTGTCTTGGTGTTTCTCCAGTTCTTCTCCAGGCGTCTGCAGGTGCATCTGGCTTCTTGGAGAGCGGTTGTGAACCAGGCGGCTTTCCTGGCGCGTTGTCTGTCGGGGTTGCATAGCGGGGCGAGCTCATCTGCGCAGTTGGAGATCCAGGTGTGGAGTTCTCTGGCTGCGTCGTTTGCGCTGTTTGCGTCGGGTGCCCAGGTGTGGTTGTCTCGGTTGAGGGTGGTGTTAAGTTGCTCATCGGTAACCTTGCTCCAGTTCCTTCATGGTGGGCGTGGGGCTGGTTTGGGTGCCTTGGGTTTGTTGATGGCGAAGTGTACGCAGTGGTGGTCGGTCCATGGCGGCTGCGTTGTGTGGCTGAAATGGACGCTGTTTCCTGCCGCGAAGATGGGGTCGAGGGTGTGTCCTGCTCTGTGGGTCGGTGTGTTGACGAGTTGTTTAAGTCCGATGCTGGCGAGGTTGTCACGAAGGATAGTGGAGTTGGGGTCGCTGGGGTTGTCGAGGTGGAAGTAAAGGTCTCCAATGAGTATGTAGTTTGTTGAGGCGATCACGTGGGGTGTGATGAAGTCGGTGATGGCGGCGGCAAAGGGTGTTCGGGGGCCGGGGGGTCTGTAGACGAGGGTTCCTCGGAGTGTGGCTTTGGGGGTGGTCTGGATCTTGAAGTGCAGGTGTACGGTGGAGGGGAAGGTTTCGCTGGAGGTGGTGAGGCGGAGGGTGCTCTTGTGGGCGATGGCAAGGCCCCCTCCTGGGTGGTTGGGGCGGTCTTTCCTCTGGATCTTGTATCCGTCTGGGATGGCGGTGCTGATGTCGGGGGCGGAGGATGCGTTGGTCCAGGTCTCTGTGAAGAAGGCGATGTCGGGCGAAAGAGAGTCGAGTAGGTTCCAGATTTCCCTGGCGTGTTTGTGTACGGAGCGTACGTTGAGGAGGATGCATTTTAGGGTGTCGCCGGTGCTGGCGTCGGCGGTGTTGGAGGCCGGGGTGGTGGTGAGGGTCTGGCGGCAGTGGAGGCAGGAGAACTGGCCGTGGGTCGTGTTCGGCGAGGCCTGTTGGCATTCTCTAAGTCTTCCAGGGTTGAGTGCGAGGAGGGTGGTGGTGTCGTAGTGATGGGTAGTGGGAGGGCCAGGGTTCCTGGCGCTGGCCGCGGTCGGGTCGCGGACGGGCGCAGACGGGCTTGCCTTTGACGCGCCGGCGGCGCGCTGCCTGCGCGCGTCCGCTGCGCGAGCGCGCAGCAGCCGCCATTAAGTAGGGGAGGTGGGAGGGAGGAGAGGCTGGGAGGCGGGAGCAGGGGAATTCCGGGGGGGAATTCCGGGGGGAAATTCCGGAGGGGAAATTCCGGGGGGGAGTTCCGGGGGGGAGTTCCGGAGGGGAAATTCCGGGGGGGAGTTCCGGGGGGGAGGGGCCGCAGGGGCAGCAGCGGCGAAAGGCAAAAGAATCAGGCAGGCACGAGAAAATAAAAACAGTGGTGGAATTAGAGCAAGACACAGATGGGCACAATAACAGTGGCACAACAGGGGAAAAAATTAAGAAAAAAGGCGTCTGAGAAAGGTTACGGTGGTTGGAGGCAGTCTGGTCCCAGTTGGAGCGGGCAGCAGGCGCAGGAGCGGGCAGCAGCCTCGAACCTCCCAAGGAGGAGGTCGGGGTCTGGAGGCAAGAGACGGCACAGCGGAGCAGTGGGGAGAGAGTGGACCTAGACCGAGGGTCGGAGGTCTTACTCCGTCACTCGTGCTTACTTATTCGGTTTGTCTCAGAGAGTTACACAGAATAAACAGTCTGGGCGTTTCAATAAGTATTTATTGAACAGTTGTTATTCTAGTGTAAAATATATGTGCTGCAGAAACCAGCAGACAATAGCAGAGATATATTATCAGCAGTACGATAAAAGCGAAGGGATAGAACAGTTCTACCATATTGCAATAATCATGAATACATACATGAATATAAAAAGCATTATGAAAAGTGTGCGTACTCCTACGATGCCTAACTAGATGTACCTGAGTGTACCTAGCATATGTGTAGGTCTAAAAGCCTAAGAGCCAAGAATCCTTCTAGGATTTAGTCGAACCCCCATACCTGAATAGAGAGAGTGTGGAAACCCGTCCTGGTCTCGAGTTGGACACCCCACAAGGGCTGTGTCAGACCGCTGTCAGCTGGAGCGACTGCATGCAGGAGCCTCAGCGTCTCTGGTCAGTGTGTCAGCATGGAAGTCTCGGTTCCCTCTATCTTCCCGGGGTAAGATGTGGTGTATTTATACCCTGAAGACTCGAGTTGCTTCGTATGGTTTGTATTGGCCCTTGTTAGACTTGAGGAAGACGTCAGGGGTGAACTTTGTACATACATATTATGCAGGTGGTGTATTCCTAGAGAGCCATGCATAATTGATGAGTACAGTGTGGGCCTGTGTTTGGGAAAAACCCTGCTGTATTCAAAACCACAGACTAGATAACGTTCAGCCCTCAGAGCACGTTGTGTACTAGCGAGGGCCAATGTAGGTGAAAGATCATGCCTATATAAGGAATCATGACTATAATTGGACATGTACAGTTATGACCGTAATAGGGCATATGCGGCTTTGACCATAATAGGGCAAGTACGAATATGACCATATTAGGGCAAATATGAATACGTCCATTTTAGGGCATGTATGAACAGGTCTACATTAGGGCCTCTATACGGGACATAACAATCTTTCTACCTATCTTGAAACTTACTTGCTTCTAGATTCCTCTAAATCTGGTTTTCGCCGCCATCTTGCGGTTGCTGATGGCCTACGGAGGATCATGGATCCTACTTGACTTATCAGCTGCATTTGATGTGGTGCCTCATCCCCTTTTGATTCTTCAGGTCCATCTGATTTCCATTCAAGAACAGAGCTTGGCCTAGTTTTCCTTATCCTCTCTGGTCAGTCTAGGTTGTTCTACTCCCACCATATTGCTCTCAATCTTGGCCACTCTTTTGTGGTATCCTGCAGGGTTCCTCACGGAGCTCCACCCTCTTCAATATATAGGTTGCCCATTTACCTCACCTCATAAAATCGTAGGGGCAGATTTACGTTCCCTGGCGAATCCCTGCAAATCAGCAGGGATGCGCCAGGGAAGATGCGTCACGCAAGTTTGCCCTTTCGCCACCGCAGATGCGCCGCATTTACAATGCGGTGCATCGTGGCGCAAGGATAAGCAGATGCGTGACGCATCTGCCGGCGTAAGGTTGGCGCAGTGCTGAAGTTGTGTCGCAAGCGCGACGCAACTCCAGCACTGTTTCAACCTGCCCTATCCCTAACATGGTGCGTCACGCCTTACGCCTGCTTGAAGCAGGCGTAAGGATTTGACGCACCAGCGTCGGAAAAGTGACTGCGTGAAATCTTGTAGATTTCACTGCGTCACTTTTCCGAGGCGTTCCTGCGACGGAACGCCCCCCCCTGCGCCGGAACGCCAACATGAAACCTGATGCAGGTTTCATGTGGCGCAGGGCTTTACAACGTGACGCATCTCCCTAGATGCGTCACGTTGTAAATCCCCCGCAGCATGGCGCATGGTTTGCGCCGCCGCTGCGTCACAAAAGTGACGCAACGGCGGCGCAAAAGTGGCGTAAGGGGCTTGTAAATCTGCCCCCTGATGTCTTCAGCTTACCACTTATGCTGTTGACACCCAAATGCTTCTCCAACTGATGGCAATAGGTACTCCAACATTGAGAATTTCAGGAGCTGTTTGTCTGGCATGGCTATGTGGATGAATACCAACAAGTTGAAATGAAACTCTGTCAAAGCTGAAGTCCTGTTGCTCGGACGCCCCTTCTCCATTTGGTCTTCCTCCCAGTATCCCACTGATCTTGGTCCGACTTCCACTCCTTCCACTACTGCCTGCAATCTTTGTGTCCTACTTGATTCTTCTCTTTCTTTTGCTGCCCACATCTTTCATGTTTCTGTGACTTGCTTCTGTTTAATTTGGCTTCTGAGAATATGTTTACCTCTTCTCCCTTTATAGTTGAAACAAATGTGATCCTGGCCCCAGTCCTCTCCCCCTGGTTTATGGGAACTCTCTTTTCATCAACACACAGCAAAGAAGTAAGGTTTTTTGAGATCGCAATTTTTTACTACTATAATGTGTAGCAAAGGCACATTTACTTTATAAAAACTGCCCTCACCCACAACGTATTGTGGCATGCTTCATCATAGGGCTGCTGCGACGCCTCAGCGCAAGCCAATGCTTGAAGCGGAGCAATAGGGTGGGGAAGACAATACAAACAAATAAAGAAAGGAAAAAAGGATCCAATTGAAAAGTGCAGATAGTGAATCTTAAAACTAACTAAGTGATATCCTAATAACAATTTTATTCCTGGATTCCCTTGTCAGGGTTAAAAAGGTAATTCATACCCTAGGATGGTGGTGTAGTGAGTGATTTATGCACCCTGCACCCCTCCGTTCTGCATGAAGGTCGACATGTTTCTGCCGGAATCCGTATCTTTACCGGCTTTCATCAGGACTGTCGGAACCCTATGCTAAGTTCCCTTACTGCCACAAGTATATCGATATACTTAAGGTTACTCCACCTGTATTATGTGGTGTGGTCCAGTACACATACTCTTATTTTGAGATCTGCAAATGGAGAAAAATAAAAATGCAAGTGAAGCAAGTTCGTGCAACAATGAACAGACGAACAAAGATAGTGATTCAAGTGACTGAAGTGCTATATATGCTACCCTTATTGTTACTAAACCATTTTGGTGCGATGCGGGCGTTCTTATCATTATATGCCACCGCTAGTGAGGGAACATTGCCCTTATCTTAATTGTGCACACCAGGATGCAAGTTTCAATATTGCAGGCATTATGTGTCTACGTCCTAACATAAATTAACACATCTACTCCAAAGAACTAAGGGGCCCATTAGCATTGCGGGCGGATCGCCTCCGCCGGGCCGGCGGTAGCCACCGCTGGCCCGGCGGGGGCGATCCGCCCGCCATCCATGCCTGATTGACCCCCCGCCATATCAGTATGGCTGGGGGGTCCGCGGCGGACGGAAAGACTGTCCGTCGCTTTTCCGCCGGTCGACTCGTCGACTGGGCGGAAAAGGGGCACAATATGGTGGCGGTGTCTGCAAGACACCGCCATCCATATTATGATGCATGTGGAGATTCGCCTTTCCATGGTGGCGTTGCCGCCATGGAAAGGCATGCGGTGTCTGGTATTGGGGGCCCGTTGCAGGCCCCCAGGGTGCCCCCTCATTGCCATGCACTAAGTGGCAGGCACCATGGGGTGCCTGCCATGTAATGCATGGCAATGATGTACGCACTCTTATTGCATTGCGGGCTGTTCTACAGCCAGCAGATCCACCCGCAATGTAATAGGCCCAGGATGCGCCCGCCAGTGTGGCGGGCCCATCATAATATGCATTGCGGGACCGCCGCAACTTCGGCGGTCGGTCCCTGGCTCCGTTCCGATGGCGGGCGGACTTTGTCCGCCCGCCATCGTAATGGACCCCTATGTTGGCAACCATGCATCCAACAGTACTCTTATCGATAATTTTTATAAATTCATGTGCTTAATGTCACACACATAGTCCAAAAACTTGGTGCATCTTACCGAGCTTACTATATTATTTTCTAAAACTGGCACAAGAGAAAACGGCGACCCCCTGTAGTCACACACTGGTTAGGAAAAATATGTAATCAGGTAAGTTTTGCAATTATCAAGCCCGGCTTGCGTTTTTAAAGATTGTGAATCTTTATCATCGCGCTTTTCATCTAGCCCCCCCTGGGTCCCCCCGCGTGGGTTTGTCAAAATGACCATCACGCTCCTCACGACACACTATGCAGAGATGGGACACACAGTGGAGGACCTGCATTGGACAGTATTGGATAAACCCTACATCTCACCCAATACGAGGGATCCCAACCACACCCTGTTCATACGCGAACAGAAATGGGTCTACAGGCTGAGGAGTCATGAAATAGGCCTGAATGATGACATCCCGTGGACAAGCCTGGGCAGGCCACGATGACACATATTAATAAGCCTGTAGGTGCTGTATACAAAGGGTGACCCTGATGAAGCACACTTAGTAAGGAAGATATCTGCCAAACATCACGACTAGTATATACAACATGACAGGCTGGGACTTTCACTTTTTCATGTGGGATAAAATGCTAAATTATGAAGTCTTCCGTCCACACTAATGATGGGTCTAAAATGTTTATCAATAAAGTTTGTTTTCCCCATAAAAACCATCTTGTATATATTCCCAGGTGACATTTAGGCCCATTACTCTAACAAATTAAAGAATAATTCAAACGATGTTTGCTCCTTTTAAATCCGAGTGTCCCATGTATTTGAATAGGTGAACGCTATTCAGTGATCAGCGCGTGCAATATTCACCACGCCCAGATGAGGAACCAAGAGCGCGAGTCACCGCTCTAGCTCTCTGAAGTGTGAGCGCGATGACATCACGCGCCACGTCACATGTTGACGCCCCTCGGGAAGCGGCACACGTGACGGGAAGTCATTCGCCATAGAAGGACCGGCACTCTCTGAAGCCGGGAACCTGCACGGCACCAGGAGGGACCAAAATTGTGGCGGCGCACCACCCTTGACGACATAAGGAGCAGGGGTAAAAGGGGTGGCAAACCATGCATTTTGACAAACCAACGCGGGGGGACCCAGAGGGGCCAGATGAAAAGCGTGATGATAAAGATTCACAATCTTTAAGAACGCAAGCCGGGCTTGATAATTGCAAAACTTACCTGATTACATATTTTTTCTAACCAGTGTGTGACTACAGGGGGTCGCCCTCTTCTCTTGTGTCAGTTTTAGAAAATGATACAGCAAACTCGGTAAGATGCACCGAGTTTTTGGACTATGTGTGTGACATTAAGCACATGAATTTATAAAAATTATCGATAAGAGTACTGTTGGAGGGATGGTTACCAACATAGTTCTTTGGAGTAGATGTGTTCATTTATGTTAGGACGTAGACACATAATGCCTGCAATATTGAAACTTGCATCCTAGTGTGCACCATTAAGATAAGGGCAATGTTCCCTCACTACTGGTGGCGTATAATGATAAGAACGCCCGCATCGCACCAAAATGGTTTAGTAACAATAAGGGTAGCATATATAGCACTTTAGTCACTTGAATCACTATCTTTGTTAGTCTGTTCATTTTGGCACGAACTTGCTTCACTTGCATTTTTATTTTTCTCCATTTACAGATCTCAAAATAAGAGTATGTATACTGGACCATACCACATAATACAGGTGGAGTAACCTTAAGTATATCGATATACCAGGGGCAGAAAGGAAACTCAGCGTAGGGATCCGACAGTCCTGATGAAAGCTGGTAAAGATACGGATTCCGGCAGAAACATGTCGACCTTCATGCAGAACGGAGGGGTGCAGGGTGCATAAATCACTCACTACACCACCATCCTCGGGTATGAATTACCTTTTTAACCCTGACAAGGGAATCCAGGAATAAAATTGCTATTAGGATATCCCTTAGTTAGTTTTAAGATTCACTATCTGCACTTTTCAGTTGGATCCTTTTTTCCTTTCTTTATTTGTTTGTATTGTCTTCCCCACCCTATTGCTCCGCTTCAAGCGTTGGCTTGCGCTGAGGCGTCGCAGCAGCCCTATGATGAAGCATGCCACAATACGTTGTGAGAGAGGGCAGTTTTTACAAAGTAAATGTGCCTTTGCTACACATTATAGTAGTAAAAAATTGCGATCTCAAAAACCTTACTTCTTTGCTGTGTGTTGATACTTATCTTGAGGAGGATGAAGTAAGGTGTTATCCTTCTCCCCTTTTTCTTTGTGTAAACTCTCTTTTCATGCCTCTGCAATTGTGCCATCCATGATTTTGGGCCCGGTTATTTGCAGGACTGAATCCAAAGCTACAAACCCACTCAATTACTGTGTTCCACATCTCTTCACCTTTTGATTGTCCCCAAGATTTTCTGGACAAGGTGTGGTGGCCGCTTCTTTTCCCACCTTTCTACATTTCTTTGCAATCACATTTCTTGCTTTTAAGTAATGGTTTTAAGACTTTTCTACTTCCTCTCTGATTCTGGTACCCTCTTTGCCTTGTCTTATTTCATTTTGTTCTTGGTTAACACCAAGACACACTTATTTGTGCATTTACATGTTTTACAAAATGTAATTCATTCATTAATTCAAGCATTACCCCTATCTCTTCAAGACAAAGGCAACTCCCTGCTCAGCAGACTCCCTGATTGCACCTTCGAACTCCTGAAAGGCATTGCATATGCAGCAGTACAGCTGGTCAAGGGCTCAAAGAAATTCAGCTATATCACACTCACAGTAAAAGGCCTACACTGGCTCTCCCTTTCAGCCTGGGTGACCTTCTAGAACAGCTGCATCACTTAAAAAGCCCTTAACAGCAAGATAACAGCTTGCATGGCAAACAAACATGCAATGTCTGAATTTGACACAACTGGAGACAAAACAGTGCAAGAAGGAAAAAACACAAGGCATACCTTTTCCCTGTCATGCTCTTAGTAGCTAAAACATAATACCTGTTGAGATCAGGTCTGCACCAACTCTCCTACAATTCACAAAGCTTAAGAAACAACCTTTCAAGGCGCACCACCCCTAAAGTCTTCCCTTGACCTTCCCCCAATGTTTGCATCTTTCCAGGTAAATTGGGACCTATTTAGCGCTCCGTTGCTCTTCAACTAAGGGGCATATATACAAGCACCTACCGCAACCACAACGTCACTTTTGACGACGTTGTGGTGGCGATAGGGGCTGCGCCTTATGTAGAAGGCAGCGTTAAGCCACTTGACGTGGCTTAACGCTGCCTTGTAAATAAGTCCCCCTTTGACGCAATGGTTAGTGTGAAAGGGGTGGGCAGTGGGTGTGTTGCGGTGGGCATTACACCGCAACACCGATTGTTTTTGACGCTGCCCCCTATGTACAAGGGTGGCGTACATAGGAGGCAGCGCAAAACTTAAGACCAGGAAAACCCTGGTCTTAAGGTGGCGAAACGAGGAGAAATGCATTATTTCTCCTCGTTTTTGCTTTTTCCATGTGTGCTCCCTTGTGCAGCACACATGGAAAAAGCAAAATGCCATGGTTTGTTTATGTACAGGAAGATCCCCCTTCCTGTACATGAACAATCTGTAAAACAAATGCCATTTTGTGACTTTCATGTGTGCTGCATGAAGCAGCACACATAAAAGTGGCAAAATGGCATTTTAGGATTGTTTATGTGCAGGAAGGAACACCTTCCTACACATAAACAATCCTCCCCTGCACGCAGACACCCTTGCACTATGGTGCAAGGGTGCCTGTGTTGGCGCTACACTGCTAAGTGTAGCGCCATCGCAGGGGAAAACGCAAGGCTGCACCACTTTCTTGTAAATATGGTGCAGCCTTGCCTTTCTGAAGTGGAGGAGTGAGGCGTTAAGCCATGACGGCTAACGTCTCACTCCGCCACTTCACTTGTACATATCCCCCTAAGTTTACACTCTACAAATGCCAAAACATCCATACACATAAGAATGCTCTCGCTTCCTGCCAAGGCTCACAGTTCATATGTACTTGACCTGGAGAGCCATTGCCTTGTACTCATTTAAGCTTCAGAGATTACACTCTGCAGGTCCAGACTCTGTTTTCTCTCTCTTCAGGACTACAACAAACCCTAGAAATAGAAGCCAAAATGGTGTTAAGTTTGCACTAACCTTGTGCGCAGGATCAAATAGAAGTGATGTCTTTTCTGACTCTCAACACCCCCACCAATGGCCACGTACACCGGGATCTGAAGGCCAGTGGTAAAAGCGAGGAAAGGGGAATGATAAAATAGAGAAATCAGGCGTCCAGGGCTCCAAACTCTGCAGCGTCACATCTGTGGATCAAGGAGGTCTGCAGGCTGTAGCGCATCTCAACAAAATAAAGAGATACCTTAAGTAACTTGTTGCTAGAATACTATGCGGAACTGTAACTGTATATACTTTTTTTTTTCTTCAAATATCTTTATTGTTTATTTAAAACAGAAAATACATTTGTAATACAATAGCAATACCACATATCAGAATCAAATACATATTAAGTTAATATTAATAATTAGCGTAAAAAAGATTTCATAAAAAGAATTAATGACTGGGATAAAAAGAATTGTAAACATATTGTTAATTGAACAAGTGAGCAGAAACATATATGACACGTAGTATTATGTTCTAAAAGCATCAAGTAATAATACAAATCCCAGGTATATGGATCAGACAAAACAACAACCTATATCATGAGAAAGACATATACCAGTTGTATTGCTTGATAAATAAGATTGAACAGCCAAAGAAAGCATGGGGGAAGAAAAAGAAAAAGAAAAGAGAATACTGGAGAAAAGAAAGAAAAAAGAAAAGAGAGGGATCAAGAGAAGGGAGGGGACATCTGCTCCAAAGAAGGAAATAAATTAAGAAATGAAATCAAAAGGATACTGAGCTACCAACCCATGAGAGGACAAGTTCATATAGTTGTCCAGAGACCGCCAAACATTACTAGAAATGGAAGGCGAGTAATGTTTCTCCTCAACAAAAGTATGAGCTCCACGAAGGTATGAGACCCACGCCCACCAGGTATGATAAGATAAAAGATGGAAAGATTTCCATTCTGTTAGTATAATCTTAACAGCAATGGATAAAAGTAAGTCTAATAGCTCCATATCCGTATTGTCAAGGGGTAAAGGAATAGCTATAGCCCAAGGGCCCAATAGAATCATAGGTAAAGAAAGCTCTATAGATATATTAAAGATTGATGATAAATGTTTCCGTATCAGACCCCAGAAGGATTGCAATAACGTACATTCAAAAAACATATGTTGATGAGTGCCTGGTTCTAGATTACAATTCCAACAAAGATCGCTATCCCGTAATTTCAGCTTGTGTAAACGAGCAGGGGTCCAATGAAGGAGATTTAATCTAAAGAATTTAGATTGAATAAGAGAAGGAGCAATCTTATTACGTAGGGATAACTTCTCAATCAATTGCCAGGTCTCTTGTGAGATATGTTTAAAAATGTCATCTTCAAAGTGATGAGACCATTTATCATATGTAATTGTAGACTGTGAAGGGAGTGGAGCGGATAAAAATTTATAGATTTTTGATGCTATATGGCCTGAGCGTAACCACATAGAAAGAAGTGAAACAGTAACCGAATCTGTAGAGAGGGATATTTTAGAAAGTATCACCTTTAGTTTCAAAAAAGAGTAAAAGTCCATATTGCCAAGATTATACTTCCTAGCTAAGAAAGAGAAGGGAAGAGGGTCATGATTAGAGTCATAAAGATCTTTCACCAATCTAATACCACTGGCAGCCCACGAAGAGACCGTACCAGGATCCATGTCAGTAACAATTTTCGGATTGTACCATAAAGAGGACCATCTGGATTTATGAATGGGTTTGGATACTTTTTTATCAATATATTTTAGTGCATTAATCGTGTCTAATATAATACGATGAGAGTGATCAAGGACGAGCTTAGAAGCAGTGAGAAAGGAAGGAGTGGAAAGAGGAGTACACAACTCACGTTCAATATAAATCCAAGGGGGTATATGTTGGGAATCCGGTAAGAACCAAAGAGCACCTTGAGACGTTAGGAAGGCGATTTGATACAAGTTCCAATCCGGAAGATTACAGCCACCCAGGACAGAGGGCTTCCTAAGGTATTTATAAGCAATTCTAGCTCTCTTATCATTCCATAGAAATTTTGAAGTGAGTGAATCAATCTCATGGAAGAAGGAAGAAGAAAGCTTTATAGGTAACATGGAGGATAAAAAATTAATAATCGAGGTAATCATCATTTTAAGAGTTTATAATCTTCCCCACCAAGAAATATATTTAGGAGACCAAGAAGATAAAAGATCTTTAACTTTAGCTATGATATGGGATTCATTATAAGTAATAGTATCTGAAAGGTCCTTCCAAAACCAAATCCCTAAGTATTTAATACGAGTCGATTGCCATTTAAAACCTGAGTCACCCATGTGAGAAGAAAAACACAACGAATTGAGGGGGAACATTTCCGTTTTTTCTTTATTAATAGTGTACCCAGAAACAAGCGAAAAATCTCTAATGATGTTAGAAATAACAGGAATTGCAATATCCTCTGAAAAAATAAGAACGTCATCAGCGTAGGCGGCTGTTTTAAGCGTTTGCAATCCAAATTGAAAACCTTTAATACTCTGGTTCAAATTGAGTAGACGAAGGAGTGGGTCTATAGACAAGAGAAAAAGAAGGGGTGAGAGAGGGCACCCTTGTCTAGTGCCCTGACGAAGATTAAAAAAGGAAGACGTAGCACCATTAATTCTGATATTAGCTTTAGGTTGCGCATAGAGAGACATTACCATATTAATAAAAGAGTCGCCAAGGTTATGGGATTCTAAAACTGCTTGTAAGAAAGGCCAAGAGACTTTGTCACACGCCTTTTCGGCGTCAAGAGCGATCGCTGCCGATGGTAAAACAGAAAGTTTTGCTTTTTCTAAAATATGGCAAAAGGTCCGAATATTATCTCTAGCGAGTTTCCCTTTTACGAAACCTGTTTGCGAATCATGTATGAGATTGGGAATATGACTCTCTAAGCACTTAGCCAAGATCTTGGCAAAATTTTTAGCCTCCATATTTAATAATGAAATTGGGCGTAAATATTTGGGATCAGAATGATCTTTACCATCCTTCGGAATCACTACTATAGTAGCCTCAGCAGCTGAATCCGAAACCCCGCCAGAAAGGACAAAATTATCAAAAATACTCTTAAGATGTTTGACTATTGAGGGAGTAAATGTTTTATAAAAGGTAATAGGAAACCCAGCTGGTCCCGTAGCCTTCCCCGAACGAGTATTCTTAATAGCCTGAATGATCTCAACAGAATCAATCGGTTTCCCCAATTCAATCATATCGGAATGCGAAATAGTATTAGTAGGGATCGAGTTCAGAAACTGTTGACAAGTAAATTTGGAGCATTGATCTTTAGGTGTGTATAGCGTTTCATAAAAGTCTCGGAAGATACCAAGGGGCATATTTACAAGCCCCTTGCGCCACTTTTGCGTCACTTTTAACATGGGAAAAGTGATGCAAAAGTGGCGCAAGAGGCTTGTAAATCTGCCCCAAAATATTTCCTGAGTATGGAACTTCTTTGAACCATTTTTATCATTAATATGAGAAATATGAGTAGCTTTAATATTCGTATTTATATTCTTTAGGGTGGCAGCCAAAAATTTACTAGCTCTATTTCGTAATAACAAATGCCAAGAATTTTGAGCATGTACACCAATATAAGCTCTTTTAGTGACTATAGAGTTAAAAGAGTATTTTAAATGCTTGATATCCTGTAGGAGAGACTTGTCATTAGAGTGTCTATATAACTCCTCTTTGCGTTCGATATCATCCCCCAAAGACTGAAGAGATTTTCTAATGTCGCTGTTTCTTTTTGACATTTTTTTAATAATGTGACCCCGTATAGTGCATTTAAATGCATCCCACAAAACTATTGGGGAGTTCACCGAAGACTCATTATCTTTGAAGAAATTATCAATCTCCTCATTAAGCTCTTTAACTTCATCCTTATCTTCCAAAATCTCTGTATTAAGATGCCAGTTATGAGGGCCTCTATCTGTAAGACTAAGGATAGTCAGAGAAACCGCTGCATGGTCAGAAACGACTATTGGATGAATCATAACATTTATAGAATGCTTTAAAAGAGAGGCATCTACCAAAAGATAATCAATACGAGAGAAGCTAGAATGTGGAGAGGAAAAGAACGTGAAATCACTACCCATGGGTTTATGCAATCTCCATGCGTCAACAAGCTGATGAGATGAGCACATATTGAGCATGTGTTTATGCGCCCTAGGGGGTCGAAATTTAAAAGCAGAATGTCTATCTAAAATAGGATCAAAGGGAAGATTAAAATCACCGCCAACAATTGTTCTTGAATTCTGAGGGATATCAGAAAGTTTTTTATTTATGGTACGCCAAAAAAGAGGGTCATCAATGTTTGGGGCATATAAATTCATAATATATAGATCATCTGAACCTTTAGATAAACGAGTAAGTAGCCATATGCCATTGGTATCATGCTCAGCTGTAACAATAGACAAACCAGAGTTCTTGGAAATAAGAGTAACAACCCCATTCTTCTTACCAGAGGCTTCGGAACAAGTAACATCAAGAACCCAATCCTTCCGCATAAGAAGAGCTTCCTTAAAGGCAATCTTCGTCTCTTGAAGTAGAACAACATCACCAGATAAACTTTTGCAATAATCTAAGATTTTGGCCCTCTTAACAGGGTGATTCAACACCCGTACATTAAGTGAAACTACATTTAAACCAGTCATAGATAAACAAGAAACAACATAAGTAAATGCATCTGATAAAAAGAAAAAGGGGGTAGCCAAGATAAATAAAAAACTAAAGAAAATAAATCATGTATCCTAAAATAAAATGAAGCAGATGTCCCAAAATTAGGATAGAGAGCAAGGAGGGGAGTGAAGAGGAGAAAGAAGAAAAGAAAGAACAAAAGTACTCCACAGAAAAGCGGAGTATCAACCAAATGCAACCCCACCAGGGGAAGTCTGTAGGAGACAAAATGCATGGGGGGGAACAATGTGGAAGAGCAACAGCAGAGGCAAACAACCTCGGAATGGACAGCTCAAGGATAAACAAGCCGCAGAGCGGCGAAACAGTCATAACCTTCTCGGTTGGATTACTTATCTTGCCACATATTGTTACCAAGAATAAATAAAATAAATACAATAAATATATCATAGTTGAACATTTGAGGAAAAAGAAGAAAATAGATACCATTTCCTAAATAAATAAATAAGGCAGCTTATATTAATAGATAAATATCAATCTAAGAGACATAACCTGCCCAAAAAGTTATCCGAATAAAATGTAAAGAGAATAAATATAATACATGGAATAAATAACCAACTTTAAAATGATGGAATAAGAAAAATCAGAAACCATCTCATATAAATAAAGCACATATTAAATAAGAATTAAATACAAGTAGGGTGTATCTAATATAAAATGTAATTCATAAGAAAAACATCCTGGCTATGATAGTATAGAACTTCCGATTAAATATACATTAAAAGGAAGTAAAGCAGAAAATGAGTAAGTAGATACTAATTTGGGACCTCTAATGACACAGATCAGCAAATATAATTAATAATTTCATGAAGAACAAATCTGATCAATGAATAGTGTATACATATAAGTAAATGACCATCAACACGGCGAGCGAAAAAAGATAAAAGATAAAGAAGTAAGGTCAAAATAAGCGAGCCAAACAGAAAGAACAAATAAAAGGAAGCATAGAAGCGAAGGAAAGAGAAAAGAATATAGAAAATAGAATACTAAGCTTATTAAAGAAATGATATGAGAAAAAATTAATGATAGTTCAAAAAATGGAGGGAAACATACAGTCATACAGCTTTTAAAGAAGTAGTCCCCAAAGTGAAGAGTATAAAACACAGAACTGCATCGTAGTATTATCAACGGCTGTACGTATTATATATAATGTAAATAACCACTATAAAGCTGTGGGAGAAAAGTATCATGAGTTATACCATTTTAGTTATAACAATTATTAAGAGAAATAAATTAAATCATTGTCATAAGCTGATATTACAAGTGAGCCATCATAACTATAGCATCAGGCAGCTGTATAACTATCAGGGCATTGGTATTCATTGATGTCAGGAATTAATATAACCATATAAATAGATATAAATAGATTACCACTTAAAAAAAAAAACACTGAACAAGGAAAAGACAGAGCAATAAAATAAGATAGAAAGTAGAAGAAGCAAGTAAATAAAGGATCAGATATTTACTGATAGAAGAAAGATTTAGAAAACAGGAAAAAATGGAATTGGAGGACAATGTCATCAGAAATTAATATATTAATAGAAATAAATTACCGATTAAGAAGACCATTGGAGAAAGGGAAGACAGAAAGTAAAATAAAATAGAAAGTAAAAGAAGCAAATGAATAAAGGATCAAGTACCAATAATAAAACATTTTTAGAAAAGAGGAAAAAATAGAAATGAATAAGAATTTAAAGGTATGTTAACAATAATCAATTGTAACAGCATTACTGTAGGGAATCATGTAAACTAGGACAACCAGCAAAGTACAGAACAAATCTAGAAATTGAAACTCAAATAATACCAAATCTAATTTGGTCAAACGGTATTATAACGAGCAAACCAGGGAAGTAATCCCAAGTAGAACTGAATAAAATACAACGAACTACATCTTCTTATAGGAGAGAATAATAATTGATGAAGAAGTAAAAAAGCACCACACTAGATAAATGAAAAAATGTTAGGCACAGACCATGTCAATAAATACAGAAAACATTAGGGACGAGAAGTACCAGGAAGAGAGTCTGAGTCCATTTGCGATTCAGATTGATTATCCAAGAATGTCGAAAGATCTGAAGGTTCATAAAAAATCTGTGTACGACCTTTGAAAGTGATCCGAAATCTTGATGAACCAGCAAAAGAGAATGGAATATTTAAGTCAATGAGGGGCATATTCTCAAGGAGCTATCGCCGAGTTATCTGCACTTTATCGCAGCCAAAGTCGCGATAAATTTATCGCCCCATTCACAAGCTGGTGCTAACAGCCGATATCACCAGTTTACTTGCGAAAGCATCCGCATAAAACATCGCCACAGATGACCCCGGCAATTATCGCTAATGAGATGCAGAGTAGGCGTTCCCGAGCGAAAATCCACGACAACACCACACCTCAACATTCTCAACGACCAGCCACAAAGGCGATAAGACCACAAAACAGGCGATAAGGCGCGTTAGCAGCAGGAAATTAACACCTGCTCCGACCTGGTGTAAAGTCGGACGACAACCTCCACCATCAAAGGGAGCCCAGCCCAGAGCCACACATGAAGAACAACAGATGCCATGGAGCCACCCACCATGCATCCCGGAGCCCCGAGAGGGCAACAACACCCACCTCCACCACCCCCAGGACCGCCACCTCCCCCCCCGGACCACCACAGAGGCAGCGCAGACAAAGACAGGGGACCTTCAGGAAATGCACCAGCCTCACAGACCTAACACCAGACAATGTCAATGCCCACTACAGGCTCAAAAGGACAACCATCCTCCGCATCCTGAACATCATTGCCCACAGGCTGACGGTACCAACACAGCGGACAACCAACATCCCTCCGCAGACAAAGCTGCTGGCTGTGCTGCACCTGTTGGCCTCTGGTACCTCCCAACCAATAACCGCCAGAGTCGGAGGAGTCTCACAGCCAGCCCCATCCAAGTTCCTCACACCTGTCCTGGATGCCACCATCAGCTAGGTACCCCAGTACCTATACGTCCCCCACAATGCGCAGGAACAGCTGGAGACCAAGCAAGGACTATACGCCATAGCTGGATTCCCGCACGTGTTGGGGGCAATCGACTGCACACATGTTCTACTTGTGCCCCCTGCCGACACTGCACACAATTACCGCAACAGAAAGCACACGCATTCCATCAACGTGCAGGCAATAGTGGACCACAGGGGACTCTACACCAATGTCGTAGCCAACTACCCAGGCAGTGTGCATGATCCCTCCATCTTCCGACAGTCCAACATCAACCAGCGCTTCCATGATTGCACCTATGGGAATGCACTGCTCGTTGGCAAGTACCAAATGAACACCCCACACACCTCAACTCCACAATCATGCAACTCTGGCACTGCACACGTCAGAAAAACACATACAACATGCCAAACAACATGCCCACCCACCAGACACGACAGCACAACTTACTGTGGCAACCTTGGTGAGCCATGTACATGAGCCATCAACGGCATGGCACCTCAGCCACACAATAGCGGAATGTGGGGAGAGGTGGGAAGCAGGCATGTGCGAAGGAGGCAAGTGACCCATGAATGAGAATTCACACAATGCCAAGTGTGGTGGAGATGTGCTGGACAGACTGCAGTATGCAGACCACAGACATATCCATCTCTACATGCACTGCTGGTGTTTGGAGTGTAGTGGACAGTGGACGCAACCATGTCACCCCAGCCAGTGGGGAAGATCGCGGATATGTAGCTTGTGACGTCCCCCCCTGTAAGCGTGTGCGGAGTGGGTTGGCACGGCGTATGCCAGGCCAGTGTAGGGGTGTGAATAAAAAGCACGTAGCTCTGGGCGTGGTTCTCTTCCGGAATGCCCAACGTGTCTGCCAGGGCGGCGCCTCCCACCCCGCCATGAGGCCAACGCCGTGAGCGGTGTGGCCTGCGATCCTGTGCGCCTGCTGCACCCTGGGCCGCTGGTCCCCGAACCCATCATGCCCGCCCCTGCGCAGCCAGGCCTCACTGCTCACCTGCCGACACCGGCGTGTGTCAAAGAGGGCCCACCACGTGCCGGCGCAAGCTCCAAGCCCGAAGCCCGTGACCTTGGCAGCCTCCTCAGACCATCACGGCCTCCGCGACACAGGCCCGCTTTACTCCTTTCTCGTTGACGTACTCCACCGCTGCCTCCGGCCTACACTACGGTCAAGTAGGTCACACATGTGGAACTGAGTCTTGATTTCTGCATGGCGGAGTTCATATCATTGTACGCAAGGAGACGAGTAAGAGGAAGACGCGGTTCAGTCTGGAGGAGAAAAGGATCATCGTTACAGAGGTGAACGAACACTGCCGACAACTGCTCTGGTGTCACTAACTCTGTGCATCGCGGGCCAACGACACGTGGCTGTGGGCCCCTGCTGACCGCTGCCTCGGGCCTACACTGCGGTCAGGTAGGTCACACATTTGGAACTGAGTCTTGATTACACAATGGCCGAGTACACATGTCAATGCAGAGTTTAAATCACCACACTCCCTTTGATGTGGTGACACAAAGTATGTGCATGGCATCCCAACCACACGTGTCTGTGGGCCCTTGATGACTACGCCTTTGGCCTACACTGCGGTCTAGTAGGTCACACATTGGGAATTCAGTCATGATTCATTTATGGCAGACTTGCTATCATTGTACTGGCCTCATCGCAGACTGCACCCCCTTTCAGCTCCGGTGCCACTAAGTCTGTACTCCGACATCCACGGACACTTTCTGGTTGCACTTTGGTGGCGACTGAGTCTATGGACTGGGGGTTGTCTTCATCATCATGTCGGTGATACTGACTTTGTGGCAAAAACGAGGATGTAGCATTCCACTCCTCCATTTGCCGCTTCCGGGCAGCTTCTGCCCTCTGCATCATGCCCTGAAGGACACCTTCCACTGTACCCCGCAAGCCTCCGCTACATTCACCTTCGACATCGACGAGGACCCGCTCACCTCGCATGGCCCTATCTCACTGCACCGCAAGTCACTGTCCCGTGGCGGTGTGCCTGTGCCTGCCGCAGTGCATCCGGGGCCACTAACTCTGTGCAGCTCAAGTCATGGCCCCTGTCTGATAGCATATTGGATGGCCTCTGGGTCGATGGACTGGGGGTCATCAACGTCATGTGTCTGTGGCCCTGCGCTGTCCGCTGCCTCCGGCCTCAACTGCGGTCCACCTGGGCTCACACATCAAATCTAGTCCTGACCTGCCCGTACGTCGCATCACCGCAGGATGCACACGCCACCACCGCCAGGACCAACTCCAAACAACAGGTGCCAGAGTTGGAAGTGTCTTACTGCCAGACTATCAGAGTTGCTCACACCTGTCATGGGTGCCATCATCAGCTTGATACCCTGCTCAGCTCTTCAGGTGCCACTAACTCAGTGCACCACAAATCATGGAACATTCTGCTTGCATGTTGGGTGAACACTGTACTTTCTCCGGCTACCACCATGATGCTTCACAGTTGTTTCTGTTATGCTGGTGTTTTCGATTTCCGCTTTAATTGTGATCACTGTTCGAGATGTTGCCAGCACCAACGACTCCATGAGGGCTGGCTTACACCCACCCCACACACATCCAGCACATGTGTCACTGTACATGTGACCATGCCAATAAAGGTGTCGAGCGCACGTGCCCGTAGCCAGTTTAATGAACTATCTGAGTGTGTCCGTGTGCTCATGATGTATGCATTAGGGCCCCGGGCCCTACAACATTACATTGTGCCGTGTACAGAGGACGCAGCCATGTCACCGCAGGCAGCGGGTGAGACATTGCACATGTAGCTTTGTCGTCCCCCACTCAATACATAAGATGAGTGAACTGGGCCGGCGTACGCCAGTCCGGCGTGGGGGTGTGGATGATTATCCCGTGGCTCTGGGTGTGGTTCAGTACTGGAAATGTGCAAAGGCATGTGTCTCTGTCACAGTGTGGGTCTCCGTTGGGGAGTGTAGGTGGTCCCTGATGGGACTTAGACACCCACGTATGAGATCTAGTTCGGCTTCCATGAGGTAGTACCCCACCCGCACATGTTTGGCCACCCACTTCTGGCAGTCTGACACCTGGCCTTGGATGGGCTGCTGGGAGCCAGCCGGGGTGGTGGGCGCGTCCAGCTGTGTTGTCTGTGCAGGGGGTGGGGTATCCTCGATGCAGCGGTGCTGCCCTGATCCTGGAGGTCGATTGCCTAATATGTCCATGGACTGTTGTGGGGCGTAGGTGTCGGAAGTGTGGTGGTCCTCTTCAGCATCACTGTAGAGTTGTCTAGTCTGCTCTGCTGGAGGTGTTGTTTGTCCCTCTGCAATGTGAAGGGGAGATGCTTGTTGACATTGTGTTGGCATGTATGTTGACGCATTGTTCAAGTTTACATACAGACTGCATGACAATGTACATTGTGACTGTTTGGGACAGTGGACATTTGGACTACATGACGTAGGTGAGGTTGTACACGTACATTTGCATCTCACAGTTTCCTGCTATGTCAGATGTGATTTGCCATTTTCTATGCACAGGTGGACCCAGTTGTGTCCTCTGTTCTGCAGTGTAAGTGTTGCACTGTGTACCACATTGTCGTCCATGTGGATGTGCTGTGATTGCTATGTGTGTGTGCTGCATTGTGTGGGAGTCGCACCTGCAGCTGTGATTTTGCTGCCCCTTACCCCTTGGAGGCGGTGTGCCTTTGGCTTTTGTGCTTTTAGGGTGCTGTGATGTTGGCGACTTGGGTCATTTGTGCTCTTGGTCGGTTTTTGTACTCTTGTGCATTGTTTGTCTGCAGATGTATTGTTGACGTCAGTGGTTGTTTGTGCACGTGGATGTGTCAGGATGTGACCTGCTCCTTTCCGGATGTGGTCCACACTCAGCCACCTCAGTCTCGTGGCGTGCACAATGTCATGGTGATTGTTCTCCAGCCATGCTGCTCGTCATGTGGTGTCACTTGCATTGTCAGTGTGGCTCTCACATATGCATCTTTACTGTGTTTCGCACGGGTGTATGTGTGTGTTGTGGAATTGGTGATGTGTGGGGTGGGGCCCTTTGGGCACATGGTGGACGGGGGCCTACTTGATGTTTGTATGTGTGCTGCTGTGTGCCACGGGGATCAGGGACATGACCCAGGGTCATTGTGGGTATGCGGTGTGCTACATGTCGCTGTGCATGTGTGCCATTGTGCCCGTCCCCCCCCCGGCCCCACAGTCCCTGTTCATTACTCACCCTGTTGATGTTGTGTCAGGTCATGTCGAGCAGTGTCCGGACTCCCGACTCCTTGCACCATCTCCACACTGATGACTGTTGCAACCATTTGCTCCAGCTACTCCTGTAGCACCGGACTCCCACCTCCATTCGTGGTTGCTGCCTTCCTGTTGGCTGCGGGTTTCTGCTTGGTTTGGCTTTTCACATCGTGCCAGCACATCTTGGCCTCCTCGACACTCCGGCGGCATTCACGATGGAATGCCATTTTTCGGTCTGTGTTGCCAATGACACGGTGGAGGTGACGGACAGTTGTTGTTAGTGCTCTGTCGCCTCCGTGACGACGATCAGGTTGTCATGCGGACTGTACCCCGTCTTCCTCTTCCTCTTCTCCTTGGCCTTCCCAGACCCCGAGGTTCCTTGCTGGTGGTCTGTGGGGCTTGTGGGGTTCGCGTTGACCTGGGCACTCGTTCCGGGTGCATCCATGTTGCTACGCAGTTTATTTTGTTTATGGTGTGTTTTTCTTGTTCAGCTTTTATGGTGCATTTTCCCGCATGACACGTGGGGACTGCAGGCCTGTCGCTGGTTATCGCTGATTTTTGTATCGGGTTTGGCCTCATCGCAACTTTATTCGCGTTCGTGTTTCGCATTTTTGCGGCGTCGCGTGTATTTTAACGCGGTCATTTGATGCGTTATTGTGGGACTATCGCATGGTGCCGCCAGGTTGGGAATACAGCGTTAACACAGCGTTGTTTTCCTGCGATAGACTGCGATATGCAAAGTTGCGTTAAGCTAAACTTGCGGTGGTTATTACACGTTCATGAGAATATGCCCCTGAGTCTCTTGTGTAGATTCAGGAAGCCTTTGCAGCGAATCACCGTATCTCTGGCAAAATCTTGTGAGATAGATATTCTGTGCGGTAAACAGTCAAAATTTCGACCTACATTTATATCGAGTTGCAAATATCGTAGGAACAGAATATCGACATCAAGAATATCGGTGACCAGAATATCGACCTGAAGGTAAGAAATATCGTTTTTGTAAATATCGAAGTTAGTAATATCGATAGCAAAAATATCGATGTTAATAATATCGATATTTATGTTAGTGTTATGTATTTTAGTATGTATTTTATATGTATGTGTTCTACATGTTTTGTTATGTTTTGTATTTTTTTTAAAATATATGTATTAATTGTTTAGAAGTTAGTAATTTTTTTTAAAGTAAATTTTGCGTTTTAGTACCGTAGCGGGTAGTGGGTTTATAGGGGAATAGGGTGGGAAGTAATTTAATTATAGTAAATTAAATCATAATTTTTAGAAATTATTAATTATTTGTAATAAATTTTTACATTTTAGTTACATAGCGGGTTGTGGGTTTATAGGGGAATAGGGTGGGAAGTAATTTATTTGTAATTAAGTAATTATTAATTTTTATTTATTGGTATTGATAATTAATTTATTGTTAATTAATTATTAATTGGTAATTAATTTTTATTAATTGCTAATTATATTAATTGTGTTAATTTTTATTGGAGCGGGTTGTGGATTTATAGGGGAATAGGGTGGGAAGTAAATTAATTATAATAAATTAATTCATAATTTTTTATTTTTGATATTGATAATTAATTTATTGTTTATTAATTGGTAATTAATTTTTATTACTTTATTAATTGATAAATATATTAATTGTGTTAATTTAGTTTAGGAGCGGGTTGTGTGTTTATAGGGAATAGGGTGGGAAGAAATGTATTATAATTAAGTAATTATTTATTAATATTTATTGGTATTGATAATTAATTTATTGTTAATTAATTATTAATTGCCAATTAATTTTTATTAATTATTATTTTTTGGGTATTAGTAATTACTTTATTGTTTATTAAATATTTGTAATTCATTTATATTAATTGATTAATTGATAATTATATTAATTGTATTAAATTGTATGCAGAGTGGGTTGTGTGTTTATTGGGGAATAGGGTGGGAAGTAATTTAATGTTATTAAAGTAATTTTTAATTTAAATTTATTGCTATTGATAATTAATTTATTGTTAATTAATTATTAATTGGTAATTAATTTTTATTAATTGATTAATTGCTAATTATATTAATTGTGTTAATTTTTATTGGAGCAGGTTGTGGGTTTATATTGGAATAGGGTGGGAAGTAAATTAATTATAATAAATTAATTCATAATTTTTAATTTTTGATATTGATAATTAATTTATTGTTTATTAATTGGTAATTAATTTGTATTCCTTTATTAATTGATAAATATATTAATTGTGTTAATTTAGTTTAGGAGCGGGTTGTGTGTTTATAGGGGAATAGGGTGGGAAGAAATGTATTATAATTAAGTAATTATTTATTAATATGTATTGGTATTGATAATTAATTTATTGTTAATTAATTATTAATTGGCAATTAATTTGTATTAATTATGATTTTTTTGGTAATGGTAATTAATTTATTGTTTATTAAATATTATTTGGTAATTCATTTATATTAATTGATTAATTGATAATTATATTAATTGTATTAAATTTTATGCAGAGTGGGTTGTGTGTTTATTGGGGAATAGGGTGGGAAGCAATTTAATGTTATTAAAGTAATTTTTTATTTTAATTTATTGGTATTTATAATTAATTTATTGTTCATTTATTAATAAATTATTATTCAATTTAAAAAATGTATTTAATTGATAAGTATGTTATTTTTAACCGCTACGCTATCCAACACTTTCCCTACTGTTGCACTCTTTGGAGTGGGAATAGTAATTTTTACCTCTCCGCTATCCAACACTTTCCCTACTGTTGCACTCTCTGGAGTGGGAATAGTAATTTTTACCCCTACGCTATCCAACACTTTCCCTACTGTTGCACTCTCTGGAGTTGGAATAGTAATTTTTACCTCTACGCTATCCAACGCTTTCCCTACTGTTGCACTCTCTGGAGTTGGAATAGTAATTTTTACCCCTACTCTATCCAACACTTTCCCTACTGTTGCACTTTCTGGAGTTGGAATAGCAATTATAACCCCTACGCTATCCAACGTTTTCCCTACTGTTGCACTCTCTGGAGTGGGAATAGTAATTTTTACCCCTACGCTATCCAACACTTTCCCTACTGTTGCAGTCTTTGGAGTGAGAATAGTAATTTTTTTCCCTCTGCTATCCAATATTTTTGTGTATTATTTTAGTTAATGTTGTGTATAATTAATTTTAAAAATATTAAAAATATTGTAGTTTTTTAATTTGTTATATATATTTTTTATAATTTTTTTATATTATTTTTGTTTGTGTATATATGTATTTATAATTTATAAAATGTTTTTAATAATTTACAAGTTATTAAATTAATTATTTATGTATATTATTAAGTAAGTATGGGGGCGTGGTCTGCAGCCCAAGATGGCGGTCGCTTAAGCGACGAGCTCCGGGCCGGGGCACCTAATCCGTGACATTATCCTGTACTCCCTACCTTGCCAGATGATACTTCCAGCGTCGGAGCGCTGGGAGCACAGGCGGGCTGCCTCGACGTTGCATTTCGGAGCTCGGGGACCCCGGCAGTGAGGACTTTCGGGCAGCAGCGAGTTCCGGCCTCCCCTGGGGCCTGCTCCGGGACTGAAGCCTCGGACTGCCCTGATTGCTGGCTGGGCAGCGGGCACCGGCTCCCGGCCGCGACTGGAACTTTGGCTCCCGGCCCCGGGGCCTGCACGCCCACTTCACGGGGTCGCTGCCACCTGGCCCAACCGGAGCACAGACTGGTGTGCATCGAGCTGCTGCAACTGCGGGAGGTACGTGGGGCGCACCGGTGTGTGGGTGCTGTGCTGCCCGCCGTAGCGGGCCCCCCTGGGTGAGGCCCCCGCAGCTCCTGGGACTATTTCGCGTCACGCTTCGGTGGCAAGTCCCCGACTGTACCGGCGCTGACCTGGGTGAGACCCCCGCAGCTCCTGGGTTTATTTCGCGCCACGCTTCGGTGGCGAATCCCCGGCTGTACCGGCGCTGCCCTGCTGGGTTGTGAGTCGGCGGGAGGCGCTGGTGACGGAATGCTGCCTGTGACTCCCTGATCCCTCCCGGACACCGAGGTGAACTCCATTGGTGAGCTAGGGGCCTGCGCGCAGTGCCCTCATCCCCTCTGCGACCCGCAGAGCTGGTGGCCCTTGGGATCCCCGGGCAGTATTGTTGACCGGCTGTGCCCGGGATACCGGGACGGGCTGGCGAGTCCCTACTGCCCCCCAGCCTGATAGCTGGGGCGGTACGGCTCCTTGCCATTAGAGGGGCCCCTTCGTGCCACACATCAGTGGCGGCTCCTTGGTTGGACCTGGGGGGACCCATGCTGTACCTGGGCTGCCACCTGATCGGATCGGAGGTCCGGCTGCGACTGGGAGTCCGCCTTGATGTGGAGGCTGGGGGAGCGCTAGGCTGAACAGCGGACTGCTGGGGCATTGCACCGCGAGGGCCGCATGTGGATCTCCTGACACCCTTCACTCCGGTTACAGTCCAGTGCATTATAGGGGCCCACTGCTACATCTGCTGTCGGCTCCCCTGGCCTACCTGGGCGCCCCCCCCTGTGATAATTGCGACTGAGCGGACCGGCACTCCCAGCGTTGCCTTATGGTCGTACTGCTGATCAGTGGTGGGAGTTAGGTGCCTGGCTAGGCTCCTCTCCGGCTGCCCCCCCTCACACTGCCTGCAGCAGGGCTCTACCACTTGAACGCGGTGGCCGGGGGCATATACTCCTATTGCGCAACGCCGCCGACCATGGGCAAAGGAAAGCCTAGAGCGTCTACGAGGTCGGGAAGAACTGGTTCTCTTTCTCCGCCTTCGGGCCATTCTTCCACCCTGTCCCATCATGCAGAAGGTCATGCTGGTACCAAGGCTCCAGTGGATAAACTTGACATGATCTTGCAGGAAATCCGTGATTCTCGCTCTGTGATGGAAGGGCAACTGGGCATGATCTCAGTAGATCTCAATCTGTTGAAGGACGATAATAAGAAGCTCGCTGAGAAAGTTAAAACGGTTGAGCAGAAGGTGGAAAGCATGGTACCTCAAGTGCAAGCCCATGAGGAGCAACTCAATCATATGCGCCACCAGCTCGACTCCCTCCAGGCCCGGGCTGATGACGCGGAAGGCCGGGCATGCCGGAATAACCTCCGAATAGTAGGGCTGCCGGAGGGAACGGAGGGATCCACACCCACGGAGTACATAGAGCACTGGCTAAAGACTAGCGTGGCCCCGATCGGATTGTCCGCGCACTTCACGGTTGAGCGGGCACACCGTGTCCCTACACGTCGACCAACACCAGGTGCCAACCCGCGTCCTATCTTGGCCAGGATTTTGAATTTTTGGGATCGGGATCACCTATTGCAGGCGGCACGGGACCATGGACCGCTGCAGATTGACAATGCGAAGATCTCAATATTTCCCGACTACACCCTGGCGGTCGAGCGCAAAAGGTTTTCCTTTATGGAGGTGAAGGCGCGGGCCCGGGCAGCAGGTCTGTCGCTTGCCTTATTGTTCCCAGCAAAATTAAAAATCCTCTATAATCAACGCTCCCTGTTTTTTGACACTCCGGACAGTGCTTGGGACTGGCTGGACAAGACGTTCCCCGCTGTTCATCCTATGAGGCGCATGGACTCCTCGCTGCCAAAGACACAGCGCCCCCCGTGAAGGCGAAAGAGGGGGCTTCTCACTCAAAGTTCGACTTCCAGTCCCCTGGTCCGTCAACAAATGATAGAGGGCAGGCAAAGGGCGCTCCATACAGCCTCGTCCTTCCGTACCACCCGCCCGTCAATCAGCACCAGTCCGTCCGAAGGAGCTAATACAGACACTGATTCTGATGGCAGCGTTGCACTGTTTCCTTCTGTGACCACTCAACTTAGTAATGATCCTTTGGCTTCAGCTGGTTCTCAGTTGTGTGACCCATAGCCTTGTATGTCTTCCTTGGTCTGCTGTGGGCTCTCTGTCTAGCGCGTCATGCTGTAGTTCTAATTATGCTTATTTACCTACCCAGGAGTGTGTTCTGGCATATGCATGTTGTGCGGCAGGTAGGGACTGAATAGTAGGTCCCCTGGCCCGGACAGCGTTCTGGGCATTTTCATGTATTAATTCACTGCTTTAGTGTGGATGCTGATAGTGTTAGCGGCCTTCCCTCATAGGCATTAGCATTGGTTGAATGTGAAGCATGTTAGTTTGGTTTCTACGGTTTGGTCGAACGAAGTTTGGGCGTTGGACCCAGTATTGGGACATTGTTGAGTTATGTGCATTTATGCTGCATGGTCTGGGGGTCATGGGTAGGTGGGTGTGGGGTGGTGGGCGGGGATGGGACCTGGGGGGGGGTTTTAGCTACCTTTTGATGATGTCTGCTGATACTTCTTATACTTTTGTCTCATGGAACGTCCGGGGTATGGGTCTATTGCTAAACGGCATAGAATTGCTGCACAATTACATCATAGTAAAGCACAGATAATATGCTTTCAGGAGACACACTTGGTTCCCTCCGAAACTCTGAAACTACATAGGAGATGGCGGGGTCAATTTTACGCAACCGCATATTCGGCCTTTTCTAGGGGAGCTGCAATCTGGATCCGGGCGGGATCCCTTTTTCACTTACTGAGAGCAAAATTGACGATCAGGGCCGGTTTGTCCTACTACTGGGAGCGTTAAATGGTAGACAAGTAGTGCTGGGGTCCCTGTACGCTCCAAATATTGATCAAAAAGCATTTTTAACACGAGTCTCCCGAGCACTTGCTGATTGGTCCCATTTCCCATGGCTGTTAGGCGGTGATTTAAACGCGGTGTTTGACCTATGTCTGGACCGTTCCCATCCTCCCTTACTTAACACTACGGCGAGGGCACAGGCCGAGGCCTTAACACGTTGGGTACAAGGCTGGAATTTAGTGGATGTATGGAGGGCTTTACATGTGAATATGAGAGAATATTCCTTCTACTCTTACCCCCACAAACTACATACACGTTTGGATTACTTTCTATGCTCCCCCGAATTGCCCTCTTCCATCTCCCAATGTGAGTATCTAGGTAAGACTATATCTGACCATAATTCCATAGAGCTATCGTTGAGATGGAGCCGCTCCCCTGCTCCTATTCCAACGTGGAGAATGCAGCCGATGCAATTGGAAGACCAGGTATATCGGGCCGCATTGGCTACGGCTATAGATGGGTATTTTGTGGAGAATGAGGGTACTGCCTCGTCCAGGTCTATAGAGTGGGAGGCCTTCAAGGTGACAGTGCGCGGGGTGGCCATGGGGACTTTGACAGGATCTCGGAGGGAAACGATTAGGGACCTAACAGACTTGGAGAGGGACTTGCAGGCCTTGGAGATAGCGGCTCAGGGGAGCGCTGACGGTGTAGAGCCACTACAGTCCGCCAGGATTCACTATGCTGACTTGCTGGAACGTTTATGCATAATAGATTTTAATGCATACACACTGCGCACCCATTCCGAGGCGGATAGGGCGGGCACATTACTGGCCAGACTGATACGCCCCACGGCGAGTCCTACTCCCATTTTAGCAATAAATACGATTCACACCACGTTGGTTACTTCTCAGGGTGAGATCAATGCTGCGTTTCAGGAATATTATGCCCGTTTATATACCACACCCCCCTTGGATGTCTCGACTCCTATACTCTCCTTCCTGTCCACGGTCCAACTCTCTATAGTTTCGGATGCAAATGCTAAGGACCTGGCAGCTCCGATTACTATAGCAGAGATTTGGGTGGCGTTGAAGGCATTGGCCCGTAACAAAACACCTGGCTCCGACGGTCTCCCGCTGGAGTTTTATTCTACCTTCGCTGATAAGCTGCTCCCTAGGTTGTTGCAATTATACTCTTCCTCGTTGAAAGACGGTGTTTTGCCCCCCACCGCTAGGGAGGCGATAGTCACGTCACTACTGAAACCTGATAAGGAACCGACTGACCTGCTATCTTATAGACCGCTTTCGATTCTTAATACAGAATACAAGATACTCAGCAAGGTATTAGCATCGCGACTACTTCCACTTCTTCCCCAATTGATCCATACGGATCAATGCGGATTTATAACTCAACGCAGCATTTCTTTGAATATCCGCCGTCTTCATGCCCTAATGCACGCGGCGTCGGAAACTTCGCCTCTTGTGGGTGCTTGTCCTTAGACGTGCGACAAGCCTTTGACACCTTAAGCTGGCCCTATATGCTAGCAGTACTGGCTAAATTCGGCTTCCCCCAATCATATTGTAAATGGATTAAACTATTATATACTAATCCCACAGCGCGAGCAAAGACGGGAACAACCATCTCTTCCTCTTACACTATCTCCCGGGGTACACGCCAGGGGTGCCCCCTATCTCCTTTGCTCTTTGTGTTGGCCCTCGAACCTCTTGCGCAATATTTGCGCCAGGTCATGGTCCCTTATGGCATCCCTTTGCGGGGGTGATACATTCGATATCACTCTACGCTGAAGATATGTTGTTATATTTCCGAGACTTAGATGCCAATAAACGCACGATAGCCGCTGTCTTTTCTAGTTTCGGGGAAATTTCTGGTTTGTGTCTTAACGCCTCTAAATCAGTCGCCTTCTCTTTCTATAATACTTATACTTCTCCCGTCTTACAATTTGGTCAGATGCAATTCAGAGTCGAACCCGTCACTTTTAAATATTTAGGGATTAACATATATAGATCTAACGCCGATACTGTAGATGGTAATGTGGTGCGCACCATTAATTCATTACGCTCCCAGATCTCCTTCTGGAATACGTTGCCGTTGACGGTGGCGGGCCGCTTGGCGGTGTCGAAGATGGTTATGTTGCCCCGCCTCCTCTATTACTTTGTGAACCTACCGGTAGTCCTTCCGGCCTGGATTTTTAGAACACTTGACACACTGTTGACATCCTTGATATGGGGGACGGGCAGACACAGATTGGCGTTGGCAAAGTTACAACTTCCTGGTGCTGCGGGGGGTATGGGGGCGCCTGACTTCAAGACGTACTCTATAATGGGACAGTTACAGTGGATGGCGTACTGGTTGGCGGGTAAGAATCTCTTTGAAATTGGTCAATCCCCGGACTTTTTAAAACGGGGAACCCTTCAATCACAATTATGCCCGGACGCACAGAAACTGCGCGATCCTCCTTATTTGCTGCATGTTGCATTACATTATTGGAAACAAGCTCATAAATTAGCAAAAGTGCCATTTCCATATGCTCCGAACATCCCGATCTGTGGGCTGCCCACTAGGCGTGGGATAATTTCGCTGAACCGAATAAGTGGATGGACGCGAGAGGGGGTGGGATCCGTTGGGGACCTCTTCTTAGACGGCCACATGATGCCCCACGAGGAGTTTGTACGTACTTATTCGGTGCCTGGAACCCTGTTTCTCACTCATGTGGCTATCCTACGCTATATTCGGAGTTTCTGGCTCATAGAACAGAGAGAACCTCTAACTTTTCAGTTGCTGAAAGCACTACACATAATGGGGCACGGACGCCACTTGGTGCGCTGGCTATATCGAGGCTTGAGGGACCATTTACACATCCCATTATTGCATCTTAGGCAGAAGTGGGACACGATCTTAGGACGGGAACTGGATGACAGAGAATGGGCCCAAATGTTAGAGCACCCACGGCGAGTCTCACGTAATTGTCGCCTAAAAACGATCCTATTATTCATCTTGCATAAGGCGTACCTCGCCCCGGCAACGATACGAAAGATGTTTCCAACTGCGGCCTCGGTATGTCCACGGTGTAAGGCGTCCGAAGCTACTTTTATTCATATGCTATGGTATTGTCCAGTGCTGCGGGGGTTTTGGTCAGAGGTGGCCCGGGGTCTGGTAGTACTGACAGAACACACACCATGGGACACAATTGAGGCCTGTCTCCTGGGGCTCTTCCCCCTCCCTAGGAAGGCGAAATTGCTACGCCGATTCGCAGGTTTGGCTTTGATGCTAGCCAAACGTATGATCACACAGCGCTGGAAGTCTAATTCAGCGCCTCATGCATACACTTGGCACGACGAGGTGGTCAGGTGGGCGATTGTAGAAAGGGAGGCTTTACAGCGAGAGGAGTATAGGGGGCTGCGAAAACGACCAATTTCTCTGGATTGGGCGCACTTGGTGGAATTGTTTAGGGCTTCCGGGGGGAATGAGTTGGAGGACTCACAGATTACAGTGCTCGGAAGTGGTGCTAATGCCTGATTGCTAATGGCACAATGCTGATGCTCATTTTTTCCTAGTGCCTCTCCTGCCTTTCCCTTCTCTTCTACGCTGCCCCTTTTATCCTTCGCTGCTCTCCCCCCCCTTCTTTGGGGGCCCCCTTCCCCCCCCTCCCTCCCCACTCTCTTTCCCCCTCCCCCGTGCCCCATTCCCCGATGGTGGCAGACCTGACAAGCGCCAGATGTAGGAACATCGGCTCGGTGTTTTGTCTCAGTAGCAGCAAATGGGTTAATTGTTTAGTTTGAGTGTTGTGGGGGTGGGATTTCATGGGTGGGAGTTTAACGGAATACTGCGATTAGTCGATTATCCCTAGGTCTTTATTTGGGGTACGAGTATACAGTTAGTACATTAATACTGCTCAAAATGTTGCACTCTCTGTGGTGTGGTTCTATTCATTGTATGTTAGGCTCCGGGACAGGTGCAGGAACAATGCTGCCTAGTCACTGAAAATGTAACTGAAATGTTTGCTATCGACTGTGTACACATGTATATTCTCTGCAGTATTTAATAAAAAATATTTTAAAAAAATATATATATATTATTAAGTAAGTATATATATTATATTTTATATGTATATGTTTAATTTATTTTAACATTATGTGGCCGATTCCGATCCGGGTCGGAAACCGTACCGACCGACACGGACCTGGAATGGAGACCGACAGACCGACACATTCCGGCACCGTACGACCCGCGCAGTACGATGCAATGCGTGTGAATTACAAGCGACTCGTACGGAACACAAGCCTCACGACCGAACCGTACGGGAAACAGTGATTCGCAAGTAAACGGACCTGGAACCGTACCCACCGACACGCATCAGGAATGGACACGACCGACACGGACCCGGGCTGTACGACCCGCGTAATACGATGCAATCCGTGTAAAACGAGACCGACTCGCACGGAGCACAATCCGGAAGACCGATACGTACAGAAAACAGTGACTACCAAACAGTAGACTCCTTTGCGTCCAACTCGTTCACCAACGAAGAAACACAGCAGAATGACAGTGTGACAGACTCGGATTATCCCGCAAGAGCCACTGGCAGCGCCCGTCCCGGTCAAATGAACGTCTCCATCACGCCCACCAAAACCTAAGGAAAAAAGACCAAAAAAGGACCAAACAAGCAATGACAAAGCCAATAAATAAAAAAATTAAAAAACATGGAAATAAGACACACCCACAACTCCACCTACATAAAGGCCCAAATCCACTCCCATGATCCTTTGCTATTTTCAAACACATGACAGCAGAGGAGACAACTACACTGCACTCTGAGCAACACCCACACCTCACCCACCACACAACATCTACACCATTACCACCTCCTAAACACACTCGCAACAAGCAAGAGAAACTGACACCCACTCACCCTCACTTACACCCTCACACACACATCAACCACCACAACCACCCAGCACCATGCCCCCAAAGAAGAATCCAAAGTTCACAGATAGTGAGTTGGTAGTCCTGGTTGATGAAATAGTCCGAGTAGAGCCACATTTATTTGGAACCTTGGTCCAACAGACCCCCATGTCACAGAAAACAAAGATGTGGGAGAGGATCGTCGACAAGGTGAACGCACAAGCACCTTGCCTGCGCACAAAGGATGACATCCAGAACAGGTATTATGATGTGCGCAGGAGGGTCAAGAAGCTCATAGGCAGAGACCATGCCTTGAGCCAGCACACTGGCAGTGGCCCTCCTGCAAAACCAACATACTTCTCGTCCTGGGAGGAGAAAGTGCGGAACATACTCCCACCGGAGGGCATCCATGGATTAACAGGAATACCAGAGCCCGGTGAGTTCACAACCAATCAAGTCAATATTGTGTGGCAACACACACACACATCACTGCCAAGGGGACATTGAAAACAAGTAGCGTCAGCAAATCCAAAGTAAGCCCGAAAAAATGTAATTCTGCGATGTGTATGCCAGTTACACAAACGCAACAACTGCTATCTCAGAGTAATATCGAACTAGGTCATAACATGTAAAAACCTAACAACAAATACAGCAAGGCATTGGCCCTAAACACCAACAAACACTGTCAGCCATCTTGCCAGCACTGTTACACCACCTCACAGGGAAGCTGAGTCACAGGAAGAAAGGTCAGGGATGCTGGGAGGGTGGGTGTAGCCAAAAGCTTGATGGGAGTTGTAGTCACAGACACCAGACCCCCTCACACATGGTCCATCAAGTCCACCCTGAACTATGTTCACCTCACAGGGAGTGGGAAAGTACTGCCAAGATGGCTGATGCTGGGCTCTGCTGTGGGGAGCACATGGCCCTGTTGGGAGTACTGCTCATACAAACACCAGGACACCCCTGTCAGCCATCTTGACAGCACTGTTACACCACCTCACAGGGAAGCTGAGTCACAGGAAGGAAGGTCAGGGATGCTGGGAGGGTGGTTGTAGCCAAAAGCTTGATGGGAGTTGTAGTCACAGACACTAGACCCCCTCGCACATGGTCCATCAAGTCCACCCTGAACTATGTTCACCTCACAGGGAGTGGGAAAGTACTGCTAAGATGGCTGACGCTGGGCCCTGCTGTGGGGAGCACAAGGCCCTGTTGGGAGTACTGCTCATACAAACACCAGGACACCCCTGTCAGCCATCTTGACAGCACTGTTACACCACCTCACAGGGAAGCTGAGTCACAGGAAGGAAGGTCAGGGATGCTGGGAAGGTGGGTGTATCAGATAGCATGATGGGAGTCGTAGTCACAGCCAATACTCCTCCTCCCACATGGCCCATCAAGCCCACCCTGAACCATGCTCACCCGACAGGGAGTGGGAAAGTACTGCCAAGATGGCTGACGCTGGGCTCTGCTGTGGGGAGCACAAGGCCCTGTTGGGAGTACTGCTCATACAAACACCAGGACACCACTGTCAGCCATCTTGCCAGCACTGTTACACCACCTCACAGGGAAGCTGAGTCACAGGAAGGAAGGTCAGGGATGCAGGGAAGGTGGGTGTATCAGATAGCATGATGGGAGTCGTAGTCACAGCCAATACTCCTCCTCCCACATGGCCCATCAAGCCCACCCTGAACCATGCTCACCCCACAGGGAGTGGGAAAGTACTGCCAAGATGGCTGACGCTGGGCCCTGCTGTGGGGACCACAAGGCCCTGCTGGGACTTGTGCTCCAACAAACCACAGGACACCATTGCCTGACATCCAGAACTTTAACTTGGATTCCCTGCAATGGAAGCATCCTACAGGGGGGATTAGCTGGCCCCTGTGGGAGAAGGTGGGTCTGCAAGAACACCAAATACCAGCAATCCTGCAAATACACACACCTCCACAGCAGGAACAAATACACCCCTTGGGACCACTCACACAAAAAGTAAATGCCCAGGCGAGATGCCTGACACATTGGCCAGACGTATGAATTGGCTGCAAGTCACACCAATGTACTTTCCCCCTCAAACCCCATCACACTGACAGCCATCGCAACTGTATGTATCCTCTCACTGTCTGGGCCTGCAGTGTGGCAGGGGTGCCCCTTGGCCTGGTTGTGAAGGTGAGTGCCCTCTATGACAATTGGGGAGGAGTAGGCATAGCACATACCAAAAGCCACACCCCAAACCACATATACACCATTCACAGGTGACACATGATAGTGAATGGAATGGCCACAGCAACATAGCTGACACCGTAGCATGGTGTCATTTACACAAGGCACTGTGGTGATCTGCATTCCACTCCTACATCGTGCAGCGTTGATTGCATCCCTCACACAACACTCCGATCACTGTCATTGACACTTGCAACACAAGGAGTAACCTGGCCTGGACAGGAGTAGGCTTACAACTCACAGCAGCATACGTCAAACACACAAACCTCTGGCCCTCTCTCATGAGCATGGGATAGTCTGCGATCTGCCATTGTAAATACCCCTTACCATGGAGGACATTGACCACATAAATGACATCATCACGCACAGAACTCTGCCCCAACATCATCAGCTACGGATAACATCATCCAATGTGTGAAATGATATGTGAACTAGGGACACACACAACAAAATAGTATCTCCACAGTGAATGCAGCCATACCGTACTGTGACCATGTTGTTCAGACACAACAATGTTACTCACAAATACAAGCACAAATGCCAGCACACAACGTCCAAACGTGCTACACATTGCAAGTGGAAGTGCATGTATGTCATTGTTCAAGTACGGATGTTGAGAGGAGGGACACACCTGTGTCAGGCACATGAGGGCACATGAGTAGCAATGCCTATGTACAGTCAAACAATCATGAAATGAGATGTTCATGCACACAGCCCTACGTGCCCATCAAAATGCCCAAGCATCAAATGACATTGTGCTAAACCAAAATAGACACCCGTCACTGACAATGTAGGACAATGCAGGACAATGCAATGTAAATACACTCATCATGATGTGCAGTGGCAACTAATGTGTGTGAACCGTTGATGTGTGCAGAAACATTACATACATTGTGTGTCTCTTACACCCACAGGGGATGCTGGGGACCCAGCAAGAACAGAAGACGAATCCCAGCCCCAGACTCGGGATGACCCTGACCTCTCCGGTGTGGATGCCTCTATGTCCTCTTCGGATGAGGATGAACAACCTGGCACCTCCGGTGTGGCCCCGCTCCCATCCCCAGCAGCTGCAACATCAGCACACCCTGCCACCACTCCTGGACCACCTGCAAACACCTCAATCCCCCCTGCCAACACAGCCAGACCAAGGCAACAGGACAATGATGGCACAGGTACACAGGGCACCCAGGAGCTGACGGACAACAACAGCAGTGCCAACACAGACAGGGGCCCAGTGCCGCCTGTGGCTGCCAGGGCAGGTCCTGCCCGTGTGGGCAGGGGTGGTGTGAGGGTGGTCAGGGTGAGGCCACGGCCTGCAGATGGGGCTGGACTGCAGGAAGATCCGGAGTTGGGACGCTTCATCGATGCGTACCAGGAAAGCACCAGAGGATTTGGCCAGGTTGTGGGGATCCTCAGGGACATGCAACAGCAGCATGCTGCACATCATGCCAGAATGGACTCCCACATGACCCGGATGGAGTCCAAAATGGACACAATTGATGAACTCACGGCCGTGCATAGGGACATACTGACATGCCTCCGCCAGATAGCCAACAAAATGACCACACCTCCCTGTGTGCCCACTACATCAGTTGCCACTACATCAGCAACTGCCACAGGGAGGGAGGTGGACTCTGGCGGAGACTCTCCTGCACCGCAGCAGCCTGCACTTGAGGGTCCCTTTGAGAAGAAGAAGAGGGGTAGGCCGAAGAAGGACAAGTAAGAGGCAGATGGCCATGCATACCCACCAGGACGTGACTACCTGTTCTAGACATCATCCAATCTGTGCAAAGCGTCCACCTTGTTGACTGTCGCTAAACTCCCACACATGTGATGGAGGGTCTAAGTTGGACCAATGTTCCAAAGGACTGTGGACTTTACTCTAGAAATTTCATCAATCAACACTACCAACTGCACTGTGAGCTTTGGATTCCTATTTCACTGTACAGCACATTCACTTACGTATAACTTACAAACACATGCATGTAAATAAATTCACTATAACACAATACATGCCTCTGTTGTGACTGAAACTTGGTTTGTGTTATTGAGAGGATGACCTGTGAAAAGATGTCTGTGCATGTGAACTACTACAGCTATGTAAACAGTCATGTGAGTCATGGTGATGTGACACATATGAGGTAGACACCCGACTACGTCAACACAACACATACCCATCTTGCTCATCGTCCTAACTTATGTGAACAGAGAATGCAGTGGGATGCATATACACAACACCCTTCTTGAGTCTGTGGCAAGATGCCCACAGGTACAGCATGCAAATGAATGTTGGATGTGTGGAGACCGACAACGCACAACCCAAAGTGAAGCACAGGTTGATTACACATTTGCAACATGTTGATGCCACCACAGATGCAAGGTAATCCCACGTGACAGTGGCCACACAGTCACCAAGTGTGGAATAATTAAAGTCCAGGGGTGTGTGGCACATCACTTGTTGGTAGACGACTACTTCCACCCTGGAACTGGATTCTGGGAGTCGGGGGTCAGAGTTGACCAAACAGCCAAAGTACCCTGTGAAGGACAGAAGAACACGATAGAACAGCAATACACATGCCCGAAACATGTCACAAGATACCCACACAAAACCACGTAATCATGTCAACACTGTTGAGGAGTACAGACTACCTGAAAGGACACATCACTGCACGCATCCAGTCAAGTAGCACACAGCCACACTCACACAGCAACTGAGCACCACCAACACATATCAGGCAAACACAATACATTGACAAAACATCCCTGTATACTCACATTCAGGCGAAAAAGTTGTTGATGAGCTGTGTGCGGACATCACCCTCATCATCATCATCACTGGCATCGTGGCCCAGCCTGGCCTGGGCCACGATGATGATGATGATGATGTTGTTGGTCATCATCATCCGGGATGAGAGGCAACTCCTTCCTCACTGCCAGGTGGTGTAACATGCAGCAGACTATGGTGATTTTGCACACCTTAGCAGGTGCATATGGGAGGGCCCCTCCTGTCTTGTCCAGGCAGCGGAAGCGGCTTTTCAGGAGACCCAATGTCCGCTCGATCACTCTCCTGGTCCGACCATGTGCCTCATTGTAGCGCATCTCTGCTGGTGTCACAGGGTTCCTGAGGGGTGTCAGCAACCACGGCATGTTGGGGTATCTGGAGTCACCTACATACAGACAATTGCACATTAGCTGAGTTTGAAAACAGCGTGGAAAACAACATTGCCAAACACACACAATGTCAAACAGTCAGTACACACCGACAAGCCAGGCACGCTGGTTCTGCATCTGTGCCATCATCCTCGGGATGCGACTAATCCTCATGATGTACGCATCGTGCGCAGAACTGGGGAATCGTGCACACACATGTGAAATAGACATGTCCGCCAGACATACCACCAGAGCATTAATTGAATGGAAATGTTTCCTGTTCCGGTATGGCAGCTCATGTGCCTATGGTGGTACCAAAGCCACATGTGTCCCATCAATGGAGCCGATGACATGTGGCATCCTTCCCAGTGCATATAAGTCACTCTTGATGTCAGTGAGTTGTTGTGGGTTAGGGAACTGGATGTAGAGGTTCAGGAAAGTTAACATTGCCTCCAACACATCGCGAAGCACACGGCTGAACATAGTCTGTGACATCCCACCAGCAGACGCCACAGTGTATTGAAAGGTACCGGTGGCAAAGAAGTGTAGGGCTGCCATCACCTTCACCTTGGGGGTCAGCGCTGTAGGGTATGTCCGGCCAGGTTGCAAATGTGGGGCCAACTGCTCCGCCAAATACTCAATCAGTGGCCTGGTGAAGCGGTACCGTCGGATGCAGTCACGTTCAACCATGGTAGCAAGGTCAGGGAACGGTCTATGGACAGCTGGTCTCCTGCAGTACATAGGTGAGCAAAGAAAGATAGTAAGTTCCCCTACCTATGTGGCACTGACCATGCTAAGTGTCACATGATACATCATAAAAAGACACAAGTGCTTTATGTGTGTGCTGTTGTGTATGGACACATATGTCACCTACATGCCCATCATCTCACATCTCATCTCAACATGTGTACACAACAAGTTCCATGTTGTGCTGTGTCAACTCAATGGGCTGTGTCACAGTACATCTGTACTGATGTCACATACCAAACACACACCACAGTGACAAGTGAGGACAGATGTCTTCCCTGCATCACAGCTCCTTGACAGGCAGATACTCAGGGACCTTGTATTGCCACACGGACACTGGCATGATGTGGCGTATCATGTACAAGCCACTACACGCCCATGACTCCCACAGGAAGTGGCCCCTGATGTCTCTGCAGGACTTACATGGACATCTGTGACACACAGACACAACATCAATGTGCATGCACAAACCACATGGATGTGGAGACTGTTTACCATTGGGCACATGGAATCTAAGACATCTGAAACACAATATGCGCACAGACTGTGGATGTACATCACAATTGTGGCACTGGAACACCCTGTGACACACATACCATCCCACCTAAGAGTCAGTGTGTATGTAACATGTCATACACAAAGTCCCCCTGGAACTGTGTACATGCCTCAAGCTCTGAACTGTACAGTTGTCTATTACAGTGGTAATGTGCACAAACACACAAAGGAAGCTGTCCCCATGAACCCTTGCACAGTCTGGGAGTGGCTGCCACAAAGTGCTACACAACAAATCATATGTTGACCCCCATACACACACAGGTAATGCAGCCTTACATGCCTTTGGATACACTGTGTTGATCAAAAGGAAGGGACAGGGGGCTTTTTAAGGAGGTCCAGCATAAGAGCCCCAGGACACGGTTTAAACAAAAGAGTTATGCTGTTCCTACAAGATGTGAGCCAAAACCAAGGAAGAGGAGAACAACTGGACCCTGATGGTTCACAGTTGGGAATCCATTTGATTGGATTATATTGCCCTCACACACCTTCTCAGGTGTCATGCTTCATCATCGGGCTGCTCCTCGTCGGGTCGGCAGGTGCAATACCCGACGGGCTCCCTATAGTAGGGACACTTTCTCGGAGATCTTTTTCCAATTGCCGATAGGTGAGGTGGGGGTGAGGGCGCTAGTGTGTGTAGATGAGGGTGTGAGTAAGTGAGTCTAAAATAGGGTTTGGAGTACTTCCGACAACAATTTTAATCAAGGGGTCTCCTACCCTAACTAAAAACAAGAACTATAAGGCGCTGTGCTGAGTATTATGTCTCAGATCGTGGTGCTCTTATAGATGGTAGGTCAACATGTTTCACGCCTCTTGGATATTCTGTGGGCGATTCGTCAGGACCGGGGTGAAATTCTATCTACAACTTAAAACCGATGACGTGGTTGCACACTCACATCACCATATGACTCAGTAGTCAGATACCTGGTAGTACTGGAACTACCTGTGGACAGAGAGAACAAAGTGCATCAATTTGACATCATTGAATAGCTGTCGTCTCACATCTTCCCTGTGAATGGTGGCCCTCAATACTTTTGGTGAGTATGAACCACAATTTGTTAAAATCAGAGTTAGTTAAAAATAGATTGTCACACCGTGAGTAACCGAGGTGAATAAATGTGGACTTCACCTCTTGTGGCACACAGTGACGTCGCAGAGAGACTAACAACACTCACCGCAAATTCAAGGAATGTCCAGGTATCACAGTACCCGGTAGGTTCACACACGAGGAGTTCCTCATGTGCTAAGGTAGTCAAGGAGAAAGCATAGAGATCATGGAGTTAATCGCAAACAGTACAGTAATTAACATCAGCCATCCCACAGGTATTCGTACTCACGCTCCATCTCTGTCTAAATGACTGTATGATGACGATCAATGTATTTAAATACTCATCAAGGGTTACTAAGCTGTGCATTAAAATCCAATGGTTAAAACCTGGGCAGCGTTATGCCTATCTTAGCTGAGAGTTAATCGCTAGCGTATCAATGTATAGATGTCAATTCGGTTGTTAGCGAGAAGGATTCACGCATTCTATATGACGCTGCTTATATCATGAGCGGGTAATCACAAGGCAACGGCCCGTAATGCATTACTGTCTTTAGCGTTACTCGGTGGCGTATACATGCGTGATTACCGGCTATTCGTGAAGGGCATTCTCGTGTTCTGTGTTTCAATTAGTAAGCGGGTAATCACACAGCAATAACCCGGAATGTTTCTTATACCATGTGTTCTATCGCGCACATCCATTCACACATATTCAGACTCAAGGTGTGTATATGATCGCCTGTCATGTGGGTGGTGCGCGTTCCCAAACCCAATTACTCACTTGTATGCCTTTAGCACGTCGTCTATACACCTACCCACTGCTACCGGGACCGGGTGGTGGGGCCATGTCGGCTTACGGAGTATTTATGACCGTATCCGGTAGGCGGGGCAGAGTGTGTCAGTTACGATGTCTAGTGCGCCAGGCATTGTCTCGGGGGCCATGTTGGGAAGAAATTATCTTCAAGTATGAGGAACGGCGGACATCTTAGAGTGGTGTTTTCAGAGATGTCTCAAATAGTGTGTGTATAATGTATCTATATCAGTAAGAGTTCAGATTAAACAGCTATCAGGAGGCTGGAGTTAGTTCATTGATGCACTCCAAGGTATCTCATCATTGAGTCCCCTGGTGTCTGTGGATAATCGATGTACCCATCTCTGTTCTTTCTGAAATAGTGCGTTTTTGGTAATCTTGGGGAATGTTTCAAGTACCACCCATTTTAAGGTATCTGGCGAGTGGTGCTTTTCAATGAAGTGTGAGCACATTTTTGTATTAGTCTTTAGACAACGAATATTGCTCCGATGTTCAGTGATGCGTATCTTAATCGGTCGGGTCGTCATCCCTATGTAATGTAATCCGCAGGGACAAGTAATCATATATATGCAGTTTGGCGTGTTACAATTGGTTGTGCCCTCAGTTCCCAGGTGAAGGCATTAGAGAAAGTAATGATCTTGTGTACGGAAGTGAAAGAGCATGCAGTGCATGCCCCACAGGGGTAGTGGCCCTTAACCGGTGGTAGATCCCATAAGGTCCTTTGTAAAACTGGTGTTACTGTCTTGGGTCTAGTGTGTGTCAGCATCTCTTTTAAATTGCGTGAGCGTTTAAAAGGGAAGCGTGGTAAATCTAGATTCATGGTACCCGTGTTCAATATGGCCCAGTGTTTCTTCACCACTTTACTGAGTGTGTTGGACGCAGGTGTAAAGGTGGTGACACAGGTGAGTATATCATCAGTGGTTTTCTCTTTCTGTTCTAAAAGCGCTTCACGATTGTTGTTCCTCGCTCTCTTCCTACTGAGAGCAACATTTCGTGAAGGGTACTGTCGTGCTTTTAGTCTTGTGGCCAGTGCTTCTGACTCCAGTTTGGAAGAGAGCGAGGAACAACAATCGTGAAGCGCTTTTAGAACAGAAAGACCACGTCATCGGTTTTAAGTTGTAGATAGAATTTCACCCCGGTCCTGACGAATTGCCCACAGAATATCCAAGAGGCGTGAAACATGTTGACCTACCATCTATAAGAGCACCACGATCTGAGACATAATACTCAGCACAGCGCCTTATAGTTCTTGTTTTTAGTTAGGGTAGGAGACCCCTTGATTAAAATTGTTGTCGGAAGTACTCCAAACCCTATTTTAGACTCACTTACTCACACCCTCATCTACACACACTAGCGCCCTCACCCCCACCTCACCCATCGGCAATTGGAAAAAGATCTCCGAGAAAGTGCCCCTACTATAGGGAGCCCGTCGGGTATTGCACCTGCCGACCCGACGAGGAGCAGCCCGATGATGAAGCATGACACCTGAGAAGGTGTGTGAGGGCAATATAATCCAATCAAATGGATTCCCAACTGTGAACCATCAGGGTCCAGTTGTTCTCCTCTTCCTTGGTTTTGGCACACATCTTGTAGGAACAGCATAACTCTTTTGTTTAAACTTTGGATACACTGTGTCACAGGCTGTGGTGTTGTAGGTGTGCACCTGAGTCCCTGGCAAGTAACAGTGGGTGGCATCCGTTAGCCAGTGACACCAACAGTGGCAGACGCGGGTGACTTCAGGAAAGACGCGTAGTACAGTACCAGACTGATCCGTGCGCATGCCTGGCCCATTGATTGTAATGGGGAGAGACGCAGGTGACTTTATCACAGACGCGTTGTACACTTCAGGACCGATCCGTGCGCATGCCTGGACCATAGATTGTAATGGGGAGAGACGCGGGTGACTTTATCACAGACGTGTCGTACACTTCGGGACCGATCCGTGCGCATGCCTGGACCATAGATTGTAATGAGGAGAGACGCGGGTGACTTTATCACAGACGCGTCGTACACTTCGGGACCGATTCGTGCGCATGCCTGGACCATAGATTGTAATGGGGAGAAACGCGGGTGAGTTTTCAAAAGACGCGTCGTACACCCAGGGACCGAGCCGTGCGTACGCATTGGCTACTGACTATCATGGATACGGGTGCGTGTTGTTTTTCAAAATACGCGTTATACAGTTAGGTACCGAGCCCTGTGCACGTATTGGCTATGGCCTGTCATGGAGACGGACGCGGATTCGAAACTTGTACGAATCGTGAGCCGAAAATTCAGTTGGCTCACTACAACAATGTTGCAATTTCAATGGTCTTCTGAAGTTGAAATTTTAAACGATGCGGAAGGCGTGTACGACTTGTGCAATTCCATGGATTGGCCAGATTCATTAGATGCAAACGTGTCGGACCTATTGCATTGTACGCATGGGACAGATTCTGACTCTGCAGCACAGATATAAGGCTGTCTGTGGCCCTGAGAGATCACTTGCCTGCACTACATGCTACAGATTGACATCTCTCTGCTACCCCTGCTGCTGTCTCTGCATCCTCTGGCTTCAAGAATGGCACGTACTGTGGAGAGGGCCCCAGCCTTCACAGAGGAGGAGAACCAGGCCCTGCTGGACAGCCTCCTTCCAAAGTACAATTGCAAAAACAACAGTTGATGGACAGAATGCAGAACAATGTCATACATTCACCCCAGTACAGTGATCTGGGACTAAATCCATCGTTTTTTTGCTCACCATGCCATTTCAGTTTGAACCCAGCCATATGCAAATCAGTCTTGACCCTGTGCCTCATGGGAACAGTCCAGCCCGAACTGCCAAGCCAGGTCCTCCCTGGACTGGAAACAAGCATCCTAGGACCGGTTTCGGGGTTTCACCCCTCTTCAGCCAGGATAGCTTGATTCCAGTGGCATGGAGAGCACGGGACCCACGTCTGGGCATACCCGTCCCACTCGGGTGACAATTGCAAAAACAACAGTTGATGGACAGAATGCAGAACAATGTCATACATTCACCCCAGTACAGTGATCTGGGCCTAAATCCATCGTTTTTTGCTCACCATGCCATTCCAGTTTGAACCCAGCCATATGCAAATCAGTCTTGACCCTGTGCCTCATGGGAACAGTCCAGCCCGAACTGCCAAGCCAGGTCCTCCCTGGACTGGAAACAAGCATCCTAGGACCGGTTTCGGGGTTTCACCCTCTTCAGCCAGGATAGCTTGATTCCAGTGGCATGGAGAGCACGGGACCCACGTCTGGGCATACCCGTCCCACTCGGGTGACAATTGCAAAAACAACAGTTGATGGACAGAATGCAGAACAATGTCATACATTCACCCCAGTACAGTGATCTGGGCCTAAATCCATCGTTTTTTGCTCACCATGCCATTCCAGTTTGAACCCAGCCATATGCAAATCAGTCTTGACCCTGTGCCTCATGGGAACAGTCCAGCCCGAACTGCCAAGCCAGGTCCTCCCTGGACTGGAAACAAGCATCCTAGGACCGGTTTCGGGGTTTCACCCCTCTTCAGCCAGGATAGCTTGATTCCAGTGGCATGGAGAGCACGGGACCCACGTCTGGGCATACCCGTCCCACTCGGGTGACAATTGCAAAAACAACAGTTGATGGACAGAATGCAGAACAATGTCATACATTCACCCCAGTACAGTGATCTGGGCCTAAATCCATCGTTTTTTGCTCACCATGCCATTCCAGTTTGAACCCAGCCATATGCAAATCAGTCTTGACCCTGTGCCTCATGGGAACAGTCCAGCCCGAACTGCCAAGCCAGGTCCTCCCTGGACTGGAAACAAGCATCCTAGGACCGGTTTCGGGGTTTCACCCCTCTTCAGCCAGGATAGCTTGATTCCAGTGGCATGGAGAGCACGGGACCCACGTCTGGGCATACCCGTCCCACTCGGGTGACAATTGCAAAAACAACAGTTGATGGACAGAATGCAGAACAATGTCATACATTCACCCCAGTACAGTGATCTGGGCCTAAATCCATCGTTTTTTGCTCACCATGCCATTCCAGTTTGAACCCAGCCATATGCAAATCAGTCTTGACCCTGTGCCTCATGGGAACAGTCCAGCCCGAACTGCCAAGCCAGGTCCTCCCTGGACTGGAAACAAGCATCCTAGGACCGGTTTCGGGTTTCACCCTCTTCAGCCAGGATAGCTTGATTCCAGTGGCATGGAGAGCACGGGACCCACGTCTGGGCATACCCGTCCCACTCGGGTGACAATTGCAAAAACAACAGTTGATGGACAGAATGCAGAACAATGTCATACATTCACCCCAGTACAGTGATCTGGGCCTAAATCCATCGTTTTTTGCTCACCATGCCATTCCAGTTTGAACCCAGCCATATGCAAATCAGTCTTGACCCTGTGCCTCATGGGAACAGTCCAGCCCGAACTGCCAAGCCAGGTCCTCCCTGGACTGGAAACAAGCATCCTAGGACCGGTTTCGGGGTTTCACCCCTCTTCAGCCAGGATAGCTTGATTCCAGTGGCATGGAGAGCACGGGACCCACGTCTGGGCATACCCGTCCCACTCGGGTGACAATTGCAAAAACAACAGTTGATGGACAGAATGCAGAACAATGACATACATTCACCCCAGTACAGTGATCTGGGCCTAAATCCATCGTTTTTTTGCTCACCATGCCATTCCAGTTTGAACCCAGCCATATGCAAATCAGTCTTGACCCTGTGCCTCATGGGAACAGTCCAGCCCGAACTGCCAAGCCAGGTCCTCCCTGGACTGGAAACAAGCATCCTAGGACCGGTTTCGGGGTTTCACCCCTCTTCAGCCAGGATAGCTTGATTCCAGTGGCATGGAGAGCACGGGACCCACGTCTGGGCATACCCGTCCCACTCGGGTGACAATTGCAAAAACAACAGTTGGCTGAAGAAGGGTGATGCCCTGAAACCGGTCCCAGGATGCTTGTTTCCGGTCCAGGAAGGACCTGGCTTGGCAGTTCGGGCTGGACTGTTCCCACAAGGAACAGGGTCAAGACTGATTTGCATATGGCTGGGTCCAAACTGGGGTGGTGTGGTGAACAAAAGAATGATGGATTAAACCCAGATCCTTGTGACTGGGGGTGAATGTTTGCATTGTCCAGCATTCCGTCCATCAACTGTTTCTTTTGCATATGTCGCCCTAAGTGGGAAGGGTATGCCCAGACGTGGGTCCCGTGCTCACTACACCACTGGATTCAAGCTAGCCTGGCTGAAGAAGGGTGATGCCCTGAAACCGGTCCCAGGATGCTTGTTTCCGGTCCAGGAAGGACCTGGCTTGGCAGTTCGGGCTGGACTGTTCCCACAAGGAACAGGGTCAAGACTGATTTGCATATGGCTGGGTCCAAACTGGGGTGGTGTGGTGAACAAAAGAATGATGGATTAAACCCAGATCCTTGTGACTGGGGGTGAATGTTTGCATTGTCCAGCATTCCGTCCATCAACTGTTTCTTTTGCATATGTCGCCCTAAGTGGGAAGGGTATGCCCAGACGTGGGTCCCGTGCTCACTACACCACTGGATTCAAGCTAGCCTGGCTGAAGAAGGGTGATGCCCTGAAACCGGTCCCAGGATGCTTGTTTCCGGTCCAGGAAGGACCTGGCTTGGCAGTTCGGGCTGGACTGTTCCCACAAGGAACAGGGTCAAGACTGATTTGCATATGGCTGGGTCCAAACTGGGGTGGTGTGGTGAACTAAAGAATGATGGATTAAACCCAGATCCTTGTGACTGGGGGTGAATGATTGCATTGTCCAGCATTCCGTCCATCAACTGTTTCTTTTGCATATGTCGCCCTAAGTGGGAAGGGTATGCCCAGACGTGGGTCCCGTGCTCACTACACCACTGGATTCAAGCTAGCCTGGCTGAAGAAGGGTGATGCCCTGAAACCGGTCCCAGGATGCTTGTTTCCGGTCCAGGAAGGACCTGGCTTGGCAGTTCGGGCTGGACTGTTCCCACAAGGAACAGGGTCAAGACTGATTTGCATATGGCTGGGTCCAAACTGGGGTGGTGTGGTGAACAAAAGAATGATGGATTAAACCCAGATCCTTGTGACTGGGGGTGAATGTTTGCATTGTCCAGCATTCCGTCCATCAACTGTTTCTTTTGCATATGTCGCCCTAAGTGGGAAGGGTATGCCCAGACGTGGGTCCCGTGCTCACTACACCACTGGATTCAAGCTAGCCTGGCTGAAGAAGGGTGATGCCCTGAAACCGGTCCCAGGATGCTTGTTTCCGGTCCAGGAAGGACCTGGCTTGGCAGTTCGGGCTGGACTGTTCCCACAAGGAACAGGGTCCAGACTGATTTGCATATGGCTGGGTCCAAACTGGGGTGGTGTGGTGAACAAAAGAATGATGGATTAAACCCACATCCTTGTGACTGGGGGTGAATGTTTGCATTGTCCAGCATTCCGTCCATCAACTGTTTCTTTTGCATATGTCGCCCTAAGTGGGAAGGGTATGCCCAGACGTGGGTCCCGTGCTCACTACACCACTGGATTCAAGCTAGCCTGGCTGAAGAAGGGTGATGCCCTGAAACCGGTCCCAGGATGCTTGTTTCCGGTCCAGGAAGGACATGGCTTGGCAGTTCGGGCTGGACTGTTCCCACAAGGAACAGGGTCAAGACTGATTTGCATATGGCTGGGTCCAAACTGGTGTGGTGAACAAAAGAATGATGGATTAAACCCAGATCCTTGTGACTGGGGGTGAATGTTTGCATTGTCCAGCATTCCGTCCATCAACTGTTTCTTTTGCATATGTCGCCCTAAGTGGAAAGGGTATGCCCAGACGTGGGTCCCGTGCTCACTACACCACTGGATTCAAGCTAGCCTGGCTGAAGAAGGGTGATGCCCTGAAACCGGTCCCAGGATGCTTGTTTCCGGTCCAGGAAGGACCTGGCTTGGCAGTTCGGGCTGGACTGTTCCCACAAGGAACAGGGTCAAGACTGATTTGCATATGGCTGGGTCCAAACTGGGGTGGTGTGGTGAACAAAAGAATGATGGATTAAACCCAGATCCTTGTGACTGGGGGTGAATGTTTGCATTGTCCAGCATTCCGTCCATCAACTGTTTCTTTTGCATATGTCGCCCTAAGTGGGAAGGGTATGCCCAGACGTGGGTCCCGTGCTCACTACACCACTGGATTCAAGCTAGCCTGGCTGAAGAAGGGTGATGCCCTGAAACCGGTCCCAGGATGCTTGTTTCCGGTCCAGGAAGGACCTGGCTTGGCAGTTCGGGCTGGACTGTTCCCACAAGGAACAGGGTCAAGACTGATTTGCATATGGCTGTGTCCAAACTGGGGTGGTGTGGTGAACAAAAGAATGATGGATTAAACCCAGATCCTTGTGACTGGGGGTGAATGTTTGCATTGTCCAGCATTCCGTCCATCAACTGTTTCTTTTGCATATGTCGCCCTAAGTGGGAAGGGTATGCCCAGACGTGGGTCCCGTGCTCACTACACCACTGGAGTCAAGCTAGCCTGGCTGAAGAAGGGTGATGCCCTGAAACCGGTCCCAGGATGCTTGTTTCCGGTCCAGGAAGGACCTGGCTTGGCAGTTCGGGCTGGACTGTTCCCACAAGGAACAGGGTCAAGACTGATTTGCATATGGCTGGGTCCAAACTGGGGTGGTGTGGTGAACAAAAGAATGATGGATTAAACCCAGATCCTTGTGACTGGGGGTGAATGTTTGCATTGTCCAGCATTCCGTCCATCAACTGTTTCTTTTGCATCCTTCCACAGTACAGCAAGCTGTATGGGAAACCAGGAGAGCAGGTGAGTGTGCAAACCACATCCTTTCTCATTGTGCATGTTGTCTGACTAGCAGTACTAGCATTGTGTACACCAGTGGCTAGCATGCTCACTGAGTAGTTGTCACCCCCAAAGTGTGTAGTTACATGTACTGAACAGGTACTGTGCTGACAGAGTGCAAATTGAGTAGTTTGTCATTCCCAGGCAATGTTTGCATGTTGTAACTGCTGGACAACTGTCCATTACCATGGTTGCACTACCTGTGTACATCTTGTGCCCCTGTGATAGTGACATGTATTTCCAACTGAGTGATGCACAAATATGTTGCATGTGTAGTGATGCTCTTCTAACTTTGTCATCCTCACAGGTTGATGCCTATCAGAAGCAGGATATCTGGCTGACCATCGCCCGGGCAGTACGATCTGTGGGGGTCTACAGGCGCCGCATCTGCAACTGCCAGAAGAGGTGGCAGGACCTTCGTGGCTGGACCCGGCGGATCGCAAGAGTCCAGCTGAAGCTGTCGCCTCCTCGCAGGAGGGGCGGACGACGGCCCCTGACACCCCACATGCTCCGGATTCTGGCGGTGGTCTTCCCTGACCTGGATGGGCAGTTGAAGGCCGGACAGCAGCAAGGAGGGGGTAAGTGCTAGCCTTTTATGTGACCTTTGTCTCACATGCTGTTTGCACTCCTTTAGGCTGGTTACACTACCACAGTGCGTCTGTCTGCTACAACAAGAGTCATGTTCCTCAATTGTGTTATGCCCCATCCTCATCTGATACACAGGTGTGGCCCTTTCAGTCTGTGACTTCTGTCACTTGGGTTCTGTGGCCTTCCTGTTAACTTCCTGTTAACTACGGTTAAAGTTGGGGACAGTATCTGCTACAGGGACTTTGTTGTGGGCTTCATTGTCTGGGTCAATTGGTTACACATTTTGCAAAATCTGACATGTACTGTGTGTAGTCCATTTATATGTGTCCAACTGCTGATCTGACTCACCACATGTGTCTGGGGTATTTACAACACACCCATGCAGCAGGTGAGACCAATGTTGGACCCACAGAAGAATGTACATCATGTTTGTCACACATGCATAGCCACCTGCCTAGTGTTCAGGGTAATCCCATGTTGCACAGGGACCAGGACAGGTATACCCTCTCCGGCAATAATTAGCATTCTGCTCTCCTACTCCTGTGTGTCATCCAACATGTTGGACATTGTGTAATGTGCACTCAGGTGTCTGCCTCTGTGTCATTGTGGACTGGCCTAGCTTTTCGGACTACTGGAGTGTGACACAGTCTGGGGTGTGCAGCCATCTGAGATGTGGCTGTTGAATCTGCACATGGGGTAAAACATAGGTGTATCATGACTTGAGTGTGCCCAATGGTCATTTCAACATTCAAGTGCAAGCAGCTCATTATCATTCTCATCAGCCTGTGATGTGTACATGTGTACAGAGTTGTGTTTGCACTTACTCAGATGTCACATGTGAATGACGTGGGTGCATCAGAGTCCTAATGATGTGGGTAGCAGGGGGTGAACATGTGCACTTGACAGCTACCGAGCTTGCATTCCCAAAACATCCATGATGGTGGCACAGTGCAGACTGCTGTTTTTGGTATGCACTGCCCCTGTGACAGGAGCCAGTGATGACTGATTTGCCAAACATGGCTGTGCCATGGCATACCACTTGCAAAGGTGTATCCTGCAGTATTGTGAGATGTAATGCATGCACCCCATTGTAACATTGACTATCAATCTTAACTCTTGGAAGTTGGACAACGGTCTATGTGGTGCATGTGTGCACACATGATTGTTCCCATCCTACATGCACAACATAGATGGCTCCATGGATATGAGGGATATGAGGGGCATGGTTGAGTGGCAGGCCGACAAGTGGCTAGTTCAAATATGTGTCAGCACTTTTTGCAATGTTTAGCAACTGATGCCAAGGCTTGATCTGTAATGTGCTGTACTTACTGTGGTATGTCAGGTCAATACAGGTGACTGATGTGGATCTGTTTTTCATGATTGTTTGCAGATACATCTACGGCCACAGGAGGAGACAGCTACACGGACCAGGAGGAGCCGCAGAGCCAGACTGGGTCAGCTGCCGAGGAGTCGGAGGAACCCAGTGGCACGGAAGGTGAGGGGAGCCACACCGAGGAGACCTCAGCGCCATCCACCTCAGCTGAGGAACACAGCAGCTCGGATGATGACTCCCTTGTGGAGGCGGGTGTCAGCAGCCACCAGACACCAGCAAGCAAGTCTGTCCCCGCCACCACCACCACCATCACCACCCTCCCATCTGCTCCCATCCCTGAGGTCCGTGGAGGGTCCCGTGTTGGGGCCCATGTCTCCTTTGTGCCAGGCACCGCACCTCCTGCCCCTGTCTCCCCTGCTGCCCTGAGTGTGGAGTCTGTGGACTTGCTTAAGCGGCTCCATGTAGGGCAGACATCGGTGCTGAGTGTCCTCCATGCTCACACAAGTCTGTTGACGCAACTGGTGTCCTTCATGGAGGGCATCTCATCTAACATGTCTGCCCTACAGAGGACCAATCAGTCCATGGCCTCCTCACTGACAGCAGCAGTGTCCCTCCTCCAACAGTCCCTCACCCCTCCTACCTCTGCCCCATCCACAATCCCCACTACCCTACCTGTCCAACACACACACACACCGGCACAGGCAAGCACCACCACAGACACGAGCAGCACACGGACATGCAAGCCCAAATCCCAACGCACACGCACGCACACCCAGGGGACTGATACCACACACACAGGGGATGGGGCCCAGACACACACACAGGCATCCATGAGCACTCTGCAGTCCTCAGATATCTCTCCCTCCAAAACCCCTTCCCTTGCCTCACCTGCAACCCCCCCTTCCCAGAAGCTCTTCCTCTGTGACATTGGCCTCTTCCCCACAGATCCATCTGATCCTACTCACAAGGGGAAGAGGAAGTCACCACACACAGAGGGGAGTTCCCCTGCCACACGAACACCCTCCCCCAGGTGCAGGAACACTGAGGCCCCCATACGCAAATCCCCCCGGACCAGGAAGAGCAAGACCCCACCAAAATCACACAGTTCCACCACACAGTCTCCATCCTCCAGCCCCCAGGCCACCACTCCACAGGTTCCCCCGCCACACCCTGCCCCAGGTTCCCACACACACCGATACCACATCCCCAAAATGATCAGGCCCTCCCCCTGGCACATGCACTTCCACCCCCACCCCACACACTCAGCCTGTTCCTGCCACTGGTGTGGAGACCGTGTCCCCCCCCTCTGTCCTGGCCACCTCATCTGCACCCCATTCCACTCCTTCGGAGATTGGCACTGCAGTGGAGTCCACATCCACCCCGTCTGACTTGGGCACTGCAGTGGAGACCCCGTCCCCTACATCTGACCTGCCCACTGCATTTGTGCTGGCACCCACCACATCTGGCCTGAGCCCTGCAGTGGTGACGGCGCCCACTGTATCAGACACCTCCACTGCAGTTGCCAGTGACACTCCTGCACCCACCACCCCTCCCCTGCCTCCTTCTGCTATCCCCTGATCTGTCCCTGGGTGCCTGGCCGGCCCATATGTATGCCCCTCCAAGGGGGGATGTTCCCTGTCGGTAGCAGTGCAGGCAAGCAATGGTTGACATTTGTCACATTTCACCCTGTTTGGACTATGTGAATGGACTGGCCATTGGCCTTTGTTTACTTTGGACTTCACAGTTTAAAAGTTAAAATTGCTTAATAAAGCCTCTATTGTTATCTATTGGTTTTGCTTTTGATGTACATGATGTTGATGAGTATTATCATGCATTTGCTGTTGTAATACTGTTGTTGAGATCAGGAAAGTGAAGTGTTGGTGTTATGGACTCCATGTGGCCCATGGGATATGTGTCCAATTGTGGTCTGTATCCATGTCATCCTTTGCAGCAATCTGAGTGTGTCATGATTACCAAATTTGGCACAGGGATTTTCATCTCTCATTTGCCAGATGACATTTGTGGCTTACAGTCATGCACATCTGTTGGGCTCACCATTGTTAAATTTGTCTATCTCCCTGACTGTGGGCCCATCTCCACTGGACATGCAGGTTTGCGCATCAATGATGTGGAAGTCTACTGTGTAATCAGTGCAACTTGCTAAACATGTGTATTGAGTATGTGCAGATGACTTGAGGGACACTCCCATACACAGGCTGATGTGACCAGAGCCTTCATTGTGTTGTAAATGTTGGCTCAGTGACCAAGTTTTATGGTGACATGACAGAGCCCTGCATAGACAACGTTTGGCACAGCTGACCTTCCACAGGAGTGGAGTCACCTCATGGCAGTGTGTTATTCCGTGACATTGCCTGAGCCCATGGTGTGTGTTCTGTGAGCATGTCTGTGTGTGTTCCCTTCCATTCCTTTTTACTACACAGGCTGTATTCCCTACAGATGATCCAGTTTGTGGTGCTTGCTGAGTTGTCCTGTGTTCATCTCACAGCTTGGGACAGGGTTTGCTTGGCTGTTGGTACCTGGCTAACTACTGGTCATTAGGGTGTCATCCCTAGGTGTGTTTGTTGTGAGGTCCTGGGATATGGGCAAACGCACGTGGTACACATTCAGGATTCCCCAAGACCATTTTGTGTTTCCGCCATCATGTTGTTATGACTATGTGGTATCTTTCAGTGATTGTGACACGTGTATGTGTGTGTGACTGCTCCCACTCCTCAGGTACAGTGGTGCAATGTTGGAAGGTGTCAGCATGTGTTCAATATGGTTCTCCTTGGGTTCTTAATTGGTGTGTGACTGTGGCAGGGATCCCAATGATTCTAGTACATTTCAGCTCATGGCAATGTCCTGCATACTGTGCAGTGTGTCAGACATTCACGAGGGTTGTTGACTGGGCACGTGTGATGAATGATGGGTACCTTAGATCCCCACCCCCACCCCTGGGATTGTCATGGGTGCATGTGCAGTGTCACCAGTCCATGTGGGCTTCACTGATGTACATTGGTGCAGATCCAGATGTGTGGTGTTTGGAGTGGCCAAATGTGAGTTGTGTTGTAGCTAAGCCCCTACCTCCATTTGGGCCTTGCATTACAGGCCATGCCCTGTGGTTTCTGTTTGTGTGATGGCAGATTGTTGGTCAGGACTCATGACCCAGTGTGCACAGGTGACTGTGCTTCACAGTATGTGCAACATCTACATTTGTCATCGCAGGGGAATTACTATGCATGCTAGTGTCACCACATTGTGGGGTCCCTGAGGGTAGTGCTGTGGTGGTTGTGTCTCTTGCTGTGTTGGTTGATGTTCCGCCCAGCTTGTGTCACATTGATCTGTTGGGATCCCACTCATCTTACAATGTGTGATTGACCACAAAGGTGTGCCGAATTAATGAGTTTCTTTAGTTTGTCACTGTGTACACATCTGTGTGATTGCAGTTCTGCCCCCCTCATGTGTTGTGTAGTACCCTGGGGACACTGACACACACACACACGTTGTGTTTGATATGCAGTGTGAGTCTGGCTGGCTGTGTCTGTGCATCTGCAGCACTGCATTGGTATGTGTTTTGTGGGCCATTGGGTGGATGTTGGTTGGAGATTCTTCCCTACTGTCCCTGGGACTCTTGCCTCATCAGTGTGCACATTCATCATGTTTGGTATGTCCCATAGCTGCCATGGTCTGGGACTTTGTGACCTAACAGCTGCAGCATCCACGGAATGCTTAGTTTGTGTATGTGTTTGTTCAGGTATGTCTGTTTGCATTATGTTGGCCACTTCTGACATTATCCAATTGGACACTGGAGGCATTCTAAGCCCCCATGGGCGATGCTTGTCTGCACATTGCAGAGGGTGTTTTTGTTGCACAGCAATCTTTGCCTCACCACATCTGTGTCTGTATGGGACACAACCACTACTTTGGCTCAAACGTGCTTGTGGTTTTGGGACAAGGAATCATACATGCTGTTTGGCAGTTGCAACTTTTTTCATGACAATACTCACCTTTAGCTCACTGTGGTGTGTGGGGGTTTAGACCCCATTACCACAATGTGCAAAATGTGCTGTACTTTTAAACCCCACATTCACATTTTGCTCAGTGTGGTGAGTGGGGGTTTAGACCCCATTTCCACAATGATCATGGACTGCTGTAGTTTTGAACCCCACACTTACATTTTGGTCACTGTACTGATGGGGGTTTAGAACCCATTACCACAGTGAGCATAGACTGCTGTGGTTTCCCACCCCACACTGGCCTTTTGGTCACTGTGGTGAGTGGGGGTCCAGACCCCATTACCACAGTGATCATGTAATGCTTGAATAGTGAAACACACACTCAGCTTTTGGTCACACATGTGATGGGAGGTACATTGTCTGTTCACTGTCAGATTCACTGTTGTAGGCATTTGACACGGGAAACCCACTATTGCCATGATGGTAGGGGTGGTGTGTTTTGCCTACACACTCACCCTATGTGTGTGGATGCTGGTAGTGTTATGCATCCCCCATCCTGTGTGTGGGTACTGCTAGTACAGGTTGGCATCCAGCCCCTATGGGCTGGGCACTGGTGGTAGTGGTAGGCATCCAGCCCGCTATGGGTAGGGGGTACTGGTAGTGCTAGGCATTCAGCCCCCTATGAGTGGGGGTACTGATAGTGATGTGCATCCAGCCCCCTATGAGTGGGGATGGTAGTAGTGATGGTCATCCAGCATCATGGGAGTAGGGGGTACTGGTAGTGGTAGGCATCCAGCCCCCTATGGGTAGGGGGTACTGGTGGTGATGTGCATCCAGCCCCCTATGAGTGGGGATGGTAGTAGTGATAGTCATCCAGCATCCTGGGAGTAGGGGGTACTGGTAGTGGTAGGCATCCAGCCCCCTATGAGTAGTGGTACTGGTAGTGCTAGGCAACCAGCCCCAATGGGCTGGGCACTGGTGCTAGTGGTAGGCATCCAGCCCGCTATGGGTAGGGGGTACTGGTAGTGCTAGGCATCCAGCCCCCTATGAGTGGGGGTACTGGTAGTGATGTGCATCCAGCCCCCTATGAGTGGGGATGGTAGTAGTGATGGTCATCCAGCATCATGGGAGTAGGGGGTACTGATAGTGGTAGGCATCCAGCCCCCTATGGGTAGGGGGTACTGGTGGTGATGTGCATCCAGCCCCCTATGAGTGGGGATGGTAGTAGCGATAGTCATCCAGCATCCTGGGAGTAGGGGGTACTGGTAGTGCTAGGCATCCAGCCCCTATGGGCTGGGCACCAGTGGTAGTGCTAGGCATCCAGCCCCCTATGGGTAGGGGGTACTGGTAGTGATGGGCTTCATGCCCCTATGGTTGAGCTGTTGCTAGTGTACGGCATATCAACATCCCTATGTGTGTGTGAAATATTGCGGGTACGTGTCGTTTGTTTCTGTGGTGGGTGTCTGACTTACCGTCTCCGACGTAGGCGTCTGTTCCTGATCCGGTCATAGATGTACAGTACAGGGATGTCCTGTGCGATGGGATTCATGCTGTCTTCGTCTCGTACACGCTGATTGTTGCTCCGTCTCGTACCCGTTGCTAGTTGGTCCGTCTCATAGCAGTGGATCGTGTTGTAGCGCAAATCGTGCCTGTAATACTGCTCTCCCGGATGCTGTGACGTGCTGGAAGTGGCGACCCGTTCGGCGCGTAGGAAGTGCGCATCGTACTTGTCCGGCCAGAAACTGCTGTGTATTTGCTTCCGTGCGACTCTATTCGGTGTTTACGGTTCCGGCTCGTACGGGAACTGTAGCTGGCATTGGTGCATACGGCTCGTTCGGATTTTGAGCACATTTGCGCATCGTACTTCCTTGCCCGGATGGTCCGCCTGCCGGAACGTGTCGTTCGGAAGGTAAGCCTACGAGCGGCTCTTTGAGGGCATACCGAGCGAGATCGGAATCGACCCCTATATGTATTAGTTATTAATTTTTAAACATTTTAAAATATTTTTAACTATGTTTATTTTAATTATATGTATTATTTACTTTATTTTACACTATTTTTTAAGATTTAAAAAAAAACGATATTTTTTACAACGATATTTTTGACATCGATATTTTTTTCTCGATATTTTTGTACTTACCATTATGTAGATAGGATGTCGATATTCTTGACTTCGATATTTTTGTCACGATATTTTTGTACTCGATATTTTGTCAGTGATTCATTCTGTGCCCCTCCCATTGTATAGATTTAATTTTTCTCATTTGTGCCAGAATTAGTTCAGTATGTTGATGAAGCAAAGGTTTAAAAATCATTGGCCTTGGAGAGGACATCGATCTTGGTTTGAAGGTTGGCCCCCTGTGGGCGCGCTGTATCTCAAAGTCCTTGATGAAGGAGATTTTCAGTGTATTTGGGATCCATGTAAGCAAAAAATCAATTGCTGAAGGAGCAGATTTTTCACAATCCTCGGGTAAACCAAAAATACGCAGATTACGTCTATTTCGATCCTCCTGCTCCGTGAGATCTCTCCTCAATGAAGTAATGGAACGTTCCAGATTTTGAATGTGTTTCGTCTGTTTATTTGTAAGGTCTTCCACAGTATTTATCCTCGTTTCCGCATTAGAAACACGCAGTGAAAGAGATTTGAGATCATTACGAATTGCAGCCACCTCTACTTGAAGCAAGTCAGTATTCGTTTTGGTACTTTGTGCAATATCATGGACAGTATTGAGCTTGAGTAATATCGCATCCAAGGTTGAAGCAGACTCAGGATTACCCTTTGTTGGAGATTCCGGAGTAGGTGAGGTCTGTTTGGAGCGTTTCAGATTCCCCTTGGAATCTCTGTCTTTGGTGGTAACACCCATACCTTCCGCCATTGAGTAAACTCGTAGCAACCACAACCAGATAGTCTTAATCTGGGCGATATAGAACCAATGAAGGTCTGGGTGAAGAAAAAACTTGTTGTGTGTAGGTAGCTTATACTGTAACACACATGTGAAAATAAGAAATAGTACTAGACTTGAATAAGAAAAGATAGATACTAGTATTGAGCTTCAGTGAGACAAACTTGCTGAAGAAAAAATGGCACAGGTCAAGCGCTGATAACTCGCTATTGAATTCAGAACCAGTCAGCAGGCAATGCGCGCACAATAAGGGTCATGAAAACAGCAGAAAGTTCATAGCGATAAAACCGCTATAATAAGAGACAGCCTTAGAGAATAGCGCCACAGATAAAATATTCTTCAGTGGTAGCGAGTTTTGAAGAATATGCCAACAAAATTCCTGGACCTTGTGACTAGGAATTATATCTCACGATGGAAATCCTGTCAGCGGCCGCCATCTTGTAACTTCTAATGGTGCCAGAAGTAAATATACCCTTCACAGACCGTGGAAATTCCCAAACCATCGGAACAGTATTGGTAAAATTGCGCACACAGTACCTCATGTTCAGCATTAAAATTAGTGACTGGTACACGTGGATAGGCAGACTCCAATCTCAGCATGTCAAAACGGGACTGCTGTGTCGGCCGCCATTTTGAGGATGTCGCAGGCAAAAAACGCCTCACCAGAAACAGCTTCCAAAGAGCAGTGTAGACACCTTTAAGCTGCCTCACGAACTCACTGGATGTTCCGCCGCTGTCCGGTGTCCAAGGGAGTTCGAAAATCACCCCATGGACATGGTAAAACGAGCTTCCGCGCCGATGATATCACGGAGCTCAGGGAGATGCCGCCATCTTTGTTGCGCGCTTAGCCACGCCCCGTGAATGGATATACTTTAGCAATATCTCTATAACCAACTCCCTGTACTTCAAAAGGAAACTGGGAATTCCTGAAACCGAAAAACCTGCAAACATAAATATCATGAAAATCCATGTGCACTAGCTCTTCTCCTGATGAGCCAGTTTAAAAAAAAAAAAGACATGCAACGCAGTGCAGCACCCAAAGAGGCTGCACTGCGTGACAGGGAGGGAGCAGGAGAGTGCCATATTTACAGAGATATGGCTCTCTACTCCCCTCTCCCTGGCGCCGACCGTGATTTCAGCCATAGCGCTAGGGTGCATGCCTGAGTCTAGCATAGGTTTTGCACAGGAAGGGTACCCTTCCTGTACAAAATATTATGTTTATACAAGTTTAAACTCTTTTCTCACTTGATATGTGTGCTGCACAGTGCAGCACGCATGCAATGTTACAAAAGAAAGGAGAAATAAAAACATTTCTTCTGTTAACGCCTCCTTTGAAGTGGTGTTAACTTTTGGCGCTAAAACCTGTCTACTATTGTAACACCTATGTAATGCCCCCTTGGTACTAAGTAATGCAAAGCACTGCTTCGTGCTGTTTTGCATTACTTTTAGGGTACTTTCCAGCGCAAAACCAGTTTTGCACTGAAAAGTAAATTAGAACAATACATTTTGCGCTGGTTAGCGTCACTTTTCTGACACAAACCCAGTGCAAAATGTTTGTAAATATACCCCAAAGTCTTGAATATCTACCTCAAGCTTCGTCACTATACACTCTTTTGTAGCACAGTAGCATAGTTTTACTTGACTTTTGAAGAACTGCACAATAATGAATACTTTTAACATGTTGATGTTCCCTACTCTTAGCACTATTCCACAGGCTGGCACACTGCCACACAGTGCATCCTCGGGGCATGGGCAACCCGAACCTACCCAGCGCCAGCACTCTTGGATGAGCACAAGGGTTTCCTTTTCTGAATGGCAATCAGTTTGAGCAGCTTCAGAATACTGAATCCCTGCACATGGGCCACACTAAGCTAGTCTTCTTGACAGATGGAAGGTGTTGGGCTTTGCTTAGACGAGGAGATGGGCCACCAGGGCCGGACTGACCATACCGTGCATCGGGCAGTTCCCCGGGAGGCTGGAAGGGTAGGGGCCGGTTTTGCAGCAGTGCTGCAATATCGGCCCCCTGTAACAAAAGCAGCAAGCTATCGTTATCCAGCCTCCCTGAGCCAGGCAGGGGCTGATCCAAGAAAATTGCCAATGCTGCTTTGACTTCCCAGTCCAGCCCTGTGGACCACCCTGAGAGGAGAGAAGCTGCCCTCGCCGAGAAGTGACAGAGTCAAGGTTCAGCCGACAGAGACTTGTATAATGGATGGAGTCTGAACATGTGAGGGTCTGCAGCCCAGCTGATCTGGGCCAAGCACTGTACACCCCAGTAGATATGCTTTACCTCCTAGGATGTACGTCACAATACCATAGACCGAAATATCACCTGACATCAATATGATGTCCTAAATATCATTTAGAAAATGTTCACCCCACCCAGACTAGATTTTCTGTTATTAATTTCAATAGGCTAACAGTTTTGTAAATTATGTTTAGGATACAATATTTATGCCAGATAATATCCTGACAATTATATCCTGGTACCACCCTACCTCCTATTAGTGTGGAGAGGGATTGTGACCTTGGAAAGTCACATGAACAACTGGGACTTCTTGAGGCACCCGTAGATGCCATTTTTGATCCTAAGAGGAACACTTGGATCTTCCTCTTGTGCCCAATATCTGTGAGCCTTCCAGCAAGTGGTATCATTTCTCTTTGATGTATAGTTTCCATTTTAAGTAGATAGGGTTTTATGTCAAAACCTTGGGTGGTTGCATGGGAACGGCCATGCACCACCCATGGAACGCCCCCTTGGCAGTAAGTAATGCAGAGCAGCACTATGCATCCTTTGCATTACTTTCAAATGATTTTCCAGTGCTTAACAGGTTTAGCGCTGGAAAGTAAACAGGTAAAAAGATTTGGTGTAAAATCTTAGTAAATATCCCCAAGTTCTTAGTTTACATGCCACTGTTCATTGTTGAATATTTCAGAATAAGCCATTAGCAGAAAAGGCCTTGTCACCCTTTCACGTACTTGCATTTTTTTTAAAGTGGGCCTTTTGTTTAAAAACAATAAAGAAGAAGTGAAATTATAAACTTCTATGAAACCTCGTTCATCATTCAAAATTCTCACAAGAACAGAGGGTTATAAGAAATAACTTGAATATATTCATGCAGACTTGATTATCACATTGCAATGAATAATTATAAGAACAAATGTGCATATGATATTTCAACGTTTATATCTATAACTCAAAAGGGGATACCCAAAAGGGGATACCTAAAAAGAACCCAAAAGCAGGAATACCGAAAATGAAATAGCATGTTAAGGCAAGGGTGTATGGTTTGATGTGTGGACAGGGCTACTGGGCAGCGGGCGCAAAGCACTCTGGGAGGCCAGGATATTTCTTTTTCAGTGTGGGGGGGGAGAGAAATCGCATCAGGTAACAGGATCAACAGCTGTTCAGAGGCACCGACCTCTCACTCCCTCTTTGCCCTGAGCTGTCCCTTATTGTCTTTTAAACTTCTGGAGCTATGCACTGTGCACTGCTTCCTTGGTTAAACATATCTCACAGTATTGCACCCTCTCAAGCCTCCCAATCATTTTTCACCTTCTTGCTTTACCATATTAAGGAAAGCAGTTTTTCAAAATAAATTATTTATGCTGGAGCATTACCCCTGAAATTTGTTTTAAGTCCAGTGCTTAATTTGAGCCGGTGGTTCCCGGTGCTCGGCACCAGCACTTAATTGTCAGCATCGGCGTTTGTGACAGTCTGCCACAAGATGGCGCTGTCCGCCTAACTTAGAGATGACCACAACAGTAGTCAATTATTAATTTAATATACATTAAAAATTACTTACCTGTCCCCAAGCCATTCTTATAGCTTTGGGGGCCTGAATAGTCCGGATTGTCGCACTTGTAGGAGTGTGATGGTTAGTAGTTGTGTTGATACTATCATTGGAAGCATGGCGGGGCAATGCGTGGTGCAAGCTGCAGCGGCCTCCTGATGAGAGCCATGGCACTTAGATTTTTTTTTTACAAATTAAGCACTGATTTTCACTCTTATATGACTTGTTCGTTCTCCGTGTTTTTCCTGAGGGCCTTTCTTACAAGCGTCTGCTGTATGCAAGGGCTCTCGCTGCCACAGAAAAAGAGTCTCTTTGGTAACTTTTAGGGGGGAACTAAGGCATATATACAGTTATCCTTGGGTGGGGTTTTTCAGTGGGCTGCACTTTAAAGGGATTTCCGTGCCTAAATCTCCAGCTGGCCAGAGCCAAAAACGATGCCCTTGTTCCTAAGAATCAGGGTGAAAGGTGTTCCAGATAAGAGCTGGGACCCCCGAAAGAGAGTGCATTGAGATGGGACCTTGCTTCTTCCCTGGCTATGTGGCCTAATTGCAAAACCCTCTGTAAACAGAGAGGAAGAGTGAAGCTACCAACGAAAGTCATGTAATGGTCTTGCTGTCACCAAAATCAAGCGAGCGTGACCTCAAAAGGAAACGCAGAAAGGGGTCAACACACTGTAGGCCGGCCCCAGAGACTGGCAGAACGTGCACTGAGAGACACTTAGTGAAACATCCCACATTAGGTGCGACTGCATTCCTCTGTGCATTCCACTGCACCTCCATTCAGGAAACAACCCGGATTCCTTACCCATGACATACTTTGACAGCCTCACATGCTTAGAATTGCACAGTGGACAGGATTTCACCCCCCATCAAAGACCTCCTCTGCCTCCTTCAGCTGGCCTTCATCACCTCCACAGTCAGCTGCATCAGGTGCACAGTGATGAACGGGAACACTTTCATTATGTGGCAAGCAATACCCTGATCTCCAGTGGGCCATACAGCCATCATAAGCGACAACTTCATAATTCTTGAGACTAGAATGCAGGCAGGGGGCAAATTGTCAAGTCTATGCTCCTAAATCCTAGACCTCCCTGCCCACCCAGATCCGGCGAGCTTCCATCTGTGTTATGTAAATCTCCATACATGCAATGGACGACACAGGCCAGGTGAAGAACATTGTCAGTTCTGTCAATTATGATCCTCCTTTCTGGAATGTTAAAATGCTTGACATGAAGATCATAGTGGAAGAAACAAGATAATGCTTCATTCTGCTAAACCCCTTGGATGGTATACACCTAATACCCAAAGCCCGTATTGAATACAGCTATATGTATACAGTCTGTGCATTTTGATCTTCCTAGGGTCACTTGAAGCGGTTAGTGCTTAGACATGAATCTACTACAGTGCCTGTTCACTTTTAAGTCTTCACTGCTAATTAACTTTTGTAAAGCATGTACAATTCCACTTGTGAAGACATCTGGTCATGCCCAACCGTGCCCTCGCCTGTAACACATCACCTTGATTAGATTCAAAAAGCTGGACTTGATAGTTCTTCCCTGATACCAAAATGGGGCGAACATGTTCATCCATCAAGACTTTGCAGAGGCACTCCAAGCCATGCACAGGTTTAACAGCATCCGAGGCTCTATGAATGAACATGGATACATGGATAGTTTCCACATACCTTATCGATCAAGAGGCAATAAAATTACAGCTTCATTAACAACATCCTGGACCGACACAGATGCCTATGTGATGATCCCTTTGAACACTGCAAAAATATTTGGGAGAGGCTACTCGGCCAATCATTATTCCTGAGAGGGTTGAGGGCACCACACTTTGATCATGTTATCTTCGGTTGATGGCTGGAACACTCTTAAATTCTCTTGTCGTGTTCAAATATACAGTTTCAAGCACCTACAAGTGTTGTGGAACTTTGAGAGGGCTGCGAGGCAGTGAGAGGATGGTTATTCGTTAACTACCCCAATGTTCTGGACACTCTAAACTTAGTCACAGATAATATAAATATTCTCTACTTAGGGGTCAATTACGATCTCGTTCGGAAAGCACTCTGCCCAAATCGGTTCCGGAATGCTTTGCGAATGACTCACATCTGGGGAGTCCGACCGAGTGATTCGGATGCATCCGTATGCATCCGGACACGATTCGGTCGGACTCCCGTTGACTTCAATGGGAGCCTGTGTTCCGAACGCGAACACAGGCTCCCATTGAAGAAAGGGTGGCTGTGGAAAAACGTGCACCTTGTGGCGGGCACCCCATGGTGCCTGCCACACTGTGCATGGGTGGGAAGAGGGGACCCATGGGTACCTCCACGGGCCCGATTCAGAGGGCCCCGGGTGAAGGGGGGCCAGCTACTGGCAAAGACCGATTCCAACAGCCATTTCGTTCCAGAGAAACCGATTCGGAACGGCTTTCCGAATCGGTCATTGTAATCGCTCGCTCGGAAACCGTGTCCATAGAGCTGTACGATTCAGCTCCGGAAAGGCTTGAGCTGTCCGAACCTTTCGGAACCGATTCGGACAGCCCTTACGGTTTCTGGGCATCGTAATCGGTTGTTCAGAACTGTGACCGATTCGGTCGGAAACAAGACCTCCGAATCGGATTCGGCAAGCCCAAATCCGATTTGGAGCCCTTCCGAACAAGATCATAATCGACCCCTTAGTGTTGACCTTTTTCTGTTTTTTTTATTTCATTGTGTTCTCTAAACCGAAAATCTCTGACCCTCAAACTGCCTTACGTGACCACATATCATAATGGTTAAGGTTACATTACATGACGCAACACAACACATTACAATTAATATTTGTATTTGACCATGTATTCCTAGGATGTTGCACAAGATCATTTTAAATCCATGGCCCTCCTGCTGGCTCTGTGGACAGAGTCTAGGTACCCTGGTACATCCAGGAAAGCTCACTGATCTAGATCCTCTATTCTCATGACCCGGCATCCAGGTATTGTTAAGAGTCTACATCATCCGATCAAATGTATGAAGATCTTAGGCTAATTTATCAGGCATCAGGTAGACATAAATCTTGTACAAGGCCTCATTCAGGAAAGGGTGAGACTCACAGATCCCAATGAGGTAACAGAGGCTTATTTGAGGCCTTGTGTGTTATTAGCAAGAAGAGTGGAGCGGCAACATTGATTGCCAAATACATTTACATCAACTACAAAATGCTATTCACAAACTTACATGCGGAGACTTCCTCCTCCACCTCTCGTATCTTAAGTGCAGAACTATCTGCCCTGAGATCTCCACAAACGCAGGTATAATTTCTTTTAGTAAATTAGGGAGGGACACGGGGAAGTAGCTTGAAAGTGTGAAATACTTATGACTAAATGGGAGGGGTTTAGGAAGAAGTAAGGAGGGAGTAAGAGGGGGATAGGGAGGGTCTTAGGAGAGACATGCACCCGCACTCTAAAGAGTAAGCCATTCCTATTCACAAAATGCATGTCCATAGTTGGTACAGCTGGTTAGGGCCCCCACATGCAGCGGGACGGTATTTCCTCTAATGACTCACGGAAGAAGGTGCATGAGGTCATACCACTTAGCTGGTCTGATCATCAGGCAGTAGTTGTTTCACTTTTCCTGCCATACATTCAGAACAAGGATCTCTCTGATAATACAATGACATACAAAAGAAAGTAGAAGGGAGTTTTGGAAGAATCCTTTTCCAAGGTCTTCAGTGGCAGGCACTGTATCCACCATGAGGACGTGGACTTGGCGGTTGCTGAGTTTTCATCCTGGCTGAACTTGGCCTTGGATGAGGTTGCGTCCATTAAGGAAACCAAAAATCAGAGGAAGCTTCACTGGGCTCCGGATTGGGGGGTCACTGGGCCGGTGTCTCCGTCCCTCGGGGAAGACAAGGAGGATGGGGAGGATCCTGCCAGATCTGAGACCTACAACGAGACCGTGTGTCTACTGGGTTCATGGACTGTGGGGGGTGCTGTGTCCTTTGAGGTGGGTGGTATGTGGGTGCTTTGACGGGATTGTGGCTAATTGTGACACGCTGGCTGTTTTGTATTGGTTGAAAATGCAAATAAATATATATATATATATTTTTTTTTTAAATCAGAGGAAGCTGCCCACTGCTCCGTGGTTCATGGAGCAGCTAAGACTATTACGGCAAGTCTGTCAATGCCAAGAACGCTCCTGGTAGAAAAATTATAATGAGCAGAAAATAACCGCATACAAAGCAGCTTCTAAATAATTCAAAATAGCCATCCGGAAAGAAAAAACGCATTTCTGTACGAAAGAAAATTGAGTCGACTAACTCCTAAGGAGAACTTTTTAAAATGATACATCTACTTTCGGCTCCCCCAGCATCTTCTGACATAGAGGGCTCTCAAGAGTTCTGCAACAATCTGGCAGAATTCTTTCAATCTAAAATTCTCAAAGAGTTTGGATCCTTCAATTTGGAAGCCCATAACTCCTCACAGTTGAGCACCCAGTCCCAACTGAGCCTCCCAGAGAAAAGAGGGGATAAAGAGAAGCACTCAGCGACAGTCTCCTGCTTCTCATACTTAACACACGAGCCAATCGAATCCTATCTTCTCATTATAAAATTGGGCGAGCCCTTTGAGCCATGCCCCTCCCAGTACTACAATTGGCAGTTAGCACAATAGCTCCTCCACTAACACCTATTATGAACAAAGCCATCAGCTTTGGATGCTATCCACAACAAACCACTATTTAAAAAAACTATTTAGACCCTATTGAGCTGAAAAATTACTGCCTGATCTCCTTGCTTCCCACTCTAGCCAAGATTTTGGAGAAACATCTAAACCATTAGCTGATGGCTCACGTGGAGGAACAAGGTTTGCTGACAGTTTCTCAATTTGGCTTCAGAAGTAACCATGGGACCTAACCTGCTCTGGTATCAGCGACTGACTATTAGCTGTCTGGTCGACGCGGGACAGGCTGCTGCTCTGAGTGTTGTGGATCTGTCCGTGCCTTTGATAATATCTCCGCAACCCTGCCCACAGAAGCTGGGATTAGAAGGTGTAGCGCTTAAACTGCTCACCTCCTTTCTTAGGGACAGATCCTGAATCACTTTATATTTGACTCCTTCACCTTGCCTTGTAGGGTTCCTCATCGCTCATCCTTGAGGCCCACCCTGTTTAACCTGTGTGTATCCTCATTGGCCAAAATGATAAGCTCCTTTGGTCTTCAGGCTGTGTCGTACGCCGATGACACACAAATAATTGTATCCATTACGAAAGACATGTTTGCCTCTGCGGCTAACTTTAACAACTACATGAAGGCAGTGGCCCTCTGGATGGGCAAGAACAGTTTGAAACTTAACGGTTATTAGACAGAGGTCCTGATCTTTGGGAGCCAACCGACCTTACAGAACTACAACTTGTGGACGTAAATGTCAGGTACTCTTCCCTCTCCCACTCAATCAGCAAAAGATCTAGGAAATCTCCAGGATAATGAATTGTCATTGGACCTTCAGGTCAACTGCCCAGTCGCAACCTGCTTCTGGATTATTAGAACACTGCAGAAGATTTTTCCTTTCATCCCTCTATTAGCGTGCAAACAAGTAGCCCTGGCGCCAATTTCCTCCAAACTTGACTACTATAATGTACTTTATCTCCACATTAATAAAATGGCACAAATAAAGCTGCAAATGGTACAAAATGTAGCAGCAAGACTGACTCTAGACATCCCTAAACATCAGCCAGTCTCTGAAGGATTACTCAAACTCCACTGGCTACCGGAGAAAAAGCGCATTATGATTAAAGCTCTATGCATTATTTACAAAGCTCTATATAACTTAGGTCTGGGAGGAATCAGAACTATGTTTCAATGGTACGCCCCCATCGGGAAACTTTGCTCGGCAGGCCATAACTTGGTCGTGGTCCCCAGGTTCCGTAAAACAAGATGGGAAGGCAGAGCCTTCTCGGAGGCTGAAGCCAAGCTCTGGCACTTTCTCCCCCACCAGCTAACCTGCTTGAAAACCTATAGTCCCTTCATAAAGGCATTAAAAACCTGACTCTTTACCCTATAAGGTGGTCCGGAATTTCTGTAGAATACAGAGGGATTAGCATTGCAGAGTTTCACTATTAGGACTAACAACTAGTGCCTTGACGCCCCTGGGCATATGCGCGCTCTTATACATCTTTTTCATTTCATTTCATTACAGCCACAAATGACCCCAAAAAGTTGTGAATGTACTCCAGCACCCCAGCTGGCCAACCACAGGTACTACAAGATTCTGCCATAGAACATAATGAAGGTAGGGACTTAACATAGAAACCCATAGGAAATAGCGTTAAAATAAACTAATTTACTTTGAATTTTTAAAAATATATATGCATTTAATTTAATATTAAAAATGTATATATAAATATTAAACCGTATTTTTTAAATTATGTTAAGATTCTTTTGCTATTTAAAAATTAATTAATTTTTTTTTAAAGGATTTAAATAATTTTAAATATGACTAAGCATCATGTTTAGTAATTTTAATATATAATATATATATATATATATATATATATATATATATATATATATATATATATACACACATTTTACTTTAGGTGGGATTTTCTAAAATAATTCTTTAAAAAATAATTTTAATGTAAAATATTTACATGTATTAAAAATGTATTTCAAATTTAAATTCATAATGCAGCAGCATTTATTATTCTGATCTACATTTAAAATAAATATATATATTTATTTAAATTAATATTTAACATAACATTATTTTTTAAAGCATAACAACCTTTAAACTTTTACCTATACTTTACCATACAGAGATCACTACCCCAGTGGCGGAGTTTTCAGCCTGCGTGTGAAAAGTGTGAAACGTTATTATTAGTAACTTTACACTAAAAAATGTGGATATGTAAGTCTACACTCTGTTGTAAATCTACACTCATAAATGGTGAAATGGCTAAAGTACTGAATTTACTGCAGAGTGTAAGATTACATTTGCACGTGCAGATTAACTCATGTGTACATTTACCTTTGTAAATAGCCTCAGCATGTTTACCTATCTAGTAAGTGTGAGGTTAGACAAAAATGTTCTCATTCATTTGCCTGTCTGTGGCCAACAAATAATTTTTCTCTTTCTTTAGACACGCCTCTAACTCTGCCCTCACACCCACTCCCCATGTCCCATGGCACTCAGGATCAGAGTTTATTTATTTATTTTTATTTTATTTTTAAAGGTTTTATATAGCGCTGGCTGGACCCAAGGGTATCAGAGCGCTTTACAAGGGTCGCATGAGTAGATATGGAAATAACAAAAAATACAATGAGGTAGCATTCAAGTTCAATTAAAACAATAGATGTCAACTCAATTAAAAGATCAGAATTACAGCAAATTGAGATGATCAGCAACAAATCAAGAGAAGAGAGGTAGTCGTGGAGCAAGGGGGGATAGAGAAGCGGGGGCAGGATGTAAGAGGGGAGAGAGGCTGTGAGGGGGGTAGGGAAATACCAAGTACATCAAGCAGGGCCTATGAAAGGAATTAGTGAGATAGAGGGCGAAGGAAAGGGGCTGGAGAGAGGGCGTCGGGAGGTCAGAAGGGGGGATCCTAAAACAGTAGGCGGCCGGGTTGGAGAATGTGCCCAGGGAAGGGGTTAGGGGCCCCAGAGTTTTTCGAGAAGGTGAAGTTTGAGGTCTTTTTTGAAGCTGAAGTAGGAGGGGTTGCAACGAAGTTCTTTAGGGAGTGCATTCCAGATGGTAGGTGCATTTCCAGAGAAGGAGCGTGATTGAGTAGATTTCTTGTTTAACAGAGGAGGGACAAGAACGAGTGTGTTTGAGCTCCTCAGTGTTCGAGAGCAGCCCGCTTTGAGGAGTTTGTCTGCAAGGTACAGCGGGGTGTGTTGATGCAGGGCTTTGTGTGTAATGCAGGCAGTCTTGTAGGTAGATCTGCCTTCAATAGGGAGCCAGTTGAGGGCTTTAAGGGTAGGGGAGATGTGATCGAACCGTTTGAGGTCTGTAATGAGCCTAGCAGCAAGGTTAAGAACAGATTTGATTGGGGTTAGGTGGATTTTAGGTGTTCCAGAGAGAATGGCGTTACCATAGTCGATTTTGGACAGGACTAGTGATTGGACAGCTGATCTAAAGTCATCAGCCGGGATGAAGGGTTTTAATTTCTTGAGGTGAAAGAGAGTGAAGAGAGCGCTTTTGGTCGAGTTTTTTATGTGGGAGATGAGAGAGAGGTTCTGGTCAATGTTAATTCCGAGGGATTTAACTGAGTTGGATAAGGTGAGAGAACAGTTGAGCGCTGTAAGGTCAGAGATCCAGGCTTGGATGGGGAGCGAGCAGTTTTAGGGGAGAAAAGAATGATTTCAGTTTTTTTAGGGTTGAGTTTGAGGTGGTTGTAGTGGAACCAGGATTGGATCTTAGTCAAGGCGTCATTGAGGTGTAGCACGTCAGCGCAGGATTGAATCTTATGATAAAGTTGGGTGTCATTGGCGTAGAGGTGATACTTGATTCCCGCATGCTTAAGAATAAGGGTGAGGGGTTCCATAAAGAGGCTGAAAAGAGAGGGAGAGAGAATAGAGCCCTGTGGGACACCCAGTGAGATAGGCACAGGTTTAGAAAGGCAGCCGTGAATTTTGATTTGCTGGGTTCTGTGTTGAAAGAAGGAGGAGAACCATTTAAGAACTGATCCGTTGGGGCCAAAACGATCTTTAAGAGTGTTGAGTAACGTAGAGTGATTCACAGTGTCGAAAGCTGAAGAGAGATCAAGGAGAATGAGAAGGGAGGACTCGCCCTTGTCGAGGGAGTGATGAATGTCGTCAATTATATTGAGCATGGTCGTTTCTGTACTACAGCCCTTTCTGAAACCTGATTGAAAAGAGTCCAACAGATTGAATGTGTCGATGTGTGAGTCTAGTTGGCGCAGGGCACATTTTTCAAGGGCTTTAGAGAGAAGAGGAAGGTTACAGATTGGCCGAAGATTATTAAGGTCATTCGGGTCAGCAGCAGAATTTTTGAGGATAGGAGTGATTTGTCCGAGTTGTAGGGAGATCGGGACACAACCCGTGGCAAAGGAGGAGTTGATGATAGAGGTCCAGAACGGGGCAATGATGTGTTTTAAATCTTGGACAAGGTTGGCAGGGAGCGGATCTCTGGAGTGAGAGGAAGGTTTAAGTCTGGCAATGACGTTGAGGACTTCGAGCTCAGTAACTGGATGGAAGTGAAGCCAGGAAGCATTATTTTTATTTTTAAGTTTGGTGAGGTCGGATTCAGGAAGAGAGACGACTAGAGGCAGAGATGAGGGGTCAAGTGGGAGTGTTAAGAGGGCCGGAGGACTGGAGGAAGAGTCTTGGGGGGGTTGAGGGCGATGTGGAAGGGGTGTTAGGGCGAAGGAGTGCTCAATTTTGGAGATTTTTTCAGAGAAGAAGTTAGCAATTTCTTCACATCTCTCAATAGTGACCGTCATCTTGGGGGGGCAGCGGATGTTTGGTTTTTAATCATGCTGAATAGTTCCCTGGGTCTATTTTTGGCCCGGTCTAGTTGTGAGCGGAAGAAGGCAGCCTTGGTATTAAGGATATGCTTTTTGTAATTGAACCTGGCGGATCTGAGTAGGGCGAGATTTGTGTGCGAAGGGTTTTGTCTCCAAATGCGTTCCGTCGACCTAAGGGCGCGTCTCTCATTGTTGAGATCTGTATTAAACCAGGATTTGGAGGAGGTGTTTTTCTGAAGTTTAAGTTTGGCTGGAGCAATTTGGTCAAGGACATCAGTGATGGATTTATTGAAGTGCTCAGTGAGGTCATTAGCATTTTGGGAAGGAGGAGGAAGTCGGAGTTGTGCTTTGACTTTATTCTCAAGTTCGCCCGGGGGAATAAGATGGAAGTTTCTAGTCAATTTCTTCTGTTTGAAGGTTTTGGGGGGAGGGGGTGGCATAGTGTTTGCGATCGTGAAAAGGATGAGGTGATGGTCAGACCAGTCGATGGGAACGAAGAGTTCCCGTACTTCCTTATGCTCTTCAACCACTGTTTACATAGCACCGCATGTCACCTTCAGAGCACTGTCAAATTGCAAGCTCAGGATTGTGGTATAGCAGGAGATTAATGATCTGCGAGTCGTGGCCGTTTTCCGATATCCCTCACTACTTAGCGCCAGTGTTGATCTCGTCAGCTCAGGGGCATATTTATGTAGGTTTTGCATCGTCTTGTAAGAGGGCGCAAGGGCAATGCAAAACCTAAGTCGGATTTATCATGCCATGCAAGACATTTTGCGTGGCTCTGCACGACTTGATAAATCCAGGGTAACGCAACGCAGCGCAAACCGCTGTGTTGCATTACTCTGCCCTGGAAAGGCGTTCCATGGTTGGAACTGGGGTGTTCCCTTCAATTCACCCTTGGATTTTGGCGCATTCCCAGATTTACCATTACTAGTAGACCTGGGAATGCATCAAAATGCTACGCCGTCCCAAGTGAAGCGTAACGAAGAGAAATATCTTTATTTCTCCTCGTTACTTTCTCTTTCTGTGTTTGCGGCATTCTGAAGCACACATAGAAAGAGGAAATACCTCTCAGTGCTATTTTTGTGCAGGAAGGTGTCCCTTCTTGAACAAAATAATCCTGCTAACAACATAGGCACCTCTGCACCACGGTGCAAGGGTGCCTGCGTTGGCACTAGGCCGCACATTGCGCGCCAGTACTGGGAAATGACAGGAATGTGCTGTATATTGTTAAGTACAGCACATTCCTGCCCTTTCCCTATCACGCAGCGCAGCACGGTGACTTTCTACACGATAATTTCATAAGTTTGCCCCTCTGTGTTTTGGAGCTTCCTGAAGTGCAGAGAGTTGAGCTTTGCCCTCAGAGTTTGATTCATTCCATAGCTCTGGACCTGGTACTCCTAGGGGTGGGCTTTAGTGGTGTCGCCTCCTGAAGGTTTGTTGGGTGACGCAGCCGACCACAGCTTTGACCCCAGGTTGGAGTGTCATGCAAGTCAAGATTTTGCATGCATCCCTGCCTTTTCTTCTAATAAACTGTATTTATTACAGAAGACTTTAAACTTTATTTTCTCTTGAATCAACAGCTAATGAAGTATTTTCAATATTGGTTTTATGTCACCCCACTTTCAGGTATTTAGGTCTACTCTGGCTGCCTGATCTGAAATTGCTGCATTTTTTCAATCAATATTTTTAGAAGTCTAGCTACACCATTACCACAGAGCTTGTCAGTTCCACGAAATAAATGGAGTGGAACATCCGGATAATATTTCAAAACAATAACATTTACTAATAGTTTTAATCATTTTTATTGTGTGATGGTACAGGGAGGAGAGGGCAGGGCCTTATTGGTGGCGAGGACCAGAGAAAATGGAACTTTGGAACCCCTGCCCTGCCCAACCAGTCACACCTATCTTCCCTCACAGCAGGAACACATTCATCTGGAGCCACCTCCCATGTTCAGAGGAGACTGTAACTGGAGCCCCAGCTGCAGATTCTGTGCAAGAGTTCCCAGCTCACTGTCTGACAGTGGCTTTTCACCAGGTCCTGAGTGATGAGTTAAGAAACTATGGGGCATATTTATCAAAGATTTGTGTTGCCCATGTGTCACGCAAGGTAACGCAAGGGCTGCACAAACCCTAGACCAGATTTACCAGGCCACCCAAGGCACCTTGATCGGCCCTGCAGAGACTGGTAAATCTGTAGTAACACAAGGCAGCGCAAGTGGCTGCTTTGCATTGCTCTGCCCCAGGAAGGTGTTCCGTGGATGGAGTGTGGGTGTCCCCACAATTCCACCCATGGATTTTGGCGCATTCCCAGATTTACCATGAGTGGTAGACCTGGGAATGTGTCAAAATGCTGCGCCTTCCCAGGGGAGGCATAATGAGGAGAAATATCTTTATTTCTCCTCGGTTTTTTCCTCTTTCTATGTGTACTGAATTCTGCAAGGAGGGAGCAGGAACGCACCATATCTTGATAGATATGGCACATTCCTGAGCTCCCCCTTTCATGCAGCTCAGCAAGGTTGCTGTGTTGCGTTGCTTGAAAGAATGATAAATATGGCCCTATGTGTCATGCGTTTGCAGCGTTTGAGTTGGCAGGCCTGCAGGCGGTGGACTCTCCAGACTCTGTGGCCATTGGAGGGGTATGGATTTCTGGTCTGTTCCACCAAAGCAAGAATCCTATACTTTATTACATTAAAAAAAAAACATTTTCTTGCATCCAGCAGTATAACTGGTTCAAGCAATTTCTGATTATATTTGGGCTTTCCTGAGGTTCATCCAATCAGAGGTACATCTGGATGTCAGTAGTACACATTGTAATGTGCTGACCAAAGATCTGGCCCAAGGTTGCAGGCATAAGTTGAACAGAAGTGGCAAGCGTGCTAAGCCCTGTGTTACTACACAGGACACAGGACGTTCCGAGCATACGATGTAGCAAATCCCATTTGTACCTATTACCGCTGGGAGCACAGCACCGTACACCATGACCGGCGCTCTCGATGGAACTTTTTGATGATGCCCCCCCTGGCGGAAACTAAAACCTTCTATATGTACTGCGGTGCCCGAGCAACCTTTGGCCAATGACCGGTGGAGCTGTCCTATGCAGCTATAGAGGAGTCAGGCTCTGGTTCACCCCTCGGCCGTCACCTACCCAGCCGGACGTCGGACACTGTTTTTCCTCGTCTCCCCGTTGTGTTTCGTACCCCTCCCCCACCTCTTCCCTCCATTACTCTTTGTCTACCTCCCTTGTTTCCTTCCCTCTCTCCCCCGAATTTCTCTCCCCTGTTTTTCCCTTATATCTATGCTATGCTTTTGTAACTCATGTAACTCTTGTAACTACGCTCTAGCAACTGATGTAACTTTGTAACTACATTCTGAAACAATGTTCTTCCTCATGTAAAGCGCTCTGATACCTCCGGGTCTAGCCAGCACTATATAAAACCTTTCAAATAAATAAAATAAATAAATACCATTCGGTTATGATGTCGGAATAAACACTGAACCCAGTCTAGAGCACTCCGCTTGATCTCTGCCCACTCCTAAGGTCTACTCAATAACATTGGATGATCAATTGTGTTTTGTGCCGCAATTGTGTCATATTTTGGAGGCTTTTGAAGAAAACAATCGGCGTCTTTAGTGGACATATTTCTAGCTCGTCCAAAATCTTGGGGTATGGATATGTGCATTATTATCATTATGATTATATTGAAATTTAATTTGGTTGACTCCACTCAGGGAATTTGTATGTGTTCTGTTTTTTAGAAACACCTTTTCCTGTGTTGCTCATTGTGTCCCTCATAACTAGTGTGTTTTATTTTCCAGTACTGTTTTCCTCTAATCTTTCATGCTCATCTTACCATCGCTATCCCTCTGACTATTTCGACCAGTTGTCAAAATAATTTTATACCTTTTTTATGCTGGTTTAAATGTCAGTTCAGGTGTTTAGTGGACTAATACATCCACTGTAGGGGTTTGTGTTTGACCTCATGGTCACAGCTTCAAATCGTGGCAGGTCCACTCAGCCTTTCATCGTTCAGAGGTCAATAAAATGAGTACCATTGAGTGAGGTGACAATAAACATCTGTTAATCAGTGCCAAGATACCTTTCTGGGTGAATGTGTGCTTTACAAATACATGTGTTATTTTATATCTATGTATGCATGCATGTGATATTTGAATAAAGCAAACCTAGTCAAAAGGCAGCATGGCACTGTACAGGGTCAACGGTAAAGGTGCATTCACAAATGACTGAAGAGGTAGCTGGGTTTGGGGAGCAGAAGTAGGTTGTTATGGCATCATGATGTAGTGTGATTTAAAGAGGTGCATTTTCAGTTATTTCCTAATTCGTAGCAGGATTGTGACAGTCCTGATAAATAGAGGACCCTGTTCCTGGATGCATGGATGGAGAAAACCTGTTACCTTGTTTTTGATTTATTTGCACTTCTTATCCACTCTGATGGTGCCCTGGATGTGGATGTGCCGAGAACCACCAGAAATGGTGAGCTTAACAGCCAGATAACCGGGTATGCTGGTCGTGTTGGCTTTATAAGTGATGCAGCTGGTTTTGAAGATGGTGCAGGTTAGTAATGGGTGCACTGGAGTTCTATCAGAATGGGGGTAATGTAGTAATATGTCTTCAGACTGAGGATGGACTTGTTGTGGCGTGTAGAATACACTGGGGGCAGTGTGGAGTAAGGGAGGCTGGACATTATCATCTAGATGCAAGACTAATAGGGCTTGAACTGCAGTTTTGACACTGTCTATGAAGGACAGTGTTACTATTTTTAGCAGGAAGCGCTGGTACCAGGCCGTCTTTGGTTTGTTCCCAATGTGTTCTCCATTTTACATTTTAGGTTGTGGATGAAGATGGGATGGTTGTATGTGCCAAAAGCAACTGAAATGTCAGGGTTCATCTTCGTCTGTGGTCAGGAGGCTGTCATCTACGATTTGTAAGGTTGCTGTCTATGTGCTGCAGCATTTTATGAAGCCAGATTGGTAGTCGTGCCAGAGATGGTTCATGTTGATGTTATATTGCAGTTGAGTAGAGACCACTTTTCCAACTATCTTACCCATAAAGGGTAGGTGAGTGTCGAGCCAGTAGTTGGTGAGGTTATCAGGCTCTACTGTGGGTTTGTTCAAGGCTAGAAAAATCTGTACTGTCTCGATAGCTTCTGAGACGGTGCCGAGTGAAGGAGCTCTTACAATATTGAGCACGTGTGAAAGAGGTGCTCCTGAGAGAGACTTGATAAAGATCGAGGTTAAGACACCATATTCGTAGGAGGTGGCTTTGATGCAGTTGAGTATGTCAGCGAGATCTGCAAGAGCTAGAGCTTTGAAGAATGGTCATTGCGGGGTGCTATAAGAAAGGGGTGGGTCTAAGAGGAGAAGCAGGCTTGTGTTGTTGATGTCCTGTTGAATCATCAACATAAGCTTTATTCAACAATACAAGTCATAAAAGCTATATACATAAAACGATTCTATCACAGTAAAAACATTGAGTTACAGTTAGATAAATAGATAAAAAATAAGATCACTGCATCAAGATGTATGATAATGCAACAAAAATTTGGTATTAAACAACACATGTTGTCAGTTGATGACAAAGACTTAAAATGCCTTAAAAAATCCCAACATATTAATAAAAGCTTATTTCATTTCCACGGATGACACATTTCTACGTTCTATTATTTCAGTTGTTTGCAGGCAATAATTTAGATCTTATCGACCACATCCATCTTAAAAACTTTGCCATTGGCACTGCATAGCTTAGGGATGGGTCTGTACAGAGAATTCTCATGGCTACCCTGGACGAATTAGTGCCCATGTTCCTGCATGTCTGTGCCAGCCATACTTTTCGGGGTGCAGCATACGTGGGGCATACATCAACACGTGGGAGTATGATTCCTCCAGATCGGTGCAGATGGGACATTTGTTATCACCTGCAGAGGACCATTTGACAGTGAAAGACTTTAAAGGTAGACAACCCGCTGTAAACTGGAAATACAGTTTGCGTTCTAATGGCTTAGAAATTACATCCCAATAGTACTCAAGATTCAGTCGTAATTTTATTTGTAAAAACTTCCCTGTCAGTGTAGTATCGTCGCTACTTCTATTCTCATCAAGTTCAATCAGTTCCCAGTATCTTTGCTTGATTGCATCCCTTGATGGATACTGGGAACTGTTGGGAGATTCCCAGAGCGACGTGAAGCTCATACTAGTTAAAAGACTTCTGATGTCGCGCAGCCAGCTGATTTTATGGAAGCGGTCGGCCACGATAATGTCCGCAAGGCCTTCAGCAAAGGTAGCTGTTGAATTGTTTTTATTTTTTCATGAAAGAAGAGGTTGTGGGATAAGAGTTTAATGTAAGGGGTTGATGCATGACATGATTGTCTTGAAAAGTGTTCTGCTACTAACTCAATTCCAATGCGATACATGGATATAGATGGGCAGTCCTTAGAACTTAACAACAGTGCTGGTGATGAGGAGGACTTGGTATAGACCTTGCCATCTGGGCTGAAGCAATGACTTTCGCTATTGAATCTTCACCTGGACTGAGGTGCCAGGTTGCAGGTTGTGGAAAGTGTCAGATGAGCTGGTGGGGAGAGCTGCTTGCACCTGAGAATGTAAGCTGTTTAGAGAGTGTAGGAAAGTAGGATCTGCTTTCATGGTCACCCCCACTTTTTTGCTGATGTCATTACGTTTTACTGACTAGTCTGACTGGGATCCTGCTAATCAGGACCCCAGTCTCTGTGCTTCTTCTCTAAATTGGACATGGTGAGTACTTAGGTACCCTCCAGATTGGGTACTGGTGTACCCTGATAAGTCCCCAGTGTATGGTGCTTAGGTACCCAGGGCATAGGTACACGGGGGGTCTCCCATGGGCTGAAGCATGCATTATGCCACCCATGGGAGACCACTCAAGTTGTGACTACAGGCCTGCCATTGAAGTCTGTGTAAGCTGGTGCTAGCACCACTTACGACAGATATAAGTTTCCTTATATCTGAGGTCACTGCACTTAAAACCTATAAGTCAACCCTAAGGCAGGCCTTTCAATCTTGAAGGCAGGGTGCTTGGCTCTAAGTGTGAGGGTGCCCCTGCATGAGCGGGACACCCCTACAACCTTCGGAGTCTATTCTCCCGGGATGTCAGTACATCAGCCATTAAGATACATAGTGGCCATGCGTCATTACGCGATGACCATCTCTAAACTGGCTGTAATGAACGGTGTGGAAGGTATGATTCCATGCACTGTAAAGCTCCTCTGGGACGCTCTCAGTGCTCCCGGTACCAGCCTTCTAGACCCGGACAGCAAACTGTGGCTGCTGCCGACCAGAGACACGATTCTGCCCTTCTGCTGCTGAGCCAAGCTCGGCTGAGGAAGGCAGGACACAGACTCCGAAAGGCTCAGCAACACAGGTGGTGGTCCTGCAACTCCCTCGAGGATTGCACTGTCTTCTCACTGAGTTTGAGGCCAGTATCCCTCGTCAGAACCTCTGGAACAGAACCACTGTGCCCTGCGTCGACTTGCGGTTGCCAAGGCTTGTTGACTCTCTCCTCCAGAGATCTTCAGGCTCCAAGATGCTCCTACCTCAAGCATCTCCTGCAATCAAGATCTTCGCCTGCACCGCATCCTCTGCACCGTGGGCCTTCATCTTTTGGTGAGCTGCTCGAGGTCCTCTTGTGACTCCTGTGCCTTTGGCCCGTGGGTTCTCTCGAGGGTATTCTTTGGCTCCAGTGGGCTCCTCTGCTTGCTCGGGGCCTACTCTGAGTTACCTGCTCGTGGTGAGTCACTTGGACCTTGCTGGTCCCAACACCGCACCTTTTTCTTCTCCTACGTTGGTTGCCTTTGCCAAGGCTTGTTGGTGCCCCTGCTGGACACTGACCTCTTGGCTCTTGACATCCAACGTGGGACAGATTGTGCTCAGTGCCTGGTCCTCCTCTGCATCGCCTAGTCTGTACAGCTGCAACTTCAAGGGCACCGTCAACTCTCCTGCATCTCCGATATCGGTGGGCATTCGTCTTCCGTGCCTCCTGGTCACTCCTGAGGTGCACAGACTGTGTCCGCTCTGCTTGCAGGTACCTCTCACCTTGAATCCACCTTTGGGTTCCACCGGACACTTTCACCTTCTTCGCCAGCGGCATCTTTTCCAAAGTCCTCCATTGTGGTCTACGGCGGTTTCCGACGTCACTTCACACCTATGCACCCGGCTTCCCTGGTGTAGGTATCCTGGTTCCTGGGGTATCCTCGGGTGGGGTGACTCTCTAACCTTCCATCTTCCACTGGGTTTCTTCGGGGTTCGCTGGGAAGGTTCCTTCTTCTTTAAAATTGCAACCACGACTTACTTATTGACTAACATTGAGCATGTGGTCGTGTTCCCACTGTGCACACGACCTCCGTGGGGTTCCTAGATACTCACCTTGGGTGGTTCCTTGGGTCCCCGGCTCTTCTATGTCTTCTGGGTCCATTTTCGACTTAGCTTGTGGTTTGCATTCCACTATTTTTAGTATATGGTTTGGTCTACCCCTGGGGACTACTGTGTATTCTGTGCTATTTACGAATTCTATTGACAAAGTATTGTGCTGTATCTCCGGGTAGGAGATAATACGTTGTGTTAATGAATGTTAATAATAAATACATATTTTTTATACCTATACTGTGTGGTTCTTTTTCACTTAACCTATACCATAAGATTAAGTACTGGTAAAACAAGCTGCTTTACACTCCTTCTGGACTGAGCCTGAAGGTTGCTCTCCACAGCTACCAGATAGAGAGCTTTCTAAGGTTGTCTAAGACCACTAAAATCACCATAAGGGTTGTCTAGATTAGTGAAGGGTAACACACTTACATAAATGAGCACCATATACTGAGCCAGCCTCCCACAGAGAGCAAATCAGTTATTAGGAATAATTACAGATGCACACATGGCAACGCTAGAGAGGTAGGAGGGCTGGATGGAAGGATCATAGGTCTATGCTTTAAGATTTCAGGTTCAGAGTAGGTCTTTGCTTAAAAATGGCTGTCATTGGCACAAGGGCTGAAGGCAAGGCGTCACGCTACTTGAGCTCAGTCTCCTCGCATATCTTAGATATATTCATTTTTAGAGTCCCAATAAAGTACGCTACCCTCCATCAACACTCATGATGTTAAGCACAGAGGATACGTCAATGCAGAGGGAAAATAAGGTGCAAACCAGTGAGTATTTGTGGCACGAGTCCTATTGTTCCAATTGACATGTGCAATACTATGATACAGTCAAACCAGGTTGGGCAGTGATGCAGCGCGTACAATAAAAACTATTCTCCTCCCAGGTCACTTATAGGTCATCCAGGGGCAAACTATATTTCTCATATCCACATGACGATGGGGCCCATAAACATCGCCTAACACACACGCGCACTCCTGGATTTCCTTACACCTTTATGAAATTCTGTACTCCTAGGAGAAGCATGAGAACTAAATGGAGAACACCATTTATGTACCGCTGGAAGGAGCCGGGATATCTTATTACCTTAACTTGTCGCTTTCTTTTAGTTATTTCTTAAGATATTCCTGCTCATTGTTTTGTCGATGAATCATTCATGTAAGAAATTAGTTCATAGTGATTAAGACCAGCTGAATCACAATAACCAATTCTGATGTCACAATCATTTAGGAAAATAACCACTGAGTCATTTGGTTTAAAGAATCTTAAATTTTATATAATTTTAAAAGCATGAGAAAGAAATTTAATACTTTATTCAATTATTCATTCTTAAATTCAAATATTTATTAAGCATAATCAATTTATTGCAGAAAGGAAATTTTTGTCATGAAGCCAAAACCCTAATTACCTGCCTAGCTTCCTAATTTAGCCTAATGATTTCTAACCTAAGTTAAGAATTGGAATTAACCTGATTCTCATACTCAACTGGAAAATTAAGACAGCAACAGCAACTTCAGCTCGTCAGCATCAGCTACCTGCAACCCGTCTCATCTAACAGTCTTTCAGCATCTCCCGCTCAGCAAAGGATCGATCAGGACCACCCAGCACTGGAAGCCACCAACACGAATCTCCAACTCCTCTCCTGACTGTGACTGCAACCGCGACTGAACCCCTCCCACTAAGAGTAGGCCCTCTTATACCCTAATTCTAACTTTGCTAAATAACTGTTGCAACATTAATAACACGCTTTTCTTTCATTGGTCCATGCATGTCATCTTATTCATTCTTTTAATCAAGTTCTCTTGGATTCGAGGGTCCTTGGATCATTTCCTTTCCCATACGCTCAAACATTTTTCATCCGTTTCGATCAGTACATTTGTAACTTCTTTCGACACATTCGAGAACTCCGCAGTCATTGTCCTTTCTCTTAAACTTGTTTCCCACGGGTCTTCTGCTGATCATCATGGCACACTATCAGTTCAATTAGGTCACACCAGCCTTGACCATTTCTTGCATCCTAGCGTCTCAGTAACCTCACGAGGTTTGGTTTTTTCTCCAATTTCATCCCGTGTCATGTGTCCCCTTGCGCCTGCGCACATCTTCCCACTGGCGGCCATTTTATATCGCCACTCGGTTATACTTTTTAGAAGCACTAATTTGAGGCAAACAAAACATAATTAAAATAGAGAAAAATAGCCCTTTCGTTTCCCTCCCGTCGTCTACGTACCCCAATTAGTTATTACCTAGCAGAAAGCAACATTTAAGCTGTTCCTTACTTACCATCACTATTGTTTTTGCAACGACACGTTTTATTTTCTATGAAGCACAAACATGCATTTATTTTTTAATTAGTACGCATTAATTTTTACGTTATAATTAGACACACGGACATCCATTAATAGATTATTTAGCACACATTTTTGGCATGTTACCCTTCCCATACATACAGTGTTGATTAATACATTTAAAACGAACATTTTATTTAATTAATTATAAATTTTGTTAGGGGTTAAATTTTTTATTTTCCCTGCTCCATCAACTCCCCCTTTGGTGATTTTTAAATCACCACATAAAACCCAAGTCATACTTCTTTTCAGGCAGCATGTCTTTCGTCCTTTGCTTTCTGTGATTTACACATCTGTTTCTTCTTCATCTTGCCTTTTAGTCTCTTTATACATGTTTTCTTTCATTTTCTCCAACTCAATTTCACCCATTTCTCTCTCTCTCTCTCTCATTATTCTATTATTTCTTTTTATCTTATTTTGTCTCACTTTTCTTTTTATACATGTTATTACTATTTTCAATACCATGGCTAACAGTATTACTATAGTTGCTACTATTATAACTTTCCCTATCACTAGTCTACTCATCCTAGTCAACCAATTTGCTACTGAAGAAAACCCTCTACCAAGTTTTCCCAAAACACTTTCAACCTCCAGTGGAACTAGTTCTTTGTGCAAATTTGTAATATTTGTAATATACTTCTGTATATTTTCACTTTTATCAGAAATGTAAGTACAACAATGTTGGACTTTCAACATTCCACAGACTCCACCCTCTTTTGCCAAAAGAATATCAAGGGCAAGCCGATTTTGCATCACCATAGCTCTCATGGCAACCATTTCGGTATTTACCATTAAGAACCCTCCCGCAGTATCTGTAGACAAACGATCTACTACTGTGGATAACTTCCGAATTTTAAATGCATTCAAAGATATTCCCACTGCTGGTATCAATGCTCCAAAAATATCACCTACAATTTCTGAAAAACGTTCCCTCTTTCTACGTGTAAATCTATTAATCATCTTGTATGTTCCCTTTTCTTCTCTGTATATGTGAAAAAAATTTGGAAAGACCAGGCCTACATAGCAAGTTCCATACCAATGGTCCGGTAACCTGTAATAAGCTCTATTCCCACAAACATAATAGATACCTGGAAATATTGGGTCCTTTCCACCTTTAAATCCCCAACCTCCCAGAATTTGATAATTGTCATGGCAGATACTGGAACCTACAAAGTAATTGTCATAGACTGTCTTATTTCTCCTAATACACAACTTTCCTGTTTGCGGCCAATCTAATGTCATTGCTGCATTTATCTTTTCCCTTCATGATTTCCTTCCTCAAACGTCCATAAGCGTTTTCCTTCCTCTTTATTGCTTCTTTTTGAAATTTCATTCTTCTTTCTTCAACCATTTCTAAAAATACCTTTTCTTCTTTCTTTAACTCACAGGTAAGGTTGTTACTAACTATTTCTTCTAACGTTAATTTTCTATGTTCTAAAAAGAATTCTCCTAAAACCTTTGCTGGTTTTACTTTGTTAAGTTCTGGTACTACTGGAATGTTTGCAAAGATCTTATCTATATCAGTATAATAAGATTCTAATCTACCTGTTTTATAAAATAAACTTGCTATTACACTACATGTTATTCCATAAGTTAAAGGTAGGTGATGATAAGTCACACCTTCTGACACTGATGCAGGCAACTGCATACAAACATCTCACATCCATTGTCTCTACGTATTCATACAACAATTTTGTAAAAACATTCTTTGAAAAATCTGTTACTGACTTATCCTTATGCAACTCTGCACTACTTCTTAAAGTAACTGGTTCTTTAATATTAGTTTCTTTTTCTGGTTTAGTATCATTTTTTGCTTCTATCACCGCTATACTAATAGGAATTGTGATTGCTAAAACTATCCATATGGTCATTAATAATCCTGTACAAAAGCAGCACATTTTGCACCATCTCTTTATAAATTCACATTTATCTCTTCTATCCCTATTATTTTCCATTTTTCTTTTTCTATTTGTTAAGTTTCAGAAAATTGTGTCACTACACCTCAGAAATGACTTAGATGCCACTCTGCTCTCAAAAGTCTTTGCTTGGTACTTTCTTTAATTCTCTCCAGAATTCTTTCGTTGTCACATCCGGTGGTTTGTCACATCCAGTAAAATTGTCATGTCCGGCAGAAACACTATAAGTCTTCACTTTAAGTTTGTTGCATCTCACCTTTTCCCATCCGACTTCTCAGTCTCTGGTTCTCGTGAGTGTTTTCTTCTTCTTCTTTGTAATCTGTTAGTGCAATATACAGCCACTCAGGTGACTTATACTTTGCATTCACTTTCTTTGTCCTTTTGGACTTTTGTAATCTTTTTCCACTTGGTTTTTCTTGTCCCTTTTGACTTGTTACTTCATTTACTTGTTCAGCACCTTCGTCTCCCGCTCTTATTATTCTATATCTCAATTTTCTTACATAACTGTTGGGCCAATTATCTCCTTTTCTTGGCCTTTTGGCTTCACCTTCTCTTTCTTCTCTTTCTGATTTCCAATTTCTTTTTCTTGATTCAGTTTTTGCTTTTTCCTCTTCTCCACTTTCTTCTGTTTCTGTTTCAACTGTTTCACTATTGTCTCTTATTTTGAAACTTATAATCTCGTCATCTCCTACTGGTGGATCTGTCTTCTCCTTTTTGTTTTCCCTTATTACTGTCCCTCCTCGGGGTTCTTCCGATTTGGTGTTTTTCTCCTTTTCTGCTTCTAAATTTCCCTGTTCTTCTGTTTCTCTATCTGTCCCTATTGCTCCTCGGGGTTCTTCTCGATTTTCTAACTTTTTGTGTACTTCTTTCCCTACTTCATCTATTAATATTGTTTCTGAAGGATTTCCACCATAACTTGTACTTGGTTGTTCATCTAACTCAATTTCTTGCTCAGTTTCTTCTCTAATTGGTTAAAAGCCCCAAGTTTTCCTTAGGAATTCTTCACGGTTTTCAACTGAATCATCAGAATCTGAAGTTGTGTCAGATATTTCCAGATGTCGACTTACAGGTCGATCTTCAAGTTCTGGAATTTCTGAATTTCTTTCTTCTTCTTCTTCTTCCTCTTCTTCTCTAGAGGTACTCGCAGTTGGGGCTTCCAGATGTCGACTTTCAGGTCGATCTTCAAGTTCTGGCACCCTTTCTTTTATCTTTGTTGTCCCAGCCGTTAAACTTTTATCCCACACTTCCAGACGCCGACTCACATGTCGATCTGTAGGTTCTGGAACTCTGATTGTGTGGCTGGCATGAACCCAGTTTTCACTCCTGCACACTTGACGGCAGTCGTTGTCACCAGGATTACCTGTTGTGGCTCGTCCCAACGAGGAACTAGACAGTTTCTTCTCCTGTGGACTTTTATGCGGACCCAGTCTCCTGGATTCAAGTCGTGGGCTGGTTTTCTTTCAAGAGTGGTCGCATCCGGTCCAACCTGATGAAACACAGAACGTACCACATCAGCCAGTCCTTTGCAATAATCCAGTACTAGATCATCAGTTATAGTCAATAACTTGTTGACAGGTACTTGTGCTTGTCTCATTGCTCGTCCCATGATCACCTCATGAGGACTAAGTCCAGTTTTCTTTTCAGGGATGCTTCTGATGGTCATCAGAACAAGAGGCAGTGCATCTGGCCATTTGAGTCCTGTAGCTTGACACATTTTTCCTAACCTGTTTTTAATTGTTCCATTAATCTGCTCTACTACCCCAGAAGCCTCTGGTCTGTAAGCACAATGTAGTTTTTGTTTAATACTCAATGCTTCACAAATCAATTGGATCAACTCATTTTGAAAATGTGTTCCTCTATCTGTTTCAACCGTGACTGGAAAACCATACCTTGGAATGAACTCTTGCAGCATAAGTTTTGCCACTGTTGTTCCATCATTCCTTCTTGTGGGGTATGCCTCCACCCAACGAGAGAACAAACAGACGACCACTAGAACATATCTTAGTCTGTTACTAGGGGGCATATCGATAAAGTCTAACTGCATCCTAGTGAATGGACCTCCTTCTCGTCCTATTGTTCCTAGACTCACTACTGTTTTTCTTCCTGGGTTAAACTGTTGACAAATAAGACATCTTTGACAAAGACTTTCAGCAATGGCTCTGAATTTTGGGTTATACCAGGTTTGTCTAAAAAGTCTGATCATTGCATCTCTCCCAATATGAGCTTGTCCATGGTACATCCGTGCCATGTCTGCAATCATGCTATCAGGCATAACTGGTCTTTCATCTCTGTATACCCACACACCATTATTTTCCTGTCTTCTACATCCTGCTTTTATCCAGTAATCTTTTTCCTCATCTCTTGCTGTTTCTTGTAACTGCCTTACTTCATCCCATGTCTCGACAGTATTAGTGAAAAGCAAAGGACAAGAGACATGCTCCCTTTCTCTATTTTTGTTCAGGGACGCCATGTTTTCCGCACAATATCTAGCGATCTCATCAGCATAATTATTGCCGACCGCTATGTAATCTTCGTTTTTCTTATGCGCCTTGCACTTTACTACAGCTATTTGTTTAGGCAACTGTATCGCCTCAAGCAGTTTTTTAACATAATCTCCATTTCTGATAGGTGTTCCTGCAGATGTCAAAAATCCTCTTTGTGACCAAATCTGACCGAAATCATGTACGATGCCGAAACCATATTGGCTATCGGTCACAATCGTGATTCGTACATTTTTCCCCAATTTACATGCTTGAATCAAAGCAATTAGTTCCGCAACTTGTGCAGACCTAACTCCTTTCAGACAAGACGCTTCCATCACAGTTGCCACTGTGCATACTGCGTAAGCTGCGCTTAACACTCCTTCTTTTGTACGCAAACATGAGCCATCTACAAACATGACATAATCAGATTCCTTTAACGGTTCATCTTTTATGTCTGCCCTTGGTTTTGTGCAATATTCCAGCACGTTCAGACAATCATGATCTACTTCGTCTTGTTCAATTATATTATCTTCATCTGGTAATGATGTAGAAGGATTTACATTCATGCATCTATCTATGGTCACATTTTCAGCGCTCAAGATGACTTTTTCGTACTTAGTCAGCCGACTATGTGTCATGTACTGTGTTTTTGTTCTTGTCAAAAGAATTTCTACTGAATGGGGAACATATACTCTCAGTGGATACCCCATCACTATACCTTCACTTTGTTCCAGACTTACACAAGTAGCAGCAACTGCTTTCAGACATCCAGGCAATGCTTTTGCTATAGGATCTAAAACAGCTGAAAAATAAGCGATTGGTCTTTTCATGGTCCCGTGTTTTTGTACCAGTACTGAAAATGCACATCCATCTCTTTCACTGCAGTACAACTCAAAATCCTTCTCATAATCAGGCATGCCTAAAGCAGGGGCCTCACACAGTTTCTTTTTCAATTCTTTGAAAGATTTCATTTCTTCTTTGTTTAACTCAAAAGGGTCTTTTACATCTTTCTTGGTCAATTTTTGTAAGGGTTTTGCAATCAAAGAGAAACCACTTATCCACTGTCGACAATATCCAACCATTCCCAAAAACATTCTTACCTCTCTCTGAGTCATTGGTGCTCTCATTCCTTGAATCATTCTTAGTCTTTCTGTCGCTATTTTCCGCACTCCTTTCTCAATTTTATGCCCTAAATACTGGACTTCTTTCTGACAAAACTGTAATTTTGAAGGAGACACTTTATGTCCTCTTTTCTCTAAATGGTTTAGTAAAGCAATTGTGTCACTTACACATGCTTCTTTGGTTTTCGATGCCACCAATAGGTCATCGATATACTGCACCATCACTGATTTTTCTGGCATTTTTAAATCTTCCAGAGATTTCTTTAGAATCTGATTAAAGATTGAGGGGCTTTCTGTATACCCCTGAGGAATTCGGCACCATGCCAAAATACGCTCTCCGAACCGGAACGCAAATAATGGCTGGCTATCTGGATGCAAAGGAATAGAGAAAAATGTGTGACACAAATCTATCACAGTGTACCACTCAGCTTCATGTGGAATATGATATAGAATTACTGCAGGGTTTGGCACTATTGGACAACATGGTACAACTATTTTGTTGATTCTTCTCAAATCCTGTACTATTCTATATGTTCCATTTGGCTTTTTCAGTCCCATAATAGGTGAATTACATGGACTGCTCATGATTTCTTTTAGAATTCCCTGTTCAATCATCTTATTTATCATAGGAGTTATTCCTTCAATTATTTCTGGAGTTAATTTGTACTGTGGCGTGTTTGGATAAGTTATCCTTCTTTCACTGTCACTTTTACGGGATCAACTTCTCTCATTAACCCAATGTCTTCTCCTGAAAAATCCCACACACTTTCTTTTACTGCACCTTTTAGTTCTTCTGGAAGTTTTTCTGCATCAAATGCAGGAAACAAACCATTCGTTTCAGGTTCCTGATTCATCAAAGTTACTTTATACAGAACATCTTCATCTGAAGTCTGAAAACCTATTCCATCTGGCGTACAATAAATTGTGCAATTCATCTTGCATAAAAGGTCACGACCTAAAAGATTTACAGGACTACAATCGCACACTACAAATTTATGCATTTTGCTAAAAGAACCAATTTTTACTTCCACCAATTCAGTAAGTGGGGTTTTAATCTGCTGATTGGCTACTCCTACCACTTGGATGTATTCACCTGAGAGAGGAAGGTTTGGAATTTCCACTGATCTAACAGTAGAACGGGTAGCTCCAGTATCGACAAAGAATGTTACGTTTGCACCATTCACTTCTCCATCCACAAAGGGACCAGACTGATCTACCTCTAGAGTTGCGCCAAGCACGCACTCTTTCCCCTCTCCTGCGCACCGTCAGAATCTTTCATCCGGGTCATCCTCACTCTGACGCAACCAATACTGAGAAATGTTAGCTGCTCGCGGCAACTGTGTTACCTGCTCTCCTCCGTAGAATCCTGTTTCTGTACTGTATCTTTGCTGGTTAACAGTGTTGGGAAGTGGTGGTTGCGGCACCTGACTTTGTTGAACAACTACCTCATTCTGCACCTGTGGAGTTAATGATTGATGTTCCGGATTAGGTTTAGGTGGGAACTTACACTCGTTTCTCCAATGCCCTAATTTTCCGCAATTATGACATGGCCATTTCTTCTTTGCCTCTTCTAGACTCACTTGACCCTTTCCTTTACCTATGTTTGGTCGCATTTTATTCTGTCCTGATTCGTTTCCATTATTATTTTCCAATTGAGCTTCTTGTTTTTCTGCCACCTTCACTTGTGCCCACATTGCCTTTTCTTTCAACTTACGCTGTTTACTCTCTATTTCATCACTACAATACTTAGCATATCTCAGTACCTTATCTACACTTCCATTCTGCCAGTTTATCATGTGTTGCTTAATCATTTCACTTATTTCTGGTTTCAGGCCAAACACAAATCGGTATACAAAATGACTCATATCCTTTTCACTCAACTCCTCATAACCACTATACTGCTTGAAAACCAATAACAGTCGCTCATAATATGCATGTACAGACTCCTTACTTTCCTGTGTAGTTCTATCAATTTTAACCCAATCTGTCTCTTTAGGAGGAATCTTATTCTTCAAAAAGGTAATCACCTTATCGTACTTCTTCATTACATCAGGACCTGGAGCTCCTGTCTTAGGATCTCTTGGATATTCTGTAGTTGGCCAGTCAACTGTAATCTTACATTCGGACCATAAATCTGTTGGTACCACTATGTCAAACAATCCATCTAAATCTATCCACAACACTTTTGAGACTTTTACAAACCTCTCTACTTGTCGGTACCACTCAACTGGTTTCTCTCTTAACTTTGGAAAGTCATTGGTAAATGACAGTATGTCCTGCCTAGTCCAGGGAACATGCACGTAACTACCACCTGGAGTTTCTCTCATGGGGTATTCTTTGGCAACAGATTCTTTTTCAGTTATCATAAAGGCCAATGAACCTTTGTCTGTACTTTTCTCATTCTTCTTTGTCCATCTAACCTTCCATCTGTCCACATCACCCCATTTTCTCAACAACACAATTAACTCTTTTATCTGTCAGCCTTCCTGCCGTGTTCAAATTTTCAATATCTTTTTCACAAAAGTCTACTCTGTATGGTTTCTGCAACGTTTTCACTTTTGCAAAATCTATTCCAATCTCACTAGCCACTTCTTCTAGTTTGTCATGTAAATTCTTTGCCCTCCATGTTATACTTTTGCACAGAAACATTATTTCATCATCCTGATAATTTTTATCTTTTCGGTACCAATCGTTCCCAGAATTAATTCTTCCATATCTATTTTTAATCTGATCACATCTAATGGTTTTTCTTCTGTTTCTTTTATTTTAAATGCTTTCATCCACTCATTCAACTCATCAGGAGTCGGACCTATGGGTGTATTATTTAGTTCTATCCAATTACCACTCTTTTCAGGTGTTTCTGTTGCAGATTCTGTTACCATATGCATTTTCCTACCATTGCATTCATTCACCGTTAAATTTGTAGGTGGACTTGGTCTGTAAGTACTAGCCAAATTACTTGTACTTGCACTTTGTTCCATCCTTTCCTTTTCTCTCTGAAATTGTGAACTCAAGGGAATCACCAAAGATCGTTCATCAATTTTCTGATTCTCAAAAACTGGTATTACTGGACCTATTGTTACAGGCACAGTAACTGCTTCCATATTTTTCGTTAATTCTCTAATTTTCTCAGTTAGTTCTTTTGTTGTCCTTGCCAATTCGCTTGCATTGTCGCTTTCTATTCCTTCATTTTGAGAAGTTCTCATTTGTTCTTGTGACCTATTTACTTCGATTCTCTTTTCCGGGCTTTTATTTCGCATAGTCTCTATTAGCGGCGCATTTGGTGTCACCACTGTAGAACTCTGCTGATATGGGGGTGGATTTCTATTTAAAATATCTTCCAGCAACTCGTCATCCGTTTCGCTCTCATGCATATATTTTTCTCTCTCTATATGTTTCTTTTTCTCAGTCCGCTTTTTCTTAGTCCCTTCCTCATCTGTAAAAGCTGGAAACAAACCTCCTGTCATGTTATCACATCTCCATCGCTTTATTCTGTCCTCATGATTTACTCCCCACAATCTTCCAGGCATAAACTCATGATCTCTCATTCCTCTGAATCTCTCTCGTTCATACATCTCATCTTCCCATTCCGTTAAAGCCTCAAACTGTGTTGGTCTAGGTCTAGGTTCCAACTTACACATTTTTTCTCGCAAGTTTCGCAAAACCGCTACACTAAATGATCCATTCTCAGGGAAAGCCAAAGCACCCTCATTCTTTGTATATTTTGCCCAATTTTCCAACCATTTGCACGTATGATATCCATATTTCAGCATCATAAGTGAAGCTGCTGATTTCGGCGGAGGAATTACTTGTCCCTCTCTAGTCACAACCTTTTTGTCTTTCTTAAAGAAATTCTTCAATTTCGTCGTCCATGACGTTCTCTCCCTTTCATACTCGTAATACGGCATGTTTTCTATTTGTTTTCTCTTTACTCTAACACTGTTCTGTGTACGGAATTTCGACCAATTACAGCGCGACTCACACTAACGTACCAATCAGAACAATTCCCACCGTCCGCGAACCAACCAATCCTAGCGCGGCACTTTTCTACGTCACTCCTGCTCTGTGTTCACGTGACTAGCGCACTATCCAATCCTAGCGCGGCACTTTTCCACGTCACTTCTACTCTTTACCCCTCCTTTACAAAATTTATCGGCAATTTTCTTTTCACTGTTTTCTCCGTTAGTTACAACAATTAAAACAATTCCATAGTCTGATTCGCTAAACAAAGTGACAGCTTTGTCCTTTTACACAAGAATCCTGTATTTCCAGTAGGCAGCGCTTACCTCTACCCTACCACAGAATTATTTACTCTCGCCGATAAAGTAGCACTTCCCTCTACCTTACCCTTCTTTTAAACAAACAATTTACTCGTTTCTCTGGGGATAAGACACATGTGGAGACTAGGCTCCTGAGAATTAAGGCCAAAGTTTCACAAGTAAACGTGATTTGCTATTTCAATTACACACTTTTCGCACAGAAATCCCTAACATAACACAACCTGCATTATTACCAAAATGAATTCAGACCATGTACCAAATTCCATGTGACTTCTCTTGCCACACGTGTTCCACTTCCTACATCCCAGAAGCGTGAAAACTCACATTTAACATAACGTGACTCAACATATAGTGTTAGTCATCAAAAATATTCAATAATCAATAAACAATAATCACTAAACTAATCTATAGAAAACCATAACTCTGCTACCAAGAAATCTGATGCAGCGCGTACAATAAAAACTATTCTCCTCCCAGGTCACTTATAGGTCATCCAGGGGCAAACTATATTTCTCATATCCACATGACGATGGGGCCCATAAACATCGCCTAACACACACGCGCACTCCTGGATTTCCTTACACCTTTATGAAATTCTGTACTCCTAGGAGAAGCATGAGAACTAAATGGAGAACACCATTTATGTATCGCTGGAAGGAGCCGGGATATCTTATTACCTTAACTTGTCGCTTTCTTTTAGTTATTTCTTAAGATATTCCTGCTCATTGTTTTGTCAATGAATCATTCATGTAAGAAATTAGTTCATAGTGATTAAGACCAGATGAATCACAATAACCAATTCTGATGTCACAATCATTTAGGAAAATAACCACTGAGTCATTTGGTTTAAAGAATCTTAAATTTTATATAATTTTAAAAGCATGAGAAAGAAATTTAATACTTTATTCAATTATTCATTCTTAAATTCAAATATTTATTAAGCATAATCAATTTATTGCAGAAAGGAAATTTTTGTCATGAAGCCAAAACCCTAATTACCTGCCTAGCTTCCTAATTTAGCCTAATGATTTCTAACCTAAGTTAAGAATTGGAATTAACCTGATTCTCATACTCAACTGGAAAATTAAGACAGCAACAGCAACTTCAGCTCGTCAGCATCAGCTACCTGCAACCCGTCTCATCTAACAGTCTTTCAGCATCTCCCGCTCAGTAAAGGATCGATCAGGACCACCCAGCACTGGAAGCCACCAACACGAATCTCCAACTCCTCTCCTGACTGTGACTGCAACCGCGACTGAACCCCTCCCACTAAGAGTAGGCCCTCTTATACCCTAATTCTAACTTTGCTAAATAACTGTTGCAACATTAATAACACGCTTTTCTTTCATTGGTCCATGCATGTCATCTTATTCATTCTTTTAATCAAGTTCTCTTGGATTCGAGGGTCCTTGGATCATTTCCTTTCCCATACGCTCAAACATTTTTCATCCGTTTCGATCAGTACATTTGTAACTTCTTTCGACACATTCGAGAACTCCGCAGTCATTGTCCTTTCTCTTAAACTTGTTTCCCACGGGTCTTCTGCTGATCATCATGGCACACTATCAGTTCAATTAGGTCACACCAGCCTTGACCATTTCTTGCATCCTAGCGCCTCAGTAACCTCACGAGGTTTGGTTTTTTCTCCAATTTCATCCCGTGTCATGTGTCCCCTTGCGCCTGCGCACATCTTCCCACTGGCGGCCATTTTATATCGCCACTCGGTTATACTTTTTAGAAGCACTAATTTGAGGCAAACAAAACATAATTAAAATAGAGAAAAATAGCCCTTTCGTTTCCCTCCCGTCGTCTACGTACCCCAATTAGTTATTACCTAGCAGAAAGCAACATTTAAGCTGTTCCTTACTTACCATCACTATTGTTTTTGCAACGACACGTTTTATTTTCTATGAAGCACAAACATGCATTTATTTTTTAATTAGTACGCATTTATTTTTACGTTATAATTAGACACACGGACATCCATTAATAGATTATTTAGCACACATTTTTGGCATGTTACCCTTCCCATACATACAGTGTTGATTAATACATTTAAAACGAACATTTTATTTAATTAATTATAAATTTTGTTAGGGGTTAAATTTTTTTATTTTCCCTGCTCCATCAGCAGGAACACTCTGGTATCTTCACTCAGTCAGTCTCTTGTCTCATGCGCTATGTGCGCATTTTGATGTACTTTAGGAGGCATAAAATGACGCCTCTGATGTATGTTTGATGTTTGTCCCTTTTCTTGCTGTCTCATTTCTCTCCTAGGTCACATCAGGAGCGGATCAACTATTTAGTTGTAGCCTAACTGTAGGGTACACAGTTGTGGCCCGCCCTGACCTCACAGAGGGTCGTTTTATCCCTTTTACTCACTAGCACTTTTACACCACAACTTGTTTTTTGGTCCTGATGAAGCACCACGGATCATTGTGACCAACCAGCCGCGAAACATGTCGACCTTTTAGTTACCTGGGCACATTACGCCTACTGGAGTAACACACCACCTTTTGGTTTTTTATCCTGACAAGGGTACCGCCACAATAAATATCCCCTTTTGGTAACCTTTAGCCAGTTTTAACTTACACACACTCTCTCACCCTCCTCATAGGACTCACCCCACACACCCGCACCCATCTGATGGCAGTTCTCAAAAGATCTCCGCTAAAGTGACCCTTCGGGGGACCCGTAGGGCATTGCAGCGCCGGCCCGACGAGGAGCAAACGCCCGATGATGAAGCATGACATCCTTCGGGGTGTGTGAGGGCAACAAGAGACAAGACTTGTTCTTGCCTCGGACCAGTGGGTTCTAGACCTAGGACTAACTCCTGTCTTTTTCTTTCTCTTTCTCTTTTTCATTGGGTTGAGTGGGTGACCCCTGGCACCCCCACCTACGGAACAGTGTCCCCCCTTTTTGAGTTGATGACTAGATTTAGGAGCACGGACACTGGACCATAATCAGCTCCTGGTCCCCACCCTTCCTTTTTGTTGATACACTCTGGGAGCACCCATTTTCCATTTTTGTCATGCCATTGAAATATGGTAATGATTTAGTCATCCATTACATCTCAAAAGGGTCTTTTCACGTTTAGGCATTTGCTGCTGTACATTAACAGGAGCATGAGGGATTCAATAGTGTTTGAGACAGATATAATGATACATAAGAACTGACGGACAAAGCAGTACTTTAGCAACATTATCAGCAAGAGCAGTCCCAAAGGACACTTTGTCCTGAGTCGATTGATAAGCAGCACAGTTGGCTTTCGCTACTTCCTGAGGCAGTTGAAGATCATTGAGTAAACCTTGTACATAGAAGCTGTTCTTTAGTGGAGCACATCCAGAGGTAAGGAAGCCCCCTGCATCCAGAGGAGCCCAAAGTCATGATTCACGCTAAAGACGTATTTGGAATCAGTAAAGATAATGATGTTCTTCTTTGCAGCTGACATAGAAGCTCAAGTGAGTGCAATTAGTTCAGCAACCTGAGAAGAATGTACTTGAGGTAAACATCGTCCTCTCCACTATTTCGTTATGCGTATATTTAGCATATCCTGTGTGAGAAATTGGGTTATTGGTTAAAGGGGGTGAAACATCAGCTACAATCCTTGTCAGGGTGAACCCCAAAAAATTACTAAATTAACCTGTCCTTAACCCTGTGCTGCACTGAGTCAAGGAGCCATCGAGCAGGAGCTACAATGCGAGGCCTATTGTTGAGGTGCACGCTGTGTTGGTTCCAGATAAAGCCACTAGTCAGCTGGCAATGCAGGGACTTGCATCACGCTGTGTCAGTTCCAAGGAAGTCACAAGTCAGGAGCCTAGTGTGTCCCTGTAGTTTAGAACAGGAGGTCAGCCAACTGACCTTTGGAGTCATTCAGGTAGCCTGGGATGAAGGGAACAGGTCATGTCTTTCTTCCTGCAGGGCAGGCCTCAACCAGCAGGGCAATCCTGTAGAAGCAGGGCAGTCCTTCTTCTTTAGTGTCCACAGATCCAGGAGTGTACTCAAGAGTTGGTCTGAGGGTACAATATTTATACCTGGTGTCAGCTTTGAAGTGGGAGAAACCTCCAGACTTCCCTCTACATCTGGTTCTGGAATTTCCTTCTTCTGTGCCCAGGGCCCAAGATGTCTGGGGTTACAAAAGGCTAGTGTGAAACCCTTTGTGAGTGTGCTGAGGGAGCTCCTTTGAAGTGCAAGTGTGGTAGGTGACAACTCTGCCCCACCCATCCTGTCAGGAGGGCCCATCCTGCCCACACCTAAGCCTTCTTTGTGATACTGTCTGGGGGGAATACACAAAAGCCAACTGCCAGCTAACCTAGTCATGTGACCCAGTATACAGGCTGCATTCACCAAATGGTTAGGACAAGGAAATGACAACTTTCTAAAAGTGGCATTTTCAGAATTGTGATTTTTAATTCGACTTTACCATTAAAAAGGGTTTTAAATTACAATTCATCTGAGTGTAAACATGGCCTTCCTACCTGCTCCCAATCAAAAGTTATCACTTTTTACATTTATTAAACGTAATAAGGTAACCCAATGTTATTCTATAGGAGAGGTAGGCATTACGGTTGTGAAAAATGAGTTTAGAGGTTTTTCACTACCAGGACATGTAAAACTTAAAAGTACATGTTCAATTTTTGTCATGCACTGCACCCTGCCATAAAGGCTGTCTAGGGCCTACCTTAGGAGTTACTTATATGTATTAAAGAGGAACATTGAGGCCTGGCAAAAGGGTTATTTTGCCAGATCGAAATGGTAGTTTAAAACCTCACACAGGCTGCAATAGCAGAACTCAGACATGTTTAAGTAGGTGGCACAAGGAGCACTAGCAGCATTTCTTTTACAGGCACTGGGGACACGTAGTGCCACTTTACTAGGGACTTATAAGGAACTAAGGGGCATATTATCAAGGACGGCGTTAAAATTATCGCCGGTTTAGCGGCAGAAAACTGCCGCTAAAGCGGCGATAATTTGCTTGATAATATGCACTGGAGAATTCCAATAGAAGCCCATGTTCACACCAGAACATGGACTTCTATTGGAATTCTCAAGGGCATATTATCAAGCCCAATATCGCCGCTTTAGCGGCAGTTTTCTGCCGCTAAACCGGCGATAATTTTTAACGCCGTTCTTGATAATATGCCCCATAATTAGCCAATCAGATGTAAGGGATTTAGGGAGAGTGTACATGCACTTTAGCACTGGTGAGCAGTACTAAAGTGGAGAGAGTCCTGAAGCCAACAAAATCTAATTCAGCAAAACAGGAAGGGTGAAGGCAAAAGGTTTGGGGGTGACCCTGCAGAGAAGGCCAGGTCCAGATGTATACATTATATGTAGAGCTCCAGATTTTATGGTGTTTATGTTTTTTAACATTTCAGTCTGTATTCATCCATATTTATTTTTTGGTCATCCTAATGGTATTTATCCAGTGGTGACCAGTGCACGTAAGCACGGTGGGGTGGTGAGGTGGAAGTCGACATACAATGGGATAGTGAACATAAAATACATAAAACCACTCACATTGCACTCGCCACATCGCCGAATACAAGGTAAGGGGTTTTATTTATTTATTTATTTTTTGCTCACTATTCCATCGTATGTCGACTGGTATATTTCTAGATTTATTTAATTGATAAACATGCACTCATACTTTGGTGCCTGTCGTGCTTTAGCAAATTGAGCAGCCAAATATAGCAAAACACTACACCCACAGGTAAATATCGGCATTATACTACAAATATATCTTAACTTATGTCTGTGTTTAGGAAAATCTCAACCTGTTTTTTAAGTCCCCATTCTGTTTATCTGCTCAGCTGTTGTCCTGGAGTTCACGAAAGACAGCATGGTGAGTCACTCACTAGTGGCCAGATTTACAAGTAGGTGCCACAGCGTAGCACCGCAAGCCCTTTGGCTGCACCACGCTGCAGCACTTTCAGAGCACAGGAATGCGACATATTTACAATGATATGTCGCATTCCTGTGCTCTCCCCTGCACTGGCTCACAAACAGCTGCCATGCGCCGGCGCAGGCACCCTTGCACCATGGTGCAAGGATACCTGCGTCATGGGGAGATTGTGTTTTTGTGCAGGAAGGGTCACCTTCCTGCACATAAACAATAACTACAGGCATTTTCCTCTTTCAATGCGTGCTGTAGAATGCAGCATGCATTGAAAGAGGAAAAAAACGTGGAGAAATGAATACATTTCTCCTCGTTGCACCTCGCTACGCCACCCTTAGGGTGGCGTAGCATACTGACGCATTTCCAGGTTTACAGTTCCTCGTAAATCTGGAAATGTGTCTTGTTCCATGGGTGTTGCGTGGGAACACCCACAGCAACACCCATGGAACGCCCCTTTCACGCAAAGTGCTGCGTGTAAAGGGGCCATATTTACAAGGACAGGAAAAGCCACGCAGGGTGGCTTTTCCTGTCCTTGTAAATATGGGGCAGAGACATGCGCTGCCAGTGCGTCACAAAAAGTGACGTACTGCCAGCGCAAGGGGCTTGTAAATCTGCCCCAAGAAGCATAGTTTTCAGTATTTTTCTGCTTTTAAAAATAAATACAGACTAGAAACATTTTGTTCTCCGTCTGTATTTTTATGTCAAAATCTGTAAAAACTGAAAACTGTGAGCCTTAATTATATGTTAAAGGTGAGCGGTCGGGCAAAACACAAAGTCAGGATATAAAACTTAAGGCATGGTGATTGTGGTTGTCTGCACTAATAAGAATGTATTTGTTGTACTCACGAAAGGAAGACCGCCAAGTCAGCTGGTGAGTAGATTTATAGGTTTAATATCAGGACAGCTGAGCCACCGAGCGGAGCGGCTACCGGCAACAGGAACCGTCTCAACTGGCATAAATCGAATGCCAGACATGGAACCTCCGCACGGTAGGCTTCCAAGTGACCAACATTCACAAACAAACATTGGAATACTACATTGGTCTTTCCTTAAAAACAAAAGGAAATAACTGAATAGAAATGAAAGGGCAAAAGGAAAAGAGGAAGAAAAGCATGAGCGAAGAATAAAGAGGGAACAGAGGAGTGGGAACCAGAGAACAAGGAAAGATAGGAGAAAACGAAACAAAACAGAACTACCACAGAGGAGATATGCACTTGAAAGAAAACTATCTTCTGTATCGAAGAGGAACATTTATAACTCGAGCACTGCGCCTTAAAGAAGACTGGCCCGCACAATCTGTACCATCACCAGGGAGAACCATCCCATGGTCTCGACTTCCCTTTTCATCTGTAACAGTGTTCAACAGCCGATTTCTAACGAGAAAACACTTGTTCCACCACTGGCCATTTCCTAACTTTACCGAATTCCCCTTGATGTAGATGACATTTCAGGTGAACCAAACTTAGACAACCCTTTCTTCACATGGACAGGCTTCTTAACTCTGACTACGTCCCCACAGCTATCTCAATATCCTTTACTTTCTTTGTAGAATCAAAGTAAGTCTTTTGCTTTTTGGATTAACTCAACACGACTCCTAACTACAGCATCCGACCACTGCTTCCCTTTAATCCATTTACTCATCCAGCTGGGACAACAGGTAGTGGAAGCTCTCCGACCACGTAACAATTCGAACGGCGACACACCAGTTGTAGAGTGTGGGGTAGTGCGGTAGAACCATAACATGCTCCTCACAGAATTGCTCACAACACACTTATTTGCGAGGGCCCACTGGATGCACTCTCCAAGCACCCTATTCATGCGCTCAACCAGACCATTTGTCTGAGGGTGATATAATGAACTTTTGAGATGCTTAACCCCACTTGTGTGCAAAAATTCCTCCACCTCTTTTGCAATGAACTGTGTCCCATTGTCTGTTACTAAACATTCTGGGAACCCTTCCTTCAGAAACACGTCATTGAGAAATTCAACAACGGCTCCTGAGGAAACTTCCCTTACGAACTTGACCTCTGGCCATCTTGAATAATAATCCATGAGAACTAGTGCAAACTTAGAAGAAGCATCCAGTGCATGAAATGGGCCCACAATGTCCAAACCTAACTTAACCCAAGGCGCAGACGGCAGATCGATAGGTGTGAGGGGAGGAGTGCGTAACTTGTCAGCTTTATCACAACTCGCACAGACTACACATGACTTTACGAAATCATCAATTTCTCTGTCCATGTAAGGCCACCAGAATGAGAGACGCACTCTTTTCTTCGTCATTGTGGCCCCCAAGTGACCCTCATGAGCATGCTTGACGAGTACAGATCTTAAGGAAAGAGGAGGAATAAGCTTGTCACCTCTAAGTAACAACCCATCCTCAATTGAGAGCTCGTTTTCAACTTGAAGAAAGGTCTTAAAATCAAAACTAAGGTTCCTCTCTTTAGGCCACCCGTTCTCCACATATTTCATGATCTGAGACATAGATACATCCGCACCAAGTGCCTCCCGCCAATCACACTCTGACACCGCACACAATTTGGGAATGTCCACTGCCGCCACAATGAACTCTTCCTTGTCTTGTTCCCCGTGTACAACTCCTTCTCAACAATTTCGGAGGACCTTGATAGAAAGTCCGCACACCCATTCTTGTTACCAGGGATGTATTCTGCAGAGAAATCAAATTGGAGGAGCTTGGATGACAACCGGGCTATTCTAGGTGTGAAACTCCTAACATTTTTCCCACTGAGAATAAAAACTAACGGCTTGTGATCTGTCTGCAGGCGGAATCTCCTCCCCCAAATGAAATTCCTGAACTTTATTACTGCCCACCAACACGCTAGTAACTCTTTTTCTATTACAGAGTACCTCCTCTCTGTTGGAGACAAAACCCTTGACGCGAACCCAATCGTTCTAATGTCTCCTTCTTTCTTCTGGGAAAGAACAGCTCCCAAACCAACATTGCTTGCATCAACAGTAAGGGTGCACATGAGAGAGGGGTCGCAATGCTTCAAATCCTTTGGCGAAGTAAGTTGTCGTTTGACCCACTCAAAAACCTTCTGGCACTCATCGTTCCACCCGAAGACAACACCTTTCGTTAGCATACATGAAAGTGGCCTAAGATTACTTGCAAAATCCTGAATGAAACGCGAATAAAATTCGCAGAGCCCCAGAAAAGACTTTAAACCAGCTTTATCTACCGGAGCTTTGGACTTGACAATTGAGTCAACCAGACTTGTCTTAGGTAAAACACCATCACCATTTACCATATGTCCCAAATACTCAACTTCCTTGACTTTGAAAACACATTTGTCCCTCCTTAAAACAACACCATTATGCTGGAACCTGGACAACACCTCCTTTAAAATCAAATCGTGGGTGTCCTCATCGGACGCATACACAAGGACATCATCCTGGAATACAGATAACCCTTCAATCCCCTTCAGCATGTTGAACATAATGCGCTGAAACACCGAGGCCGCAGAAGAAAGGCCAAACGGCATCCTGACATACTGAAACGTACCAAACGGGGAGACAAACGCTGTGAGGTGCCTTGACTCTGGCGATAATTCTACCTGATGATAGGCAGATGCCAGGTCGAGCTTACTAAAAACTTTAGCATCCTTCAAACTTGCTAGCATCTCATTTATGTTGGGGAGGGGATGGGAATCCACCCAAATTTCACTGTTAAGACAGCGAAGGTCAACACAGACCCTAAGCTCTCCATTCTGTTTCCTTGCCACCACAAGTGGAGACAACCATAATGACGACTCCACTGGTTCGATAATTCCCTTAACACACAAAGAAGTCAACTCTTTCTCAAGGTCTTGCCTGACACTAAAAGGTACATTCCTCAATTTGTGCTTAACCGGTATGGCATTGTCCTTCACAATGATCTTGTGTTGGAAATCCTTGACCTTACCTAACTCCCCTGAAAAAACATGGGGAAATTGGTTCACCAAGTTCTTAATATCGGGACTATCCCTTAACGCCAAAACTTGTTCAGTGGTTCCAGGCCTAAGCACCATACCGAACAACCCCTGGTGAAACCAACCTAGGATATTTAATCCTTTGTGTGCTACATATAGTTTGCCTGCAATTCTCCTCCCTTTAAATTCCATGACCTCTTCAATGTAACCGGACAGGTCTATCTCCCTCCCTTCATAGGAAACAGCCTTCCGATCTGGGGGAATTAAAGGTCTGTCCGGCCACGTGAAGTTGTATAACTCTAAGGTAATCATGGAGATTCTTGCCCCGGAATCTACCAACAGACTAAGGATGCGATCTCCCACTAAAATGTCAACATAAGGATCCTTGCACAACTCAGGATTCCCAACAATAACCCCATTATCATGCACTACAACGACCATGTCACTGAGATGTCTCACAAGAGTTTCTTCATCTGCGCTGGATATGTCTCCATCTATGACACATTTTACAGGTTGTGACTGGAAGTTTGACTTTCCCTTATTATTTTGACAGACCTTGGCAAAATGTCCAATTTTGTTGCACAATCTGCAGTTCACATTTTTTGCTGGACACCTATTTCCCTTCATGTGAAATCTATATCCACATTTATTACACAAGTTGCTTTGATGGTTACCCCCGCTCTGTTTTTCTGCAAAACTTTGCCGTGGTCTGTCCATCCACTTTGTATCTCTATCCTTACTGTCCTTTGCCCCTACAGCAGCGACAGCTTCACTGCTCTTCTGTTCCAGTTCCTTCGCCGACAACACTGAGGTCTCTATGCTCTTCGCTATTCTAATAGTCTCTTCAAGACTGGGATTTCCCAAGGACAGAAGCTTTTGTTTTATGGATTTGTCCGAACAATGGCAGATGAACTGGTCGCGAACCAGCTGGTCTGCAAAATTTTCGAACTGACAATCAGCTACCAATCTCCTTAGTGCTGTGATGTAGCTGTCCACATCCTCCCCTGTGTTTTGCGAACGTAAGAAAAACTTATGACGTAGAATTACAACGCTGGGTTGAACATTGAACCTCACCTGAAGTCTCCTGACCGTGTCTTGATACTCGTCAAGAATTTCCTCTCCCACAGTTACAGGGGCAGGGAGATGCTTAAGAATCTCTCTCCCTTCAAACCCTAAAGAATGTAATAGCAGGTACTTCCTGCGTTCTGCTCTGAACCTGTTCGCGCCTATTGCTCCCAGATAGGTTTCAAACCCATCCAACCATTGTTTCCACTTGATGGGAGGATCACCTGGGGCTGCTAAAAAGGTGGAGGCGCACTTACGGCTTGCATTTCCTTGTCTCTTTGCTATAATGATAAGAAGAAATCCTTGCGCTAATCTCTATAAGAAAAGATCCTTGCACTAATCTTCTTTCAAAATGTCAGAAAATGCCCGCACTGGTGGTCCCTTGTGGACCAGCGCCGACTACTAACACGTTTTTTCCTTTTGTAGGCTTCCTCTGCTTGTGTGCTTGCGCCCTAAACTGATTCTCAATAGAGCACTATTGCATGTGCTTGCGCCCTAAACTGATTTTCAATGGAGCATTATTGCATCCCTAATGCAGAAAACACAGTACCTTTTCTCCTTCCCCAGTCTGCCTCTTCAGCCTCCTGTCACGTCACACAGGGTATCGCGAACCTTCCCGCCTGAAAGTTCTTAGACGTTCCTCCCTTCTCACTCAGATGCGCACTGTGACGCGACAATGCTGGAGGTTCTCCTCTGAACGCATACGCGCGTTCAACTCTGCGTGCTTGCGCTACACACGCACTGCTCCGTTTCCATGGAGCGCACCCCTTTCGTGACGTGACACCACTGACCTCACTGCACGTTCACGTTGCTCCCTGGAACGCACACCGACACTTGTGCGTTTCACCTCGCTTCAACTCTTTTGCCGCTTGCTCCGCTCTTTACTCTTCTTCCGCTGTTGTTCACCGGACACAGACACTGACGGATAACTCCTCGAAGCTGCTCCCTTTGGTTAGCGCTTCCTCACGGGATCCGTCTTCTCTCCCATCTGCACGCGTGCTTCTTCTGGCAGCTCAGCAACTCGTCGCCAAAAATGGTGTTGTACTCACGAAAGGAAGACCGCCAAGTCAGCTGGTGAGTAGATTTATAGGTTTAATATCAGGACAGCTGAGCCACCGAGCGGAGCGGCTACCGGCAACAGGAACCGTCTCAACTGGCATAAATCGAATGCCAGACATGGAACCTCCGCACGGTAGGCTTCCAAGTGACCAACATTCACAAACAAGCATTGGAATACTACAGTATTACTTCTCAAAGGAACCCTTCTTTGCAATCTTAGAATAACAACAGATTTTTAAAAAAAACAATAAGGATCTAAACCTATGGCTTACAGTTTGCATGCAGCGCCTTGATGCTGGCAAATAGAGCATAGTGCTATATTTGAAGGCGTGCAACTTATGAACTGAAAGTAACAAAATGATCTCAGTGTCAAAAGCAGTAGCCAACCTATCTATCTAAATAAATAACAAATATGTGATCTGCATGTTACTTAATGTGCTTTGCAGCAGGCACATTAACCCTACATTCTACTTTATGAGCCAAAGCTGTGACTGGAAAATCACAGAACTCTCACAGAACTGTATTTACCTCTAGAGTTGTTTTACCACTTATTATAATCCCCTCAAAATTGCTGGGCATACAATGATCTCTGCAGCAGGTGTCTTAACCTTGTAAGCAACCTCTTTGTAACCAATTATGTAACTTAGAACAGATTTACGCTCACATATGTCCTTACTGCCAATTTCTTTGTTGTATATTTATTTTTAAATAAATGTTTAAGTTGACTGTCAGACTCTGCTTTTCAAGCTCCGTTCACTGGTGACTCCACCCCGATTCCTCTGCCACACCTTGACCCCTAATGTATGGGTTCCCAGCGTACATTTTTTCCAATTCCAGCACTGACCCACATTAATGCAAAATATTATGCAGTTCATCCAATCAGACGGCTTCGAATGATGGCGCGGAGATCCTTGCATCTCAATGCCTTAGTAAAATCATCAAAAAGGACTCCCCACTGGTCGTATCGACCTTTGATCGTCGACTTGAAGCGTAAGAAAGGAGCTAGCATCAGAGATAGGGCTCAGGTGCAGTGAACCCAATGTGGCTCCACAAAAACGACAGAGGATCGTGTCCAAACCATACGGGTTTTATTTGCAAATTTAGTGAAAATCACCATCCAAATCTGATAGAAGACGTTCAGTAGAAATATCATAAAAGCGTAGATATTAAAGTGATCCGGCAGTCTGAATTAGAGTATTAAGAGGAAAAAGATGCAAAATATAATCACATAGGAGAGGAAAAATACCAGATATAAATGCTCCACAAAGGAGCTTCCCTATTCTGAATAAAATATTGAAAGGTGAATCTAGCCACCTACTACTCTTGGGTTTAAAAAAATGATCACAGATATAGGATCAGTTTAATACTGTTAAATACGCGCTGAATATATAAATTGCATGAAATCGGTCCAAAATATTGGAATTTACCACTGTAGCTTCCTGCAATCTAAGTTCAGTGAAAGCCTGAAGCAGGGGCATGAGACAGACATGGGATAAGTGCCTTGTTTTCTCTGCCTCCAGGGAGTGAGGCTGCGAGTACTGATACTAATAACTTTGGGGCATATTATCAAGAACGGCGTTAAAATTATCGCCGCTTTAGCGGCAGGAAACTGCCGCTAAAGCGGCGATAATGGGCTTGATAATATGCCCTTGAGAATTCCAATAGAAGCCCATGTTCTGGTGTAAACATGGGCTTCTATTGGAATTCTCCAGGGCATATTATCAAGCCCATTATCGCCGCTTTAGTGGCAGTTTCCTGCCGCTAAATCGGCGATAATTTTAACGCCGTTCTTGATAATATGCCCCTTTATTTGCAACATGCTGCAGGGCGTTAACATGTATTAATTGGCTGTTCCTGCTTAACATGCATCCTCCTCTTTGTGGCAGCTTCATAAATGCAGGGCGGGTAATTATCTGTGTTAAAGGCACACAGCAGAGCGTTCTAAGAGCGTGGAACGCGTCAGCAGGGGACGTCCATTCCTGATTGATCTGAGGCTGCCTCCTAACCAGTGCTTTACATGGAAAATTAGAAGTGCCGGTACTCACTAATTAGACTGCGTGGGTAGTTAGGGGCGTGTCTAGGGGCGTGGCTGGGGGCGTGGCTGTGAACCAGGAATTTAACAATAGCCACATAAGTAAGCTTTAATGCAAATGCGCTGATTGTCATGTAAAGCGCTTAAATGCCTATGGGCCAAATTCGCGCAAAATCAAACTGCCTCCTTACATAAGAGACATGGCAAGCATCAGCTTCTATGTCATACGTGCAGAGCCTAATTTTTGGCAGTTTGATATTGCGCGAATTTGGGCCATGGGCATTTAAGCGATTTACATGACAGTCAGAACATTAGCATTAAAGCTTACTTTTTTTAAGACCCCTGGTTAAAGGAGTTGTCCTGAATCACAGGATGATGAGCTGACGTCGGGATTCGACCCTGGTTCTTCAGTTCCACTCTCAGCACCTCTGACCATATCCTCATTCTTGTTGCGATGCCAATGGGCGCAACTAGAGTCAAATTTCTGGGGGGGGGGGCTAATTCTTTCAGCAATATGCAGATTGGAGATGCAGGGGATCTAAGAAGGGGTGAGAACCAACAAAGCCTCGTTAAAAAGCAATTGGTCTTTTAAAGACCTGTGAAGTACTCGGGTGCGGCTGTGTGTGCCCGGGAAGATGTCTCAGCCCGGGCTGCCACACACGACGGGGGAGGAGGGGTGTCTGAAGCCCTTTGATCCCAATGGGCGTTGCGAGCCTGATGAGAACCTAACACTGCAGGAGCAACCCAGCGTAGAAATACACAGGCTGTTGCCAGCCAGAGCAGCACATAAACACGCACCATCTGAAAGGGTAATTTTCAGTTTTTGCGTTGCACGTACCCGTACTTCAGGGCCTGAGCCCTGCTGCTTCATGGAGTACCGGTAATCTCCTTGCCCGAAAATAAGTTCCGGTACTCAGGGGGAGAAAACTGAGAAGTGCCGGTACTCAGTACCGGTGAGTACCGGCCCATTTAAAGCACTGCTCGTACCCTTCCTGCAGCTCGCTCCGTCTCACCCGGGGTAGTCTCTTGTCCCCTTGGGCCCCTGGTGCTGAAGAACAGCTCCAATGGCACGCTGTCCACATTATGGGCGGGCTACAGCGGCTGGGAGCTGCCCTGTGTGCGACACCAAAGTTATCATAAAAACTCATAAGTTCTTTCCCAACACAAATCATGAATGACAAAAAAAAGACTTAGAACTTCAGCTGAAACAAGCGCTACATGTCTAGTACTAGCACAACACAAGCAGGCTCACTTTAGCTGACAATAGCCGAGCCCAGAGGCTACTTCTGGCCACGCCCTCCCCTTGTGGCGTCATCGACTGCCTAGTCACACCAATGCCCCGCCCAGGCTATTTTGGATTAGTGGCTGTGCCTCTTCCTCCGAACTTTACTGACACTCCCAGTGCAATTCTATTAAGCTTTTGAGGAATACAACTCAGGTCATGCTTACCCTGTTTGTCATTTTCTGCTTTTTAATTAGAATATGGTCAAAACTTGTATAAATACCATTTAATAAGTACGATCATGTGTTTAGAAGTGTAACTTGGCAATCTGATTCTCCTTCATATGAAAAAAAATCATTTTACAAAAACTCTTTTAGTGTTTGTCTACAGTGCAATGGTATCACAAATTGGTTCTGTAAACAATTTTGGGGCTGACATTGGCCTTTTGATTTTTTTTTTGTTTTTTAAACTATATGTTTAATATACTTATTTAAAGGGACTGTCTTCATCTATTGGTCTGTTGGTGTGTCATTCACATTTTGCATCCGCCCATTACAGTATACAGCATGGGACAGGGGCTCCGCCAAATCCAGCCACAGGGTAACTTAACTTTGACTGACTGCATTTGTTCTTTCCCAATGTTCACATCCACACACAATGTAGTTCTCTTCAGTGCCCGTTTTTTTTACTTTATTGCTCTAGTGTTGCCTTTTTGTTTAGATTCTAAGAGCAGGACACTTTCTACCAGCTTTTCCATGTGGACACAGGGCACATTCCAGCTTTATCTGTTCCAATCTCCTGCTAATAGTGTTTCAAATTCCTTTTGGAGTGGCCTTTGATTTTTTTTCTTTTCTGTAGTGGTGGCTGGCATCTACGAGGAGGGAGGTGCAGGTGTGCAGGGGGGACAGGGCACAGGCAAATAAAAGAAAAAAAGAAACACCTTGCATGTCCTGCGCTCCGGACCTCTTCATTCTTGAGAGCGGGGCTGCGGGCACGAGCTAACTCCCTTGCCCAATCCTGCCACTGCTCACATGCAGCATGTGTTAGAAGGTGGTTCTGACCATCTGAGCCGCCCGGATTTTTTGCTTTTTGAACACCTATTTGTTGAGCTTTTACTGTGGGAGAGCCTCATAAGTTGGGACTCACCCACAGTGAACTCATGATGAAAGGGACTGCATGTGTATTTTACCGGTGTCCCCCTGGCGCGAGTAGGCTGTTGCGCTGCCGCCAGAGTAAGGGGCACTGGGCTGGTTACATGCAGACACGTGTGTCTGTGTAATATTAGTAGTTGTATTGTTTTTAGCCTGAAGTTACGGAACACCCGCCTAGGATGCTCCAGGGCTAAGTTCCATTCTCCATCGTCCAATTCCCTTGCCAGTACCACTTCCCATTTCTGCTGAAGAGATAATAGTGGCGTATTCAGATGCTCCCTCAGTCCTCGGTACAGCCATCTAACAAGGTGGCATCCGTGCCCTATTATGTGGATGTCCCGCAATAATTGAAATGTAGGGGGTTCCTTCTGGTCCACCAGCCAGTATCTCCGAATGAATTGTGTGATCACCGCATGTATGAGAAACAAAGTGTCTGGCACTGCGTTAGTACGCACAAAAACGTCGTGGGGCATCAAATTACCATCTAAAAAGAAGTCCCCCACTGACTCTGTTCCTGCCTGTGTCCAGCTCCGCAACTGAGTATTTGACAATATTCCATGCCGGGTGGGTAGGCCACAAAGAAGAATATTTGGGGCATATGGGGTTGGCACTTTTGCATATTTTAACGCCTGTTTCCAATAGTGTAGTGCAATATGCAAGAGAAAGGGGGGATCTCGCATTCTGTCGGCTCCAGGGCACAGCAATGCCTGTAGTGTTCCGCGCTGTAGTCGTTCAGGAGAATAATCAAATTATGGCCAGCTACGGTTGCTATGGGCTGCATGTCCATGTTCAGGTCTTTAAAATATAGTAACATGTCGTCAGTGTAGAGTGATACTGAGTGGGTGGTTGCACCCATTGGGATGCCATATGGGGCCATAATACGATGTAAATGTTGCGCTAGGGGTTCTCACGCAAACACAAATAATAGGGGTGATAGGGGGCATCCCTGATGAGTTCCACGATAAATAACATATGCAGGAGAGATAGTTGCACCTGTCTTAGCATGGGCTGTGGGATTGGTATAAAGCAATTTTACCCAATTGCAATATTCTGGGGGTAGCCCAAACTTAGCCAACACGGCAAGCATATATGGCCAACTCAAAGTATCGAGCGCTTGACGTACATCTAGTGACAAGCATCCCGCTAGTGGTACTGTCTCAGCCACTGCATGTATCAGGGCATGTAGACGGCGAATGTTTAGTGAAGTGCTGCGTTTGGTTATGAATCCACATTGGTCAGAGTGTATTAATTTGGGAAGTAAAGGGAGTAGTCTTGACGCTAAGATTTTACTAAGTATTTTGTATTCGGTGTTAAGTATTGATAAAGGTCTATATGATGTGAGATCAGTTGGGGCCTTATCCGGTTTCAATAAAGACGTGACTATTGCCTCTCTAGTAGTGGGGGGCAGTGTGCCTTCTGTAAGTGAGGTGGTATAAAGATGCAATAGTTTTGGAGTCAATGACGCCGCAAAAGTTGAATAAAATTCAATAGGTAGGCCATCTGAGCCCGGAGTCTTATTACGGGCCAACGCCTTTATTGCAGTGCGGATCTCTGCCGAGGTAAGCGGGGCTGCCAATTCCTCAGCGTTCGAATCCGTTATAGAGGGGAGTTCAATTTCCCCGAGAAAGTGTGTGGTTGCTTCTGTCACATCTAGGGGAGGAGCTGTGTCTAGGTTTATATAATGTTTCTGAAAAGTCCTATTTATTTCGGCTTGAGAGGTAACCAACATGTGCTGGGAATTATATATCGCTAGAGTGGGAGTGGGAGTTGCTTGGGGTTTAATTAGTCGCGCTAGTAATGTGCTAGCCCTGTCTGCTTCAGCGTGTGTGCGTAGTGTATAAGCATTCAAGTCAATCGTTCTTAACCGCTCCAATAATTCAGCATACTTTATCCTAGCTTCTTGCAGTCTTTCTGCTCCCGTCTCGTCTGCTTGAGCTGCTACTTCTAGTGCTTGCAAAATATCCTCTAACGTTGTTATATCTCCTACCACCTCCCTTCTAGCTCCGACCAAGGACCCCATGGAAACCCCCGTATTGTCACTTTAAAAGCCTCCCACTCTACAGACCTGGTCGTGGCTGTGCCTTCATTTTCTTCGAAATGTGTGGTAATGGTTGTGGCTAATGTGGTGCAGAACACTTGCTCCTCTAAGTGTAATGGCTGTAGCCGCCACGTTGGAATAGGCGTGGGGACTCGGCCCCAGTTTAATGTCAGTTCTATGGGATTGTGATCAGAAATGGTTTTGCCCAAATAGGTACTCTGGTTAATGGTCAGGAATAAATCTGGTGTACAGAGAAAGTGATCCAATCGGGTGGGAATAGAAGGAGTATTCCCGCATATTCATGTGCTGTGATCTCCAAACACCAAAAAGGTTCCACCCTTGTGCCCATTTGGTCAGGGTAGTATCTTGTGTTGTAGCATTAGTGTTCAGTAAGGGGGGATGGGATCGGTTCAGATGCACAGCAAACACCGCATTAAAGTCCCTAACCAGGACCCATGGGTATTGAGTCCAGTCTCAGAGAGCCCGAGATAGCTGCGATAGGAAAGTGTCCTGGTCCACATTTGGAGCGTAAATGGAGCCTAGTACTACTTGCTTACAATCTAGGGCCCCCCATATTAATACATACCTGCTTTGTTCGTCTATCTTACTCTCACTGTGGGAAAAGGGACTCCCGCCCGTATCCAAATTGCGGCCCTTCTAGAAAAGGCGGAATACGCCATTGCAAAAAGTTGTCCTCTCCAACGTTACTGCAATTTGCTAGTCTCTGATTCCTGAAGGCACCGGGACTCTGTCAAGCAGCCTCCGCTGCTGCCGTGAGGGAAACGGCTGAAATCCATCATTCCTGGCCGTGAGGGGAACGGCCCAACTACAACCCCCAGCAGCCCTTGCGCCCTCGTGCCTCTGCCGCTGCAGATGCGCACGGATGCGCGATAAAACCACCACGGCCCTCCCGCAGCGCGGGCAAAGCCCGGGCCAAGGGCGGGCCCATCCGTGCCCGTCAGTGGCAGGAAGAGGCAGGGCAGGGCCACCCCCCTTTCGTTTGCTTGGTCCGGCTGGGGAGTCGCTGTTGAGACCTCGTGGAGTCTATCACAAACCTCCAAGGTACTGTCTACACCTTTCTGACTTTGACCGAACTTCTAAGCCACTGGCGATACTGTCTGTTTGAAATAGCCGGCCTTAATTTCTATTGTGCGATATTTCCTCCTTTCAGTTGTTATACTAGAGATAGTGCTTGCAAGGCAGCATCTTATTGAGGCGAAGTTGTAGTACTCGCGTTGGGTGAACTGTTTGTCTGAAGGGGTCACATTGTCTGACCCGTAACGACCTGCTATGGGGAAAAGAATGCTTCTGGGTGGAAGTGGGGATGGGGGGGAGGCTGGAGGCAATGGATCAAACCGGGGTAGTAGGGGTAAAAAGGCAAGGAAGCTCCAATTGCGCTCAGGCAGTAATTGTGTTTTAGATCGGATCGATACCTTAATAGGTGAGTGTGAGGGCATTTTGGAGTCCACGCCCACTACACAACCCACTTGTATTACATCTCCCCCCAGTTTGTCCCCACATACAAATTCCACTACTCCCACCATCCCTGCAATGTTCCATAAAACCCTTAAAAAGAAAGTGTCTAATAACAATGACGATGGAGAAAGGGCTAATGGGGGTGTAGCCAACACAGATCACATCATTTCCGTGGTACATTGTACTAACAGATTTCTGCCATTGTTAGACATATCTGATAACGAAATAGGGGGAGAAGGAGGGTTACAGACATCACAGATGACACAGACCTCACCTGTGCAGGGAAAGGATGTAGGGCCAGGTATGATTAAGGAGCACCAAGATATGCTACAGCAAGTTGTTTTATTAAGACAGGAAATGGGATCAATGAGAAGCCAGATAGAGGAGCTAACAGCGATTGTTAAGCTATTAACATCTGCTCCAGTACAAACTGGGGATGCAAGGGAGAGTAGTTGCCCTGGATGCTTACAGGGTATGATTCCAGCCACCCAGGTAACATCTAGGGCTACACCAGTCACTGCCCCTCAAGTACCAAAAACTCCTGTAGAAGGCGCTCCATCCAGTTTGGGAAGACCCAGGTCAGATAATACAAGGCCACTTCCATCAAAGCCTAGACTCACTCCACACCCTACTGCTAGTCACATTGACAACTCCTTTAAAGCAGCTCTTATGAGGGCTCTGACACGGCATAACGAAAATTCTGTAGTGCATTCTATTCAGCTGGAGGCCGGGCAGAGATACAGGCAACCAGCCCATCATTTTGCAGATTCACCCAACACTCACAGAATTTTTAGGATTCCCTAATAAATAAAACCATTCATTGGATACGGCATGTCAGGGGATGCCGATCGGTGATAAGGGAAGATATAGCTAAAGCTCGTAGGTTGTTTTCACCAGCTAATCCTCTGGATTGTATCGAGCTTACGATGACTAGGGCAGATCTAGCAGAAAACCTATTTGCTCTAGAGTTTCGTACAAGCCCGCCAGGTCGGTCAGCCATTCAGTTTAGACGCTCCCCTCTGAGTAGTGAGAACACCTGCCCTCTCACCCACAAATTAGCTAGGATGCAGGGAAGCTCTACCTTAGAAAATATAGACTGACTAGAGGCGGAATTGCCTATAAGGCAGCAGGAATACCAGTTAGCTAATACCGTCCAATGGGGCAGTCCACCAAACATCGAACACTTAATTACAGAGCTAGATCAAACCCCAGAAGCTGAATTTGTGCCAATTAGACAAAACGATGGACTAGGGCAGGAGGATAGCCCAATTTCCTCGGTTCTAAGTGGTCATTTGGCTGTTTGTACAATACCCTTAAAGAAAACCTTGTTGTCCTGGAACATCGCAGGATTAGGTTCTAAACTGGGATCTCCAGATTGGCATGCTTTTATTGAGGGTTTTGAGATCTGTCTCTTTCAAGAGACTTGGGCAGAAGTCCCCCTCTTTTGCGTGGGATATTTAAATTTTTACATTCCGGCCATTAAATGCTTAAAAGGAAGGCCATCAGGGGGCTTGACAATCTGGGTGAGGCAAGACCTAGGGCTAGACATTCAAGCACTCCCAACTTCCAATCAGGACATCCAGGCTGTTAGATTGTCTAGGGGAACAAACGGGACCACGGATATATATAATATCTATGTGCGAGGCACTAGGGGGAAAAAGTTGGGAGTTTTAGCGGCTCTTGGCAATCTTCTTGATGGCAGCCAGACAGACACAAACATCATTGTCGCGGGGGATTTGAGCGCGACGTTTGAGCCTCTATTAAGTGAGGAGGGTAATTTGTTAGATGAGGAAGATATTAAGTGGGGTATCCCTCGTCTTGACACAATCAAAATGATGTTGACTCCGATAGTTTTGTATATCCTTTCTAACATTCCTCTATCCATTCCATCTAAATTCTTTCAAAAGATTAATTCTATTTTGACTTCTTTTTTATGGAATGCTAAAAAATCAAGAATGGCGTTACAGAAATTAGCAAGACCAAAATCTGAAGGCGGTGTCAATTTCCCCCATTTCTCTAATTATCACAAAGCCTTTCAGTTACGACAACTATCGAATTGGATCACTAACCAATCTGAGGATAAACCTCTCTGGGTGGATCTTGAGACCTCATTTTTAGCTCCCTTCTCATTTCAGGAATATCTCTCCTTTACTCGCAAACCACAAAAGCTCTCTACTCCCATAATTAAGCAATCCTGTAAACTACTATCCACTGCACCCCACTTAGCTGTACATAATTTAGAAACTTTTCTCAATTCCACAATTTGGCACAATAAACAAATCCTTCTTAACAGGAAACCTATATACTGGAAGGTTTGGAGAGACAAAGGTCTACTATGGGTTCATCAACTTTTAGATCAGGGCTCACCCATTCAATTTACGCAATTACAAACTCTCTATCATCTGCCTTCTTCCTTTAAACCTACATGTTTGACCTTGCAGAATGCAATACTTGATACTTACGCTAAACTCAAATCTTCACCTTCCTCACCCTCCCAACCCCTTTTCCCATGGCATAACCTTTTGCACATAAACCCCAAAGTGTCCACCATTTATTCCTGTTTAATGGCACCTCCTGAGATCCGGGACAAAACCAAAGTGGAACTCTCATGGGAATCCGATCTGGGAACGAATTGGCCTATTTCTTTTTGGAACAGAATTTGGACGAAACTCAGGAAATCATCCAGAGCGGCCAGCACAACACAAACACTCTTCTTTATTTACAATAGATTGTTTTTTACCCCCACATACCTAAATAAAATACACAACACAAATCTCAACACTTGCTGGACATGTTCCCAGGTTGACGCTGATCTCCATCATATGCTATTCACCTGTCCACACGTTTTTATATTCTGGAAACAGGTCTGGCACCAAATCAACACTATCTTTCACACCACAATTCCCTCTCCCTCACAAACATTTTCCTAGGTAGTTTAACACCGGACTGGAAAACGGGTCAATCCCAGTTACCACTTATTGATTTGTTAATAGCTGTAGCTTTTCAGCAAATATAAAAAAACTGGAAAGATTCCTCTAAATTGTCCTATTTAGCTTGGTGGTATGCTGTATGTCACAATCATCGCCTCGATACAGCACTTGTTCATCCTATCTCTCTTGCTACTAAACGATCTCACCTCTGGGGCCCACTCACACAATTTCTAGATGATACCGTGAAGAAAATTTCTTTACCTGTTCCCTCACAACAAGAAGTTACCAAGCCTCCTTGACCTCCTATTGTTTGTTTACAATTATGCTTAATTTATCATTTTCTATAACATCTTTTAAAATTGTGTATTTTTGACATGTAATGTTATTTACGATTTTTGTGAACCTTTGATAGTTTTCGTATCATCTTCTATATTATCCTTTTACTATTTTAATGGATATTATATATTATTATTATTCTTTATTACACCTTCATGTATTTATGTATTAACAAATAACTGCGTATACGAAGTATTGTTTTTATGATCATATTAATCTTTTCAATAAACCTTTTCTTGAACTTAAAAAAGTGGGGTATCCCAAAGCTGGAGCTTGACCCAATAAAAAGATGGTCAGATGCGGTGATTCAAATTAATTCTATCTGTATGGAGAAGGGATTGCGGGCAGTTAATGGCCGTACACCGTCAGATAAAATGGGGTTCAAAACCTTCGACAATGGCTATAGTGTTAGTAGGATAGACTACGTATTGGTTAGCTTAGCACTTTGGCATGCCGTTAAGGATATGAGGGTTCAAGATAGATTGGAAAGCGACCATAATCCATTATGTGTGGACTTGGACCTAATACGGTTTAAGACTCCCCATGAACTACGGGATACATATTCCACCGCCGATGTTGTTCCATCGAATGACTTGAGGCGACTTAGATGGGCCAAGATAACCGAGCTTCCCGAAGTATTAGCCAGCATCGAAAAGGATATAGATCATGCCATAAATGAGCTCCAGGCCAGTGTAGCAAATTCGACGGCCTTAGAGCGACCCACTTGCATACACAATAAATTTTTTGGTCAGCTACGTATGTATTTTATCAAAAAGGGTAGAACTAAAAAGGCAGCTATTCCTAAAACACAGAAATGGTATAACAAAGAATGTAAAAAGGCTCGTGTAGTCCTAGGGGTGGCTATTAAAGAAGGTGTCCCTACAGTGGTACGAGCAGCAAGGGCTACCTATCGGGAGGCCCAAGTAAAGGCGAAGAAAGAATGGGACAATAAAAGGTGGGAGGAACTCAGGGAGGCATGTGTTAGGAGAAACCCCAAACAGTTCTGGAATGTACACAAATGGGACAGAGGTGGGCAGGCCAGCCAGCTCCAAAACCATGTCTCACAGTCGGAGTGGGTAAACCATTTTAAACCACAATACGCCGCAAATGTGTATGAAATAGAGGGTGGCATCGCCAAACATTTTTTCCAGGAGGCAGTCTTTAGCAAGGCAGATGTCGAGGTGGCACTGAAATCCATTTTGGCTGAGAAGGCACCTGGCCCAGATGGAATACCGGGGGATGTATTCCTTTATGATAAAGAGAGATGGTGTATGTACATCCGCCTATTGACAAACGCCATAGCCCAGGGTGCGCCGGTCCCAAACTCCTGGAAAGGAGCAGAAATTATACCAGTTTTCAAGAAAGGGGACAAATCGTGCCCAGGGAATTATAGGCCGATCAGCCTAATAGATTCTTTGCAAAAGGTAATGGGTAGGCTGGTGCTCAACAAAATTCAAGAATGGATCGAAGAATTTAGCATTCTATCGCCATTACAAGCAGGGTTCCGAGCTTTTACTAGCACAATTGACCAAGTGTTCAGGTTTATTTTGCTTTTTTGGAAAATGGTAACCCTGGGTAAGGGAAGTTTGTACGCCATTTTTGTTGACCTTAGGTCGGCATTTGACCTTGTACCACGAGCTAAACTTTGGCAGACATTACAAGAAATGGGGTTACCACCTGACCTGTTGACACTTATCATTAGGATGCATGAGGACAACAAGGCTAAGATTCGATGGGGTAAGCAGGGTGAAGTCACAGAATCTTTCCCTGTAGAGAAGGGAGTTCGACAAGGATGTGTGATGGCCCCGACACTATTTTCCTTATACATCAATGGAATAGTGAACTGCATGAGGTCAACCCCCATGGATGCCCCGACACTAGCAGGTGAAAAAGTCCCCATACTATTGTTCGCAGATGACCCATTGATCCTCTCCAAGACGCCGAGTGGGCTCCAGAGAGCTTTAACAATCTTTGAGGAGTTCTGCTCAAGGCGTGGATTGGAGGTCAATGTGTCAAAAATGAAACTGATGGCCTTTAATCCGCATAGGGCCTTCAAGGGGGGCATTAAAATGAACAACCTCCTGCTAGAGCAAGTCAAGGAGTTTACATATCTAGGGGTAAACATCCAGGAGGGGCTAAATTGGGCACACCAGGTCGATATAGCATCCCTAAAACACCGACAACTGGCAGGGGTGCTGCAAAAGGAATATAACACCTCATTCTCTAAGACAATCAGCCCGACAATCGAGATCTATAACATGAAAGTCATCAGCTCTGCCTTATACGGTGCTGAGCTTTGGGGGCATGAGAACTTAGCTAAGCTTACACTTTCTGAAAATAAGTTCTTTAGAAATATTACCAACCTGCCACAGAGTACCCCGACACGCCCGTTATTGAACGATCTTGGGAGAAAACCAATCGCAGACACTGCCAAACTACGTCTCCTCTTGTACTGGCGTAGACTCTGGTCTACCCCAGAGCTTACAGAGTATGCAGCTGGTTTCCTAGACGTAATAAGGGTAGATACATCGCACCAAATAAAATGGTTGAGGGAGCTTAGAGCTATCCTATCAAATATCAGTATGAATTCTCTGTGGGTGGATCCTAAAAACACTATTTTTCCACCCAAAAAGATTTTGAAGGCCAAATATTGGGAATCGGTCCAGATTAACATAGTGAGAAGTTGCGAGTCCTCATCTTTAACAGGGCGATTTCTGGACTATAAACCTATCCCTAGGCTGGAACAATATTGGGATTTTATTACAAAGCCCCATGAGCGGAAATTATATTTCCAGTTTAGGGTGGGTACATTGCCACTAAGAGTCTTTACTAGTAAATGGTCCAAACCTAGCAATGACTTGTGTCCAGTATGCCAGCACGGCAAAGAATCACTGGCCCACCTAGTGTTTGAATGTATTGGATACAATGTCCCGCGCCGTGTCTGGTTGACACCAATTTGTAAGCTCTTGGGAACAAGAAGGTCAAGTGAAGCTGAAAGAATCCTAAGAACCGACACAACAGAAGTGATTGTCATAGCAATGGTGAAATACCTGGGGTGGGCGTGGGCAATAAGAGCACGTTTAAGCATTAGATTAAATGAGATTAGGTTATGACGTAAGGTATCATTTGCCCTTTTCTATAACCACTTTGCTTTGAAATCTGAAGTTCGTATTATGGAACAACTACAAAGTTTTATCATAATAATTTTTATTGTATTTTTATATTTGTACATAGCGTTTTTATGGTAATTGTATTTATCCATCCATTTGGGCGTTCATTATATTTGATATGGTGTACTATGAATTGTTTTAGATGTCTTATGAACTGTTTTAGATGTATTTTTGTGTGCTTTTATGACTTAACACGTCGAATAAAGCTTTTTGGAAATGGCTAGTCTCTGATGGTATTAAATGCGTCTCTTGGAGATATACTATTTGAGCCCTGCGGCGGTGGAGTTGTGCAGCTATTCTGTGCCGCTTGTGGATCGACTCCATCCCCCGAACATTCCAGGATATAATAGTGTAAGATTTGGTAACCGACGTCATCAGCTATTATTTGTAAAGACCCCCAACCCCAACCCCCACCCCCTCCAGCCCCCACCCCCAGATCCTCATCAAAATGTGCAGCAACAATATAAACAATACAATCTTATCCCAATACTGGGTCCAACGATTTAACTTCGCCCGACCAAACTGTGCAAAAAAGTCAACATAATACACTTTAAACTCTTGCTTTCACCTGTGGGGTAAGCTGCATACTCAATTCACAAATAAACTACTATACGATAAGTGTAAGTGCCCAGGACAGGCCAGGCCATAGGGCTTATATATCACCCCCTTCGTGTGTGCAAGATATTATATCTTAATTACTGTACAATAAACGCTGGCTAAAGAGTCACCAGGGCAAGTTATGGCCCAACTATAGGGCTGATTTAGTGTGTTCAAGCTATGCGGAGGCACAGTTCTTCCTTTTACATTATTGGGTCAGCCCAATGGGTCCAGGCTGAGCTGCGTAGTTCCTGATGGGAATAATGCCACACTACCTCCTGAGTCAGAGTCTGTGTTCACCTCATCGGAAGGACTGGTACTGATAGGTGGACGTGTAACTCGGAGAGCCTCAGCGGACCAGAGGGCCTTCTGCCTGCCCTCCATTACCTATTGGTGAGGTGGGGACTGGATCCTGTGCTCTGCGTGATGAGGCCTTTTCTGCGCCTCCGGGGGCCACGTTGTGATTTCAGCTGCGTTATCTCCGGACATCTATCAGGCAATACATCAGGGAAGTTCCTGTCTAGCCAATCCCATGCACTGTCAGGTGTATCAAAAAATAAAGAACGCTGATTGTAATTAATTTTCAGTTTGGCTGGGAAAAGCAGTGCAAATGTAAGGCCCGCCGCCCAGACCCTTGCTTTGACTTCCATGAATAAAAAGCATTTACGCTGAACTGCCAGTGTGTAGTCCGGGAATATGGAGATTCTTGCATTATCTACTTGTAGTGGGCCATTGTCCCTTGCCGCCTGCAACACGTGATCCCTGTCTCTATAGTTCAGAATCCTGGCCAATATTGGATGGGGGTTTGACCCAGGTGTTGGTCGACGTGTGGGGACTCGGTGGGCTCGTTCAACAGTAAAATGTGTGGATAAACCTGTAGGACCACAGAAGACTTCAGCCACTCTTCTATGTAAATTGTTGGGTTGGGGCCCTCTGTTCCCTCAGGAAGACCCACAATCCTGAGATTGTTGCGTCTCGCCCGCCCCTCTGCATCGTCCGCACGAGCTTGTAAGGATTCTATTTGTTGGCGCATTTGTTTCAAGTGTTCGTCATGTTCTTTCACTTGAGGTACCACCGTGTCCAATATTTGCTCTGTGGTCTTGACCTTATCTGACAGCTTTCTATGATCGTCTTTAAGCAGATTAAGTTCCACTGAGATTGTGCCCAATTGGTTTTCGATCGCTGATCGGGAATCGCGAATTTCTTTCAGAATCATGTCCAGTTTATCCACTGAGGGATCAGATGTGGCCCCCTCTTCCATCTGCCGAGTGCGTCCGGAAGAGGTCTCCAAAGGCGGCGAGCGAGACCCAGCCTTCCCAGACCTTGAGGTCGTTCTAGTCTTCCCCGTGCCCATGATTATTAGTGATTAGGTTGGTTATTATATTATGCACTTAAACGTTAGGTCATCACAGTAGTCCAAGCACTGCAACGTTTGTCCTCACCGTTGTACAACCCCCTGTCTCTCACGGCTGCCGGGATTCCGTCCCAGTAGTACTTCACCGTATCACCACCGACTGGGCACCATCTGCACTTGACGACATTGGTGGCTCCACACAACAGGATGCCTCTTCCAGGGCACACTCCAACCACAGCGCCTGGGCCCCCACAGGGGACACTGCAATATATTCCTCTACACCCCCGGTGGTGCACCCGGCATTGTTGTAAGCCTTTCACTGGTTGTAGGGGCACTACTACGCGGGACCACGTCCAGTCACCCCACAAGCTTGCCCTTAAAAGAACACCACTATGTCCCGGGGTGGGGGAGAAGGGCGTCTCTATTTCTGCCCAAATGTTGTAAACTTCACCTGCGTGTCCCCAGCGGGCCCTGTATCTGTCACAGTTCATGAGGCCCAACGCGGTGACAGTACTATGCCAACTGCTGCATTCCCGTCTGATCAGTCGGCCCAAGGAGCATCCCCCGCCACTTGCAAAGTTCACTGGCAAGGGTGCTCCCCTCACACTCAATATTAGGTTATGGCCTCGTGGGATTATCAATACTGCACCCAATGGGGGGGGGCCCCGGCAGAGGGGAGCGAGAAACGGCCTCGCGGGTGCCGCAAATGCCTGCCCCTGATGTCCAGTCAGGTCCTCGCTAGTTTCCCTGCTTACTGAGGGATGATTTCAGGCAAATCAGGCCAGCCCGGACCCGCCCGGGAAACCCCCAGCAGGCCCCACACCGATCTCAGGTCCCGGGGCCTTCTGCGGCAGGAACACCTCTTCGTTCACTTTGGGTGGCGGGGGGGTACTCACCGCCTGCAGGGGGGGAAGCCGTCCGTGATGGCAGGCCCTCCCTACGCGCTCGATCGCATCCTCAGGAGCATGTCTCCGTCGCTGAAGCTCCAGGCCCAATGAAGTAAGGCCGGCGGGGGCCCGCCACCACTGCTCAATGGAGTGTCTCCCCCAGCTTCACAACATCACCGGGGGTGACACACTCCGTCTCCCGCAGCGAGGCACACACCTGGGTCATGTCGGGCCCTTCCGATCGCCACTGCTGGGTGCGCACCTCCAGGCCCAGATCCGGGGCCTTGCGTGCACACGCACGCCGCCCACGGGTTCTCCTCCACCGGTCGAGTCCCAGGAGAGTCCGCTGCGCCAATAGGCCACTCCCACTCCTCAGGCCCGCCGCATCACTGAAATTCACTTTGGGCCAAACTCGGGCCAACGTCCACTGTAGCCCCTCAATGCTCACTTATTGCAATCTTCCTGCCTTCTGCCATGCCTGGTGACTCTGCCAGCCACTCGATCACGAAGGGGTTGCGGATAATTACTCAGATTAGGCGCCTGGGGCCCGGAGCTCGTCGCTTATGCGACCTCCATCTTGGGCTGCAAGCCACGCCCCCATCCAACTCTTTCTGTAAATGTACCTTTGTAACCCTATCTGTCTGTCTGTCCATCTGCCTTTGCAGTCCTATCTGTCTATCTATGGAATTCTGCCTGTCTGTGCAAGGCCTCTCTGTCTGTCTATGCAAGCCTCTGTCTGTCTGTGCAAGTCTATCTCTCTGTCCATCTCTACAAGCCTCTGCCTGTCTGTGCAATATTGTCTGCCTGTCTGTGCAAGCCTCTGTCTGTCTGCCTGTCTGTCTGTGCAAGCCTTTCTGTCTGTCTGTCTGAGCCTCTCTGGCTGTTTGCCTCTGCAGATCTGTCTGTCTGTGCAAGCCTCGCTGCCTCTTCTTGCAAGCCTCTGTCTGTCTGCTAAGTCTCTCTTTCATTCTGTCTGTGCAAGCCTCTCTTTCGGTCTGTTTGTCTAAGACTCTCGGGGGCATATTCACAAGGACCTACCGCCGATTTATCTCCACCTTAACGCATCAAAAGTGGAGATAGATTTAACACCCCATTCACAAGCGGGTGCAAACTGCAGGCCTCGCCAGTATTCCCGCGATAACTGCCCCAGAACTCATCCCCAGGGAGGACACCACCAACTAACCCTAATGAGATGCAGAGTAGGCGTTCCCGTGCAAAACACACGAAAACACCACAACACCACTTTCACAATGAACTGCCAGATCTGCGATGCGAGTCAAAACCACGCGATAAGCCGAGGTAGCAGCAGGTATTTAACACCTGCCTCTTGCTGGTGTTAAGCAGGACGACTACCTGCAGTAGGCAACGGAGCCCCGCACACAGCCACACCCGAAGAACAACCGACGCCATGGAGCTACTCATCATGCAGCTCGGAGCCCCAACAGGGCCACAACACCCAGCGCCACAGCCACCACCCCCAGGAACGCCACCACCCCCAGGACCCGGACCCGCACCCCCCCCGGACCACCACAGAGGCAGCGCAGAGTAAGACAGCGGACCTACCGAAAACACACCAGTCTCATAGACCTAATGCCCGAGGAAGTCATCGCCCACTACAGGCTCAAAAGGACAACCATCATCCGCATCATGACCCACATCGCCCACAGGTTGACGGTCCCAACCCAGCGGAGAACCAACATCCCTCCGCAGACAAAGCTGCTGGCTGTGCTGCACCTGTTGGCCTCTGGTACCTTCCAACCAACAACTGCCAGAGTCGGAGGAGTCTCACAGCCAGCCCTATCAAAATTCATCACACCTGTCCTGGATGCCATCATCAGCTGCATACCCCAGTACCTTCACTTCCCCCACACTGCGCAGGAACAGCTGGAGACAAAGCAAGGCTTCTACACCTTTGCGAGCTTCCCACACGTGTTGGGGGCCATTGACTGCACACATGTCCCACTTGTGCCCCCTGCGGATACTTCACACCACTACAGCAACAGAAAGCACAAGCATTCCATCAATGTGCAGGCAATAGTGGACCACCGGGGAATGTTCACCAATGTCGTCGCAAACTACCCAGGCAGTGTGCACGATTCCTACATCTTCCGACAGTCCATCATCAATCAGTGCTTCCAGGATGGCATCTATGGAACTGGACTGCTTGTTGGTAAGTGCCAAATCAACACACAACACACCTCAAAGCCACCATCACACAACGCACAACTGTGGGAATGCACACGTGACCAAACCACATACAACATGTCAATAAACATGCCCACCTGCCAGACACGACAACACAACTCCATTGGAATCCTGGGCTTCCCATGTACACAAGCCAGCTACATCATGGCACCACAGCCACACAACAGCTGAATGTGTTGAGAGGCGGAAAGCAGGCATGTGCGAAGGAGGCAAGTGACCCATGAATGGGGAAGTACACAACGACAAGTGTGGCGTGATTGTGCTGGACAGACTTGGGTATGCAAACCACAGATATGCCCATGCAGACATTAACTGCTGGTGTCTGGAGAGTAGTGAACAGTGGACGCAACCATGTCACCCCAGCCTGTGGGTTAGATCGCGGAAATGTCGCTCGCTGCGTCCCCCCCTGTGTGCGTGAGCGTAGAGGGTTGGCCCGGCTTACGCCAGGCCTGCGCAGGGGTGTGGATAAAAACACTGTGGCGCTGAGCGTGGTGCTCTCCCGGAATGGCCAACGTCACTGCCAGGGCGGCGCCTTTCAGCCCGCCACGAGGCCAACAACGTGAGCAGCGGGGCCTGCGAGCCTGTGCGCCTGCTGCACCCCAGGCCGCTGATACCCAGACCCGGCTTGCCCGCCCCAGCGCTCCACCTGCTGACACCGTCGTGTGTCAAAGAGGGCCCACCACGTGCCGGTGCTAGCTCCAAGACCCATGCCCGTGACCTTGGCAGCCTCCTCAGACCATCGCTGTCCTCCGTGACACAGGCCCCCAGGAGTCCTCATTCGTTGACATACTCCACCGCTGCAGCCGGCCTACACTGCAGTCCAGTATGTCCCACATCTAGAACTGAGTCTTCATTAATCAATGGCAGAGTTCATGCCAGTGAACGCAGGGAGAGGAGTGAGAGAAAGATGCGTTTCAGTCCGGTGGAAACACGGATCACCGTTACGGAGGAGGTCGAGCACTGGCAAGGACTGACCTGATGCCACTAACCCTGTGCGCCGTGAGTCACCGTCAGCCTCCGGCAGAACATTGTTGGTGTCAGAGCCTGTGGCCTGGGGGTTGTCATCAGCAACTGGCAGGTACGGACTTGGTGTTTGGCATGAGTCTGTGGCATTCATATCCGCCAGGTTGCCGGACACAGCTGGTATGTGCCCTCTGCATCATGCCCTGGGGGTACACCTCCCACTCTCCCCCGAGACACTCCGCGAAAACCACCTTTGATACATACGAGACCCTGCTCTGCCCTCATGACCCTACCCCAGTCTCCTGCAAGTCAGCGTCCCGTGGCGGTAGGCCCGTGTCGGCCGCTGTGCATCCGGGGCCACTAACTCTGTACAACTCAAGTCATGGTCCCTTGCTGTTCGAACATTGCATTCCTGAGTGCCTGATGACTGTTGAAGTTGTTGCCAGCACCAGCTACTCCCTGACGGCTGGCTTACACTCACCCCACACACAGCCAGCACAGGCGTCACTGGACTAGTGGGCCTGCCAACACATCATGCCGAACCAAGTATTGACTCTTTTCTCTCTGCACTGTCACAGATGATCAGGGATATGCACTCTGCCCTTGGATGATGACACCCCTCCGAGACCCGAACACACCCGCCCAGAGGCAGTACAATGTGGCCCACATACGCACCAGGGGCATCGTGGAACGCACATTTGGCGTGTTGAAGTCATGTTTCAGGTGCCTGGACGGCACAGGTGGAAAGCTCCTGTACAGCCCGGACATCGTGTGCAAGATGATCGTTGCATGTTGTGTGTTGCACAACATCTGTGTACGCACCAATGCCCCATGGATCCCAGTTCCAGAAGTACCGGACGATGATGGGGACGATGGGGCAGGTGGCCCACATCCCACTGCAGCTGCAGCAGGAATGGCCCGTAGGAACACCATCATTAACAATTTCTTCTCATGAGGACGTCACATTGTGGCCGTCCCTGGCAATCATGGGACAGTACAAAATGTCCACAAGCACAGCATGTGTGAATAAAACATATTTGCAGGTTACAGGTTGTACTTGTACATTGTCATGTCACAGTTTCCTGCTGTGCCAGATGTGATTTGCCATGTTGTGCACATTTGCGGCACCAGTTGTGTCCTGTGTTCTGTTGTGGAGGTGTTGCTGTTTGTACCGGGATGTTGTCAATGTTGAGGTGCACTTATACTCATGTGCGTATGCTGCACGGTGGGTAATTCGCTCCTGCGGCTCTGATTTGTCTGCCACTGATCCCTTTCATGCGGTGTGCCTGTCAGTTCTGTGCTTCCACGGTGCTGAGATGTTGCAGACTTGGGTAACTTGTGCTCTTTGTCGAGTTGTGACTCTTGGGCATGGTTTGTCCGCAGATGTGTCGTTGACGTCAGGGGTTGTTTGTGCAGGTAGTTGTGTCCGAGTGTGACCTGCTCCTTTTCGGGTGTTGTCCGCACTCAGTCACCTCAGTGTCGTGCCTTGTACATTGCCATGATGATAGGACTGCAGCCAAGCTACTGGTCATGTGGTGTCTCTTGCATTGTCAGTGTGGCTGACGTATGTGCATGTTCGCATGTTCGCACATGGGCATGTGTTGGTTGTGTGACTGTTGATGTGTTGGGTGGGTGCCCCTTTGGGCACAGGGTGTTTGTGGGACTACTTGGTGTTTGTGTGTGTGCTGAAGTGTTCCCGTGGGATCAGGGACATGTTCCAGAGTCATTGTGGGTGTGCACTGTGCCCTGCTTGATTGTGCATGTGTGCCATTGTGCCCATCTCCCCCCGTCCCCCCACTCCCAGGTCGCTACGCACCATGTTGTTGTAATGTTGGGTCATGTTGGGCCGTGTCCAGATCACCAACTCATGTCACCGTCTCCAGACTGGTGAATGTGGCCACCATCTTCTCCATGTCATTCAGCTCCTGGTGTTCTGCTGGCCCCCCTCCTCCGGGGTGCGTTGCTGCTTTCGTGTTGGCAGGGAATTTCTGCTTGGTTTTGCCATTCACATCAGTCCAGCGCCTCTTGTGCTCTTCCATTGTCCTCCTCTGCCATGCGACAGCATTCACATGGTCCGAGGTGGTGTGCCATCTTTGCCTCTTTCCTGCCAATGACACGTTGGAGGTGACGTACAGTTGGTGGTGGTGTTCTGTCTCATCCGTGGTGATAATGGGGTTTTCCTGTAGACTGTACCCCGTCTTCCTCTTCCTCTTCTCATTGCCCTTCCACGAGCCCTGTATTCCTGGGTGTTCCTCAGTGGGGATTGTGGGGTTCATGTTGTCCTCTGCAGTCGGTCAGGGTGCATCCGTGGTACTCCGCAGTTGATTTTGTTTTTAGTGGCATTTTCCGTAGGCTGTTCTTGTGCTTTTTCCCGCATTACGCGTGAGTATTGCTGGCCTCTCGCTGGTTGTCACTGTTTTCTTATCGCGTTTGGGCACATCGCGTCTTTTTACGCGTTGGGGTTTGTGTTTTTATCTCCATCGTGGTGATTGTATCGCGGACATTGGCCGCGTTTTCGGGGGACTATCGCATGGTACCGCCGTGTTGTGAATTCCACGTTAACACAGGGTTATTTTCCCGCGTTAGGCTGCGATGTGTAAAGTTGCGTTAACATTTTTTGGAGATGTTTAGCACACGTTCTTGTGAATATCCCCCTCAGTCTTTGTATATGTGCAAGCCTCTCCGTCTGTCTGTCTGTGCAAGCCTCTCCGTCTGTCTGTCTCTCCTTGCAAGCCTCTGTCTGTCTGCTAAGTCTCTCTTTCATTCTGTCTGTGCAAGCCTCTCTTTCTGTCTGTTTGTCTAAGACTCTCAGTCTTTGTATCTGTGCAAGCCTCTCCGTCTCTCTGTGCAAGCCTCTCTGTCTGTCTGTGCAAACTTTCCTGTCTGGAAGAAGGTCTTACAAAATATCACAAAAAAGCATTAGCAATGTCAAGAGGCTGACAGCCAATGGCAAACCAATTGGCTTTTTTAGGTTTGATGTTAGCCAATATCTTTTGTTTTTTCAGCAGTTATGTGGCCAGACTTCATCTCTTATTTTGCTGTTGTGTGATTCACATTTTTTCCAGCCACTGCAGCATGCATCATGGGACAATGGATTAGCACACTTCGGCCACTGGCAGATTTCACTTTGAGCTACAGCATGCTGCCCTTTCAAAAGGAAGCATACAAAAAATCATGAATGAAATGTTTGAATTAATCTCTGCCACTGGTATTTATATGGGGCTGCATCCGAGTCCATTGTTATTCTGCACTACATGCCGTCTCAGTTTAGACCCAGTCATATGCAAATCAGTCTTGACCCTGCTCCAATGGGAACAGTACGTCCTGAGCTGTCAGGCCAGGTCCTCCCTAAAACAGACCACAAGCAACCCAGGACCAGTTTTGCCCTGATTAGGGCTCATCAGCCAGGTATAGCTGGAGCAGCGCAATTTAGGCTCCACTCTTATATGTCATAATTTTACCGTTATATACTCATATTTTACATTATATTCACTGTGTGCCTTAACATGTGTGAATCGTTTAAATGTATTAATGGATTGAAACCATTGTAGGGATTAGAGTTTTATACACATGTACACTAGTGTTCAGTTGAAACGTATAAACATACTCTTTTGTTCACGTTTTACATTTATTCTTTATGTTACACGTGTGTATGTATAACCTTGTATATGAAGTGCATATTAAATGCTCAGTTAAACTTAGCCTGACTACAGGCCTCCCTCAAGGAAAATGCATTTTGCCATGCCAGCATATTCTCTCTTTCTTTGCCGGTGTATTATCATGATTCTCGTTAGTTAGAGTAAGGCTCATTTTTTGTATTAGATTGCTGATAGTGAGGGCAGGAGGGAAGAACTTGGTAGTGAACATGGTGAATTAATGGTCGAAAGAGGCCTTCTGTTCATCATGTACCAGGATGGAGACATGTTCAAGGCTGAGAATTACAGTCCAAATTTCGATGCGATGGGAAACTGAAGGTATGTTGAAAATGTTCTCTCAAGTCATGATTTGGTTGGTTTCTGGTGGTGTGAAAGGAGATAAGGATGTTTCTGAATCTCCAGTTACTTTTAAATTGGTGATCGCACATTTGGAAGGCAGAGATTCCCTTTAGATTTGGAGAGGTACAGACCTCTCTGCTTGCCTTTTGCTTGCAAGTGTGACGCCTTATGCTAAACACGTATTTCCTTTTCCCAAGACTTCTACTGAAGTCTGGTCATGCTGACACCTTCCATGCTCTAGAATTAGAAACCCAAAGTAGATAGATACACCGGTTACTAATTCATGTTTGAAAGAAAGAAGGGGAGTTTCTTTATGGAACACCTGTTCGCTTTAATTTGTATCTTTATTGTTGTGGCGATCACTAGTCTGTATCTCATTTTATTACGACTTAATTTACTGAGATGTTTCAGCTTATCTGCTGTATTGCCGTATTTTTTTACTTATTTCTAGTTTGCCTATATATGGGATTGACTGGTAATCCCTTTAACCATATTTGGCGACTCTTGATACTTATTGTGGAGCCACATTGGCTTCACGAGCTAGACATGTATTGTTGATGTCTTCTCCCTCACAGTGCTTCACGTCAGCCAACAAGGGTCCATACAACCAATGGGGATAAATCTTTGACGACTGTACTAAGAGGTTGTGTTGTAAGTACCAGTGACCTGTCATTGCTTTCACAAAGAGCACATTCACACACAATCGACTACTACAGTAATGTGTGCTTTTTTAAAAACCAAAAATATTTTTGGCTTTAGCCAATGATTTTTTAGATGGATGTCCTGGCTGCTTCCCAACAATAAGGTTTTGCACAAAACAAGAACTCTTAATACAAAAGGCTGGCAGCCAATGCCAGACCTATTGGCTTTGCCAGTGCTTGTTTCTTTTGCCACTGAGTAAACACAGGATCATATTTATATACAGGAAATGCATGAATCATTTTAACAGCAATGGTATTCCAGATAAAAATGCTTCTCACTTACTTTCAGAAATCAGAATCTCTGGTGACATTTAATTTCTGTGATTATTTTTCTTCGGAAAACCTGTAAAGAACTTTTAGACAGTGAGCCGTGAAGTGGAGTGATATGCCACACCTGCTGTTGCTGGTCTCTGTGCCATTCATTTACATTGAACTATTAAATAAATTCACGTAGCCTTCTACTGAAAGCTTTAAAACATATGGGGCCTGATTCACAAAGGTAAGTTACATTTTTTAGCAACTTTACACTTTGTAGTAAATTTACTACTTTCAGTATGCACAAACTCCGAGTGTATACATACTGGAATAGTGTAAGTTACATGTCTCAGCATCCAGAGTAATGGAATTGGCTTAGTCTTGTGCAGGTGGTTTCTTCTTTTTGTTGCTATAGGACTTTCTTTTCCCGCACTCTGTAGCAGGGTACCCCCCCCCCCCCCGCCACCCCCATAGTTGGTGCACATGTGCCTGAATTTGCATGCCGGGCCCCAGTTACACTCGTTCCTTTCATATTTCCAGCATATAGCTGTACCCAGGGCCGGCGCTAGGCATGGGCAGCGTGGGCAGCTGCCCAGGGCCCCGCGCCTGCTTGCAGCCATGGGGCCTCGCACTTTTAAAGATTCCAAAGTTTCGAGGCCCAGGGGGGCCCCCTAAGAGTTTCGATTTTTCAATTGTTGTCAATTTCCTTAGCTGGCCCCTCTCGCAGGGCCTAATCGCTGCATCTGCATGAGGATAGCAGCGATTACACAGTTACTTAAAGAGCCCTTACTGTGAAGTGCACCCCGCCCTGTATGAATGAAAAGCAGGATAACCTGCAGGGCGCCCAACAAAAGATAGAATGGCTGCGCATCACAAGGGAAACTGCTCACCTAGGATGAGGGGGAAAGGGAGCAGAGCGGTGAATCAAAGGGGTAAGACAAACGGAATAGAGTGAGAGGAGGGGGAGAGCAGATAGGTGAGAGTACGGCGGGGAGACGAGAGGTGCACGCAGAGGAGCATAATCAGCACGTAAAAGTGGACGGAGCAGGGCTTTAAGTGTGCTGGGCCCCTCGAGTCTTAGACCCGGTGGTAAATAAAAAGGGACATTGAAATGGGCTCCTATCGGGCCCTATATTCATGTCCTTAACTTTACCTGCAAAAACAATGATCCAGTGACTGCACAATAAATGTATAACACGTTAGCCAGGTTGGACTGGCCTGAAGGGCAATCAGGCAGTGCGTGATGGTCTTATCTGTCAGGTTAGTATGTATGCCGTTTTTTGGCTGTTGGCCGGCTTTATGGTCAGGTGAGCCAATTTTTACTGTTGATTTTCATGATATTAAAACAAACATTGCCTGCAGCAAAATCAAATCTATGCAGTCTCCCATACCTTACACAAAACGTATACAGCATGTCTTTACAAGTTAAAAACTGCCCTAATTTGCAAACATGGAACACTTTTCTACCCAACTAATTCACTAATGGGGGCCACTTTTATTTTGGTGCCTGGGCCGATTTTCTGTCCCAGTCTCACGCTGCCTGTTAGGGTAATCCATGGCAGCAATTTAGCTCCTGTTTAAATTTCATGTGCTTTATTTACTTAATATTGCATTCCCCAAGAGTGTTAGCTATTTCCAGGATGTGTGTTTCTGTATTTCATTTCACAGCATATTACTCTTGTATGGTGCACACTTTGTACTGAGTCGCCTCCAGGTGTTTATAACGGGCTACAGTTGAGCGCTTTGAAGTTGAGGCTGCAGGCAGTACAACTTTCTCACTGTGCCTGTCTGTGGGTCAAAAAGGTGTCCAGAATACTTGATCATTCAATATGTGGCCTCTCTGCCGCGCACACAGAGCAACAGTCCTGTACTCCAGTTGCATTTGTGATTCTGTGCAAATGTGTGTGAAGGAGGTGCTCATTGGTCAAAACAGTGACAGGGTGAACATAAAATAATTTATTGTTGTTACTCATTTATCTTAAACACCTAACAACCATTGACAAAACCAATACTCCTGTCTGTTTTTAGGGGTAAGTCAGTTGTTTTATATTTCTGGATTCAATCACAGAAAACTGAGGGAAAGATGAGAAAAAGAGTAGAGCGTTGAGGGGGAGGAGGTATTAAAAGGGTCAGCATCAACAAGGAAAGATAAGATGCTCTAGGAGGTTGATGGAATGGGAAAGGTGGATGTAAATGAAACAATACAAGGAAAGAAGTTATGAGGCGGGGGGAGGGATGAGAGTTGAAGGGGAGTGTATGGATACGATGTGTGGGCATAAGAGAGACAGAACCAGCAAGGGAACATAAGCAGAGTAGAGAGAAAAGTATTGGTGAGAGGTGGATGGAAGAAAGCAGGTTCACTAAAAGATGAAAGAGGTTGGGCGGGGTGAGACAAGTGGGAGAGGTGGAAGTTAGATGGGCAGAAAGAGAAAGTTGAATCCTAGAAAAAAGAAGTCCACTTCCAAATCTCTTTCATAAAACGTAATTTACTCATTGACAATGTGTCGGTTGGCTTGACTACTCTAGGAGTTTGAAGTAGCATTTGTGCTGTCAGATGATTTGTGGCTGACTCTTAATCATGGAGTTAGAGCAGCCTTAATATTACTAAACCTTAGTGCCACACTTCACACTGTTTCCCAGCCAGTGCTTATAAATCAACTAGTACAACCTGGAATTTAAGGTATTCCCCTAGTGTGGGTTACCTCTGTCCGATTTGGGAAATCTGAAACAATCCACTCGCCACCTATTTCTATTATGTACTAAAACTCTGACTTGTGAAATTTATTGGATCTCTGCTGTTCAATCTATATCATTCCCAGTTAGCCTTACTCATACAGTCCTTTGGTTTCTTGCTGATATCTTGCGCATATTGATACCCAAACATCATTTCCCACAGTGGCAATCTGGTCTTTGCCCAAGAATATGTTTGGACTTGTATGCTAGCAGTTGATTTCTGAAAGGAGACAAATTAAAGGTTTCTCATTTTTAAAGGATTGCATACCATATGGGCACCTAATGAGCAGTGGTATTTAGTTGGGTAAATGAAGGCGCCACTCGGGAGAGATAACACAAATATTTGATATTTACTTGCTGTATTGATCACGGTGCTGCAAGGTGAAGAGAACCACTGACCTCCTCAAAATACAAAATGGCCTTGGCCAATTGACAGATATACAAAGGAATTCCTCAGCACACGTCTGTTATGTCACAATATACATAAACATGCTAGATGTGAGCATAAGTAAAATACAAGTAGGTAAGTTCTTATTTCTTTTTTCCTTTTTATTTTCCGATGTTCAGACAGGCTGTCTGAACATCGGAAAATAAAAAGGAAAAGAAATAAGAACTTACCTACTTGTATTTTACTTATGCTCACATCTAGCATGTTTATGTATATTGTGACATAACAGACGTGTGCTGAGGAATTCCTTTGTGCATACCATATGGTGTGGCTGGTGGAGCTTTGTGAATTGCCTACATTGGCGGAGTCAGCAAAAAAATCTTAGATTAATTTTCCAGCAACTTCTCTTTTTTTCGGAACAGATTAACCACGTTTCATCCACTTGCTTTTACTACATTCATAAGCAACACAAAATGATCCCTTTTCTCCCTGTTGTGCAGTCAATTATCTTCTCACTAGATTATGCAAATGCCCTCTCTCTTGGGCTTCCCGCCTTTTAGTATTCAGTACCCTTCAATTCATTCAGAACAGTGCTAGGATTCTCATCTGAGATGGCTGCATCGCCATGCCATTTCTTTTCACCTTTCTGCTGTCTGCTGGGTTTTTGGTCCGACACCCTCTATCTGCAAGGCACTATCCATTTGTCATTGTGCACTGCATTTAAATGGTTCTCTCTTTTTACAGCACTCCGTACTGTTCATTCCAGAATCCTATACTCTGTGCCATCCAAAATTTTGATAGCCCTGATTGGAGGCAAATCCTTCTCCTTTCTAGTTGTGCAGGACTGGAACTCTCTCCCTCTTGAGCTACGGTGTGACTACAATCTTTGGAAAAACACTTAAAACTGTTCTTTCTCCACTTTGGTACGGTTTGCACCTCTCCATTGGACATCTCTTAGTTAGTGCCAGGATGCCTGGTTTGCATATCATTTTCATTCATCCGATTCAAGAGAACAATAACTAAGTTCAATTCATTTAATCTATTTCCACTCATTAGAGATTTAAAATATATTTACGGATTTTATTAGGATTATTGATGCTATTTTTAACCATTTTACTGATATCCAAGCTAGGTAAGTAGCTTCTTGCAAAGCGGCTTCAAACAATGCCATATAATTAATGGCCAATTGATATTACCTCCTATGATGTCACTTCCTGTCAGGTTAATTTTTATGCAAATTATAGGGGCCTCACATGTTCATATTCCGCCCGGGGCCCCACAAATCCTTGGACCGGCCCTGGCTGTACCCCCTTTATTGTGTGCTAACACCTCCAAGTTGTATAAGGCCTGGCCCTAGAGAAGCTTCATCTTTTTGTCTTGTTTCCTTTGAATGCAGGCTGCTGAAGGGACTGTTCCCCTCCGCCCGACCATTCCTTTGCCTCTCTTGCTGGTATGACTTTATGCATGAAACCTGCAACATCCTCCTCGTCCCATGTCATATCTCGGTATGTTTGTATTTGTAACCTGAAGCCTTTATCGTATTCCTGCCAGGTGTCGCCTGTGAATTACCTGGGCGCTTCGTGGATTTTGGCCTCGTACAGCCATAAATCCTAGGTGTAATGTGGAAATTTCTCAACTATGAGGCAGGCCATGATTCTGAATGAGTCAATCCAATGATTGAAGTTTCTCTCTTTCCTCACTCTTCTCCGCCCCCTCCTGTCCTCTTCCTTCTTGTCCCCTGCAGCTAGATCTAGACCCTCTATGTATACTTCCAGGGGGGGAAGATATCCTCTCCTTCATTGCAAGTGGGAACAGGCTGGCGAGCCCTGTGGGCCTCATCACCATGGACGGTTGGCCTGGCACCCGCCTGGCATACGCCACAGTCGGTTGCCTATCTAGCGCTGGGTTCATGGCTGTGAAGGCCCCTCCACCCCCCAGCGAAGTCTCCCATGCCTGCACTGGGGATTCCCCCGTCCTGCCTGACGATTTATCCCATGCCTGTTCTGGGAATCCTCCCTTGTGCCTCAACCCCCCACTCGCCGTTGATCACTCACTCAGCTCCCTTAGCTCCCCGTCTGTTAGAGGGGGGTGCTGTTGTGTCAGCCCTTCTTCCACTGCCTGCTCCTGACACCTTTTTTCCCTAGATATGCCTTCCTCCTGGCTCTCTTTACCCCGAGACCATGTTTGCAGTGTTAGTTGTGGGATGCTGTTGTCAGTGGCTGTGCGTGATCCCCCTGTGAGCCCTCGTGCCTGGCTGTGAAAAAAATTGGCAGCATTGATCGCAAGCACTCTTGAACAATTGCGTTGATATGCTCATTGTTTGTGCTCTTGGCACCACTGTGTTTGGCTGTTGGCAGGCCTTTCTTGACTGCTTTCATTGCACCTTTGCGGCTGGCCTGCTTCCTCTTCTTCGGTTCCTCTCCCATGTCGATATCTTCGCTGAGTTTTTCTGTTACATCCGTCTTACTGCTGTCCCCAGAGCCTGGATCACCATGCTGGTTGCTTAAAGCCTCCCTCTGCTCGGCTCCCAGCTGCCTCATCAGTCCTTCCCTTGTCTGGCCAAGGCTGCCCTTCCCACCTTCAACATCTCCTCCAACTCTTCTGTCTGCATCTGCCCCTCCATGCCCAGCTCATCTCATCCAACCCCAGTAGGTTTCTCTGGTTGCTGCTCTACTTAGCTCATGCACCGTGCCATGTGTGGGCCTCGAGCACTCTGTCTGGATCAGCTGCTGCCGTTGTGGTGGAGGGGGGTCACCAGGTTGGGTCGCCTTGAGGCTGTCCCTGACCCCCTTACTGCTGCCCACAATCTTTGCACTTTCGGGTCCTCGGGTGGCTGGGTCTCATCACCTTCCGGCTATCCCCCACCCTACTCCCTTAAGCGGTGCCCTGTGCTGGGCAGTTAGATTCTCCTCTGCTCTGCCCCTCCTGCCCGCACCAGGGCCGGGCTGGCAGTAGCGGGCACCGGGCGTTTCCCCGGTGGGCCGCCAGGGTGGGGGCCGGTTTTGGGCCCCTGGGGGGCCGTTTTTGTTACAGGGCCGTTTTTGCAGCATAGCTGCAATATCGGCCCCTGTAACAAAATCGGCCAAAACCGGCCCTGGCAAAGTGCTCGGCCGCACCCCCAACCCCCGGGGGTGGGGGACCAGCCGAGCACTTTGCCAGGGCCGGTTTTGGTTCCCAGTCCGGCCCTGGCCCGCACTCCTCTTAGTGGGCAGCGCCCTTTGCTAATAAGATCTGGAATGTGTTGTGTCACTTTGGTAGGCTGTCCCCGCCCCTCCGCTGCTGATTCTACCATCCAGGAGACCTGCTGGCTGCCATCTCAGTATGCCCTGCACCTCAACCCAAGCGGTGCAATACCTCCAAAGATACAAGCCGAGAACTGCGCTGCTCCGCCTGGGGCCGTCTTCTTTGGCTGCCTTTTACTCTGACTTGAGGCCTGTGTCCGTGGGCTTTACCTTGCTTAAGCTGTCCCCGCCCCTCCTCTGTATTGTCCCCTGTGGCTTGGGTGCTGGGGTCGAGGCACCGTGCTGCCCCTGAAGGCCAAGTCAGGTCGCTGCGGAAAAACACGGCTGTCATCAGCCCCAGCTCCCTCAATGCCACTCGTCCCAGGATCATCTGGTAGCGATGGTCCTCCCGGAGGCTGTCGCATAACTGCAGCAAAGCGGCTGTCCCAGCCCCCACTCTATCAAATCAGGCCCCTCCCTTCTGTAGCTGGCGAGCGCCATAGTGCCATTATAGGCAACACCCCCACCCACAGCCAGAGCATGCATGACGAAATAACGAATACACAACACAACTTTTGTTTGGAAAAAATTTTGCTGCAGGTTTATTCCATACAAAAGTATGCAATATGGTGGGTTATCTTATGGGCGATCCAAGGGCAGGCAGCGGTAAGCAACCTATGCTGCCCTGCCCGCCTGATGAGCCAACTTGCACTGTGGCGAACCCAATCAGTGCTACACATTCTGTGGTGATCCTCTTTGCCGGATCACGTGACACATTGGTCCCTTATTACTCACGCCCCTTTCGGGGTGGAGCGTAGCAAGGCAAGCCCCCGGTTGTTCAGGCCCACAACCGCCCGAAGGACTAGCGGGGCGCCGACGGACTTCTTCCAGGAACCTGCCATGAGGACTCCTGGGATTTGGCTCTGGCACCCCTATTGTGCTCCTGCAGAGGTACCCTTCTGTACCCATCTGCTTCCAGATCGCCCTGTAACTCCGCCTGCAACACAAAAAGAAAACATTACAACGTTCTATGTACTTTGCCTGCCAGCCCCACGCCGGGTAAGCGGTAGGGTGGGAGACGGCGTGTCCGGTGCAAAGAGGACGCCAGAAAGGCGGGGGAGGTATAAGTACCCTCCCCCGACCTCTGTGCGCCGGAAGTGACGCACCAAGCGCGCCAAGGCAAGGGGACTCCTCCCCGAGTCCCACCACTAGAGGGGTGGTGTACGTGCCTAATTGGCACTAAGGGGGCCGCCCTTTTAGGATGCCGCCCTTTTAGGATGCCCCCCTGCGTGGGCCGCGGGCAGCCGCATAGTGCCATTATAGGCAACACCCCCACCCACAGCCAGAGCATGCATGACGAAATAAATGAATACACAACACAACTTTTGTTTGGGAAAAATATTGCTGCAGGTTTATTCCATACAAAAGTATGCAATATGGTGGGTTATCTTACGGGCGATCCAAGGGCAGGCAGCGGTAACCAACCTATGCTGCCCTGCCCGCCTGATGAGCCAACTTGCACTGTGGCGAACCCAATCAGTGCTACACATTCTGTGGTGATCCTCTTTGCCGGATCACGTGACACATTGGTCCCTTATTACTCACGCCCCTTTCGGGGCGGAGCGTAGCAAGGCAAGCCCCCGGTTGTTCAGGCCCACAACCGCCCGAAGGACTAGCGGGGCGCCGACGGACTTCTTCCAGGAACCTGCCATGAGGACTCCTGGGATTTGGCTCTGGCACCCCTATTGTGCTCCTGCAGAGACACCCTTCTGTACCCATCTGCTTCCAGATCGCCCTGTAACTCCGCCACAGCTCTGGAGGCGGCCCACGTCGCCTCCAGAGCCCCCCCACCAACACAGCTGTATTCTCACCTGCAACCTGCAATTTCCAGGGCATCCTGCATATCCAAGAGGAACAGGTCCATTCCCACCTGTGACAAGTGCACCCCACTTTGTCAAAATAACCTCTGGTGTTCGCCTGGATTAGCCCGTGCCTGATGAAACCAAATACCCTTTGGTCTGTGAACTTGCACATGGCGCTGTTTATCCTTCTCCGGGAAGTTCCACTGCCTCACATGACCTGTAGGAATGTGATGGCCTCCCAGGAGGGAGCTCTACTCTTACCATAGCTATATTACCCTTCAAGCTTATGTAGGCTCCCACCTCCTGCAACCTGAAGTTGCAATCCTCTAGTATTTTATATGCCTTAACACCCGTTTCCCCAATTATGGGACAGCAGCACCCTTGTTAGATGACCGCTTCCACCACAGCCTATCCGCTATGGCTATCAGGACGGGGAATTTTGTGTTTAAACTGAAGTGACCCATAACCTGCCCTCAGAGCAGAGTGCACATACTTCATTGCAGTTTACCAGACATTTGCACGAACCATTTTGATTGCTAAACCATGGCGACCAAAATGCTCGTATTGCGCACCCTATTGCAGTCACAGCACCCAATTCGGAGTGACAACATCTTCCGACTATCAGGCTTGCTTAACTAAAGCTCAATCACGTGGCCCTTGGAGCTCAATCCAGCTATCGCCTAGTTCACTTTGTTATCCCTGGACTTATTGCCCTTAACAAAATCAAAGCCGCATTCAGCTTACCTTCTAGATACCTTGAAATTCCGGGTGGGACATACATACCCCGCATGCCAGGGAGTTGTGCGTATATTAACAATGATACTGTTAGGATCTAAGATTCCCAGTTTCAAGTTTTGCCGCAGCACCCTTTCGTGGGTCTGCTGTGACCACACTGCCTTACTGCAAGTTACCTCGCTACCTCGTGCAGCTCCCTTACTGCCCATGTGTGTCCCTGAAAAAGACACCTGGCAGGCTAAACTATCTGATGAACTAGGAATAAGTGACAATAAGCAAGTGTGTCCTCATGTACTTGCCATGAATCCCTTCTTTCTTACCGAAATTACACCTGTTCAGCTCCATCTGTGGAGACTTCCAGTTTGCTTAACTGCTAGCACAGTTGCAACATTAATGGGTAACATCCCGGTTTGCGCTCACCTTAATGTGCCCTGCTGTGAGCAATTAGGTACCCCACATATCTCTTCCTTATGAAAAGATAAAACAAACCGGCCGAAGACACAAGGCCCAGGCGACCGGTTTAAAGAATGTTTGTCTTATGTGAATCTGCGAGGGCATCCGCCTTAGAGTGGATGGGTTTTAAATGTCGCCGGGCAGGAGTGCAGTACCTTTGCCCAGGCAACTCTTGACAAGATGTGCCAGTGCAGGCAAAAGTCAAGGGATCTCCAAACCCACCTTACTTTCATTCCTAGTTTCTTTGTCTCGTGCTTGTTGGAGCATAACATAATTGTCCATTTGTGAAGCGCGCGTGCTCACATAGCCTGACTGGCGCTGAATAACCGTTGTATGTTACCCTATGATATGATATGATAATTATGTACAAATAACTGCCCTTTCTTAGTTTGTGGGAATGCTGAATGCTTCTAAGAACTGTTGCCTGGGAGCACTATTTGGGTCATAGCACACAATTAAAAAAGGCAACCCACTGGAGTGTGTAGTAAAGATGGTCATGTCGCCTCTGGTGGGGGCTTGACCCTTGCCTTCGGGAGGCCCCTGACACCCAAGCCGACGCCCGACCTTTGGGCTTTAGCTCCCAACCCAGCAAGGACTGCCCACACTTGCAGCGCTCAATCCCACCCGGATCATACTAGTGTACCCAGTCCGGATCAGCCTAGGTGAGAGTTCCCTCGAAGCACTGTATGGGGCCTCCTCCACACTTCAAGAAATCCCTATTCTCTTGAATTTAGAATGGTGCACGACTGAAGTGGTGGCTACCATTGTAGTGTAGCTCTTATTTCCCTAATAGGCTCTGCGCATTGGAATAATATACCCTATAGGTTTGACATAGGACTATGGTCGGTATGTCCCTATCGAGTATATTAAACTTAATTACTTGTGCCAGCTAGCTCAGAGGCCACTAGAAACTCCTTGGATAACAAGAAGGGAGTAGTTTCTGGCAGCCGCAAAATATGACAACTTTGTTTCCCTTTAGAATCAGAACGTATCCCAGAGTCGTGGAAACAATAGATAACCGTTTCACTCAGCTCAATCGTGCATGCTTAGTTTTCCTCAAAGTTACACAGAAAGAATAGACGGGCGTTTCAATAAAAGGATTTATTGAACAGTCTTGTTTCTCGTGTAAGTTATATGTGCTGTTACGATCACAAGACAGTATGCAAGATAAATAATGTACAGCGTAAGCAGTAGAAATAAATAATACTGCACTAGCACTATCTTTTAGCGTATATTCACATACATAAATAACATGAGCTAAAAATGCGAGTAGTCATACGATGCGTCTCTAAGCTAGTTCTACCTCAGTGTACCTAACCTAACCTAGGTGTAGGGAGAGGTATGAAGTAGGTGAAGTATTCCTTACTATGGTATACTAAGAGTATGTTACGCCTAGTATGTCTAGTATGCCAAGAGTCTAGTATGCCAAGAGTCCCTCTAGGTTCTTGTCAGCTCCATACCTTAAGAATGAGAGAGGTGGGAATCTCTTGCCAGACTCGGACTCCAACATCCCGCGAGGGAAGTCAGATCACTGGAAGCTGGACTCTCTGCGTGCAGGGATGACAGCGTCTTCTCAGTGCGTCAGGCCGGGATACGGGCTCCTCTGAAGTCGAGGTCTCCTCTGATTTACAAGGGCTAGGGAAGGTATATTTATACCTGAGAGGTACCTCAGAATGTTAGCATTGACGTGAATCGGACAGCGGAAGACGTCATGAATGAACCCTTAAGGTATAACCGTTCATGCATAATAGATGAGTCCTTGAAGAAATCAATAGTCCTGTGCTAGGGAAACTCCCGAAGCCTAAGGGTCTGTTCTTCAAGAACTCGTTGTGACGTAAGGGTGGACGGATGTCGGAGACCATGCCTGTATTTGGAGTGCATGGTTTAATGCCTAAATAAGGACTGGGATTTTATGCCTATATAAGGGCAGGCCGAATTGTGCCTATATAAGGACATGATACAGGAAAACCTATATACGGACACCCTAAGAGGAATACAACACCCACTCCACTTTCGTGTGTACGATAATAATAAAATGCTAAACATTTAAAATGCTAAACATAAAATGGAGTACCGCTTATTGCTAAAATATTTCTTAAAAGCATTTAAAAAAACCTATTAGAATGCAAAAAGTACTGTACATTTTAAGCATTGCTTCTCATTTCAGGCATATATTTGAAAATAAAATGCAATTGGAATGAAATAAGCAGTAATAATTACATGTGACAAAAAAATGTTCGATAAGTTGTTCAAAAATCAAAGTCATTTCATGGCATGGAAATTAATGAACTTTTTAGACTAACCAGATGACAAAGTGTCTGAGGAAGTACCGCGAAGTCCGTACTATAAGAATAGCTCTACTTCAAGCAGATTGATTTGCCATTTAATTTGAAAAACTGAAAAAAGTTCAATTTGGGAAGAGTTCCAAGTTTTTGAAATATGAAGGCCAAATTGTTATTGCATCTCTGGAACACTGTGGGCTGAATCGAATCAGAGTCAGTGTATGGGTCTGGTGTAAACATGAGATCATCTATTTCTGTAGACAAAATATCGTCCACTGTAGTTGGTGACATTCGGAACACCTCGTGTACTAGATTAATTGCACAGAGATGTGAAGCATCGCTTTCAGCATAGGATGCCACAGCAATGTTCGCGTCCGTTGTTACCTGTGTGCCTGTAGATCCATCTCGTACCTCAGCAGCAGCCGGAAGCGTCTATGAGATCTCAATGAATGCTGTCATCAGGATTGGTAGCCTCTGGGGACAACACAGAGCATGGGCCGTTATCGGGTCCAGCAGAGTATTGATATCCGTTGGCGTAGCTGATGGAAATGTTAGACAGGTGTCCAACACACATTCTTTACCGCATAGCAGGCAACGTAGAACAGGTAAGATGCAATCTTGCCAGATTGGTCTGAATGACAGGAACCACGTGGTATTAAGTTCCCGTAGACGAGTCATGCCAAAAAGCTGTACTATTCGCTCACGGCACTTTCGTTCAAGGAGAGCTTTCTCCACTTCGCTCGGAGTGATGTCTGTGAATAGGCTGGCCATAGCGTAATAGCAGGAAGAGAAATAGAATTCCGGCAACAAGTGCTAGAATTAATGGTATGCCACCAAACACCGAATGTGCAAAATTTGGGATGATTCCGAGGACTGCCTGGAAAGGTGCTAACAGTCCGGAACAGATGGTCTTAAATACATGTACAATTCCGCTTGTATCAGACATGTTAAAGATACGTCCTATAATTTCTACGAAATGTATAGGGCAGTTTGTACGTATTAAATTTTGTATCTCAGCCGAAGTCCTTGCAATTTGTAGATCATAGGTTTCTTTGGCCGAGGTCAAAGGCACTGTTTGTTGTAAAAGCATGGCTTTCATTCTGCTTAAAGTATCAAATCTTATAAAAGAGACGTTCAGCGAAGGCCACAAAGGCGACTCCCTGACTGTGTCTATTGGGGCAAACAATACTTGCATACAGCAAGTGACCCTGGAGTTCACCGTTACTAGATATGGGATGCCTGGCAACATGCCGCAGCAACTCTGATCATTCAACATGAGGTAACTCCCATTAGAAAGTTGGCCAAACGTTGGATTAATCACAGCAGCTGGTGTACCCTGCTGGTGGCAAGACAAATTTGCCACAGAACCATTACAAGCCCCGTGTAAAGAAATGTCCTGACATATCAGCGAACCGCTCAGTGCATTTTTACAGTGTGTACCGCTCAGAAACACTTCACGATCCCCACTCCAACATCTATATGTGTATGGTAAATTCCACGATGTCTTAATGTATTCCTTACCCAACCTTTCATATTTGCCTGCTTGCATCTGTTTGAGGCAATACTGAAACTGAAAAGTAGTCACAGGTAGTGTGATTTTGCCATGAATAAGCCATTCTGTAGCTGGTTTTTCTGCCACTGTGAATGGTAACTTTTCCAGTTTTTCAATGCTCAGCACTGTATACTTTGCTCCTCTTTGTGCCAGTTCGATCTGTTTATCAGTGAGATTGTATTCTGCAAACAGAATTGACGTGTTGATAAAACGCCAAGGCACATAGCCCGCACGCAAAGATTGCAGCGTCCAGCTTAATAACACAATAGAACGTAATTGAGATTGGCCTTGTTGTAACATCGCCAAATCTTGTTCCAGTATGTCGATAGCAGAGGATACAATGCCGTCCAATGAATATATTCTGGAGGACAAAGTTGTTAACCCATTGTCGACCACAGAGAGAGTTTTCTCTAAATTAATACGATCAAGTTCACGTATTCGTTCTGCGGCCTCTATCTGTGACACTTTCCATGCTTCATTATAGGCAGCATAAATGCCGGCATATATGAAACGTTTTTGACGCGGTTTTCTTGGTCCAAGCAAGAATTCCCTAAGGTCTGCGTCTTCTTTAAGTAAGGATAAGTGTTGTTTCACATCCTGTAGTGTAGATTTCTGCAGCCAATCGAGGCATAATTTTCCTACACTGTATGTTGTTACTACCCCCAGATGTTGTCTTTGGACATATCTTGGGTCTGGCGTGTGAATAGTAAAGCCCTGAGTTTTATTCAGGAATCTTTCCTGACAGTTGTTCGTGTCTGTGGGCCAGATCAACCATTTTTTCCAATCAGGATTAGTTCTGTTGAGTTGTAGTATTGTGTCAACTGTAACCGCTGCCTGTGTATTGTTATCACTTACAGGTGTTGGTACAGAAGGTGTTTTCATCTCTTTGATCTTGGCTAGTCCAAGACAAGACGTTTGTTGGACAGTTTCATTCAAAAACATTATTTGCTGAGGGATGATGCATGCTCTAAATAAAGCTTCTATCCCCTGCACTTGCCAATCTTTAGTACCCCAGACCATTTTTGTGTCTATTGTCTCTTTCCATAAGTTGAAACCATGTCTAGACAGTTGGGTAATAAATGCTGCAGAATAAATCTGTTTTGTATTTGTTAACATAATTTTCAGTCCTGTTTTGTTTACATTTTTATATTAAAACGTTTCTGGATCAGATGTATTGTATCCTGAAAAATATGGAAACTTATTAACAAATGTTTTTGAACTACCTTTTGGTGGTGTAGGACAATGCTCCCATTGGTTAAACATAAACACATTTCTAGGGTATGCAGATTTATGCAAATAATGATGACCATAGTGGTTATAGCAATACAGCTGTTCATAGTCTGATGAACCCTCTAAATATTCATTTTTAGAAAATGCAGCAGATTTTTCTAGGTCAAACATTATGGGGCCGATTCCGATCTCGGTCGGAGGCGCACCCAATAGCATTCGGTCGGGAAAAAAGCCATGCGAAAGCCTGTTTCCCGACCGAACCGTACGCTGAGTCCGGCCGAGCGAGTACGATGCGAGTCGCCGACCGACTCGTCCGGGCGACCCGACCGCTCCGACCGACTCGTACCCGGATCGTACCGCTCCGACCGACTCGCTCGGACCCGATTCGCACCGCGCAATGGAGACGTTTTCCGGCCGGGTAAGTACGATGCGCACCTCGACCGCTCCGACCGACTCGCGCCGTCCGACTCGAACTCGCTGTCGGAGCCGTACTTTGGGGGTCCGTGTCGGACCCCCTGTACGCGTACCCGTGCGAGGCGCACACAGGGGGACCCATGGGTCCCCCCTACCTGTGCGTGTACGCCGCGAGCGCTTCGCGGCGTACTCGCTGTAGAGGCGCCCTTGTCCGCCTCGCACCCATTGAGGCAATGGGAGCCCGCGTACGCGTTGTACGACCAGCTCCCATTGAGTTCAATGGGAGTCCGACCGACTCGTGTCCGATAACATACGGACGCATCGGACTCGTTCGGTCGGACTGCACGGGTCCGATTCGGTCGGAAATCTCTCCGGGTCCGGCTCGGTCGGAGAGATTTCCGGCCCGAATCGGAATCGACCCCTATGTCGTTAACAGTCTCAAAGTCCCAATCATCAGAATAGGTACTGGACAAAATAAGATCACTTGGTGAAATTTTAAACAAATGTGGAATGTTCAATTGTTCCGTTGGGCCGAAGATATCGAAATCAGTTTTGTCCCACACTATACTATCCTGTATAGGAACGGCTGTGATGTTCACTGTTGACAAGTCTCTTGCTTCACGATGAGAAGATTTATGTGGTTTCAAAAGTAAGTTCACATCTTTTCTTTCAGTGTTCACATGGATGTATCTGCCATTTATAAGCACGCTCATAGTCATAACCAAAGCTAGCCAAAGCAGGAAAACAAATATTCCAGAAATAATCCAGAGTTCAATCCATGGTGAAACCAGATAAGTCTTTTTCAGAAAGTGAAGAAAGTCTTGTACTTGCTGTTTGAAAGTTAATGATGCTGGCGTCGTTTCAGGTTCACTGGGATCTTCTGAGAACGTATCAAAGTTAATGAAATAGCCAGAAGCAGTTCTGTCAATTGTTGAAATTGCATCAGGATTTGTAGAAATCGCTGGAACCAGTTGATCACTTGCTACGTTGGTGTAGACAGGTGTATTTGGACGAACTGTTACTTGAGTTTCAAGAGGGATGAGTTCCATAGCATTGTTGCTCAGTCCTTCATCTGTTACTGCTGAATTCTCGATGGTTATCAGTCTTTCAGTCTGAACCTCTTGGATAGTAGCGAGAGGAGTGCGTCTGCTACTAGGTCGGAGTCCACGAGGCCTACTATTTAGTATTGGCCACATACTGTGGTTTGATGAGGTCGATGGACACAAATCTTTTCTCCTTTTTTCCAGCAAGGGGCGGCAGTAGTACTGTTCTTGTTCCTTGAACAGCTAGGACAGGTACTGGTTGTCTGTAAGAAGGTCCAAATTCCTTCTTGACCGCAATCTTTTCTCTGACCAGATCCCCAACTTTTGGAATCCAGACAGGCCTTGCTGGGACCGCCGGTTTTTCCCCAGTGGTGGTTGGCTGCATGAATGCGTTGCTTTGTTTCGTTCTTAATTTGTTTAAGTCCTGTAAAACAGCCAAACAATCTTTGATATCAAAGGGTTTATTTTCCACCACTGTGCCTATGTGTTCGAGGTCTGGTACCCACATTCTTGTCCCAAATAGGACCTCATATGGAGTGACCCCCACTAGAGAACTTCTTGGCAAATTGTTTAATGAGCGTTGGACCCCATATAGATGTTTGACCCACCCATCACCCGAACCTAATACCCTAGCTGTTATAGACTGCTTTATGTCCCGGTTTTTCCTTTCCACAACCGAATTTCCCTCAGGATGGAATGGAGAGGAGTACCGCAATGCAACGCCCAGACTGGCCATGGCTTCTTTGTAAGCCCGAGAGCTAAACGCAGGGCCCTGGTCAGAATGTAGCGTGCCTATTGCGTATGTGCCGATAAAGACTCGCAAATCTTTTATAACAGTTCGAGCGGCAGCCGAGCGCTGAGGCCATATCCATAGGAACCTAGAGCATGAATCCACTGCAACCATGATATATTTATAGTTACCGTCCCTTTGCAAGGGACCGCAGTGGTCCAGGTAAACACAAGCTAATGGTTTGTCTGAAATTAAAAGGGGTGTCTGCGCAGGGCGTTTCACTGTGGAGACTTTCATCTGTTGGCATATATCACATTCTAAAACATAGTTCTTTGTTTGTTTTCTAATGCCAGGCCACCAATATCTTTGCTTGAGTAAAGATACTGTTGCAGAAACACCTGCATGGGCAGAAGCTATCCCTTCGTGTGCTGCTAGGATTAGTCCTAATCTACGTTCCATGTTTGGAATTACCCTATCCCCCACTCCAGGGATTCGAGCAAAAGGAACGTTGTTCGCATGAATTACATAAGAGTACTTGAGTGGAAACTTTTTTGGTAATGCTGCACCACTGCCTTTGCTTGTAGCATTGACAGCCAACATTATCTCACTGTCTATTTTTGTTTTTGAACGAGTGATCGCAGCTACGGAAGCCGTCTGAACAGCCCCCTTTGCGGCTTCGTCAGCCAATGAATTCCCTGCAACGTGAACGCCATCACGTTGATGACTCAGTGTGTGGATCACGTGAGCCTTTGGTAGTTCGTTTTTTAACTGAACTACTTGTTCCCAAAGCGTTTTATGCTTTATTGTGCCACCTTTTGCATCTTTGAACCCATTTTCAAGCCAGTTTTGTATATATTCATTATACGACTGAACACAGTAAAAAGAATCGCACACTATTAGTGTGGGGAATTCTCGATCTGTACTTTCAAGTACCAGTTTGAATGCTTGTAGTTCAGCTCGCTGAGCTGTACAATCTCCTAGAGATTGTGTCTTTGTGACCATAGGTCTGAAGATGCCATCTCGCATGCGACCTTTAACGATTGCACACGCTGCACTGTAAGCTTGCTTACCCCCTGTTGCGGGTTGTGCGGATCCGTCAGTGTAAATTATGAATTCGTACTGATCGAGAGGCAGAATTTCAGTGGGCAGAGGACATTCATGTTCATATTGCAGGAATGCTTGTGTTTTTAAATCAGGATCAAAAACATATTCAACATCTGTTGCAGCAAGAGAATTAACCCATTGTATCCATCTTGGATGTAATGCTTTAGCATTTGGAATGCTCGCTTTTGTGACCGCTTCCAATGCAGGTACTGGGGTAACGACAATAATGCGTTTCCCTTGAGCTAGGGCTCTTTCTTTTGCTACAGCGGTTTGAAATGCTGTCAGAATTTTTTCAGTTGAAGTGAAGCGCATTTCCGCTTGTGTGTACAAATGAGATTTGTACGCGATTGGTATTTTTTCACCCTCATTAAATGTTAAGTAGGTGAATCCGCATTGACCCGAAATTATTCGGATCACTAAATTGCGTTGACTTACGCGTGTTTGTAAGTAATTTGTTGCTAACATGTTAGCCTGTAGTGAACGCAAGATTTCTGTGTGTTCTTGTGTCCAATTCTTGATAGAAAAATCAGGTTTGATTAATGCGTAGAGAGGTTTAACCCTTTCTGCGTAATTTAGAATGTATGTTCTTCCAAAGTTTAGGAAACCCAGGATGGATTGTAAGTTTTTTTGCGTTTTTGGAGGTTGGAGCAGCGCACACCTTTCTAAAAAGTTAGCTGCCAAGCTCTTGCCTTCACTTGAAAGCTCATATCCTAGAAATAGGACATTGAGATGGGCAATTCGGGACTTTTTAAAGTTGAACTTGTAGCCCTCAGAGGCGAAGCCCAGTATAATGGTGCTTACCCTGTTCAAGTGTTTGTCCAGGTCATCGTCCGTCAGATAGATGTCATCGACATAGGACAATGCCTTATTGTCATAAATCTGTAGTAACTCTGTTACTCTCGCTGAGAATAACCCCAGGCTGTTCTTGAACCCTTGTGGGAGTCGTCAAAATTGACGCTGGGTCCCCATTATGGAGAATGCTGTTAAGTACCTGCTTTCAGGTGCTATGTTTTAACAAAAGAAACCATTTGAGATATCTAATGTGGTTTTATATTTTTTACGCACAATGTTATTCATTAATGCTGTACCATGTGCATTTTGAACTGCAAATGTTTTAGAACAAGTGTTTAAATGTCTGTAATCCAGTGTTCTTCAATCTGTGGGGCGCACCCCCCAGGGGGGGCGCGCCACCATCCCAGGGGGGGCGCGCACTCCACCCGAAATTCTTACCTTTGTTGTCTTGTTTTTCCTCCGTCCCACGTCGTAAGTTATCTCCCATTTCAAATGGGGATTTTAATTGGCTGCTGCTCCCGCTTTCTCCAATCAGCACGCAGGAACGTCACCAGTGACGTTCCACCAATGAGGGGGACAGCAGCTGAGATAGCAGGAAGTGCCGCGAAATTTGCAGGCATAAATAAAGCTCCTGCATTCCACTTTTGCTGCCTCTTCTTCCTGTTTCTTGTGAATGCTTTCCTACGTTTTCCTGTCGCCTCGCTGTGAAGGACTGCTGAAATCTGCACAGGTAAGAGGGCTTTCTCGAAGTCGGGGGGGAGGGGGGGAATGTTGGGCTGATATTCGGCCATAGCGGAGGTTTTGATCACATTGTGCGCCTAAAAGCATCCTCGCGCACAGCGCTTTATCTGCGCATTGCTGCACTGCCGGTAAGCAATCTAGCCTCAAAATGTAAGTGCCTCAAGACGTGGCTCCGCAGGGCAGGTGGACGGGGGCTGGCACTTATGTCCTGGATGCTACAGGGCCGTCCTGCAACGTGGTGATCGTTCACCCACTCTGGAACCCTTCTGTGCTGTCGGATTTCAGTGCTTATGCTGCACTGTTTCAGTCGTATATCCATCACCTCGATGCCTACTATTGATGCGCCCAGTTCACTATGCCCCTGCTACCTTAACACTTCCCCCGCTGCTGCAGATGATTCCCCCTTACGCTCACCATAGCCTTGTGTTTGTTGTGGTGTTGTGGATCATGTTCCCATCAAGGGCAGTCTGAGCATTCGTCCTGCACTGGTTTATACTGGACCCAGGAAGATGTTCAGTCAGGCAGGAGACGGTCGACATGGCAGAGAAATTCGACAATCTGGAGGAGCTGTGGCGGAATTCTATGGTGAAGTGTTTGAGGCTTGTTTTAAAATGTGAGCATGTTATTGCTTGTAATTAGATTTTGTTAGTGTGTAAATATCTTAACCGATATATTTCCTGATACGCTTACCATGAGTTTGGATTATCTCTTCGCTAAAGTGCTCAACCATATTCTCACTCAAACCACCTTCTTTAAATTTGTATTCTGTGCCTGCACATAGGCCTAATTAGCTCCTATTGTATTTGATCTTTGACTCACGGCGCTCCACAGTTTTCATTTGCTGTGGTTCAGATTCCTCTCGCAGCTCACACAAGTCCCTTGCCTACTCATTATATCAGCGTCCGAGGCGGAGAGCACATGAATGTTACAGAAGGGAAGCTTTCTAGCCAGAATGTGGTCCCTGCAATGGTACCCCATACATTGCTTTTTTCTTCACTTACATATGTCATCATCCCACAGCGCAGCCTTTGCAAACCCAAGCCTGTATTTTTACTGTCAGCCATATAGCGCACGTCTGGCATGTGATAGCAGCCTATTGTAGCGCTTACAAGGCTCATAGTCTTATTCGAGGTCAAGAGTAAGAAGGCTGAAGAACTTTTGAGATCAGTCCCATGTCCAGAGTGAGTACAGTGCTTGTGTGTTTCTCACAATCTGGTTTGTCTTTTCCAGTTAAGTATGAGGGACTACACATATCAGAATGCAAACGATCATTATTTTTTACCTGAGTGTTCAACATGTCACTGATTTTTTTTTTATTTGAAAAATGTCCAAGGAAACCATCCTTTTAAATTGTTTTAAAATGTATTTATGTTGGTGATTTCTCAGGTGAGACGCTTCGCATGAAGCTGCTAGACCACTGCCGAGTGTGCGGCTGCAGACCTACTATCCTCATCAATAAATCTTTATTTGATAATCCCCAGTGGTTGCTACTGCTAATAGAAAGCCAAAACCAACATCATTGCACGGTTTGCAAAGGGATGGTGTGGAGCTGGCAATGATGTTGGTTTTGGCTTTCTATTAGCAGTAGCAACCACTGGGGATTATTAGCTGTTGCACACAATTTTCAAAGCAGTTTTACGTGCCCATTTGAGCAGAGGTGAAAACGTTTGTTTTGAATAGCTTCCAAGTAGCCTCCATGTCATTCATAACATATTGGCTATTCCTGCCATTTTAGTCAAGATAGTTTTGCATTCTTGGACTCGTAATTTCGATTTTAACATGGCAAGTATGGGATAAAACTCAAGAATCAAACAAAAATTTGAAGTGTTTTTTATTGTTTTATTTGGTAAGATTTTAGGACCACATCTAACTCTCAATGAAACATGGACCAGGTGCTTTACCTAGTCATGAAGTATTGAGTCCTGTTGCACACTTTAGTTCAGTGACTTCTTAAGAGTTTCTCGTTGCTCAACTGGGTGTGATTTCTGATATTTATGTTTCCCTCATCTTCTTTGCTCAATTTTGCTTGCGAGAAAGTCACTCATAGTCGTTGAAATGTCACTCATAAGACACTAACATTATGAAAATGTCACACATAGCAATCTGAAACCTTGGCAGCTCTGCACTTCTCCGGAGACCCGTTGACTTTAAGAGTCCCACACATGGAAATACCAAAAGATTTGGGGGCAATGGTGTGACGTGTACAATGTGGAATGAGGTGTTAGGGTACACTTAAGTCAGAGTTCTTCAATCAAGGGGCGCGCCACCATCCCAGGGGATGTCTTCAGAGGCACCTTTAGGGCAGCAGCCCCTGGGTCTGCACAGAGAAGCTAAATTACACCATTTCAAACCTGTTTGTAAATATTTGGGGAATGTTTAACTTTCTCTAAAATACTCCCGTACTGGAGTTCAACAATTACATAGGCCACCCAGGCAATTGTGTAGAATGTTGCACTTGGGCTGCATTAGAAGAGCACAGCAGCCAAGCTGGAAAGTTAGTAGTTTCTTTTAGAATTATACAGGCAGGCAGCAACACCCACAGGGCTAGAAGGGCTTCAAGTTGCCAAAAGAAAAATGCCAGCCATGTGTTGTATGAACACCCTGCAAATTGCTTGTCTTGGCACTAAATTCGGGTTATAAATAAAGAAGTATGTATTCATTTGTAATGTGACTTTTCTGTCTTTGTTCCCTTTCAGTCATGGATCTTTCAGGCAGCCCTAGAACACAATTTAAAGTGCTTTCTATTTATATTTGCTGTTCGAAGTATGCACAGATAAGTGCTGAAAATACCGCTTTAGTTGACTGCTTATTTTTGTACCGCCTGGGACATCAAAATAAGGAGCTGGCAACCCTAATCATAAAACTGGAAGTTTGTTGCAGGATCAGCACGTTATTTATTTCCTCGATCCCTGGTTAATGCCATAATAGCAATAGTTTAACTTCTATGTGAAATCCTACGCCGCCGTCCATAACATGCTGACATACTTCAAGTGTCTGGGAATGCACCCTACATTCAGACAACACACTCCTCATTTTCGCCCTTCACTTTCACGCTCACCCTGGACTCACAGCGATCACAATGCCCTCACACTGTTCCCCATGCACTCACACCATTCACCCGCTCACCTTGCACTCAGTGATCACTCTGCACTCACAATGCACTTGCGCTGTTCACCCTGTACCTCACCCTGCAGTCACACAAGCACACTACTCACCCTGTACTCATGTGACACTTCACTCACCTGTCCCCCTCACTGTTCACTCTGCAATCTATAGTTAACTAAACTCTTATTGCGTTGAACATTATTTGCCGGATATGGCCCGGGATATGCGAGTGGCGGTCAATTATGTAGTGTACCAGATTCCAGAAATTTCTGTCAGGTGGTGGGGGGGGGCCCGACATTTCAAAAAATTCAGCTGGGGGGCTCAACTTACAAAAGTTTGAAGACCTCTGCTGTAATCCAAAACTAGACGATAGGTGTTGTCTGGTTTGGAGACAGGAAACAAAGGATTGTTCATTGAGGAGGTGCATGTTTCAATCACCCCTTGGTATTCAAGTTGAGCTAAGATCTCCCTGACCTGTTTTTTAGCTTCTTGCTTTATTGGGTACTGCCTTTGTGCAGTTGGTTCATGTTTCAGATGTATTTTATGGTGAGGTGAGTCCTCATCCCATCCTACATGATTTTTATATAATGCCGGGGCCTGGGTTACTGCCCATTTCCTGGCATAAGTATATTTTAGATGAATTGGAATATGGTTAGAGAAGGCAGGCATAATAATGTCCTCGCCATGTGGGCACTCCCTGACAAATTGTGGTGGCCAGTCTTTTTCTGCTAGAAGTATATCATAGCCCCTTGAAAGTTTTTCCCAAAAGAGTGCTTTCACCTGTCTAGGTATGTCTCCCTCCATTCGGAGTGTTATTTCATATAACCTTTGTGGAGTACTAACCCTGGTGTCTACAGTCTCAACTGTAATGTACTCATTCAAGTCCACTATCTCCAGAAGTTCCTTCACGTTCTGGCGAACTATTGTGACTTCTGCTGCACTGTCCAGCATTGTCTGAGCCCATTCTCCGTTCTTGAGTTGTGTTCTCAGTATCCTCGGCATGTCTGATCTTCAGACCTGCTACTTCCTTTTTGGAGAATTGAGGTTTTGTTTTATTTTTTGGAGCGTGTTTACCTTCCTTGGATTTCACGCGTTCTTCTCTATGTTCTGACCGTCCTCTTCTTCCCGATGTCTGTGACGAGATCTGAAAGGTACGAGAGGTACGTGTATCAGTATCTTGATACCTGTCAGGTTTTTTCAAATTATCCCTATTCCTGAGGTTATACCTCCTTTCAGAGGGCTCCTTTTGAGGAGACCTACCTCGGGATTGAGAACGTTTCTCGTTTGAATTTTGTTTATTAGTTTCCCACCTCTTTTTAGAAGATGTAGGAGTTTGTTTAATAGAGTCCTTTTCAGGATTCTCAGATAGTTTTGGTTTTAATGGTCTTCCACCCAAACTATCTCTGCCTAATTCTGCATAGGATTGTTCAATTATTCTGGGTAGTTCAGTTTGATGTTCTGTAACATCGAATTCTCTTAATCGTTGTCGGATCGCCACTGCTGCTGCCTCCCCTTTAATATTAGATAATATTATTGTTGAGACCTGGTCGAAATTTTTCAGTAATTTCATACCTAAATTCAGAGCAGGCTCTGCCCCGTATTCGTTTTGAATTTGTTTCAGGACATCAGGTATTACCGCAATTGATGGAATACCATGTGTTTTAGTATAGATGGCAGCAAAGACTGAGCCCCAAGTGGTACAGTCTTCCAGTTGTGGTGTGATCCCCATTGGTAAACTGATTGTTAGTATTCTGTGTTTCTCATAAGGGCTAGTATTTGGAAATACTGCTTCTATTTGAGTAATCTTTTGAGCTATCCAGAATGGAATTTGCTCACGTTTGTGGGCATTTTACCCATGACTGAGTAGAGAGTCTGTGGTGTAATTTTTAGTGTAGTCCCCGGATGAGGGGTCTGATTTGGAAGTGTCAATGGTGGTTGGACTGTGAAAGTCTGCATGACATATTGGACTAATTGTCTGTATATTTTGATTAACTCTGTAAGTTGAGTAAGTAATTCCTCGTCTGACATTATATCCAGGTCAGGATGAGGAGTGTAGCCGGCTAGAATCCGCCATGTTGCCCCTGGTCTCCCTAGGGGACCGAGCCTGGTAATGTTTCTGTGATGTTTTAGGGCGCCTTTAAACCAGAGCTGATGCTCCTGGTATGTTAATGGAATTTCAATATCCTCGAAAGGAATATATTCCTCTGGTGGATCATCTTCCTTGCAGAAGTGAAACAGTTTTGTTACTGGATTTGATTCTGGGAATACTATCCATGAATAGAATACCTCTGTCTGAAAGGATTCGTGTGCCTCTATCACGAAAACTGCTCTACCGCCTCTCGGTGGTAGGCCGTGTTTTATAAGTTTTAGAGTGATGGCTCTTCTTAAGTTTGGATGGATGTCTATAACACCCTCCTCGGTTTCATTTAAACCGATAAAGTTAAAAGCTGTTACGACTGGGTCAGCCGCAGCTCCACCGTTCTCGGTGTTATTGTCCCCGTGTATGGACATTTTTGTTTTTTGAAAAATGTAGAACAAGTTTCAAGGAAACAAAAAGATAAGGTGCACAATATTTTGGAACACTGTATCCTTCAACGTTGAGCAAACCAAACAGCTAATATATAGGGTGCTTCCCTATTTTGCTGTGGCGGATACTTAACCCTGCCCACTGCAGACGTCTTTTGGAGTATATGGGTAGGGGTCTCTGAGAGAAAAAGCACAGCTGAGTTACTCCGTATCTAGCGTTAAATTACCGCCTTACCAAACCGTTGGGCGCCATGTAGTGTAGCTCCTATTTCCCTAATAGGCTCTGCGCATTGGAATAATATACCCTATAGGTTTGACATAGGACTAAGGTCGGTATGTCCCTATCGAGTATATTAAACTTAATTACTTGTGCCAGCTAGCTCAGAGGCCACTAGAAACTCCTTGGATAACAAGAAGGGAGTAGTTTCTGGCAGCCGCAAAACATGACAACTTTGTTTCCCTTTAGAATCAGAACGTGTCCCAGAGTCGTGGAAACAATAGATAACCGTTTCACTCAGCTCAATCGTGCATGCTTAGTTTTCCTCAAAGTTACACAGAAAGAATAGACGGGCGTTTCAATAAAAGGATTTATTGAACAGTCTTGTTTCTCGTGTAAGTTATATGTGCTGTTACGATCACAAGACAGTATGCAAGATAAATAATGTACAGCGTAAGCAGTAGAAATAAATAAAACTGCGCTAGCACTATCTTTTATCGTATATTCACATACATAAATAACATGAGCTAAAAATGCGAGTACTCAAACGATGCGTCTCTAAGCTAGTTCTACCCCAGTGTACCTAACCTAACCTAGGTGTAGGGAGAGGTATGAAGTAGGTGAAGTATTCCTTACTATGGTATACTAAGAGTATGTTACGCCTAGTATGTCTAGTATGCCAAGAGTCTAGTATGCCAAGAGTCCCTCTAGGTTCTAGTCAGCTCCATACCTTAAGAATGAGAGAGGTGGGAATCTCTTGCCAGACTCGGACTCCAACACCCCGTGAGGGAAGTCAGATCACTGGAAGCTGGACTCTCTGCGTGCAGGGATGACAGCGTCTTCTCAGTGCGTCAGGCCGGGATACGGGCTCCAGTGAAGTCGAGGTCTCCTCTGATTTACAAGGGCTAAGGAAGGTATATTTATACCTGAGAGGTACCTCAGAATATTAGCATTGACGTGAATCGGACAGCGGAAGACGTCATGAATGAACCCTTAAGGTATAACGGTTCATGCATAATAGATGAGTCCTTGAAGAAATCAATAGTCCTGTGCTAGGGAAACTCCCGAAGCCTAAGGGTCTGTTCTTCAAGAACTCGTTGTGACGTTAGGGTGGACGGATGTCGGAGACCATGCCTGTATTTGGAGTGCATGGTTTAATGCCTAAATAAGGACTGGGATTTTATGCCTATATAATGGCAGGGCGAATTGTGCCTATATAAGGACATGATACAGGAAAACCTATATACGGACACCCTAAGAGGAATACAACACCATTTTTACTCACGCCTGCATCTGCTAGGCTCAGAACAGGGAACACTTGCTCTATAATCCCCTGGATTCTAGCCTGGCATTCCTTATGCCCAGCTATACCAATCGATAATAGCTCTACTTGGTCATAATGACCCCAAAAACACATCAAACCCTCAGAGGCAAGGTGGGGATGCTAACCTGCCCCAAACTCTGCGGGAACAACCTGTGCAAGTTTGCGACAAACATCTGAGAAGCTTGCCCCCAACAAGCCATCCCCAGCACCCGGGGGCCATGCCGCCATTCCTTGGCCTGCATACTAACCGAGTTTAAGATTATTAATGGTGTCGAAGGACCCATCTCTCGGCGCTCGCTTGCGATACTATCCACTGCATCACCCTATTCATTAAAACCACTGCAGGGTAGCATGCAAAGATAAGTCCACGCAGACATCGCCTGCCAATGCGAGCGGACCAAGCATTCTTCGCTCCCTCGGCCATCAGAACTGTCGATGATAGGCACACCCAGCAGGTGGTGAGCACTCTACATGGGCAACGGTTGTCTCACACAAGGCCTGGGTTACCTCAGTTTCGGTCCTCATGCAGCACAGTGCACCCGAGGCAACCTCCTGGATGCGTGGTCAATGCGTTATGGCGTGGCTGACCCGTACGCTGGCATATTGTGTACGCTTAGTGTGCCGCCGGCTGGTATTTCGCTGCTTCTATCATTGCCACCGGATATATACTACCAAACACACTACCTCTACCACACCAGTACCATAGGCTTTGACAACGCTCGTTAGATGTATAAGGTAAATTAAGCCACAATTTTGGCTTCGTTGCAAAGCATATTGAAATCTATTCCATTCTGAAATGGTGGGACTGTCACCCTTATGTGTTGAACATTGAATTAACTGTCTCAATTCAAATGAAAGCAAGTTCACCGCAATTGAGCCCATTACTACTAGCAACACCACGAATCAACTGAACTCAACAGTACCGCCCTGTGAAGCAGGTAAATTGTGTGAAACAACCCATCCATAGCCAAACGAGACCACTAGACGCATTTTATATGGGAAATTGTAGAGACCACCAGTGTCCTTCCGCAACAGCCAGACAGGTCAACTGCGCGCATGCCAGGTGCCGAAACCAGAAAGCATCAGCCATTTTGAAAATGGAATGGCGGTGCACAATCCCTGCGTTGGACCAAACTGACTCGTGTTGGCATCTGCCCCACACTGGGCTAGCTATTTTCTTGAACCATGGTGCTTACAGCGAACTGCCCTTTTCAAGTGAACTGGAAGGTCTTAGAGGAAGCTGCATCTATCGTTGACCTGGCCATTCTCACCGGCACCACGCAGCTCGGTACACGTGAACTGCGTGCCCCAAGCTGCAGGAGTCAACAACCCTGGTGCTCCAAAGCCTAAAACTGTTAAAACAAGACACACAAACAGAGCACCGTGTCTGAACTTGTACCCTCTGTAGCGAAGATGCCAAAACCTTCACAAGCCCCAATTCACCGAAAACAACCGTGTTCTCACAACAAGTAACGCCATGTCAACCGCATCTGGCCCTCTATGCCCCCCTAGAAGCTGCATGTCGAGAGCACTGCTCTCCCTTCCCAGGGGACGGGAGGCTTGCCTCTGCCCCTCCCGAACGCAGGACGCCACCCAGGCAACTCTGGCGCAACCTCAAGTGCCTAGCCCCACCACCAAACCAGGCTGCTCTAATCGCTCCCTCCTGCTGGTGCTGGGCCGCGATACACATGCCTGCTACTCCTACCACCTGCCTAGTGGACACTGCACCAGAGCCTCCACCTCAGGAACCACTGGCAGCAATAGGCACTTGGTGGCAAAACCCATTCAGGCAGGGCCCACCTCGGCCATTACTGTATTCTCTGTGAGCTACATTTTTCGCTTACCATTCCCTTTCATCAGCATGAAATCACTGCCTCAGCTTGTCCCCCATGGTAGCCTGGCTGGGCATGTCAAAGAACGCCCGGGACAGGGAAGACCGGCACAAATGGCACCATCCAGAAATGTAGGGTGCTGGACCCACACCCCCCTATTCACCAGTTATGAGGGGTTTCCCGTTCAGCGTTCCTGCAATGAACTAACGCTCCCGGACCCACCATTGGCTTGTCCAATGATGTTCATAAATACCTTGTAGCCATTTGTGCTTTAACCCAGTGTTTCCCCAACTTTGAACTGCAGCGCACTTGTTAGCTGACCTATAGGGTGGTTGCTTCTAGCCTACTGGCGCAACCTGTACATGCCCTTGTTTACAGAGTGCACATACTTAGCTGCATCAACCAGCCATTCGCGCAGGCAGTTTTATTGATAAACTGCAGCGAACAAATGAATGGTGTCACTCTGGTTTCTGTGAATGTATGTCTATTGAGTATCTGCCATTGAGTTCCTTGCTTTGTTTTGGCTGTGTTAAACTTGTGCTTGCGCCACACTTCAGGCATATGGAAATTGTGTCAAATCACTTGCTTACTACACTGCTGAGTGAGCCCACTATTTTCACAAAATTCCTTTACAATTTCCGATTCAGACTGCAATTGGAGTGAGATTGCAAGCCCCGATCCCACACAGCTAAAATTAAACATTCCATCAAGGGCCACGGCCTGTCTTTGCCCTCTGTGGTGTGATCTGGACTGCGAAGACAAAGCGCCCATGAGGCGTTACGTTCACGTATATCCGTTCATCTTGTGCCACACATACGCTGTGAAACTAATATGCTCCCCATCCGTGGTCCTTCTGGTGACAGGGCTTGGGCATCAGATAACTGCGACACAATATGAGATTGTTGACCCATGTGGTGAAACTAATAGTTCAACTTAATATCCTATTATTGAAAATGGGTTATATTAGTACCAGTGCTGTGGTTTGGACTGGTAGGGTGCTGTTGCTTATGGTGCTTAGCTTGTGAGCCGCCGGCTGGTATTTGCAGCATCTGTCATTGCCTCCAGATATATCCTACAAACGCAACACTACACCTACAACAAGCAAGTACTATTGGCTTTGTCAATGCTTGTTAGTTGCATAAGATATGTGAGCCACCATTATGGCTTTGTTGCATCGCATATTGAAAAAGCTTCCATTCTAAATGGTGAGACTGTCGCGTTTATGTTTTAAACATTGAATTAAATGCCTCAATTCAAATGATAAGCAAGTTCTACAGCAAATGAGAGCATTACCACTAAACCACACCACCAATAAACTGAAATCAACGGTACCGCCCTGTCAAGCAGATAAATGTATGTAAAACCCTGCTGTACCAACTGAAACCAATAGAAGCGGATTAAAACAGGGAAACTGCAGTGACCACCAGGTGTCCTGCCTAGCCCTCGGTACTTCCGTAACAGCCAGATCGGTCACATGCGCGCCTGCCGTGCGCCCAAACTGGAAAGCAACGGCCATTTTGAAACCGGACTGTCGATGTACAATCCCAGACTCCAAGTGGCGTCCGCCTTGCACTGAGCTAGGTATTCTTATAGAACAATGTTGCCTTCAACAAACTGCACTTTAGCGTGAACTGGAAGGTCTTCAAGTAGCCGCTGCACTTAACGTTAAACCAACACCGAATCTGCTCACCGGCCCAACGCAGCTTGACACAGCGGGCGAGGCACCCGTGAACCAGTGTGCCCCAACGTGCTCCCCCGATACACAATGTCGAGCAAGAGCTCTGCCTGGCGCCCTACGCCCCAATCATGCAGTCAGTCACCGGGACCTGAACCCTGCTACACAGCTGCACAACATAAGGTTCTGTCTGTAATACGCGCTTCCACTGTACAGGCGGCCTTCCCATCGGGGGGCCGCGAGCCACCTTCGAACTGCCCAAGTGTTCCTCCGCTCCCGAGAGACACCAGTGATAGACGCACGTGCGCCCCTCCCCCCTCCGTGCCCCTCCCCCTCTGAGCCCGTCGATGGCTCTTAAGAGGGCAGTAAAGTTTTCAATACGCAATACACGCCTCCGTTAGGCCTCATTTGCTACGTTACTGCCACCGCGTGAGAACGAGCAACACGGTGAAAAGGCTCTCACTACTGCCAGGTAGGGGCACAGGCTGCTACCCTCGCTGGTGCCGGGCAGTGATACCCATTCCTGCTGTTCCTACACCACTGCCCTGCTCAGTAGATGCTGCATAACGGGCTCCATCTCAGGAACCACCGGCAATAGGCACTTGGGGGGGCAAAACCCTATAAGGCGGGGCCCACCTCGGGCATTACTGAGGGGTTCATTGTACTCTCAGGGCAATACCTTTGAACGTCCCATTAGCCTTCTAAAACTCGAAATCACTGCCTCAAAAGCGTAAACCCTGGCCCGTGGCGCAGTTCCCGGGCCGCGACGCTCGCCTTGTTCCCCATGGTCGCCCGGCTAGGCATGTCAAAATGCCCGGGGCACGAATAACCGGCCCAAATCGCGCCATCCACAAACTCGAATGGGGAAAGAATAACTGAAAGCAGTGCCATATGGTGGCCTAAACACCTATGGCCCCATAGAGGGTAAAGAATATGATAGGTCCGTGCTTTACCTGGAACACATAATAAAACCAGCGGAAGTATTCCCTTTCCATCATTCTGAAACTTACAATGCGACTTTATTTAGAACCAACTAATTAATATGCAGTGGTGGTAATCTGGCTGTTTACTCCCCGCCGAGCCATCTCCCTATACACTATGCAACATATGGCCCAAGAGCATACACCGCAGCCTCCTGGAAATGAACAGCTAATCTTCCCCAGCAGCAGCCATCCCATGCGGGCAGAGCCTGAAACCCCCATTGGCACTCTACCTCAATGCAGACCCCACCCTCATCACATTCAATCTGTCGTGGAGCATGCGGTGCCTGGCAAAACAGACATCAGCCACCGGAAAACCGGGTCCTATCCCCTGCTGCAGTGCGAAGTCCAACCACTCGCCCCATTCTTTATCGCGCCCACGCGGTGACTCCTCTATTGCATATATAGACTTCATTGCAGTACCCGAAAGTTAGACAATGGGGGGGCCTTGACACTTTAGCCTAGAGCACAGCAAGCGGTCGCCAAACAGTGTTACCGGGGGTGAACCCGGGCCGCAGTAACGTGGAAAGAAGCTCTACCCGAGTTACCCTGCAACTGCCCGGTTTCCGCCCATTGCAGGCCCCGTTTTTCCGACACTTTGAGGCCTGCCCGGGTCAAACCCGCAACCCTGGCGATATGTCATAACATTGTAGGCAACATACCCTCCCGAGACGATCTCGGCCTGCTCTGCTCTGTTACCATGCCCACACCATCACCATACTGCTCAATTGTTCGCCGCACTCCAAAACCCCACTAATGACCTGCCACACTGAAAGGCCACAGAGGAGGGGGAAGGGCTGGCCGCCCATGGGCCACGCTTGCTGTGGACCTACAAAAACAAATGCCCCCCACAGCTGCACGTCCGGCCATTCTGCGGTCGTGCTCGTTCCCTGCCCTATGCGACGGCAATGCACTTTGAACACAGTGGGAGCCCAGGCACCTAATGGGGATGCGAGTCACCCACGCGGTCACACTGCGGATTCCGCTCAATTCGGCAGTGCAAGGCAGTTCTTCAATTACTGCTCCCCTTATGAGCTAGGGCCGGCCCGTGCCGACGGGCATCCTACGGACCCATCGGGCCCCAGCACAACCAGGACGCGATCCATGAACCTCTGTTGCTCTTTGTCCCCCAGCCTCCCCCCAGCCCGCAACCTGAAAACTGCTACCGTCTCGGCCCCAGGTCGATGGGATGGCCGGACCGTACTGGGTGACTGCCCCTTACACATACCTAGACTGGTGCCCAAACTCACCGGAGAATACCCCGTGGGCCAATCTGCATGCCCGCTCCTGCAAGGGACAAAAGACATTGCACATCAATACCCTGGAAACAGGATACATGTGCTGCAGCCTGCCTCCAGGCCTAAAACAACACGCCTAGTCTAACTTATTGTGAACACTGCAAGGGCAACAGGCCCCTGAAGCCACAACTTACCGCGACCAAACGACGCCCTCGGTACCTCCGGACTCGGGAACGTGCGATACAGGGTAGACGGCGTGTCCGGCGCAAAGAGGACGCCAGAAAGGCGGGGGGAGGTATAAGTACCCTCCCCCGACCTCTGTGCGCCGGAAGTGACGCACCTAGCGCACCAAGGCAAGGGGACTCCTCCCCGAGTCCCAGCACTAGAGGGGTGGTGTACGTGCCTAATTGGCACTAAGGGGGCCGCCCTTTTAGGATGGCCCCCTGCGTGGGCCGCGAGCAGCCGCATAGTTGAAGAGTGTCTCCAAGGGAGAGGGGGTGGAGGTTAAAGGTGTCCTGGCTCCTGCTGCCACAACTCTGTGCTTATTCCGCTCACTGCACTGGTCCTACTCCCTGTGCCCACCTTCGCACTGATGCTTATATCCTGAGCGCCCCCCCGTGCCAACTGACCTGATCAAAGTTCTCCCCTTCTATCCTTGGCTGGGTGTTTGCAACCCCGGTTTCTATGTTGGCACCCTTCATGCTTGGAAAAAGAGGGGAGGGGGAGCGATGGGGCTAAGCCTGGGGCCCAGCATCGTTTGAGCCCCCTACCCCCACGCCGCAGTTGTTTTGTAACTTAAATCCTCTGCTGGGTTAACATTCCGGCCCCTATATGCCCCCATCGTGGGCAGGCCTCCACCATACTAGCATGTGATTCAGATGGCATTTTGCAAAATGTCTTCTATCCTAAACACTGGCTTTCATTTGGAAGACACAAATGCAAAGAAATCCTATTGGCAATAACAAATGTTCAACTGTACTGTGCCACATGTCTATAGATAAAAATGGTACCCCACTTGTGTGCCTGAGCCTAGCACCTGAGACACAATTCTCCCTAAAATGTGACCAGGAGGGATCATATTTGGCCCAGCAGATTCCATGCTTTCTTTTACAACGTGGGTAACTGCGGATTCTGAGCTCAAAGTCGCCCACCACCCAGGAAAACCTACCAAACCCAGGGGCATATTATCAAGAACGGCGTTAAAATTATCGCCGCTTTAGCGGCAGAAAACTGCCGCTAAAGCGGCGATAATGGGCTTGATAATATGCCCTTGAGAATTCCAATAGAAGCCCATGTTGACACCAGAACATGGGCTTCTATTGGAATTCTCAAGGGCATATTATCAAGCCCATTATCGCCGCTTTAGCGGCAGTTTTCTGCCGCTAAAGCTGCGATAATTTTAACGCCGTTTCTTGATAATATGCCCCCCCAGACATTTCTGAGAACTAGACACAGGAGAGTCCAGGGTGGTATGACTTATGTGACTCTCACCAGGTACATTTACCCAGAAGCCTCTACAAACCTCACAGATTGGCTAAACACACAGATTTTCCTCACATTTCGGTGACAGAAATTTCTGGAATTTACGAGTGGCCACACATTTCCTACCACCCACCATTTCCCCAACTCTCCTGATAAAAAATGGTACTTCACTTGTGTGGGTCTAGCCTCTTGGACAGGTAAGGGCACAAAATGCAACATGAACCTGTCATCTTTTTCCACTGAAAAGTGACCCTTTTTTCACAATTTGGGTAGCTGTGGATTTTGGGCCATATCTCGGCCGGGACCTAGGGAAACCTACCAAACCTGCACATTTAAAACTAGACAACCGGGAGTGTCCTCTCGAGGGGACTCCCACTGGGCTTGGTCTGATCCATTCCTGTCACGGGCACTAGGCCCAGCCACACAAGTCAGGTAGCAAGTGGGGTTACTCTGGGTAATAGAAATTTTGTGGATTACGGCTGATTCTGGAAGTTTTAATCAAAGAAAAGCAAGGAAAATGCATGATTTTAGTCAAAGTTTGCAGGACATTATGGGTAAGACAACTTTGTGGGATCCATGCAAAGCACACCTCCCCAGGGTATCCAGTTATAAAAAAATGTCTGTGGTCGGTAGGTTTGCATGGGTGGCGGCTGAGCATGGTCCCAAATACTACAGCTACCCCTATCTCTGATTTCTCCAAGTATTGCATTAGGGCCTTTTGTGCCATGGCCTCTTGACCCACCCACATAAGTGGGGTACCATTGTTATTGGGAGATACGTGTGAATTCAGAGTGGTAGGAAATTTGTGGGCCTCTGCAGATTCCAGAACTTTCTTGCACAGAAATGTAAGGAAATTGTGTGTTTTTTGCCAAATTTTTTGGTTTGCAAGAGATTCTGGGTAAGAAAGCCTGGTCAGATCCGCAAAAGCCACACCACCCTGGACTCCCCTTGTTGTCTAGTTTAAAAAATGTGCAGGTTTGGTAGGTTTACCTGGATGGTTGCACCGACTAGCCCCAAATTCCACAGCTACCCACATTGAGAAAACAGGGAGGTTTTCAGTAGAAATATTTGATGTGTCGATGTCACGCGTTGTGCCATTTCCAATCGTGGGTGCTAGGACCACCCACAAAAAGTGTTTTCCAGTTTTATGTGGAGACGTGTGGGAACGCTAGGTGGTGGTCAATTTGTGGATTGCTACAGATTCCACAAATTTCCAACACAAAACATGAATTAATGAGTGGTCTTAGCCATTTACACACTTCCAAGTTTTGCAGGGCATGATGGGAAAGTGAGAGGGATCAGTGCAAGTTACACCACCCTGGACACCTCTAGTTGTTAAGTTCTCAAAAAAATGAGGGGTCGTTACTAAACATTTGAAGTTAAACCACCACTTACACTGGTTGGCTTTGGCACCTCCAGAAGTGCTTAGTTCACAGAACAAAAACAAATCACAGTATCTGACTATTGAAACCATGACTGCTGAAGGGGTGCCATATATCCACGACAAGGAACCAACCACTTTATGGGCCATTCACATGCCATTCATGCACCACACACGCCTTTTATACCATCAGCCACGGGCCCAATCCAATCCATCAGTGCACTCACATCACCATTCCACAGCCATGAGCTATTCAATGGCCCATCTCATTCAAGCGCCACAGGACGGAATCCTCAATCAAACCACCTCTCACCCAGTCATCAACCAACTTGCATACAAGCACACCACTAGCCAACCTTCACAAATGTAAAAAAAAAAAAAGTTTGACAAAGTTTTTACTATCTGTCAAGTATCTTTCTCTGTTGACGTACTGAGCATTACTAAACGCGTGCCTAGTGAACCTTAACTAATGGCTTCCATGAGAGCCGCATGAGGCTCAGGAAGATTTGGCTTTCATTTGCCTTTCGGGCACTCACTGTGCTTAATCCAACTCCGAGGATGCATCGATGCCTAGATTCTTCAAATTGAGTGAGAATATCTACCTTTGAAACTAAGATAAACATGCATGGTAAGAACGTCCTAAAGGTCCCTATAGAGCACATCTTAAACTACTAAGGACATTAGTTTTTGGCATATAGAGTAGTCTGTGACAACGTGGCATACGTCTCAGCTGCTGTTATGTGCAATGATAAGACTGTAATGCATTTGTCATATGGCAAACTGAACATATACTGCGTTCGAAGGAGGATGAACATGCCAAGCAGGCCACAAATATTACCCATTCGTCTAGTGTTGAGAGCAGAGTTCTTGGTAATGTTATGTGTATTTGTAAAACGCGCTATCACCCAGGAGGGTATCCTGCCACCCACGCAGGAGAAAACAACAACAAAAACAAGGCTCCGGCAGGATGAATCAATAGAAATCAAATCAGAGGAAGACCTATTATTTGTCACCTCAATGGTGCAACGGACACCCTTTGGGATTGAATCATTATAATTCTTATAATCTATATTAACATTGTAATGGAGGCATTGCTGTGCTGAAAAAGGGAAGACCAGCAAGAAAAGTGATTCTATTATCTACATTTAGTTATTCTGATTAGGCTTGCATTGTTTACAATATACATCAAGTCAAAAGAATCTGAGAAAGAAGAAGCTATGCGGCCATCTGTTTATTGAGTCTAAATGATGAAATGAATTGAAAATATGAATTGTGCATAATAGATCCACGATTTACTAAGCACATTGGATTACTTTTGAAATAGAGTGCTGAACCACCATTGTACATATTTATTTTGGAATTTTATTTTCTTTCAGAAGTGTAGAAGGGTCACACTTAGGGTTCGTATGCACCTTTGTGATCATAATCTATTGTTTCCACATTGTGCTGACGGGTGGAGGATTCTGGGGCCTTGTTCCTTCATCTTGGTATATGCCAAAACACAAGTGACAACAGTCGCACTATGTAAATTACATCAAAAACTATGTAGCCCCTCAACGATACCAATCAGGAGAGCAATCAAATCTAAGCTGTTAGCAGTAGCAGGATATGCCCAGCAAGCTCTTCCAGGGCAGATGGAACTCTCCCTGGAAAAAGCACAGTGCCAGTGCTACAAACGTGTCTTTAAGCTCCCAAATTACACTAGCAATCGCGTGACCAGGCTGGAGTTCGGACTAGTACAACAAAAATACGAATGCATGGGTACCCTTGCGAAATACTATTCCCAGACACTTAAGGCACGTACAGGTTCCCTAAAAGAAATCCTCAAAGTAATTTTTGAAGGGGGAGCGAACCAATGGAACACCTACAGGCAATTGGCAGTGTCCAAACTAAACTTAGCAATAGCCAATTGGTCGCTGGAAGAAGTGAGTTACCTGGCAATAAAAAAAGCCCTAAATAAACATGTATTTCTGCTCTCGAGGGCTGAAGACATAGCCAGATAGAATGAAAAGGGAGACTTGCCAGACCTGCCTCCCTCTTATGAAACTACCATCGAGCAGCCATATTTGAAGAGCGCGCTGGGCAAGAAATGTATGAAAGACCAGGATAGTACAACTTCAAATCAAGGGACTCAACCCAGGATGGAAATGCTTGCAGCAGGTAACTAAATTCAGGCTGTGCAAATATAGAGCAGAGACCCTGTTACACCTTGTGTGTTGCTGCCCTGCTGATTACAACAACGCTGAACACTTTTAGAGCCAATATGTCTACGATATGAGATTAGGACCTGCGTAGGGGCAATCTCATGGCTTTTTACTTGCACAGAATCTATGGACTTGGACAAAATTGGAAAGTATATCAAATTGGTCCGGAATTAACTAAATAAGACAATGGGCCATGAAAAGCGCCTAGATCTAATAAGGAAGTAAAACCCGGAGCACAGAGGCACAGAATACTAAGGACTCATCAAGTGAGAAGTCATCCACTCTGGCAGTTCAAAGGACATGGCTAGCAGCAGAGCAGACATAAGGGACGGGTCTTATGATTGAGACAGCGTTCATCAGGGAAAGGCAGACTGCCGATGGCTAAGCCAAAGCACATCACACCCTGACATATATAGGAACAGGGCGCTACGTTAATGCAGACAAACCCGTACTACTCAACTGGCATCAAACAACTCCTACATCTCCAGGCACTGCACATTGCAAATTGCACTTTTTTTCATATTCATATATTTTTTACATTTTATAAATTGCACATCCCACCCCACAGCCCTAGGGACACATGGCAGCACACATGGAAAAAGCAAAAACGAGGAGAAATAATGCATTTCTCCTCGTTTCGCCAATTTAAGACCAGGATTTACCTGGTCTTAATTTTGGCGCTGCCTCCTATGTACGCCATCCTTGTTCATAAGGGGCAGCGTCAAAATGAATGGGTGTTGTAGTGGAACGCCCACCGCAACACCCACTGCCCACCCCTTTCACGCTAACCATATCGTGAAAGAGTGCCTTATGTACAAGGCAGTTAACGCTGCCTTGTACATAAGGCGCAGCCCATATCGCCACCACAACGTCGGTAAAAGTGACATTGTGGTGGCGATAGGGGCTTGTATATATGCCCCACAGTATCTCAGATGTTCTTAACTTTTCAAGGCCTGAGCCGAAGTTCGTACAGAGTAATACGTCATCTCGCACAATATTTAAGACTGCACTAATTTTAACATGTCCGAGAGATATCTCCCGATCTAGGAAATGTTATTATTTTAAAGGGCCTTGTTTTAACACATTGATTTTATTGTAATGACCGTGTTATTTATGCTACTTATATGCTTTTAAGTAATCCCATAATAAATCTTTGACTTTACTTTTTTAGTATCTCCCCTAAACTGGAGGTCCACCCTTCTGATTTACAGTTAAGTACGTCAGCGACGAGACTACTCCTTCCCCGTTGCTAATATGCTCCAACACTGACGGAGTAAGGGCAGTTGGAGGTTTGGCCATTTGACTGCCCGACCACCCGATTTAGAGAGGGCGGTCGAAGGGAGAGTTTTTATTCTCCCTTACTGCCGTAAAAAATGTGGCGGTAAGGGATTGTTAAAGCATTTAAAACCCCAAACATGGGAGAAAATTCCCACAGTGTAGGGGTCATTAGTTTTTGTCTATTCAAAAACAAAATCTCATTTTGAGATTTTGTTTTTAAAGAAACAAATAACGACAGTAAGTGTAGAGAAGTGAAAAAAGAGCCATGAGGTGGAAGCAAAGCTAGGAAATTTGGGTATTAGGCAACTCCGACATTTCATTGCAAGACAGCAACTTTGGGGCTGTTTACTTTTTTTATTTGTTTTTAATTATGCACTGTTGCGCATCACTGCAAAACAGCCTGATCCTTTCCCCTATGTCGTACGTGACCAGCACCCTGACATGCCGTGTGGCGAGGAATGCTGCTCGGGGCATAAACCAAGCGCCTCGAGCTGAATAGCAAGGCGCTGTCGGGACAAACCAGTCGGACTGGCTGAGGCGAAACTCCTCTCTAGGGCAAGGGGGAAGAGTCCTGGCTTCCTCTGGGCCTTGACTTCCTTGTTTTGCATCAGTTTTTCCGAACACTGACATCAGTGGGTCTTAAAATAGCCACAGCCATGATGATAGTTTGCAGCCATCCCTGGAGGTAGGCGGGCCCTAAAATTCACAGGGAGGACCGAGCCGGGGCTTCAGCTCGAGCCAACCACGAGCCGAGACCAAGAAAGACTCACTGAGAAATCATGAAACAGGTGACTTGTGCAAATAGGACAAACCTTTTCAAATAGTATTATTATATGGTGCTTGACCCTTAAATGGCGATCTCGTAAGACAAGGAAACTTTCCACCTCGATGACAGAAGGTTGCAGTTCTGGCGTTTACGCTTCTTTATGTGTTGTCAAACAAAAAGCAGCAAAGTATGCCTAACTCACTAGACGCCTAAGCAGATTATGCTCCTGCAAACTTGACACCTGACCTTAAGATGGTGACGGAATTTAACCTAACCTAAACGAACACAGCAGTCTTCCTCACTCAATCCAGTGTACGCTCGACATACCCGATCAAATGAGGACCGATCGAATGAGCATCTTTACAAATGGAAGAAGATAGCGAAAAGGCCTCCCAGTGCCACATTTATTAAGTTAAGTGTTCGAATCCTATAAACCCGCAATCAAAAAAGGGTTTCCCAGTACCAATCAGTGTATCCACAGCAGACTATACACCCACCCACAAAACAGGCGGACATCCTTAACGTCCCTATCAAAATGGCAGTCCAGGCTCCCACCTTCTATTAAACTGCCTCCCCCAACCCAGAAGGTAAGACACCACACACCGAAAAAAGACCTCCCACAACATGGCTGGACCACATATGATACTTGAAGGAAACAGCGCATACTCTATTCTTTACCCCCCAACCTATCTAAAAGTGCCACTAAAACCTTCAAACACAACCTCCTTAGAAAAACCCCGATATCTTGTTTCTGGACCCTTCCTTTAACGCCAAGAAAGGCACGATAATCAATAACCTCATATTTTTCACAAGAACAACAGCCAAATGGCGGTCTACCTTTTCTAAGCTACTAAACATCCACGTCCATAAAAATATCCCCTACGGAACCAGGATAACAACAACTCCCACACCAAACCTCAGAGCCACCCTGAACATAACGTCCTACAAAAATGGCACTATTCTTATTCAAGCAGCCAACAAGGACCTAATTCTATTTGACAAATACTTTCTCACCCTAAAAACCCACACCATCTCTCCACCCAATGCCCCACAGGACCTACCCACACCCCTCACTCCCTTATCTCCTGCAGATCAAAGTCCACCTCCCCTACCCAGAACCTATAAAAGAGACATCACCAACTCACCTACCTTAGAACACATTCCGCCTACACCCTCTAATGGAAACACCACCAGATCTAACGACATCACCTCTCCCGTTACCTCCAATCTCCGACCCCCTCATCCCCACTCTCCGCTACCTCCCCCATCCCCTCTATCCTCACCCTCCCCCATACCCATATACCTACCACGGATAACACCCACCATGACACGGCTACTCTATCAAGTCAGATTACAGCCCCCAGCCAGTTCATACCCCCTCATTATACACTACCCCACTCCCAGCCACACTTACCCTCCACATTGCCACTACCCCCACAGACATCAGACCCCTCAACAATACTACTCCCAACCCGCCCAGCTCACCCACTCCGTCCCCTCCTCCCTATCACCCATCGGAACAAGACTCACTCCTTACCCAGTCCTACCTCACATCTAGGAAACTTCAAAACGTCATATTGGATATCAAAAACATCCTACTATTCGCCGAAAAATCTCTATCCAAACTTACGCATCTTCAACAGTCTCTATCTGAAGTCAATAACGTGATAAAAACTATTCCACTGCCTCTGACCAATCGACACTTACGCACCCGCAAACCATCCCACTACCTAACAGAACTAGAAATCCAAACCCTTGTACTACTCTACGAAAATCCTACGGGCCCCAACACAATTGAAGAAGATCTCAACTACCTAACGGACCTGGAAATCCAAACCCTGCTACTGTCATATGAATCCCTCCCTGCCACATCACAAATATGGAAGAAGAATACTATATTCTCCCAGTCCCTATCAACACAAACAGAACATCCCATCCAAAACAAAGAGGAATCAACCTGAACAACCTCCAATCCATAACCCACAACACCGCAACACACGAGCCGAACGCAAAAAGCTCCTCAAAACCGACCTGCCTTCTCCTAAACTGCCGCTCAGCCTTTAAACACGCCTCTGACATCGCTAACCTCATCCTAAACTTGAAAACGGATATAACCATCCTCACGGAAACGTGGCTCAAGGAATCGTCCTCACCATGTCTTGACCTTCTAGTCCCCCCTGACTACAACATAATTAGACTAGACAGACCTCTAAAAAAGGGTGGAGGACTAGCCTGCATACATCGATCCGACCTCACCATCTCAAAGTTTCACTCCGAACCCATGGACTCCTGTGAATACCTTGGGATATCTGTCAAATCATCAGATAACCACTACCACAAACTTTAAATCCTTTACCATCCCCCCAGGTAAGAACACAGGATTTACAGACCAACTTATGGAAATCATTACAAACTCTTCCCCTCATTCCAACGACATTTTCCTCGGCGACTTCAATCTCCACTGGGAAAACCCCCTAGACAAGCAGGTTAACGCCCTCAAATCCTTCCTAGAGGACCACTCTTTGATCCAAGCTATCTCAAAACCCACTCACTCTAAGGGTGCAACTCTTGACTGGCTCATTTCTAAACAAAATATGATTGACTCTATCCTGATCACCCCATGTGACTGGTCAGACCATCACATCATCACCTTCCATATTTCTTCCACTTCCAAGAAAGCTTTCTGCAGCAAAACAAGCCTAAACAATGGATAAGAAACACGAAAAACCTCGACTGGAACAACCTAACATCCCATTGTGAGAAAGCTCTCATCCCCCCAACAACATGTCAGACGTCAATGACCTCACCGATCATTACAACTCCACGATGACCAAGGTCTTAGACCAAGTTGCTCCACCAAAACTCAAACGTATTCCAAATAAAGACAAAAACCCATGGTTTAACGGAGACCTGAATGAAGAAAGGCGTAAACTTAGATCATCAGAACGGAAATGGAGACAACATCCCTCCCCCTCCATCTTAACCTACTCCGGAAAGCTAGAAACTCCTATAACAAACGTATTCTACAATCTAAAAAAGACTTCTTTAGATCAGAACTAGACAATGCCAAAAATAGACCTAAGAAACTCTTTGAAATTCTTAAACAACAATCCGAGAAATTGGCTAAAACCTCATTATCGACCCCGAATTCACAGCTTAACAGTGAAGAATTCTCTTCTTTCTTCACAGCAAAAACGAACTCCCTACAACTTGAGCTTTACGCGGCAGCAACCAACTCAGCCACCTCAAAAAGCATTCAAACCGAAAACGCTGAACAACCTGAGCTACCTCTACCAAAAAACAACTCTCACTGGTCCACTTTCAAACTCTACGATATTAATGACATCACCAAAACCTTAGTAACTACTAACCTCAACAACCACTTCAACAACCCAGTTCCCTCAAACTGCCTTCCCCACATCTACCAAGTCATCACCCCTCTCTTGACCAAAATCGTCAACGCATCGCTGGCACAAGGACACATACCGGACTGTCTAAAAACGGGCCAAGTCACCCCTATATTGAAGAAACCGACAGCAAACTCCGCCGACCCCAACAATTTCCGACCCATAACCAACATTCCCATGCTAGCCAAGGTCCTGGAAAAATGTGTTCAGCAACAACTGAACCAACACATCATGGACTTCAACCTTCTGAACATCCATCAATCAGGCTTCAGGCCCGGCCATAGCACAGAAACAGCCATTCTGCACATAGTTGACGACGCCCTCCTAGCTCTTGACCGCAACGAAACCTGTCTACTAGTCCTGCTCGACCTCTCCTCAACCTTCGACACGGTCAATCACGACAAAATTCTAAGAAGACTGGAAAACAGGATGGGTCTATCTGGCACAGTCCTTTAATGGTTCAAATCCTTCCTGGAAAACAGAACACAATCGTTCATGGTGAACAAAAATCTCTCTCCCTCCACGCTGAACCTTCTAGGAGTACCACAAGGCTCCACCCTATCACCCACCCTATTCAACCTATATGTCGAACCACTAACTGAACTACTTCAGCAAGTGAACATTGCCTACCATATGTACGCGGACGACACTCAACTTTACATCAAGATCTCCTCCATTGAAGACATAAAAACAATGAACCTAGCACTCGAAAAGACCGTCCACTGGCTAACGACCAACTTCCTCAAGCTAAACTCACAAAAGACAGAATTTCTTCTAATCTCCCCCCCCCCAATAACTCCCTGGAGACAAAGAAATGGACCGAGTTGATCACTGCTCTAAATTGCACGCCAACTTTGGTGGACTCCACCAAATCACTCGGAATAACACTAGATAAAAACCTTAACATGCAAACACACATCAACCTGATAGCTAAAAACGCACGCTTTCACCTCAGTTACCTTAAAAAATGAAACCGTTCATCGAAAACCCGGACCTCAAAACAGCAGTTCAGTCCTTAGTCATCTCAAGGCTGGAATACGGATGTACCACCCTAGCGGGGCTTCCCAAAATCTCAACCGCCCCTCTAAAAGCCTGCCTCAACACCGCAGCGAGACTCTTAACAGGTTCTAGAAAATTTGACCACATATCACCTCACCTGAAAGCACTCAACTGGCTACCTTATGAAGCTCGAATCCACCTAAAAATGGCATGCATCACTCACAAAGCGCTTCACCACAATACGCCCCAGTACCTATCCCAAAAACTCACCCTATCCGGAGGACTCAGACATTCTAGGAGCATCGATAACCTACTCCTCAAACCCTCACGTTTCAGCAAGAAAAAACATCGGACCGAGCATTCTCAGGAGCAGCACCAAGAATATGGAACTCACTCCCTCCTTACATCAGAAAAATCTCTTCTACTCCTCTGTTCAAAAGAGAAGCAAAATCATTCCTGATGTGCAAATTCCTCCCGTAAACTCCCACAGGAACCACCCCAGCTCTACATCCTTATACCTGCCTCCTTTCCCCTCCAAGGACTCCCTCGCACCTATTACCAGTTGCTCAGATTATCTTTGTCACCTTTGACAAAATATGTTGATATTATGTACTGCCTTATTTTGTTATCTGTTTTATTCACTTTGTTTACTCTTTGTAAAGCGCTCTGATACCCTACCCTGGGTCTGGTCCGCGCTATAGAAAACTCTAAAAATAAATAAATAAATAAAAATTTCTGATGTCTTTCGATGTAACATGTTAAATTAAATGGCATTACTGGAATATGTGACAAATATTAAAAATTACAATAACTAACCATTAAGGTTGAACAATGCGCGAAGATATGCCTTGACTTTTTTTCGTGAGACAGTTGCTGATTGCTGAATTTAGGTTTTAAACTGATACTTATAGGGTGAACGCTTGACTCAGGCAGTTCTTATATGGTATAAGGGGAAAAAAGTGAAATAATACTGCCACAAAATGTGCTGCTATATTATGCCACATAATTTACCTTTTCTTGCGCATAATGTAGTCTTTACCTGCTGCATAATTCCAGTGGTCCTCACGACTGTAGTTTATAAAACCACCTATGAATTTAATTAGCTCAAAAGCACACTTGAACAAAATCGCTTCTAGGTGCTTACTCACTTTGAATTCATTGAAAATAAGAGACAATATGGTAATTTGGCTCAACCAACATCATATAATTATGCCAAGGGGGGAGGGAGCTGAGATTTTAGCCCCGTTTTCCAATAATGCGTGTGTAATTTAGTCACAGAATCTACTTTACCCTGACTCCAGTCATACTTATGTGAGAAAAACAATCGTGTTCGTGCAGGGCTGTTTTTCAATAGCCAATCAGTACACTCGATGCAACAGAGCAGACACCAAAACCATGCAAATCACATGACAAAGGAACCTGATAGCCTGAACCTGAAGCAAATTATACAAACACAGCTCAGCTCAGTCACATAGGGGCAAGTGTACAAAACAGAGCAAGAACTTGCAGCAAACGAAATATGGTAAAGTGCTTGTGCGCTGCAATCCATATTACAGAGTAAAAGGTTTGGAAAGCAGAGCACTAGACTGGTATCCTTGGCCTACCTTCTCTTAACTTAAGAAGCAAACTCTTCCTGCACCTCAACCGAGGTAGCAGAACAGACTGACCAGTCAGTCTGGTCACAGAGATGACATGGTCCTCGTGACGTCTTACTCGGTTGCTGTCCGTAGACATAATTTCAGTTCCAGCTGTGCTTTTAATTTAAAATGCAATTACGGTGGATGTCCCATTTGAATCTGCTTCATGTCTTTGCTCATTTCAGCCAGTGTTGCCAGATTTTGAAAGCCCAAAGCTGTCCAAGTACATGCCCAAATTCAGCTCAGCACAGAGGAGGTATGCCCAGACGTGGGTCCCTTGCTCACTTTGCCACTGGATTCAAGATAGCCTGGCTGATGAGGGTTTTGAACCCGAAACCGGTCCCAGGATGCTTGTTTCCGGTCCAGGGAAGACATGGCTTGGCAGTTTGGGCTGGACTGTTCCCATGAGGCACAGGGTCAGACTGATTTGCATATGGCCATGTCTGAACTGGGGTGGTGGAGTGAGCTAAAGAATGATGATGGATTAAACCCAGATCAGTTGACTGGGGGTGAGTGTTTGATTTGCTCTAACGCTCCGTCCATCATCCCCTTTGGTATCGCTTTGTTCGCCCTAAGTTGGCAGGGTATGCCCAGACGTGGGTCCCTTGCTCACTTTGCTACTGGATTCAAGATAGCCTTGCTGATGAGGGTTTTGAACCCGAAACCGGTCCCAGGATGCTTGTTTCTGGTCCAGGGAAGACATGGCTTGGCAGTTCGGGCTGGACTGTTCCCATGAGGCACAGGGTCAGACTGATTTGCATATGGCCATGTCTGAACTGGGGTGGTGGAGTGAGCTAAAGAATGATGATGGATTAAACCCAGATCAGTTGACTGGGGGTGAGTGTTTGATTTGCTCTAACGCTCCGTCCATCATCCCCTTTGGTAACACAGAGGAGTATCAGCCCAAAAACCAGCCCAAAGATGCAACTCTCAAGTTATGCACAAATAGCGTTCAAAAAACATTTTAAGGATAAACCTAAAGTATATTCAATAAACATATAGTTAGAGGAGGTACAATGGACTCCAATGGACCTCTGCAATCATGCACAAATTCTATTAAAAACACACATGTTGAAGACCAGTCTGCACTGTGACCTTCTAATTGGCACATCTGTAACCACAAATCCACACTCAGCCTGGCATTGATGAATCTACAAGAGCAGATTATAATCAGTCTAAATAAATCTAAGAACCAGGGCATCAAAGCTATTTCAATCGTGTGGCTCCAAAAAAATAAAACAGAATGGATCTTGCAGAAGTAACACCATGCAATGCATAAATGCCAATAGACCTGATTCAGACGGGAAACACCATTTTTTAGCCACAATTGGGTTTATTTTGGCTGTCTTCTGCCTGAAATTGCCCCCAATAATTTTTTTTTTTTTTTAAATCTCCCACTTTACTCTTCTAAAAGGTTGGTATGTATGGCAATGATATATGTTTTATGAAACAACCCTTGTGTTAAAAAAATTTCAGGTGGACTTGTCATGCAAGGTCTCCATTATATCGATTTGCCTGAAGATATTTGAACAAAAAGCCTCTTTTTACAAGCAATTCATGACAGTATGGCACAACAATAAAAATAAAGATTGTGGCAGACTATTAACAATTGTTCTTAGAAATGAAGTGACTGGGTAAAAACTTAAAGGACTAGAAGGAGAAAAGTCCTGTTTGACGGCTGCGAGGGTCACCGCAGTAAAATGAGGGGCTCACACCCTTCAGTTGAAATTTGAGGAAGAGGCCAGAAAAGAGACAGTCACTTACTCTGACCAATTCCTTTCCCTGCTCTCCACTCCAAAGTCCTTCACCATGACCACATAATCGGGCTAATACCTTCCTGAACATATATTTGTTAAATAGTTCACTTGAACAGTTCAGTACAATTATTACTAAAAAATATTAAAATAAATACATAAAAAGCAAACTCATATCTAGTGGTGTGAGAGAGTTATCAGCTTAGTACAGTTATGCAAAGATTAGAGTGATCTAACAGTACAAAGATTGTCAATTTATTATTAAGTGCTCAGCCTCTAATGTATGTACATTACTGTGGCGGCGACCCAGGTCCACCTAGGTTGGGTCAGGCAGGATCCTTTGTCTACATCAGAGGTCCCCTCTGGGGCTGGGACAACTGATTTTTCGGGCTTGCTGCACAGCACATGCGCTGTGCTTGCAAGGGTGTTGTTTACAGTGAAGGACTTGGAGCCCGCCCATTGCTTACTATTCGTTTGCATCATTGTCACTCTTCTAGGCTGCCTCCTAATTGCCCTGCATTTGCTCAATGTCACTTCCATTTCATTCTGTGGCACAAGGGCCAAGTACAGATTCATTTGATTTAATTAGTATGCGCCCGCGGCTCGCAATTTGACTGAGGTACTATTTCTTTCACCGCTGCCACCTTACTCCATCTTTATCCCCAACCCTACAATATATGTTGCTCTTCTTGCCCGCTCGCCCCTCCCCGTCTAAAACGCATTTATGTCTACAGCAGTCATCGCAGAAGGGTTGCACATACTAACAAGCTCCTCCATCAGATCAAAGGCATCAGATGCTTACATAGATCACAGTTCGAGTTAATTGGTAAGCTATTGTATTGGATTTGAATTGAATTGAATTTATATAGCACACACTTACCCTGCTGGTTTAGAAGGGTAATCGGGCAACTAAGCAGCAACTCTGGCAACTTTCCATGCCATACAATGCCACTCAACACTACACAATACCACTCCGCTCTACGCCACTGCATTCCACTCTGCGTCACGCCACTCTATGCCGCTCAACGCCACTTTACACTATGTCAGTGTACGGCACTATATGCCACCCTACTGCACTCTAACCCACTCCACTCTACCCCACTCCACAGCACTAACTTGCAGCCACCCTGCTGTGCAACACAGCTAAAAAGACATTGGCAAAGCAAATAGCTATTCCACAGGCAAGAGCTATTGGCTTTGCCAGTCAATCAATCAATCATGGATTTGTGAAGCACGCTACTCACCATGAGGGTCTCAAGGCGCTGGGGGGGTTTGTGCAGCTCCGACTCATCCAAAGATCCAGGTCTTGAGGCTCTTCCTGAATGCTTGCAGTGTGGGGGATCTTCTGATGCTGAGGGGGAGTTTGTTCCAGGTCTTGGTCGCGATGTAGGAGTAGGCTCTTCCTCCCGCTCTGGCTCTGTGGATGTGTGGGGTTTCAGCCAGGGCGAGGTCGGCAGAGCAGAGGCTTCTCTTGGGTGCGTAGAAGGAGACTCTTTCATTGAGGTATTGGGGTCTGGTGTTGTGGAGGGATTTGTAGGCGTGAGTGAGCAGCTTGAAGGTCACTCTCTTTTCTAAGGGGAGCCAATGGAGGTCTCGTAGGTGCTGGGTAATGTGGTCTTATCATGGGATGCCGAGGACGAGTCTGGCAGCGGTGTTCTGGATGGTCTGGAGTTTGCAGAGTAGATCTTTGTTGATCCCGACGTAGAGGGCGTTTTCGTAGTCCACTCTGCTGGTTATGAGTGCATAGGTGACGGCCTTTCTGGATTCGGGGGGGGATCCATTTGAAGGTCTTGCAGAGGGTGTTGAAGCACGTGGAGGAGACGGTTTTGATCTGTCGGGTCATGGTGAAGGAGGAGTCGAGTATGATGCTGAGGTTGCGGGCGTGGTCCATAGGTGTGGGGGGGGTTGTCGAGGGTGGTGGGCCACCAGGTGTTGTCCCATGCGGAGGGGGTAGATCCGAGGACAAGGACTTCTGTTTTCTCTGAGTTGAGCTTTAGGCAGCTGTTGCTCATCCAGGATGCGATGTCTTTCTTCCTTCCTGGAAGCTGCATCTGGTGATGTGGGGTTCCTTGGTGAGGGAGAGGATGAGTTGGGTGTCGTCGGCGTATGATAATATGCTGAGTCCATGCCTTCTGACAATGGCGGCGAGGGGGGCCATATAGATGTTGATGTTGAAGAGCGTGGGGCTGAGCGAAGATCCTTGGGGTACTCCGCAGCTGGTCTCTGTGGGTTCGGAGAGGAAGGGTGGGAGTCTGATTCTTTGGGTTCGGCCGGTGAGGAAGGAGCGGATCCAGTCTAGAGCAGTTCCCTGTATGCCAGCGTCGTGGAGTCTAGCGGTGAGTGTGCGGTGTGAGACGGTGTCAAAGGCTGCAGAGAGGTCTAGTAGGATGAGGGCAGCCGTGTGGCCCTGGTCGAGGAGAGTGCGGATGTAGTCTGTGGCAGCTAGGAGGGCGGTCTCGGGGCTTTGGTTGCTGCAGAATCCGGATTGGGAGGAGTCGAGGATTGAGTTGGCTTCTATGAAGTTCGTGAGCTGGAGTGGTTGTTATTTACATGGATACCACACGGAAGGGCAAGGCAGGGCCCGGGCTCTACTTTACCCTGTTTATAGACTGGGCCCTACAGTCAAGCAGCAGGCAGATACTAGACCCGATGTAGCCTCCTGCTAGTCTTGGCTCGCCCACCTATAGGCAGAGAGAAAGAAATGTCACTGCAATACCTTTTCAAGACACTCCTTCAGATGCTGATCTCAGACTCATGAACGTTATATAGAAAGTGGACAGACCTGTAATAATGGATCAAATGTAAATAATAATCTCATTGTACAATCCTGCTGCAAGCTCATTAAATAATAAAACTCAAAACAAGGAGTTAAACATGTGACGTGAGATTAGATGCACAAATTTGCCAGTTGACATGTCAAACAAGGCCACTGTGGAAAGGCATTTTACCGGGGGGGGCTCCTCCATTTGAGCAAGGGAGTGTCGCCCCGCCTGCTGCGCATGAATAAGTAAAATGGCATGTCAACCCCATTTTACTTAAACGTCGCAGTGTCAGATCAGGGGGGCGGGGCTGCATCCTGCAATTTGAGGATTACAGCTGCCCCTGCAATGCGCATGTCAGATGGGCCGGCTCTATTGCTACGGCCAGCCCGACATGCGCAGTGCGCACCCAGCAATATCATGACTGTGAAACAGCCAGGGGATTGCTGGCACAGGCCCCAGCCTCAAAATGAGCGCTGGGTTAGCCTGCTCACGCCAATCCTGGAGCTGCTCTCAGCATGAGAGCAGCTCCAGGATTGGTTGTATTGGTGTCCACTGAGCAGGAAGGAAGTCTTTCCCTTTTCTCTTGTGGACGTTGATCGGGAGAGGTGCGCACCCAGGGGAACAGTATATGGAGAGTTTGGCACCCTCACCATAGTTATATAGTTGTGGCCGCCACTGCGTTTTACCAACCAATTGGCGCACTCTGTGCCGGACTGAACAACGCCTCCAGCAGAGCCAGTGCACGTGACTTTGAACTGGTGATGCCCCTTCTGATAAAAATGTGGTTTGGCCCCAAGCCCTCTGCTGAAAGACTAGAGAGCCAACAACTTATTAGAGAGAGCCGAGCCAAGGGTCTGGCTCGGATCTTCGAGCCCATGCAGCTGAGCGCTGACATTTTTTTGCGATATAAACCATTCAACAAACTATGTTAAAGATGATAAGGGCACTGCATAATTAATAAATAAATAAAAAATTCTTTAACATGTAAAAGGTTTGACATTTATACATCACATTATAATGTTGCACCGAGAATGTATTTTTATCCAAGTTAATGCTCCCTGGGCCCGCCACGGGACCTAATCATTTTAAAGAATGCATGGCCCCAATCATTTTAAAGAATGCATGGCCCCTGGGCCCGCCGCAGGCCCTATCATTTTAAAAAATGCATTGCCCCTGGGCCCGCCGCAGGCCCAAATCTTGATCAAAGTTAATGCTCCCCCGGGTGCCCCATGGGCAGCGGATCCACGGGGGCATTAATTTGTATCGAGTTTTGGGCCTGCCGCCCACAGGGCGCACAGCAGACCCATGGGGGGCATGCATGTTTAATGATTAGAGTCCGCCGCCCACAGGGCATGCTGTGGGCCAGGAGGTATTTTAACTTTTAAAAAAAAATTTGGGCCCATCACCCACACGGCAGGCCCGGGCGGGGGCATGCATGGTTTTTTAATGATTAGGGCCTGGGGCACGCGGTGGGCCCAGGGGGCATAAAAAAAAGTTTAGGGACCCCTGCTCACAGGGCACACAGCGGGCATGCATGTTTAATGATTAGGGCCCACCCCCCACAGGGCACACAACAGGTCCAGGAGGCATTTTTTTGTGTTCAGGGCCCACAGGGCAGGCGGTGGGCCCAGGGGGTGTTTATTCTTATCACATTCCCCAAAACGTAACAAAAATACATGCAAATAGCAAAATAAAGGGCAGCAAAATTTGCTAATCCTTGCCACAATAGAGATATGCATAAGACATTATCTCTGAGGCAAATTCCAGCTGACCGATTGCACGTGGTTTTTACTAGATCTGGTCGCAGCATGTGGGGTTTGGGAACTGGATTAGAACAGCGGGAGCTCCGTTCATGACAACGGAGCGGCTCAGGGCCAATAATGGCTGGTAAAGGTCTTCTCCAACATTCTGGCCCAGCTGCTGGACAGAATGGAGTGACTTCAAGACAAAAGTATACAAGAATGCAGCTGTCCTTTCTAGGTTTCAGGAGAACTCGTCAGCTTATTTTGTTAAAGTTCATCATGTCTTCCTCCTTATGTGCCTCAGGGACACTGGAAATCAGAGCAAGAATCAGATACTATGCAGATTTCAGAAAGATAAGACACCAGCACACTGGCAGTCAATGGGACCTGGCACCGCACGTCTACCACAGGAAGAGCCGCGTCGGGCCCTTATCCCACCAATCAGTTTTCAGGACTTCTTTCCATCAACCGAGAGCCCTCTGAATGCTCTCCGTCCTGAGCCTGCCTTGCTAAGTGTCGGTGACTAGAACCAGTGCTGCTAGCATTAGGAGGTTCTGCAGCTGCAAAGTTTTCCACAGAAAATAGTTAGGTCACTTTTGCCACATAATCCATCTTCTGCAAAATCTTCAGATTTTACAACAAAAAAGGTTTCTAGCTGAAACTGATCAAGAAGCGCTACCAGCATGTTTTCTGCGCAGAGGTAGTCACCTCTGTTTCAGATTGCTGTATTTAGGTGTTAAACTGATATTAATGAGTTGAAACCTTTGCCCATACAGTGTTAACTTGGGGGGGCGGGGATTGGCATAGAGTGAAGTAATGCTTCAAAATGTGGCACATTACTACACTCCATAATGTGCCTTTTCTTGCCACATAATTTAGTCAACCCTAGTGCATAATTTGGTCCATCTCATCTTACTTTGTATAGCACATGAATCACCTGAGAGCAGGGCCGGACTGGGAACCGAAACCGCCTCTGGCAAACTGCTCAACCGGCCCCCCTGGGGGGCAGGGATGTGTGCGGCCGAGATGTTTGCTAGGGCCGGTTTCAGCCGATTTTGTTACAGGGGGCCGATATTGCCGTCCCCCGTAACAAAAATGGCCCCCAGGGGCCCAAAACCAGCCCCCACCCTGGCGGCCCACCAGGGAAACACCTGGTGCCCGCTATGGCCAGTCCGGCCCTGCCTGGGAGGGTATCCTGGTGTTGCAGCAGGAGCCGTATGTGCCGAGCCAGGGTTAGGCAAAGTGCCAGGTCTTCAGTGTCCTGTGGAATCCAAGAACTGAGGAAGCTGCATGGATATACAGGGGCAGGTTTTTACGGGATTTAGGAGAGTGTATGACTGCCAGACCGGGTTCTGTGTATGCGACAGGTGTGCGTTTGTGGACTGGGAACCAGTGAAGCTCTTTGAGGTGCATGTGATGCAAGTGCAGGGTTGTCGGTGGAGGATGAGCCTCGCCACTAAGTTTTGAAAGGTCTGGGGTCTTCTGGTCAGTTGATCCTTACTGGTGGTGAGAGCTTGGGTGATGGTTCAAGTGCTGGTGGAGCCAGTTAAAGTGTTTCTTGAGCAACTTGTGTGAGGAAGATTGCGTTCACTTGGCCCGTAATGGTGAGTTGGTTGTCGATTACTATTCAGAGGGTCTTTGGATCAGCTTCCGTGAGGTGTGTGGGTCAGAGTTTAGCAGGCCCCCAGGTGATGTCATAAAGTAAGGTGTCTTTGCCGAAGATTACTACTCCCTTGTTGATCTTGCAGCAGTTGGTTTTCATCCATCTGGCAACTTCGGTCACGCAGGCAGAAAAATTGCTGTGGGTGTTTGCCTTCTTGTTGGAGAGGGAGAGTATGAGCTGCTGTCATCAGCCAAGGATACAATGTTGATTTTATGTAAGAACAGGATCCTGGTGAGTGGGGTCATGTAGACGTTGAGGGGAGATGGGGGGTCTGAATGGGAATCCTTGCAGAACGCCATAGAGGAGGTTGATAGCATCTCCACATTTTCACATGAAAAGGGCCTGGCTGACCGACTCAGTGTGCCTGTCAGGAAGAAGCAAAGTGTAGGTCCTTGAATGCCAGCTTCATGCAGTCGTTGGGGAGGGAGGCTGCATCAAAGGCTAGAGAAAGGTCCAGTAGGATGAGGTCTATTTACTGTAGTTGGGCCTGATTCACAATTGACTGATAGAGGAGGTGGTTGGTTAGATGTTTATCATATTGTCCATGACTTCCTGGGAAGGGTAGCAGGGAGCTAGACAAGTTGATGTCTAGCATCTTCAGGTCTGCTAAGGGATTCAGGAGGGGCCATCCGGTAGATAGCTTGTTTTAGAGTTATTCAGACTCTGGTTGAGGGTTGCTCAGATTGGGACCAGTCCTTTGATGAAGACGTGGGGATGTCAAGGGACAGATGATGCTCTTAAGTGTATGGACTGTTTGGTTGAGGCGGATTCTTGCGCGGTGATGGTGGGCCAGGTGGCTCGCTTGGTATTGGTTGAGTTGGGTAGGAAGGGTGCTATTGGGGCTCAAAGAGGTCATATATAGGGGTGTTGGCCATTTAATCTCCATCCAAACTCTGATCCTGGAATTGGCTCTACTATGCATAGCGGGACAAGCTGCAAAGTTAGTTGGGGGCTCCCTCAGATTCTATCTCAGAAATAAAAATCAGGAGGAAGTTTAGAAAATTCTCCTTTCTTGACTCCACCCAAAAATGTGTCAGATTGGTGCACTTCATGCTCAGAGCATCTTGTTGTAAGAATGGCACAGTGGTCCAGGTGTATGCAAATGACATGTGCCTTACTGAGACTGGTGGGTCTAAAGGCCATGCAGAGGTGTCTGGACAGAATGTATATGGCTTCCCCTCCAAATCCAAACCTCTGGGATACGGGAGCCCCCATGACCTACCATCCATGAACAGGGGCGTGTCTTCATGGGGGTTGTGTGGGGTGTGACATTCCCTAATTAGGTGTATACCGAGCTGGATAGTAGGCTTCGGGACCCGTAATCAGGTATAGCAGGGTGCCAGTCAGGTATCATAGCATCAGCACAACTAGAGAAGGCTGCAGGGTCTGGGGCCACAGACAAGCCGTGACCATCTATTGGACAAACCGCGATAGATAGAACAGCCCAGCCTGGACCACCCCTTCATCTGCAGAAGTTCTGACTTCCCTTACATGGGCCGGATGCAAAGATCGCAGATTGGTCATTCAGCCAAGCCTCAATGTCACCCGTGCGCAGGGGTCAGCGCAGGGATTCCAATGTGCAGAAAAGCCACTGCAACGCATTGGTCAGTGTAAGAGCCCTGCATCGGTGCACCTTGCTGTTAACCAGAAAGGATGAGCGTTCTGCAGTGTTTGTTTCCTTTAAATAGGTCTTTAACATTTCCATTGACTTTTCAGTCAGTCCCCAGCATTACTCGGTTACTGGCTAACCAACAGTTTGGGCTCTAAAAAGCCAGACTTGGGCTCTCCAGACAAGCCTAGCAGTTCCAGCGTCTTTGAATGGTCGATCCAATTGCACTCATGTGGACGGGGCTCTCAATGGTTCTGGCACCAGCACACCACCATTGGCAGGCGCTGTAAACTGGTCTGGGAATCACACAGCTCCACAAGATATTACCAGCCCTGACTCCTTGTCATGCCCAGAAGGCAAGAGGGTAATCAGCACAGGCGATAAACAGATACCCCTATATTGCATGCAATAAATACAGAGCTGCATCACTTTAATCAAGCCAATTCGAGATTAATGGACTCCTGGCTGATGACCCGAGCCCCACCGTCACGGCTGTGGGGCACCTGCATCTTGGCACTGGGGGTGCCATCACAAGCAGTACCAGAATTCCACCCATCAGTTATTACATAGCTCCAGAGTAAGAACTCCACGAGTTCCACCAACCCCTAGTCATAGATGCTGGTGATCTTGTTGCTGAAGAATAGTGGCAGCAGGATGCCGAGGTCCCTGGTGTTGGTATGCTGCACGTATTTCACTATGCCGAAGATTTCCTTGGTGCTGCTTCAATGCAATTAGCAAGTGTGGAGAGTTTGGCAGCTCTGAATTGCTGATGGTATGTCTCAGGGCAGACTTGTAGGTGCTAGTGTGTGTCATTCTGACTTTTCCTCCATATGCAGCAAAATTGTTTGCAGTGGCGTTTGATCTCTTCCGTCCACCATCTTGCTTGCTGTCTGGTACCTGTGGCTTTGAAGAGAGCCAGGGTGTCTGCACAGGTAATGATCCAAACGTTTAAGTTGGTATCAGCGAGCCCCTCCATGTTATGGTTGAGATTGCGGAGAATGAAAGCACTGGAGTCAAGGATCAGTGCAGCCACACTGGTAACCAATGCTCCCCCTAGAACTGCCTCCCTCCCCTTACTTCAGAAACTACATTGGCTACCTATACGAAAAAGGATTACATTCAAAATATGTTGTATGGCCCACAAAGCCGTTAACAGATTAGGCCCCAGTTATCTAAATGACAAATTTGTCAATTATGTACCTTCCAGACCCCCTCCGCTCAGGAGCTAAAGCTCTGATACAAGTCCCGCGTTTCAAAAAAATCCCGCCAAGGTGGTAAGGCCTTTTACCATCTTGCCCCACTCTATTGGAACGAACTCCCCATACTCCTGCGACAATGCAGATTACCTGGTTTTCAGGAAACTGTTAAAAACATCGCTGTTCCAAATCATTTCTCCTTGGCACTCTTAGGCGGTCCGTGCGCTGAGATACCCTTATGGGGTGATTCGTGCGCTCTATAAAACACAAAATAAATAAATTGTGCTGCCGAAGTTGGCACGTGGGGCCGTATATAGGAGGAGGCCAATATATGCGGGTGCCTCTCAGGATGTAGCAGGCAGTGATGAGTTTGAAGATCAAGGGTTCCATGTTACTGGAGGTTGAGCATTGGATGGATTCTCTGAAGAGGATAACAATTTCACCTCTGGGTCAGTTTGTCCCCTCATGCGATCTTGTGTCTGGGCGGGATAACTGCTGTGGCAATGACTGGGGCACAGGAGGGGGGGGGGGTCAGTCAGGTTTCTGCCAGGAAGAGCAGGTCTGGTGGGCAGACTTGTAGCAGATTCCAAATTTTAGTGGAGCGTTTAGTGAGGGAGCAAGTGTTGAAAAGTATGCACAATGGAGGAGTGTTGAGGGTCAGGCGTGTGAGTGAGGTGCAAGGGGAGTGAGACAGGTGCAGAAAGGCACAAAATGGCAGATGGCTCAGGAGAGCACACCTTCAGTGTTGGGCGGCAAGACACAAGCAGTGATAGGAGATGTGAAACTAGGGTAGTGTGTCACAGTGGAGTAGCAACAAGGGCTGGGGGCGCGGGGAGAACGGGTAAATATAGTGGGAGGCAGTGTTGCCAGATTGGGCTAGATCACACACAATTGGGCTATATTTTCCCGGTTGTGTGGTAAAATATTGGTTTGTGCCTTTATTAGACAAATATTTACTTGGCAGCCTGCTGCAACATCAATTCCAATGCATTTCACCGCCTGCTTGACGCTGTCCCTGCCCCTCCTTCCTTAAAGTAGCAATATTGGGCTACTTTGGGCTACTTTTTGGTTGGCTGTGGGCTAGAGAATGCTAAAAAAATCTGGCAACACTGGTGGGAGGAGGGGGCGTGACCAGCAGCCAGGGAAGATGGCCACACTAGCGCGGCTCCGGCATAACTCATCTGACGACGCGAAAATCCGTTCACTTATCCGCCTTCAATAGAGCCATCCTGGGAGCCCCCGGTGTCCGCAGGGGTTGGGGCCCCCTTTGGTGAAAGATCGAGACTGTTTGGCCGCAGCTTGCCCAAGTTATCCGATCGGTCCGTGTGCCAGCTTCGCAGTAATGACGCCGCGTAAGTGATATGCGGAACGGCTGCCTGCTGGAGGAGTCATCGGAGCGGCGGAAGCGTCCAGACTGCAGCGAAATCCCCCATAGGGCCGAGACACCAGTGAGGGTCCTGGAGAGCCCGGCGCCGAGGACTGGAATCGGACATGAGACGGTGAGCCCCAGCGAGGTCAGCTGGCGAAGGAGGGGCAACAGGGGGGGAGAGAGCGAGGAGGCCAGAGTTTGTGAAACCCTGCGGGAAGGCCTAAGACTGCAGTGACCGCTGGAGGTGTAGTGTGGAGAGGCATTGGGCCAAAATAGTGATTGAGGCCGTGGAGACCGCTGTTTTTGTGCCATTTATAACCCTCAAGGAGTGTGGCAGCTTGGACCTCTTCCTTCTTCCCCCCTTCATGAAAATACGTGATTTGAATTGTATCCTCTGGAGTACAGGGAGCCAGTGCAGCTCCGCCAGCGCCAGAGATGTAGATGACCGTCGTAGTCTTGATAAGGCCAGCTTAGCCGCCACCGTCTGGATTCTCTGGAGTCTCCCAATCAAGTACCTTGGGGATTCCAGCAGTAGCGCATTACCATAATCAAGCCGCCTCAGAATGACGCTCCTTACTACTTGTGCTCGTACCTGATTTGGGAGTAGCGGGAGAATCTTCCGGAGAACCCTGATGAGCGAGAAGCTGCTTCCCACAATTTTTTTGACTTGAGTTGCGAGGTTTATCTTGTCATTAAAGCTGACCCCAAGATTACGTACCGTCGTAACAGGTAGCAAGGGTGTCTCCGTGGGGATGGGCCAAAAGGCCAGAGGAAGAGAGCAGGGGACTTTACCTGCTGCACAGCAGAGTATCTCAGTTTTCGCGCAATTAAATTGCAAGGAATTGTTCTTCAACCAGTGCACCGTTTCTTGCATACAGGCATGAAAATTTTCCAGCGAGACCGCTTGGTCTCTCTCCAGTGACAAGATAAGCTGTGTATCATCAGCATAGTTTACCAAGCTGACCCCGTATGACTTAATAATCACAATCAGGGGACTCATAGGCGTTAAACAGTATCAGGCTTATTGCCGAGCCCTGGGGGACCCCATGCCTAATCTCGGCAAAATCCGAACAATTAAGGAGGGAGGGGGGGGGGGAGGGAAGAAGAGCCACCGCCTGACATCCATTAGTCAAGTAGGATCGAAACCATTCCAGGGCTACTCCCACCACCCCTACTGTCTTTAAGGCACTGCACGGGATGGGGCCCATACCGCTGCAGTCTAAGTTCAGCTGGTATACTCCCACCCATAGCCTCCGCTCCTCTTCGGCCAACCTGGTGGATATACCCAAGATTAAGAGAGCTAAATCAGGTGGAAGATGTTTCAGCTATGCGTCAGCACGCCTTTGGAATGCTCTCCCAGCTGAACTGAGACAGTCGCAGGATCTGCTGGAGTTCAGGGGGGAAAGTCGAAACATGGCTTTTCCCCAGAGTACAGGCTTAGCAACATGCGGATTCGGAACTATGGTGACAGTGCATATGTACCGCAGCGCCAGGATGCCCGTAGGGATACAGTGCGCTTTATAAGTTTGAATTCAATACATTCCTGGGGGGAAGGAGCAAACAGAATGGGGCTGGTACAGCAGCTGGGCCAGCAATTATGTTGGCTCAGTGTCAGGGGCGAGGCAGCGCCTCTGTTAAGTACCGGCCATTCTAGGCGCCCTTTCGGCATTTTGTTGCTAGGTGACAGAAGGCCCCTTTGTTTCCAGGACCAGCCGGACACAGGTAAGGAGAGGTGGGTGAGCGGAGGAGGGAACAGCCAGATCAACTGGCTTTTGTAATCTTTGCATCACACATAGCAAAGATTGCTTTGATGTGAATGCGCATTTAAAATGTATGTAGAACTGCCGGTGCTAGGGCAGTGTTGTGCAAAATGCCTCGTACTGCTTCAAGGCCCAGGGGAGGGGAGGCCCCCCCTTTCCTGGCCTCCAAGCGCTGGAGCCAGCTGTAAGGTCTAGATGTGGGGGCCCCCTTCCCTGGGACAACACTGGGATTTGGGCGGGATTTGACCCATTGTAAGCCATATGCTTGTTTCCGGATGTCTAAATGGCCAAACAATACACAAAGTCATTGAAACTCTGGTCCTGGAACGTTAACAGGTTGGGGGACAAAATCAAAAGGACTGAGGTCCTTCAATATCTGCGTAGACATTCCCCCGACCATGTCCTACTGCGGGAAACATTTACGGGGCCACCATTACTTGGCACTGAATCCTTTTGGCTATACCCTACGGGCGCACGCGGGCTACACATCCCTGGTTGAGATCTTGTTTCAAGGCCCTGTCAGGGATTTTACTCTTCCCCCTCGTATCGCGCCCTGGCACTTGAAGGATAGGGGCTTTCAGGACAAGCTTATGTAACATACTAGACAATATTTTGAAGAGAACACTGGATCTGTCGACTCTTACTGTACACTTTGGGAGGCTTATAAATTAGTGATCAGGGGATACATTCAGGCAGAGGTGGGTGTTAAAAAGAAGCAGGACCGCACCAGGTGCGACGATCTGGAAACGAGAAATTGAGGCTCTGGAGGGGGGATGGCGCGGCAGCCGCAGGGTACCCCGGACTTAAGTTCTCGGTGTTTAAGGCGAAGCAGTCGTATTAAGGACCTACGGGAGGACGCAGCTTGTCAACATGCGACCGCCATACAGAGATAGCTATACGATGTAGGCGACAAAGCAAATAAGCTTATTGCTCAGTTGGAAGAATGAGACCGGGCCAGAAATTGGGTAGCTGGGATTACAACAGGGGCAGAACCTTCAATCTGGAACAGATATTGCAGAGGAGTTTGCAGTGTATTATGAGCAGATGTATCGTTCTGCAACGAGCAGGTCGATAGATGAATCTGAGGATTTATTAAAAGATTTATCCCTGCTGGCTGTGACTTGGGAAGATAGGGAGGACATGGACCTCGACATTACGGTGGAGGGGCTATTAAGGACCTCCAGTCGGGTAAGGCGGCTGGCCCAAACGGGCTGCCTGCTGAGCTCTTTAAATGTGTGGCAACTGGCGTGGCAGGTCCCATGCTGGAGATGTTCACCTGGATCTCCGGGGGAGAGCACCGCGGATTGCGCTCCGCAAACTCCAGCGGAGTATACAAAGGGGGACTGCCAGTACCAGATATGAGGCACTACTACTTAGCATCCCAACTCATGAATATTAATGGCTGGGTCTTTGCACCGCAGTCTGAACCCGCATATAGAGTGGACCGCCTAGCCATGTGAGCGACTGGATACCCTGCATCACTGTACATGACTAAAGAGAGGAAGCTGCTCCCGATGCACACTCAGATGGTGGTGAGAGCATGGGACAATGCCAGCAAGGCACTGGGGTGGAAGGACAAGCTGACCCAACAGACCCCACTATGGCATAGCGATGGACTATGAGAGAGGGGTCGATTGAGGGGATTCCGTTGCTCGAGTCATACTGGTATTGACCATCTTGGGGATATATGGAAACTGGATCAAATGAGTTCCTTTAGCGACCTCCAAGGAGAGTACCAACTGGCCGATACGGAGCAGTACAGACCCATTCAATTGAAGCACGCATTACGATGCCACATTAAAGACGGCGAAACTATACCAGAGTATGCCCCATTAGAAGACAGACTGCTGCTGGACCCCATTCCCGATAAAGCAATCTCCCTCACATATAAAAAGTTAATAAATAACCTACCCGACCCTCTCGGCCCGCTTCGGGCGACTTTGGAAATGGACAAAAGCCTATTGGAGGACGATGACTGGCAAGAGGCGATTCAGAGCCCAAAAGAGCGCTATTAGGGCTAGATTCAGATTAATTCAGTTACGCATCACGCATAGGGCATACTATTCTCGCACACTTCAACATAGGATCGGGCAGACTCGGACATCTGCCTTAGAGGCTGTGGGTTGCCTGGTACATTCATATTTTATGGGAGTGACCAGTAATACAACGGTTTGGGGGAAAAGTAGCCAGAGTAATGTCAGGTGTGGTGGTGACTCACATCCAAGCGGAGGCTAGCTGGTTTTTGCTGGGTATTACTGAAGAAGAAAGATGGCCTTCACACACCAACATGTGGTTATTGCTGCCTGCATCACTAAGCGAAACATAGCACATCTGTGGGGTGCACGGATACCTCCTAAAGTAACTGACTGGAAAAACGGACTTGGATTGGTGTCGCTTGGCGGAGAGGGTGGTATGAGAGCGTTTGCTATGTGGACTCTGAAATCCCTGCCCCCCATTGTATGGACCTGCCTATACTCCCGATAGCTGATGTTAGTAGACTGTATGACTAATCGTATTGTACTATGTATCTAACTAGAACGGTTTTGTTTAATAAAAAAAAAATGTATATATAGTGATATATATAGTGGGAGGACCAGGAGTCTTTCAACTGGGCACATATAGGATTGCATTCCATTGCTTGCTGCACACATCCATGGTGAAGCCATTAAGTGAAGACAGTTTGGCAGGAAACTAGTGACATCACTTCCTTGTGACAAGGGAGTCCCCGAATATAGCCCTTACATCTCACATCTTGACTAGGGAAACACCAGTTGATTTTGAACACATTCTTGACTTTCTACAATAGCTACTATGCCACAACTTTAATGATTAAGGCACATTTTAAAAGAACACAGTTTTACCACCAAGTGAAGACCCACGATGTTTTTCCACCAGACACTTAAATCACCAAAGTCAAAATTCTTGGGGGGCCGGCGTTTATTAACCACTCATCCATGCCATGATAGAGAACCTCAGTATTAGTGTATAGTATCAGGCGAAGAAGGAATGAGCACAATTCTAGCTCTTCATCCACACTTTCAAGGAACTAAAACACTGGGTGAGGATACAATCACATCTGTTTTCAAAAAACCTTCCAGATACCACCACTCATACGAACTGCTACTTACACACACCTTACGCATATGAAAAGTCCAGTTCAGTCAAACCTACATCGTTCCTAAAGCATAGAACGACCTGCCACTACACAAGAGCTTGCCCCTCACATTTGGAGACCCGCAGAAGACATGAAGTAGTGCCACAAAGCCCGATGTTGGCTAGGCTCAGATCTGTTCAGCACCAGGATACCCTCTTGGGTGATAGTGCACTCTACAAATCTCCATAACACTTGGGCCTTGTGATGGGGGGGAAAGAGCCAGAAGGTATTTCTCCCCACCAGTGAAAAGCCTTCAACTATAGAATATATATATATATATATTTTTTTTTTTTAAATATCCCCAACTCAGTTTTTATTTGCAAGGACCACTGGTAATAAAGTGGATGCGGACTCCGATTTGGAACCATTTCTCACCAGCAACACCGGACACAGTATACACTGCCACAAGCTCCCATTCCAGTTGCAGGATTAGGACATCTATAGATTTAAAATAAAGAAAAAAAAAAAAACTAGGGTGTTTAGGGGGTGGAGAAGGGAGTGTCCGATGCCACACTCTGGTCAGAGCAGTATGGACTGAAACTCCAGTAGCAGCCGCAAGAGAAGTCCTATTGACCAGGTCACGCTCCGCTTTGCAGTATCCCAGACTATTCTAGTCCCCCAGCTTAAATATCTGAGTGCATGGGATAATCTGGTTGCTCAAAATAAAAAAAGTCCTTCCCATTTGTCTGATGAGCACTCATTGGTTGCAAAACAAAAAACACCAGTGACGCTATGAGCATCACTCATTGATGAACGATATCTAGGGTTTCATTTTCATGGCAGCCATAAGCAAAGATATGGAGGTTCCCAAATAAGCTGGAAAGCAGTCGTCTGACTTCCTGTCCAGACTGCCGGTTGTCACACTGTCAACCAGGGAACCCTTCCACAAGATTCAAGGAGAGTGGAAAGGAAGCGTTAGGAGAAGCGTTAGGAGCAGCAGTTTACTTGCACATGGACAGTACAAGTTTTAAGCAACAATTTCAAGAGCAATACCCAATAACTCGTCACCCAAAGAGCAGCAAACCCATTTAAGTAGGTCTTTAATCATGTTTTGCTCACACCTGTAGTTTGGAAACCCCACGCGTTCGCCCCGCCAACAGATGCTAACATACTCTGCATAGTATGCAGAAGTTCCTCTTATCAAGCATGGCAAAGAGCTGCCTCAAACTCAGCAAAAAGGCAGAATTACTTTGCGCGAGTAATCCACCCACAGTCTGGATCATGGTGGATTACTGATTTTGGGCTCCACTCTTGAAGAAAAAAACTGGACTTTGCCTCCATTCCAATCTTTCATTTTGTTACTGAGGACCCACAGTAAATTCCCATTCTTACGGACATCTCCTATAAGGCCCTGGGTGTAATACACAAATCATTTTACAGCCATATATGTCAGACAAATTCCTACAGGGCTTCCCAATCAGATTTCTTCAATCTGCAAAGACCTCTTCAAATCACTTGCATTGCAAAGTGCCGCCTTAGTGGCAGTTCCTGCTCAGTTTTGGCTACTAAGGCAAGGAAGTCTCTCATTATGTACTACCTCATTTCCTCCCCCCCCCCCTTGCTCCACTCCATCAGTTGTCCTTACCACCCGGGGAGGGGGGTGGGTACTTACTGTACAGATTTGCACATTATGCAAAAACAGAATCCAGAAATGGGCCGACCAGCAGACCAGTGGCTGAAGAGGACCAATGTCCATGTTAATCAGTCGAATTCATATTTGTTAGAAACAAAAGCACTGCTAAAGCATGACCCAACATGTGCGTTCACAAGAGGTTTTAACACATGACCAGTCCCCATGGGGAACCCAAAGACCTTACAGAATGAAGGTCCATTTTGTCCCCAATGGGACAACTACCTGGGGTTTATAATTCAGGTGGGGGAGGGGGGAACCCCACACTCATGGCACCCCCAAAATAATGCAAGTTGACTCTAAACGGAACTATGAGGAGCAACTGCAGTAGCCGACAAACATTTGCTGGATTTACAACGATTTAACAGCATGAACCGAGAAACCTTGCCACAGGTAGCCTTTCCAAATATTTAAGAGAACGCCAATAAGCAAACCATGCCAGATAGATCAATTCAGACCTGGCAACAGTGAACCAAATGACTCCAAGTCACTAATTTAACATTCACTTCCCAGCTTGGTGAAAGGAGGCTTGGATCACACTCTTAAAATTAACTCCGAGATCTCCCCAACCCCAAAAAAAAGTTAAATACATGAAATCAAAGCCTGTTCTCATCTTCCAACCACTGAATTTCTAGAAGATTCTTTTCAACGCGTGTTCCCAAAACATAAGGTTTCAAATGAGACAATCCTTCAATCTGAAAGGCAGCCATAGGCCTTCATCCATGGGGAGGGTTTAGTTGCGCCACCGTTCACAACACATGCCCTACCTTCCACCAAGCTTATACCACTGCACTTAAGACATACAGGGCAGGCCAAGTCAATAGACAACATGCAAGTGCACATTTTCTCCAGATCTTCAGAGCAGCCACAACCTTCATTGGGTGTAGGGACAGGGGCTAGACCCGGTTCTACTCTACCGAGACAGCACTATTTAGAAAATCAGTGAAGCTGCACTACACATTAGGTAGACTCCTTCCATGTTAAACAATACACTTTAATGCACAATTAAAAATATATATATAAAAGTTTATCAAGTGACTGCGGGAATCAACCAGTGAGTCAATACACACGCTTTAAAACAATCATGCAGATATTATACAGGTAGTGCCAAGTGCCACTACCACCAAGGTGTTTTAATACAAAAAGTAGAGTTCTCCAAAGAAACGTAGCTACAATCTGTGCTTCACAGGAGAGTTGTGGAGTTCTAAAATCTCTAATACGATACAATCTTTCGTGAGAGCAACAGTGATCAGATGTACCTCATTTCAGGATTGCATAACTAAACTATGTGTGGGTTACTTACAAAAAAACTGCGTTACATACAAGCGCTCTTCATACAGGTCACAAAATGGGGCATGCTATACAAAGACTGGGTATAAGACATAAGCTATGCATCCTAAAGAGGTACTCAAAGGGCAGCTTTCCTTCCCAGAAGTGTCCCAGGACCAATAATTCACAGGTGTGAACAGGCATTCTCCTCCATATTGGTTAGGGCATTCTCCTCCATATTGGTTAGGGCATGTCCTCCATATTGGTTAAGGCATCCAAGACAAAAAGGCAGTCTTATAGTCTTTGAGAAAAAGAAACCAGTCCAAAGCTTCTAGTATTCAATCCTGCTCCAGTAGAACATGCTTCCAAGGAGTACCCAGAACTGAAAGAACAAAATTAACAAATATTAGGCACAAACTCGTGTAGGAAATTATGGACATAGTAGTGCTAAGAATTTGCCTTAGCAACTATTACGTTTTCCATATTTGTGCAGGATCTCGTAGTGTTTGGCTGAAACAGTGATCTTAACCCCCAATTTATCAAATTCCAGTAGTAGTTTAAATGTAATAAGTATGCTGAGGAAACCAGACTGGTAGGCTATATTAGGGGGTTTAAAAAAAAAAAAAAAAAAAACACACCAATACTTGGAAGGTAGAGTAGCAGATGTGGCCCCCACCGCAATTAAAAAGTAAGCAAATACAAGACATAAGATGGAGGCTCGCTCATCCCGCTATCAACAGGATAGTCCGTTCTACAACAGTTAGAGATTTACATGTTTTACTACAATCAAGCTTCACCTTGAGAAAATGAGGCTCGAGTACTTACTGTCCAGCACAGAATAGCAAACCCAAACCAGGCAACACCCCAGGCATGGCGCATCAATGGACCAGCGATTTGATCATAGCATCCCTGCAGAGGAGGAAGAAATCTAGTTTGAAAATGGCTGTAAGTGACCAAAAGAAACACCAGTCGACACAAATTGAGGTTCTAAATTAATGGTTCTAAAATGGGATATTGGCATGGGCAAATCCCTTATCCCCCCCCCCCCTAAGCACCCATCACCAACCTCAGGCTTTGACAGTAAAGGACTTAGCACTTCCCAGAAGAAAACCCTTCCAAGCTACTCCCAACTGCCCTTCATCCAAGGTAAAAATATGTAGAGGGCTCCAATAAAGCTCAGATCGTGACGGATTGGGTGCCCCCAATGCATGTTAAGAGGTGAACATTTTATAACCCACATCATAGTCACCACTTTTCAGAGCAACACAAACCCGAGGAGGGGCAGAAATGCATATGGCAAGTTTACAACTGCTGTTCGATGCTTCTTAGCCTACATACTACTGAATCATACATTCATTCTGGCAGTAGCCAGACCACAGAAGCCAGGGTAGTGCAAACACAGCATTGAAACAATCATTCAACAGCTTCTACAAAGCATGTGAACACTGCAAAGGTGACGCAGAAGTACACAAAGTTGTCAGGTGCTAGTACAACAGTTGTCTAGTTTACAAATAAATTGGAAACATGATCAAGTTACTCCACCATAACACTTCCATGGCACTTCAAACTCTACCCTGTACAACCATGCCAATATGGGGGTGGTGTGGTTGTGTAGCTAGTGCGCATGTAGTAAAACGTACCACACTGTTGTAAAGATTTGGAATCCCCAGCTTGCAGCCATTCAAATCAAGTGGCTGTTGTAAAGGATCCATCACGCAGCACTGTCGTGGCCAAGGGAAGTCCGCATCACTGTTCACCGTCCTAAAAGCAGAAGAGTACACCTGCCAGTCTGAAGGGCCGTTCACGCCACAGCACTGATTCTGTGGGAGACAAACATCGATGTAGAAACAAGTTGCACAGCAGCCTCCCTGAAACAGACCACCATAAATGGGCCACACTGCCCATGAGCAATCTACCAACACCCTCTTTGGCAGATACTGCAGAGAACCCTCATGAAACAGCATTTCCATTAATAGGTTTAGGGAACGTCAAAGGGTATCCAACATTACAACAGGACATGGCAGCATTTTGGAGTTTATTCTAAACTGGCTGCATGGTGTCTCAGACAAGCCACCAAAACCCCAGCAGCTCACCATCTCCCCAATCAAATGAAGAGGTTTGAAGCCCAGGACCTGCAGAGATCAGCTCGTCTGGTGTCCAACAACAGGATGAGAAGAAAGACCAGAGATGGTAAAGTACTCACAAATAGCATAAGACGATTCCAAGTCCTTGTAACACCATCAGATTTAATGGCCTGGTCATTGTTGATTGGGTTGGGATTCTGGTACAGCTCCAACATCTGCTTCAGGAAGAGGTTCTGAGTAAACTGCAAGAAGGAGGAACCACGTCAGGGGTCAGAAATGGACGACTGGTATTACTTCAAGACACCATCTGTATGCCAATGTCCCCACTGCCCCCATTATCTCTGAATCAACCTGTAATATGGAGGAACACAGGGCAGTCATGCCATTGGATCAATCATTCCCTGGCTTCTAGAACACTGAGAATTCAGGGGCACGGATGGAGTGTATTCAGACTGGTGTACGACCCCCAGGATAAACGAGCATTGGCAAAGCCAAAGGTCTCCCCTATTTGAGTGCTACTGGCTTTGACAATGTTCTTTAGCCATGCTTTAAAGCCAAGTCATCACTTTATGGTGGGTGGGGAATAAGCAAGACCACCAAGCAACACAGGAACGAGCAAGCAGAAAGGCAAGAAACCGTAGTTAGTCGGCTGTAAGACGCACACTGTAGAGTTCTTCTACCTCCCAAAAGCGTGAGCAGAGGAAGGACACTAGTACTGAGACGATGCTCCAGGGAAGGGCCAGACACAAGGGAAAGTGGTGGTGGCATGTGCTGACCAACATGAAAGCAAGCAAATGAGCGATGAAGCCAACCAATGAAAGCACTGGGTGTGCTCCAAGCCCCATGTAGGAAACGAAAGGCCTTGCAAGGGAGAGATCATGTGGACTGAGGTGCGAAAATAAACACCATGCACACACACACACGAAGTGCATATCTTCGAACAAAAGCTGGTGCCGTAGTCAACCAAACTGAAAGGGATTTGGACCCACTTCTGGATTACACACTGATGGAGCGAGGCAAATGAAAAAAATTTGGAACACCCTAAATTAACACTAATGAAATATTATTAATTGTTTGACGGACTAACCAACAATTTACACCCTTGGTAAACATTTACACAAATGGTAATCGCTAATCATGTGCAAATTTAACTTATTTACAACTGTAAAGTGAAGTAATATTAATAGTGATTTGCGTACTAATTAGAGCAAAATCGCATGATTTGTGCTATGTAGTAAAATTGTATTGTGGCAAAGAATGCGGATGGTAAGTAAACATAGAGTTAAATGTCGCTTCTGCTAGATAACACCTAACTGGGGTACTTAGAATGACGGGTGGGAAACAGAAAGGCTTATTTTCTTTATTTTAATTATGATTGTGTTTGTTTTCATGATAGTTCGTTCGGGCCTGCTAGGCCATGCTGTGAAAATGGCTGCCAAGGCAGATGAGGTCAATGCGCAGATGCAAAGATGGCCTCTAAGCGGAAGAAAGCCACAAAGCTAAATCACGTGGGTACAGTTCGAGCCCAGAGTGAGAAGTGTCACGGTCAGGATGACCTGACTTGGGGAGAATGCCAAGAAAGACTCAATACGCATCCGTGAGAATGGACGCTAAACCCAAAAGAACAATGGAATGTTTTGAAAAGTGAAACATTAAATGAACTGTCAATTGGACTGCTATTACCCAAAGGTCGTGTGAAAGTATAATCCTTAAACAATTTGAGAACCGGTTTGAACAAGGAGGGCAATGAGGTGATTCTTGCCACCCCTCCAATGGACCAATTAGCATGATTCTCGCCCCCAAAGATTGCAACTTTGTTTAGTAAGTTAGTAGTAGGGTATAAGAGGACCTGCTCTTGAGTAGGAGGAGCGCTACGCTATTCTTGCATTATTTTTGAGCACTGAACGTCGATGCTGAAGAAGCTGCTGCTATTTTCTATAGGCCATTTTCTTTATAGAAATATTCATTTTGGACTTTGAACTTGACTGGGAAAAGGAACGAGAGCGATGCGGAAAACTTGTATGGGAGGTCCATCGAGGAGGCTTCTAGTGGGACAGACAGTCAGTTTTGGGATTTCTATGCTGTGATCTACAATTTATCTGCTTTGGTGAACTTTTCATTCTCCATCTGAGAAGGGTAGGCATAAAAAATTTTCTAAAACCTTAATTCTTATACGCTATTGAAATGTATTAAAATAATTAATAAACTTGAATCTCACTCATGCATTTAAGAAAATAAACTTTATTCTAATTAAAATAACGAGTCTGTGGTTCTTTAAGCTCAATAATAAGTGTAATGATTATCAGGTTTTGAATGCGATTGAGCTGGTCTTAATCACCAACTTATTCTACTAGTTGGTCCATCGACCAAAGAGCGGAATACCTTGATGTTTTAGAACCGACAGGATTAAAACTGATTATGTACGATGATTAAGGTATTATCCTGTTAATGTTAAGGTATCCCGTTCCTCCAGCAATTTCGTTCTTCTCCAAAGTGTAAGTGGATGTGATCCAGGGAATATCTGAGAAGAGTGTAAGGTTATGCGGTGTTATGGGCCCCACCGTCATGGTATAATTGTTGTGAATGATCCGTACCTGGATGTCACGTCCAAAGGAGAAGAATTTATATTAGCTGCGCTGGATCAACACTAATGAGAAGCACCTGTGCACTACATAGGCAAAAGGAGTGCCTATACTCTGAGGCATGAAGTCAATAGGTGGTGTAGAGTTAAAATATGTAAACAAATCCAGGAGCTGGCTAGTATATACCACAAAAAGGCCACAAGATAATGACTACAAACACGTTTCCTTCTGAAGCGCCAAGGCAGTTAATGCAGGGCCAACACTTTGCCCAAAGGATTAGAAAGCTCAGGGTTGATGATAGACATGCACTCAGATGATCTGAGAAAACAGAACCAGTCTGAATCTGCCCATTCGATCTCACAGCTTTTTTTTGTTTTTTTAACGTACCACAACTGGCTGCACCCCAACATCCCGCACACCCACCACTCCCAAGATCATACTCACAAAGTCACGGTGTGTTGCAGCAGTAATGGAAGAGGCCACTTCGAAACAGTAGACGATAAACATGAGAATCAGATACTGAAAAGAAAGACAATCACTTAATACCTTCATTTTTCAGCCAGCCAACCATTACATCAGGCAATAGCACCTCTTTACCTACTCACAGAAAGTAGGTATGTCAATCAGAAAGAAGAAAAACATCATGTCCACTGCCACCACCCCTGCCCCAGAAGCAGTTTTAAACTTTCACACTGAACAGCAGGAGAACATTTTTGAAAAGAAATCTGGCTTACCACCAAGAGCATCCTACGGTTAGACTTCATAACTCCCATTATGCCCACTATGGACAAGACAAATAGGCAGATGCCAACAAAGAGGCCTATCCAGGCCGCGCCGAAGATGTCGTCATTATCTGTAGCTTCAAGAAGTGGATAAAGGCGGCTCTGGTCCGACACAAAGAATATGCATTCTGCCGTCAGCGCCATCCCAGCCATCTGCAAACCACAAGAAACCAACAGGCGTTAGTGCAATAGAAGACACATTGAAAGCCTCCAGCAAGACCATCCTAGCCACCTGCAAACCACAAGAAACCAACAGGCGTTAGTGCAATAGAAGACAGATTACACTGAAAGCCTCCAGCACTGAAGGTCAGGGCCATCTGCAGACAAGTGATCAAGAGGCTTTGGCACTCAATCTGCCCATCAACTGTGCATTACAATACAAGGGACAGAAGACCAAACAACTAAAGGTTCTTGGCACCAAGCACAGCACGTGTTCAAAAAAAGGCTTCTGAATCATTGGCAACCAAAGTTTGACGTACCGCAATGACCACATTTCCAAAGATGAGAATCCCTTGGAACACTTGCACACCGCCGTCTTTCGCCATCTTCGAGCACTGCTATCAACCTGCAAAAATAGAAGATGCACTAAGTTAAGACCATAAACAGTACAGCCAGCATGGGAGGCCCAATAACCAACGGTAAACGTTAGACATTGCAGTTTTAAGAAGCACCCCAAACTACCCACACACAGTGGGGTGGGTCGATTACAGCGCCCTCGTCAAATCCAATGAATTAACCCAGGGCCAGGCCAGTCACATCAAATAAAATGCCAAGTCCTCTGCTAAACCCTGGAGCCCTGCAAAGCCCATGGATTGCTAGACCTTTGTTTTCGTGCAGCTCACTTCCTCAGCCTAGACGCAAACTTGGAAGTACATCAGATAATAATGCACCTTTTACAGACATTAAAGGGTTGTCTGGTGAAGGTCACAACCGGTCTCAAAGGAGCCTTCTGCGATGCCTCTTGTGGACGATTACAGGACTAGGCATGTACAGCTGCTCTGCACCGTTTGTTTGCTTACCTCGTCCACTCACGGTGAGAGCCGAACAGACTTACCCATTTCCCAGAAGACTGATTTAGAGAAGTTTAAAGTAAGATGGGGGTGAGGAAGTACAATTTAATTACGACATTAAGAAGAAGCCAAAATACTATAGTTATTTCCCTTCCTCACACACTAATACACATTCAAGTGTGCAAAAGAAAGCCAATACCAAAGGTCTAGAAAAACTGTTGTAATCCCATCACATACCAAAAATTAATCCACATAAATATTTAAAGAAAGATAAGCTACAGCCTAAGATCAAATCAATGTCTTTAGGATTATGTACATCATTGAACATTAGTACAGTTCAATCATAGGTAAATGTACATCGTAGGTAGATTGTATGACAATTACTCGACATGTTTCGGTGGGTAGACAGTACATTTCCCACCTTCCTCAGGAAGGAAACAAATAATTCTCTTCCATAAGACTTACTTGGTAGTTAGACAGACATACACACACCTCTATGTAATCCAGTATCGGCCTCAAATGCTGCTTGCCAAAATACAGGCAAGTTTAGGACCACTGACCCAATCACATCTGACTCCACAATGCACTCAAAGGTCAAAATGTTGGTCTCAGCACTGCACCCCCTCTGGTGTGGCCTCTATATACAAATCAGGCTAACAGATTGATTTATGAGTAAATCCACAGGCGACTGTCACTAGAACCCCTTCACTACAGCTACAGACAGACACCTCTGGTACTCCTATGAGAGAAAAAGAACTACTCCCTCCTCCCAAACGTAAAGACACCAGTCAAACCACAACCTCCCAACTCCACGTTTGAGTGACTGGAGTACACTGCAGTTAACTTTTGTCTGATGACCCTCCAAGAAACTCAAATGAATCCACAGGAGACAAAACCGCCCCATCATGAACAAGGAGCGCACCTATGGCCATCGTTTAGTTGTGCGTTGGCCTGCCCTATTGGATCCAATCTATAGCGGACCTAGAAATGCTACATCGCTCTGCACCTGCTCACAAGCTTCACCAGTCCTTGAAGATCAAGTGATACAATCTTGGGCAGGTTCTGGTGAAGATCAAGTGATACAATCTTGGGCAGGTTCTGGTTGGGGTCATGTCCCACTTGGAAGAGCGACTGTCACCCGCGTAGCCTGGAACAGAGAAAGCTTAGCCACAGGAACACCTGTTTAGGTTTCTCGTTCTTGGCACAAGAAACTAATAGAATTGCAGATGAATTAAGCCTGCTCATAATAACTGGAGCGTTAATGAGCATCAAGGTGTAGCCAGGTCTACTCCTCCCTGTATTTAACTCCTCGTCTTGGAAGACTGCAGATTCTACAATAAACGTTGCCCCAAGACAGCCAGACAAGAATAAAAGGAGGTAGGAACAAGGTCAGAGACAGGCCACGCAATCCATTCTCCCAGATAATGCTGCAGAGAACCGACCAGGTAAGCTTGGAAGATGATTTTACCACATCTTCACTATAAAGAAGACACCGTTTGTGCTCAGGAGATGGTCAAGTGGGTTAGAAAAAGACGCCCATCATTACCCCATGCATGGAAACGAGCACAATACTCATGTTCCCGCTATCCTCTCCCAAAATTAATGCCAGTAAGTGTGAGTTGTTGGTGGTGCATTACTGGAGAATACGATTTACCAAACGCATCCATCATTAGGTCTTGATTACAATTCAAGGCTAATTTCGTTTCCGGTGCAAACGCCTGTTTTGGCCAAAACAGGTTTCTAATTCGGGCAATATTTACCAGTCCACTTACTTATTGCACATCTGCTATTTGCACAACTTGTATACCATGGCTGTTTGCGTACATGTTTATGGCAGATTACTGTGGTGGTAATAGTCACATTTTTCACGTGATGTAATAATATGATGATAATACTGCATTTATTTACATTTCACCCTTAGAGACCCAACTAGTTTAGAATGAGGGCACCTCCAGGTGAGGTGGGTACTCCTCCCCAGTCACTCCCTTTGTGATACCCCTATCTATGCCACCAAAGTGTTCACTCAACCCTTGCGCTCGTCTCCGAATTCACATCTTGACAATTCATGAGCTCGCCGCCTTTAATTCGGTCCAGATTTTAAGAATCAATGGCCGGTGACCACCCACGTTACCAGTTACCTGCCCATTCGCCGGCTACCAATGCACAGCGCTGGTCATTTATTTTAGTTGACCTTTATATTTCCTCTTGTACTAAACTGGTCAGTCATAGGGGGGGCGGTGGTCCAGGAATGCCAGATCTTTATACACAGGACATTTCTATGCAACCAATTTAAATTATCCGATTGCTGTGACAACCCAACATGGATCTGTCCCTCCCAAGTCACACAAACATGGTTGTAGGGAACGGGCTAGCAGTAATAGTTAAGGAGCTTGGGCTGATTACTTCAGGGCCTCTGCCCAAGGTGAGCTAGCCATTTAAAGACGTAGAGTTAAACCAAGCGCAGAATGAAACCACATTCCTGCTCAAGTGGTGTCTCCAAGGACTTCACTATAAAGAGGTATTGTCGACAATGTTCTTTAAAGAGTTCCACCTAAGAGGAGGGGGGGGGGGATATAACTAATTATGGAGGTGCTCAAGTGTTATTGGACAGACGACAATACCATGCTACACTCAACTAGTACTCACTGCTCTCGCGCAGAAAGCAGACCATGCATGCAGTATCATGCGGGCCACACAAAGGGAAAGTAAAGACACCACACCGTCCGTCCTTGAAGAAACCGCGCACGCAAGCGCCGGCACCCACATCTTCGCTCCCTTTTCCTAGTTTCAAATACGCCCCCCCCCACCCCCACCACCACTTCCTCCGCTGCACCTCCATCGGAAAATTCGCATTGTAAATACAGGAATAATCAACAAATTCCATCACAAGGGAAGGAAGAAATGCGACAGCTCGCCAATGGAATCTATTAACGTCACCAATGAATGCCGCAACGCCAGAGCTACATTCCTAGCAGTGAAGGAATGCCAACCCAGAGACCATGACAGCGCCCAGGGCGTGGACCTGAAGTGGGCGAGCATACCCCACGGCCCCTGCAGCCTTCAACTGGGTAGAAACGGAAGAAGTTCGCTCTACACTCTACCTACATGGCGAAAAGGAAGAGTGTTGGGGCGCGCCTCATAGTAATGTGCTCTTTTCAGTAGGCGAGGTCCCTTCATGGTTCTGGCAATCCACCCGGTATGTGGACAGACAGACCCTTTGCGGGACCGTCCACACAGAGCAGATACAGCAACAAATGTCATACAGACCACCCGCCCAGGGAGTGGGACACCAGTCCACCCAAGTACTGGTTACTGCAGCCACTCGGCACCCCTACAGCAGGTCCATCAGCAGTACCTAGCAGATGCCCCAGGCCACACTGTGCGCTCACCTGGATGGTGACTTTGGGTTTAGTGCAGTCAGATCAAATCAGAATCTACGCTGCAAACATACGTGCGCTAGGCTATAGCCTCTCTCTACAACACCTGCTGAGAAATAGGTCTGGGGCTTCCCTCTTATAACCGCGCAACCCCCCCCCCCCCACGCACACAAACAGGCAAAAGTGGACGTGACTACTTTAGTAGCCCGCTGGCCTCCCAGGCAGGGCAGAGCTGCTCACCCCGTTAAGACGGCGGCTGGGAGAGACGGGCGGCAGAGCGAGCCACCGCGACACGGCCACCCGCCCTGTGAGGTTCTTGTCAGAGGCCCCTCCCGGCCCTCTCGGGTGCTTGCAGGATACTTATGCCGGGCCCATCATGGCTTCCGCATAGGTCAAGGGGGGCTTGCCGCAGCCTATGGATGCCACAGGAAACAGGTGCAAGGAGGGGCGGGGGGTCCGGGCCGACATTTAACCAGGGCAGGTATTTTGTGTGTGCAGATTTATATGGCGCGTACTCGGCCCGAAGGTATTGGAGCGCTTTACATAAGCATCAGTTACGTTACACAAGGAGACATTATTTGGTAGGCCCGGGGGAGATTAAGCGATTTGCCCAGAATCACAGGATGCTGAGCCAACGCTCAAACCCGGCTCCAGGGTCGGCAGCTCTGACTTAAGGCTACATCCCTGACCCCGCCGTCGTAGGCCCAGAATGCAAACGTGGTGTAGATGCCATTAGAATCTGAATAGCGCCCCTCCCTGGTTCTCGGATGGGCCAAGCACAAGGCGACATAAAGGGGCCGTAGCTCCCATTGGTAGTAGCGGGTGGGGGGCCGGTTGAACGCTGAAAATGGTAGTGTAGTGCTACCCCCACCAGCAGTGGAGTGGGGGGGGAGGGAACAATATTTTTTTTGCTTGCGCGAGGGTCCGTGGCGCCCTACTGATTTCGCCTAGTCTCGCGCACCTGCCGCCACTCCGCGATATGATTGCCACACGTTCTTATTCGGAACATCACTGATAACTGTGAACCCCCACACCACTTGGAAAGCGGTGGCCAGACCTGGTCTTAGAATACAGGTTTTTATTTCTCTCCGTAAAACCCTTAACGCGCGCAACAAAATTGCAGAGCGTCCCAAGTAAAAATAGACGGCTTATGGCATTAAAATATAAATCATCGGTTTCTACTTTAACTTGGTTAAGGTACCACTGCACCACTATTGGTATCTACCGATCTCCATTGCCCGAGCTTCACCTGCAGACACGTGGGGGGGGGGGGGAGGGGGGTCACAGGCTGCGGATCAGTGATAAGGGGTCAACAGAACAGACAAGAGCCCTCCTGTAGGTCAGGTTTACACCATCCCGCGCCTTAATTCAGTAAAAAAAATTATTGCGAGGGGGGGGAAAGAAAAAAATACACACCAAGCTGTTTTAAGTTCGCACGTTCAAACCCGGGTGGGTGCACTCAGACTCATGAGGAATGCAACATCAGCGCCTAAAACGAATCCTTATTTTTGGGACGCGCAATTAGTCTGGAAACCTAGACATCGATATTAGAATCCCTCAATGAGCCTCGGGAGGGGTCAGTGGAGAATCCCTCCCTGTGTCCGTACACGCACGACAGCCAGTGCGCCACTGCCCACAGTACAGGCGTGTGGGCAAGCGTGAAAGGAAACTACAAGCCACGGCCACCCCGAGATGCGCAATTAGAAAACGTCAAAATAAAACGCAGCTAGTTCTCTAGTTTTTAGCGCACTGAAGGAGTAATCGCGCGTTTTCCCCGCAGCTAAAGACGCCCAACGGATGGAAATCACGACAACCCGCTAAACAGCCCTAAAACTCAAGCAGCTGCAAATCCCAGCGCGAGACGCCAGATGAGGGCTTCCAAGGGGAGGGGCACAACCCGGAGGGCCGCAGGCGCAGCCCGCCTTCAACATAGAACAAGGCCGCCAGTGCTTTGGACAACGTTAACTTTTTGCGCGCTACGTCCCGGATGTGTTTTTGTTTAAATTGAATTCTGCTGCGCCAAACAGATTTTCAAGATAGCACGCCTAGTCATCAAGTCACACAGGTGCTTGGGGGACCCAGAGGGCGGACTCGTGCCCGAAGGCGAATAGGACAAGTGTTACATCGGCCGAGTTTGCCAAGATAAAAATAGGGTCTAGGTCCCGAAAACGTGGGCATTGGTGGCCCTGCACGAGATGTCCCTCTCATGGAATACTGAATAGTTTGAGAACCCTCAACAAGGAGTGTTTTAAGGACAAAAAAAAATTGCAACAAAAACAGACTAATTAGTTAATCAAAGGCCCACGCCAAAATGTAGAAGCTACCCCTCAGCTAGCCGCAAGTACACAACTGTACCATCGCAGCTAGATGCGGCCCCACACCGCTAGTCAACAGCTCTCACTCACCTAACTTCTCCAAACTCCACTCCACCAGCAGCTCGCCCTGGACTGAGATACACACACCTGCTCAGCAGGCTCTTTGGAAACTCTTTAAAGCTCCCCCGGCCACTGCCGATGGCGCGCTGGGATTGGTGGGAGAGTGTCACGTGACCCAATACCTGGCTGAACCAGTTCCCCCTGTGTTTTCGGGGTGGGGTCACGGCGACTGGCCCTTAATGTGCCTTCGTTATGCAGGAATGTGTCTCTCACATGGCAGCGTTCCTCTGTGCGCACAGGGTTGGAGGCAGACACCAAAGTCAGGTGAGTCACTGAGCCTGTGAGCTGACATGCGAGGGGCCTGTCGAACCACTGTCCAAGTGATGCACATATCCAGTGTCAGATCAATTCCAGGCTGTGCTATAGGTATGAGTAGCTCCTGGTTTTCATATGCATTCTGGTACTTGTAGTTTTTATATTCCCCATTATACGAGCAGGACCTCTGGGCACACACCAGCCTCGATGACATTTCAGGATCCTTTCACCGAATTCTGGGCAATGTAGCTGACTACAAGTACCAGAATGCAATGGGAATGGCAGGCTACAATGAACTATTCATGCTTCCATAGGGCAACCTGTGCTCTTATGAAGCTTGGATGTTTAACAGGAGGCAGTATAAAAAAAAAAACCTGCCTGGGCGAGGGTAGATAAAGGTACATCACTCCACCCCTCCAACACCAGTTGTGGGCAGATTGTTATAACGCTTTGCTCCGTCTTCTAGAAATGCCCAACACTTTCATAATTTCCTGAAAGTTGTTGTTAGTTTAGAAAGTGTTACATGGATGGCTGTGTCTTTAATATTATTTTTTTGCGGCCCCAAGTACAAACACAACTTAACAGATCCCTCAGGTGACAAGGGGTGTGTCATGTAACTATCAAACTTGCTGCCACAGGCTTTTTACCCAATTATACTACGCATGATGGAAAAATAATGAAATTAGGTATTTATTCGACATTGCGAGTATAGGCAGAGCACATTATAGCCATGTCAGATGGGCGGAGTTCAGTCACTCCCAGCAGTTGCTTTGAATTCTGTGACCACAGAGAGCTCAAGTTTCCCAGGTGCCCATGCCATTGTTTGGCTTTGCATTCTGGTACTTGTAGTCTCCTTAAATCCCCGTTTAGGGGAAGCTGGAAAGTGTCAGAACGCAAGAAAACAAACCTGGGTGAAAAGATATTGAAGTATGGACGGTAGAAACTCCAGAGCTCTGGTACTCGCTGTCCTGCATTTATTATGCAATGTAGTCGTTATTATAATAAACCAAACTACAAGTCCCAGAATCCACAGTGGTACTTGTTATGGAACGCCTGGCTGAAGGGGACCGTCATGCTATAGAACCAGTTGACAACTGATATGACTTGTCTCACCGGCCGGTGAATGACAATAATATTTTTTTCCAATGTAAAAATGCTGATAACGTAATTGGCCATGAAAAATGAAGAATATATAATTCTTCCTGACTTCTGGAATGCAGTAGTTTAAAAGTAAACATCCTGCGTTGGCACGTAGGCTTTCTCTCAAAAGGCCCCATTTTACATGCTCATTTGTGGGCCCAACAGGTCGGAAACTGGTTTTATCCGCACCGGATTGGAATGGCGGTCAGGTGGGGGTGTGGCCGGCGTCAAGCGTCGCCGTGGGGTCCATATTGAGTGTAATGAATCGCGCGCAGTGCAGGTGTCGGGATCTAAACTTCTCCACGCTGTACATTGGGTCTGGGGTGTTATTCTGAGCAGGCCTACAAAAACAAAGCAGCGTAACCACACCTGACATATTGCATTCTGGGAATTGTAGCCTTCTCGGTTTTAGTATCCTGAGACAATAACGCCTGAAAACAGCGGTTTTTGCATCGGAAAATCTCAGGACTTTATACACTGTGCGTCGTGACACGAAATGACGTGTCAATCCCAAATCTACCCTTTCCTTTGACCCAAAGGCTCCTTATTTTCAACAAATTCCACTAGGGTTAAGCTGACTGGAAACATAGAGGTATTCATAGGTTTTTTGCCCTGAGCTGTCCCTCAGCCCAACACTTTCTGCCATTCAAAATTACTGCTTTTCAACCATTCCTAAAATACTTGGTGGATGTATAACTTTCCCCAAAATATTCCAGGACTGCAGTTGGAATACCAAATAAGCCTCCTGGAATATTTGGGGTGAAGTTGTTCTTTCCCTAAATATTCTGGGATGGGAGTCAGAATACGAATTTTGACCATCCAGTGTTTGCCACGCCCGCTGCTGCCCTGAGGGCGCAGTTCATTTTCCCAAGTCAATATATACATCACTCATCCAGCCCAGTGTTTTTTTCCTTTGCATTTTAGGATTGTAAGCCTGATTTTATAATGGTATAAACAGGACTGCACAGCCATGAATGAAGACAAAAAAAATAACCTAGATTAACCAGCCCTGCTAAGTTTAACAGTTCCATGTGTGGCAAGCTGTTCCATTCTAGGGGCCACATGCAGCAAGCTTTTTTCTGGTCGCAAACGGGCGGATTCGCAGAATCAGCCCGTTTGTGACCGAAAAAAGGCTTTTTCCGATGCATCAAAGGCTTTGAATTCGCAAATTAGGTATTCACAATGTATTGCGATTACCTAAATTGTGAATGCATTTAGGGAATCGCAAATTGCGATTCCCTAAAGGCGATGCTTCAAGCCTTTCCTAAATGCAAACTGTGCATTTAGGAAATGCTAATTGCCATCAACTTCAAGTTCACGGTAATTTGCAAATTCTTTGAAAAATGCACAAAAGTGCATTTTTCAAAGTGACATGTGGCGCACACACATGCTCTTAGGGCATGTGTGCGCCACATGTGCACACTTACTTTTTGGAGGGGTGCATCAGGGGGGCCTTAGGCCCCCTGGCACCCTTGGAATTGCATTCGTAATTTACGATTACCAATTTGGTAATCGCAATTTGCGAATGCAATTCCCATTCATTCCTGAGGGCCTATAGGCCCATAGGAATTAATGGAGTGACATTACCTAATGGTGATTCGCAATTTGCGAATCGCTATTAGGTAATGTTTAGGAATCGCAATTTATTTTGCGATTCCTACATACATAAGGAATTGCGATTCCTAAATAGCGATTCCTTATGTTGATGCATGTGGCCCTAGGTTTTTAATTTGAAATTTGGGACTTGTAGTCTTCTTTATTCCATGCTAAAACCATGAATGCAAGTTCCAAAATTCCAATAAAAACCTGGACTTGAGCAGCTCCTGACACACGGACATGGGAAACCTGCCGGCAATGACGAGCAGAACAGTCAAGGAAACTTGAGACCTACGGAATATAGAACATTTGATTTCAATGGTGGGCATGATTGTCCGATAATGGTGACTGAATTGCATATTTGCCCTGTGCTTTTCATTAAGCAAATCACTATGAATTCTAGTTCATGTCTATTGGTTTTTTTGAGCAGGACCCCAACTTTAACCATCGTAAGGCAGGAGGCTGTTTAATTAAAGAACAAAACCAGAACTGGAATCAGTGTTCGTGAGACGTGCGTTAACCCTAATCTTCAGGCTCACCAGGCTTGCTCATTTCACCTTTCTACTAGACTCGACTATTGGGCCCGTATTTCTGTCTCCTGCATTGTTTAGGTTTCGCTCCATTAAGCATCAGCTGTCAGACTTGCCTCATGTTATCAAGAAAGAGTGGGCTTTGGCTCAACCCACTTCAATCACTGGCTTTCATGGTTTGCCATCAGGGGCGGCTCCTATGCTAAGGCGGAGGAGCGTCGCCCCACTGCTCTCAGAGCAGGAAAAATAAAATGATAATAACATAGTTATCATTTTATTTTTTGTAGGTTCGGGGTTGGGTTAGGGCGGGGCTGGCGGCACAGCCTGAACGAGTTAAGAAAGGATAAGGGACAGAAGCCCTTCTTCTGTCAGGAAGACTGTCACAAATTCCAGTCCTTTTTTACTAAGAAAATAGAGGACCTCCTGACGGAAATTCATCGCATCCCGACCTTTCCCTGCTTCGCAGGACTCACCTGCCCGTCCCCTTCATTCTCGGACCCACTAATCTCTTTGCCACTACTCACGAAGGAGTCTCTGACACTTTTAATTGGCCGGGTGAAATCAGGCTCACCGGCAGACCCTTGCCCGCCAAAGATCCTTAAGATGGCCCTCCCCGGAATTGATAGCGAGGTGCTCTCGCTTCTCAATGGGTCCCTGGAAGCAGGGCTTGTCCCTGCTAGCTTTAAGGAGGCCCGGGTCATTCCGCTCCTAAAAAAACCTGGGGCAGACACCAAGAATCTAAAAAAATTTAGGCCAATCTCGCAGCTACCTTTCCTTGCTAAAGTACTAGAACAGCATGTACTACATTCCTTTTCATGCCATCTTGAAAACAATCACCTCCTTGAATTTAATCAGGCAGGGTTCAGGGCTCACCACAGCACGGAATTGGTTATGCTATCCGTGCTGGATGAATTAAGACTAAGGGCAGACAAGAAAAAGCCACTGTGCCCTGGTTTTACTGGACTTATCCGCGGCATTTGACACAGTCAATCATGACCAATTATTGTCGCGGATCTCGGATCTGGGAATCCAGGGTACGGCCCTGGCCTGGCTTTCATCCTTTCTTAAGGATCGCTCACAGAGAGTTCAGCTAGCTGATCTGGTATCAGACCCAGGCACACTCTCCTGTGGGGTACCTCAGGAGCTCGGCATTGTCACCCCTCCTTTTTAACGCCTACCTCCAGCCCTTGATATCACGCACTAAACCAGATGGAGTGCCGGATCTTTAACTATGCCGATGACACCCAAATCATCATCCAGATCGACAGCTCGCCGACGGCCCATCTAAGGATGCAAAATATTTTAAAATTCACTGTTAATTGGATGACGGCCAATTCCCTTAAAATTAATCCAGACAAGACTGAGGTACTGGCCGTCACCACAGCATCCAATCCATGGAACGATCTCTTTTGGCCACAAGAACTTGGCCCTTTTCCGGAACCGGCAGTGGCCGTGAAAAGCTTGGGCATCAAAATTGATGCCAAGCTATCCATGATACAACAGGTGTCGGCAGTAGTGGGAACCTGTGTCGGCCTGCTGAGACAGTTGCAGAAACTGGCCTCTCTTCTCACCTTCTCCACACTCAGACGGGCGGTCTCAGCAATGATACTGTCGCGTCTGGACTATGGTAACTCCCTGTATATCGGCCTCCCGCAAAAACTGTTGGCCAGACTACAGGTTGTTATGAATGCTGCGGCTAGATTAATTTTCAGAATGCCGAGACGAGCACACCCCACCTCTCTGCTACATGAGCTACATTGGCTCCCGGTCAGGCAGAGAATTAAGTTTAAAGGTCTCTGCATTGCTCATAAAACCATGTATGGTCAAGCCCCAAGTTATATCAAAGACCGTCTAGCTAACTACGTCCCTAGTAGGGTGCTCCGGTCAGCAGAGGCCTGCCTATTGGTCTGCCCCCGTTTCAGCCTGTCTTCCGTAGGAGGAAGAGCCTTCTCAACATCAATCCCTCAGCTTTGGAATAATCTCCCGGTAAATCTACGCAAGGAAGTGAACCTCCTCCCCTTTAGAAAGAAGCTGAAGACAGTACTTTTCTTAGAAGCCTGGGGCATCATTTAACATCTGCTACTCCTCTACTAACATGGATAGGTGCCCCCTCTGGTAGCGCTTAGAGACCTGCTGGCGATAATGCGCTTGATAAATATAAATTACATTACATTACATTACAGGGAGAGGAGTGGTTTGCACACTCCAAGTGTGCAGAGCTGTTTGGCCGGCCGACTTGTGCCAGCCAAACAGTTATGCGTGTAGCGGTCCAGTGGCTGCATTAGGAGATGCCCCCTTAAGTCTCTGGCCCGGAAGGGCCTGCACACATTGTAACACTCTCTGGCCAGACGTGGCCAGAGAGCTTAAATAAACGGGCGGAGGTCGCACGGGACTTCCGGCCCACACGAGCAGCCGAGTGTGAGGTGTGTGTGATTTGCGCGTCGCTGAGCGAGGCCCTGTGGCGGAGCCACATTACACTGGCGATGAGGGCGGGCATCGGCCCACGACAGTTGTGCCCCTCAATACTGTCTCCTCACCGTGGCAACGGGGCGTCCCTGCCCGCTGGTCTGCCATCAGCTTGCCTGCCGCCGCAGACGTCACGAGCGGCGGAACTGTGCCTCGAATGCCCGGCGGTGCTCCGCATTCCTGCAGGTACCGTAGACCGCGAGCCGCTTGGCGCTGGGGAAGAAGCGTCGTCACAAGCAGCTGCCCGCCTGCTGATCTCCCAGACGCGCGCATGCGCGTTGCTGCCGGCCGCTGTCCGGCCGTCAGGTTCGGCGACGGCCCCGCCTGCTGCGATCGCCGCCTCCCGGAGAAGCCCTGCAGGCGCGTCAGCTGTGCGCATTGAAGCGGCACGGCCCCGCTACACGCCCCGACGTCAGGAGCAGCACAGTGAGGAGGCCAGAGAGTGCACGGACAGAGGCGAGAGAGAGAGAAAAAAATAAATAAATAAAACACAGAAAGAAGACATTCAGGGCCTCAGCACATCGAGCCCTGGAAGGTTTGACTGGAAAGCAGCATACACCATCACCACAAGCCACATGATCAGCAACAGGTTGGTGACACCAGGACACTCGCCGTCCAGCATTCAGGCATGTCAACCCCAGCAGCAGCAGCTGCTGCAGAGCCGCACCCCCAAATGTGCCACAAGCAATGCAACCAGTGTCTCAGCACTCCCAAATCAGCGCAATGCCTCCCTTCAGCGAACTTATTGACCCGGCTACTGCGTCCCCCAGATGGACAGTTTGGGTTGGCAGGTTAAACAACTACTTCACTGCCACCAGAGAAACAGACGGCGCAGTCAAACGGTCACTATTGCTGCATTTCGGAGGGAAGAAATCTACAAGCTGTTCTCACACCTGCCAAACACCGGAGGGCCCACCGACTACGACGCTGCGGTCAGAGCGTTGAACGCCCATTTTGATCCTCAGCTTAACCCCGACTATGAGCGTTTCAAGTTCCGCCAAGCGCGTCAGAGGGAAGGGGAAACGATGGACGCGTTCCACGCACGCCTACAAGAACTAACCAGTACTTGTACTGATGATGACCAGAACAAGGAGGTGAGAGCCCAACTTATCCAAGGGTGCCGCAACAAACCTCTCCGGACCCTCATTCTGAGACAGCCAGGGATCACGCTGGAGAACATTCTTATCCTGGCACGGTCCCATGACCTGTCAGAGGTCAGAGCAACCGCAATGGACGTCGCCCTCACTCAACCAGGAGAGAAGACAGTAATGATCAAAACCGAAAGAGCGGATGCCGTGCGCACGCAGAACAGGGGCGCCCGACCGAAGTGGCCGACCAGGGGCGCGCGGAAGTCGCAGTGCGGGTACTGCGGTAAGGAGGAACACCCTCAAGAAGAATGTCCAGCGCAAGGCAGGAACTGCACGGAGTGTGGCACCCCAAACCATTTTGCGAGTGTGTGCAGAGGAGGTTATCGGACCAGAGGAACTCGCGGAAGAAGGCCACCATCCAAGGCTGTAAGGCACCTGACACTAGAGGAGGCAGACTATTCCAAGTCGCCCAAAGCACCAATGCAGCGCAGACAGTACCTAGAAGACTCATCCACCGAAGATGAGGACGAGTGCTACCTAATCTCATTCGCTAGTGATCTCAAACGAAGACGGCGCCCACAGCCAACGTGTGCCATTGAGATTGCTGGATCGCCAGTCACAGCGCTAATCGACACGGGAGCATCCGTGAATGTAATGGGGTGTCAGCAATACAAACGGCTGAATCCAAAACCCATACTGACCCCGTCGCACGTGAAAATCCTGACGTATGGCAGCCAGACGCCATTACCGCTCAAAGGCAAGATGACGGTACAGGTCAAATCAGAAGAGCACGAAATCACCACAGTGTTCCATGTGATCGATCGGGAAGCGGACATACTCGTGGGCAGTCACACGGCGGAAGACCTCGGCCTGGTCACTTTTGCCAACGCTGTCAAGACGCTGCAAACCGCAGACATACTTGAAATGTTTCCCCAGCTGTTCAAAGGTCTCGGGAGCATGAAGAGACCACCTGTGAAACTCCATATCGATAAAGCAGTGAAACCAATTGCGTTGCGACACCGACGCATACCTTTCCACCTCCGGCCGCTTGTGGAGCAAGAGTTGCAGAACCTAGAACAACAAGGAGTCATAGAGAAAGTCACGGGACCAACTCCGTGGGTGTCGCCAATGGTAATAGCTGAGAAGCCGAAGCAGCCAGGAAAAGTCAGGCTCTGCATCGATATGCGCATGCCCAACCAAGCGATAAAGCGCGAGAGACACATCACGCCAACCGTAGATGATATCCTAACTGATCTCAATGGATCCCGCTGGTTCTCCAAGCTGGACCTCAACGCCGGATACCACCAGCTGAGGCTAGCGGAGGAGAGCCGATACATCACAACATTTTCAACCCACCTGGGGTTACGCCGCTACAAGAGGTTGAACTTTGGTATCTCCTCGGCAGCCGAGATTTTTCAAAATGCAGTCAGAGAAGTGTCGTCGGGGCTCCCGGGAGTGTTGAACGTCAGCGACGACATATTGATACACTCGGCAACCATTGAAGATCACCACTGTCATCTCCGTGCCACTCTCCGACGCCTCGCCGATCACGGAGTAACGCTTCACGGTGAAAAGTGCCAATTCTTTCAGAAATCCATCGAGTTCTTTGGCTACGTGTTCAGCCAAGAAGGGGTGAAGGTAGACCCCAGGAAATCGCAGGCTATTCAGCAGGCCCCCGCTCCCACGACAGCATCCGAAGTCCGGAGCTTCCTAGGCATGGCCACATACTGTGGACGATTCATACCCAACCTGGCTACCATATCTGACCCTCTACGAGCCCTGACAAAGAAAGATGCCGTCTGGAAGTGGGGAAAGGACGAAGAGGAAGCGTTCCAAAAGGTGAAAATCCACGCTGTTAGGAAAAACCACCATGGCCTATTTTGATGCCAACCGAACTGGTCGTGGATGCTAGCCCCGTGGGGCTAGGAGCACTCCTCGCCCAAGAAACCGAACCAGGGAAGTGGGCCCCGCTGGCATTCGCGAGTAAAGCCCTCACTCCGACGGAGGCCCGCTACTCTCAAATCGAACGAGAAGCACTGGCGATTAAGTGGGCCTGCAGCCACTTCCACCTGTATGTCAGCGGCCATCCTTTCAGGGTCGTGACGGACCACCAGCCGCTGCTTCCATTGTTCAAAGGCACGGCGCCACACCCACCGCCACGGATCGAGCGGTGGGCGATACAATTACAGCACTACCAGATGGAGCTTGTGTATAGACCAGGAGCCAAGAATCCTGCTGATTTCCTGTCGCGACATCCCCCAGCTGTGACGGATGTGAACTCAGAACATGAACAACAGACGGAGGAATACATCAGCATGGTGTCCCAATGGGCTTGCCCACGAGCTCTATCTTTGGAGGAAATCAAGGCAGAAACCTGCACTGACGTGGTACTCCAGAAAGTGACGGAAGCCCTGCAGAAGGGGTCGTGGGATGACTTCCTTCACAGCGTCAATGGATGGAACGAACTGGACCGGATCCGGCTAGGAAAAGTCTGGCGAGTCCGAGACGAACTGTGTGCTGATGCGAGCGGAGTAGTACTAAGAGGGTCTCGGATCGTCGTTCCCGTGAGTCTCCAGGAACGTGCCACCATCCTGGCACACGAGGGTCATCAGGGGACCATGAGGATGAGAGAAAAGGTGTGGTTCCCTGGCCTCGAAGCAGCCGTGGAAGCCGTAGTCAGAAACTGCCGAGCCTGCCAGTTAACCAGCGCGTCGGAAAACCTAGCACCAGTCATCACAGAAGATCCAGCCCCGTCTCCGTGGTCATGGGTAAGCTTAGATTTTGGGAGTTTCCCGGACGGCGAGTGACCGCTGTTCTGGTTGACAGCTACACCAAATACCCAATAGTTGACATCTTACCATCCACCTCGTTCAACCACCTACAACCGGTGCTGGAAAAGACGTTCGCTCTTTTCGGACTACACGCAAGTTATTAAAACAGACAACGGGCCCCCGTTCCAAGGGGAGAGTTCAAGGAACTTTTAACTCGATTGGGAGTAAAACACCATCGCATCACTCCACAATGGCCGCAGGCCAATGGCGAAAGCTGAGCAGCTTCATGCGAACTCTGAACAAGGTTCTGCGGATAGCAATGGCGGAGCAGTCTGACCCGGAGATAGCACTCCAACGATTCCTGCGGGAGTACCGAAGTACCCCACACTGCACAACCCAGCGGTCGCCCTGGTCGTTGATGCTCGCTGGGCCCCGGCGAGATACTATCCCGGTAGCTGACAGCTGGACACCGGAGCCGTATGACCCAATCCAGACCCAAGCTCGGCGGACGATGTCCAATGAAAAGGCTAGCAGCCGGAGGAGAGCGAAGACCCGCGTCATAGCGCCAGGGTGCACCGTTCTAGTACGGAACCGCCGCAGTGGAGGAACATTCCGCACAGCATATGAGCCTGGGTTGTGGACCATGCTGAAGCTAAGTGGGACTGCCCTCACCGCCAGGAAAGGGAGTCGAAACCATTACCCGGAACATATCCTGGTTCAAAGAGTCCAAGCACCGGACGTGGAAGTGCAGCAGCCAGAACCACAGGAGGCTAGTGAGTCTGTGAGCGGCAACCCAGCCTTGTGCCTGGAAGAAGACCAACCGGGAATCCCTGCGGTCCCGACTCAAGGTGTGGTGGATGATCCGAACTCTGTCTTAGAAACCAGGGGAAACACCAGCCCGATAGGACGCCAAGGAGCTCATCAGCACCGATACAACTTGAGGCCGAATCCCAGGCCAAACCAAGGACTTGCAGACTTCGTATGTTGAACTGTCTTATGATTTTGTTTGAACACTGACTTGGGATGGGATGTAGCGGTCTAGTGGCTGCATTAGGAGATGCCCCCTTAAGTCTCTGGCCCGGAAGGGCCTGCACACATTGTAACACTCTCTGGCCAGGCGTGGCCAGAAAGCTTAAATAAACGGGCGGAGGTCGCACGGGACTTCCGGCCCACACGAGCAGCCGAGTGTGAGGTGTGTGTGATTTGCGCATCGCTGAGCGAGGCCCTGTGGTGGAGCCACATTACAATGCGCACGTTGCATGTTACCCACCAGGCTGTAATGCACAGCCTGTTGAGGAACATGCCCAGCTTCCCATTCCCCGTCTGAGAGCCGAACCACGGCGCTCAGACCAATCACAACGCTGCATTACACCGTTGTTATGTGACTTAGGGGAACCAATCACAACGCTGCATTGCAGCGTTCTGATTGGCTTAGGGGAGGGAGCCTGCTTGCTTCCTAGTTCCGGCCCTTGAGAGACGACAAGGGACGACGGAGGAAACCAATAAGCGGTAAGTGTTTTTTTTGTTTTTTGTTTAACTTCTTGCATGCGTCGGACGTCCACGGTGGGCGTGTGCGGAGGACGGCCGGGGGCCGTCCGAACCCCACCCACTCATTAATTCACCCGCACAGCGGGGGAATTCGCGCAGCGCGCATGGGGTTAACACATTGTAATAATTTTGTTTCAGTTGCAATAGCTCTATGTCAGTATACACATGTGGACTGAGGTGCAGCGTAAATTATATTATTGCACATTTTAGTTTAAACACACACATTGTTTTACACATACGTATTGACACATGCATGCGCCTAAAAATGACGTGGCCCTGTCATCACTTTTTTTTACTTTTGTCCATGCTGCACAACATCCGGCCAATGCTGTACATCATTGCCAAAAGGAACTGGCAAAGAAAATATATCCCAAAGTGCGACCTATTGACTTTACCAATGCTTATTTGTTTAGGGAGCAAGTCCTGTTTGTCTTTTTGGCAGTCTAATGATATTCAGTAATCACTATTGCAAGTTAATTTGCTTCACTTTGCTGTGTTAATTACATATTGTTTGATTTCCAGCTTTTTTGTTCACAACATAAAGAAAGATCTGCATACACTCAAGCTTTTTCAGTCTGCACTGAAAATACGGGCCATTGTCAAAAGTATGGCTTTTAAGACACAACGAAACTTCATCTTCCGACTTCTTCTCGTAACACTCTTCTTTGAGGGTACAGCAACTTTACATACAGTCTAACATAAGGCCAGACCTATTTCCCCATTGCATGTTTAAGAAAAATAAAGCCTATTGGCTTTGCCCCTGCTTGTTGAAACTGTTTGTTTTGTTTCCACCGCTTTTGCTTCGCTGTCAGCTGATGGCGGCTTTCAGTCAGTCCGGTTTCACAGCGCAAAACAAACCTAAACTTGAAATTGCACACTTTGGAGCATGAAACAAAAGTTTCAGCGTGTTCGAGCTGCTCTAAAACAACAGACGTGGCCGGTGGAGCCGTGCAGGGCCCCTCACCTGCTGTGGATGTGCAGGGCCCCTCACCTGCTGTGCATGTGCAGGGCCCCTCACCTGCTGTGCATGTGCAGGGCCCCTCACCTGCATGTGCAGGGCCCCTCACCTGCTGTGGATGTGCAGGGGTCTGCCTAGTAAGTCCAGGGCCTGATGAGCCACACTCTAACCAAGAGAGCCTTCTACAGAGGGTCAGTTGGAATAAAATACTGATTGAGAGGTAAATTTATAAAATGGACCAGAATAAAAAAAAGTAAACTAACTCATCAACCAAGCAAAACAACAAAACTGGCAGTAAATATACCAGAAAATAGTCCTAAACATAGAGGTACTTGTACTGATTTCACTTCTTGTAGCTCCATGGGGTTGGCCTTCACCACAGCTACTGAGGACATACATATATTTAGTGACATAAAAGGATCAGAAAGGAACAGAGAGGTACACAGCAATTATCTTCCTGTACATATACTGTCAGTCCAGGTGTAGAAGTCTCTTATATATAGGGCGGTATCTGTTGCTGCTGGCGCGTGCTGACAAACACCCAGGGGCTGCATTCCCCTTCCCAGACTGTGCAAACATCCCTCCAGCAGCAGATCTAATATGATAACAGAATAGTAATAATGGAAACGTGTCTGCAGACTTCACAGGGTCACCCACATAGTCTTGAATTGACCTGAGACAGTGGCACTAAGCTTGTGTTACATTGTAATACATGCCCCTACACCACATCTCCACCTTCCTCACAGATTACTGCAGGCTGAACCTTGACTTGGGGCCAGGGATCATTGGTTTTTTAAATTTTTGTTTGCAATTGTATGTAGCACAAACTCGACCGAAGGTATTGGAGCACTTTAAAGGAGCGTCAGTTACATTACACAAGGACACATTCATTTATGATTGGCACAGGGAGGTTAAGTGATTTGCCCAGAATCACAGGATGTTGAGCCAACGCAGAGACTCGAACCTGGTTCCCCAGCTCCAAAGTCGGCAGCTCTGGCCCTTTCACCACATCCTCTCCCTTGTTCCTGTCTGAACGTTATCTTGAGTGTCCCTCCTCCATTTGATGAGAGTTTCCTCCTATCACCTTGCCTTCACCTGAGTCCAACGGGGTAGAAAGAGTTTATCTGTTTACAGGCCCTATCACAGAAATGTCCTCATGGCCAACATATTTTGCTAACCTCTACCTAGATGGGCATCACCATGGATACAGTCACTTCATGGATGGTCATTGGACCAGCCAAACAGCATCCATGCACACGGGTACAAGGGTGAGGTTGTCTAGAGAGGTAATATGTAGGGTGAAGTGGACCATGATGCCTGAAAAGAGTGAACCTGTTCTCTAGATGCTCGCAAATCTATTCTCTTCACGTAGAGGTGGATGTGGGTCAGATCCTCGACAGAGCAACAGTGGTGACTTCGGATCCATAACTACCGCAAGCGATAATTGTGAAAATGGTGATGACTCGAGAATATGTCGATTGCGTCGTTTTCTGTTTGTGAGAAGAGCTAATCTGTGGATAGCTGGGCATGGCTGGCGTAAGCTGGAAGTAGTAAATGCCCTTCATTGCCTGCCTGCAGCAGGATTGTCCCAGTGGTGGGATAGCACCTCTCCACTCTCCTTGTGAGCACAAAAGTACACCACAGTGGTCTTTGAAGCAGGAACAATTTTCAAAGTGGGGGCGCTGCCATCAATGTTACACCATTGAAGTCATATGGATTGTGAAAGATCCAAGCGTCGCACAAAGAACAAGTGTGACAAGGCAAATGAGCCACGCCTATTCAGGAGAGTGGTAAGGGTGTGGTCAGCAGCTGATGGTGCATTTTGGAGCACAATGTCACCAACATATTCCACTAAAGCATGGTGTGGGAGTGCACTATCGTTTACAGATTGCACATTTTCTGTTGAAATGGTCACTAAATTTGCACAGACATGAAGTTTTACTGACCGCTGTATAGGGCTCAAACAATAATGCGTGAACATTTTGTTTCCTTGAATATTTATCACTTGAGCATTTGATTCCATTAAAATGTTTGTTACCAATAAATTTCAGAATTACAAAAAAAAGTGCTGCATTTGTGATGTTCTGACTGCTGATATATTTTGAAATATTTGTGCAGTTCATTTACAGGTATTTAAACTTTGTGTGTCAAAAAGGTGATATCCTAGAGCCTTTCCTTCACAAGCCCCATACCACTTGCAAGATTGTCCGATAGTTCACTTTACAAAATCTTCTCAATTTGCAGTCAAAGAAAGAAAACTGAACAATCGTTATGTTCACAGACTAAGCAGAATTGTGTGATTCTGAGGCCATTGTGTTTTCAGCATAATTGTGGATTTTACACATACTCCATCACCTATAATCTGCAGAATTTAACACAAAAAATTGTTTCTAGTTCAAACGGGTCAAAAGTTACTAAAAACACATCAGCATGAGTTCTCGCGCAGTGGAAGGCGTTATGCAGAGGTTGCCTGGTGATCCTAGATCTTTAGTTGCTTATTGCTATATTTGGTTGTTAAACTAGTACTGATGAGATGGAAACTTTGCCCAGTGTTACAATGTGTAAAATTTACATAAATAATGATGCAATACTATCACAAAAGATGCCACATAGTTTGCTTTTTCTTGCTGCATAATTTAGTAAACTCTGCTGCCTATTTCATCCTTGCGTGCCACTTAATTTCAGTGGCCCTGTCTCTGCCTTTGTTCTGCCCACAAGGTATGTTCGTAAATCATCAGGCTGGTGGCCTCGGGCATGCTGGCCATCTCTGCCAGTCCACATGCCTATGCCAGTGCTTTACACCCATTGGATGCACTGATCAGTCACACAGCACCAACAAGGTGTTTCTTCCACCATAGACACAGAAGGAAGTTGAGCAGGGTTTAATCTGCTGCATTGGTGTATGGTTTAAGTGGGAGTGTATACTGTCCCCAGTCACCAACAGGTGGCACAGCACACAGTTCAAGGCTCACATGCCCTCAACCAGCTGCTTTACTTGTATGAGGTGCTCAACATGGCATTTATTGCACTAAAGCCAGTGTTTCACGTCAAGGGGCGCCTGTCAAAGCAGTGGCAGTGATGGTTAGCCAGACAGTTTGCAAAGGCCCTTCTGGGCAGACATATACACCAGCTCCCCTATTCTGGGAATTTAAATCTGGTGGCACCAGTAGGCCTCAAGCTCCCAGGCCACGACTCCTATCCCAGTTCCTACCATGCTGATCCACAGAGCTCGAAAGAAACTGCTTTTCTGAAGCTGTGGTCAAGCAAGGGAAGGGCTTGCCTGGAGCTTGGAATATAGACCCCATTACAGGCACCAGTAGTATTGATGGAGCAAGGACTCACAAATGAGACTTGCTCGGATGCAATCTTCTTAAAAGTATTAATGTATTAAAATTGTATTGTTCATACTAACCATTGCACACACACACATATAAGTAGCAAGGAAGCTTGCCTATGTGTTTTACTAACAAGTAACGCTTGTCTATTCTAAAATGGCCGCTAAAGCGTGGGAACTTTACTGCGCATGTCTCAACCATATCACGTGGTGTGACGTCTTTCTTTGCTTGGTGGGAAAATTCTTGCTTCTGCGCAGTGTGATTTAAAATGGCTGCCATATGTTTTCACATGCTACAGCTTGCTCTTATGTTTTGTTTAAACTGTAATATTCTAACGCTACTAATGCGGGATAGAATTTATAAGTAAATGGGAATAGAGTAGAAAGAGTGGGAATACAGTGAAACATTTTATTTGTGATTTTAATATTTTCTTCTTTGACTTTATTAGTTCGTAAATTTGGGCCTGGGGTTGGTGAACTGAAAACTCGTGTGACGTTGGTTCTGCGCATGCTCCTTGAATAGCTGCTCAGAGGGAAAAGGATGAAGTCAACCTGGACGTCGTCCAAGGGCGCGACCTGATGGCCAATATTGTTGTATTCATGAATGTTCTTACAAAAATGTTACAATGTACATGAAGAATGTATAAACTTTGTCATGAGACGGGTGGGAAATAAAGCAAATGTATTAAAAGTGAGGGGCGGTATTCTAAAACAAAGGCCTTTAAGAAAATGAATTAAATCAATATGGTGTGAGGATCAACCCCCTGTCACCGTCCAATCAGAAGTAGTGGCCCCATAATTCTGCAACATTTAGGGGAGGTACATGGGTGTAGAAGGGTATAATAGATATAGAATTAGCTAATTAGTTGGCCTAAGAGACTAAGAGAGACTAGACGCTGAGAAGAATAGACTCCAGACGTACCAGCTGATCGATCGCAGACTGAACCACTGTCCAGAGAGGTCCTGAGGAGGGGGCGGCGGAGTCCATTAGAAGGTAGTCACGGGAGAAATTCGAGGAGAAGCGAAGTACCAGAGAGGGAACGACGCAGGCGTCGTTGATAGAGAGGTCACCGGTCCTGTCCTGATCCGGGAGGAGGTCTTTGCTCTTCATCCTTCCAGGGTCCTATCTTTCCAACTCCTTGGCCAAGGGGTTTGGTTCTCGCACTTTAGGTAAATATAAATGCAAACCTTAGTTGCGCTGCTGTCTCTATCTTCTCTCTTTCCTTAGGGACCGCATTAATCGATAATTCATTTTTATGCTTCCTCCTTGCGATGCGATTTAAGTATCATGTGGTTTTGTATTTACTCTGCTAAATCTTTAGATAAACATTTTAAAACTTCTTGACTCAGTGATTATTTTAGAAATTTTATGAATTGTATGGAACGTCACTCATTTTAAATTTCCCAATTAGCAAAGGATTCATTGGTAAGTCATTACTCTTCAATCAGAAGGTAATTGGTAGCAGGGATTTTGATAAAAGAGTACCAACTGACCCACCAGCGGAAATTGCTAGCGTAGTATGAATGTATGGGCCCAAGTGAGTATTTTGTGTATGAATGCTTGTTGCTAGTAACCCGCTGGATCAGTTTTCTGGTAGCAGAGGATGGTTTCACTTTGTTAATTGGGTAATGAGAATTTTATTTTTATGAACTAACATCCGTTATTGTTTTAAGTTTGTTTTATGTTGTCTAGAAATCCCCGGGAAAATTGAATAGCGGATGGTAAGTGGAAGCCATACTGCAGTGAGGTTATCTGTCAGGCAGAAATAGTACTGAAAAGTTAAGTAGGGCTATCAGTACTTATTAGGGACTCTATGTGTGTGAGTAATAACAAAGGAATGTGCTGGTGAAAGTTTGATGTTATATCACCTAGAAAGGGTAACATTGAAGAAGTAGCAGGTATTTTCGGAGCTTAAGTGAAGAGTAAACGGAAGTGTTTTACTCGTAGTGTATGATTAGTAAACGGAAGAGTTTTACTAAGAAGTGAGAGAATCTATCTTTTCAAGTTAGCGAAACTGACACGATAGCGAATGTTTTATGTTGTTACTGAATTATAAAGAAGTATAGAGAGAATAAAACTTTGCGTACATTTTTGTAAAGGGAGGGTCAGTTACCGGAGAGGAAGCTGACGTCACAAATGCCGCGCTGGGATTGGTTGAAACCACGGGCATGAAAAGACTCTTGTAAAGGAGGGGTCAGGAGTAGTACTGACGTCACAAGTGTCGCGCTGGGATTGGTTGAAACAGCGAAGGACAGAAAAGCGCAGATTGTAAAGGAGGGGTCGTCAGAAAAGACGTCACTGAAAAGCCGCGCTAGGATTGGATCAAAGGCAAAAGTTAGCTGGAATCTGATTGGTAGTTAACATAGAAGCTGAAATATTACTGGATAGTGGAGAATATATGTTAAAAGGTGATTTGACTTTAATAGGAACTCGTCCGGATAGGAGATTCCTAGGCTTTGCAGAATATAATTTTATACATCGAGATTTGCCAAAAATGTACGGAGAAAAGAGGAAAATGTCAGTTCTACAGAAGATTAAGAATTATTTTAAAAAGGACAAACCAATCAAAACTAGGGAAGGAATTATCATTCCACCAGCTAAAACGCCCACTTCATTTATGATGATGGAGAGAGGTTATCATACTTGCGTAAGGATAGAAAATTGGATAGAATATACCAAAAATGATGGAATATTAGCTTTTCCTGAGAATGGTACTTTCAATGGGAGGATTCTTCAAAATTTGAGATTAAGAATGAACGATTTAGAACCCAGACCTAGATTGACTCAATACAAAGCCTTAGAAGAATGGGAAACCGAGGCATTTGAACGGGATCGACCCAGAAGTAATAGGGGTTATCGTGGATTTTCCCCAGATACCAAAACGAGTCAAGGGACGGTCAGATGAAACAGTGGAGAAGAGCAATGCTTACAGAGGGTCTGTATCCGATATTAATGGCAGAAGAATCAGTAGGGAATAAATGCACAGAAAAGACAAAACATTTGACTAGATTTGGAGATTCCGAAGATGAATTTATGGAAGATCTATTAAAGAATCCACCACCATATCAGGAAGGGACAAGTGGATGCACCCCAAGTGCACCCTTGTTAAGAACACCTTTGGTACCTGAAGTATTACACGATTCACCAGTTAGTAGAGTACTTCATGATAAAGAAAAAGAAGCGATAGATAAAAACAGAGCAGAATTAATTCAGAAAGTAACACAATTGAGTGTTCATCCAGATTCATTGACCATACCTGTAACGATTGGTCCAGTGGGTCCCTTATATGGTGACAAAGTAACCTATCCCAAACCTCTAGTTATGCCTACACCTGTGAATGTCCCTAGACCTGAAGCAGTAGAAATGGCTGAGGATCACTTTAGTGATTGTGAGTCTATAATTTCATTAATGGACTTGCCCAATCGAGATTCTGTAAACAATACTCCAAGAAGAGTAACACCTAGTTGCTCAAAAGATGTAAACATAGTAACCTCATCAGGAACAAAAAGTGCTACAGTAGTTACACCTGAAGACTTGGAAAAGTGGGCACAAGGATCAGACAAACAGAATTCACCCCCAAAGATTATGGACATTTATAAATTAAAAGTTGAATTAGAAGAAATGATAGCAGGAAATGTAGGAGTAGATCGCCTAAATATTTACGATGAAGAGGAATTATTGTTTGTATGCAGAAGCATCACAAGAAATACAAAAATATTTCATGAGAAATTGTCAGATTTAGCTCAACAGATGGGAATTGAAATAGGGAAGTCAAAGGTGTTACAAAAACCATATAGAGCAGATTTTTCAGACAAGGATTTAGAGAATATGAATGCCTCAGGAAGGAAATTACAAGTAAAGGAATTAATGACAGTTTTGCAGAAATGGGGAGAGCTAGATAAATGGAAAGTTAGATGGACAAAGAAAAAGGAAGAGGCACGACATAATAAAACGACTTCAGAATATTTAATGAAGGAAACAGGGAAAGGAGATCAAATGTACCCGATGCGAGAAGTTCCAGGAGGGGGATATGTACATGTCCCATGGAGCAGACAGGATATTTTGTCATTTACAAATGATTTTCCAAAGTTGAGAGAAAAGCCAATTGAATGGTACAAGCAGGTTGAAAGGTTTGTGAAGGTGTCAAAGGTATTGTTGAAAGACTTGGATGGTTTGTTCGATATAGTGGTACCTGCCGATTTATGGACAGATTGCAAAATCACGATTGATTGGCCCAGTGAGGAGTATCCTAGAGATCCAAAGACAGGTGCTCCGTCCAATGATGTAATGAAAAAGTATCAGCAGGTAATAACTTATTTGAAAGGGAAAATACCACCAAAAGAAACAGATTGGGTGAAAATAGACAGAACTACCCAAGAAGCCAGTGAATCGGTACACGCCTATTATGAGCGTTTATTGCAGGTATTTAAGCAGTATAGTGGATTTGAGGACATTGGAGATAAAAACATGAGTCAGTTTGTTTACCGATTTGTTTACGGTCTGAAGCCAGAGATTTGTCAGATGATTAAGCAGCACATGTTGTGCTGGCAGGGGAAACCGATTGACGAGATTTTGAAATATGCGAAATATTGTGGAGATGACATTGAGGATAGGCACAAGAAATTGCAAGAGAAGGTGATGTGGGCTCAGGTGAAAATGGCTGAGCGACAGGGAATTAATTTGTATAATCCAAACGATAATCAAGGAAAAGATTCTGAAACAAATGGTGATACTGGGAACGGAGGAAAAATGAAAGGACGAATGAGCAGAGAAGAGGCTAAAAAGAAGTTTCCTTGTCATGGGTGCGGAAAATTAGGGCATTGGAAGGATGAATGTAAAAAGATGCGGAATAATAATGGCCCAAATCAAAATCTAAATCCACAGACTCAGAATGACTCACAGCAGGGTGTAAATCCCCAGAGTCAGTTGCCACCTGCGCCTATACAGGGTAATGTAAACAGAGCAAAGCATGGTACAGACGTCGGATATCAAGGAGGAAGTGGTAAGAATGATTATGTAACATCACAATTTCTTTTACAGGACGACTTCTGTACCTATAACCAATGACGGTGCCTAGGAGAGGGGAAGAAGGAGTGCGTACTTGGTGCATCCTTACCGGTAGATCAGTCAGGTCCATATGTTGACGGGAATGTGAAAGGTAATGATATTACTTTCCTTTTGGACACTGGTGCTACCAGGTCTACTGTGAGAACAGCAGACATCCCAGACCTTCCTCTCTCTGGAGAAGCTATCCAAGTTGTGGGAGTGGCTAATCAGAAGATTAGAACTCCTCTTACCGAACCAATGGAAGTAAAAATAGGAAACTTTAGAGAAATGCATCAATTTGTAGTCTGTGATTCCAGTCCAGTAAATTTATTGGGCCGGGATTTGCTCTGTAAAATGAATTGTACAATTTTCTGCCCACCGGATGGTGTGGCAGTTCAGACCCCAGATGAAGACCATGTATATAAATTTATGATTGCAAAGCAAGGTACAGAAGTAGATGAGATGTTTTCTTTGATAACAAAAGATGAATTGCCAGAAGAACTGAAAACTACGGTGAATTCCATAGTATGGGATTTCACGGGAAAGGAAGTAGGACTTATGGCCAAAATAGACCCAGTGAAGATTACTGTAAAAGAAGGTGCGATTTTCCCAAACACCCGACAGTATAAAATGAGTGCAGAGGTAAAAGCAGGAGTCATTGAAGAAATTAACAGAATGGTAAAACAAGACATACTAAAAGAAGTAATGAGTAGCCCTTGTAACTCACCAATCATGGGTCTGAAGAAACCTAGTGGAAAATATAGGATCGTTCAAGACCTGCGCAAAGTAAATAAGATTGTGGAACCATGTTGTCCTATAGTACCAAATCCTGCAGTAATTTTATACCAAATTCCTTGGAGTGCAGGATGGTTTACTGTGATTGATTTATGCCAACCATTCTTTTCTATACCATTGCATCCAGATAGTCAGTATCTATTTTCATTTAAATTTGAGAACAAGGTCTATGTATGGAATCGTGTTCCTCAGGGGTACACGGAAAGTCCTTCCATCTTCAATCAAATATTGAAAAAGTGCTTAGAGAAACTAGTGATTCCAGGAAGCTCAGTCTTAGTGAAGTATATAGACGACTTACTAGTGGCGTCTAACACCAGAGAGGACTGTGTTTTTGACACCATTGCATTATTAAATCATTTGTCTGAAGAAGGGCATAAAGTTTCACCTGAAAAATTGCAGTTTTGTACAACAGCAGTTAAGTACCTAGGACACCAGATTGAGAGAGGCAGAAGGAGGATAACAGCTGAGAGAATAAAATTAATAAAGAAAATGCAGATGCCTGTCTCTCAACGAGAAGTAAGAATGTTCCCTGGAATAGTAGGGTATTGTCGACAATGGATATTAGGATTTTCCCTATTGGCAAAACCATTAATTCAAATGACAAAAAAGAAGGCAAAGGACCCAGTTGAGTGGGATGATGAGAGCGTAGGTGCGTTTGTAAAATTAAGAAATGCTTTATGTGCAGCACCTGCCCTAGGCATGCATGATTATAAGAGAAAATTTGCATTATTCTGCCATGAAAGAGAAAATTGTGCACTTTCAGTCTTAACCCAGAGACATGGTTTAGACAGACGTCCTATAGCATATTTTTCTGCTACATTGGACCCAGTGGCAGCCGCGTTGCCAGGCTGCTTAAAAGCAGTAGCGGCTACCTGTTTGAGCATTGAACAAAGTGAGTCAATTGTAATGGGACACCCTGTAAAGGTGTTCGTTCCACACGCGTTTGTGATTTTGTTGACAAGAACCAGAACTCAGCATCTTACTCCTAGTCGGTTGACTAAATATGAAAGAATAATACTGGGTGCTGAAAATGTGACCATTGTAAGGTGCACAATAGTAAATCCAGCTACCTTACTACCAGACCCATATCATGAAGAAGTTAAAGATGACGAAGAAGAGCATGATTGTTTACAAGTCACAGAGTTGTGCACAAAACCGCGTCCTGACATTCAGGAACTACCCCTCAGGAAGCCAGACAGGGAGCTGTTTGTTGATGGTTCATGCCAAAGGCATGAAGATGGAAAATTAACTGCAGCATATGCAGTGTGTGAACTAACTGGAATATTCGAAGCATCCTATTTACCAGGAGTCAAATCTGCACAAATAGCTGAATTGATTGCATTGATAAAGGCTTGCAAAATTGGGAGGAATCAAAAAGTAACTATATTTACAGATAGCCAATATGGTTACGGGGTTGTGCATGATTTTGGCCAACTATGGATGCAGAGGGATTTCATGACTTCTTCAGGATCCCCCATTAAGAATGGACAGTTCGTAAAAGAACTACTGGAAGCAATACAATCACCAAAAGAATTGGCCGTGGTGAAATGTGCCGCACACCAGTCAGGAGATGACTGGGTGGTAGTCGGCAACAGATACGCAGATCTTGTGGCTCAACATTGTGCCAAAAACAGATTGTCAGTAAATAAAAGGGTGGAAAGAATGGGAATCAGCTGCCAACTTATGCTGTATGCACCTCCTGAGACATGGAATGATGTAAAAAGATTGCAAGATGATGCTGATGAAAGTGAAAAGAGTACATGGATTAAAATGGGATGTTCACAAAAGACAGACGATGATGTATGGATTTGTGCTGATGGCAGACCAGTCATGCCCGATTGTCTGCTTTCACAAATGGCTAGGATGTATCATGGAGACACACATGTAGGGAGAGATGCAATGATTAGGCTCTTTAGACAAAATTGGTTCAATCCAAGATTTAGGGCAGTAGCAGAGAGTCTTTGCCAGAGATGTTTAACTTGCCAAATGCATAACCCAGGAAGAAAAACAGTAATTGGGTTTGGAAAAATTTGAAAGGCGGAGGGTCCATTCATGAGACTGCAACTTGATTTCGTACAGTTACCACCATGTAGAGGGCTAAAATATGCACTAGTCATAGTGTGCCTGTTTTCCAAGTGGGTGGAGGCATATCCTACCAGAAGGAATGACAGTATTACAGTTGCAAAGTTGTTGCTACGCGAACTCATTCCTAGATTTGGTTTTCCAGTAACTTTGGAATCAGATAGAGGAAAACACTTTAACAGTGAAGTGGTTAAGATAATCTGTGAAGTATTCCAAATTGAGCAAAAATTGCACTGTGCATATCGTCCAGAGGCTTCTGGAGTGGTGGAACAATTGAATGGCACAATAAAATCCAGACTGGGAAAAATGTGTGCATCAACATCATTAGAGTGGCCAGATGCATTGCCTCTCGTTTTAATGGGACTCAGAAGCATTCCTGATAGAAACACCGGATTGAGTCCGCATGAGATACTAATGGGAAGAGCAATGAGACAAGCACATGTACCCACGAATAAACTGCTGAATATATCTGATGATATGGTTCTGGATTATTGAAAAGGACTGGCTGACTTAGTGCGTTCTGTCTCTCACCAGGTTGGAGAAGACGCAGTTTCCAGGCAACCTGAACAAGAACATGATCTGAGTCCCGGAGACTGGGTGGTAGTGAAGAATCACACCAGAGAAACGTGTCTATCACCTAGGTGGGGCAAACCTTGTCAGATCATACTGATTACGAACACCGCAGTGAAGTGTGCAGGATTTCCTAATTGGATTCATGTAAGCCACACCAAAGAGTACCAGACCCTGAAGAAGAAAATACTCAGATAATATCAATTACTGAGGAAGCTGAAGGTTGCCCAGCTGAAGAATCTCAGGTTCGAGATTCAAGGGAAGCTGACGAAGAACAACCGAGCACAAGTCAGGACTGGATACCAGTGGTGGAAATACCTGAAATCTACTACAGAACAAGAAGTCAAGTAAATCTAGAAGAAATTGAAGAAGATCAGATAGGTGAAGAAGAAGCAGCTCAGGAAGAAGAAGAAGATGAACAAATACAAGAACAAGAGCAGGAACAGATAGGGAGAGGAAACTGGGCTCAAATTAAAGAAGAACAAACAGATTTTGAGCAGGGATAGACAGGTCTAGAAGAACGCGGTCAGGCTGCAGAAGTACAAAGTGCAATAAGCCCTGATCAGAACCAGTTAGAGCAAGAAAAGTACACAGAAGAAGAAGAACCTGAAAATTTCGAGCATGAAATTGTAAATCAAGAACGAAATCAGTTACTAGAACCTCACAGTGGAGCAGCTGAAGAGAAAACAATAAGACCTGAAAAAGAACAAGTAGAAGATACTGAAATAGAAGAAAACCAAATTGTGCCACAACTTGAAAATAAAAGAATTTCTGAAGAAGGAATAAGAAGAGAAGAAACAGTGCAAACAAAGAAAACTAGAAAAGGTGATCATTGGCCTAGTGTCATCAAGAGAGTAAAATATCACATAACAACCAGACGTGAAGATCCAGAACAAGTAAATGAAGTAACAAGCCAAACGGGACAAGAAAATAAAAGTGAAAAACAAAGAAGCAAAAGACTGAAACTTGTGAACAACAAATTCAAAGGTCCTGATTGGACTTATATTATTATTGAAGATTACGAAAGCTCAGAATCAAGTGAAAGTGGTGACGAAGGAACCAGTGCAGAACTGACGTATGAAAAAGAAATAGAACCACCGTGAGAACATAAAGAGTCTTGAAGAATACGATAAGAAGAGCAATCTTCCTTGTCAAAAATGCCTGACGATAGAGTTACTGGGAGACCAAAGCAGAAAGGTTGTAAAAGATGTTGTGCTATATGCATATGCAATCTGGTAGTGATGCTTATAGTATGGTTAGTTGTGATTGTAGCAATTCCTTATTTTATGATAATAGATAGAAAGATTAACAACGAAACTAAGGAAAGAACAGATAACTTGAAAAGCAATAGAGTAGAACTAAAGGCAGAAGACGAACCAGAATTTCATCATGAAGTAACAGATAACGACACTAGTTTAAATGTTTTCACAAAGTTATTATTTCAATATGTAGATACTATGGAAGTTAGTAATTGTTATGTCTGTATGAAACTACCTGAATCAGTAGCAGAAGGATTAACGTATCATCACTTGCCATTAACCTATGGCATATCATGTAGTGTATTGACAAGTTTATTTTATAGAACAGGACAACTTCAGTATTATTATTCAAATATAAATGTGATATTTTCTGAGGTTCCAATTCGAAAGAATATGAATCCAGTGCTTAGTAGCAAAGATGCACAGTTTATGGGAGAATGTTTCTTAACAATGAAATCAATAGACATAACATATGCACATAGAAGCAATCTAACATGTTCTTTACATGAAGAAGAAAAGATATTTTTGAATTAAGTGGAGAGTAGAAGACAAGATTTCCAAAAGAAAGCTTCTGAGCATAAGGCTCATTTGCCACCTTGGGCTGAGAAAGAAGGTAGTTACACACCTGGCAAGGCTCAAGCTGCTATGGCTCTAGATTTTGAAAAGACAGGGAAAATTTGTCTACATAGGTTAAAGACTGAGTATAACAATGTTTTCATCGGTACCAGTGAATGTGAACACACTTTCTTAATTCTTGGAGGTTGGGGACTCAAAGGAGGAACAGATTCAGTTTTTCCTGGAATCTATTATGTATGTGGGAATAAGGCTTACTTTAGGCTTCCTGCACGGTGGTATGGAAGTTGCTACTTTGGAATAGTATTTCCAAAAATATACCACGTAAAAAGAAACACTGGCAGCAATGAAAATATTAGTGAACTAACACGCAGAAAAAGAGCTAGTTTTTCAGAAATTATAGGTGATATATTTGGTGCATTGATACCTTCAGTGGGAATAATTCTGAATTCAAGGAAAATATGTAAATTGTCTACAGTGGTTGATCGTTTATCAACTGAAACTGCTGGAGGATTTCTGATGATTAATGCGGAAATGGTTGCGATTCGATCTATGGTTATGCAAAATCAACTTGCTCTTGACATTATATTGGCAAAGAGGGCGGAGTCTGTAAATTATTGAAGACGAAACACTGTTGCACTTACATACCTGATAAAAGTGCAGAAATTGGAATGTATATACAGAATATAACAAAACTTGAGAAGGAACTAAAACCACTGGAAGTTGATAGTGTATGGTAAAGATTGACCAGTAGTATTAGGTCAATTGGTGCCTGGTTTGCTAATATAGGGAAAGGACTTATAGGTCAAATATTAGTACCCTTAGCAGGGATAGCAATAATAGTACTGTCAATAATAATATGGTGCAAATGTTGTAGAAGGAATGAATCATATAATGTGACAGAAAAAGGAAAGAAGAGAAAGTTTGATGAGATTGAACTTGAAGATGTAAGAAGTGAATTATACAAGAAACTGAAAGGAGATGTGAAAAGTAGAAAGTGTACAAATGAAAAAGAAACCATATTATGCTCAAAGTTGGCATCTGGTTGTGGGTAGTATTTTGATGGCTCAGAAACGCCATCAGAGAGGGGATTGATGGAGCAAGGACTCACAAATGAGACTTGCTCGGATGCAATCTTCTTAAAAGTATTAATGTATTAAAATTGTATTGTTCAAACTAACCATTGCACACACAAATATAAGTAGCAAGGAAGCTTGCCTATGTGTTTTACTAACAAGTAACGCTTGTCTATTCTAAAATGGCCGCTAAAGCGTGGGAACTTTACTGCGCATGTCTCAACCATATCACGTGGTGTGACGTCTTTCTTTGCTTGGTGGGAAAAATGAGAAGCGAAGTACCAGAGAGGGGAACGACGCAGGCGTCGTTGATAGAGAGGTCACCGGTCCTGTCCTGATCCGGGAGGAGGTCTTTGCTCTTCATCCTTCCAGGGTCCTATCTTTCCAACTCCTTGGCCAAGGGGTTTGGTTCTCGCACTTTAGGTAAATAGAAATGCAAACCTTAGTTGCGCTGCTGTCTCTATCTTCTCTCTTTCCTTAGGGACCGTCATTAATCGATAATTAATTTTTATGCTTCCTCCTTGCGATGCGATTTAAGTATCATGTGGTTTTGTATTTACTCTGCTAAATCTTTAGATAAACATTTTAAAAACTTCTTGACTCAGTGATTATTTTAGAAATTTTATGAATTGTATGGAACATCACTCATTTTAAATTTCCCAATTAGCAAAGGATTCATTGGTAAGTCATTACTCTTCAATCAGAAGGTAATTGGTAGCAGGGATTTTGATAAAAGAGTACCAACTGACCCACCAGCGGAAATTGCTAGCGTAGTATGAATGTATGGGCCCAAGTGAGTATTTTGTGTATGAATGCTTGTTGCTAGTAACCCGCTGGATCACGTGGTCAATGTGCCATTGGCCCTAGTGCATGGAAGGAAATGGGCCCCCTGGCGGCTGTTTGAATTATAAATTACAACAACAATCAGGGCTCAGTGGGCCCCTGAGGTCTCTGAGCCCCGGTGCCACTGCACCTGCTGCACCAATGGAAGCTATACCCCTCTCTGCATCCTGGTCACTGCATGGCTAGGCGCAGGCAAGTCCATGGCTCTCGGACTCCCCAGAACCTGGGATACCAGCGCTGGTAATCAGTCCGCCAGCCGGCCCCGGCCCGCTCAGCCTGCAATCACACACTATCTTCAGAGGCAAGTTTCAGAGGTGGTGGGCGAGCCGCGTGGGATATCCCCACTCTCCAAAGAAGCAGCATGACTAAGGCAAGGTCTCCAAATCGTTGCTCTACAAAATGGCGCCCAGGGCACTGGCATTGTTGCGGATCTTTAGCATTCACCCCGCGCCTGCCCAACATGGTCGCTCAGGAAAGGTGCCTGGCCACCAGGCTCACCAGTGGCCCCTCTTACACTGGGTGTTAGCATGCTGGCTTACCCAGGAGAGTAATTGATTCATAAGGCAATTCTGTGCAGCTTAGACTTGTGTGTTATGCAGTTATCTGCATGACACATGGGTGCTGGGGGATTTAAAGTGCCCATATGGAGGAGGATGCTGTAGGAGAGTGAGCTTGGCCAGCAGAGCTCTCTCTCAATGCACTCACCTTGGCTGCTGGCTCTTTGGGGCCCCTTCTCTGCAGTTTTCGAGTGTGTTTCTATCACTGTTTGCCATAAGCAGCTGGCACAGAGATTTGGGTTTCATGAATTTTTGCCTGAAGTGCCTGTAATGTAGCATTAGCCTCATTTAACTCAAATATTCTCCAGATTTCCTGCATGTGTTTGTGTTTAATGTCCAGAAATTCTGCCTTCATACTTATTACTCTCTACCCTGTTTCATTTGATGATTCAATCCGTCAACGCTCTCATTTCTTTGAGCAATTTTGCTCTCTGCACCCTTAAGCTTCTTGTTGCTAAAACTGTTGTTTTACTGAATAGATTTTGTCAACAAAAGAAAATATAACTCACTTGCTAGTGATATAACCATCTTTTTTTCTGTTTTTAATTTGCTGCTTAAATTACTTACGGTGTCGAAAAGTATAACTTCTCTACTCCATACTGGGGCTGTAACTTATGATTTAGCTGCCCCACCAATTAGTGACACCACAGGCCTAAAAACATACATATATCTGGAATGCAGAACTGCTTTTGGATTCATTGGCCTGGATCATTGTCTTGGGATCCTGCCATTTTTGAGACTTTGTTTTTTCAATCTTAAGAATAAAAGTGTATACAGTTCAATTCTGTATGTTTACGCCCCACCACACCCCAAGCTCTATATACAAGAAGATCCATAAACTATGTAACAACTATGACCAGGTAAACTAGAAATAGGCAGAGAGGAGAAAATGGAGGGGAGAGGGAGACAGAGGGAGAACTGAGAAGAAAATGAGAATAAAAGTATAGAAGAACATTATATTGAAAGAGAGAAAAAAGGAAGGTAAATGGCAGTACATCTATTGTATCTATTGTTCATCACGATTCCATGAAGATTTAGAGGACAGATTTAATCCTGATCTATTTTCCCATTGCAATATTTATTTTAAATTTGTATCAATTTAATATCCGCGCATATTATCCAAGGGGATGCTTGTTGTATGTCCACTTCTTGGCTCAAAATAGAAAATTATGTAAAACTATGGTGGTTTTTCAATCACATGTAATGTTTTCATTTTCGAATCAATCAGTAAAATACATGTTTGCTCAATATATGAATTATTTCAATATCTGAGAACTATCAGGACAAAGCTTTTTAATTGCATATGTAAAACACGCCTTCTGATTTTTTAATCACCCTAAAAATCAAAGAAAAGTGTGGCAAAGCTTTTGCCATATAAGGGAGCACACACCTATGCACTTTTAAGACAAGCAAGCTACATTTTCAAACCAATTCATTTAAACTACATCCACTCAAAAATGCAAATTTAGAAGCCAAGGATGCTCTCACCACAAAGAAATTCAATTGTCTAAATTTTAATGCTGTTTTTTCTAATAATGTGAGGAACCCATTGCACATTGAAAATAAATAACTTATTAAGTGTCATGTACCACATAATAGTCTGGGATTAACCATGACATTCCTGAAGCTACACTGTCGTGTAGTTCCTAGGAATCCCCCCAGAATCTGCCCGTTTCGGAAGACCTAAACTGAGGGCTTGGTGTCCAAACCGACTCTGGACACCCCCACAGGTTATGTCAGCTGTTAGACCAGCTAGCTCTACAGTGCCACTACCACCCTCCTGTATCTTACAGTGGTGTAGGCAGTTTCTGGCAACCACTGAACATGACAACCCTGATTCCTCAGGGATCGTGGAAAACAGTACAGTACTTTTCGCTCAGTCACTCGTGCTTGCTTATTCTCAGGAAATACACAAGATGGCGACAGTCTTGTGTAAAACATATTTGCTGCGACAATCAGGAGACAGAAGCATACAAAAGAAATTGCAAGAGCTAATATGGTAAACAGTAGATACGTTTCTACCATAGTGCCAAAAGGATGAACATATATAGTTCAGATAAAACAGTAGTATTTGCGTACTCCTAAAATGCGCGCCCTACGTACTTTGCCTAAATGTACCTAGCCTAGATATGTAGGTGTAACATGTATATGTGTATATGTGTGTGTAGCCAAAAACCCCTAGGGAAGAACCAGCCCCCTCACCTGATGGTTGAGAATGAAGGACCCCGTCTCTGCTCCGAGGATGACACCCAGCAAGGGATGATAGACCACTGCGTGTCAAAGATTCAGCATGCAGGACCCCGTCTCAGCTTGTAAGGAATTCTCCTCTGATTTGTAGGGGGGAAATGAGGGTCCTATATACTAGAGTGGACACTCCAGGGTTTCTTCTAGAATCAATATGTTTTGAAAACAATCATAAATGTTTTGAAAACAATCATAAATGTTTTGAAATTAATCATAAATGTTTTGAAGACAATCAATAAATGTTTTTCCAAACAAATGCGATCATGCACATCTGGCTGTTGGCCAAGGATGAAAAAAGTGGTGACCCTTATACAGAATAATTCTGCCGTGCCTGGGGGCATGTTTATGTACGTCAGGTACAGGGATTATGATAGAATACTAAGAGCCTGGTGTCAAAGAGACAGGGGCAAGCTACTAGGTAAAAGGTCACCTGTTTTGAACCGTTATTGTCGTGTGAATGGGACAATGTATGTAAAAGGGGGCATACATGACAGGACTAGCCTAAAGGGCATGACACCCACTCCTCATCAAAAGGTCAACAGGGTCAGCTAGATAATGATAAAGCTAGGGCCAGTAAAAGCATAAAATCATTTACAAATACAATACTAAAAGCACTTTAAAAGCCTGTTAAAAATGTCCATAAAAGAATCATAAATTGATAGTCGAAATAGCCCTCTATCCTAAAAAGCATTCAAAAGGTCCTCTAAACTGGTATATGTCGTTATTACACTAAGCACACTGAAAGCCATTATGTTCATTTAGAGCAGAGAAGAAAAATAAAACAAAGTCAGTGTTCGACCTTCAATTTGGAAAATATTTAAAACATGCCGAATAGTTCCCAGCACAGGAGAGGCCAGATTGTTTATGAATCCTGCGCTGAAGACTCAACATCGCTGAACATTGCATCTGCAGGTGACAATCCCTCCAGCACTTCCAGTATGATGTCGAGTGAGCGAAGATGGTCATCTCTGGTTCCCACAGCAGCCGCCGGGGAAGAATTAGATGCCTGCATGCCTGGAACCGAAGCCTGTACGTCAGGAGCAGAGCTGATTTCCCTTCCAACAGGAGCTGAAGCATCCAATGGAGGCTCCAAGAATGCCGTCATCAACATGGGAATACGCTGTGGACAACTGTGCATGTGGGCCTGCAAGGGCTCCAGAAGCATTTCTATGTCCGGCGGCACAACCAATGGGAGTGTCAAGCACAGGTCCAACATGCAGCCAAATCTGCAGAAGAGGCAACGGAACACAGGCAGGACACAGTCTAGCCAGACCGGTCTGAAAGACAGGAACCAATGCTCACTCAGCTCTAAAAGCCGAGGCGTACCCAGCTAGAACACAATACGCTCACGACAGCATCGTTCCAACAGTGCTTTCTCCATGTCTTGAGGGATTGAGAGGTTCATTGTGAAGCAATAGGATTAAAATTAGGATGCCCGCTACTGATAGCAGGACCAACGGAAGCACTCCAAAAACGCTTCCAAGTACGAAGTGTATGAAAGCTGGAATTACTCCGAAGATGGTCTGACAGGTGGTTAAGAGACCTGATCCAAGATGCTTAAATAAGTGTTCGAGCCCACTCGTATCAGACATGTTAAAGATACGCTGAACCATTTCTCCGAAATGGATCGGGAAGTTCGTACGGACCAGGGCCTGTATCTCTGCTGAAGACCTTGCAACCTGGAGATCAAAAGTCTCTTGGGCTGAAGTTAAGACCACATTTTGTTGAAACAACATGGCTTTCAGTTTGCTCAGCGAATGAAACTAAGGCCACAGTGGGGCCTCCCTAACTGTGCGAGCCGGGGGAAACAATACTTGCTTACAGCAAACAACCCTGAAGTTTACTGTGACGAGATATGCCATGCCAGGCGCCATCCCACAACAGCCTTGATCATTCAGCATTAAATAACTTCCATTCGAAAGTAACTCAAACACCGGATGAATCACAGCAGCTGGGGAGCCTTTCAAGTAGCAAGATAAACCATGCAATCGTCGACAGTGGAACCCTACAAGAAACTAGCACCTAACCTGCTATCCCCTATTTGTTATAAACAATGGGAAGTACCCAAATGATGTGTGCACACAGTATATGCACCCACTGTCACGGTGCAGTCCACCACTGGACTTAACAATGTTTAACAAAACAAAAGCAAATGGTGCACCACTTAATGAACAATAACACAAAAATTATAAAATCTGTGTCCAAGGTTGTTCTTCAAATCTTCCTTTATTTATTCTTAGTTAATTTAAACATATCAAGTTGAGTAGAACAGCCAACCCATTTCGTCCAAAGAATTGGACTTCTTCAGGGCATATGCAGGGCACTCCTAACATGTAACGTCAGGGTATCCGTGATGGATGAATATAACCAGCATATGGAAATGGATCACTCCGTATCAACTCTATTTAGTATGAATAAAACAGAGCTATGCGTTAGTAGTAAAAACCGGACTTCCAATGCGTCCAAGTAAAAGAATTTGTTCGGTCACACACATATGGGGCGGGCCAAAGCAGGAGCAATCAATACTTCCACACCATGATAAGTGTAGGGAGCCGCAACATAGTCTCGCCTCCTTCCGTAGTGTCGTCAGGAGAGGAGCCCTGAAGATGTCCAATTCTTTGGACGAAAACGTGTTGGCTGTTCTACTCAACTTGATATGTTTAAATTAACTAAGAATAAATAAAGAAAGATTTGAAGAACAACCTTGGACACAAGTAGCAAGATAAGTTTGCTTTCGACGCATTACACGTTCCATGAAGCAACACTTCTTTGCAGTTGGCGGAGTACTACTACGCGGAATTCCACGAAGTTGAACAATAACTCCGTGAATCCACATCTTGCTGAACGATTCGGTGGTGGTCCCATCCTCTTAGGACCACCCCAAGCACAGTTATGGGCAAAAATACAATCCCAACCAAAGGCCCTGCAAAGCATTATGGGACGAGATTAGCAGTGGGCAGTGAATATTATAGTATCCAATATCAAAATAATTCTACAAAGAGCTGCAGTTCAACTCATCGTTACTAGGTGTCCCTCACGAGTCAAATGCAAAAGCATTGAAATTATTACATCAAGCTGCAGTTCCACTAGTCGTTACTAGATGTCCCTCACGAGTCAAATGCAAAAGCATTGAAAACCTTTCATGAAGCTGCAGTTCCGCAACGACTAGTTGAACTGCAGCTCTTTGTAGAATTTATAGTATTAGCTCTCAGCTCAGGGTTTCAATGCTTTTGCATTTGACTCGTGAGGACACCTAGTAACGACTAGTGGAACTGCAGCTTCATGAAAGGGTTTCAATGCTTTTGCATTTGACTCATGAGGGACATCTAGTAACGACTAGTGGAACTGCAGCTTGATGTAATAATTTCAATGCTTTTGCATTTGACTCGTGAGGGACACCTAGTAACGACGAGTTGAACTGCAGCTCTTTGTAGAATTAGTTTGATATTGGATACTATAATATTCACTGCCCACTGCTAATCTCGTCCCATAATGCTTTGCAGGGCCTTTGGTTGGGATTGTATTTTTGCCCATAACTGTGCTTGGGGTGGTCCTAAGAGGATGGGACCACCACTGAATCGTTCAGCATGATATGCTCTTTGTGTTCAAGGCATCTGCTGGGTCCTCCCCCTAGGTTAGGGGGGATCCCAAAATCATCACCTCTCTCATTGCCTGATATTTTTCTTTCAAAGTTCACTATTGTGAATTGGTTATATGCTTTTTAGCATGTACAGTTGCTTAATCAAATCATTTGTGGTTGCAGTTTAGTAGCTGCTTCTGCTACATGTTTTCAGCGGAATGATCTCCGCATACTCCGCTAGGGGAGCGGAGTACATTGCCCACTCCTAACACTAAAGACCCACTTAAAGCCTTCCCGCAGTCAGTACCACTTAAGAAAACTTCAGTGTCCTTATTTCTGCACCTATATCTATATGGTAACTCCCAGATTTCTTGTATGTGCCCTTCACCTAACGCTTCATACCTGCCTGCTTGGATGTATCTAAGGCAGTATTGGAACTGGAATGTCGTGATTGGCAGTATGATATAGCCATGAATTAACCATTCAGTAGATGGTGACTCTGCTACTGTAAAAGGTAACTTTTCTAACTCTTCAATGAGCAGCATAGTGTACCTTACATCTCTGAGTGCCATGGTCAATTGTCTGTCGGTTAGATTGTAAGCCGAGAACAAATTTGTGCTGTTAATGTATTGCCATGGCACGTGGCCAGAACGCAATGATTATAGCGTCCAGCTCAAAAGCAAAATGGAGCGCAATTGAGATTGCCCATGTTGTAGAACAGACAAATCTTGTTCCATTATGTCAATAGCTGAGGACACAATGTTGCTCAGTGAATAAATACATGAAGACAGTGTGGTCATACCATTGTCTACCACAGCCAGAGCCTTTTCTAGGTTAATCCTATCAATTTCACGTAATCTCTCAGCTGTATCTTGTTGGGAGACTTTCCACAGTTAATTGTAGATGACATATAAGAAGCATTTCTTACGCGGTTTCTGGGGACCTAGCAAGAAATCCCTAAGATCCATTTTTTCTGATAGAAGGGACAAGTCTTGTTTCACCTGTACTAGTGTTGAGGTTTTTAGCCATTCTAGGCACAACTTCCCAACACTATAAGAAGTCACTACCCCTGGGTCGTCTGTGTGTACATAGCGTGGGTCAGGCCTATGGATACTAAAGCCTCCGGTGGTACCCTTGAATCTTGATTGACACCTATTTGTGTCAATAGGCCGAACCAACCATCCCTTCCAATTGGGAGCTGAGGAATTGTATGTACCATTCTGTATCATTGCATCCAGCACTTCCTCACTTGTCAGTGTATCATTTGATATACCTTCAATAGGTATGGGTGAGGGGATGCGTGGTGTTTTCAGGTCTTTAATTTTTGCAAACCCGTAGCAGGTAGTCTGTTGTACTGTTCTGTTCAGGAGGATTATTTGAAATGGTATGAGGCAAGCTCTAAATAAAGCCTCTGTCCCCTGAACCTGCCAATCTTTCGTCCACCAGATGGATTTTAAGGCTATCGTGTCCCTCCAATAGTCGAAACCTTGTATAGACAGTTGGGAGATAAAAGGTGCTGAACATATGAGCTTGGTGTTAGTCAGCATCATTTTCTTCACAGCTGCATTTGTCTTTACTAGCTTATAGTAGTATCACATTGGGTCTGATGTATTGAACCCTGAAAAGTATGCACATTTCTGTGCGACTGTGGCAGAACTACCTTTCGGTGGTGTTGGGCAATGTTCCCATTGATGGTAAGTGTTTACAGTGTGTGGAACACTATCTCTGTGCAAAAAGTGATGACCATAGTGCTGGTAACAATACATACTGTCGAAGTCAGGTGTATCTTCGTACAATTCCCTGTAAGAAAATGCAGCAGATTGTTCTAGTATTTACAGTCTCAATGTCCCAATCATTAGAGAGTGTACTCGGGGTAATGAAATCATTCATTGAAATTTTAAACATGTGTGGAATTTTCAAATGTTCAGTAGGACCAAATACATCATATGAAACTCTATCCCAAACTATACCATCCGGTACTGGAACTGCTGTAATGTTCACTAGGGACAAGTCTCTCTGTTCACGGTGTGATGACGTATGTGGTTTCAAGACTAAGTTCACAGGTTGCACTGCAGAGCATTGTGGAAGGTAATGTCCATTCAGTAGTAGGAAAAAGACAGTTACTATCTCAATCCAAATTAACAGGAACAGGATCCCTAATGCAAACCAGAGATGCAACCAAGGGGACACAATGTAAGTCTTTTTCAACCAGAGATAGAATTGTCGAAGTTTTTCTTTTTTGGAAATGGGTGGCGTTTGCTCTGTCTCACTTGGATCTGAAGAAAAGTCATCGAAGTTGATGAAGTAGCCTGATGCAGTTCGATCTATCTTTAGGAGCTCAGCAGTAATTGTAGAACTGGCAGTCCCTTCTTGTGAAGGCACGTTGATGTAGATTTCATTATTGGGCTGAATTGCAATTTGCTTTTCAGATGCATTTGGATGTTGTTCAGGTTCAACTGGTGTGATCCGTACTCCATTATTTGCTACTCCGGCATCTTGCACAACGGAGCCTTGAAACGTTATTAGTCTTTCCATATGAACTTCCTGTATAGTAGTGAGAGGAGATCTGCGGCTACTCAGGACCCCACGTGGCCTACTGCTGAGAACCGGCCACATAGTGTTGTTTGACCAGATCAATGGAGACAAATCTTTTTTCTGTTTGACCGGCAAGAGGCGGAAGAAGTACTGTTCTTGTTCCTTCAACCACCAGGACAGGTACAGGTGTTCTGTAAGATTCAACCCAGATCTGTGACTGGGGGTGAGTGTCTGAAAAGTTTCGGTGCTCCGTCCATCATCTCCTTGTGTTTGTTCTGTAAGATGGCCCAAACTCCTTCTTGTCCACAATGTTTTCTCTGACCAGGTCTCCAATCTTCGGGACCCAGGCAGGTCTTGCCAGAACAGCTTTCACTTCCCCAGTGGTGGTGCGTTTTACTTGGACGTTGCTTTGTAATGCCTGGAATTCATTGAGTTCCTGTAAAACAGCCAAACGATCATTCAAATCAAATGGTTTCGCATTCGCCACTTTGCTGGCACAATCGAGGTCAGGTACCCACATTCTTGTCCCAAACAGGATCTCATAGAGGGTACGTCCTCCCAAGGATTTTCTTGGCATATTGTTTAGTGCCCATTGGATGCCGTTTAGGTGATTGACCCAAGTACCTCCCGCACCTAATACCCTTGCTGTTAAGGAACCGCAAGGCCACGCCCATACCTTCCATGGCTTCCTTGTAAGCCCATGAGCTAAACGCAGGGCCACGGTCGGAATGTAATGTGCCAATTGCGTATGTCCCGATGAAGACTCTCAAATCCTTTATAACAGTTTGAGCATCAGCCGAGCGCTGAGGCCAAACCCATAGAAATCTAGAGCATGAATCCACTGCCACCAATATGTACTTGTAAGCCACGTCTGAATTTAAGGGGCTGCAGTGATCCAAATAGACACATGCGAGATGTCTGTCTGAAATGAGTAATGGTGTTTGTGGTGGCCGTGCTACTGTGGAACCTTTCATCTGCTGGCAGATGTCGCACTTTAAGACATACGCCTTCATTTGTTTAGACAAACTTGGCCACCAGAATCGCCGCTTCAGCAATGAAATTGTAGCAGTGACTCCTGCGTGTGCTGAGCCCAGACCCTCGTGCACAGCTGGGATTAAACCTAGTCTGCAATCCATATTTGGTATTACTCTATCCCCCACTCATGGAATTTGAACATACGGTGTGTTTTGTGCATCTAATTTATAGGAATATTTGAGTGAAAAGCCTTTCGGAATGGCAGAGCCGTTCTTTGAGGCGTTGACAGCTATCAGTATGTCTCCATCTATCCTTGTGCTAGAACGAGTGATTGCAGCAATGGCAGCAGTTCGCACTGTCGCCTTGGCAGCTTCATCAGCCAGTGAATTCCCTTCAACAATGCCGGAGCTAGCACTTGTGATGACACTTTCCCCTTTTGTGCAATCCATCACAAATTCAGGCGGCCAATCTTTTTCTGCTAACAGGATGTCATATCCAAATGTCAAATTCTCCCAAAAGAGACCCTTAATTTTTCTTGAGATGTCCCCCTCTATTTGGAGTGTAATTTCGTATAGTCTATGCGGGACACTCTGGTATCAGGTGTTTCTACCATGATATGTTCATTCAATACTGTTGCCACCAGAAAATCCTTCAGGTTCTGGCGAGCTATTGTTACTTCTGCCGCGCTGTCCAGCATCTTCAGAGCTCATTCCCCATTTAGAAGCTGAGTCCTCAGTAACCTGGGCATGTCTAATTTTTAAGCCAGCTATTTTTTCTTTTTGAATTGAGGTTTTGCTTTCGGTTGATCTTCCTGTTTGATTATGTAATCTGAATTACGTTGTGTTTCCCTTTTCTCTCTTGGTCAATCTTCTGTTTTTTGTTCGGATCGCCCGTCCCTCTGAGTTTTTTGATGAACCCTGAAAGGAACGTGTATCAGTGTCCTGATACCTATCAGGTTTCCAAATCTGTTCACGATTCCTAAGATTATATTTCTTTTCAGAGGACTCCCTTTGGGGAGACCCACCCCTTGATCGTGAATTCTTTCCTGTATTATTATTTTTAGGTTGCTTGTAATCCCATTTCTTCTTAGAAGAAAATGGTGCTTGCTTCGAGTGGTCCTTGTCGGAACTACCCGCCATTTGTGGCTTCCCTGGTTTGGCTCCCAAACTATCTCTACCCAATGTAGCATAGGTTTCTTCGGTAACTCTCGCTTCTTAAATAAGAAGCTTGCTACTTCCCTCAGGTGGTGGTGTATGGCCACTGCTGCTGCCTCCCCTTTTATGTTGCTCAGCATAATTGCAGAGACTTGGTCAAAATTTCCCAATAGTTTCATTCCCAAGTCCAGGGCAGGTCCTGCCCCGTACTCATTCTGTATCTGTTTCAATACCTCTGGAACTACTGCTATTGAAGGGGTACCGAGTATTCTAACGTATATGGCAGCAAAGATTGTTCCCCATGTGGTACAATCCTCAATCGAGGGAACCATCCCCATTGGCAAGCAAATGGTTAGCAGTCTATGTTTTCCCTGCGGGCCCATACGGGGAAATACTGCTTCCAGCTGTGCAATTTTCTGTGCTATCCAGAACGAAATCTGCTCCTGTATGGATGGGATTGTCCCTATTACTGACTTCAGTGTCTGTGGGTTAATTGTAGGTGTGGTCTGATGTGGACCGACTGGAGCATTTCTCGCAGGTTGGACTGTTAATGTTTGCATGACAAACTGGACAATGTGTCTGTATAGCCTGACTATGTCTTTATATATTGTCCGGACTTCATCCACTGGTAGTGTATCAATCTGTGGAAGTGGAGTATATGTCGCTAAGACCGGCCAGGTTGCTCCTTCTATGCTGAGTGGACCATGTCTCACGACACATGTGGGAGGGCGCCTTTAAACCAGTTTCTGTGTTGCTGGTAAGTTAACTGGACTTTAATGTCTTCGTATGGAATGTATTCTTCTGGTGGTTCAACTACAATGTATGTGTGAAACAATTTAGTCACCAGATCTGCAGTTGGGAACTGAACCCAAGAATAGAATACCTCTGATCTGAACACCTCGTGTGCCTCAATCACGAAGGTAACACAGCCACCTGTTAAGGGTACGCCGTGTTCTAACAATTTTATTGTTACTGCATGTCTGCAGTTCTCTGTAATGTTAAGGGCGTTCGCAACCTCGTCTTCCCCCGAGCCCAAACCACTCGCGTTGTCAGGTATTCTTAAAAGGAGAAGAATAAAGAATTGTTAGTGTTAGACCTGGCACCATTGGCGTGGGTCTCCCTTCCATGTTTTTGCTGTTGCCTCCTGTGTTTTGCTATGTTTTTGCTGGTCTAGATGCTTTTGGCACTTTGCCACTGCTATTCAGTGCCAAAGTGCAAGTGCTCCCTATTGTAAATTGTTGTTATGGATTAGTGATTCCATGATTGGATTATTTGATTTACTTGTCAGACCCTAGTACAGCGCACCGTGTGTGCCCAGGGCCTGTAAATCAAATGCTGCTGGTTGGCTTGCAGCACTGGTTGTGCCACCCACAGAAGCAGCTTGTAAACTATGGCTCAGGCCTGCCATTGCAGAGCCTGTGTGCAGTCTGGGACTGCCATGTCGACTTGGCAGGTGCACCCACTTGCCAGTCCCCAAACCTTCCCTTTTCTACATGTTAGCCACCCCTAGGGTAGTCCCAAGGGCAGGGTGCATTGTATGTGAAAGGTAGGACATGCCCTGATGTGTGTGGCATGTCCTGATAGTGAGTTACAGCCATTTTTGTTTTTCACTATTGCAAGGCTACCTGCTCCCATAGGCCAGAATGGGCAGTTTGATTATAACATCTTATAATCCTAACTGACCCAGGGAACCAGGTAGAAATTCGAGTTTAGTATGCCTGAACTCAGAATGTTAAAATACATCTTTTAGTGTGGGTGATTTTTACATTCTGTGTTTGAAAATACCACTTTTAGAAAGTAGGTATTTTCTTACCTAACCATCCAGCCTGCCTCTGCTAGGTTGTGTATTGCATGTCTGCTTTGTGAGTGACAGGGGCTGGGGTGGCTCCAGGAGACAGGGTGAGTCAGCACTAGGCTGAATAGACCTATCTGCATTGGGAGTGGTGGGAGGAGTAGCACCTGGGCCTGAATAGGGCTGTGCCTGCCTTCCACAATGCTGGCTCCACCTCCTGTGGTGCGTCTGATGACCCTGGCCCACACTGACAAAGGAAGAAGTTGTGCACTGGCAGAATGCACCCAGAACTGGTTTGGACTAGGTACAGACACTCTCTGCCTTCAGAGACAAAGGATTTGTGTGTATAAAAGGGGGACCCAGACCCCTGAACTTTAGATCACTTCTGGGAATCAAGACGAACCTTTGCTGAGGAGAAGAACCAGGAAACTGAAGGAGGAGACTACCCCTGTGCTGCGTGCTGTTTGGGGGTTGGCCTGCAGGAGTTGCTTCATTTCCAAAGGAAGGAGAAAAGGACTGAGTGTGCTTTCATCATCTTGAAGAAGATCTCCAAGGGCTTGAATTTGAGCTTGCCTCCTGTCTGAAGTCTCAGGGATACAAAGACTTCACCCCTTCTGCTTGCCTGCACCTGGAACTTGCTGTTCTGGCTGCTACAGAAGGAAATTGCAACACCGACGCCGGCGAGCGACGCCGTAATCTGCATCGGAGCCGTGAGCGCTGCTCCGACTTACAACGTAGACCCGACGCCGGCCGCTGTGCCACATCGACGCCAGCGAGCGACATCGTAACCTGCCATAAGCCGTGAGCACTGCTCCGACTTGCGACGTAGGCCCGACGCCTGCTGCTGTGCCGCATCGACTCCGAAGCCGACATCATCGCTGAGCCGATCCTCGACGTGGGTGGTCAAGAATCCATCGACATCGTGACCTTGTACGGAACCGTGGTTTCGGCGCCAACGCGATGTCACCTCCTCTACGGTAAGGAACAGACGCATCCCCTGCTTTGCGCAAGCATCGAGGACCCGATGCATCGCCTCCCCCAAAGCAAGGAACCGACGCCGCACAGCGCCAACGACGCCACATCTCCCTGACGCCGTGAGCTGTCTTTGTTTTCGCTTTTCCAAGGTACTGTTCTTTGTGGGTCTGTTTTGACTCCGGGCCCGACGCCGCGCACCTCGCGGTCGGCGCCGTACTTTGGGATTTCTTTGACCTCGACGTCGTGATAACTCCAGTTGGGGTTATCTGTTGCTAAAGACTGCGTTTAAGTGAATAACCTATTTTTAAGCTATTTCTACCATCTGGAAGTATTATTTCTGATTACAGTATTGTGGATTTTTGTCGTTTTGGTCTTGTGTTAAGTCTATATAAAGAATACTTATTTTTCTAAACCTGTGTGGTGTCCATCTGTAGTGTTTTCACTATATTACTGTATGTGTTCACAAATGCTTCACACACTGCCTCTGAGATAAGCCTGCCTGCTCATGCCAAGCTACCAAGGGGGTGAGCAGGGGTTATTTTAGGAGTGTAGCCCCTTACCCTGACTAGACACAAGTGTCCCTATTTGGTCAAAGGTACCTACCTCTGCCAACTAGAGACCCCCAAATCTAACATTGGTGGCAGCGGTGGGATTTGGACTTGCATTTGTGACTCATATACAGTGATTGGTGTACACTACTAGTGAGTGCAGACCAAACGCAACCACATACATTTTGGTAGATTGTTTTTCCTGGGATTTCTATTTTTGCCAAGAACTGCCAACTTTTGACACCATGAACAAAGCAGCATCCATCGCATCTATGGATTTAGATTTTGAGGAAGAAAAGCTAGAAACCTACACTGTGAAACAGCTGAAGTGCTTCTGCAGGAGATTTAAAGTTGCTACTCCAGGCCTCACCAAGAAGGATGAGTACCAAAAGGCGCTGGGGGCCTGGGTGGAAGCAAGAAATACCCCTGAGCATGTGAAGAGCATGAGGAGGGGCTGAAGAGGCAGAGGGGCAGCTAGATGGGCCATTGGGTCCAGGGGGAGGAAAGCACCTTCCCCAGCAGGTAGCAGTGTTTCTTCCAAGGGCCTGTCCCCAGGAGAGCTGGAGGACAGGGAGAGAAATAGGATGCATGAAATAGAGTTAACCAAGCTCAAGATGGGTGGGCAGTTGGAATTGGAAAAGAAGAAATTGGCCCTAGAGGAAAAGAGGATGCAGTTGGAGCATGAGAGAATTTTGAGGGAGTTGGAATTGAAAGCCAGGAGCTTAGAGATTACTCCCTCTGGTGGCAGCACACCGTCCATGCCTGTTGAAGCACGAGTGTATATACCTAAAGATGTGGTGAAAGACTTTTATAAAAATTATGATATTCGTCAGTGGTTCAAGGCCTATGAGGTAGCTATGTCCTCCCACCGGGTCCCTGAGAAGGATTGGGGAGCGGGGTTGTGGGGGCGGTTCCTTAGTGAGGGGCGGGAACCTTGTTAGACTTGCCCTCTGACGTCCACAATTCTTATGGTCATATGAAAGAAGCATTGATGTCCAGGTATGGGTTGACTGCTGAACTGTATAGGCAGAGGTTTAGAAATTGCAAAAAGTTGGAGTCAAGTACTTGGGTGGAATATGTAACTTTTTTTGCAGAGCATTGGATGGTTGGGTGAAGGGTAGCAAAGTGAATGATTTTGAAGCGCTCTTTGATTTGATTGCATGGGAGCATTTGTCAGGAAATTGTTTTCCAGAGCTACGCCAGCACCTTATTGATAGTAGGCTGACTAACCCTAGGAAGCTTGCTGAGGAGGCGGACCACTGGGTGAGCACCCGGGTCCACAAGGGTCACGTGGGAGACCCCGCCAAAGGTGGGCAGGGTTCCCAGCAGAGGAGTGGGGGGGAAAAGGGTAAACAGAGGGAGTTCCAGAAAGGGCCCCAAAGTAATCCCCAAGGGAACCAAGGGAAAGGTTCCCAGCCTCCCCCTGAGAAGAAGGCAGGGGCCCCGACAGATAAGCCTGTTCACCGGGGGCCCAAGACCTGTTTTAAGTGTGGTCAAGTGGGCCACTGCTCTTATGATTCTAGATGTCCCCTATCTGGAAAACCGCACCCATTGGTGCACCACCCCGGCAGATGGCTAGTGTAGCCTTGGGGGAGGAGATTGGTGCCCAAGGTGGGTGGGGTCCCGCAGAGATGTCCCTGGTCTCTTTAGGAGACCGTGAGATGGTCCCCAGGACCCAGCTGCCTGATAACACTAAGAAATACAGGCAGTGGGTGACCATCAATGGCCAGAGGGTGTCGGCTCTGAGAGACACCGGAGCCAGTGTGACAGCTGTCAGTTGTCGGCTGGTGTCTAAGGAGCAGGTGATCCCCCATGCGTACTTCCCTGTAGTTGCCGCTGACAACTCAGAGAGCCACTGTGAGGTGGCCCAGGTTCCCTTTGAGTGGGGGGGCGGTCTCAGGTACTCTTCAAGTAGCTGTGAGGCCAGCCATGCCTGTTGACTGTCTGTTGGGCAATGACTTGGAGAGCTTCCCTTGGGCTAAGGTGGAGCGTGATGCACATTTGGAGATGTCGGGCTTGCCGGATTGGGCGTGTGTGACCACCCGGTCTATGGCAGCCAGTAAGGGTGTTCAAGAGGACCTGGAGCCTGAAAGAGTGGCCCAGGTGTCTGCCTTAAAGAGAAGAGGCAGGGGGCGCTGGAAACCGGCCCCCGTGGTTCCCACGGTCCAGGAGGAGGCAGACCTTGAGGGGGATGCCCTGGAACCTACAGGGGAACAGGTAGCTGAACTGGGGGACCTGCCTGAGCTGACCCAGTGGCAGCAGGAAGGAGGCCCCTCCAGGGAAGAGTTCTGTGAGGAGCAGAACAAGTGTCCTTCTCTTGTGGGTTTGCGGCAACAGGCCACAAACCAGGCAGCAGGTGATCAGTCTGGATCACATTGGATCTACTGGGAGAATGGTCTCCTGTATAGCGAGCCTAAGGTTGCTGAGCCTGGGTCAGCCTGTGTGCTGGTGGTACCCCAGCGCTTCAGAGCCTTCCTACTGGGTTTGGCTCATGATGTGCCTTTAGCAGGACATTTGGGGCAAGACAAGACCTTTGAAAGGCTTGTCACCCACTTTTATTGGCCCCAGATGCGCAAGAGTTCAGACACTCATTGCAGGACCTGCCAGACTTGCCAGGCAAGTGGAAAGAGTGGGAGGAAGCACAAGGCTCCTCTCCAGCCATTCCCTGTGGTCAGCACCCCCTTTGAAAGGGTGGGCATTGACATTGTGGGGCCTCTGGATCCCAAGACAGCCATGGGCAACAGGTTCATCCTGGTCTTGGTGGACCATGCCACCCGGTACCCGGAAGCCACCCCTCGCCGGACTGTGACGGCCCCCGTGGTGGGACGTGCGTTGATGGGGATTTTCTCCCGTGTGGGGTTCCCCAGAGAGGTGGTGTCAGACCGTGGTACAAACTTCATTTCCAAGTATATGAAGTCCCTGTGGCAGGAGTGTAGTGTAACGTCCAAGTTCACCACTCCTTACCACCCCCAAGGTAATGGGTTGGTTGAGAGATTCAACCGGACCCTTAAAGGCATGATTATGGGTCTGGAAGAACCCATGAGGCGTAAGTGGGACGTCCTCTTGCCATGCCTTCTCTTTGCTTACCGAGAGGTGCCACAGAAGTCCCTAGGGTTCAGCCCCTTTGAACTTCTCTATGGACACCCGGTAAGAGGACCTCTGATTTTGGTAAAGGAAGGCTGGGAGAAAGCTCCCAGGAAACCTCCCCAGGATGTATATAGCTACATGCTGGCCTTCAGAAACCAAACCCGGCGTTTCAGGCAACTCGCTCAGGTGAATCTGGAAGCCAGCCAGGAGGAGATGAAGCGGTGGTACGATCAGAATGCCACTCTGATTGAGCTTCAGCCTGGTCAGAAAGTGTGGGTCATGGCCCCAGTGGAGCCCTGTGCACTCCAAGATAAGTGGACCGGACCCTTTGAGGTGGTGGAGCGCAAGAGTGATGTCACCTACTTGGTGGACTTGTCGTCTCCTAGGAACCCTTTGCAGGTCCTGCATGTAAACCGCCTGAAGCCCCACTTGGAGAGGTCCAAAGTGGGCATGCTCCTAGCCACAGATGCTGGAATGGAAGAGGAGACTGAGCCTCTTCCTGACCTCCTGTGTGCCAAGGAGCAAGATGGGTCAGTGGAGGGTGTGAACCTCTCTAACTCCCTGATCCGTGAGCAACAGGAGGATTGTCGCCCACTGTTGGGACAGTTTCCTGACCTGTTCTCCCTGACCCTTAGTGTCACTGACTGGTGCGTCCATGATGTGGACACTGGGGACAGTCCTCCTGTTAAGCACAAAACTTACAGAGTGACTGACAGGGTGAGAGCTTGCATCAAGGAGGAGGTCTCCAAGATGTTTGCATTGGGGGTGATTGAGTCCTCTAACAGCCCTTGGGCCAGCCCAGTGGTCTTGGTCCCAAAGGCTGCCGCGCCTGGTGCCACACCCGAACTCCGGTTCTGTGTGGACTACCGAGGACTCAATTCGGTCACCAGGACTGACGCGCACCCCATCCCAAGAGCTGATGAGCTCATTGATCGGTTAGGGGCTGCCCGGTACCTCAGCACGTTTGATTTAACGTCTGGGTACTGGCAGATCATCTTAACTGATGGGGCAAGAGAGAGGTCAGCATTCTCCACACCAGATGGCCACTACCAATTCCGGGTTATGCCCTTTGGGATGAAGAATGCTCCTGCCACCTTTCAGAGGTTGGTCAACCAGGTGTTGGCTGGACTGGAAGATTTCAGTGCCGCCTACCTAGATGACATAGCAGTGTTCAGCGCCAGTTGGGAAGAACATCTGCGCCACCTCTTGGAAATGTTGATGGCGCTGCGGAGAGCAGGCCTCACGATAAAGGCGAGTAAGTGCCAGATCGGGCAGGGTTCCGTGGTGTACTTGGGACACCAGGTTGGGAGCGGCCAGGTGGCGCCCCTACAGCCCAAGATTGAGACCATCCTGGCTTGGGAACCCCCCAAAACCCAGACAGAGGTGAGAGCCTTTTTAGGACTCACTGGGTATTACAGGAGGTTTGTCAAGGGGTATGGCAGCATGGTTGCCCCCTTGACAGAGCTGACTTCCAGGAAGCAGCCCAAGAAAGTGAACTGGACTGACACCTGTCAGAAAGCTTTTGATCCCCTGAAGAATGCCATGTGCACGGCGCCCGTGCTCCTGGCACCCAACTTCTCAAAAGAGTTTATTGTTCAAACAGACGCTTCAGAGCATGGTGTAGGGGCTGTTCTTGCACAGATGAATGAGGAGGGCCTAGACCAACCTGTAGCCTTCATCAGTAGGAGGTTACTTCCACGGGAACAGAGGTGGAGTGCGATTGAGCGTGAGGCATTTGCTGTGGTCTGGGCACTGAAGAAGCTGAGACCATACTTGTTTGGGACTCACTTCCGGGTTCAGACAGACCACAGGCCCCTCAGATGCTTGAGGCAGATGAGGGGTGAGAATCCAAAGCTGTTGAGGTGGTCCATTTCCCTACAGGGGATGGACTTCACGGTGGAACACCGCCCTGGTACAGAACACGCCAATGCTGATGGTCTGTCCAGATTTTCCCGCCTTAGTGAAGAGAACTCCAAAGAGGTAGGGTAGTTCTCCCCACATTTCAGCTGGAGGGGACACGTGTTAGACCTGGCACCATTGGCGTGGGTCTCCCTTCCATTTTTTGCAGCTGCCTCCTGTGTTTTGCTATGTTTTTGCTGGTCTAGATGCTTTGGGCACTTTGCCACTGCTATTCAGTGCCAAAGTGCAAGTGCTCCCTATTGTAAATTGTTGTTATGGATTAGTGATTCCATGATTGGATTATTTGATTTACTTGTCAGACCCTAGTACAGTGCACCGTGTGTGCCCAGGGCCTGTAAATCAAATGCTGCTAGTGGGCTTGCAGCACTGGTTGTGCCACCCACAGAAGCAGCTTGTAAACTATGGCTCAGGCCTGCCATTGCAGAGCCTGTGTGCAGTCTGGGACTGCCATGTCGACTTGGCAGGTGCACCCACTTGCCAGTCCCCAAACATTCCCTTTTCTGCATGTTAGCCACCCCTAAGGTAGGCCCAAGGGCAGGGTGGATTGTATGTGAAAGGTAGGACATGCCCTGATGTGTGTGGCATGTCCTGATAGTGAATTACAGCCATTTTCGTTTTTCACTATTGCAAGGCTACCTGCTCCCATAGGCCAGAATGGGCAGTTTGATTATAACATCTTATAATCCTAACTGACCCAGGGAACCAGGTAGAAATTCGAGTTTAGTATGCCTGAACTCAGAATGTTAAAATACATCTTTTAGTGTGGGTGATTTTTACATTCTGTGTTTGAAAATACCACTTTTAGAAAGTAGGTATTTTCTTACCTAACCATCCAGCCTGCCTCTGCTAGGTTGTGTATTGCATGTCTGCTTTGTGAGTGACAGGGGCTGGGGTGGCTCCAGGAGACAGGGTGAGTCAGCACTAGGCTGAATAGACCTAACTGCATTGGGAGTGGTGGGAGGAGTAGCACCTGGGCCTGAATAGGGCTGTGCCTGCCTTCCACAATGCTGGCTCCACCTCCTGTGGTGCGTCTGATGACCCTGGCCCACACTGACAAAAGAAGAAGTTGTGCACTGGCAGAATGCACCCAGAACTGGTTTGGACTAGGTACAGACACTCTCTGCCTTCAGAGACAAAGGATTTGTGTGTATAAAAAAGGGGACCCAAACCCCAGAACTTTAGATCACTTCTGGGAATCAAGACGAACCTTTGCTGAGGAGAAGAGCCAGGAAACTGAAGGAGGAGACTACCCCTATGCTGCGTGCTGTTTGGGGGTTGGCCTGCAGTGGTTGCTTCATTGCCAAAGAAAGGAGAAAAGGACTGAGTGTGCTTTCATCATCTTGAAGAAGATCTCCAAGGGCTTGAATTTGAGCTTGCCTCCTGTCTGAAGTATCAGGGATACAAAAGACTTCACCCCTTCTGCTTGCCTGCACCTGGAACTTGCTGTTCTGGCTGCTACAGAAGGAAATTGCAACACCGACGCCGGCGAGCGACGCCGTAATCTGCATCGGAGCCGTAAGCGCTGCTCCGACTTACAAAGTAGACCCGATGCCGGCCGCCGTGCCACATCGACGCCAGCGAGCAACATCGTAACCTGCCATAAGCCGTGAGCACTGCTCCGACTTGCGAAGTAGGCCCGACGCCTGCTGCTGTGCCGCATCGACTCCGAAGCTGACATCATCGCGGAGCCGATCCTCGACGTGGGTGGTCAAGAATCCATCGACATCGTGACCTTGTACAGAACCGTGGTTTCGGCGCCATCGCGACGTCACCTCCTCTCCGGTAAGGAACAGACGCATCCCCTGCTTTGCGCAAGCATCGAGGACCCGACGCATCGCCTCCCCCGAAGCAAGGAACCGACGCCGCACAGCGCCAACGACGCCGCATCTCCCCGACGCCGTGAGCTATCTTTGTTTTCGCTTTTCCAAGGTACTGTTCTTTGTGGGTCTGTTTTGACTCCGGGCCCGACGCCGCGCACCTCGCGGTCGGCGCCGTACTTTGGGATTTCTTTGACCTCGACGTCGTGATAACTCCAGTTGGGGTTATCTGTTGCTAAAGACTGCATTTAAGTGAATAACCTATTTTTAAGCTATTTCTACCATCTGGAAGTATTATTTCTGATTACAGTATTGTGGATTTTTGTCGTTTTGGTCTTGTGTTAAGTCTATATAAAGAATACTTATTTTTCTAAACCTGTGTGGTGTCCATCTGTAGTGTTTTCACTATATTACTGTATGTGTTCACAAATGCTTTACACACTGCCTCTGAGATAAGCCTGCTTCCTCGTGCCAAGCTACCAAGGGGGTGAGCAGGGGTTATTTTAGGAGTGTAGCCCCTTACCCTGACTAAACGCAAGGGTCCCTATTTGGTCAAAGGTACCTACCTCTGCCAACTAGAGACCCCCAAATCTAACAGTTAGTAATTAGGGGTTTTGCCCAATGTGGGGAACCTTTTATCCTTACAAGCTTGTTTAAACCTCCAGCCAATACACAGGGTATATCTGCTCAGCTGAGGTGGATCTCCCTTCCTACTTCACACGTCTCTGAAAGGTGAGTGTAGGGCTTCCTGAGAAAGCACAACAGAAATACTCAGATTTTCACTCTTAATATAAGAACCGAACCAACGTTGGCGGCGCCATGTCGTGTAGTTCCTAGGAATCCCCCGAGGACCTGCGCGTTTTGGATGACCTAAACTGAGGGGTTGGTGTCCAAACCGACTCTGAACACCCCCATCAGTTATGTCAGCCGTTAGACCAGCTAGCTCTACAGTGCCCCTACCACCCCCCTGTATCTTACAGTGGTGTATGCAGTTTCTTGCAACCACTGAACATGACAACCCTGATTCCTCAGGGATCGTGAAAAACAGTGCAGTACTTTTCGCTCAGTCACTCATGCTTGCTTATTCTCAGGAAATACACAAGATGGCGATTGGGACATTTTCAATAAGTATTTATTGGTCCAGCAACAGTCTTGTGTAAAACATATTTCCTGCGACAATCAGAAGACAGAAGCATACTAATGAAATTGCAAATGCTAATATGGTAAACAGTAGATACATTTCTACCATAGTGCCAAAAGGATGAACATATATAGTTCAGATAAAACAGTAGCATTTGCGTACTCCTAAAATGTGCGCCCTACGTACTCTGCCTAAATGTACCTAGCCCAGATGTGTAGTTGTAGCATGTATATGTGCATATGTGTGTGTAGCCAAGAAACCCCTAGGGAAGAACCAGCCCCTCACCTGATGGTTGAGAACGAAGGACCTCGTCTCTGCTCCGAGGATGACACCCAGCAAGGGATGATAGACCGCTGCGTGTCGAAGATTCAGCATGCAGGACCCCGTCTCAGCTTGGAAGGAATTCTCCTCTGATTTGTAGGGGGGAATAAGGGTCTTATATACTAGAGTGGACACTCCAGGGTTTCTTCTAGAATCAATATGTTTTGAAAACAATCATAAATGTTTTGAAAACAATCATAAATGTTTTGAAAACACTCATAAATGTTTCTTCAAACAAATGCGATCATGCACAGCTGGCTTGTGGCCAAGGACGAAAAAAGTGGTGACCCTTATACAGAATAATTCTGCTGTGCCTGGGGACATGTTTATGTATGTCAGGTACATGGATTATGATAGAATACTAAGAGCCTGGTGCCGAAGAGACAGGAGCAAGCTACCAGGTAAAAGGTCACCTTGTTTGGAATCGTTATTGTCGTGTGGCTAGGACAATGTATGATAATAGGGGTATACATGACAGGACTAGCCTAAAGGACATGACAACACAAAGACCAACAACCTGACTTTCAAAAAGAAATTTCTGAATTTTAGCATCATATTTCTAGGTACTTCTTCTTTTGTGTCTTAGGAGCCCTTGTTAGCTTGAAAATGAGCCAGCAATCAATTTCCAAATGTTCCTGAAAAATAAAACCAATTACAGGCCAAATCCTATTGCAGTTTCATCACAGAACATCTTAAGAAGACAAACTCATTTAGCTCTGTTAATATATACATTCAAAATTAGAGAACGAGTCCGGTAATCGCGGTGCAGTTCGTGGACCTTGGTTGGAACCCTCTTCTATATAGTCCTCCAATATCCGTTGGGGGGGGGGGAGTAGTAAATTCCTCTAGATTTCAAGACCTCTGATTTGTGGATTCATTCCTGAATGTACTGTTTGTCATGTACTGCATGAGTACTACCTAATGGGTTTTCCTCATTCCTCGTCCTGATGACGACCCTCTACAAATAACTTCAAGGGGTCGAAACGTTGACACAATAATAGTGCACTGTACTTTTTATGTAATCCAGGAGCCTGCAACTCTATGTTAGATTTCAGATCAAACAACTGTGCATCCTCCACAGTCACTATTTATGTATAAATTGTATAGGACTAGTGCACTTCTTACTCACTTGTCTCACTTTCACTGTGCCGTTGCATCGTTTGGGAACACCGCTCTAATTTCGAATGTATATATTAACAGAGCAAAATGAGTTTGTCTTAAGATTCCAAATGTTGAATAATCAAATAAAATGTATTGTGTCTAGTAGAACCAATCTACTGATGATTATTCACTATGTTACTGTGGAAGTTGAGGTTTACACTGCCGCCTTCATGACAATTTAAGCTCATGCCATGATTTATCAATAAAGTGCTGCTTCTATTGTGATTTGACCAGGTAAACTTGGCCCTTTTGAAAGTTTGTCATGAAGCTTTTGTCCTTCAAGAAAATCCCTTATTTTTATCTTTGTAGTCAAAGTAGAGTATCTAGGCATTCGCTGAACATTTGGGTGTAGATTTTGGGGTTCATATTTACCTCTGTGTGAGGCCAACGATTGCACTTCATTTTGGAGGCTGGACCCACAAGACTCAAGAGGTCCCGGGTAGGCAAAATACCAGGCCTCGGCTCCTAAGCCTTTTCCAGTTAGGATCCCTACATAAAACCAGGCAGGACCAGCCCTTCTCTCTCCACTTTCCGAATTACTAAAAACACAGAAAGCCAGAACAATCCACGACTGTGCAAAACCTTCTACTGTAGAAACAGATGAAAAGCTAAACCACTCATCCCAAACTGATTGTTAACTGAACTTAAACTGATCTAGTGTGTTTTGTCATATTGGAACTTTTAGGGGTAATTTGGAGTTTATAGTGCCGGGTCTGGTGGCTTAGTGGACTACTGTGTCAACTTTAGGGGCCTGTGTTTGACCTCATGGTCACAGGTCAAAATCCCAGTGGGATTATTGGACGCTTAAGTTTGATGCCTTGTGGTCAACTGTAATAATTTACGAAGGGGAAAGAACAGGACTACTGCCTGACATTTGGGATTAACCCCACTCAATACAACTTTTTGAAATCAAAATGAACTATAACTGGTCCTGATGAAGGTGGTTTTTTACTTATGCTCCACCGAAACGTGCGTAGACCTACTTGACACAGACGGGAATCCAGCCTGAGACACAAAAATATAATAAGAAAGAAGAAGCTGCTGTGACTTATCAGCACATTTCAGCCACAAAGTCAATGATTGCATTACCTGGATCCCGCACATGTTTATGAATAGCCAAATGTATTATTTGTTGGTGCAGTATGTATGATAGTATGGATGAGGCATGCAATGTGTTTGAATGTATGTTTGATGATTGAGTGTGGGGTTATTCTCATTTGTACACTTTAGTTGATGTTATGTTATAATCAAATTTTCTTTCATGTGTATGGTTAGTTATTTATTCATATTGAAAATGTCCTGTTTGCTTTAATCAATCATGTTATAGTAATTGAAATACTAAACTGTTCATGAATTTAAGCATATGAACTGTATTGAGAAAATGATATAACAGGACTTTTTCTGCTTGCGTGTTTATTGTTAAACCTTGTGCTAATTTATAACAATGAACTTTTTTGAAAAAGAGAAAAACCAAAAAATCTTTTTACTAATAATAAATATGGTTTTATGAAATAATATGGTTGAGTAGATATTTTGGGGACATGTTTCATGCATGAGCCTGAGTGGCCAGCTATCAAAGAGATATAGGTCAGATTAGAGGTTTTGCAGTCCTTTTTGCAGTCCAAAATCCCAGTGGGTCCACTCCGCCTTTCATCCTTCTGAAGTCGATAAAATGAGTACCATTGAGTTGGGTAACAAAAAACATCTGTTATTTAGTGCCAAGATACCCTTTGAGGTGAATGTGCACTTTACAAATACACGTGTTATGTTATGTTATATCTGAAAGTGTATAAAGTTGTTGTAAATGTTCGGATGTTGGATTGCTGTGCATATACGTTTATGTGGAGAAAAGTAGTAATCCCGTATCGCAATACACAGCAATACCAATTGTCTACATGTAAACTCCGTGGCCATTAGCACAAGCAAACCTTGGTGTGAATTTTGTAGCAGTACATGCAGAAAAACTCATGTAAACCTTTCTGGTGATCGTATATATCCATTTAGGCGTAGCCCGAAAGGGTTGCCCCTAATCCACACTCACAGAACCTCGAGACAAGGTTTGAGATACTTTCAAGGTGTTAATGGGTTTATGGAAAGCATGGCAGTGGAGGTTAGCATTCTAGTTGTGCAGGGTAATGCAAGGTTAGAAGAGACACTTCCAGGTTGTGTGATGCTATGGCAGCACAAGAAAGGGCTGCAGCAGTAACCAAGCATCTGTGAAACTGTGCATGTTTGCTGAGCTTTGCCGCTGACCTTCCACACCGTCCAGTTCGCACACAGCCTTTCCGCTCTTTCATGTTTGTTTTTGTTTCTCTTTGGATGGTTCAAGACCCTTAGATTATTCCACATTAGTATCCATTTTGCCCTCTTCTACGGGATCATCTGATCTTTGTGTTTCCCTATGTGAATGCAGGTCTGCTGAATGCGGATCTGCTGAGGTGGTGCGTTTCGCCTGTTTCCCGGAACACTGAGTTAGTACCTGGTCGTCTTCCACATTCCTCACTTGCTGCTTGGGTAGCAGGCAGATAAGAGAAAATCTTAATATTTTATGTTATTGTTGTGTGATTTGCTGTGAGCTTTACTGGTGTCATATGAACCATGCATTGTCTCTTACTTACCTAGCGGCTCACTCATCTTAGAGATCTATTGGAGAACAACTGGTACTGGAACAATTTTCAGAGTGGGGGTGCTGCCATCAATGCTACATCACTGAAGTCCTAGGGACTGTGAAAGGTCATATTGTCACACAGGGAACAAGTGTAGCAAATAAGCCATGGCCATTCAGCAGGAGAACAATACAGGTGTAATAGGTAGCTCGTACTGCTTTTTGGAGCACACTGTTGCAAATATATGAATGAAGCATGGTGGGGTATGCAGTGCTGTTTACAGACAGCACATTTTCCATTGAAATGGCCACTAAATTGGCACACACATACAGTTTTACTGATAAAACTATACGGAGCACAAACAATAATATTTGGAAATTAGGTTTCAACAAATACTCTTCATTTGCGCATTACCAAGAAAAGTGGCTTGATTTGTTTTGATCCTATTAAAATCTTGGTTTTCTTCACAATTTAGAATTACATAAAATATCTCTCGTGTTCTTTGCTATAAGTTGATACATTTCGAAACATTTGTACAAGTAATTTACAGGTATTTAAATGTTTTTGTGGCCTACAATTCATTTGACATTCAACGGCCTTTCTTTGCCACTCCCTGTAACTTAGCAAGATTGTCACATAGTTCACATTACGAAATTCTTTCACCTTGCAGTCAGAGAAAGAAAAGGGAAGTAAAACACCAATCTCCATGTTAAAAGAATAAGCTGCAATTTGTCTGAAGACACAGTCTGACGTTTGACCTCTGACTTTGAACACACAACAAAAATGACACAAGATAAAAACAAAATGTAAAGGTCTCTATATTTCTCATTCATCCTCTGAACTCCAACGTTTATATGTGTGTATATATATATATATATATATATTCACTGAAAAAACAATAGGTTTTAGGGACAGTTATAGTTAGTTGGACATTTCACTCGTACAAAACCCGTGAAATTCCCCCGTTATAGTTAGTTCAGCTAACTATAACTCGCGCCCCCGCAATGCACTGCAGATGACGTCACATATTACATCACTCATGACATGGTCAGTGACATCACTGATGACATCACTGATGACATCTCAAATGACATCACTGATGACATCATCCAGTGACTGTGTGTTTCTGTAAAGTTTAAATATGTTTAATATATATAGGGAAAGGCGTATTGAAGAATGAGTGGGTGTATAAGTGTCTGAATGGATGATTTAGTAGGTGCGTGACTGACTCTATAAGTGAGTGATTAAACGTATCTTACTGAATGCATGGGTTAGTGACTAAACTGTGTGAATGTCTGTATCCGTCTGTCTGTTGGTGTGTAAGCGGCTGCATGGGTTTGCGAATAGCTACATGAGTGTCTACATGGGTTATTGATTGGTTGTCTTAGTATCTGTATGGGTGCCTGAGTGTTTTGTGTGGGTGGGGTGTGTGTGACTCTGTGCATAGATGTGTGAGTGGGTGATTCACTGGGTGCATGGTTTCAAGTGTGCATCTGTGATGGACTGTATGGGTGGGTGAGTGTGTGTATGGGTGTGTTAGTGAGTGAATGTGTATCTCAGTGGTACATGTGTGAGTAACTACATATGTGAAAGGCAGTATATATGTGTGTTGGAGTATATAAATGGCTATAAGTGAGAGTGTGTGATTGTGAGAGTGGCTGTATGGATGAGTGTGTACTTGTATCAGTGATTGTATAAGAGCGTAAGAATGTGCTAGTATTTGTATGAGTAAGTGAGCTGGTGTGTGTATAACTGTATAGGTGAGTAAATGGCAGTGTGATTAATTATTTGCATGACTGACTAGGTGTGTGAGTACCTCTATGGATGAGTGGCGGTGTGTGAGTGTCTATATAGGTGTATGAGTGCATATGATAGTCCTGTACTGAGTGACCGTAAGTATGAGTGACTGTACGGGTGAGTGAGTGGATGTGTGTGTAGACCTAAGAATCAGTGAGTGTGTATGTAGTTATTGGTGTTGGAGTGTCTATGGTTTTGAGAATGGCAGTCTGTAATTTAGAGTGGGTGTATCAAAAGTTATATTAGGGTGTGAGAAGATGCATGAAATTATCACATGGATGTGATATCTTTGACCTATTGCTGACTGACCAACCTGATGCCGTATTTCTTACTGAAACATGGTTGCACGAAGGTTCTGGCCCCGATGTTTCTGTGGCACTGCCCCCTAACTATGCGATAGTCATCATATGGGTTTTTTCAAAATGACGGGCCACGGGATATGTTCTGTCTCCATTTTTAATGGCCCTCAAATGTTGTAGGATTCTTTTGTGTACTTCTAAAATTGTGCTGCCCACGTACCGCAGGCCACAAGGGCACTGCAGCACGTACACAGCAAAACTTGTTTTACCGAACAATATAGACTGGGCCTGTCTAACAAAATGCGTAGGATCAGAGGAAAATACACCTGTAAAACAAGTTTTGCTGTAGATGAATCATATAAGTACAATGTACCGCCCAGAGAATAGATGTATAGGAAAGAATTTTATGAATTTTTATGTGTAAATAGGAGGATTTTATTAACAGACTCGTAATGTAACTAAGACTTCTAAGATTAGAAGTCAAGTGGATACGATATTTGCAGTTTTTTTAGGGAATTATAACAATGAATTCGCAAGTGAATAGAAATTCTAGGCCCACTGGGGCTTGATGAAAAAGAAAATGGGGACGCTGTTTGTATATAAGTTCACTGGAACTGGATTACCATATGCAATTGCAGTTTTGCCATGAATTTCAAATGAAATGTATGCTCACTTGAGCGTAATGCCAGACAATTTAATGTAAATAGTGTAAATATCGTATTAATGAGTATGATATGGTATGCCAAATTGATGCGTCCTAAATAATGTGGTGAGGTATTAATTGTGGCCTCCATTAAGATGATTTAATGTGGTTTATTAGAATTCCCACTCTTGCGAAAACAGTGACATGTTTGTCTAAGAATGTCCGTGAATTGAAAAAAACTACGAGTCTTTTTTCACGTTAATCACAGTTGTAGTTTGTCATGTGACTTGTTTGAAACACGTAATGCACTTTAAAAAATGGCCGCGTTCGCAATTTTGTTATCAGTGAACAAGACTGTTTCACAGTCGAAACGCGTTTGATAGCGGCAGCGAAATAAATCTTTAAAACCGCACACGGCTTCGTCATTTTTAAAATATATATATATATATATATATATAATTTCTACAGCACCCCCACAACCATACTTGCACCACCTTTGTTTGACTGCGGTAGGTCTGCTTCCTGACCGTGACGTTCCAGTGCTTAGTCTCCTCCCATGCCCTTTTTTAGGGATCACCTAAGGTAGCACGCATTCACTGGCGCTTGCGAGAGATATTGTATACAGCAAGGGGCTTGGAACCAGGAACTTCTTTACCATTCAATGGCTTCATTGTCATTCTTATTTGCTGCTTCCTAATTGGTTAGTGCGTGCTGGCTTCACTTCCTCTTCATTCATCTGGAGCGTGTAGCAAGTACTGATTGCTTTATCTTGATTACTGTCCTTCCACTGCTCACACTGTTATTGAGGTACTATTTTCTTTGTTCTTCCCCTGTGGTGCTTCTTCCTCTGTTGCTTCTTCCCTCCCACCCTTCTGCTGTCCATGTTGCTTCTTTCCCCTCCCTTCACCATTGTCCATTTTGCTTCTTCCCCTTCCCATCTCATTTGTCCATGTTGCATCTTCTCCCACCCCCTTGTCTGTGTTGCTTCTTCTCCTCCCACTCCACCCCGTTGTCTGTGTTGCTTCTTCCTCCTCTCCCTTCCCCGGTTGTCTGTGTTTCTTTTTCACCTCCCACCCTCCCCTTGTCTGTGTTGCTTCTTCCCTAGCACCCCCCACCTTCCCGTTGTCTTTGTTGCCAACCCCACCCACCATAAGAAAAAAACCAACACTATGACACAGTTGCCACAGGCCATATCATAGCACTTTCTTTTTACTGTTCCATTGGTCAATACCTCCCTCCTATTGTTTTTGCTGCCCTTTCCCTCTTACACTGCCTTCCGTTGTCCGTGCTTTCCACTCTCACCCACCATAAGAAAAGAAAAAAATTCTATGACGTGACCAGCTTTGGCTGAGTCATAACTCTGTTTCCTAACTTTTAGCCATGCTGCACAGCAGTCGCGCTGCTCTACAGCATGGCTAAAAGACATTGGCAAAGCCAGTAGCTCTTGCATAGGCGAGACCTATTGGCTTTGCCAATGCTTATTATTCAAGTACAGCATGCCACAAGCCGGTGTGTGTCAAATTGCACCTTGTTCTGACGCAGTAGAGAAGATTAGGATTTGCACCAATTTTCTTGTTCCCGGAGATCCTGATATCCCCCGTGTAGTAATTGTGGTGTTACCATGAACATCCCAACCTAGTGTAATAGAGGGGTAAGTGAAAGGGTGTGAGAGGCAGGTAGACATGTTCTGCTAGAACCAGAGTCCAAGGAGTTGCTCACAGTATCCACAGTCAGGAGTACTCCACACCAGCCTGTTCAGCCTATGAGTTTAAAAGCTGCGAGGCAGATATGAAGTTACCACTGGAAGGCGAACGCCTGCGGTAAAGACAAACTCATGTTGTTTGAGACATGCACTGCCGAATAGTGATACAGATGAGCGCTGCAGTTCACAGCTATGAGTAGCGCATTTAAGTGTTTCACGAGGGGCCATGTAATGAGTGAATGAATGAGGCACCCTACAGGGTACCTTGTCATTGGCAACAGTCTCCGAAAAAATTGCCCAGTATCTTTTGCTTCCATTCAGAGCGCGTGCTCCCTTTATTACTCCAGTTCCAAGGATCCTATTTATTCTCCAAGGTGAACAAATTACATATACAAAGAGACAGAGTTCTTGTGGTAAATGAAGATACAGAGTAGCTTGCAGTACAGGTGAAACAGGATAAGGTTTATTCTCAAGTTAGTAGATTCAGGTTACAGGTAGAAGATGGTAGTAGGGAAGCAGGAAGGCCCTATGAAGATACCACAGATCCCTTTTCAGTTCCTTTATTTTGTTCCTTCTCTTTCATCTGCCTTGTGCCTATTCCTAGCTTTGCCTCTTACAGAGGAGGCAAAGAGCAAAGGTTCTTAAGAATCCCCTTGCTGCCATTGGTGGGTTTTTGAGGAGATCAGTGATCTATAGAAGCATTTCAAACTTCATACCAGGCCTGGGCTCTTAACTGCTGGTCTAAGATGGCAGCTGGCACAGCAACAACGAAGAAGGACTGATCACAGCTGCACCTCTTGCAGCTCACCTGCATCCGCAGTTGTCTCTGGTTTGCACTTTAAGCCAGTGATTAATTTGAGCTGGTAGTTTCTGGTGCTCGGTATCGGCACTTAATTATCAACACTGGCGCTTATGACAGTCTGCCATATGGTGGCACTGTTTGCCTAATTTAGAGATGTACAAGCACAGTTATCAATTCAGTATACATTAAAAATGACTAAAAGCTGCCACCCAAGCCATTCTTAAAGTTTTAAGGGCGTGGACTAGTCTGAATTGTCACATTTGTAGGAATGTGAGGGTTAGTAGTTGTGTTGGTACTGTTGTTTGCAGTGCTTCCAGAGGCAATGGAGTGATACAGGCTGATGTGGCCTCCTGACCAGGGCCCCGGTACTTATTGTTTTAACAAATTAAGCACTGACTTTAAACCTCTGGCCAGAATACACCAATAATGGTCCCTCTTGTCAGTTTGTCCACCTTAACCGTGTACCGCAGAGCTCTTCGCAAACAATATAATGAAAGAAGCCAAATATTATACAGTCTAGGTCTCTACAATGTTACATAACTATACTATTCAATGCTATCCACTGCAAAGGACTATATATTGCAACAGTAGTGTGCAAGGCAATATTATGCAATTAAAAATACTGTATATTTCAACCAAAATAAGCGATGCAGAACAATATTATGTAGTACAACACAGAACGCCAGCCAGGTGTGATGCTTGCAATAGCACAATATTGGTATTTCTTGACATTTTATAACATCACTGCTGCTATCGCATCCACCCACTGGTCGGATGGGAGTAGTCTGTAACCATTCACCCACTCATTCATCCTGACATCCACCCATTCACCAGTTGCGCAGCACAAAATGATGTGGCCTTCCTGCAGAATGTAATGAGGGGACCCTGAGACTCTTATATCTCACATATAGTCATTGCCCTTGGGTTGAATGGGGCCCCAGGGGAGGGTTGGGGACCCCCCCTGGGGGGCTGTGGTCCCCCCTGCATTGCAGAGGCTGCAGGGACCTGTGTTACACCCTATGCCACTCACTCAGATATTCATTCATGACTCATTCAAAGATGCACTCATTAATTATCCATGCACTCATCCATACAGCTGTTGATGCATCCCCGATCCACAACTACACAAACTTCCCAATCCTCGAAGAACTTTCACTTGACAGTGCTTGTTTTAATATACCATTTAAATGATTGCACCCCTACCTTAAGGACTGTGAACAATGCCCACTTTAATTAAGGCATTTACAATCATTGACAGTACCAAGATCCATCATTATAAATGTGACAAGAAACCTTCAGATAGCAGGACGTGCGGCCAGGAGCCTTCTTCCGGTTTTTAAACTTGCCATAATTCTCATGTTTCTAATAGGACGTTTTCTTAAGTATGCGGGTCATGTGTAGCACCAGGATAATAGTGTATCCTAGCATAAGGGTTTCTATAATTAATTGTCTCCATTTTAGAGGGCTCAGTACCTTCTCCAGAGATGGGGATAGTTTTGTATTATATAGCGCCATGCATTTATGTTTCTAGTTTCTAAAAGTATATTTCTTGATTCTTTATGATGTAGGGGATCTTCTATTACGTGTGAGTGCTCTTGTGAGTGCTGTGACGACTTCAGAGAAGAGAATACCATTATCATGGGTGGCACATCCTTCTCTGTTCAAGCAACCAAACTATGGAATTCTTTACCCCCCAACATAAGATCCACAGACAACCACCTTCTCTTCAGAAAACTACTCAAGAATTGGCTCTTCCCCACAAAGGCACCATACGCAAACAGAAATATACAGCATATCCCTCAGTATATAAGCATTTATTTGTACTATAGATATGTACCTATATATGTGTATTGCTTTGTGTAAGCGTGTAGAATAATTATGTTTTAAAATAAATTAATAAAATGAATTTTTAAGTACAACAACACTTGAAAGCTGGAATTTATTTAACGCATCTTTAATCTACATATACTTACTTCCTTTATGCATCTATATACCTTCCATGTACTTGGATCTATATATTTATTACTTTTCTGCTAATTCAGCATATCCAATGCACTTCCCTATTTCTCACTCTATACCTCTCTCAATAGATCCTCTACCTCAACTCTGAGTCATCTCGAACCTCTTTCTACTACTCTTTCCAATGCACTACCCTATTTCTCACCCTATACCTCTATCAATATATCCTCTACCTCCACTCTCTCATTCATCCCAAACCCCATACCACTACTATGATCCCCAAAATAACCCTTTCTAGACTCTTCCTACTCTACCCCTCCTTGCATCATCTCATACCTCATTTACTATACCAATTCCCCAAAACAAGCCTTTCTAAACCCTTCCCTCTGACTCTTCCCCTCCCCTTTTACTCATCCCAAACCTCCACCTACTGCTATGACCTACAAAACAAACAAAAAAAGTCTAAATCCTTACATCTTCTGTCCCTCCACTATCCTTTTCAATCCAAATAACAGACTAACATGTTCACTGATATTTCACTATACTAATCCTTTATAGGTTCCAGAGTAGCGTGCAACTCGCCGAAAAAGTGCTTCAACACCTCATCAGGGGTAGCAAGCACTATATAAATGCAAACTTTTTCCCTCTTCTATCCCTACGCTATCTTTCTCAATCCAAATAACTGACTAATATCCACCACTCAAATTACTTTCATATTTCACTATACTAATTCAACACTAATCCTTTATGGGTTCCAGAGTAGCTTCAATGCCTCGTCAGGGGTAGTAAACGCTATATAAATGCAATTACAATACAATACAATACAATTAGAAAGATAGTAACCTGTATGTATGTAAAAAAAAACTCTGCTTTTATCCCAGCCCTTCCACTCCTGCTTCCGTCATGCTGCACGTGCTCTACCTCCCAAGCATTACAACCGTTCGTGCCAGGACTGCCACCCAACCCCCTCACCTCACCAATCCGCAGCAGCCCCCCGCTCTAATGTTACCCAGCGGGCACCTTTTATGTACGAAGAGCAAGTTCCCTGGCGCACACACACCCACTGTTGGATTTCACATGCTTCACTTGTCAAGCGCTGTGACTCCACAACGTGGAATGGCGCTGTGAAAAAAACAAGTAAAACGGGCTTCGTCTTTTGCAGTCATCTTCACACTCTTTACCTTAAAGCGAGTTAATGTTTGTCTTCAAACAAAGCAGAACTCTTAAAACATGAAATGAAGGAACTAATTAGCATGTGCCATCCTCAATAACGTCATAGGAAGAGACATCATAGGACGTAGCAGCCTTTCGTACCATAACTCTAACGGGATTTGGTCTGTTTTCAAATCTATGACAGTCTAACGTTCAATGTTGAAGCTTCTGTCTGATACCCTAGGTAGGAACAGATTTATGCAGCTTATATTTTCCTTAGCCCCAGTATATGTTAGATCTTTGCATTGAAACCCTACTTGTATGTTTTAATAAAGATGCTTGGATTAAGCGCTCGCTGCTGATATCTGTCTATTACCTTAAGGTCACGTGCTCGGATCCAATTTGGCCAAGATAGACTTTAATCCTTCCAAAGCCACTAACACGTTTATTAGCTTAGACTGGGTAATAACAATTGCATAGATTGTTCCATTTACAGGTCCGTGGTAAAAGCTTTACATGAAGAGCGCACCTTGGAATGTTTCTGCTGCACAGGTATGTTTTCTAGTTCAATCGAAGTTCAAAATCTGGTCGCACAACCGAATAGAAAGCTGCACAGCTCTTAGAGACCGAAATGCAGTGAAATCCGGAGACTAGAGGGTGAGAGCTATGCACTTCTCTCTACAGAAAATGCAGTTCTCCACAGGCCCTCGGCACTAGGGGTGGGCAGGACTCGCAGGGTTTCACTCTGCTGAATTCTGCGAAGTTACATAAAAACTCAGCGAAATTCTGCGGAGTTCCGCGAGCAGCAGATTTCGGCACGTCACACTGCTCGCGCTGATTTTTAGCACCAGGAGCTTGTTCTGCGATGTGAAATCTGCGCAAACGGCACCACATGGCGCAAACCAGAGGGCGCTGCTTCTTTCTGCCACTCGAGTACATTTTCTATAGCAGCAGCAGCTTTCTCAACATGAACAGGAGCGACCTGCCTGAAATGCCCGCGTTAAGAATTCTCACCGGATGCGCTCCTAGCACCCAAAAATGGCACAAAGGGACGCAAATTCTTGCTCGCCAACTTACCGTTGGCAAGCCGCGCATGAGAAAAAACTCAGCAATGCGGCAATTGGCAAAGTTTTGCTGGAACTCCATGTTCCAAGCGGAAGGCAGAGTTGGCAAAAGTCTGCCAGCAGAGCTGAATTTTTTGCCCACCCTCTTTTGTGGTAGGTTGTTGAAAAGGATTTGTGCCACACTGAAAGTGCACTGGTGATTACACAAGTAAACAAACATTGATGATGTGACACCAGGTGGTGCTACTAGTGGACTCACTCTCTCTTAGTGTCCTTCCTCTGCCCTGGGCTAAAAGAAGATGCACTCCATTCTCTAAGAGGAGAACAAGCCACAGTCCTCTTATGGCCTTGCTTCTAAGCTCACCGCGACGTAGACACTATACCACCCTACTTCCATTCTACCAACTACACCCCAGACAGCATCTATAACCAATGGCTACCAGAAAATGATAGCCCCACCCCTACAAATTGTGGAGGGCTTGGAGGTGAACAGGGGCCCCTGAAAGATGGTGAACGTCTGGCACCACAGGGGTTGTAGGGGTGCGTGCAATGTCCATGTTACGTCCCAACCAACATTCAACAGTGCCACCTGCACCACTACCTACATCCTTCTGACCGGTCCTACACCACAGCCATACACTTCCTCATACTCTACGCCACCGCACACTCTCTGCACCACTCTACAATTCTATACTAATAAAAAGTTAAAATACAACCGATAGAGTGAAGCTAATCTCCTGAAGGTCACAGCTACCAGGACAACATCACACCAAGATTTCCTTCATAAGATACCCGTCCTGTTTTTCTAACTGGATTTCCAGGGGTGATTGCAAGCAGACCCTTTGTGAAGGGCAGTGTTGCGGAGCCTACTGCCTCAGTGGTGTGTGCAGTGGGGGTTTAGTGGTGGGAAAGGTGTCCAGAAACCTGCTCGCTTGGTTTCTGAAGGAATTTTAGCACTGGCATTCAGAGAATGTGGCTTTACACTCTCATTGGTTTCTACTGATTTACTGTTAACAGTTCTCTCATTGTTATGGGGAGAAACCAGGGCAGGGGAGGTTGAGTTAGTGGCCTGTAGGGTGGATCTTGACCTTAGATCGATCACAAAAGAGATATGGAATATTTGTAGCAGAGACAATCCATACTGGCTAATTTTCCACTCTTGTAAATTTAATTTAGTAAGATAAAATTCTTTAAATTCTGTGAAACTGGATCTGGGAATTTGACCCTAAATTCAACTTTTTGTAATTGTAATTCACAACTTCAAAAAGTTTGGTGAATGAAGAATTTAATTATCTCTTCATGTTGTGCCTCGTCAGGGGTAGTAAGCGCTACATAAATGCAATTCAACCAATTAATGTTATTCCCAAATGTGTTAGCCAACGACCACTTTCATGGTATCGTAGTACGTTCTGCATTTGAGCATCCATTTGTGCAGATATGTGGAGGACACCAGTTGGTCTGAAGGAGACATTCTTTCATGGTGCCTGGTGTTGTGTTGTTGTTTGTCTTGTAAAGAGCCTGGAGTGTGTTTAGATTCAGGTGGGTTGTGCAGGGCCAGCTTTAGCGCTGGTGGCGCCCAGTGCGTCAATCTTTGTTCGCACCCCCCAATGTTACCATGCTCCACCAGAGCCCCTCATCTCTCCATAGCCCCTCTCTCACATGCACTTCACAGAGCACTTTCCATCACACACACGTTATACAGAGGCAATGAATCACACTTGTGTAAATCAGTCTATAGGTAATGTTCCATAACACAATGAGGATTACAATGTGTAGGAATCACGTCATCCATATTAATATGCAGTATATTTTAAGAGTGTTTGGTCTGGAGAAGCACAAACTCAGGATTTAAAACGTACCGCAATCGTTGACTTTAATACTAAGAATGCATTTCTACCCAAATAAACATTGTTGGCAACATTAGGATAATGAAAGACTAGGAAAAGATAACATTCTAATCTATACCATGCAATTTGCACGCAGCTCTTTGATGACAGTTTATAGATCACTGTCGCACAAAAGGACCTCTGTGAGAAAAGCAATAGCCCACTGAGCTATCCACATAAAATACAGTTCAGTGATTAGTATACGTTCTTTGCAGCAGGCACATTAACCTTCTGTGCTACTTTGTGATGAGTCAAAACTGACACTAGACAAAACTCTGATCTCTCTCCAGAAGGAACATTAATCACCAGAGTTATCTTGACATTTTTATTGCTGCCTAAAAACTGCTGGACAATCAAGAAACTCAGCAGCAAATGCTTTTTAAACTTGTTTTATTCCTAAACTTGAAGCTCTGGGTTTGTGTCAGTTAGTGTGAAAGTCAAGCGAGTTTGATTACAAAGAATGTTGTGATTTTATGTGCATGTGTGGGTGTGCCGAAGGTCTATCCATTTTTCGCTCAATTTTGAGGGGTGAAATAAATTCTCTTTTACTGGCCCCTGTACCATTATTTTCCACAGCTCTAGCTGTTGTCTTACTGAACGTCAACAGTCCAAGTTTGAGCGAGCAAGAAAGGTAGTTAGTTGTGTGTCAAGTCACACAAAAAAAAATGCAAATCACCAGAATAGATACATATGTTACAGGGAGAGGTATTTGAACGAGGGCCAAAGATGGACCAGGCAGATTTCAGATTAAATTCCATGTATGTTTATAATAAGGAATAGAGAAATAAAACAATTCCCCCTTTTCAAATATGGACGCTTTGAGCAGGGCCATTTGCTCCCATTTGTAAAACATATTGACCAAAAAGAAAGCAACTCACTTTTCTCCACGTTTTTTGTAAAAATATTATTCCTGGCGTAGATTTGTTTTCTAATGTTTCTGCTACACACAAAAATGTATTATTACCCTGGTGTAAATACTTTCCTGTAATGTAGACTGTGTTTTAAATATGTGAAGTGTGCTTGTGGTTATTTCAGAAAATAACTTCAGAGCAGAGCGTAAAGCAGGGGTGTTTGTGGGGGCTTCGCTCCCCTTCACTCCCTTCCCTTTCCTGCTTTCCTTCCATATAGCCATATGAGGCCTCACCAGGGTCATCTATGCACTGTAACTCATGTACAGTAATGGGCTGGCACCACAGCCCTGGCTCAGACTTGGAGACATGGCTTCAGACTGGGACTGCTGCTCACCACAGACAGAGTTTGCATTACATTTCCCTTCCCTCCCTTCCCTTTCCTGCTTCCCTTCCATGTAGCCATATGAGGCCTCACCAGGGTCATCTATGCATTAGATCTCGTGTACAGGAATGGGCTGGCACCACAGCCCTGGCTCAGACTTGGAGACACGGCTTCAGACTGGGACTGCTGCTCACCACAGAGTTTGCATTACATTTCCTTTCCATCCTTTCTCTTTCCTACTTCCCTTCCATATAGCCATATGAGGCCTCACCAAGGTCATCTAGGCACTGTAACTCATGTACAGTAATGGGCTGGCACCACAGCCCTGGCTCAGACTTGGAGACATGGCTCCGGACCAGGACTGCTGCTCACCACAGAGTTTGCATTACATTTCCCTTCAGCTGGGGCGGGACTGACAAGTAGTCCTGGCCCCTGGGTCGGCTGGTGTAGGATTTACTGCACGATTGCTCTAACTGTTGCTTTCCAGGTGTGTAAACATAAAAACCTGTTTGTTCTATACCTACTCTCTCTTTGGGTTTGTGCATTAATTTGTTGGTTTGTTGCCCAGGTGTATATAATGCCAGGTGTTGCCTTGTGGAGTCTGCTTACTCCTTTGGTAACAACCACTCCTTCAATCTGTAGAAACATTTTGGGTAGTTCACAAAGGCATTTATGTACATGCGTAGTAGTAATCTTGAAGTACTGTCTCACATGCTCATCAATGCAATTCTCAAGGTATAGGCATAGAGTTACACCAACGCCGGTCCAATTTCTTATGTGCTAATGCATACAATTATGTACATGTGGTTTTACTTGTTAGGTGTAAATGCAAGAGTGGCCTGGGGGAGCGGGTGGAAATGGGGACTATATACTACAAAGTGAGAGGAGGAATGGTAAACTTTAGGAGGGCAAAGCGAGGGCCATGCACATACAAAAACACTCCTCCGAAAGAGCAAGTCAGGTGCAATTCAGAAAACTTACACCCAAATCTACTTTAGTAGCACTATATCCCAAACAGACCCAAACCTACTCCATCCAAATCCTGGCGTAAGTCAAACACACACATGGCTACTCACAGGCACTGCAAGGCAATCACTCCAAAAATGGAGGCAGGGAATGGCACTATCAGAATGAAGAGCTACACAAAAATTAATAAATAAAAAGAAAAATGGATATATAACTTTTACCATTGAAGAGACCTTTACAAACCATGTAGCAAACAACATACCAAAAAAATAAAAGAATATGAAAAGAAATTAAATTAAGTTTGCTTTTGTTGTAATTTATATAATATAAATTATATATGTATGTAATAAAAAAGTATTCAAATAAAAAAACTCATATAATTTTGGACACTGCAGACACCCATACAAATCACATTCTAAAAATGTAAACATAACATATATGCATCTCACATATATATAACAGTACCCTAGACAAATTCAAAGACGCATCATAACACATTGCATCTGTGTCACACACACACACTATCTCCCTCTCTCTCTCTCTCATTCTCACACACACACACACACCCTCCCCCTCTGCCACCCACACCTACAACTGTAGCTGGAGTCTGACTTCACAACCTCTCACAACATAAGGCCCCAGAGGAACATTGCAGAGGGTGTGCGCTATATTTCTTAATTTGTGCTTCCTCTTGTGCTGGGTGTCAGGTATGCATCATTTCCCTCAGGTGATGCTTGTTTCCGTATTTTTTTAAATTTTCAGTTCTAAATAGCATAGGCTGAGATATATGCCTACGCTATATAGAATTGTGAAAAATAGATTTCATCATTGTCATGGCTACTAGGAATGTGTGTGTTAAATCAAGAAGGAGGGAGAAAGAAGGAACTGTGATCCATTCAGCTTCCTTATTCGTAAATTAGATATCAAAATGGGAATGGATCACTTGACCTGAGTAACCAGGGTTTTATGAAATTCGTGCAGTGTACCGATAAAAAACCCTCATTCACGTACAAAAGTCGGAAAAGCGGTATATCTTGATTATCCGCCCTGCTCTTAAAAACGTGACAGCATCATCATAGGGTTAGTTTTTGTATGCTTCCTCCATCCGGAGGAAAACCACTGGTTATTGCAGTAGTGATCAAAGAAAGGTGAAAGTGTTTTTAGTGAAGTGAATCTCAAAATGTTAAAAACTCGTAGACCCCGATTTGTAAAATTTAATCAGTCTGGGTTCGAGATATATTAAAATCTGTGTCGTGCGTGAGAAGACTAGTTAGTGGTCTAACGCACTGTGAGTGTCCATAAAAAGGTCGACATGTTTCAGCCCCAGTGGTTGCCCTTGTGGGTCAAGTGGGCTTTCTTCAGGACCTAAAAAAAGGAAAAGTGGTGGAGACCTTATTTTGTATGGGACTCTGTGTATCAGGGTGTATTGACCCGATTCTCATTCGGTCAAGTAGTACCTGATTGTGGTTGGTTGCCATAGTAAGGTGTGTGCCAAGTATTTGGTCTACGACGAGTTTGGCGTCTGTTCTGTCCCCTGTTTCTCCTAGGTGTGTAAGAATCATCCCCACTCCAGTCTGAGCCATCTGTGGAGGTCCCCACACTGGAATTGTTGTCGGACATGTTGTCTGGGGCTTTATAGTCTTCTGCAGCATAGGGGTGCATTCGTTCCATTGAAAACCTCTTCAGGTCTTTCCCAAGTTTCTGTATCTTATTCTGTGTAATATACTCTCTTGTCTCGTTCATTTCCCGGTTGATCTCCTCGAGTCTTTTTTGTACACGGTGATATGTACCATGTTTCTCAGTTTGGCTTCACTCACTTGGATTTTGATAGTGAGTTCTTCCGTTAGTCTTGTGGCCGTTTTTATTATTAGTACAAGATAACCCCTAGTACATTTCCACGAGATCGCTGACCAGTCTTTTCTAAAGACCAAGTCTTGGAGGTATGAAACCATGCCGTTTTAGAGCTGTTTGATAATACGTAATTCAAATCTAGTCATTAGCATTTATTTAATAAACAGCTAGCGCATGATATACTAATATTTATCGAAAGGTCTGATGAGAATAAGCTGCGGTCATCTATTAAAAACACTGCTATAAGATTGTTTCTACCACAACTTCAGTTAACCTTTCTTTAACACACATTAGTATATCAACAGTAATTACAACAGACCGCCTACCAAGTCGCTTTCTCTGAGGAACACTCGCAACTATAGGTATACTGCACATATGACATTGAGGTCCATATTATCACCAAGAATAAGGTGCAGAACTATTAGACTAACCCAATTTTCTTCTTGTCAATCTTAACATGACACCTCAGGAGTTTAAAGACAAATATATGGTAATATATTTCCATATTGAGCACCGTATGGGAGACAAAAGAGAAAAAATGTTTCTAAAAAGTTTGCCAGAATTTCACGCAGGAGAGAAAGAATTGCCATTTTTTTAGTTTTTAATGTTCTTCTTTATCATTATTTCTTCTGAGAAAAGACAGCACGCCATTTTTTGAGAAAATGCGCTAAATGATACTCGCATCTTTTTTCTTTTTGTTTCCTCCTTACTCTGAACAGGTACTACTTGACCGCATGAGAATCGGGTCAATACACCCTGATACATAGAGACCCATACAAAATAAGGTCTCCACCACTTTTCCTTTTTTTAGGTCCTGAAGAAAGCCCACTTGACCCACAAGGGCAACCACTGGGGCTGAAACATGTCGACCTTTTTATGGACACTCACAGTGCGTTAGACCACTAACTAGTCTTCTCACGCACGACACAGATTTTAATATATCTCGAACCCAGACTGATTAAATTTTACAAATCGGGGTCTACGAGTTTTTAACATTTTGAGATTCACTTCACTAAAAACACTTTCACCTTTCTTTGATCACTACTGCAATAACCAGTGGTTTTCCTCCGGATGGAGGAAGCATACAAAAACTAACCCTATGATGATGCTGTCACGTTTTTAAGAGCAGGGCGGATAATCAAGATATACCGCTTTTCCGACTTTTGTACGTGAATGAGGGTTTTTATCGGTACACTGCACGAATTTCATAAAAGGTTACTCAGGTCAAGTGATCCATTCCCTACTAGGAATGTGTGGCATGAAGGTCCAAATTATGTGGCAAAGTTACCTAAATACTGCAGTAAAAAAGAAAGTTATAAGGCACATTCTCTGGCAGTATCATTTTCATTTATTTGTGGCAAAAACAATTTTTTGTGAAATCTGCAAATAATGTGACAAATGTAATAAAATATAATTTGCAGTTTACACTGCTGCCACAAAATTGCAAACATCTTCTGGCTCTCACAATTGACCATTGCTGTAGAAACAATTTGTATATTAAAGGTAAACAAATTCCAATTTATGCCCATTTGAAGAAATTTGAAGAATACAGCCTTTTCAATCTAACTACTCCCAAAATAAACAAGCAATATAAAGAAATACATAAGGGTAACGTGCAATATATTCCTATAAATACATCTCTGGCTTTTGGTGATACGTATAAACCACTCAGCCTTCATCCTCGTGGTTTATGGTGTCGCCAGCACCCCCCAATGGCAATATTGGACAATATTACATGAGTCACCACAACCGAGACAGGTCCAAGGTATCTTTGCGATTCTGTGCAGCATCTTTGGTAGGCGTGGTTATGCTTGTTTTACAATAAACTGTTACAGTGCATGGTCTCTTTCTACCAGATCTCCATGGAATGCAAAGTGATTTATCTTCTTACTTTTACTATCTGCAACAGTGCAAACCAAGAAATGCAATTACGACCAATTTGAACTGCAATTAGTGCTTAATGCAGAATGTTGTTTTTCATGTGTTTTGCTGTAAGGGCGCTCAGCAGTTTTGACAGGTGCAGTGAGGGCTGTGAAGGGGAACTGTGTCATTTGACCAACTCCCTGGGGATGCAAATGCCACATCAACATGTCTTTTCACACCTAGGTGGCACCACAGAACATGACATCACATTACCTTTAACCTGGATGATAAACTGTTAGGTTTTGTAATGGGAACACGCCAGTGTAGATTTCTGTTAAGATTTATTTAGGTTTACAGCAACGGATCATCAACGCTTCTTGGCGGCTTCTCAGTCAGAACGTAACTGCCTCAGATTCAACTCACAGACCCTTCACAGATGTAGAGAACACAATGTGGTCATGCATAACCTAGATAACATTCTACTTATACTGTAACTAAACCACAGCACAAGCTTTTGCATGTGTTTAACCAATCTCCATTGAATGCTTCAGGCACACGAGAAAACATCCTAAAAGGGCAAAAGCTAAAGGTATTCTTTCTTTTAGAAAAGAAGTATTCTGATTGGTTAAATCTGAAGGTCACACGCAACAACAAAGGCTTCAAAATTGCTACCTCCAGATATCCCTAAATAACACCACTGGAGGTGCCTTGCTCTTTTAAGCACTTGAGTTATACAGTAGGTGGTCAGCAATAGGCAAAATGGCGCTCTAAGGTCTATCACAAGTACAAATCAGTTATGGCAGGTAATCTGGCACGGTGCATAAGGTAGGAAAAACCACCAGATCCCCACGTGTGTGGCCAGCAGACCACTTATGCTATATATACAAATCCTCTGAACACGTTCAAAAGTAAATACATCAAGTTACATAAAATATCACAATGATGCTTGTCTTTATATTTTCAGATGTCTTTAATTCAAGATCTTTAAGCCTTCTTAGCTGTTGGACTTGGCCCTTTTGGCAGGTTCACCCCTAAACTTTTTGCTAGTCTCCTAGCCTTTTCCCTGTGTAGTGTTGGTGGTTTTAGGCCTCTGCGCACTTTAGCCCTGTGTCCCAGTGTAAAGTGCGGGCGCACGCTGAGTGCATGTGGTGAGATTGTCCTGCCCTCCCATAGGAATGCATGGGGAATATGTGTGTCCATGGTAATTCCTGGTGTGAGAGGAGTGCAGGGGCGAGTTTAGTATGTGCGAACTCGTGAGAATAAATGCTGCGCAATGGTGTGCGCAGATTTATTATGACTGGTGTGAGAAATGCCACTTTTAGAAGTTGGCATTTATGTGTGCTCTGTGTCTGCCTGCCTGATGTGAATTGCATGTCTGGCTTTGTGAGTGACAGGGGCTGGGAGATGTGTGTGGCTCCAGGAGGGGCAGGGTGAGTCAGCGCAGGGCTGAATAGGGAGATCTGCATCTAGATGGGAGGGAGGAGTTGCACCTGGGACCTGAATAGGGCTGTGCCTTCCCTCCACAATGCTGGCTCCACCCCCTGTGGTGCGTCTGATGTCCCTAGCCTGTCCTGTGAAAGGAGAGAGGAGCTGAGCAAAACAAAGTGCTCCAAAGCTCCCCCAAAACCAGTTGCACCTGGTTTTTCCCCAGCCCTGTGCTATGTGACAAAGGAAAAGGGTGTATAAAAGAGGGGGCTGTGACCCCATGAAGAGGTTCTGTTCTGTTGTTCCTGTGACTTTGAGGGGACACTCTGCCAGGAGGAACCGCCGCGGGACCCAGCTGCTGGTTCCTGGGAGTCCCTGCGTGCTGGCCTGCCTGGCTGTGCTGTGGTCCCCCCGAGCCCCAAGGACTTTTAATTCCTGCCTGCTGGATGCCTTGCCCAGCTTTACCCCAGGACTCTGAAGGGCCCTAGCGCCTCGTGAGCGCTACGACTTTATTTCCAGGTGAAAGGAGAGTGCTGGGGCTTCGCAGCGCTGAGCTGCCATCGTGGAAGAGGGAATCCCCGGTGTAGGGATTCCCCGTGCTGCTAACGAGGCGGGAGCCCACCCCGCATTGTTGCCTCATTTAGCGGGTGCCCACCCCGCATTTAGGTTTTTGTGCGGGAGCCTACCCCGCCTTGGATGTCTGTTATTTGAAAATGGGTGCCCACCCCGCGTTGGGTACTGCCGAGCGGGTGCCCACCCCGCTCTGGTGTGCATAGACGAGCGGGAGGCCACCCGCCTCGCCGCCGTCCGGAGGAGCTGCCCAGATTTAAAGAATGCGGGTGCCTACCCCGCTGTGGTAATTCCCGAACTTTGAGCCTGAGGAAAAGGGCTCCAGCGCCTCTAGAGCAACGCGACGCGGAAGACAGGCGTCGGTTGCCTGACTAGGGGCGGGGCTACCATAGAGGCCAATTGCGGCCCAGCGCCACAGGAAGACGTCCGGAGCCCGCCCGCCCACGCCGAAGCCCCGGTCCCGAGAGAGGGGACCGGGCGAAGCTAAAGGAGAAGTCCTGAGCCCTACGAGAGGGCCCAGGTGAAGAGCAGTGATGGTCCAGGCGAAGGGGACAGGCGGCACTGCACTTGCGGCGAGGCGGGGCTCCCGTGTGGTGAGGAGAGCCCCGCGTGCAGTCTAAACGCCAGCCAGGAGTCCTCAGAGAGCCCGGTGAGTGGGGCTCAGCCTTCAAGGGGTTGGGGGGTGTCAGGGCACATTGCCGGTGCCGCCCCCTGTGCCAGTGTCGTTGCTCATTTTCTCCAGCTGCCCCGTCTGTCAGTGGGCAGCTGCAACGTGTGGCCACATTGGTTTCTACGAGTCCCCCGAGTGGGGCTCCCCGAGGCACATTGTCGGTGCCTGGAGCCGCGTGGATGCTCCCTGGGGCCCTGAGGTGCCCGTGCTGATTTCCTTTTTGGGGGCATTATTGTAGAAGTCCCGGAGTGGGGCTGAGAGGCACGTTAGTGCCAGTTTCCTTGCCACAGCTGCCCCGCCTGACAGTGGGCATATTCTTTGTGGTGGAGTCCCAGTGGGGCTCACAAGGCACAGTGGTGCCCGTGCCATTCCCAGCTGCCCTGCGAGAGCGCAGGCCGCTGCAACCTTGGGGGACAGGTTCCTTTTAAATTGCGAGTCCCAGAGAGGGGCTCAGGGGGCACGCTGGTGCCCGTGTTCATTTTCACAGCTGCCCAGCAAGTAGTGGGCAGCTGCCACGCTTAGGTTGTGCCTCTGCACACTTTGCCTTGGCTGCCTGTGCAGCCAGCCCGGACATTCTGGACAGTGGGCATTTGAGCCCCGGTGAGAGGCCAGTTGGCCTGGGGCCAGTGTCAGTGCGTTGTGCCCCCGATTGGGGCACACTGTGTTTATGCTTACGAGGCCTATTGCCTCATGTGATTTATGCCTAATGTGATGTAGGTGTCCCATCTTGTAGGTTACAGGATCTCGTGCTAAGTTCCTACCTGTACCAGTAATTACTGGTTGTGCGCTACATTTATTATTTGCATTTACTTACCTGATCTGATGGTTCTGACCGTGGCCCGATTGGCCTGGTCCTGTATATAATTCCCTTGTGAATATTGCCTAGTGCCAGTTGGCACACTGTATATTATGTGATTATGTTTCTAAGGTATTTATGATAATACAAAGGCTATTTTTTATATAACCTTGGGTGGAGTTCCTTTTTGTGGTGTGCCTAGTGTGTTGCTGCTGTGTGAGTGGGTATTGCGCAAGCGCTTTACACATTACCTCCGGGATAAGCCTGACTGCTCGTGCCAAGCTACCAAGGGGGTGAGCAGGGGTTATCGTCGGCGTGTAACTCCTTCGCCCTGACTAGAGTGGTGGTCTCTGCCTGGCTTTGGCGCAAGCCTTAGCCAACCAGAGATCCCATTTCTAACATTGGTTGTCAGCGGTGGGGATTTGGACTTGCGTTTGCGCAGTACCACAGCGACAACTGGTTGCACTACAAACTCTACATTTAGATAATCACGTGTGTGGGGATTATTGTTCTGAGTTTTGTTTTAATTCTTCTCCTAAAAGTGTCATTTGTAAATTGTATACTCTTGCTTCAGCTCAGAAACCTAGGTCTCCTGTGTTGCACGTGTCCCTGAGCGTCCTGCCAAAATGGAGTCTGCTTTTAATTTTTGTGGTCTGTTTAGATACAGCATGTGGGAGTTGGTGGACTTCTGTAAGGAGAGAGACATAGCAGTGAGTGGGTCAGACACCCAGTCAAAACTGAGGGACAACCTGATCCAATGGCAAAAGGACGAATGGGACTGTGAGCGCAATGAGGAGAAGAGGGCCCTGGCCGCACGCCAAGAGGGTGGTGGGTCTGAGGGGGCCCTGAGGAGTCTGAAGAGGAGGAAGAAAGTGACAGGACAGGGACGCCAGTAGATAGTGAGGACCCCATAGATAGGGAGTCCCTTGCTGGGTCCAGTGTCGGGGGCAGTGCCCCATCCCTTTTCCTGTCCCCAGAGGAGTGGGTGGATAGGAGGGAAGAAAGGGAGCATCAGCTGGCTTTGGAGAAGCTCAGGTTAGAGCATACCAAGGAGATAGCGCAGCTGAGTATGGAGGAGAAAAAGCTAGAGACCGAGAGGGTCTTAGCGCAGGAGAGGATGGCGGAGGCTGAGAGGGCCTTCGCCAGGGAGAAATTAGCTCGGGAGGGTAGATTATCCCCTGAGTGCAGTTGTAGTTTTCTGGATTCCCCAGTGAGGGTGGAGTCCAGTGGTGGCAGCAATATACAGTCCAGTGCAGGAAGTCCCAGTTCCCAAAATATGGTACCTTGGTTCCAGAGAAGAGGAGTACAGGTTGAAGTTCAGGGGCAGTAGGAAACTGTCTCACCAGTCTTGGGTGGATTTTTCGGATGAATGTAATGATGCACTGGCTGATTGGGTAACGGTTAACACGGAACAGGATTTTGAAGGACTGTTCGATCTGGTTATCAGAGAGCACCTGCTCAGTTGTTGTTTGCCGGGGTTGCGCCAACACCTGTTGGAGGGTGGGTTTTCTGATCTATGGGAGTTTGCATGTGAGGCAGACCTCTGGGTGGAGGCCCAAGGTTCTGAAGAGGCATTGGGGAGTGATCCCAAAAGTAGTGGCTCAGGTATCTTCCCGTCCTGTATGGGGGAAGAGGTTCAGTGTAGCCCAGCTAGGTCCCAGTGTAGTGGGAGGGGTGTAGGGGCTCACGTCCTGTCTCAGTGGAGTAGGAGTGAGTGTGGGACTGAGTGTCCCCAGGTGCCCGAAACCCCGTCTCAGAGCCTGGATGGTTTCTTCAGGGAACACCAGGTTGGGAGCCTAGGCTGTCCTGTTAGTCCATTTGAGGAGGATCTCCTAGTGTCTGGAGAACCTGGAGCATCTGTAAATAGAGCTCCAGTGGTTCTGGTGTCTGGCAGTGCCGCTCCAGTTGGGAGGGTACAGAAGTCCGGATTGAGGGGTGAGAGGGGGATGTGTTCCCCAGTGGAAGAACCAGTGGGTCAGGGGCCAGCCAGAAGGGCTGAGTCTCCTAGAAGTGACCATGGTGACACCACTTCTGTCGTGGGGGATCTCTGCGCACTGTCAGATGGACAGGGGTCGGGAGGTCTGCGCCACGCAGACTGTCACGCAACACATGAGTCATGTGTTACCCTCGGGGGCTGCTGAGTGCGCCCCGGAAGTCCTGGTGTGCCAGGCAAATGCTCAGCCGTGGGGTTCAGCCCCAAGGTTGGGAGGCCAGGTTAAGGATCCGCCTGACCTGGAGGAAAGGACATCTGTAACCAGTGTCCTGACCGGTTCATCTTCCAGGGGTACCGCTCCAGTTGGGAGGGTGCAGAACTCTGGAAGGGGGTGCAGAGGGAGGGAGTCCTCGCCTCTGACCCCGGTGCAACCTGAAGGGTTAGACCCTAGGTTGGGAGACCAGTTGTGGGAGAGACGTCCTGAACTGGTGGGAGAGTTGTGTTCTGAGGGTGCTTCTCCAAGGAGGAGAGGGCGGAACACTAGAAGGAGAGGTAGGGGGAGGAGAGCCTCACCCGTGACTTCTGGTCCGCCTGAGGGTGCAGACCCTAGGCTGGAGGATCAGTGGCAGTCTAGACCTGCCCTGATGAGGGGAAGAGTGGAGAATGGCTACTATGTGCCAGGGGTTACTACCCCCACTCTGTGAATGGGCAAGGACCAGTGGCATCTGGGTGGCCTAGGGCCTGGTCCTGGCCGCGGACAGCTAGAGAGTACCAGTGGGGTAGCCCAGTTGCTCCGGACAGCTTTTTCAGAAGGAACCACATGGGTTCACCGTGGCGTAGAACAGGAGGGTGTCCCTGCAGTTGCGGGCCCGCGTCCGTGTTCTATCGCCCCAAGCAGGGAAGCCCATCACGGTGGTGATTGGTCTGCCCTGCGTTTTGGCTGGAAGGGGGTTGTGTTGGACTTGGCCTTTTTGGCAGGTTCACCCCTAAACTTTTTGCTAGTCTCCTAGCCTTTTCCCTGTGTAGTGTTGGTGGTTTTAGGCCTCTGCGCACTTTAGCCCTGTGTCCCAGTGTAAAGTGCGGGCGCACGCTGAGTGCATGTGGTGAGATTGGCCTGCCCTCCCATAGGAATGCATGGGGAATATGTGTGTCCATGGTAATTCCTGGTGTGAGAGGAGTGCAGGGGCGAGTTTAGTATGTGCGAACTCGTGAGAATAAATGCTGCGCAATGGTGTGCGCAGATTTATTATGACTGGTGTGAGAAATGCCACTTTTAGAAGTTGGCATTTATGTGTGCTCTGTGTCTGCCTGCCTGATGTGAATTGCATGTCTGGCTTTGTGAGTGACAGGGGCTGGGAGATGTGTGTGGCTCCAGGAGGGGCAGGGTGAGTCAGCGCAGGGCTGAATAGGGAGATCTGCATCTAGATGGGAGGGAGGAGTTGCACCTGGGACCTGAATAGGGCTGTGCCTTCCCTCCACAATGCTGGCTCCACCCCCTGTGGTGCGTCTGATGTCCCTAGCCTGTCCTGTGAAAGGAGAGAGGAGCTGAGCAAAACAAAGTGCTCCAAAGCTCCCCCAAAACCAGTTGCACCTGGTTTTTCCCCAGCCCTGTGCTATGTGACAAAGGAAAAGGGTGTATAAAAGAGGGGGCTGTGACCCCATGAAGAGGTTCTGTTCTGTTGTTCCTGTGACTTTGAGGGGACACTCTGCCAGGAGGAACCGCCGCGGGACCCAGCTGCTGGTTCCTGGGAGTCCCTGCGTGCTGGCCTGCCTGGCTGTGCTGTGGTCCCCCCGAGCCCCAAGGACTTTTAATTCCTGCCTGCTGGATGCCTTGCCCAGCTTTACCCCAGGACTCTGAAGGGCCCTAGCGCCTCGTGAGCGCTACGACTTTATTTCCAGGTGAAAGGAGAGTGCTGGGGCTTCGCAGCGCTGAGCTGCCATCGTGGAAGAGGGAATCCCCGGTGTAGGGATTCCCCGTGCTGCTAACGAGGCGGGAGCCCACCCCGCATTGTTGCTCTCATTTAGCGGGTGCCCACCCCGCATTTAGGTTTTTGTGCGGGAGCCTACCCCGCCTTGGATGTCTGTTATTTGAAAATGGGTGCCCACCCCGCGTTGGGTACTGCCGAGCGGGTGCCCACCCCGCTCTGGTGTGCATAGACGAGCGGGAGGCCACCCCGCCTCGCCGCCGTCCGGAGGAGCTGCCCAGATTTAAAGAATGCGGGTGCCTACCCCGCTGTGGTAATTCCCGAACTTTGAGCCTGAGGAAAAGGGCTCCAGCGCCTCTAGAGCAACGCGACGCGGAAGACAGGCGTCGGTTGCCTGACTAGGGGCGGGGCTACCATAGAGGCCAACTGCGGCCCAGCGCCACAGGAAGACGTCCGGAGCCCGCCCGCCCACGTCGAAGCCCCGGTCCCGAGAGAGGGGACCGGGCGAAGCAAAGGAGAAGTCCTGAGCCCTACGAGAGGGCCCAGGTGAAGAGCAGTGATGGTCCAGGCGAAGGGGACAGGCGGCACTGCACTTGCGGCGAGGCGGGGCTCCCGTGTGGTGAGGAGAGCCCCGCGTGCAGTCTAAACGCCAGCCAGGAGTCCTCAGAGAGCCCGGTGAGTGGGGCTCAGCCTTCAAGGGGTTGGGGGGTGTCAGGGCACATTGCCGGTGCCGCCCCTGTGCCAGTGTCGTTGCTCATTTTCTCCAGCTGCCCCGTCTGTCAGTGGGCAGCTGCAACGTGTGGCCACATTGGTTTCTACGAGTCCCCCGAGTGGGGCTCCCCCGAGGCACATTGTCGGTGCCTGGAGCCGCGTGGATGCTCCCTGGGGCCCTGAGGTGCCCGTGCTGATTTCCTTTTTGGGGGCATTATTGTAGAAGTCCCGGAGTGGGGCTGAGAGGCACGTTAGTGCCAGTTTCCTTGCCACAGCTGCCCCGCCTGACAGTGGGCATATTCTTTGTGGTGGAGTCCCAGTGGGGCTCACAAGGCACAGTGGTGCCCGTGCCATTCCCAGCTGCCCTGCGAGAGCGCAGGCCGCTGCAACCTTGGGGGACAGGTTCCTTTTAAATTGCGAGTCCCAGAGAGGGGCTCAGGGGGCACGCTGGTGCCCGTGTTCATTTTCACAGCTGCCCAGCAAGTAGTGGGCAGCTGCCACGTTTAGGTTGTGCCTCTGCACACTTTGCCTTGGCTGCCTGTGCAGCCAGCCCGGACATTCTGGACAGTGGGCATTTGAGCCCCGGTGAGAGGCCAGTTGGCCTGGGGCCAGTGTCAGTGCGTTGTGCCCCCGATTGGGGCACACTGTGTTTATGCTTACGAGGCCTATTGCCTCATGTGATTTATGCCTAATGTGATGTAGGTGTCCCATCTTGTAGGTTACAGGATCTCGTGCTAAGTTCCTACCTGTACCAGTAATTACTGGTTGTGCGCTACATTTATTATTTGCATTTACTTACCTGATCTGATGGTTCTGACCGTGGCCCGATTGGCCTGGTCCTGTATATAATTCCCTTGTGAATATTGCCTAGTGCCAGTTGGCACACTGTATATTATGTGATTATGTTTCTAAGGTATTTATGATAATACAAAGGCTATTTTTTATATAACCTTGGGTGGAGTTCCTTTTGTGGTGTGCCTAGTGTGTTGCTGCTGTGTGAGTGGGTATTGCGCAAGCGCTTTACACATTGCCTCCGGGATAAGCCTGACTGCTCGTGCCAAGCTACCAAGGGGGTGAGCAGGGGTTATCGTCGGCGTGTAACTCCTTCGCCCTGACTAGAGTGGTGGTCTCTGCCTGGCTTTGGCGCAAGCCTTAGCCAACCAGAGATCCCATTTCTAACATTAGCCAACACGTGTTTTGTCGCTGTTACAGGGGATTACCCGCGACTTCTTCAGGGCTGAGGTCAGTTTCAAGTAGTCTCTTAGTTCCGGTGATAATTCCAACCCGGAAGGGGTTCCTATAAGTTCTGCTCCTGAAGAGGTAGACTAATTAGTCTCGTGTCCGGAAAGCTAAATATGCTTCCAAATGTATGCTTCCAAATGCCTGGAGATCCGAAGGGTTCCACCTAATACTGCCAGATGGGGCAGCTCTTCTAAAAGAAACTCCCTTACATGTGGAAGCATATTTAGCTTTCCGGACACGAGACTAATTAGTCTACCTCTCCAGGAGCAGAACTTATAGGAACCCCTTCCGGGTTGGAATTATCACCGGAACTAAGAGACTACTTGAAACTGACCTCAGCCCTGAAGAAGTCGCGGGGTAATCCCCTGCAACAGCGACAAAACACGTGTTGGCTAAGGAGGCTTAAAGATCTTGAATTAAAGACATCTGAAAATATAAAGACAAGCATCATTGTGCTATTTTATGTAACTTGATGTATTTACTTTTGAACATGTGCAGAGGATTTGTATATATCTTTTAAGCACTTGACCCATCGCCAAAAATGGCACAGTTGTGATGCCATACATGTCAACCACACCAGCCCCCCCACCATCCCGAAAATCACAATCAAGCAGCACAAACAGCAAAACAAACCCACACCAATAAACATCTGGGAGACAATGCTGCTAGACCATGAAGAAGATAATGATGACAGACCTCCTTAAACATCCCTCACCAAGAACCACTAACGAGCTGGTGGTAATGGAGTCAACTTCAAAATGAAAACTTCCCTAAGTTCCTTTCCACACAATTCTCAGTACCAAAGCCTTCGTGCACACCGGTATTTACCAGGCAACATGTTAACAGTAATGCCCCCTCCCTCAGAAACCTTACTGCAAAAACAATGAACATTCACTAAAGAATGCGGCACAATCTGTATTAGTGTTACCTCATTATCTTGGCATTGTTACCCAGGTTAACGCTTTCTGGGCAAAGGTTTCACCCATTAGTAACACTTTGACACCCAAATAAGCAACTGAAAGGTGACTAGCCTGCCTTTGCAAAGGGCCTTCCCTGCGCGGCAACACGTTGCCAGTTTGAGCTACAAACAAATGTATTGCTGAAATCTGCAAATTATGCAGTAGATGATGGATTGTGTGGCAAATGCAGAAAATCCATCATTGTGTGGAAAATGCCTCCTCTGCAAAAATCACATAATTCCAGTGTCCTTGGATATACATAAGTTAGTGTTATCTGTCACCACTGTATTCATGTTTCTAATATATTGATGTACACAGGTCAGTAATATATGCCTTCATGAACAATCAAAGGTGTATGCTCTAGGTGGAAAAACAAATGTACAATTTTTAATAAATAAAACAAAGAATTTAAACACCCCCCCATCCCCCCGATCCCAGTGATTACACTGAGGCTTGTTTCATGGAGGAATCTCGTTTTTTTTTCAAACACTTGGCCAGTCGCCCAAATCTGCATACTGTATTATAGAACCTGAATTTGTATGTGCACAGTTAGGCTGATCATATTAGAAAAGACCAGCACACTCTTTCCTTTTGTGTAAAAAATTAAAGTCCGGTCATTTGTACCGGTCACGTGTCAAAGAATACACATTCCTCTTACGGTTACGTAAAGTCTGCGCAAATGTATTCATCAAAACATGCAAAGTGTGATACCTTAATGCACTGCAGCATTTCCCATCTGTTAGCTGTGAGCATCCAATGCCAACCCCTCCCCAATTTACATGTCATTTTATGGGTCTTCTCCATACCTTCTTCAAGCAAGAGCACATATGACAGAGCCCGAATCTCAGACAATAGGTGCACATCTTTCTCATGAGAAAAAAGAACAGGCCAATAGGTCTCACCTTTGGGACCTACTGGCTATGCCAATGGTTTTTATCCATGCTGCACAGCATCCTCTTAGCTGTGCAGCATGGGTAAAGAATAAAAAAAGTAAAGCCTTTTACGTGGCAGCCCGCGTCATTTTGGAGGCACACCCACCAATCATGCACATGCCTACACACTGTAACGGGTCCTTTTTTTGTCATGTTTCGTTACTGATCCGAGTTGGATCAGTAAATCAAAAGCAAAAAGTGTGAGTGTTGTTTTTTTTAAGCAGGTGGGTGAGCAACATTGAGCGTAAGCAAGACGGGTAGTGGGCGGCCCAAAGGCAACACGGAGGATGTGGGTGGGGGGAGACGCAGTGAGCAAGAGAGCAATGTGGAGCAGGTGGGAGAGAAGCACACGGACAAGAAAGCAACGGGTGGAGTATGGGTCTGTAGAGGAGAAGCAATGGGGAAGAGAGGAGGCAAAGCACGATGGGGGTGAGTAGGAGAAGCAACAGGCAAGAAAGCAATGGAGGGGAAGTTCAGAAGGGCAAGTGCCACAGAAGGAGGTGGGGAGAAGCATACAAATGACAGAGAGCAACACGGAGTGCAGGGAGTAGAGAAGTACATCAGGGAGGCAGCTGGAAAATACATGCACTATCATGGAGTGCTTAACCAAAAAAAAAAAAGTAGTGGTTGAAAAGCAAGCAGTGGAAGCATAGAAGCCAGCCAATCAAAAGTGATGGTAAAAGGCAATGCTCCACAGGAGGAACAAACACAAGATTGACAAGTTGGGACAACCAATAGAAAGCAATGGGTGGGCCCTCAGCCCCTGTATGTTTTTGGTAAACCCACATTATGTCTCGTAATAGATGGTGCATGTGCTGTACATGGCAACATAAGAGCATCTAAATATTTGTATGTATGTTCAGTTCTTCACAGGAGTTTCTGCAGAAGTAAGAAAACCCCTCTTCATCCATACTAGGCCAAAATCGTAGGCCACACCAAACACTTATTTGGAATCAGTAAATGCAGCGAAAATGTTGTGTGAAATCAAAATACAAGCAAGTGTGAGATCAACAAGCCAGGTAGAGTGGACCTGGGGCAAATGATAACTCTCTGTCATCTCATACAATATACATACAGCTTATAATTCATCAAGATTTCCGACATCATTTCGGAGTCCTTACCCATCCACATAATAAGCAAGTTCACTTTTGGGTGTGAGGGTATCGGACAGATCAGTCCTTGGTTTAGTCAAATGATGGCTTCAAGTAAACACTGAGGCGGTCCGACTTGTACCGTGGCCATCATAGAAGCTGGGCTCAGTTACAGACAACTGAGTAGGGTGATGTGGGAGGCAGAGAGTAACAGAGTCTCATATCGTGACAACCACGCAGTGGATAAATGTTGAGTTTTCATGGTGAGCAATAAAGCAGCGATAGAATCGGGAAGAGCAATGATCAAAGTGAAACCCAAAACAATGTTTTCAAAGTATCTAAAGAAGGGAAGCCGCAGACATAGACCGCAAGCAAAGTAGGAGAGTTGTCGAATGGCACAGAAAATGGGAGAATAAAAAGAAATGGGCTTCTTTGGTCACCTTGATCTTGCACCAGTGATTCTAGGGCATAGCCATGATTTGTCCCAGTCACTACAGAGTAAAGAGTTTAGAATAATTTGGCAATCCTAACACAGGGGCAGAGGGTGATGCTTGTTCACCTGCATGAATGTCTGCTCTGCCTCCTCAACCCACTGCAAGGGCTCTGGATTATCCTTCTTAACATAATCCTAAAGGGCCTTGGCCAGAGTCCTAAACCCCAAATTCCAGTGTCTACAATATCCTGCCATCCCCAAGAAAGTGGCTACTTGAGAGACGTTTACTGAGCGTGGTAACTTACAGATGGCTTCGGTCCTGTCTACAGACAGGTGGCACTCCCTACTCAGAATGTTGCAACCTAAATATCTTACACCGGGGAGACAAAACTGCAAATTCTCTTTCAAAGCTTTAAGTTCCTTTTTAGCCAATTCAGAGAGCAAATATATTGAATCCGCCTTGTACTGGTCCTGAGTGGCAGAAGCGAGTAACAGATCATCAACATGCTGAACAAGAGGAGCCCCTTCAGGAGAAATGAGGGTGTTGTGGTTCTTGGGAAAAGATGGAAGGAAACTCCATAAACGCCTGGGGGAGTCTCCCCCACATTAGCTAGCCTCCATAGACTTGTAACGAACAGGACACTGACTTTCTTCACGACTAGAAATGGAGAAAAAGGCAAAACATAAATCAACTACTATTAACAATTTAGCAGTGGTGGGAAAACATGTTATGATGGTAGCAGGATTGGGCCCTTGAGAGAGGCTTGGTATTACCACACAGAACTTTCGTAAAGTGATAGTAGTATTTCTAACCTGCTTTAATATAGGGAGAATTGGGGTGTTACAAATGCTTACAGTAGGCACCAGAACTCCTTGTTTAAGTGATGGGTCATATTCCAGCTTTGATGTCTATCCGGGGACGGTACCTACTGTGGGATGAGAGGTAAGCTCTTGATGGTACTAATCTTAATTCAAGGGGTCAGCAGAAAGTGCACACCTGATATCATTTTTATTGTCAGACCATAAGGAAGAAGCACTTGTTCAAGCCCTTCATCATGCAACTTTGTATCACACCTTTAGCTTGTCATCGAAACTCTCATAGTTGCACAAAACAGGCAATACTTCATTTTCATTTCTTTGAGGCGCATTGAGATACACTCATTTGCCCGTGCACTATATGGTCAATGTCATTTCCATAACAAATCTCCCCCTAACAGATTGACAAGTGAAGCTGGACTCAACAAGAAGCATTTCGATCAGCTATCGATCCTAAAGTGATAGAATCGCGGTTAGTAATGTGATGGGGAACCTTCGTAGTGGAAAGATAACTGCATCAATGGACAAGCCAGAGAGGCAAGGAAGGGAATTCAGCGTCTTTAGGAGCTGACCGGCTGGCACCAGAATCAATGAGACATGAGGTTAGTTGACCATTTTGATCAACCGGGATCAGGGTATTCACGGGGCAGTTGGTGCATGTCGGGCTGGCCTAAAAGTTGGGGCACTGGGCTTGGGTTATTTAAGTAAATTCACTTGTGTCAAAGAATAGATATTACATTTGGCCAGTCTTGTTTCTCATGTCCCACTTGTCCACCATCAAAGCATGACCCACCTTGAGAGGCTGCATCGCTTCTTCCCTTTCACATTTTTGCCCCCTCACCCTCCTCCATGCCCACCCTATCTTCCATTCGGTTCATCATTCTCCTTCCCCTCTCTTTAACAGTTTAATGAAACAATTGCATCTGTAAAGTCATCGATTTAGCTGTATTCGATTCTTTCTTCCTTTCTTCTACCACCATACAGCAACAGGCAACGGTGACTAACTCAGTCAAGTCATTCGTTTGGCACCCGGTACGGACAGTACATATTTGCCCCTTTTCATTTGGCAATAATCCATGCACAAAAGCAGCACCTACGTCTTCCTGACAGATCCTGCGTGCCGATCAATGAATACCATTCAAACAAATCCTTTAATCTATCTAGATAATCTGCAGGAGACTCCCCTTTATTCTGTTTATAGTTTGAAATCTTAGTCCAGTCAACCTAGACTGGACACACTTCCATCACTGCATTTAATAATTCATCTTTAGCAACAGCCAAAGCAGCATCTTCAGTAGCTGCATGTTGTTACCAATTGCCTTTTTCCGCCAACTGATCTTGCAACTCACTCTGCACTACCAATCTCAGCAACTTATTCACATCTGCCCAGTTGGGTTCATAACATTCAAGTACCTTCTGTAACTCTTTTTTGACACTGTTTTTAAATGTTAATCAAACTAAACCGCAGGGGACCAATGGAACGTGTATGCTCATTCTGCCTTCTGGACCTAGGTATTTTCTTACGGGGGAGGGGGCTTTTGGAGGGTTTGTCTTCGGGATTATCCTCTTCAACATCATTAGAGGATGGTGTGTGTGTGGAACCTCACAGGCAATGTGTAGTGATTCTCTAGCTAGTCAGTTCGCAGCACATAAACTATCCCGGGTAATAGTCAGACTGTGAGTCAAGTTTACGTGGATCCGAGAAGAGACCAGCCTGATGCAGGGGGTCTAGATCAGTAATGTGGTGGTGTAGAGTTTGTCTCTCATCGTGTGTGCCAAAAGCTGTCCTCTAATGCTTCACCACCAGTTGCAATGACAGTCACTGGTCTTGCTGCACCCAGTTGCTCATTGCCCCCTTAAACTCCTGGTGCTAGCTGGGCAGCACCACCCACTGGCATGGGAGTATTTTGATCATGTAATATATCCTCATACTTCAGGCTCAGAATTGTCAGCAGAAATTTGAGGGAATCAATACGGAGGAGATGGGGCATTAGGGGCGCAAGCCCTACCCCTGTCCCTCAAGAGGCTAATTTAGTACTGGAAACTTATGCGGGTCTGCTTTATCCCACTCATTTGTGACTCATATTTCTCTTGTTTGCTTCTTTGCAACAATTCTGAAAAAAATTGTCATTGTTTGTTATCTATCTTATTCATAGGACCCTTCCGGCATCTCTTATGGTTGTTTAAGCATCCAAGATCAAAGGTACCTTCCTCCACAAAGGACGTCTTTCTGTCTGTCCCACCAAACGCTTCAAAGACTTGCATGTGCTTTTTCCATATTAGTGGTGCACAGCAGGGGTACCCTTTGCAGTGGGCTCTTCAGATCCAGACATTCAAAGCCCCTTTCTTCCTCTTTCAAACACTTCAGAACACATCAAGGTGTCTACCAGCCTTGTGTTGCGGCTTAATCTGTGGAGGGAGGTAGTGTAGAAAGGAAAAGAGGAAAGCTTGGGCCTTACAGTTATCTGTGTAACTGAGGAAGGACAGAAAGCCTCTTGCATTCAGGCCCACTGACCCCCTTGCTTTCAGAAATGATCCAGTCTCATGAGTGAAGCTTGAGGAAACTTCTGGACAGCAGGATTAGTGGGTCTCTGCGGTATGTACATTAATCCTTATAGGATCTGTGCTAGGGTTCTGGCTTTCCTCCCTAGCTTCCCTAGTCCTGTGTTACTCCTACAACCCCTCAACCTACCTGCCCAGCCCAGCTTGACTTGTCTCCTATCCAAGCGAATTTTCACTTTTTCTTAGTGCACCCTAAAATCAAGAAAATAAACATGCACAGATTCTGGTCCAACTTCCTCTTCTCCTCAGGTGGCACCTGGCCAAGGCACTAGATTGTCAATGATAAGGTGTACTACTCGTACACCTACATATAGTCTGCGCATGTTTATTTAGCACAAGAAAAACAAGCAAAGCGTGACATCGCTATGCAAAGTGGCAGCATTTCCCTTCAATTGTATGTGAGCTACTAACTCCTCTCGAGTTTACACGGCTCTTTATAGGTTTTGCTCATACATACTTCAAGCAACAGAACACATCTTTTTCATGAGAAGAACGAAAAAGGACCTTGAAAAAGTTATCAGAAAGTTGCATTTCCAGATGGTAAGCTAGTCATCTGTGAATCCTCACTAAGGAATGCCAAGCATGAGAAAACCCAACATGGTGAACACGATGGCAGTAAATGAATCAGCACGGTTTCATTTAATCAAAGGATTTGAAGCAATTTTGTGCAATTTCTCACATGTATCAGAGGGATCAGTGTATTGTGTTGTATAGTGTATGCATTTGCATAGTGTTCTCCTACCTCTTGCGAGATCTAAAGTGCCTTCTGGGTAGTCGAGGTGATAGCTCCTCCATTTGTATCACTTATTTAGCTCCTCATGCCTCTGAAGAGTTTCCACAGTTCTCTGATTTGAATCAAGTTCATGGGCACCCTTCTGAGTGCTGATTGCAGGTGTTTGTTATAGTCTGGTTTGGTGTTGGGATGATCTGATTGGCATCCACTATAAAAGAAGACATGCCAACTCTTGACTCAGCATCACAAGAATTATACACACCCTACTACAACAAGGCATAGTTCGCAATGAACTGAAGAAAGCTACTTCAGCCCCAATAATGTGTAAACGAAAGTCCCGCCCACTGGAGTTGGTAACTATAGACTAACTTCTAACCTCCCTTTCTTAAACAGAATTCCTGAAACCAAGGTTACCTGCTAGTTACAAGATCACATTCAATTCAACAACTTATTACATGTCAGACAATCACATTTCAGACCTTTCGGGGGTATAGAAATCCTGCTTGCTGACATCACTTCCGGGAAAACTAAGATTTTGATTTTACTTGACCTTTCTGCGGCTTATGACAAAGCAAACCAAACAATTGTTTTCGACCAATTGGAAAACTAGGATGAGGTACGCGGGGTAGCATTCCATTGGTGTCAGCCATTCCCCTCAGATAACAGCCAGAAAAATCAAAATAGTATGATCATATTGGCACTGATGCCTTTATATCTGAAGCTCTCTGAGGCTATAACTCTCGTAGTTCTGTGTAGCGTAATCATGTGGAATTACCACAAAATTCCGTGAGAATACGCGGAATTACACGAGAAGAGTAAATCTGCCTTTAGTGCTAAATTCTTGACGCAAAAATGCCCCCTCGAGTCCAAAATGGACACGAAGAAGCATTTTGTGCTAAGAAATATCAATTAATGCAACAGAACATGAATAGCAAGAAGATGCTTGCGCTCGCTAATTGTGCACTTGGGGTAGGATTTTCCCCAACTTACTCCCGGCATTTAGCTCAAATTCTTACCACAAAATGCACTCTTGCGTCCAAAATGGACGCGTGCATGCATTTTGCACTAAGAAAATAGTGCTAAATGCGACAGAAGATAAACAGCAGCCCAAGCAGCCACTGGCATTCACTCTTGCAGTGGGAGTTTTTCCCTCAAATTACTCTTAATTAAGCAAACAGGTGTAATCGCGTTATTAGCGGTAATTCCACGTCAAAGAATAACATATAATTACAGAAATTATTCTGATTACTCCGGCTTAACTGAAATTTCACCCAGGGCTACTGATGCTTTGGAGGATCCTACCTCCTCCAGTTAAGTGACTTTGATATTATTATTATTAGAGAACTGTGCTGGGATGAGAAGCAGTGTGCTCCCTCCCCTCTTGTGTTTGAAAGGCTCCCTTGAGCCAATGAGCTGACGAGCTCTCCTGGGATGCACCTGTGTGCCTGTGGAGTGGTACTGTGACCTGTGAAGACTTGGGCACCATTTCAGCAACCCCTGATGAATTTTCTCTGTACTACATTACTTTTGCTCTCTGCTGATGAAGGGCTAAACCCAGAAACTCGTGTCTAGAGATAACAGCACTACCTGTACAAACTTTGGTGAAGAACTACAGCAACTTTGAAAGTAAGCGTACTGCATTTACCAGGATGCGATGGGGTGAACTGTGCTGGGATGAGACGCAGTGTGCTCCCTCCCCCCTTGTGTTTGATATTATTATGGATTGGCATAGTTCATGTGGGAGCATATCAGAAGGATATCCTCAATAGGCCTGGGCATGAAATTATGCTCCACTAGTCAATCAATCAATCAATCAATCACAAGATTTGTAAAGCGCACTACTTACCCGCGAGGGTCTCAAGGCGCTGAGGGAGAGGAGGGGGGTGTTGCCGCTACTGGTCGAATAGCCAGGTCTTGAGTCGTCTCCTGAAGGTCAGAAGGTCTTGGGTCTGTCGTAGGTTGAGGGGAAGGGTGTTCCAGATCTTGGCGGCGCGGTGAGAGAAGGATCTTCCTCCAGTGGTGGTTCTCCGGATGCGCGGGACGGTGGCCAGGGAGAGGTCGGCGGAGCGGAGTTGACGGTTGGGAACTTGGGGTAGGATTTTCCCCAACTTACTCCCGGCATTTAGCTCAAATTCTAGTGGAGTTTCAGAAACACTAGTGGAGTTTCAGAAGTTTTTCCCACTCTGCGTAGTGTGCGGAGTGCGGAGAGAAGTTTTTTCCTTGCTCGCCCTCGCCAAAGTTAAGTTGGCAAGCGTGAGAGAGGAAAATCTCACTCCAGACCACCTCCTGGCATGATTTCTCAACTTGGGCGGTCACAGATGGCCACTTCTGCTCGCGTTGAGAAACCTTCCATTCAGAAGTAAGAAGCAGCACGCTCTTGCGCTGCTCATGGTTTAATTCACACTACTTTTCCAGTGCAGGGCAAACACCCGGCGCTAAAAATCAATGCAAACGGCGCGACTTAGCGCACTCCACTGCTTGCAGGACTCCACGTAGAGCGGCGGAGTTGTTTGGCATGCAGAACTCCGCAAACTCCACCCAGGCCTAATCTTCAATTTGCAGAAAATACAAAACTAAAGGGCCTGCTTTTGTGGCAGTCTGATGATGTCTGATCACATCTTACCAGCTCTCAAAAATCATTACTAGCCCTTATGATCCATAGGGTTTCTTTCCATCTTCTCTGAGTGATTTTCAAATCATGAGTGGGGCTCTGCACCAAGTACTTACTAAAGTTAACACAGCCACACATATGCCCAGTTTCAGACCTAGCAAACAAGATCAGGCTGGTCGCCCCAGATTTACATGGAAGACATGCGAAGGACGTACGATCAGAACTTTAGGTGCCCAACTTTAGTACTGTCTTAGCCTAAACCTAAGAACCAACCAAATTTAACACCATTTAATAGAACCTTGAAAACAAGCTTTACAAAGATGTGTTCTCTACCTTCCAACATATCAAATGGACCACTCCTCCCTTCTTAAAGAGGTCCAGGCAGCATTAAAGGACAGGACTTTCCTCCTGGCCGCTCACCAACTTATACACTTTGGAGAAACTCCAGAGAACTGCTGACCACTCAACCTTTGCAGTTTCAGTAGAGAATGTCCTGAAAATGCACCCATGACTTTTCAAAAGACCCAGTATCACGGGGTGATTTTTTCCTCACATGCTGTTCTGATCAATGAAATAAATAAAGTTTGCCCATGTGGAACTTGTTGGGTGAGGTGTGTGAGGTTTGAAGACGTGGTATAAGTGTGGCAAACATCACTGTTAATTTGCATACAGTGTGGCACAATTTGAGCACAGAAGGAATTGATCATGCAGGTACCTCCAGCTTTAGCAGTGGACTTTATTATAAGTAGACACCCCACCGACGTGCATCAGTGAGGTTCACCAGGGTAAATACAATGTGGAGTCCACCCAGGAATGGCAGAGGACCACTTTGTCGATGGGCAAGGCACAACATTACAGTATATAGGTTTAGACTTCACCCAGGAGCATTCTAAAGGGCCACCCAAAGGTATTACCAGACACTACAGTGGAGTTTTACAAGTCACATCTGCCATAGTACCATGTCACGGGCCCCGGTGGCATGCCACACTACATGTTTGGCACCTCAATAACCCTAAAAGCAGCACCTACCACGGATCACTGGCAGTAAAGCAGTGAAGATGTCATAAATGTCATGCCTACAATTTTGTGGAAGTCGTTCAGCTTTTTTGTGGAGTGTAAATAATTCTGTGCATCATGTTTTGGGAGTAAAGGTCTTTCCCATCTAAGAACAAGTGCGAGGCAAAATGATGGACAGGACGGATAGTAGCTGCCTCAAACCAGGCGCAAAACCTGAACTGAGGAGTTAGGGAGACATGTGGGATAAACTGTGACATATTGACTTCCTGGCAATTCGTTTTAGACTTCTTGTTGGCTTTTTCGGGGCTTAGAAACTTTCAAAGGGGCTCCAATGAGATACTGAGTAAGCCTTTCACTAATAGACATTTGCATACCAAAAATGCCTTGTCGAGCTCGTCTAGTGCAGTGTGTGGTTAGCAGCCTGAAATGGTAGGAGTAACGTGGATCACAGCAGTTCCTTTTATACTATGGTGCTGTCTTGGACGTGCAGCACTCTCCAGCAGAGGTAACAAGAGACCCTCTTCGTGACACCTAAATAATGCAGTGACTGTCTTGAGTTTCTTTAAACGGTGTACTTGTGTCTTCAGGGAAATGTATCCAAGTACACGCTCTATCCTGTGCAGTGTGTCACTGGTGGGTGGTGCCGTGTTTACAGCTGTAGCGCACTCAGTGCTTAATTTGAGCCAGTGGTTTCCGATGCTCAGCACCGGCACTTAATCATCAACACCGGTGCTTTTCATGAGCACCAGTTAAGGACACATTAATTTATGGTAGGCACAGGGAGATTACGTGATTTACCCAGAATCACAGGATGTTGAGCATGACGCCGAGACTCGAACTTGGTTACCCAGCTACAAAGTCGGCAGCTCGGGCCATTACGCCACATACTCTCCCTGCTTTCATGGTTAGTAGTTGGTTCTGTTTTAGGCGGCGCTATCAGGAGAAATGGGCTGGTGCAAGCTGCTGCCTGAAGAGAGACCCAGCACTTATTTTTTTTTTACAAATTAGCCACTGAGTGCACTTCCACTCTCTTGCATTGTTCCGTGTAAACATCCCTAAGTGCCACCTTCTAAAGATGCCTAGACAGCTATAAATAGTTCAGCACAAAAACTAAAACTACTGCTGCTGGTTACATGTATGAAAGTGCTGCAGCACCTTGTACCACAGTCTCTGTGCCAGTGACGTGGTGTGTCCAGCAGTGTAAATCCTTCTCATGGACGTCGATTCACCAAAATGACAGGGGTAGGGGTAGTGACATCACTCACTTTGACCTTAATGACATCATAACATCTTTAACTCTGAATATCCCCAGGAAGTGATGTCACATGACCTCAATCCTGATTACATCACAAGAATTAGCATCACTGAAGTTCGCAAATAACTGCATGATTAATATAAAAACACAGACAAATGTATATTTTAGATACCACCTATATTACAGTGCTGGCACGGTATGCCAGGGGGGGAGGGGTATTACTCATTTTTCTTTGCATTACATGAAAAATGTGTTTCTCTGAAGAGGATATAGTGCCACAGGGCCGCGCTGGGAAACTAAATTATTTATACCACAAACTGTCTTGCTTTAACAAATTCCCTAGAGTAAACCCCACATCAAATACATTGATAATTCATAGGGAGAGGAAAAAAGAGATTTAAAAAATTGTGGTTACGTCCACACGTATTAATTAGTACAAGCCAAATATTGAATATGAACTATATTAGTGGCTTAAATTATTCATGGTTGTTACTACATTTTCATTTAAGATTATTTCCCAGGCGCTATCACTCGTGGTAACAGAGAGGTGAAGGTTGTACTCAAACACATCATTTGTAATGTATTTACAATAATGAAACTAGGTACCAACTTGTTAAAAAAGGTGTTTGTTTTTTAGTTCATTTTTTTAATTTCTTCTTTATTCAGAAGTGTGCTCATTGACAGATGAATGTATTTATTTTATAAGACCTAAAATGCAATGACCAGGTCTCAGTGGAAGCTGCAAAAAGTAAACAGTGCTCATCAAGATACTTTTACCTTCTCTTCATGATGTGGCTGGTGATTTTCAAAAGTGGTGAAGTGTAATAATTGATCAGAACTGTAACGAGCGAGCAAAGCAAGAGAACCTGAGGTCTTCTATAGAAGGTTCAAGCCCCCAAACCCCCAAAAATATTGTGTAAAAATTGGGTCAAGCAGGGCTTTTTAAAGCATAATTTCACATATATTTGATAAAAAGCCAAGATCTCTGAAAAGTCACTCATTACATATCCACGTCCTTTTATGGGGTGCCAAGCCAAATGAAACCTTATGTTCCTCATGAATTGAACCCATATTTTCAAAATGTGCTATGGGTGCCACCACTTTGTCAAAAATGACCTCCAGTGTTCCAGGTCTAAGCTTATGTCATGGCTGCCCCACCCCATATGCCATGGGTGCCCCCTTAGGCCAAAAATGGCATGCACTATGTAAGTACCCGAATTTTGCCATCTGTATGCCATGGGTGGTACAACAAAAATTACCTCACTTGACCAGATCACCACACTCCCATCTGACCTTGACATTTCTAAGAATTCAAAATGGGTTCTGAAAAGTAATTTTCATTGGCCTGCGGCCACCAACAAGGCTCTTTTCTCTGGGTAGCCCCACCAATAGCCACCTACTCTTGTAAGCTATAGCCACGCCCCCATGATAACACAGACTCCTGTAATACACCCTACAGTCCCTGCCCTCAGAAAACAAGGGGACATCACTACTATTGAACCCCCTTGGCCCCCACAATTGATATGTGTGATGAATACCACACTGGCATCATCTGCATTAAAGCTGCATAAATTGCTTCCAATACAGGAATGTTCGCATATTTCGATGGCAGGCCTTTCAAACTCTATCCTAAGTTGTAAGCTTTCAAAACAGAGCAAAGGCCCGAATGGAGCAGCTTATCTGGGTCAGGAAGTACTACAAGAAGTGCAGGAAAATATTTGCACTCTTATATTGTGCTGAGAGAAAAGGGAAAAGTTATTTCCCTTAATGTGAGCAGTGGAAGGATGCAAATCAGGCAGTCTAAAGGGTGGAAAAGAAGCTGTGCTCCTGGAGAGGGGCAAACGCAAGAAGAGAAAGGAATATAGTTACCATTGAAGGAGAGGTTAGCCAATGAGAGTTGCCATAAAGAAAACCAATGGTAATCAATGGACTTGGTATAGTCTACAATGGGTTTTTTGACAAACAGCTAAAAGCTGTGTGTAGGCAAGACCTAAAAAAGGCTGTGAAGCATTAAAAACAAGGCTAAACAAGTTTAGCAAACACTATTCTTTCTTTTCTACACCATTGCCACTCTTAGAATGGGTGGTATACTCTACCTTTTCAGGCTGAACATCAGTGACGCCTCCTCCGCTAAGGAGGAGGAGCATCGCTCAACTGCTTTTCGCAGTGAAAAAAAAGGAAAAATAACTTGTCGTTATTATCATTTTATTTGTTCCTGCTGCGGCGTCTTGGCGGGGCGGATCTGCTCTGCTTTCACAGCAGGGGCGAGGAGTGGTGGGCACTATTTAAGTGCGCATGAATGTTCTCCATGGGTGGAGAACATGCCCAGGCTCCCATTCCCTGGCTGAGCGCCGAACCACGGTACTTGGAGCAATCACAATGCTTGCAGCGTTGTGATTGGCTATCGGGAGCCCAGGTATTTCCTGTTTTCAGAGAAGACGGAGGACAGAGGAGAGGCGGCGGCCGGCTTGCCGGCCGGCCAACAGGTAAATGATTTTTTTTTTCCCTCCCTCTCTTTTCCCCTCTCCCTACCCCACTGCTGCTTCCCCGGAGCAGCCACTACTGCTGAACATAACACTTGTTATTGGCAAATACAACTGGTAACAAGCAACCTGAATATATGATTAAGTGTTTGTATAGCGTAATATTAATAGCTGGTTTTCGCATATATTTTGCTTCATACAACACTTGTGGTATCTCTAGGAGATGTAACTAACATGTAAATATTACCTGATTCACAGGAAGGTAGAGTCAACTTTACCGGAATTCAGGCTCCTGACCTTCAGTTCATGATGGCGTTCATTTGAACCGACCTGCCCTCTGTTGTACATATTGTACATCCATTCAATGTTTTTTTAATGTAGTTGCCTAATTGTAACCAGATTGGGCTAGCAATTGTGTGTAAAAATATAGATTCAGATAAGACTACAATAATATCTCCCTATAAATCATTAACGATATCCAAATACCAGACTTTGTATTTGTGTATGGCTGTGTTGTCTTGGTGTTCTAGCTCCAGTCCAGTGATGGATGGTGGGTAAGTGACAGATGGGATTGGTTGCATGTAAGTTCTGTTGTGTTTGATGTTATGGCATGGTCAAAGTTTTTGCAGTCCATACTTCTTATTCTACATTATTTGACTCTATGGGGCCGATTCCGATTCGGGCCGGAAATCTCTCCGACCGAGCCGGACTCGGAGAGATTTCCGACCGAATCGGACCCTAGCAGTCCGACCGAACGAGTACGATGCGCACGTATGCTATCGGACTCGATTCGGTCGGACTCCCATTGAAGTCAATGGGAGCCAGTCGTACGACGCGTACACGGGCTCCCATTGACTCAATGGGCACGACGCGAACAAGGGCGCCCCTACAGCGTGTTCGCGTCGATGCGGGTTGCACCGTACATGCACGTGTAGGGGGGACCCATGGCTCCCCCTGTGTGCGACTCGGGTGCCTACGCTTCCAGGGGGTCCGACACGGACCCCAAAGTGCGGCTCCGACAGCTCCTTGGAGCCGGACTGCGCGAGTCGGTCGGAGCGGTCGAGGTGCGCATCGTACTTACCCGGCCGGGGAACGTCTCCATTGCGCGGTGCGAGTCGTCCCCGTGCGAGTCGGTCGGAGCGGTCGGGTCCTGCGTACGAGTCGGTCGGAGATTTCGCGAGCGCACGCATCGTACTCGCTCGCCCGGACGCACGTACGATTCGGTCGGGAAATAGGGCTCCGAATCGGATCCGGTAAAGCCAAATCCGATTCGGAGCCCTACCGGCCGAGATCGAAATCGGCCCCTATATTTTTTAGATCTTTATTTCCCCTACTAAAAATCCTTCAGCTGCATTCTTCTCATTATATTTCACCTCTGAAGTACATGGTCATTTCTCTTCCAATTATGTTTCTTCTAAACTACATTTTTTGTCTATGTAAATGGATTTAATATGTAAGGGCATTTGTACCATTTGTGGGGAATGTATTGTATTCTATACTTACTCTAAAGTGCTTTGATTAAGCCTTCTTCAGCCATTGGCTTCTTTGGCTCAGCAGCCTTCAGCCATTGGTTTACATAATTGTCAATCCCAATTTGGATCAGCCCACTAGAGTATTTTAGTCTCACCTTCTTTCCATTGGATGTTTAGATGTATCCTTTCGCCTATACTGGGATACACGATGAGCTATTTTACAGTGAAAAGTACAGTCTTTCATCACCCATTTAATTGTTTATTTGATTTATGTATTGTATACATAAAGCAACGTTTTTGTTAATTTTTTGCACTGCAGCAGGCTTTTCTATTACTTTCCTCAGGGCTCAAGTGTGAACCTCAGTGCTTTTGTCAATGCTTGTTATGGAGTGCAAAAGCTGTCAGCTTGTAAAACTGTTCGCTTTGTTTCAGCAGGTATCCGGATTCTGTAGTTCACTTCCGGGTTATTCTCAGCGTGACCTGGAGCTGGCTGTCCAGTGCAGCGCCTTGTGTTTTCAGTACTGTAAGTCTCAGTGCCTGTTTCCCACGTATAGGCCTTGCCCGGAGGACGTTCCTTCTCATGGGCACTAACTCGTCTCTATGGTATTTCACGGGCAGAAGTAGGAACCTTCACAGACCAGTTTAACCGCATTCTCCGTATTCTTTCTGTCAGGGGCTGGGTGGCTGCATTGCTAGAGACAGCAGAACAGAACCTTTCACATCCAGCTGTTGCTGGTTTACATTCTGAGTCTGTAGTGAAAGAATCACTCTCAGTGAGTTGTTTGGTAGCTTGCCCTGAGTTGAGTGGTCAGTAGACTGAGGTTATTACTCAGTGCACATACACTTAAAAACATTCATGGCATGTTTGGCACAAATGACTACGCTTAACCGAGAGCCTGCAGTTGATGCACGTTGACTTTCGGTCTGAGAGCCTCTTTTCAGCTGTTGAGAATTATCTGCCAGATGTCTCCACGTCACCAGGTGCACCATGTTACAGTCCTAGGCACTAGTTCAACAAAGCCTGGTTTCCAAGCCGTGTTAGTCCATTTGGATCACTTGAAATCAGTGGTCGAAGTGCATTTTAAAAAGTTTGGGAACTATGAGGCTGTGCGCAAAGAGGGCAGGATGAGTGAGCGTGGGACGGTGTTAAAGGCATGGCTAACAAAACAAAATATTCTTTTACTTTTTTCGGTCTTTCACCTTCAGATAACGACATATAAAATAAGGCACAGATTAAATAAAAAATAAATGCAAGTTTAATTTAAACAGTGGGGTATGCACTATCGTACATTATGAAACCTCTGTTAGTTAATGCTTTGCAGAGGTCTGGGTCTGTAACCAGAGAGCCACAGAACTGAAACCTGGGTGGTGCAGCAGAGATTAGTGATTTGCATATGTTTAGTGCTATGAGGTCCCAGACTGTGACAGAACGCACTGGGGAATATGTAAGTCATTATTTTAAACTTGCATTACACACGGTAGAAGATAGGCTGCTACAAAATGTTCAAAATGGTTTAAAATAAAGGGCTTACAAAATATTGATTTTAGTAAAACCCAGACTGTACATACTGCAGTTTTTTGCAACTGTCCTTTAAAAGCACACTTCGAAGCTCAGCTGGTAACTCCTTTGTAATAGAACTGTCATTAGGAAGCTTCAAGTGATAACATCTATTAAATCCAATACCAGCTTCAAAGAACCCTTTACAATTGCAGATTAACCAGTTGTGCACCTTTACATTTCTATCAGGCAAGCAGGCACCCTGGCAGGAAGGCTTGTTTAGCTGTCTGCCCAACCTTCTGTTTCACAGCAAAGGAGACTCCCTGCCTCACACTTCTGCTGATACATTGCAACTCTCCGAATTAACCGTCCTGGGACGGTTCTCTTTTCTCAAAAAGTAGGGGAACTGTTTACTTAAATTAGAAAAGTATGGGCACGTCGTGCCCCTCAGATCCCACCCACTTCGACCACTGCTTGAAATAAGCCAAGACTACAACTCCCAGATGCACCAGTTTGTTTATGAAAGGCCTGAGACAGTAAAATGATGTCCCTGATGAGAGGGGGGAGGGGGGATCACCTGGAAACCTTTTTTAGTTGTTATATTGTTAGAATAGGAGAGTCACTCCAAATATATTTTAAGTCCAAAATTATTGTATAATCAACATTGTGGTAGTGTATTCAAACAAAGTCGTGATTCATGAGTCTTCCAAACAATTAGTAAAGTCCATCCACTGTGTTAGGGTATGTGTGGCTCAGTGTGCCATTGCAACCCTTTCTATGACGCTTGGTACAACATGAGGTGCAGAAATTAGATGCACTGAGGTCACAACAGTGCTGTCATGGGAATAAGAATAATGCACTTGCTAAATGTGACTATAAGCAATAGCTACACACCGCTGCCCTGGGGAAGCTCTGTGTTCCGGAATGAAGCACATTGGCTGAATTTTGGAATCATTTAATACGAATATTTAATAAAGAATCACTTTTACCACAAATACTCCAACAATATGGATGGACTTTATTCATTGTTTGGAAGAGTCATGAATCAGGACTTGAATTGAATGCACTACTGCAATTCTGATTATGCAGTAATTGTGAACTTATAAATATGGTTGGAGTGCTTCTCCCATTCTATAATATAACATTTATGATTTCTTGGGGATCTGACGGTTAACCGAGGGAGTAGGCACCCTTATTCAGACACTACATTGTATGTGGCAGTAACTACAACAACAGCCTAAGCTTTATACAAGCCGTCTTAGTAAGTGTCTAACATCATTTAACAAGGTCACTCTAATTAATGTTAACATAGCCAGACCGATGCACAGGGGCCTAGCTTCCACTGGTGCAGATGGTGCAGTGGCACCGGGGCCCACAGGCCCGAGGGGTCCGCTGAACCTGGATTATTACTTTATTTTATGTGATTGGATGAGCCATTCATGGGCAAGTGTCACTGGCAGAGGCAGAGTTCTTACGTCACCCAGGCCCATGCGTGAGTAGCTCGTCCAGTCCAAGTTTTCTCTTTGCATTTTGGGACATGTAGTCCATTTTTTAAACGCGATCGCTAGGGCTGCAATTCCGAGAATGCATGAACTGGATGAACTGCTCGCACCTGGACCTAGGACATTTTAGAACTACCTGTTGGTAAAATTAAATACAAGACAAAGTTGGTTAATCTTGCCATTGTATCCCTGCATGTCTCCAGACAGTGGGCGGACAGTTTGGGGTTTCTATTTCCAAATCGCTTTTATCTGGTGTCTTATTCCAGTGAGTTCATTTGAAGAACATTTCTTCTGCAAATGCCGAAGGGCACATGTTTGTAAAGGCAAGTCCCAGGATTGGATGTATGCACGGTTGCCGCCTAGCATGGAATGGATGCGGCGGTGCTGTGGCTGGCAAATGTATTTCCTTCCGTGGTGACAGAAAACGAATGCTTTGTTATGCAGGCCTAAAATAAAGGTTTCACCTGTGTTTGCCCTTTGCGTCTAACGTATGTAACCCCACAACCAATGTTCTGTTTTTACACAACTCTCAAAAAACCTGCAATGTTCCAGAACAAGTAACTTGTGCAAACGTGTAAACCCTCTTGGGCAGCAGCCGAGAAAGTGTTAACTGCTGCTGAAAGCGCCTCTTAGCGCTCGCAGGTGTGAATGTTCTCTAATCGAAATTATTAACCACTTAGAAAAGAAACTGGAGTCGTCTCTGAGTGAAACGAAATGGTTTCCCATCAGTCCTGATGTCACGCATTTCAACCTTCAAATAGCCAACGTGTTACAGAAGTCTTCAGAGTCACCCGCAGGTGACTGGTGATCGATTTTTGTGAAAAGGTATGTAAATAAGTTACAGGCGAGGGGACCCATAACAAAAACACGCACGTTTACCCCCCTTGGGGAGCGGGCGGGCGTGCACGCTATTCAGCTCACAAAGTTGATGTGGTACCCTAGAGCTGGGCTAGCCTCTGGGGAGAGGGAGGGACGGGGCGACTCGAGGGTCTGTGCTTCGACGCCACCCCTCTCGGAGCAGTGTTTACACTCGGAATATGAAAGGGATGCAGTCAGGTGTTGCACAGCCCCACCCTATCCTATTAAGGCCTCGAGATTTTTATCTAAGAACAAGGCTGTGGCGCCCAGGCTCATTAATGCTACGTGCCTGGGCCTCCGAGCAGGAAGATGGCGCCGTATCCTCAAACCCGCTCGAGCCGAGAGCGCAGGGCGGCGGGATCATATTATGTCCTAAATTACCCTATCTTGGCCGCCAAGGACTTGTATCACAAGTCCCAGTCTTGGCTTTTTAGACAAAAAGCAAGTTGCAGTTTTTTACTTGTTGTTCCTTAGCCAAGTAAATTTGGACTAGAATAATTCACCAGGCAAGGTGCTTCTGTCTACAAATCCAGGGTCGACTGAAAGTGTGATAAAAGACACGAGGCCCGTGAGAACTTTGGAATAATAATACAACTATTTATGATTTAAAAGTCATCAGCGGAGCGCCCACAAATAAACTTAAAGGGGCTTATTTACAAGGCCCTTACGCCACTTTTGCGTCATTTTTAACATGGGGAAAAGTGACGCAAAAGTGGCACAAGGGGCTTGTAAATCTGCCCCAAAGTACCTTAGCTGTCAACTAACCAACCGCTTGGCGTGTATGTTATTTTCATGTGGTCTTGTGTTTTTAGCCAAAAACGTGATGGGTGTAGCGATGTGGCGTGTTCGGGTTGTCCTGTGTGTAACGAAAGGGGATGATATGGTGTGCACAAAAGTAACTCCAAAGTGTCCATATTATCGGAATACTGTATACATGGATTTTGATAAATTCAGCAATGGTGATGCACACAGTTGAATTAACCAGGAAATTTGGAAACAGTGCTTAACTTTTTATTTTATTCGGACTATCTTGCAAGCTTTATGTCAGAGGTCTTCAAACTGGGAGTGTCCCCCCTCACACCCTCCCCCCCCCCTGATGGGGAGGGGCCGTGGCGTCATCTCCTGGGGGGCGTGAAGTTCCCCAGCATTGTTGGGCCGTAAGGTCAGGGTAGTTAGGGGCGAGGATTATTAGCGCCCTGTGCTTGTCCATGAAAATAGCCTGTCAGCGCACCCTGCCTGACACGTTTCCAGGCTGTTTGTTCACTCATGGGTCCGTTCAAGTGTAGTGGGGTGGGGTGCGGAGGATCATGGGTTGCAGCTAGCATGGCAGCTTTGGCAGAGAAAAATATGTCTTTATTCAAAACACTTCAATCCTTAAAGTGCACGACAAAATTGCTTGCCAACGCGTTTCATCCCTCATGGGACTTCTTCAGGGCTCAAAAGGATTCTGTATCAGCTGAAAGGATACTTCTGTATCAGCTGACGGTATATTTGAAAGTTCAGAATGATATTAAAAACAGCAAAGAAGATATAATGTATGAGTAATCGCGTTCATGATATTGTTATTGCATCTGTATAGGCCATGGAAATCGACAAGGTACCATGTAATCAGGCGTTGCAGTGTAATAATTTGGGAATATGTAAATCGCTCTGCATGTAAGCGGTCGTCCGGTTCCTTCGAAATTACAAAGATCACTTCCTAGACCCAATGCACCGAGTCTTAGTGAAGAATTAATAGGCCATTATACGTAGTTACGTTTGGTGCTGGATCTTCAAGCTCTTACCCTCTTCTTTGTTTGTATATCCTCTTACCATGCCTGTTGGTTGTTTACAGAGAGGTGCCACAGAGAGGAGTGAGTTTCAGCCCCTTCAAGCTGTTGTACAGGTACACAGTCAGAGGACCTCTGCGCCTGGTGAAACAAGAGTGGGGGCAAGCTGCCAGGAAGGTACTCCAGGATGTAGTGAGCTACATGCTGGTCTTCAGAAGCCAGATGGCTAACTAATAGAAGCAAGCTTCCAGTAACCTTGAAGCCAGCCAGGAGTCACGAAGAAGTGCTATGACAAAAACTCTAACACTGTGTAGCTCAACCTGGCCAGAAAGTGCGGATGATGGAGCCAGTAGAGCCCAAGGCCCCCAGGATCTCTGGAATGGGCCCTAAGAGGTGATTGAAAGAAAGGGTGAGGCCACATACCTGTTGGACCTCAAGATCCCTAGGCAACAGGGTGCTGCATGTAAATCTCCTCACACCACACTTTGGGAGGTCTGAGGCTCACCATGTTGTTGGTGACGGAAGGAGAAGAGGAAAAGGAGAGTAAACCTCTCCCTGGCCTCTTGGACTCCAAGGAGAAGGATGGGTCTGTGGAAGGAGTAATCCTTTCCTCCACTCTAAATCCTGAACAACAGAGAGACTGCCAAAAAGTGTTGGGGCAATACTCTTCTCTCTTCTTCCTTATCCCCATTCTTACCCACCAGTGTACCTAAGATGTGGCCGCAGGGGACAACCTCCCTTTTAAGTCTTACAGGGGGCGTGGCCAACTGCCGAGGAAGATGGCCGCTTCCTAAAGCGGCTATTTACATCCAGTAGAAATGGCTGATTTCTTGTCCACAATTGGCCTGACAGACACGTTGTGAGCACTAAATCCTACCACCCGTCAATACACCTTTCACTCAGGAGCCCAAGGGAGTCTGTCCCGCATAGATTACATACTTGCCTGGCCCACCAGTTCCCCCACTCCAGCACCGTCCATGACATCACCAATGATATTTTTGACTACATCCCGGTGTGCGCAACATATGGGCTGGCGAGACAACGCCAAAGATGCAAAGTGGTGCTCATTCCCTTTTACTTCAAGGTACCCCACATCCGTACAGGCCTTCAGGAGGCCACTGATCACTATTTGGCAGAGAATGAGGGAACGGTTGTCTCGGCACAGGTACTGGGGGAGGCATACAAAACAGTTATAAGAGGTCAGGGAGTCTCATTGATTATGGGACACAAGAAGGAAAAAAGGGCCAGGCTAGAAACACTAGAAAAGGAAATTCAAGAGCTGTAATCCCAACTGACGACAGATGACCAAGCATCCGTGCAGCATCGCCTAACCTTAAAACAAAAATAATATAGAGATGTCACTACCGAAGCTGCTAGGGCCAAACATCATGCAACTCATCACCACCTCTATGAAGTGAGCGATAGGGCGGGAAAGCTCTGGACGTGGTTAGATAGAAGAGAAGCAGCATCACAATGGGTATTCGAGGTAAGGAATGAGGAGGGCGTGCGCGAAAGGATTGACAGGGGGTAGCCAAGGCCTTCTCGGCTTACTACACATGCTTATACTTCCCGGCCTCAACAGCCATGACCGAAGAGGCTCGAGAGTTGCTGCTGTCTGACCTTCAAATGCTACATCTCTTGCAATCCAAAAGAGATCTCTTGGAGCAGGAACTCACTGAGAGTGAGGTGTTGCAGGCCATTCATGCCCTGAACTCAGGAAAGACCATGAGCCCCTATGGCCTACCCATTGAACTTTATCAGCTCGCAGCTACTAAAATTGCTCCCTCCCTCTTACGCATGTTTCGAGAATCTGGGAGATTGCCTGCGGAACAGAGATTAGCTATTATAGTGGTAATTCACAAAGAAGGTAAACCATCTGACAATTGTGCCTCCTACAGGCCGATCTTGTAACTAAACACCAAGGCGAAAATTCTAGCAAAACCTTTGGCGACACGATTGACAAAGGTCATTCGGACACTGGTCCACCCGGACCAGTCCAGCTTTATGCCCGGGAGAAACACTGCACTTAATTTACGGTGCTCACACAGGGTTTTGGGCCATGCCACTGAGATCCAGGAAGATGCATTAGTGGTCTCACTGGATGTGCCTTTGATACAGTTGAGTGGCCCTTCATGTAAGCAGGACTGAAGAAACAAGTATTCGGGCCACGATTCATCGCCTGGATTCGGCTTTTGTATGCTGATCCCCAGGCACAGGTGACAGTAAATGGGGGCACGTCTTCTATATTCCCATTGCAATGTGGCACGTGACAAGGCTGCCTGCTTTCCCCCTTGATCTTCGCCCTGGTGTTGGAGCCGCTGGCGGTCTGGATAAGAGGTGATCCTTTAATCAGGGGTTTGAGATGATATGCAGATTGGGAGGACAGAATTTCCCTGTATGTAGATGACATCCTGCTATATGTAGCGGACCCGAATTTTACTCTGGACAGAATATTACACATCTTTATGTTGTACCGTAGATATTCTGGATACACCATCAACTGGAACAAGTCGCTGATCTATGGCCTGCGTGGGGCTGTGCTGCGACTCTCTAGAGAGTACACCAGAGACCCCAACACCTTTTACAAGCTTAATCTCGAGCTCCCACTCATGCATCTGTGGAGTGATGTCCAGCACTAGAGAACCCTGACCCTATCGTTGTTAGGAAAAGTGTCTCTCTTTAAAATGATGGTCCTGCAGCGCTTTCTTTACGTGCTCCAAAATACACCATACCCAGTCCCGCCATCATACTTTCAAGGAGTGGACACTGTGACACGCACACGCCTCTAGGATGGGGGCCACCCTAGAATAACCCTTCTGAAACTGACACGGGGCTGGTACGACAGCGGGATAGCACTCGAAGCCCTCCAGAAATATTACGGGGCAGCCCAACTCATTACCATGAATCTTTGGGTTCATCTTCCTGAGGATGAGCCAGCTTACAGAATGGATAGGCAGAATATGCAGCCTGGGGGCTACCTTAGAGCCATTTTTGGGGGAAAGTGCACCACCTCATTCCCAACTCTGACTTCCGTTACGCTTCAAGTATGGCACACGGCACGGACGGTGCTGGGTTGGCGAGGTAGGATCACACGAGCTATCCTACTGTGGGATACAGTGAAACTGGGCACCATGGCCAAACAACATGGTTTTGACAAATGGGACTTAATTGGCCTATCATGAGTGGGGGACTTATGGGGAGATGATATCCTTTGCAGACCTACAAAGGGATTACCGATTAGCACACACGGAGGCATATCGCTACCTGCAAATCAGCCACGCCCTGCACAAAGCTATACCAAAGGGAGAGGATCTCCCTCAATCCTCCCCACTGGAAGATAGGCTGTTGGATGATTACATGGGGAGAAAAGCGATCTCACTAACTTACCACAAACTGTTAAATAACTCCCCAGAACTTTTGACCCGACTCCAAGAAAGCTGTGAGCGTGACCTAGGGAGTTTGGAAGATGAGTGGCTGGAGGCACTTGCATCCCCAAGGGAGGTGGCTATATACTCACGATTCCGGCTAGTGTAACTTAAAATTTTAAACAGGTCTTACTATGCCTGCAAAAAAAATGGTTAAAATGGACAGGGCTGAATCTGCGCTATGCCCCAGAGAATGTGGCCGGGAGGGGACATTATTCTATATAATATGGAACTGTCTGGCACTCCAAAATTATTGGGTGGCAGTGACGGCCTGTCTCATGAGTGTTTGTGGGGGTAACATGTCGCCATTGGCAAAGTGGTGCCACTTAAATATTTGGGATGAAACAGACCTGAATAGTCGAGAACGCCTCTGCATGACGCTGGGTTTTATTGTGGCCTACATAGCATAGCCCAGATGTGGAGGGCTACATTCAACTCTGACCCTGAAGGAGAGGAAAAAAGACATGGAGTGGTGTATGCAGGCGTAAAAGGTAGTTTATGAAAGTAGAGGTTGCCCACATAAATGGACCAAACTCTGAGGAAAATGGAATGAATATAGGGGGAAGTTGTATGCTCCTATTGAACGGGTTAATCCTATTGTGCTGAATTAAATGTACCTGGATCATATGGCTGAGGGGTTCGATGTTGTTGGGGAGGAGGGAAAACTGAGTATCTGAAGACCTGGCGAAATTGGTCATCGTTTTACTGTGTCTCAATGCTATGTGATACAAAACTTACTGTCATTGCAATGTTGTTTTCTCTACTTAATTTAAAAAAAAAAAAAAAAAGAATAAGTCTTACAGGTTGTCCGATAAGGTGAGGTACAGCATTAAGGCGGAAGTGTCCAAAATGCTGGAGTTGGGGGTAATAGAACCCTCCAGTAGCCCCTTGTCCAGTCCTGTGGTTCTAGTGCCAAAAGCTGCCCCACCGGGCACCACACCTGAACTGAGGTTCTGAGTGGATTATAGAGGGCTCAATTCAGTGACTAAGACGGATGCTCACCCCATCCCCGGGCTGATGAGCTGATCGAAAGGTTAGGGGCTGCCCAGTGTCTCAGTACCTTTGATCTTACATCAGGGTACTGGCAGATCACCCTAACAGAAGGAGCCAAGGAGAGGCCAGTCTTCTCCACTCCCGAGGGCCTCTGTCAGTTCAGTGTGATGTCCTTTCGATTAAAGAATGCCCCTGCCACATTCCAGAGGCTGGTGAACCAGGTCCTTGCTGGTATGGAGGCCTTCTCTGCTGCCTATCTGGATGATATAGCTGTCTTAAGTAGCAGCTGGACGGACCACCTTTTTCACCTCCAGGATGTGGTTCAGGCTCTGCAACAGGCAGGACTGACTATCAAGGCAAGTAAGTGCGACATAGGGCAGGGGTCTGTGGTGTACTTGGGACACCTGATGGGCAGGGGGGAAGGTGCAACCCCTTCAGGCCAAGATAGAAACCATCCTGGCCTGGCTGCCCCCCCAAAATCTAGACTGAGGTCAGAGCATTCCTGGGCCTCACTGGGTACTATAGGAGGTTTGTCACGAGATATGGTACCATTGTTAACCTCTTCACAGAGCTGACTTTGAAGAAGCAGACCAGAAATTTGATTTAGACCGAGACAAAGTGCACAGCTCCTGTGCTCAGTGCCCCTGACTTCTCCCAGGGATTTATTGTTCAAACAGATGCTTCAGAGCATGGCATACGGCGGTACTATCCCAACGTAATGAGGAGGGCCTAGACCAACCTGCAGCCTTCATCTCCAGGAGGTTACTTTCCCGGGAATAGAGGTGGAGTGCCATTGAGAGAAAAGCTTTTTACTGAGGTCTGGGCACTGAAGAAGTTGAGGCCATACCTGCTTGGCACTCACTTCCTGAAACAGACTGACCCCAATCCCCTCAGGTGGCTCATGCATATGAGGGGTGAGAATCCAAAACTGTTGAGATGAAACACAGACCTGGGGTAGACCACACCAATAGTGATGTTATATCTAGGTTTTTATGCCTTAGTAATGAGAACGCCCTAGAGGTTGGGTAGATCTCCCCACTTTCATCTGGCGGGGGACACATGTTAGACCTGGCATCTTTAGGGAGGTTTTCCCCCAGACGTTTGCATTTTTCCTCTAGTTTTTGCTGATTCTTTTTGTTGGGCTTAGGACTCTGAGCACTTTGCCACTGCTTACAAGTGCTAAAGTACATGTGCTTCTCTCCTAAACATGATGACATTTGTGTATACCTGATTGGAATATTTGAGATACTGGTAAGTCCCTTGTAAAGTGGTATACATATACCCAGGGCCTATACTTCAAATGCTACTAGTTGGCCTGCAGCACCAATTCTGCCACCCACATAAGTAGCCTTTCAAACCTGTCTCAGGCATGCCATTGCAGTGCCTGTGTGTGCAGTTTGCTGCCACTTTGACTTGGCATTTAAAACTCCTTTCCAAGCCTTAACCTCCCATTTTATTACATATAAGTCACCCCTAAAGTAGGCCCTAAAGACCCCTAAGGGCAGAGTTATGTTAGTACAAAGTAGGACATGTTCTCTTATGTTTTGCATGTCCTGGTAGAGACAAACAGCCTAGTTTGTTTTTCACTACCGTGAGGCCTACTCCTCTTACAGGTTAGCATTGGGAATTCCTTAATACACTTTTAAGCTGTAATTCCTGATCAGAGAGGAGTGGCATTTTCATGCTTCATATGTTTGGAATGGTAATGATAAATTCACCTTACTGGTGAAGTTGGGTTTAACATTACTGTTTTAGAACTTTTGGAAATTGGACATTTCTCTGCACTTACTGCTCTGTGTACCTGACAGCCTGTCTCCAATACAAGTCTGGGGTGAGTGACAGCTACACTTTGTTTATTCCCTCTAGACAGCCACAACACAGGAAGGATAGGTGTGTCTGAGTACCCATCTACATACATCTGCATTCTGATGGCCTTGCTTGGGCGGGCGGGTCTGAAGTGAGGGGCTAACACTTCACTTGCATAGGCAGTGACCTGTCCCGACACAAATTACTGAATACCCCCCACAGGTAGCCTGGCAGGTAGGACTGGGCTGAAAGGGATCGCTGTGCACGTTGGGGAGTTGCTTTGAAGTCACCATCCACATCAGAGGCACTTTTGGGTATAAGTACTGTGTCTCGGACCAAATCTAATCAGACACTACTGGACTTGTAACTAAAGATCTGCCAGAAGAACTGGTGTGCTGCTTAAAGGACTCAACTGGACTGCTGATCTGGAAGGCCTGCTTTTCTGTTTGTTGCCCTGCTGCTCTTTGACTCTGCTGAAGGAAAGCTGGACTCTGCCTTTACTCCAAATGATCTCCAAGGGCCTGTTGTCTTGCCTCCTGTTGCTTGAGACTCAGAAATATCAAAGTCTCTACCCTGCTCCTGTGCATGGCTCACTGGAAGTGGCCCAGATACTTGCAACATGGATTTCGACTCATCTCCTGTCTGCATGCAGCAGAACTGGCACATCGACCTGGTTGCAGGAGTAAAATTGGGGCGTCACCTCTGAAGCAACGCTTTGCCTCCAGAGATCGACGCATCGGACAGCGTATTGCTGCCGCTGCAGCTTGGTGAGATCGACGCATCTCCTTCACTGTGTTGCAGAATCTGGCACATCGCTCTACACCTCTCGACTCCGGCACCCATCTTTGGAACTGGCGCTTTGCCTTCACAGCATAGAGAAGATCAACTCCTCCTGCGCCTGCAGGACTCAACATCGACGCATCTTGCTGTTTGTGACCAGGAAAGGTACTTTGTTCAATGGTCCTGTTGCCGGCTACCTAAAGTAACCTTTTCAGTGCTACTTGCTTCTAAGCGCTTTACTGCCTTTATTCCTTTAAAATTCAATATCTCAACTTCTATACATTGGCTTTTTGACGTTTTGGTCTTGTTCTGTTTATGACACAATAATCATTTTTTGTAAACCTGTGTTGACTCTTTTTGTGGTGTAGTCATTGTGTTACTGTGTGTGTTGCATAAATACTTTACACATTGCCTCTTTAGATAAGCCTGAGTGCTCTGTGCCAGGCTACCAGAGGGTGAGCACAGGCTATCTTTTAGTGTGTACTTAGCTTAACCTGAGTGGTGGTCCCTGCCTGGCCTGGGTGCATACCTCAGCCAACCAGCAATCCCATTTCTAACAGGGTCCAAACAGTCAGAACTGGCGATTTGTGGGGTCCCACAGGGGTTCTCCGTCAGTCCCACTCTTTTCAATCTTTACATCTCCCCCCCCCCTTGCCGAGTTGGTGCGCTCATTCGGTTTCCAAGTGTTATCCTATGCGGATGACACTCAAATTATTGTTTCCATAGCGGACAGTCTGCCACTGGTAAACAGTGTATGAACGGCATCTGCGTTTGGAAGAAGGGTAACTGTTTAAAATTGAATGCTGAAAAAATGGAGATCCTGGTCTTCGGGGCTCAGCACTCGATGCGGTCCGAGCTGTGGTGGCCGGAAACATGTGGTCCTTTACCATCTCCAGGTGAATCTGTAAAAAACTAGGGGGTTATTTTTGATAACCTACTGAACTCTGACTCTCAGGTTAGTCAGACCTCAAGCTCCTGTATCTTCATTATCAGGACCTTGAAGAACATTTTCTGTTTAATCCCTCCCAAACTCTGAGTTGCAATAATCATCACCTTGATAACATCTTGCTTAGACTACTGCAATGCTTTATATCTGAATATCCACAAGTTCTCGCTGAATAGGCTTCAGGGTATTTAAAATGTGGCAGCCCACCTTGTTTTAAATGTGTCTAAACATCTCTCGGTGAGGGATGGCATTCGCTCCCTACACTGGCAGCCACTAAGAAAGCAGGTAGTATATAAAGCCCTTTGCATGCTCTTCCTGGCTCTCCACCATCAAGGACCCGGTCCCTTCAGAACATCCTTCCAATGGTATAAGTCTAAAAGACTGCTCAGATCATCCTCTCACAGGAAGGTGATTGTCCCCAGATTCCACAAAACCTGATGGGGTGGCTGCTCTTTCTCTGTGGCGGCGGCGGCTAAATTGTGGAATACTTTACCTGTGCACATCGCGGCTCTGGACTCCTTCTCCATGTTTTGAAAGGATCTAACAACCTGGCTCTTCTCTCTCCTGTGAGTGTTGTTTCTTGGTTTCTATTGTTTTTTTTCCAGTATGCACTAGTGCTTTGATACCCTCTGGTTCAGTGCACTTTATAAAATTTCATTTTATTTTATATGGTTCTTACTTTTTTACAATATTTTAAATGTTTCATAGAATTGATTATTATCTTTTGGTTTCTTTATAAGCATCCAAGCGTATGTAATTTATTCTTGAATGTATTTGGCTGTGATGTACTTTTAAGATCTTTGTGATCGAAATAAAGTTTTTGATGATGATTATTTCATTTCTTCAGGTGTAGTGTGATGTGAGTGTAGCGTGGGAGGTTGAGAGTGATTCTGAATGGTCTGCAGCCTTCTGGTGAGTTTTTAGCTGATCTCTGCATAGAGGGTGTTTCCAGCTTGCTTGTGACCAGGGCGTGCATGATGGTTTTATGGGTGCTTATTGGGATCCATTTGAAAATCTTTTTCAGCGGATGGAAGCATGAGGCGTTGATGACGTTGACTTAGGCAGTTATGCCGAGTTTACTGTCGATGACAATCGAGAGGTTCTTGGTGTGGGTGGTGGGGGTGAGTGTCAGTCCTAGCTCTGTTGACCATAAGGTGGTGAGCCTTGTTGAAGTGTTCTTCCAAAGGTTACAATTTTGGTCTTGTCATTGTTCAGCTTTAGACAGTTGGTCTTTATCCAGTGGGTGATCTCAGTTATACAGGCATTGAACTTGATCTGGGTTCTGGGCGTCTTGTCAGTGAGTGAGAGAATGAGTTGTGTGTTCTCAGTACAGGAAAGGACATTGATGTTGTCAGAGCAGATGATGTTGGCTAGAGGGGTCATGTGTACATTGAAGAAGGTCGGGCTCAGGGAGGATCCTTGCAGAAAGATCCATATCTGGGGCACCCAATTCACCCTGTTCAAAGGGTAGGGTTAAGGTTTCCCACGAGATCCTGGGTTGTTTTCTGGCCCAAGCAAGGGATATGAAGTTTGATTGCAGTCTACGTCTGAAGCCACTGCTGAGAGGGAGCAGAAGGTTGAGGATGATGTGTTCATTGAGGTGGTCCAGCTGATGGTGTTCTTGTGAACAATGGTGATTCCACCTCCGGGCTTGTGAAGTCTGTTTTGCCTGTTGATCTTGTACCCAGAGTGGGGGCTGTGGGGATGTCAGGTGCCGGTGAAAGGTTCAGCCACGTGTCCGTGAGGAAAAGTAGCACCTAGACATTGTCGTGCAGCAGATCCCAGAAAACTGTGGCATGTTTGGCGAGTGTTGTGTGAGTGGTTGCAAGACTGTGTTAGTGCAAGTGAGTGGGGTGCAGATGCAGTGAGTGTATGGCGTGGGAAAGTGCATGAAAACCTGCAGGAAGCTCAGGAGAATACTCCCTCAATGTTGCGTGATGCAGTGAGGCAGCAATGTGTGAAGGGGTGGCTGGGACTTAGGCCATGGAGGATCACAAAGGGATAGTGGCTGGAGGGGGAAGACCAGGGTTCCTGGTGCTGGGTGCTGTTCAGGTGCTGATGGGTACATACGGGCTTGCTATTGATGTGTTCACTGTGTGCGCACATTGCAGCTGCCATTAAGTAGGTCCTGGGTGAGGGAGCAGTGATATCACTTCCTGTGTAGATGGATTATGGAAAATCCAGTGATGCCACTTCCTGTGCAGATGGATGATGGAAAATCCAGTGATGCCAATTCCTGGGCAGATGGATGAACGGAAATCCAGTGACGTCACTTTCTGTATAGATGGATGACGGAAATGAGTCCTCATGCTGGGCTTCTTCTTTTGAAGACAGTTTTGGCAGGAAATAAGTGCTGTCACTGTCAGTGCTGGATGATGGGAAATCCAGTGCTATCACTTCCTGAGTAGATGAATGATGGAAATGAGTCCGCTTACTTGGCTGCTTCTTTTGAATACAGTTTTGCTGGGAAACCACTGATGTTATTTCCTGTGCAGATGGATGATGTGAAACCCAGTGATGTCACTTCCTGTGCCGATGGATGATGGGAATCTACTTCCTGTGCAAATTGATGATGGGAAAACCAGTGATGTCACTTCCTGTGTAAATGGATGATGGAAAAAAAATGATGGGCAGCATGTAGCTCTATGTAGAACAGATTCAAGAAGGGGCAGATGCACAGCCTTCTGGGAGCTTAAGAATAATGGTCTATGGGAGAGAGGAGAGACAAAAAGCTCTTTTTCAACATGTTATTATCAGTGCTTAGAAATGGTGGGCAGCATGTAGCACTATATGGAACAGGATTATAAAGGGGCAGGGCAGTCTATTTGGGCCTTCAGAGCTCTGACATAGGGGATATAAAAAGGCACAGGGGCTCTTTTTAATATCTGTGCAGGGGCAAAAGTATCACTAGTGTAGTATGGTACAGTGGCGCCTGGGATCAACAGTATCAAGGGCATGCTGAATTCTAATTGTGTCGATTTATATTTCCAACCCAGGGAATGGAGTTCCCATTTCCTTGCTTAATTTATAGCCCTTAGCACTCTTTGCATGACACTCCATCTGTTATTTGCAGTGCTTAGAAATGGCACTACACAGAAAATGATTATAAAGAGGCCTTGCCATACCTCAGCAAAGTCTTATGGTTCCATGCATTACCTATTCTCTCTAGGGGAAACTTCCTTGTGTTGTGCCTAAGACTCTTTTTCCATGCCATTCTATTGAGCCTGTATTATGTGACCTCCGCACCACGCGACTAGGCTCCCATTCTGTACTGCAGGTAGTTCTGCTGAATTAACACTCATCACTGACATCATTTGTAATATGCATGTCTTGAGCTTGAAATCCGGCATGGCTAACTGAGCCCTGCATCCTTTCCAGATCAGTAACCACAGTACCACCGAATTGGGTAATAGCAGAGCCACTTATTTACAGCACATAGAAAAAGCAGAAGTCAATATGAAGCGCTATATAAAAAACAAATTGTCCTCGTTGGTACCTCCTGAGATACAGAAATCTCTCTTCTAACCTCACTCTCCTTCCTCACTTCCAGAGCAGGCAGATTCCCAGAGGCTCTCCCACTCGGGAGAGCCGACAATATGGCTGGAAGAGGAGGGCCAATCCCAGGACTGGGGCGTTTCACCCTAGGCCCTGGTTTGTGACGGGGTTTCGGATTGGGCCAGGTTGGGCGCTGTCCCGGATGCATTAAAGTGCTCTCAGAGTAGCGCAGCCCAAACTCCGCCAGTATTTAAGGGGTTGCCCCGAGCCGAGCAGGTCCCTTTGCTCCTGTGCAAAATTATGATGGCAAAATGTTTTAGGTGTGTGTAAAATTAAATACGGCCGGGGGTCTTACGATCCCTAACTCAAAAAAGAAAATGGTCTCAAGCATTGTCATTGACATTGAGGTTTGTTGGGATTAGTAAGTATCCTATGGGACATCGGCGACTCCATGGCCATGTTTGTATGTTGTCACTTATGCAGTTTGATCGGGTTCTTACTTACGGTCTTCCTCAGTGCCATTGTGAAAAAGAAAAAATAACTTTAAAGATATATCATTCAACTTTATGAATAGTACTTTCAATGTATGCAATGTTACACACTAGCCTACTTTTCTATTTTATCATTATGCTTTGTTTATATAACAAGAATGGAATGACCTCTCACTCCACATCACAGCCTTCTCCTCTCTTCTTGACTTTCGCAAAAAGCTGAAGACGTGGCTTTTCAATTAACCAAACTACCATAGGCGGGGCTAGGCGCACACACCTACTCAGCACCAGGATACCCTCGCGGGTGATAGTGCTCCTTACAGTTTGAAGACATCTGCTCTATGTTTATGGATTGCCTGCAAGAGTGGTGGTAGTCACCATTTGAATTTGAGCTTCACGCCATCCTGAGCCTAGTCATTGGCCTGTGAAGAGGTACACATGTACACATTCTTCCTTAATCACTAGAAAGATTTTTTTTTTTTAAGTTTAAGAGCTTTATTTGAATAATAGATAATACAAGAAGAGAAATTAATGATACAAAATACTGATCAAATAGATGTTAACATGAGGTAGAAGAGAAAGCATATTTTAAACTTTTTAAAGGAATAAGGGGAGGGAAGGGGGAAAGGAATAAAGAGGGGGATAGGAAGGAAAAGGAATTCAAAAATTGATAACATGAGAAATTACATCTTACAATGGAACACAAGAAAATTATGCTAATCAAGCTAATCTATATGGTGAATCACCACAAAGGCAACAAAAAATAAAGAACAAAGAGAATAGGCAATCAAGGAGGCTTAAAATTTTCAGCATTTAAACGAGAACTATCTGAGACTACTAAATTATCTAAATAAGTAGTAAGAGGTAACCAAAAGAGATCTCTATTAACCAATGGTGCACAGGAGGAGGAAAAAGCAGTGTCAAGTCGATGTATGTGACAAAGACTGTTCCACCAGTGATGGATGGAAAGTTTTGTTAGTGTTTTCCAATTGAGAGTGATATGTTGGAAAGCTAAAGAGAGCATAAGGTCAAAAAGCCCCTTTTGGTAAGGAAGAAGGTCTAGGGAATCAGAGAGACTTCCAGAGAAGAGGAGAGGAAGGGAATAAGGGATGGAAATATTAAATAAGCGAGAAATATAGGACCAAACTTTGTCCCAGAAAATAGAAACCGAAGGGCAAAGAAAGAGAAGATGAAGAAGATCGGCATTAGAGGAGCCGCAGGTCCAACAGTTTGTATTAGTGGATTGAGAAAATTTAGCAATGGAGATGGGGGTAAGATAAAGTCTATGATAGAGAAAGAACAAAGATTGAGTAAGGGAAGCAGAGCGAGAGATTTTGAGAGAACGAGACCAGAGTTTGTCCCAGAAAGTGATAGACCATTCACAACCCTGGTCAGATTCCCATAAAAGTTCCAACTTAGATTTAATACGTTCAGGATTAGGAGCTAAAAAATATTTATAAATAGGGGAGGCTTTAGGGAGCAAGAGAAGAATCTTGAGAAGAGAATTAGGAATAGGGGGAAGAGGTGAAGATGGGAGAGAGTAGAAAATATCAAGAATGACCGTCATTAAAGTGGTAAATTTCTGTAGGAAGGAGCGAGGGCATTGAAAAGTGGATTGAAATTGGGGAAATGGGCAAGGAGATAGACCATCAAAAAGGTCCTTGACCCAGATTATGCCCCTTGATCTCCAAGGGCTCCAAAAGATGGTTCTGCCATTAATAGTGATAAGAGAATTATGCCAAATAGGAGACTCTAAAAAGGATTCTCTAGAGATAGGTTTGGGATGTATCAAAGGTTTCAATAGGGAGCAAGTGTGTTTAAACAAGGGAGGGGAAGTAAGAGATGTTTTGGCAGAAAAGGCTAAAATTTATTTTAAAGAGAAAGGTAATAATAAGGTACGCTCAATGGAAAGCCACAAGGGGTTAAAGGGAGAGAAGTCAGCGAGGAGCCATTTGGAGGCCTGGCGAAGACAAAATGACTTGTGATACAAGCGAAAGTTAGGGAAATTTACACCTCCATTAGATTTTGTCTTACGAAGAGAGGAAAGAGAGATCCTGGACTTTTTATTATGCCAAAGAAATTTAGAAAGACGAGAGTCAATTTGTTTAAAATAACATATGGGAATGTGAACTGGAAGCATAGAAAGAGTATAAATCAAAATAGGGGTAATCATCGGCCCCACCATGAAAGAAAAAGAGGATTCCAAGAGGAAAGTAATTTGTCAATACGAGACAGGATCGTAGACATGTTTAATTTAATAGAGGAGGCAATAGAGTTGGAGAACCATATACCTAAATATTTGATTTTGGAACTATTCCATGTAAACCCAGTGGAGGAAAAGGAGTGTGGAAGACAACATTTAGTGAGAGGGAGAATTTCTGTTTTATCAGAGTTGATTTTATATCCAGAGACAAGGGAAAAAGAAGTAAATTCATGTAATAAAGGGGGAATGGATTTTTCCGGATCAGAAATCAAAAGTAGGATATCATCTGCGTTAGCAGAGAGTTTTAAATGTTGATCCCCATACAAAAAACCAGAAATAGAAACGTTATTACGGATTGAGGATAGAAGAGCAAGAACAAAGAGAAGAGGAGAGAGAGGGCAACCTTGACGGACACCACGATGGAGGCGAAAGTAGGATGAGACACCACCATTAACTAGTACTGAAGCTCTGGGGGCAGAATATAATAAAATTATAAGAGAGGTAATTTTGGGGCCAAAGCCATGCCACTTCAATGAGGCAAATAAAAAGGACCAGTCTACTCTATCAAATGCTTTTTCGGCATCAACAGAAATGGCCGCTAAGGATGTGGAAAGAGAGGGGACTTTATTTAAGACATTAAGAAAGAGACGAGAGATATCCGAGGTTAACCTGCCTTTGACAAAACCACATTGCTCCTTGCCAACTAAATGAGGTAAAATAGGATCTAAACGTAAAGCAAGTGTCTTGGCAAAAATTTTATAATCAACATTGACCAAGGAAATCGGCCTATAGTTCTTGCAAAACATAGGATCTCGTCCTTCTTTATGGATAAGACAAATTATGGCTTCTTGAAAAGTACCTTCTGTCTTACCAGAGAGAAAGAAGGAATGAAAAAGATGTTATAGTTTAGGAAGGAGTAATTTGGAAAAATGCAAATAAAATTCAACTGAAAAACCATCTGGGCCAGGAGTTTTTCCTTTCTTTAAAGCGGATAAAGCGGAGGATAGTTCATTAAGGGAAAGATCAGCTTCGAGATCAGAAATGTTAAGATGGGAGGTGGAAGGGGGTGGAATGTTGTCAAGGTAGGATTGAATAAGGGAACTAGAAGGAGGGGATTCAGGGGTATAAAGATCTTTATAGAACAACTTAAATTCATTAAGAATATCTTGATCCTTATGAAGAAGAGAACCGTCCGAAGAGTATATAGAGTCAATCAGTGTACGGTCTTTACGGGATTTAAGGTAATTTGATAAAAGTTTCCCAACTTTGTTTCGGCCCCGGTAGTAACGAGCACTGCCACAAAGAAGTATGGAAGATGCGTTATCAGTCGAGGATTTATTAAATGTCAATTTAGCGCGAATCAGAGCTGGCAGGACTGCGTCATCTGATGAAGTATAGAATTTGTGTTCTAAAGCTTTAATGTGAGCTAGGGTATCTTTATGTTGCTGGAGGAAACATTTCTTTTTCTTTGAGACAAAGTCTATAATGAAACCTCTTGCAGTGGCTTTAAAGGAGTCCCAAAGGTATGTAGGGGGAAGAATTAGGGTCTGTATTTAGATCAAAAAATTCGTTAGCAAAATTGATGAAAGAAGAAGAGAAAAGAGGGTCGAGTAGAAGAGAATTGTTGAAATGCCAACGGGAGAACCTGGGATGTGGTGGAAGAAAGTCAAGGTCAGATATAATTGGGGCATGATCAGAAATAACAATAGGTTCAATAGAGGAGGATAACAAATTTTGGGATAAAGATTGAGATAGAAAAATATAGTCTAGACGAGAGAGAGAATTGTGAGGGGGAGAGAAGAAAGAAAAATCTAGAGAGTCAGGATGAGTAAGTCTCCAAGAGTCAACAAGATGTGATTGGGAAATGGTGTCCAGGAAATCAGTATGAGATTTATGCGGAATAAAGCGTGTTTGTGATTGACGATCTAGAAAAGGGTCAACAACTTGGTTGCAATCACCTCCTAGAATAAAATAGTCATCTCTAAATTGAATACATTTTTGTGTGATCAGAGGCCAAAAGGAGCAATCAGGATGAGTGGGACCATAAACATTAAAAACAGACAAAGAAATATTATTAATTAGCAACTTAGCTAATAACCATCTACCTTCTGTATCATTTTCTTGTGAAATAATTCTACAATTCAATTTCTTATGTCATAGAATTATAACCCCATTTTTCTTATTAGAAGAGGGAGAGAATAAAACTGATCCCACCCAACCTCTTTTCAATTTTAATGCCTCAATTTCTGTTAAATGGGTCTCTTGTAGAAGGACCAAGTCAGGGTTATACGAGGCAAGATGGGATAGAATTTTCTGTCTCTTAATAGGGTTAATGAAACCTTTCACATTCCAGGAGATTACTCTGAAAGTAAAATCATTAAGAATACATAGGAATCATCAACAAAAACAAAACATGTAATATTAACAAAGATGCAATAGCTACTACCTTCAAAGTTACAAGAATCACAGAAATATAACATAAAGAATAAAAGATGTAATAGTGAAGGAGTGAAGCAGACGAGAAATGAGTAAAGATATAAGGAAAAAGAAAAACTAGTAGAGAACGGAGAAATATAAGAGCAGAAGGAAAAAAGGGGAGGAACAAAGAAGGTAAGGAAGGAAGAAAGGGAAGAGAGAATTAGAGTAAGAGAAGACAGTACATGTCAAAAACGACGACTGTAATACGTACCTTAAAGAACAAAGGAAAAGGATGAGAGGCGGCAAGGGACAACGAAGACAGTACACCCAACAAGGGCAACACGGCACACCAGGACATCCATAAAATGAATAAAAGCAGGAGCGGGAACATGGAACACAAATAGAACTTGGAGATATACAATAAACCTGCAAAGGAAACAGAGAAACCTAGAATGAGATCAAACGCGGAGATAAGGTGTTTCAACAGGATGTCAAATGAGAACAAGAGAATGAGGTAAAGACATAGAGAAGACGAAGGCAACAACAATATACCTGTAAAGGAAACAATGGATTAATTAAACCGAAGCCAGAGATAGCAAATGAGATCAAAAAACAGGAAATAAAACAACAACTTCAATGAGATAATACAACAAAAGTAAAATACAAGAGTCAAGAGCCAGAAGACGCAGGAAGACGTCTCCATTGATGTGGTAGAGTGAGATTGAATAAATCTGCGAAGGTCAGCTGGATCATCAAAAGTGGAAGTCTTATTGAGAAAGGTGACTATGAAGAGACACGGATGGAATAAGCCATATCTTGCACCTAAGGAACAAAGAGGAGGGCGAAGATCCAGAAACTCTTTACGACGCTTAGCAGTCAGTGAAGAGACATCTTGGGAAATGAATACCTTGGTGCATGCCAGGAGAGATTCTTTTTGGATTTAGCTGCATTGAGTACCAACAAAAGGTCAGCGAATTGCAAAAATAAGATAATTATACCACGAGGCTTGGAGGGTGCAGATGACGAAGAAAGTCGGGGACCCAGTCTGTGAACACGCTGAATGTTCAATTTGGTGGTAGTAAGAAGATCCAAAAACTGAGGCAAAAAAGATGTGAAGTATGTGACGGGGTCATCACCTTCAAGACCCTCAGGAAGTCCATAAATGCGCAAATTATTGCGACGATTTCTGTTTTCCAAATCTTCGGACGCTTTTTTCAACTGTGAGACCTCCAACTCCAACGAGGATAGCTTGGCAGATAAGACCTGTACATCATCAAGCTGATTTTCCACCACAGTGATACGGGAGTCCATGGAAGACCATTTATCGTCCAGCATTTGCAAGCGGGAGTTAGTTTCCTCAATGAATGGACGGTGGGCGCGCAATTCCTCCCAAACCATGTCTAAGGAGACCGGAGAAGAAGACTTAGGGGGAGAAGGAGGATCCTGCTTAAGTCTCTTGCCTGTGGTGGAGGGTAACGGCCCTTTTGACGACATGGTGGTGGTACTTCCTGCAAAATTAAGGCAGTCACTGTGTGATGGTAATAAAGATAAACAGGAAAACTTATTAGATGTAGATACACTGGTTCCAGAAGTGGACGGAGTCTTTGCTACCAACTTGGAATATTGCAAGAGACGTCTGCCTCTACCCATGGGATAGTAAAACAGGAGTTTGAAAGAAGAAGAGCGCCACCCAGAATAAAAGTGAGAGTATTCAAAAAAGTGAAATTATTCCACAAAAATAGCATACTCCCAAGGCAGAGCAGGTAATACACAGGAAAAAAGCGTTAAAAAACATGTTAGAGGGCTCCAGACAGCTGAGAAGGGAGCGTCAAAGAAAGCTCATGAGGAGAAAAATCGGCAGTAGAAGACCAAATGGCAGTCGTCAAACTCTATCCTCCTCAAAAAGGTTATATCTCAGGGCTCTTCCTCAAAAGGAGTCAGGAAATACCACTGGAGAAAGCATATGCTCCCATTATAAGCCATGAGTGAAAGGGATATTGGAGAAAGGGCACCAGATATGAGGAAAGGCAGAGCACCAAAGCTGGACTGTAAAGACGACGTACCAGGAGGGGTGTCGAATCAGAAGAACTTTCCTCCAGAGTTGATTGGTACAAAATATCAATAGAGAGAAAAAATAGGCTAGTTTGCAGTAAAATCCAAAGAAGCATGTAGAAAAACTGAGGAGAATGAGGAGAAAAGCGGCAGAAAAAACGAGACAAAATGGCGGCCGCTAACCAGTAATGAAGTCACTTGCGTAATTCTCCCCAGTTAAGGCAGCAAGCAGATGTAGAAAATAAACCTTCCGGTTTAGGAATCTGGTGTCACATCTCTAAAGTAAGCGCTGGAACCGCTCCGTGACTGAAACGAAGTCCGGTGAAACGCGGAGCTCCGACGTCAGGCGGCCATCTTGGGTCGCGGTGCGCGCGACCATCCACTAGAAAGATTTATGAAAGGCTGGAATGCTCACAAGCGCTGGAGGCCTGTCAGATTCAGAAAGACAGCACGAGGCCCTTTAATGCTGAGGTAAAGGTGCTAGGTGCCTCATTTGAGTCCAGACGCTCGGCTGCTGAGTGTCCTGATATATGGCGCCCAGTACAAGAGATGAGAAAAAGCGGCATGTCCCTAAAGAGGCTACACATTTTGGGTCCCCCAGTGAGTGCTACCTTATAAGACCACTGCTAATATTATAATTTTTTTATTTGTTTTGCAGTTTTATGCAGCGCAAATTCTACTCAAAGGTTTTGGACCACTTTACATGAACACCAGTTACATTACACAAGGACGCAACATTTTTATTTTTATTTTTAAGCACAAGGAGATTAAGTGATTTGCCCAGAATCACAGCATGTTGGGCCAGATGTACATCGCTTTTTTGAGCTCACACATTTGCGACCGCAAAAAAGCATTTTTATATGTACAAAACCCTATTTTGCAATTCGGTAACCTATTACCGAATCACAAAATGGGTTTGCGATTCGGTATTAGGAAGGGGTGTGTTTTGGGTGTTCCTTCCATACAGCGACTTGCAGTGGTATGTGTGAATGTTTTGCAACCAAAATGCGGTCGCAAAACATATGTATTTTACCGCCAACTCTGATTTGGTGGTAACCCATTCGCTAACAGGAAGGGGTCCCTAATGGACCGCTTCCCTGCAGAAACAGTTTTTAAGAGCAGGCAGTGGTCCCAAGGAAAAGAGAACTTTTCATTTTACATTTTGAAACACATCCTGTTTTCCTTTAAGGAAAACGGGCTGCATTTAGAAAAAATGCCAACAAAAAACCCATTGTTTTATTTAAAAGCAATCAGAGACATGGTGGGCTGCTGACCCCAGCAGGCCACCATCGTTGTGATTTTAGCGATTCCCAATGGGTCACAAACGAGACCTACCTCATGAATATTAATGAGGTAGGTCTTTTTGCGACCGACTGGGAATCGCTAAATGTGTTTAAGACACATTTGTACATCATTGTTTGCATTTACCTAATAGGGAATTGCTAAAATTTGTTATTAGGTAATCGCAAACCTTCAATATAGTACATCTGGCCCATTGAACCAACGCCGAGACTCGAACCTGGTTCCCCAGTTCCAAAGTCGGCAACTCTGGCCACATCCTCTCCACTGGTATTAAGGTGCTCGGCATAACATGCAGCACTACGACGTTGGGGCCCTTCCTCTTGTCGGCGTTCTGTGAAGAGGGCATGGCAGTGGCCATGACAGAAAACTTGGGGTTTTCCTGTGTCATGACGGAAGTTGAGTTCGGACCGTGGAGCAGCGCCCTAAATCAAAGTCTTGTCATGGACAATGCCATTCACTCGTCACTTACCTCCATGGTTTAATATAGTTTGATGAGCGTTAATTGTATATTAGAAATATGTATTGGAAATTACTTTTTTAAGGTTTGAGAATTATTCCAGAGTTAAAATATATGAGAACTGGGACAATTATGCCAATGTGGGAGGGGGATGCAAACATGTTTAATGCTCTGCTTTTGTTTGACGCATTTGCAGTTTTATATGCTTGTACAGTATTTGGACATTTTGTCCCGCATGGTTTTATAAGTTGCAAAATTGAAGCTTATTTTGTTTTAAGTGGAGATTAAAGTACTCGCCAATAAGTTGAGTTGGACGTAGTTGTTGGGTGAATAGGTCATAAATTTAGAATTGCGAGTCTAGTAAGCAGATTGGAAGAGAGGAGCTGGTGTCCACCTGTGTGATGTTGTGAGTTTAGGTATTGGTTGGGCTTTACTCGCGTGCAAAGAGTGGGAAGTGGAGTACCCTGTCGTGAGCTTTTCACTAGGATGCTGCGCTAGTGAGGAACAGTAGTATCCTATCGCTTGTGCGAATGGAGCATATGGGGTTTAGGTTGCAGTTAGTACTACAGTGCTTGTTGTGGGGAAGAGGAGTGCTCTGCCACAAGAGATTCAACTTTTTGAGTGTGGGAAAGTGTAGCACACTGGTGTATGAAGATGTGAACATGGAGAAGAGGAGTGCCGTGTTGCGAGGGTATTGTAATATGATGCACAGGTGGAGAAGAGGAGTGCCCTGTCTTGAGAGGAAGCGTGGGGAAGTGTAGTACACTGTGGTGTTGTGGCTGATGACCAACAGTTCCGCTTGAGTGTGGTCTGGGACCTGTCCTCACTGCATACAAATGGGAACGATTGACAGGTGCGTGGTATGCTGGAGGAAGAGTACATCAGTGTGAGGTGTCTTGTGTGTCTTTGTCTTCTAGTGTGTGTTTTTGTTTCACCTATATGCACTCTTGGACAAGTCATTTTGTGCAAATGGGAGGATTTGACACGTGCCAGTATGAGAGGCATTGGTGATTGTCGTGTTTGTGTATGTGATTGTGTGTACTGGAGTCAGTCGTCATTGCATGTGGATGGGACAATATGATCTTGTTCCAGAGGAAATAGTAGGTTATGTTATGGCTATTTCTAAAGCGCGTCAATTACCCGAGGGTGTCCTGGCGCTGACCACTAATTCTCTGAGAAATTGAGATAGGAGACAGGGTTAAAGCATAAAGAGCCGAGTTTCCAATCCTCTCCGAAAAGTGAGGAGGTCAGGGCCCTTTCTCAGATACGGGGGAAGATCATTCCAGGCCTTAGCTGCGCACACCGTAAAGCTTCCCCCCCCCCCATGAGGACTTTTTGATGGGTGGCACTATCGCCAACTTGGCTCCTCCGGAGCAAATGGTTCTTCTGGGAATGTACCACTGCATTTGCCGTTTCAAGAAGTCTGGGCCAATACCATGTAATGCCTTGTAGACGGTACAAAGAGCTTTAAAGCGCACCCGTTTCCTGACCGACAACTAGTGCAGTTTTTTAAATTTCCTTAGAAATGGAGGCAAATTTGGGAGTACCAGTAAGCAGCCGTGCTGCTCCATTTTGCAGCAGTTGCAATTTATTCAAAATGCGTTCCTGAATATTTAAGTACAGGCTGTTGCAGTAATCGAGTCTGGACATGATGAGTGCAGTGACTACAGTCCGCTGGCTGTTAGCCGGCAGGAAGGAAAGTACTTTCTCAATCATTCTGATTATAAAGAAGGTGGATGATGCCACTGCGTTGACTTGATCACCAAAGTTACGTTTCTCGTCAATGATGACTCCTAGGTTTTTCACCTTCCTAACGGGAGTTGGAAGAGTCCCCATATCTTCTGGCCACCACCTTGGGGTCCAGAAATTGGGATCGTTTCTAAATAGGATGACCTCGGTCTTTCCTGAATTCAGTTTCAGGCAGTTTTGTGACATCCAGCTCCCGATAGCTGCCATGCAATCATGGAACCTGTTATCAATTCCTGTTGCCTGACCAGGCTGCAGAGCCACCACAATTTGTGTGTCGTCTGCATACGATGTCAGGCTGAATCCAAATAAACTAATCGGAGTCGCCAGGGAGGAAACATATACGTTAAAAAGAGTTGGGCTAAGGGAGGACCCCTGAGGCACTCCGCACGGCAACGAGAATGGTTTAGAGTGGCAGTCACCCAGTGCCACAGTTTGAGATCTGTTCATCAGAAAAGATTTCAAGAGTTCATATGCTTTGCCTTGGACACCGCATGCCAACAAACGGTCCATCAGTACATCATGATGGACCGTATCAAAGGCTGCGGACAGGTCCAGCATAATCAGAGCTGCCTTTCCTCCCCTGTCCACAGCCTCCCTTATCTCCTCCATGTATGCATGTATGTTCTGCCCTATCCATGCACCTTAGGGCATTGGTCAGTAGCGTCTGGTCTGCAAGTGGAGTGGTGGGGCGGGGGGAGGATGACGGACGACGGGGAGGTAGGGCGGAAACGGAGAACGAAGTCAACATTTATAGAAATAGGGAAAAAAACATTTCTGCCGTCCGATGCTCTTCTGCTCCGTGTCCTCGCTGCAGCACACAAGCTCCCAGTATCCCCTGCGGCCAAACCTGATGCTGCTCTCATGCTTGAAAGCAGCATCAGGATTGGCCTGAGCAGCGTGAATTTGCACTCCAAGAGAGGCTGGGAGTCTGTGCTTGCTGTCTCCAACCTGGCAACGCAGCTGGGTTGGAGACCGCTCAGTGCGCATGTCGGTTTGGCTGTCCTGAGATGGCCAGCCAAACCGACATGCACACTGACACAGTGGTGGGCACTGATAGCTGTGCCCACCACTCCCTCACATCACTGCCCTTGCAATGGACCCGCCCCCAAGACTCACCGGTCCTTAGAACCTGAAAAATAAAACGATAATAAATGTGTTTTATTATTGTTTTATTTTACAAGTTTTGAGGCTGGCGGGGGGGGGGCGACGCTCCTCCGCCATAGCAGAGGAGTCGCCACTGGCATTGGTCCGATGTACTGATGTAGACTGATCTTGGAGAGGTGGTACTGGACTGCACCAGTGTTTGGCTCTTATGGTTTCTGAAGTTTCAGTCATCGGGTATTAAAGAATGTTATTGTGTGCAGGTCAGGTTCCACCTGATGTTTGTCCAGCTTCCAGAGGGTGTGATACTGGGTGCAGATTTAGGTGCTTTATTAGATCTGCCATGTTTTCATGCTGGTGTGGCTAGCGGATGTGACTTTGTGTTAGGCATGGGAAGTTCTGGTCTGACTATTGTGTGTGCGCAAGAGTATTCTTGTGGACATGTGTGCGTTGCTTGAGGAAGATGGAGAAGGTGTGTGTTTGTCTTGTCATTTCTAAGTCATTGTTGCACTGGTTTGATGTTTGTCCTCTGGTAAGGAAAGGAGATGATGTAGTGACGCGATGTATCTGTGACCACAGGCTGAGGTGGGCATGTTGTAGAATGTTGAATATGGATGCTATCAGCATGTGTGCTGCATGGGATGTTGGTGTCTGTGTTCTTGAATGAAGCCAGGAAGTTGATTACAGGTGGAGGGAGGATGGAGCCGTAACAGGACTTACCTGCTGTGACTGTATACTAAGGGCCTAACATGAAATAAATAACTTACCTCCTACCCGAAGGCCTCCAGACTCTTGTGGGAAGACTCTGCCTCCAGCTACAGCAAGGGGACTTGTAGACCCATACACTTCAGAAACGTGAAACTGCAAGTCCCAGAATGTTTAGGGTTGTTTGCTGAAAAAACAGGGTTGCTTAAGTCACTATCATCAAATCGGACCATTTGGCAGCTACACAACACATCTAATATTTGGCCAGTCCTCTCACATAAAAATGTAGCTATTGTTTACTGTAGAGTGGCTTCAGTGTGCTATACATGGTGTTGTAAGTATTTCAAAGCTTTATGTAGGGCGTATATATATATATATATATATATATATATATATATATATATATATATATATATATATATATATATATATATATATATATATACCTACTGGCGGTCGCCAGTAGGTAGTTACAGTTAGAACCTAGTTTCCATAGGAAAAGCATTTTTTGTTTTGCCAATAACTTTGGCGCCGTTTGACGAATCTTCAAGAAATTTTCAAAACTAATTGTTCATTCAGGTCAGCCCCTGTCCTGAAAATTTGGGGGTGATTCGTGAACGGGGGGCCGAGAAAAAAGGTGGGTCCCAAAACGCGTTTTCTCCATGTTAATTTCCATAGGAAACTTTAGACACGGCTACAGCCCAAACTGGTGAACATAATTACACCAAATTTGGCAGAGAGATAGCTCTTGGTCCAGAAAGCACGCTTTTGTTTAAATGGTGTAAATTCATTCAGTAGTTTTTGAGATATTTAAAGATTTACAGATATCGATATTTGAAAATTGAGAGATCTGATTGGCTGAGCGCTCCCGGGCAAGAGGTTGCCTCTGATTGGCTGCGAACACTTAAAACCAGGAAGTCTTGGCAGCCATTTTGTGACTCGGTTGAAACGAGTAGGGGGAAAAGGAAGAAAAAAAAGTAGAAGAGGGTAGGGTAGGAACACTGTGCCCTTTTTAGGGTGCTGAGGGGGTGTCAGAGGGAGTCGGAACGTAAAGAAACATTTTTATATGCTTTCAGCGGGATTTGCGTAGGGACTGGAAATGACAGTGGAAAAAAGAAAAAGGAAGCGCGGTGTCGCGTGCTTTGTTTAATTAAGGCACCGGGTGGGTAGTTCCCGGGAGCAATGGTTAGTTATGATGCGGGTTTACTTCTGTCACGGGGAGCGACACTTCCTTGGAGAAAATATAATGATATGGGGGGGTACGTGTCTTCCCTCCCCCTCCGCTCCGAGAAGCAGCACGTGTTTGGAGGTATATGTAAAATTGAAGTGTGGAGGAGTGAAGCTTCCCCACACTGTCCCGGGGGGCACTACTTCTTTGGGCATTTATGAATTAAAATGCGTGGTCTGTTGCGGACTGCCGGCCCCGGGGAGTAGGATGTCGCAGGCTTTAAATTGGATGGAGGAGCATCGTCCAATTTCCCTTGAGGAGCTTTCCGTGGCCCTGGGTATCACCATCTCCCAGGGCCGGTTTCAACAATGACCCGTGGTGCGTAACTCATGGACATTGTGGTTTGCTATGGCAAGGCGGGAATCTATGCAGAGTTCTGGCTCTGTGATAGCAAACATTTGCTTCGCTTGATGGAAGCAACAGGAGGAAATTTGATGTCGGTTTAAAATGGTCCGGGTGAGGTGGTGTAACGAAACTTGAGGGGGCCCTTCTGCAAGGTAGGTGGAGGGGCTCTCTCCTGATTAAATCAGGAGCTCTCCGGCCAGAGCACTGTGCTGAGGGGGCCCCCTGGAGCCTGGGGGCCCCCCGCAGCACGGGGGCCTGTGTTACTGAGTTATAGGGTGGCTCTAAAAAGAGCCCTTGTGTTAATTGTGAGTTTGTTGGAGCTACATGTAAGTGCGGATGCACAGCTTCAGGTTGTTGAGAAAAACTCTGTTTCCCTGGTCTGTGAAGTGTACTCCATCACTCCTGTAGATGTCATCCATATCAAAACGTATGTTGTTGTTGTAGATGGACCCCATTCTATGATCTCTAAGGTATGCAGACACAGCTTTATTTACATTCTTCCTAGCTTTCTCAATCTGAGGACAGAATTGATTTGACTATTTCCACTTCTGTCTTTGGCATATATTGGAGTATACAAAGACAGTTTGAGGCAAAAGCAACATCAATTGTCCAAAGGTATCCTTCATGAGCATTTCCAGACCTACCCCAGTCAATGTGCCTAGGTCATTGCCACCACAGTGCAGAATCATGAGGTCAGGGGGTTGGAGATGCAAAGAGGTTTTAACCAAAGGCAACAATTGGTGCCACTTTAATCCTCTCTGGGCAAACCATTTAATGTCCACATTTTGTAAACCTGGGTCTTTGTCAATACGTCTGTGTTCAGCATACCTTTTGCACCAGAAAACATAGCTGTGTCCTACGATCCATACTAGCATTTTGAAGGTATGGCTGGAAGGAATCAAAAGATGTCTGTAGCTCTTGTAGTCCGTTGGTAGAATGAGAGATATGTTGAAAGGTGGAGAAGAAGCTTTTTTGTGAGAAAACGACAACTGATTGGGTGGTGAAGAACATTGTGTACTGAAAGTAGGGTGCATGTTAGTTTGGTGAGAAAGTATGTTTCTGATAGGTTAATAAAAAATGTTTGAAACGTACACTACACAGGATACGATCACACGTGCGGAGCGCAGCCACACTTGCTACTTGCATTTGGAAGGTACTGTTCTGAACTTTAAAAAATGGTGAAGTTGTGACCTGCAGGTGCTGTTGAATGTTCCAGAAACTGTTAGGATGAAGTATGGTGAACTTATTACCTGCACGTGGTGTTGAATGTTCCAGAAACTGTTAGGATGAAGTATGGTGAACTTATGACCTGCACATGGCGTTGAATGTTCCAGAAACTGTTAGGATGAAGTATGGTGAACTTATGACCTGCACGTGGCGTTGAATGTTGCAGAGACTGTTGGGATGAAAGTTGGTGAACTTGTGACCTGCAGTCTTCCGTTGAATGTTGCAGAAACGGTTGGTATGGAAATTGGCGAAAAGGTGATTGGTGGAGCTGTAGAAATAACTGTGGCATTAAAATATGAAATGCAAAATTAATTACAACTGGTAAGCTATAAAAGTTAATTTTTCAAAATAAGTAGTATGTCTAGAAGAAGTGTGTTCTTTAAAATTTGCGGTAGTATTATTAGAAATAGGCTTCTAAATTGTTGTAAGGGTTTGGGGCAGTATGGCGATGCGGCAGTGTGGGGGAGTGTCCAATCCACAAAATAAGAGAACCAGTTGGGGGCGTTTTAGAAGAAAGTTAGAGAGTGTTAATATGAGTAACCAATAGGAATGTGTTTTGCAATTTGAAATAATTATGGAAGGATTGTGATTTGTTACGTACATGTATTTATGTGCGAAAAGAGAGGGAAATTTTGCCATTATTGGTTCTATTCTTGACGAGAGTCTAGAATTACATTTATTGTCTGAGAAAGAAAATATTGCATGCGTTTGTGAAATTCGAAATCTGCATACCAACTACAGAGGTGAGTTACAAATTAATAAGGTGTGTTATATATTGTGTAGTAGGGGTTGAGTGTGTGAGACGATATATGTAAGTTTGAAAAAAGATTTGGGGGTAAATAACATAGTATTAGTGAAGTGTGCTGTTTCACATTTTTTTACAGAATGTGCATAGAGTGTGAGTAGTTGTTGAACAAGTACCCATATATATTTAGGAGTATTACAGGAAGAACTGTAGTTTGTCATGTTTAAAGGAGTATATGGTTTTGAAAGTGAGGTACAGGGTTAATTTGCGTTCGAAAATGAATTCGGGCAATATAAAGAAATTGTAGTACGTTTGCACGTTGTTACTTGTGGAAAAAAAGTGGGAGGGGTTAGAAGAGGCATGTTTTATTAACTTGAGGAAATAAACAACAAAAAAGAAATGTTGCATGCAGACGTTGGGCTCAGATTTTTGACATTTGTGAGCTATATTTGTATATAAGTGTAGGCAACTGTGACAGTCCCTGGCCGTGCAGATTGTGCAGATATTAGAAGGCCGGTATATGGAGAGATTAAGATTGATACGTTCATTCTATATGTATTTTTAGACGTGTTATGCATCGGAAGATTAGATAACTATATAATAGTGGTATACATCTATTTGTATGTTTCTTTTAAGTATGTGCTACTAGGAAAAGATACAGCTCCAGTACGCATGCTTTCATTGATATGGTGACACTGTCAACTGTGATATGAAAAGTGTTTGTGCTTTGCATTTGGATAGAGTGAAGACTGTTAGTAGTTGGTGAGTAGTGAAGAATAAAAAGGCAGATGAGGTGAAATACATGGTGGTAAAGGGATTAGTGATTATGGTACTTCGTATGAGTGTTTGGGAAGGTATTGTTGAAGTGCGCCGTATATATTTAAGTATTTTCGTGAAATGAGGAATGCAGTCTCTTATGTTGAAAGGTCTGCATGGTGTTGCGAGTTAGGTACAGGGTTGAATTAATATTGAAAATGGGCCCGGTGAATGTAAGAGAAATAGGAATGTTTATAGATTGTGCCTTGTCGGAAAATACAGGTGGTGGGGAGAAGGGGGAGGGGCGTTTCTTTATGAGAGATATGTTTTATGAATGTGTGAGAGATAAAAAAGAAATGGAAATGTTACGAGCATATTTTATGTACGAATTTGTTCACACTGGTGAAGTACATGTGAATATAAATGGAGGGAATTGTCAGGGTCTCTCCCTGTGCTGAATCTGTTTATATTAGAGGTGCAGCAGATCAAGAGTTTGGTAATGATACGTCCGTTGACCCACTCTCCCCCCGTCTTTGCTCCCGCTCTCTAACGGGTTGTCTCCCGTCGTTTGTAAAAGGAACGTAAGAGAGGCCCATGTACCCTGAGAAATAGCACTTAGACGTTGATTGGCTTGTTGGTGGCATCTGTGCAGCGCACAGAAAGTTGCAATTGGTTTCAGTGGTATATGAGTGCAGTGTGTGATGTTGCAAAGGTTACGTGATCTTGTGTCTAAGGTACAGGGATGAATTGAGGTCTAAAATGCGCCGGGGTAATGTACAAGAAATGGCGTTCTGCAGATTGAAGCTTTTGGGAAAATACTATGGGGGGGGGCTTTAACACGGACATGCTTTAGTAACTTCAGTGAGATGAAAAAAATTAAATGTTGTTTGCACACTTCGTGCATTGGTTTGTGGACATTTGTAAAGCACACGTGAATGTAAGTTAAGGTATTGTCAAGCTTCCTGCTCGTGCTGAACCTGTGTACATCACAGGGACGGCAGATCGAGAGACTGGGAATCACACGTCCCTTGACCCCCCCATTACTTCCTCCTGCTCTCTAACAGTTTGTCTCCCGTCGTTTGTAAAAGGAAAGTAACAGAGGCCCGTGTACCGTGAAAAAATAGCAGTTAGACTTTCACTGGCTTGTTGGTGGCATCTGTGCAGCGCACAGAAAGTTGCAATTGGTTTCAGTGGTAAACGAGTGCAGTGTGTGATGTTGCAAAGGTTACGTGGTCTTGTGTCTAAGGTACTGGGATGAATTAAGGTCTAAAATGCGCCAGGGTAATGTACAAGAAATGGGGTTCTGCAGATTGAAGCTTGTGGGAAAATACTGTGTGGGGGGGCTTTAACACGGACATGCTTTAGTAACTTTAGTGAGATTGAAAAAATGAAATGTTGTTTGCACACTTCGTGCATTGGTTTGTGGACATTTGTAAAGCACACGTGAATATAAGTTAAGGTATTGTCAAGCTTCCCGCTCGTGCTCAACCTGCGTACATCACAGGGGCAGCAGATCGAGAGACTGGAATGATACATCCCTTGAGCCCCCCTTTCCTCTCCTGTTTCCTCCCAGTGTGTAATAGTTCCTGTTCCCTTCTTTGCAAAAGGAAGGTAACAGAGGCCTATCTGCGATGGTCCTCACTGGTCTTCTGGGGACATGTGAGGAGCACAGAGAAAGTCGTAATGTAGTTCTATGGTATAGAAAAAAGCTGCACAGTTGCAACTTACATATGACTCCAATTTACATTGCTCGATGATTTGTCTTAACAGTTTAACGTTGCTGAGGTATGTCTATGCTTTAACATCTATTTTCACACGAGTTATGTATTAGAATATCTGATACCTATAAAACACAGGTATAGATCTAGTTGTATGTTTCTTTTAAGTATGATGCCACTAGGAAAAGGAATAGGGAGATGTATGCATCCTTTGAGTAATATGGTGACACTTTGAACTGTGATATGGAAAGGGTTTCTGGTTTGTGTTTGGGAGGCCGAACATTCTTAGTAGTTGCTGAGTAGTGAGATGCAAGAGGCCAATGACGTTAAAGACATGATAAGAAATGATTTAGTGATTATGGTACTTTGTATAAGTGTTTGGGAAGGTATTGAAGAACGCAGTATATATTTGTGTGGAATGAGTAGTGTTTTGATATTTGAAATCCAGAAAATAGTAATGTAAATAATTGCTTGGTAATTAATATCAGTAATTATATGAAATTATTTTAAAATATTGAATACATTTAAGAAACTAATCTTTGCTTTTCAGAAAATTATTCTGTTTGGATCACAAATTCAAGATGGAAGATGAAAAGAGAAGGAAACAAAAAAAGAGATCTACTTAAAGAAAAAGAAACAAAAGGTGTCAAAAACAAATGAGAGTGTTACTAAGGATAAAGTTTGTTTAGGTAAGACCACTAAACAGTTTCTTAAAAAAGTTGTGGAGAAATTATATGAGAAGAATAGGAATGAAAGGACAAAGAAGAGTTTTTCAACTAATGAGAAGGAGAATGACACTTCAAATGGAAAAAAGAAAACAAAAAATAAGGAAAAAACACAAGTTACACAAAGACAAAAACAATTTCAAGAGATTCGACAATGACTTTTTCGAAGTAGAGTAATTCAGAATTTATTGAAAGACTGTAAAAAGTATAAAAAAAGATTACTAGCTTACAAACAAAAGCAGCGGATTGAAACTGTAGTAGATTCTGCTTTTAACTTGAAACGAAAATTATTTATATTAATTCTAAAAAGGATGAAATCTTTAAATAAAACAATGAAGTTTCTGAAAGACAAAAGAAAAAGGCTTGTTAATAGAAATAACTTTTGTAAAACTTTCAGTGGTGAGTGGAACACACTTCTACTAGTGAGCCTTTCTTTAATGAAGAAAGCTACTTTCAAGACAACAATTTACCATTTGCAGTTGATACTGGAGGTCGCTGTTATGAAGTTCGGAATGGTTGTCCCATTCGAAAAGAAGTAATAGTTGTTGTGAGTGCAGAAGAAATAATAGCTCAAGAAGTGCAAGGGAAACGCACACAAGCTCCGGTATATAAGTGGGATTGTAGCAGTATTTGCAGTATTCGACAGGAATCTATTGACATAATGCAAATTTTTTACGACCATATGCACAGAAAAGTGTTAAACAGAAGATTAGGTTGTTACAAGGGCTAGATCCATGTAATGTAAGAAAATATACTAAGAAGCACGGTCATTCTCTGGCTTGTCTTTTGAGAAAAGTGTGTAAAAGTACTTTTCATCACTTAAGAATGTTAGCAGTACACCACTCAGGAATGCGGAAGTTTGTAAGGAAAGTGTACTATGTAAAGACTCCTGCATTATGTTTAAGTGAACTGAACACGGCTCTTTTACACGGTTGTTTATCAGATGTAGAAAAAATGTGTGATGAAATTGAATTTCGTTTTTTGGTTCAGAACAGCAGTGTGTAGAAACTGAGAGCTTGACAACTGCAGATGTTGAAGAACATGGGAAAGAGATTAGCATTGATCAGTTTGAAGAAGAAATTACAAAGTTTAAGACAGTGTGTTCTGAAAAACCAAACTATGTTTGTATTTGTTGTCGACGTACTCATTATAAAACTCAAAGTAGGAATGTTAATTTGTATTTAAAAAGTGAAAAGGAGAACAATGATAGGTGGCAGCAATTTGGAGGTTACTTGTTCGTGGAAGGTCGATTTGAGTTGGGTACTGATCAAAGTATTTGTAAATATTGCTATAATAAATTAGAAGAGAACAAAATTCCAGCTAGAGGAATACATAACAACTTAGAATTAGTACCTATTCCAGAGGAACTGGCAGATTTGAATACATATGAGTCAGTGCTTATTCAATCTGTTCACCCATTTCAAGCTATAATTCGCATGGAGCCTAAAACAGGTAAACTGCCACCAACAGACTTACAAAGAGGTCTGAAAGGAAGAGTTGTGTACTTATCTTTAGATTTTAAGAAAAATATTGAAACTGTTGGTGGAGACAGAGAGGAAAATGAGGCAGTAGTTATTCTAGTAAATGGTATACCAACAAAGAGTCGGAAAATATGGCAAGAGTTTGTAGATGTTAATAAACTTCAAAAGGCTACGTTTTATCTTGTACAGAACAATATTTTTTATAAAAATGTAAATGTTGATGAAGAGGTAATAAGTTTAGAAGATGAATCAGAAATTTCAAGTGGTCAAATAGAGAAAGTGGACAAGTCGAGGAGTGAAGAGATTTATGAACATTATACAATATGTCCTCTACATTCAAAAGAAGTAATAGGAAACAGCATTGAGTTATTTCAAATGAAAAAAGCAAAGGGAACTCCAATGAGTGTATGGGAGAAAAGCTTAGAAACTTGTTGTTTTCCACAGCTGTTCCCTACTGGACAAGGTGGACGATTTGATGAGCGACCTGTACGGATTCCAGCTTCAGAATATCGCTCAACAAGATTATACTCTGAAGATCCTAGATTTCAACAGTGCATTCCATATATATTTCACCTTTTGTTTGAAAGTGATTTGTCTTCTCTTTCGTATGCAGTGAACCTCATACTTAAAACGGGAGTTCATCAATCACTTGTTTCAGTCAAAGAATTCATGGACAAAGTTGAACGTACAGATGAAAATTTAGAAGCACAGTTAATTAATTTGATGGCATGTCAACGTGGAACCAATGAGTATTGGTTTCGTCGTCATGGTGAACTTAAGTGTATGTTAAGAAACTTAGGTACACCAACATGGTTTGTAACACTTAGCTGTGCGGAGTATGCATGGGAAGATTTACTTGAATTGCTACGAGAAGCAAACTCCAATATAACAAATATTGAAATCAAGACACCTGGAGAAATGTCTGCAGGTATTTTAATCGTAGGTTTCAAGCTATGATGTCTTTTATCTGCAATAAAAATAATTGTCCTCTTGGAGAAGTTATTGATTTTTTTTGGCGAAAAGAGTATCAAGCGAGAGGTGCTCCACATATACACATGCTATTATGGATAAAGAATGCTCCGAAATTTGGAACGGATACTGATGAAACAGTATTGCCTTTCATCGAACAGTATGTTACGTGTGAGATTCCAAGATAAGGAGGAGAAAAAAGCTTGAGACAACAAGTTGTACGTTTCCAGAGTCACCGTTGTGGAAAGTATTGTCGACGAAAATACAAGTGTAAAGGAAAATTTTATACCAAGTGTCGGTTTGGATTCCCACGTCCAGTAATTTCTAAAGGAAGAGTAAATTCTTTTATGTCTGCTGTGAGGCACACAATAACTCGGAAATCGCCGAAGAATACGTACAACTTAAAAAGAACAGAACAGTCAAAGTATATTAATTACTACAATCCAGTTATTTTGAAAATGTGGAATGCAAACATGGACATTCAATATGTTGCAGATAACTCAATCAGAGTTGCACGCTATGTTACATCATATATAACAAAATCAGAAAACACAGAGATGAAAGAAATGTGGGTAGAAATTTCACAAGAGAAGAGCCTTAGCAAAAAAGTGTACAGCTTTAGCTTGAAAATGCTTTCCTACAGAGAAATTGGATCCTACGAATGTTCGGATCGCTTGTGCTCTTCTAGTTTATATTCAAAGTCACTTTGAATCATTTGGGTAAGTTTAGGTCTTGCCTGCACATGAAATAGAGTGTTGAAAACATTAGAAGAAATTCAATATTTAGCAGAGAATGATCCGGAAAGTACAGAAATTCTTAAAACTAATATGTTGGATACATACTATCCTAAAAGGAGTCCACATCTGGAAGAGCTTTGTTTGTATGAAATACTTCAACATTACAGCTTTAAAAGAAATGTTAGACAGAATTTAAAACAAGGAAAATATGCAGTAATTGGATGTGATGGTTGTTTAGTGAAACATGCCAAAGGAAATCTCATTAATCATAGAAAACTCAGTTGCGCAACTCCAGATAAGAGAGAATTTTTTAATTTAGCACTTTTGCAACTGTTCAAGCCATGGTGTAGCGAAACTTAATTACTTGGACATTTTGACTGCTATGAAGATTCTTTTAATGCATGCAAAGATAACATTGCATGTACAATTTTTCCTACATATCTACAAATGTTAAATGATGAAATTGAACAAGAAAAGACTATTACAGCTGAAATAGCTAACGAAAGTTCTCAAGATAGTCAAAGTTCTGGTCCAGCTAGTCAAGATCCACTGGGACAACCAATTATCAAAAATGAAGGAGCAATAGCCATGTATGAAGTAGAAATTGCAATGCAACAAGCACAACAAGAGAATACTACGTTGGAAATCTTAGAAGAACAGCTAAATGTTGAACAGAAAGAAATATATGTACAAGTGACAGAACAGATACAACATGGTTTGATGCATGAAAAAAAGGAATGTATATGTTCATCATTTAAACCTATTCTTATGTACATCAGTGGTCAAGCTGGAACAGGTAAAAGTTTTTTAATCAAAGTTTTGACTAGTTACCTCCAAAAAACTACAGATTCACATTTATCTTGCGTTGTAACAGCTCTGACTGGATTGGCAGTGCACAATATTAAAGGAATTACTTTACATAGACTACTTATGTTACCAGTTGAACATGATAATAAATTAGACTATCAGAAGTTGTCTGGAGATGCTTCTTATGAAGTGTCAAGAGTGCTGAAGAAAATGAAACTTCTCATCATAGATGAGGTGAGCATGGTCTCAAACTTAATGTTTGCCTTTGTACACTTGAGAATGCAACAGGTTTTAAAAACCGATTACGATGTTCTGTTTGGAGGCAAACATGTAATTGTATTTGGAGATCTACTACAACTAACTCCTGTAAAAGGACAACCAGTTTTTAAAACAGTTGTGCATGAAGACACTACTAAATGTTTGGGAAGTATTTGAAATGTGAATATATGGTTACATTTTGAATATAAAGAACTTATTTAGAATATGCGACAAGCAACTGATGAAGATTATGGAAATATTCTGAAAGATATATGAATTGGTGTCCTAAGCAAACATGGTAATCAAGCTTTAGAAAGTTGGTTACTAAGGAACTTGTTTACAACTGAAAATACAGCAGCTGAAGTAATGTATAAGAAAATTGGAGAAAAGAAGTCTTTAGTTTGCCTAATGCCAACACTGCAAGAGTGTTGTACATTTAACCAAAAGCTTCTACAATTGGAAAAACAAGAAATCGTTCCGTTTCAAGCTATTGATAAAATAGAGCATCAGGGAGTGACCATTCTTCTTTCAGAGAAACTACAGACTAAATTGTACTCTTTTGAAAAGTCTGTATCTAAAACTGCTGGCTTAGAAAAAAGTTTAGATGTATGTATAAACTGTTGGGTAATTTTGCGGCGTAATTTATATGTAGAAGGAGGTTTAGTAAATGGAGCAATGGGGAAAGTTGTTGATTTTGTAAAATATCAGAACAGAGATGGAATAGAATTCCTGAAAATAAAATTTGATCAGATTACAGAGATAAAACAGATTAGGCGTTGTGCTGTACGTTTTTTGCTTGTAAAAGACTTGTATGTTCGCAGAAAACAGTTTCCTTTGTCTTTAGCATATGCAGTAACTATTCATAAATCTCAAGGTTTAAGTGTAGACAGTGCTTTGGTAAATATTGGAAGTACTGTGTTCAAAGAGGGGATGGCATATGTTGCATTATTTCGAGTTAGAACATTGTCTGGTTTGTATTTGATTGATTTCGATGACAACAAGATTAGTGCTGATGTAAATTGTGTAAGAGAATATAATCGTTTAAGAAGACTTTATGCACCAAATTTAGGTGAATATCTGTTAGAAATGGGATCTCTAGTTGGCAAGGGCTTGCACCTTTGTCCAAGTAGGGACCCTTCTTCCTAGTCAGGGTAAGGGAGTTACACTCCTAAAATAACCCCTGCTCACCCCCTTGGTAGCTTGGCACGAGCAGTCAGGCTTATTCTAGAGGCAGTGTGTAAAGCATTTGCACCAAACCAACAGTAATACAATGTAAGCACTACAAACGGACACCACACCAGTTTAGAAAAATATCCAATATTTTTATATACTTTAAACAAGACCAAATACGATAAAAATCCACTGTACAGTATTTCAGAAATAGTTACTTCTCAAAATGTCTTTAAAAACAGTTCCTTGATGTCAATAGCTCCGTCCAGGGCTATCACGGCGTCGTGAACAAACAAATCCAAACTGTTCTGGCTGACCGCGGCGTCGCGGGTCAACTACGGTGTCGGGAAGACCCGCAAACAGTACCTTTCATAAATGCAGGGCGTCGATGACCTCGCGGTGAGCTTCCGAAAACACGGCGTCCGCAGGCGTTGGTTCCGGAGGTCGGTGCGGCGTCGTCGGGGCCCTCGAAGTCACACGCGTTGCAGATCGATCTCCTCTGTTGAAGTCAGGAGCGCTGGCGTCGGCCGGCGTCGGGTGCTGCAGTGCGAAGTGCAGCGGTGCGGCGTGCGGTGCTCTCAGGTTGCGGTGCGAGCAGCGGCTCGGTGGCGGCATCGGATGGCGGCGTCGGTGAGACCAGGGTCGCGGTGTGAGATGAAGGCGGTGCTCGTCACGGTGCTGGCAGGTCACGGTGCAGCAGCGGCGTCGTCGTAGCTGCAGCGCTGTCGTCGGCTGACGAACGGGAGTCGATGGCACCGGCGTCGGTGGGCCAAGGCTGCGGTGCGGGATGAGGGCGGTGCGTCGTATAACTTACGAGCGGTGCCCCCGAACCACGGTGCAAGCAGCGGCATCGAGTCCGGCGTGGAGCGGCGTCGTCGGGGATACCACGGTGTCGTCGTGAAGCGAGGCGGTGCGGAGTGCGGTGCCCACAGGTCACGGTGCGAGCAGCGGCTCGGTGGCTGCGTCAGCAGGCGTCGTCGGTGAGACCAGGGTCGCGGTGCGGCATTGCGGCGGTGCCCTCTGCGGTGCCTTCAGGACACGGAGTCGGCAGCGGCGTCGTAGACGGCATCGGGCTTGAAGTCTTTGCTGTTCCTGAGACTTCTTGAACAGGGGGCAAGCCCTTGGAGAAACTCACAAAGTAGATTGCAGAAAGTTCAGTTCCAGTCCTTTCACTGCCCAAGACAGAAGCAGCCACTGTCGGCCAACACAGCAAAGCACACAGCAAAGTGGTAGTTCCTCCTCACAGCTTCTCCAGCTCTTCTTCTTGGCAGTCTTCTTGATCCCAAAGAGTTCCAATTTTCTGGGGTTTGGGTCCCCCTTTTTATCCTCAATTTCTCTTTGTCCTCTGAAGGCAGAGAGGCCTTTGCCTAGTCCAAACCAGTTTTGGTCAGTCCTGGAGCACTTTGTTGACAAGTCTCCTTCTCTCCTTTCACAGTGCAGGCCAGGGACATCAGACGCACCACAGGAGGTGGAGCCAGCATTGTGGAGGGAAGGCCCAGCCCTATTCAGGTCCCAGGTACATCTCCTCCCACCCATCTACATGTAGATCTTGCTATTCAGCCCTGTGCTGACTCACCCTGTCTCCTGGCATCCCCCAACCCCTGTCACTCACACTCCAGACAAGGAATACACAACCTAGCAGAGGCAGGCTTGGATGGTTAGACAAGAAAATACCCACTTTCTAAAAGTGGTATTTTCAAACACAGAATGTTAAAACCAACTTCACTAAAAGATACATTTTATCATTCTGAGTCCAGGCATACTAAACTCGAATTTCTACCATGTTCCCTGGGTCAGTTAGGATTATAAGCTGTAATAATCAGAACTGCCCATTCTGGCCTATGGGGAACAGGTAGCCTTGCAATAGTGAAAAACGAAATAGGTTGTAATTCACTATCAGGACATGCCACACACACCAGGGCATGTCCTACCTTTCACATACAATGCACCCTGCCCACAGGGGTACCTTGGGCCTACCTTAGGGGTGACTAACATGTAGAAAAGGGAAGGTTTAGGGACTTGCAAGTGTGTGCACTTGACAAGTCGACATGGCAGCCCCAGGCTGTGCACAGGCTCTGCAATGGCAGGCCAGAGTTACACTTTACGGGCTGTTTGCGTGGGTGGCACAATCCAGTGCTGCAGCCCACCAACAGCATTTGATCTATAGGCCCTGGCACTCTCAGTGCACTTTACAAGGGACTGACACATAAATCAAATAGGCCAATTATGGAAACACCAATCCATAACACATTTTATACAGGAGCACTTGCACTTTCCCACTGGACAGCAGTGAGGAAAGTACGCAGAATCATTACACCAGCAAAAACAGAGTCAAAACCAGGAGGTCAGAAAGCAAAAAGTCAGGGGAAACACGCCAAAAGATGCCAAGCCTAACAATATCCCATTTATGAGAAACGTGTTATGTGTTCTAAACAAAAATATGTTAATGAATCAAGTGTGGTTGAAAAGCATAAAAAAATCGAACAGAAAGGAAAAGGTGTAAAGAAACAGAAAATGGAAAGTGTTGATGACGTTGTGGGATACCAATTGGAAAATAGTTCAGGTATCAACTGCTATGGTAATGTTATTCTGAATGTTGTATTTCACCTAGAAGATCTTCATAATGAAATTATGGGAAATCAGGAAAAAAGATTATGTTCTGCACTTTATGATGTATTTCAACAATTGACAACTGACAGAAGTAAAATGCATACTGTTTGTGGTATTCGGCAACTCTTGGATATATGTACTGGTTCTTTGACGTTCAGTCTTAATATACAACAAGATGCACAAGAATTCCTGATGGTTATGCTTGGAGTATTAGAAGATGAAGGAATAGATATTGAAAACTTATTTGGACTAAGTTACAAATGGGATCATAAATGTGAACAGTGTTCATTTAGTTCAAGCAGTGTAGTGGACACAGAACGATTCATATACTTAACAATACCTGACTGCAAATCTGTAGCTTTTAGCAAATTAGTAAAAGCAGCAAACCATGATATGAAATGTTCTCAGTGTAAATCAGAGATGTTATCTACATTACGAATTAGAAAGATATGGAAAATATCTGATTTTAATGCTACAACGTTGTAGAGCAAATGGAAGAACACTGGAAACCAGAATAACATTTTTTGTTGCCAGTCAAATCTCTATTTCTGGAAAAACGTTTACAACAGTGGCTATTGTTTTCCATGCTGGACCTACTACGACATGTGGACACTATACTGTGTATTTAAAGTGTAATAAAGGATGGACACATTGCAATGATGCACGCTTGAAAATAAAACCCAGATTGCCTTACGAATTACCAATTTCATATTTGATATTTTTGAAGCCTAAGTTTTGAATACATCATTCAGCCTATTGGGAAGATGTAAATATGCTTTAACGAACTCATATTGGATATTTTATAAACCAAACTTTTGAATACATTATTCGGCCTAGTGGGAAAATGTAAAGAGAAAGTACAGAGCACTGGAAAAAATTACTAATTATAACTACTGTTGGGACTATTATTTGTGGTGATTGGTATTGCATTTGGAAAAATTGCGTTGCAATGAAATAGTTTACATATTTGTTCTGTATATTGTAGGAGATGTAAATTCGTGTACATTTTGAAAATGTTGTTGAGTTAAATAAAAGATATCTTTTAGAAGAAGCATGAAATGAAAAAAATTGAAAGGAGGAACACATATAGGTACAGGTATTGAAAATAATGTACACTGATTTTTCTTTTTTTTTAACAATCTAGTTGTTTGGTTTTTTTTCCCCAGCTGTTTCATGATGAATCTCATTGACATCACTGCGTACAGTGAAGTTAAGTGGAATCTGAAAACAGCAAAAAAGGGAAAATAAAATGTTATGTAAATGTTAAATTATGTTGTAGTCTTTAAAAAGTAACAGTGTAATTTGTGAAATACATTACATTACATAACAGTTTTTTCAGTTTATTGTATTGTACGAAGTGGTAAAGTTTGAAAAGAGTTTTAATGATGAATAGCACAATAGTACTTTGATATTTACAGAAAAAATCATAGGTTTCAGGGACGTTATAGTTAGAAATTAGCATTTAAAAAACCTTTGAAATTCACTGAAAAAACCATGGGTTTCAGACACGTTATAGTTAGAAATTAGCAGTTAAAAAACCTTTGAAATTCACTGAAAAAACCATAGGTTTCAGGGACGTTATAGTTAGAAATTTTCATTTAAAAAACCTTAGAAATTCACTGAAAAAAACCTTAGGTTTCAGGGACGTTATAGTTAGTTGGACTTTTCACTCGTACAAAACCAGAGAAATTCGGATGTTATAGTTAGTTGAGCTAACTATAACTTGCGCCCCCACAATGCACTGCTGATGACGTCACATATTACATCATTCATGATATGGTCAGTGACATCACTGATAACATCACTGATGACATCTCAAATGACATTACTGATGACATCATCCACGTGATAATCTGATGTACCTCCTCACACCCTAATATAACCTTTGATACACCCACTCTAAAATACAGACTACCATTTTCGAAACCATAGAGACACCACTACCAGTTACTACATACCCACTCACTGATTCCTAGGTCTACACACACATCCACTCATTCACCCATACAGTCACTCATACATGCAGTCACTCATCAATACAGCACTATCATATGCACTCATACACCTATACAGACACTCACAGACCGCCACTCATCCATGGAGTTACTCACACACCTAGTCAGTCATGCAAAGAATCTATCACACTCCCATTTACTCACCTATACAGTTATACACACACCACCTCAGTTATTCATACAGATACTAACACATACTTACTCTCTTATACAATCACTGATACAAGCACATACTCATCCATACAGCCTCTCTCACAATCACTCACTCTCACATATAGTCATTTATGTACTCCAACACTCACATATACTGCCTTTCACATATGGAGTTACTCACACATGTACCACTGAGACATTCATTCACTCACCAACACAGACATACACACACCCACCCACCCATACAGTCCCTCACAGATGCACTCTTGAACCTATACACCCAGTGAATCACCCACTCACACATCTATGCACAGAATCACACCCCCCCCACCCACCCACACAGTCCCTGAAACCCATGTTTTTTTTCAGTGAATTTCTATGGGTTTTTAAATGCTAATTTTTAACTATAACGTCCCTGAAACCTATGTTTTTTTCAGTGAATATAAATATATATATGTATATATATATATTCACTGAAAAAACCATAGGTTTCAGGGACGTTATAGTTAGTTGGACATTTCACTTATACAAAACCTGAGAAATTCGGCCGTTATAGTTAGTTGAGCTAACTATAACTTGCGCCCCCGCAATGCACTGCTGATGATATCACATATTATATCTTTCATGACATGGTGAGTGACATCACTGATGACATCACTGATGACATCTCAAATGACATCACTGATGACATCACTGATGACATCATCCAGTGACTGTGTGTTTCTGTAAAGTTTAAATATGTTTTATATATATATAGGCCAAGGTGTATTGAAGAATGAGTGGGTGTATGACTGTCTGAATGGATGATTTAGTAGGTGTGTGACTGACTGTATAAGTGAGTGATTAAACGTGTCTTACTGAATGCATGGGTTAGTGACTAAACTGTGTGAATATCTGTATCAGTCTGTCTGTTGGTGTGTAAGCAGTTGCATGGGTTGGTGAGTAGCTACATGAGTGTCTATATGGGTTATTGATTGCTTGTCTGAGTATCTGTATGGGTGCCTGAGTGTCTGTGTGGGTGGGTGGGGTGTGTGTGACTCACTGCATGGATGTGTGAGTGGGCAATTCACAGGGTGTATGGGTTCAAGAGTGCGTCTGTGAGGGGCTGTATGGGTGGGTGAGTGTGTGTATGGGTGTGATAGTGAGTGAATGGATGTCTCAGTGGTACAAGTGTGAATAACTACATATGTGAAAGGCAGTATATGTGAGTGTTGGAGTATATAAATGACTATATGTGAGAGTGAGTGATTGTGAGAGTGGCTGTATGGATGAGTGTGTGCTTGTATCAGTGATTGTAAAAGAGTAAGTATGTGTTAGTATCTGTATGAATAAGTGAGGTGGTGTGTGTGTAACTGTATAGGTGAGTAAATGGGAGTGTGAATGATTCTTTGCATGATTGACTAGGTGTGTGAGTAACTCTATGGATGAATGGCGATGTGTGAGTGTCTGTATAGGTGTATGTGTGCAAATGATAGTGCTGTATTGATAAGTGACTGCATGTATGAATGACTGTATGGGTGAATGAGTGGACGTGTGTGTAGACCTAGGAATCAGTGAGTGGGTATGTAGTAACTGGTATTGGTGTGTCTATGGTTTCGAAAATGGTAGTCTGTATTTTAGAGTGGGTGTATCGAAGGTTATATTAGGGTGTGAGGAGGTGCATCAGATTATCACGTGGATGATGTCATCAGTGATGTCATTTGAGATGTCATCAGTGATGTCACTGACCATGTCATGAATGATGTAATATGTGACGTCATCAGCAGTGCATTGTGGGCGCAAGTTATAGTTAGCTCAACTAACTATAACGGCCGAATTTCTCAGGTTTTGTATGAGTGAAATGTCCAATTAACTATAACGTCCCTGAAACCTATGGTTTTTTCAGTGAATTTTTATGGTTTTTTAAATGCTAATTTCTAACTATAACGTCCCTGAAACCTATGGTTTTTTCAGTGAATTTCAAAGGTTTTTTAAATGATAATTTCTAACTATGCCTACAGAAGTAGGACATGTGAAGAAAGAGGAAGAAAAGCACAGAAAGAAGCAAGAGAAATGCAGAAAGAGGCAACAGAAGACCAGAAAGACGAAGAAAAGTGCAGGTAGAAGCAAGAGATATGCAGAAAGAACCAACAGAGGTGCAGAAAAAGGCCTTGTTGCAAAGTCATCCTGTGCCCCCAACTTTTTACTGACTGTTACTGGTGGTAACTGACTCTGACTAACCAGGCCCGGAGCCAGTGCTATGCTGAAAGACACTTAGAATACAGTGAAAACACCTACATACACTAGGGTACACTATGGGTTGGGGTACCCCTGTGATTGGCATGACCTCCCCTGTAAGGCCTTAGTACATAATAGGGCAGGGGGATTAAAACTACCTCTAACTCAGAGGTGCAGAAAGAGGCAAGAGAAGTGCAGAAACAGGTAGGTAAGGTGCAGAAACAGGGAACAGGGGTGCAGAAAGAAGTAAGAGCAGTGCAGAAAGAACCAACAGAGGTACAAAAAGAGGCAAGAGGGGTGCAGAAAAGGTAGGAGGGGTGCACAGAGGCAAAAGAGGTACAGAAAGAGGCAGGAGGGGTGCAGAAAGAAGGAAGAGAAGTGCAGAAAGAGGCAAGAGAAATGCTGAAAGAAGCAACAGAGGTTTAAAAAGAAGCAAGATAAGTGCAGAAAGAGGCAAGTGAGGTGCAGAAAGAAGCAAGAGCAGTGCAGAAAGTACCAGCAGAGGTGCAAAAAGAGGCAAGAGGGTAAATAAAGAGGTAGGAAAGGTGCACAAAGAGGCAAGAGAGGTACAGAAAGAGGCAGGAGTGGTGCAAAAAGAAGGATGAGAAGTGCAGAAAGAGGCAAGAGAATTGCTGAAAGAAGCAACAGATGTGTAGAAAGAAGCAAGAGAAGTGCAGAAAGAGGCAAGTGAGGTGCAAAAGAAGCAAGAGCAGTGCAGAAAGAACCAACAGAGGTGCCGAAGGAGGCACAAGGGGTGCAGAAAGAAGAAGAGGAGTGCAGAAAGAAGCAACAGAGGTGCTGAAAGAGGCACGAGGGGTGCAGAAAGAAAGAAGAGAAGTGCAGAAAGAAGCAACAGAGGTGCTGAAAGAGGCACGAAGGGTGCAGAAAGAGGCAAGAGAAGTGCAGAAAGAAGCAAGAGAGGTACAGAAAGAGGCAAGAGTGGTGCAGAAAGAGGGAAGAGAAGTGTAGAAAGAGGCATGAGAGTTGCACAAATAGGGAAGAGGGGTGCAGAAAGAGGCAGAAGGGGTGCAGAAAGAAGCAACAGAGGTGCAGAAACAAGCAAGAAAAGTGCAGAAAGAGGCAAGAGAATTGCTGAAAGAAGCAACAGAGGTTTAGAAAGAAGCAAGAGAAGTGCAGAAAGAGGCACGTGAGGTGCAGAAAAAAAGCATGAGCAGTGCAGAAAGAACCAACAGAGGTGCTGAAAGAGGCAACAGAGGTGCAGAAGGAGGCACGAGGGGTGCAGAAAGAAGGAAGAGGAGTGCAGAAAGAAGCAACAGAGGTGCTGAAAGTGGCACGAGGGGTGCAGAAAGAAGGAAGAGAAGTGCAGAAAGAAGCAACAGGTGCTGAAAAAGGCACGAAGGGTGCAGAAAGAGGCAAGAGAAGTGCAGAAAGAAGCAACAGAGGTACAGAAAGAGGCAAGAGTGGTGCAGAAAGAGGGAAGAGAGGTATAGAAAGAGGCATGAGAGTTGCACAAATAGGGAAGAGGGGTGCAGAAAAAGGCAGGAGGGGTGCAGAAAGATGCAAGAGAGGTGCAGAAACAAGCAAGAGAAGTACAGAAAGAGGCAAGAAAATTGCTGAAAGAAGCAACAGAGGTTTAGAAAGAAGCAAGAGAAGTGTAGAAAGAGGCAAGTGAGGTGAAGAAAGAAGCAAGAGCAGTGCAGAAAGAACCAACAGAGGTGCTGAAAGAGGCAACAGAGGTGCAGAAGGAGTCATGAGGGGTGCAGAAAGAAAGAAGAGGAGTGAAGAAAGAAGCAACAGCGGTGCTGAAAGAGGCATGAGGGGTGCAGAAAGAAGGAAGAGAAGTGCAGAAAGAAGTAACAGTGGTGCTGAAAGAGGCGCGAATGGTGCAGAAAGAGGGAAGAGAGGTGTAGAAAGAGGCATGAGAGTTGCACAAATAGGGAAGAGGGGTGCAGAAAGAGGCAGAAGGGGTGCAGAAAGAAGCAACAGAGGTGCAGAAACAAGCAAGAAAAGTGCAGAAAGAGGCAATAGAATTGCTGAAAGAAGCAACAGAGGTTTAGAAAGAAGCAAGAGAAGTGCAGAAAGAGGCAAGTGAGGTGCAGAAAAAAGCAAGAGCAGTGCAGAAAGAACCAACAGTGGTGCTGAAAGAGGCAACAGAGGTGCAGAAGGAGGCACGAGGGGTGCAGAAAGAAGGAAGAGGAGTGCAGAAAGAAGCAACAGAGGTGCTGAAAGAGGCACGAGCGGTGCAGAAAGAAGGAAGAGAAGTGCAGAAAGAAGCAACAGAGGTGCTGAAAAAGGCACAAAGGGTGCAGAAAGAGGCAAGAGAAGTGCAGAAAGAAGCAACAGAGGTACAGAAAGAGGCAAGAGTGGTGCAGAAAGAGGGAAGAGAGGTGTAGAAAGAGGCATGAGAGTTGCACAAATAGGGAAGAGGGGTGCAGAAAAAGGCAGGAGGGGTGCAGAAAGACGCAAGAGAGGTGCAGAAACAAGCAAGAGAAGTGCAGAAAGAGGCAAGAAAATTGCTGAAAGAAGCAACAGAGGTTTAGAAAGAAGCAAGAGAAGTGTAGAAAGAGGCAAGTGAGGTGAAGAAAGAAGCAAGAGCAGTGCAGAAAGAACCAACAGAGGTGCTGAAAGAGGCAACAGAGGTGCAGAAGGAGTCATGAGGGGTGCAGAAAGAAGGAAGAGGAATGAAGAAAGAAGCAACAGCGGTGCTGAAAGAGGGATGAGGGGTGCAGAAAGAAGGAAGAGAAGTGCAGAAAGAAGTAACAGAGGTGCTGAAAGAGGCACGAAGGGTGCAGAAAGAGCAAGAGAAGTGCAGAAAGAGGCAACAGAGGTACAGAAAGAGTCAAGAGAGGTGCAGAAAGAGGGAACAGGGGTGCAGAAAGAGGCAAGAGAGGTGCAGAAAGAGAAAAGAGGGTTGCAGAAAGAGGCAAGAGATCCGTAGAAAAAAGCAACAGAGGTGCTGAAAGAGGCAAGTCAGCTGCAGAAAGAAGCAAGGCAGGTGCAGAAAGAGGCAATAGAATTGCAGAAAGAAGCATCAGATGTGCACAAAGAGGCAAGAGGGGTGCAGAAAAAGGAGAGAGAAGTGCAGAAAGAAGCAAAAGAGTCTCGACCAACAACGACGACACCCTCAGCACCGCCGAACACCTGCACTTCCAGATCCACACCGACCCCAACACCACCCTCAGAGGAACCCTCGTCTACAGACCCCCAGGACCCCGACCACAGTTCAGCGACTCCATCGCCGACTTCATCAGCCCACACGCCCTCGCCTCCACGGACTACATCCTCCTCGGGGACCTGAACTTCCACCTCGAGAACAACAACGACACCAACTCTACCACCCTGATCGACAACCTCACCAACCTCGGACTCAGACAACTCGTCACAACACCCACCCACTCCGCCGGCCACACGCTTGACCCCATCTTCTCCGCAAGCTCTCACGTCACCTTCAGCCACACCACCGAACTCCACTGGACCGACCATCGCTGCATCCACTTCACCTTCCAGAAAGCCATCACGCACCACCGCACCCAACAGATACCTCGCCGCTGCTGGAGCAAAGTCACTGAAGACCAGCTAACCACCACCCTCGCCCGGAGCCCACCCGCCGACCCCACCGGCCCCGACACCGCCGACCGCAACCTCAGACAGTGGATCGACGACTGCGCCAACACCCTCGCCCCGCTCAAGAAACCCTCCATCAGCCACACCAGCAAGAAAGCCAGCTGGTTCACTGAAGACCTCCGGGCCTCCAAGCAAACCTGCCGAAAGCTAGCGAAGAACTGGCACTGTGAACAAACACCGGACAGCTACACAGCCCACAAGAACGCCACCCGCAGACACCATCACCTCATCAGATCCGCCAAAAGGGCCTCCTTCAAAGACCGCCTAGACAACAACGCACACAACAGCAAAGAGCTCTTCAACATCGTGAAGGAACTCTCCAACCCCAGCTCCAACACCAACGACATCCCACCTTCGCTAGACCTGTGCAACTCGCTGGCCACCTTCTTCCATTGCAAGATCGCTGACATGCACGACAGCTTCAACACCACGACCGCCCCGACAACCACTGAGACCTCCGCCCCCATGACCAACATCCGCACCAACCGCCTGCTCTCCTGGACCAACATAAACGACGACGACACCATCAAGATCATGAACACCATCCACTCTGGATCTCCGTCAGACCCATGCCCACACCACATCTTCAACAAAGCCAGCACCGCCATCGCACCCCATCTCCGGAAAGCCATCAACATTTCCTTCGAGGCAGCAACCTTCCCGGAAAGCTGGAAGCACGCCGAGATCAACGCCTTACTCAAGAAACCCAAGGCGGACCCCAAGGACCTCAAGAACTTCCGGCCCATCTCCCTGCTCACATTCCCGGCGAAGGTCATCGAGAAGACCGTCAACAAACAACTGACCCGCTACCTCGAGGAGAACAGCATCTTGGACCCGTCCCAGTCCGGGTTTCGCAGCAACCACAGCACCGAAACTGCCCTCATCGCCGCCACCGATGACATCAGGACCCTGCTAGACAACGGAGAGACCGCGGCCCTCATCCTCCTGGACCTGTCAGCCGCCTTCGACAAGGTATGCCATCACACACTATGCACACGCCTCCACGATGCCGGGATCCAAGAGAAGGCCCTGGACTGGACCACCTCCTTCCTCTCCGGCAGAACACAGAGCGTCCGCCTCCCCCCATTCCGCTCCGAAGCCACCGAGATCATCTGCGGCGTACCCCAGGGCTCATCCCTCAGCCCAACGCTGTTTAACATCTACATGGCACCACTCGCCCACGTCGCCCGACTGCACGACCTCAACATCATCTCTTACGCCAATGACACCCAGCTGATTCTCTCCCTCACCAAGGACCCCCACACCGCCAAAACCAACCTCCACGAAGGAATGAAGGCCGTCGCCGAATGGATGAGGAACAGCCAACTGAAGCTGAACTCGGACAAGACGGAGGTCCTCATCCTCGGATCCACCCCCTCGGCCTGGGACGACTCCTGGTGGCCGACCGCACTGGGAACAGCTCCAACACCCACCGACCACGCACGCAACCTAGGAGTCAGCCTCGACTCCACCCTCTCCATGACTAAGCAGGTCAACGCCGTCTCTTCCTCCTGCTTCAACACCCTCCGCATGCTCCGCAAGATCTACAAGTGGATCCCCACCGAAACGAGAAGAACGGTCACCCAGGCCCTCATCAGCAGCAGGCTGGACTACGGAAACGCCCTCTACGCTGGAGCCTCTGCCAAACTCCTGAAGCGGCTGCAACGCATCCAGAACACCTCTGCACGCCTGATCCTCGACATCCCTCGCCGCAGCCACATCACTCCCCACCTGAGAGACCTGCACTGGCTCCACGTCAACAAGAGGATAACCTTCAAGCTCCTCACCCACGCACACAAGGCACTCCACAACACCGGACCTGCGTACCTCAACAGACGACTCAGCCTCTACACCCCCACCCGCCAACTTCGCTCCGCCGACCTCGCCCTCGCCACAATTCCCCACATCCGAAGAGCGACCTCCGGCGGCAGATCCTTCTCCCACCTCGCCGCCAAGACCTGGAACACCCTCCCCATCCACCTACGGCAGACCCAAGACCTGCTGACCTTCAGAAGACTCCTCAAGACCTGGCTCTTCGAGCAGTAGCAGCACTCCCCCCCCCCCCAGCGCCTTGAGACCCTCAAGGGTATGTAGTGCACTCTACAAATGCTATGATTGATTGATTGATTGATTGAGAAAGAGGCAACAGCAGTGCAGAAAGAACCAAGAGAAGTGCAGAAAGAAGCAACAGAGGTGCTGAAAGAGGCACGAAGGGTGCAGAAAGAGGCAAGAGAAGTGCAGAAAGAAGCAACAGAGGTACAAAAAGAGGCAAGAGTGGTGCAGAAAGAGGGAAGAGAGGTGTAGAAAGAGGCTAGAGAGTTGTACAAAGAGGGAAGACGGGTGCAGAAACAGGTAAGAGGGGTGCAGAAACAGGTAAGAGAACTTCAGAAAGAGGCAAAAGAATTGCTGAAAGAAGCAACAGAGGTGTAGAAAGAAGCAAGAAAAGTGCAGAAAGAGGCAACTGAGATGCAGAAACAGGCAAGAAAGGTACAGAAAGAGGGAAGACGAGTGCAGAAAGAGACAACAGGGGTGCAGAAAGAAGCAAGACAGGTGCAGAAAGAAGCATGGAAGGTGCAGAATGAAGCAACAGGGGTGCAGAAAGAGGCAAGAGAAGTGCAGAAAGAAGCAACAGAGGTGCAGAAGGAAGCAAGCGAACTCCAGAAAGAGGGAAGAGAGTTGCAGAACCAGGCAAAAGAGGTACAGAAAGAGGGAACAGAGGTGCAGACAGAGGCAAGAGAGGTGCAGAAACAGGTAAAAGGGGTGCAGAAAGAGGCAAGAGGGGTGCAGAAATTTGCAAGAGAGGTGCAGAAAGAACAAGAGCAGTGCAAAAGAACCAACAGAGGTGCAAAAAGAGGCAAGATGGGTACAGAAAGAGGCAAGTGAAGTGCAGAACAAAGCAAAAGAGGTGCAGAAAGAGGGAACAGGTGGGCAGACTGAGGCAAGAGAGGTACAGAAAGAGGGATGCAGAAAAAGGCAAGAGGGATGAAGGAATTTGGAACAGAGGTGCAGGAGGAAGCCAGAGCAGTGCAGAAAGAACCAACAGAGGTGCAGAAAGAGGCAATAGGGGTACAGAAAGAGGGAAGTGAAGTGCAGAATAAAACAAAAGAGGTGCAGAAAGAACCAACATAACTGGAAAAAGAGGCAAGAGGGGTACAGAAAGAGACAGGCGGGGTGCAGAAAGAGGAAGAGAACTACAGAAAGAAGCAACAAAGGTGCTGAAAGAGGCACGAAGGGTGCAGAAAGAGACAAGACAGGTGAAGAAAGAAGGAACAGAGGTACAGAAAGAGGCAAGAGTGGTGCAGAAAGAGGGAAGAGAGGTGTAGAAAGAGGCAAGAGAGTTGCACAAAGAGGGAAGAGGGGTGCAGAAAGAAGCAAGTGAGATGCAGAAAGAGGCAAGAGAGTTACAGAAAGAGGCAAGTGAAGTGCAGAAGGAGGCAAGAGAACTGCAGAAAGAGGTAATAGATGTGCAGAAAGAGGCAAGTGAGGTACAGAAAGAAGCAAGATAAGTGCAGAAAGAAGCAACAGAAGTGCAGAAAGAGGGAAGAGGGGTGGAGAGAGAGGCAAGAGGGGTGCAGAAAGAAGCAAGACAGGTGCAGAAAGAAACAAAAGAAGTGCAGAAAGAAGGAATAATGGTGCAGAAAGAGGCAAAAAGGGTGCAGAAAGACGTAAGAGGGGTACAGAAAGAAGCAAATGAGGTGCAGAAAGAGGCAACAGACGTGCAGAAAGAGGGAAGAGAGGTGCAGAAAGTACAAGAGATTTGCAGAATGAGGTCAAGAGAAGTGCAGAAAAAGAAAGAAACGTGCAGAAAGAAGCAACAGAAATGCAGAAAGAGGCAAGAAAGGCGCCGAGGGAAGCAAGAGTGGCTTGCACACCATTAGTACCAATTTAACACCCACATTTAGCAATAAGTAACAGGTGACCATTCTAGGTTTGCAAAGGGCCTTCCACCACGCTGTAACACTTGTCGCTGCATTTTTGGTAACGTTTGAGCTAGAAACAAGGCTTTTTTTGTTCAAATCTGCAGATTAGGGTGCAGATGATGAATTATGTGGCTAATGCAGAAAATGTATAATTTTGCGAAAGTCGGTGTAGCCAAACAGTCACATAATTCCAGTGGCCCTGCTCATACCTCTGACTAGGTCCACAAGTGCTCCTCAGTGATTCCATCCTTTTTTGTCTCACTGAGTTCATAGTTGAGCTTCAATGGAAACGAGGAAGACTAAACCTGAGGTTACCACTCCACAACACAGACTACCATACCACATAATTACTCTCCATAACACATAATCCCACTCTACATAATTCCTATACACTAAATACCACATACTTTCTATCCACATAATTTCACTGCACAACATACCACATAATTCCACTACACACAACGCACATCCACTCCACTCCAAAAAACATTAGTAAAAAACTTTTGCATTTACAACGCCAATAGCTCTAATTCTCGCAAGTGCGACACCTATTACATTGCAACCACTTCTTTAACTAGTAGTCGCGTTTGCAGAGTGGTGGAGAAAGGGTGCTGGGCCTCCGACCAGCGCTCAGGAATTCCGCTGCGTAGGACTTACAGGAGGTACCAGGAGGGCTTCTTGGCCCCCAAAGTCCCTCAGGAGTAAATTGGACTTCATCCCCCATCCCGTAGTCTGCCAGGAGGCGCGTTTGCAGAGTGGTGGAGAAAGGGGGGCATGGTCTCCGAAGACATCTTAGCAATCCCACTGTGTGGGACTTACTGGAGGTAGCAAGAGGGGTAGTTGGCCCCCAAGGACATCCTTGGGGGCCAACTACCCCTCCTATTACCTCCAGTAAGTCCCACACAGCAGGATTGCTAAGTTCTCAGAGCAGGCCACGCCCCCTTCGCCCACCACTCTGCAAACACGCTCCCTGGTGCGCTCTTGGATGGGGATTGAAGTCCCCTTCGCTGCTGGGGGTCCTTTAGGGGCCAACTAGCCTACCTCTTACCTCCACTAAGCCCCACACAGTGGGATTGCTGAGAGGTGGACAAAGGCCACGCCCCCTTTCCCCACCACTCTGCAAACGTGCCTCCTGACACGTTCTAAGTTGGGGTATTAAGTCCCCTTCTTTCCTGAGGGTCCCTGGGGGCCAACTAGCCCACCAGGTACCTCCAGTAAGTGCCACACAGCTGGATTGCTGAGAGTGGTCCGAGGCCACGCCCCCTTTTTACCACTCTGCAAACGCAGCTCCTGGCGCCAGTAGGTAATATATATATATATATATATATATATATATATATATATATATATAAATATATATATATATACACATACACACCACCAATCCCGCTTTCAGGCTGAAAAACGGGTCTGACACATGCTTGATTTGCCCCACAGAGGTTTAATGCCACCATACAGCACAGTAAAATAGCGCAATGTCCTCTATTACAGCTCCTGGCAGACGCATTTCGGCGGATGCCTTTATCAATGCCGGTTGTGTGCTGGAAAGTTCAAAGGTGAAGATTTTCGCGGGATGTTCATTTAAAGACCAGGTAAGGAATCCCATTGGAGAAAAGATGTAGTAGTAGATTACTGCTCCAAAATTTGCCCTCCGAGGCAAGAAGCATTCTGGCACCAGCGGCAGTGAGCACTTCTAGGTATGAGCGCCGTCCTGCATGTCGGTCCATTAATCAGCTGTCCCGTGATAAAATGCCTGACGCGTTTTGAAATTTGCATTTCTTTTTCAAAGGCAGAAGGTAACTGTCACGTGCATATTCATGGCCACACCCACTTTATAAAAGCACAATTGCACGCCCCTGATTGGCTGCCCAAATGAGTCCTGTGCAAAGCATTGTGGGTCTCGTAGTGCCGACAATTCATTCCTCTGATGGATGCACAATGTTCTGTTAGGATAATTTTTCAAAAGCCCTTCGATGGGCCCCAGCATACAGGACTCGCTCTCAATCCTTTCCTGATGCCTCCACATCACGGCCCAGTAAATACAGGAACTTGTGGCCCCCTAGTTTCACGGGGTGGTGCTTCTCAGCGGCCGGGCAGCTGCCATAGATTACTGCTCCAAAATTTGCCCTCCGAGGCAAGAAGCGCTCTGGCACCAGCGGCAGTGAGCCCTTCTAGGTATGAGCGCCGTCCTTCATGTCGGTCCATTAATCAGCTGTCCCGTGATAAAATGCCTGACGCGTTTCGAAATTTTTCATTTTACACGTCCACAACAGAACAGAGGACACAACTGGTGCCGCATGTGCGTAGAAACTGGCCAATCACATTTGGCATTGCAGGGAAATGTTAGTTGACAATGTACAAGTACAAACACACATCCGTGATGTAGTCGGAATGTCCACTGTCCCGCATCAAATAGGCAGCTCCCCCCAAACAGTCATAATGTACATTGTCATGCAGTCTGAATATAAACATGTACAATGCATAAAACATACATGTGAACACAATGTGAAACTGCATCTCACCTTCACATTGCAGGGGGAAATCCAACAGCTCCTGTGGAGCAGTCCGAACCTCTCTACTCTGATGACGAAGAGGACCACCACACCTTTGACTCTGACGCCCTCCAACAGCTCGTGGACAGCATCCGCAGCCCACTTCCAGGAGCAGGGCAGCCCAGCTGCCACGAGGAGAACCCACCCCCTGCACAGAACACACAGCAGGCAGCACCCACCACCACGGCTGCCTCCCAGGACCCCCATGACGAACACATGGCATTCCAACGCCGTGTGTTGGGGTGCCAGGAGAAGCTGGCTGAACAGGTGCAGGTGGGGTTCGACCGCATGGCAGCTAAACTAGATGCCATACGTGGGTGTCTGAGTCCCATCAGGGACCACTCACAGTCCCCGCTCCATGCTCTCCAACGGACCATGACTGACATCGCTAGAGTCCTGACTCTGCGACAAGAATGACTGTCTAGCCAGAGTGCCTCTAGCGATCTCGCCCGGGAGTTGGGACACATGCGGAGGATCATGGAGAACATGAAGCTGACGCAGGCGGAAAGAGCGGCTGCCACCAGCGAGAGGTAGCTGGGTCCCTCACTGCCCTAAAGACCCTCCTCATGGCATTGCTGCCACAAGGCCTGGCGCTGATGCATGCTGCTGCTACCACCCCATCCACATCTCTGGCCCCTGAGGTGTCACTGCCACACAGTGCTGGAGACAGAACACCACCACCCACATGTGAGGCACATGCAACAGCAGAGGACGAAGATGCGGATGAATCTGCCTTCGTGGTCAGAAGGACGCAGTAGCATTCTTCCCCGCCATGTGGCCTGTTTCTGCTTGGTTCTGCCCTCTGCATCATCACCTTCCACTGTCCCCCGATGCACTCTGCGACACTCACCTTGGACCTCGACATGGACTGCCATATTCTGTTTGGTCACCAACGACACAGCTATCAGACTGCGGACTGAACTCCTCCTCTCCTGATGTACCTGTCATTCCCTGAAGGACTCTGGCTGGCCCTCCACGGGCCAACAATGTAAAGTGGGGTTGCATGGCCCTGTACTGCTCCAGCTGCAACACTCCACTGAATGTGCAATAAACATTCATATTCACACAGATGTGTCATGTCTATGATCTTTCAAGTGTGGAAGTATGGATGAATGTAGGGTCAGTGATTCCCCCTTACGTCCATGTTGCTCATGTTGTGGGACTTTTGTCACAGGGTGACAGATTGCCGATTGTGGTCCGGGTGGCACCAACACTACAACAGAGACACATCCATTAGTCACTTCCTTGTCCAGGCTGGGACGGAACCACGCCCAGAGCTCCAGGGTCATTGTACACACCCTTACGCTGGACTGGCATACGCCAGGACAGCCCACTCCGCTTACGCACACAGGGGGCGATGACAACGCCACATGTGCCAGGTCTTCACTGTAGGGATCTGCAGCTCACAGGTCTAGTTGTCAGCATGCCACAGCCACTCCCTCATGGCTGGTGTACACCCACACCACACCCATCCAGCACAGACGTCACAGGACATGTGACCCTGCCAATAAAAAGGGCCTGGCGCACGTGCTGGACGCCATTTCCACTCTCTGACTGGGTGTCTCCGTGTAGTTCTCATGTATGCATGAGGGCCTAGGGCCCTGCCACCTCACATTGCCCAGTGCCGGGGGTGACATGATGGTGTCCGCACCACGGAACTCAATCATTAAGGGTCCATGGCTAGCGGTGCACAGACTTGGTGGCACCGGATACACTGTGGCAGGCACAGGCACACCGCCACGGGACGGTGTCTTGCGGTGCAGTGAGATAGGGGCACCCAAAGTGCTGAGAGGGTGTGCAGCCTGTGATGATGCACCGTCCTGGTGGTCCGGACTGGCAAGGATCAGTGTGAGCCCTGCTGGACCGCAGTGTGGGCCTGAGTGTCACACTCACCTGGAGTCCACGGGCGATTGCTTCAGGGCGCGAGGCGAGCGTAGTATCAGAGTACGCTCGCGCCACCAAAGAACTCCATTACCCAGGAATCCTGCTTCCGGGTAGGCGCGCGCGCGTGCTGATGACGCGCCTACTACGAGTTCTTTTAGCAGGGCGGCGGCGGCGATCAGTGCTGCGAATTCTGTTCGGCCGGGACGCCGGATCAAGGAAGACCCGCGCTACGAGAATCCTTGACCTTTGGAACGCTTTCATACAGGGCGGTAAGGGTGACGTTGTCACCGCTCTGGGGGCATAACTTGTATACTCACGAAGAGGTGAATTGGATCTATGTGTTCTATCGTAGTATCTAACCTTATAGTAGAGGAGGGAAGCTATACCTCCATCAAGTACTGAGTCTGGATTCATGGTGTTTACGCCTAAAAAATACCTTATTACCGGAAGTGTTATGCATTACATTGGCTGTGCTGAAACAGCAGAAGAGTGCTAGTCATGAAAAGTTGTTATACATTACATTGGCTGTGCTGAAACAGCAGAAGAGTGTTAGGCATGAGAAGTTAATGCCAGTACCATTTATTTCGTTTTCTGATGATGAGTATTACTAAATACTTTATGTGCTCTTATGATCTTTCTTCCTAGCAGGGGCTTTGGTGTGAGTTATGCTCAACCCCCTCTGTGATGCAAGTACCAACAATCATTGTGGTGGGTACAGTATGAGTGAGCGTTGAGTGGGAAGCTGTGTATACCCATAGTGTGGTGCAACTCATGATATGGTGTGTTTTTCTCGTTTTTGCATATAAAGAGCCTTCCTAAGATATGATACCTTCATCAAAGACTTGGTTGCAAGAATGCTCGTTCTTTTTTCCTTTACAGGTAGTTATTGCTCAGTATAAGTTATGAGTTTAGATATGTATTACAGAAAGTGAAATAGGCTTATATTGTGTTTCTTGTGTTGTAGGTCTCCCTCCCCGCTGTCCCCATCCTTTCCTTCCCTCGCTTAATCATTCCTACCCTCTGCGCTGTTATAGCATCAGAGAGTGGAGCGATTGAGAGGTGGACCCATTTGAGCGACGCACCGATCCTGGGAGTTTGGAATAAAACCTTGACAGAATTCGCAGCCCAAGAATTTATTCTCTCCTGATCGGTGTTTGGTTGATGATGGCCACCTTAGACGATGTAATGGCGGCCTTGGTTATGGTTCAACAGGAGTTAGCTGCCTCTAGGGCAGAAACTGCGGCCTTACAAGATCGAGTTGACAAATTACAGAGGAACCCGTTTGACGTGAGCGCAGGAAGAGGTAGTGGTGCTACGTGGCCGTCAGGTTCCTTTGCAGGAGCAGCACCACCATTGTCGGTGGAATTTCCCACACCTATACCTTTGGCAGCCCCTGAAAGGTTTACAGGGGATGAGAGCAAAGTACAGGTTTTTATGACACAGGTGTTGTTGCATTTTACCTGTAAACCTCGGGCATTTCCAACTAACCAAGCTAAGGTAGCCTTCCTTATTTCGTATTTAGCTGGAGATGCTGCCTTGTGGGCTGTCCCGTTTGTTCGTAAGGATGATCCCCTGTTGTACGATTGGGACGGATTTAGAAAAGAGTTTGAGAATATCTTTGATAGACGATCCCATAGTCTCACAGCCGATAGGGAGTTATTGGAACTAAGGCAAGGCAATAAAGATCTGCTTGTGTACTTGAATACCTTTCAGCGATTGATATCGGAGACTGGATGGCCTGAGGATAAGAGAGCAGCTTTGTTTCATCAGGGATTACGAGATGAGCTCAAAGACGTGATAGCCCAGGTAGACCCTCAACCAGCCACGTGTACTGATCTCATTAATTTGGCTTTGAGGTTAGACAGTAGGATGAACGATCGCCGGACCGATAGAAGAAGACCTGATAGATTTTTTTCAGGTATGAAAAACCCAGGTTTTCTAAACCTAGTACGGCCGGAGGGCCAGAACCTATGGAGATAGGTACTGCTAGGGCTCCTTTATCACAGGAGGAACGAGAGCAGAGGCGTAAGAATGGATTATGTTTGTATTGTGGCAAGAAAGGCCATTTTGTAAGGGATTGCCTGGCTAAACCCAAGAACAAACCAGGGTTTGGTAGTACGAGTGCATCTGTGTTCCCTAAGTCGGAAAACTAGAAGGCTCAAAGGCAACAGGAGGGGGCTTTTTGAGCGGCTTAGTAATCCCCTCAACTCAGGATATACAGGTGATCAAATCAGGACATTTTAGGATCCCTATCGGTATTCAGTTGCCAGATGGGTGGAGAGACATGGAAGCTATGATAGACTCAGGGGCCACTGGGTTGTTTATGGATGAGAAGTTGGCTGCTGATTTACAATTGTCCTTAGTTAAAAAAGATGTGCCTGAGACTGTCTTGGCCATAGATGGGAGGGAGTTGATCACAGGACCAATCAGTTTCTCCACAAGTGCACTGTTAGTACGCTGTGCGCATCAACATGTAGAGTCCCTAACCTTCAATATAATACGAGCACCTCAGTATGGTATTATACTGGGGTTACCTTGGTTAATTAAGCACAATCCTTCCATAGATTGGGTTGCCAAGACTGTTCTATTTAACAGTCCGGAATGCAAGGATCATGGCAGTCAGGAACACAGTGATCTTTCAGTAAAAGCCTTAGCCACTCTTCTTCACATAGCTACCACTGCAGAGCAGGATATTACCTTACCCCCGGAATACGAACAATACAGGGAAGTGTTCAATGAACAACAAGCCAATGTGTTACCCCCTCATAGGTCCTACGACTGTCAAATTGACCTAGTGCCTGGTGCTGTAGTACCATGTAGCAGGATCTATGCTCTTACGGACAAGGAAAACGAGCATCTCAAATCATATTTGGATCAGTATTTGGCGAATGGCTTCATAAGACCATCTAAGTCTCCTGCAGCCTCCCCTTTGTTTTTCATACCGAAAGCAAACGGGGAAAAACGTGCGTGCATCGATTTTAGGGCCTTGAACCACATTACCATTAAGAACAGGTATCCCTTACCTCTCATTCCAGTTCTCTTAGACCAGGTTAAAACTGCCCAAATATATACACGGTTGGACTTAAAAGGTGCTTATCACTTGGTCAGGGTAAGGAAGGGAGATGAGTGGAAAACAGCGTTTCGCACTCCTTTTGGGTTGTTTGAGTACACTGTGATGCCATTTGGGCTGTGTAATGCTCCTGCTGCTTTTCAATTTTTTTTGAACGAAGTGTTGCGGGAGTATCTGGATGTTTTTACAGTAGTCTATATTGACGATATTTTGATTTATTCTGATTCTGTGGGCCAGCATTATCAGCATGTGTGTTTGGTCCTGCAAGCCTTGCGTGACAATGGATTATTTTGCAAACTAAGTAAATGCGAATTCCATGTGCAGAGGGTGGAGTTTTTAGGAGTGATTCTTTCACCTCAGGGATTGGAAATGTCTGATCGTAAAATAAAAGCTGTAAAAGATTGGCCACGACCAGTCAATATGAAGGAAGTCCAATGTTTTTTTAGGATTCGCTAATTTTTATCGAAGGTTCATACCCCAGTTCTCAAAGGTGGTGACACCGATAACAAAACTGTTAAGAAAAAACGTTCCGTTTGAATGGACTCAAGAAACTGAAGCCTCCTTTAATCAATTGAAAGGAGCCTTTACCTCTGCCCCAGTTTTGGCCCACCCAGATCCTGAGAAGCCGTTTATAGTGGAAGCTGATGCGTCTGACATGGCGGTGGGTGCAATTCTGTCGCAAAGGAATGTAACGACAGGACAGCTACATCCAGTAGCCTACATGTCTCGCAAGCTTAATGAGGCTGAAACTAGGTACACCATTGCGGAAAAAGAGTTGATGGCCATCAAGGATGCTTTCACTACATGGAGACATCATTTGATGGGGGCTAAGCATGTGGTCACAGTATACACAGACCATCGTAACCTCCAGTTTATGAGGTCTGCCCGTATGTTATCCCCTAGGCAAATGCGCTGGATGTTGTTTTTTTCAGAGTTCGATTATATTGTCACCTATAGACCTGGTGCGGCGAATGGGAAAGCGGATGCTCTTACCCGACGGGAAACTACGTGTAGCCCGTTGAAACAAACCCTTTCAATATTGGCCCCTAATCAAGTCATAGGCGTTGTGCACTCTGAACAATTTTTACGTTCTGTGGCTCGTGCAAGCACATCGCCCTTATGGAGGAAATGGCTCAAGGAACATCCTCAATGGAAAATGAGACAAGGGGTGCCGATCAGAAATCAACAAATGTTGATTCCCTCAAAAGCATTACAGGAAAGAGTGCTTCATTGGTGTCATACGGTTCCCAGTGCAGGTCACAATGGCATCGACAAGACGTTAGACAGAATTCTGAGATATTTTTGGTGGCCTTCAATAAAGATAGACGTGGCACTTTTTGTACAGAAATGCGAAATATGTGCCAAGGCAAAATCAGATCACAGAAAGGCTCAAGGGTTGTTGCAACCGTTACCCACACCCTCGATTCCATGGAATACTATATCCGTAGATTTCATAGTAGGGTTGCCTAAAGACCAAGGGCACACTGTTATCTTGGTAGTCGTAGACAGTCTCACGAAAAGGGGACATTTCATAGCCTGCAAGACTCTACCTACTTCTGGGCAATTAGCCAAGATTCTTCTGAGTCAAATAGTGCGATTACATGGCGTGCCATCCACTATTGTATCCGATCGTGGATCCCAATTCACGGCTCATTTCTGGAAGGTGTGGTGTGAGGCCTTGCAAATAAAATCAGCAAAATCCACAAGTTACCATCCACAAACGGATGGGCAGACTGAGCGTTTGAACCAAAACTTAAAGCAATATCTACGTTGCTATGTAAAAGAAAACACTGATGAATGGGTGGATCTGTTGTGGGTGGCAGAAACAGCTTTACAACAGTGCGACCCATCAGTCCACCAAGCACACCCCGTACTACAGCAATTATGGATTTCATCCTAGATTCTTGCCTTTTGTCCACCCTGGGATGGATCATAAATTACCTGAGGTACAGGACAGAGTGAAACGAATACAAAGCGCTATCAAAAAGACGCAGTTGAATCTTCAGAAAGCTAAAATAAGCTACAAAAAACATGCAGATGTACGCCGTAGGGAATGTCCCCCATACATGCCAGGTGATGTGGTCTGGTTATCCACGAGGAACCTCAGGTTTCGCCGATACAGTATATTCAACCCTCGTTATTTAGGGCCCTACAAGGTGATAAAACGCATTAACCCAGTCTCAGTCCGGTTATCCTTGCCAAAGACCCTGAGAATACACCCAGTGTTTCATGTATCCCTGCTGAAGCCCTCCTACACGCCGGTGAAGAAATCGCCCCCCCCCAGTTTGGGTGGATGGTGAACCTGAATATGAGGTTTCTAAAATATTGAACTCAAAAATGAGGGGATCCTCTTTATGGTATCTGATTTCCTGGAAAGGATATAGCATGGAGGAGAATTCCTGGGAACCCGCAAGGAGTGTTCATGCTCCCAGGTTGATACGCGCTTTCCATGCGCGGTTTCCAGGTAAACCGCGTCTTAGTCGGCTCCTTTAGGGAGGGGGAATGTACTGTCACACTCACCTGGAGTCCACGGGCGATTGCTTCAGGGCGCGAGGCGAGCGTAGTATCAGAGTACGCTCGCGCCACCAAAGAACTCCATTACCCAGGAATCCTGCTTCCGGGTAGGCGCGCGCGCGTGCTGATGACGCGCCTACTACGAGTTCTTTTAGCAGGGCGGCGGCGGCGATCAGTGCTGCGAATTCTGTTCGGCCGGGACGCCGGATCAAGGAAGACCCGCGCTACGAGAATCCTTGACCTTTGGAACGCTTTCATACAGGGCGGTAAGGGTGATGTTGTCACCGCTCTGGGGGCATAACTTGTATACTCACGAAGAGGTGAATTGGATCTATGTGTTCTATCGTAGTATCTAACCTTATAGTAGAGGAGGGAAGCGATACCTCCATCAAGTACTGAGTCTGGATTCATGGTGTTTACGCCTAAAAAATACCTTATTACCGGAAGTGTTATGCATTACATTGGCTGTGCTGAAACAGCAGAAGAGTGCTAGGCATGAAAAGTTGTTATACATTACATTGGCTGTGCTGAAACAGCAGAAGAGTGTTAGGCATGAGAAGTTAATGCCAGTACCATTTATTTCGTTTTCTGATGATGAGTATTACTAAATACTTTATGTGCTCTTATGATCTTTCTTCCTAGCAGGGGCTTTGGTGTGAGTTATGCTCAACCCCCTCTGTGATGCAAGTACCAACAATCATTGTGGTGGGTACAGTATGAGTGAGCGTTGAGTGGGAAGCTGTGTATACCCATAGTGTGGTGCAACTCATGATATGGTGTGTTTTTCTCGTTTTTGCATATAAAGAGCCTTCCTAAGATATGATACCTTCATCAAAGACTTGGTTGCAAGAATGCTCGTTCTTTTTTCCTTTACAGGTAGTTAGTGCTCAGTATAAGTTATGAGTTTAGATATGTATTACAGAAAGTGAAATAGGCTTATATTGTGTTTCTTGTGTTGTAGGTCTCCCTCCCCGCTGTCCCCATCCTTTCCTTCCCTCGCTTAATCATTCCTACCCTCTGCGCTGTTATAGCATCAGAGAGTGGAGCGATTGAGAGGTGGACCCATTTGAGCGACGCACCGATCCTGGGAGTTTGGAATAAAACCTTGACACTGAGCCAGCGGGCAGTGCGGGCCTCCCGCCACGTGGTGTTGCCTCGCGGTTCACAGAGTTAGTGGCAACTCAAGTGCTGAGCGGGTGTGCAGCCTGCGATGATGCCGTGTGCACTGATGTGGTCTTTGCCATTGCGAAATCAAAAGACCCAGAGTCAGGTGTGTGACCTGGTGGCACGCGGTGAGGGGCTGCATGATGTGGAGGGTGCCATGGGCGCGGGCCCCGGGCTTGGAGATCCCACCGGAACGTGGTGGGCCCTCTTGGAGACACGCCGGTGGCGGAAGGTGAGCAGTGAGGCCTGGTTGCGCAGGGGTGGGCAATCACTGCTGGGCGGCGGGAGGGGCTGGGGTGCAGCAGCCTGTGTGCGCAGGGGCGAGCAAGCGATGTTGGCGTGTGCAACTGTATGGACTCTGCCATTCATGTCTCTGGACACTGTTTCAGATAAGGGACCTGGGGGACTGCAGTGTATGCCGGCACGTGGTTGGAGACACACCGGTGGCAGAAGGTGAGCAGTGAGGCCTAGGTCCGCAGTGTCGGCACTCTCTCACCCTCTCTCCCTCTCTCTCTCCCTCTCTCCCTCTCTCCCTCTCTCTTTCTCTCTCCCTCTCTCCCTCTCTCTCTTTCTCTCTCCCTCTCTCCCTCTCCCTCTCTCTCTTTCTCTCTCTCTCTCTCTCTCTGTACTTTGATGGGCGCATGGCACACCTTCTTATCCAGATTTCTGTTTTGCAGGCTGTGACTTACAGAATGCCCTGAGAAGACCCGCCATGCCTCTTCAGAATTGTTGTTTTTGGTTTATTCTGTAATAAACGTATTATTTGGATATTATGATATGGATGTATGATATCCCTTTTTCTGACCACACATGTATGTTAGGTGTTGTGATTGTGCGACTTCTGGCGATTTGTTTGGTTTGTGGTTTCGTGGAGGTGATGTGCAATATCTTTGTCCAAAGGGGGAGGGTGTGGGGGGTGCCCGGGGTGGTAGGGTCCTGGGGGTGGTGGCGGTGGGTGTTGTTGGCCTATTGGGGCTCCGGGCTGCATGATCGGTTGCTCCAGGGCATCTGTTGTTCTTCATGTGTGGCTATGGGCTGTGCTCCCTTGTCTGGTGCCGGTTGTCATCCGACTTTACACCAGGTAAGAGCAGGTGTTAATTTCCTGCTGCTAACGCGCCTTATCACATGTTTTGTGATCTTATCGCCAATGTGGCTGGTCGTTGGGAATGTTGTGGAGTGGTGTTGTCGCGGATTTTTGCACGGGAACGCCTACTCTGCATATCATTAGCGTTAGTTGCCGGGGTCATCTGTGGCGATGATTTTTGCGACTGCTTTCGCAGGTAAACTGGTGTTATGGGCTGTTATCGCCAGCTTTTGAATGGGGCGATGAATTTATCGCGACTTTGGCTGCGATAAAGTGCCGATAACTCGGCGATAGATCCTTGAGAATATGCCCCCATGTTGTTCAATACTTAAAGTAAAGTGCAATACATTAATAAATTGCAACAAAGTGCGAACGTGCCTAAGATATGCATATTTTGATATTCATGTGAACAATATTTTTTTCAGCAGCTAAATGAAGTGCATCATTCAAGATTCCACTCTCTAACCGTTTATGGAAACCTTCTACAAAGTGAATAACGTGGCTTCGATATATATACTATTAATTCCAAGACTGACCTTATTAAAAGATGGCATAATTAGATCTACAAGTGCAACCATGCCTTAATATTTTACCTACAATATCTTCATTCCAGATACTGCCTACAATGCAGGATCTTACGATGTTGCATGTTCTATACACTCCATGAACTGCCATAAAGCAATGAATCTTTTGATACCCTCAACCCTTTTTGCGAAGGCCTCCTCAAACATCTTAGACGGTTCATCTTATGAAGCCACTCTTGATACGTTGGTACCCTAGTTGTCTTCCAATTCTGCAAGATCAAGGATGGAGCAACTAAAGAGGCGATACATGTTGCAGCCCCTTTAACCAATGGCAAATTCTGCCTCTGCCTTAAAAAGCCAAAAAGTGCCACACCTGACTCGGGTTCAATCATTCTCTCCAATCCTATACTTAGAGCGGCAAATACTTTTTCCCAGAACTGTACAACCATTGGGCAGGTAAAAAAAAAGTATGGTAAAATAGACATTTTTTTATCAGAGCTACTCGCCCTATTAGGAAGAAGTGACCATCTTTCCAATAAGCTTTTTATCTTTTTCATCATCACACAATAATTCAAATTATAAAGTGCTACATAGAAATTAGTTACATATATCTCCAAATAACAAATTGGGTTGGAAGAGGAAGTCTGCTGCTGAAGATTAAGAGGAAGAATGTTAAGAGGGGTTTTAAATAGAAGCAATTCTGTTTAATTATGGTTGATTTTATATCCCCCAATTGATTGGAACTGCTCAAATTCTGCCAATATTGTTTTAATGTTTTGTTCTTCTGGCCTCAGCTATAGAATTATGTCATCCGCAAATAGTTTTAGCTCAGACATTCCCACTATTGGTGCCTCTATACCCAGGTAGCCCTAATCCTGACTGCCAGGGGTTTCGATAAAAAAGATAAATAGTACAGGAGATAAGGGACAGTCAGGCCGAGTTCCTCTATTCATATCGACCATTCCTGCTAAATTAGAATTTGTAAATCCCTTTGCCTGAGACCCTTGATATACATTGCGAAGCATATGATAAACTGAGAAAAAAAGCCAAACTTTTCAAGGCCATAAAAAAAGAGCATCCCAGTTTACCAGGTCGAATGCTTTCTCAGCATCTACCATCATAATCAGTGCGGGCGTCTGATTCACGGGGCAGCACATTCAGGTGAAAAGCGAAGCGGCTGCTTCATAGCCGCTACGTGTTTTCACAGCGCAGGCGGCAACCCGCCTGCACTTTGAAGGGGTTTAGAGATCCCCTTGCAGGCGGGTGCAGTCAGTGACTGCACCCACCTGCAAGGGGATGTCGGGGGTCCATTTCCCCCGCCAGAGGGCTGCCATCAGGGAGCGCACTGTCAGTGCACCTCCTTAGGGCTTCTTTGCCTCTGCGCCCACGTCTGTAATACGGCACAGACGCAGAGGCCAAGGGACTTCCTCATTTGCATGAGGCACGCTCCCCTGCAAATGAGGGAACGCTTCCTTGAAGACTGCGCTGGCACTTTATGTGCGCCAGCGCTATTGGTATTACAGAAGGGGCTACACAAGCGCCTGCGGCCCCTTCTGTAATACCAAAGTGCCCTGCGGGCGCACAGAGCAGGCGCAAATGCCCGTTGCGCCCCTGGGGCACTTTATGTAATACGGCCCCAGAAATGTTGTCTCCTGGTCACAGCAGCAAATGTGCTGTATTTCTTTGAAAAGGTTTCCTTCCCCTTATCTTTCTGTTTGACTGATTCTACTTGTCTCTACCACTAACAATTCATCAATTTTGCAAGCCTGTGAGGAACAATGTTACCTCTATGAGCTTGTTTATTTTGGTCAGTGCTGTTTACTAATTGCATAACTTAAGCAATCCTCTTCCTAAATTTCATGCCCATTCCATGGGCGCTGGACATGGGGGGTGCTGAAACACCCCCAAAATAAGCATGCTGGAGTTCAGAAGTGGTCGAGGAATAAACAAGCCTTTACATTTTATTTTTACCTTGCCACATTTGCTGTGCATTCAAAGATAGAAGTCAAATGTTAGGCTCTGTCTTCTGTGGGAGGTTGGTGTTTACTTTTCTTTCTTTGACTGCAAAGTGAGAGGATTTATGTGACAATTTTGCTGGTTGCATGGGGTGTCAAAGGAGAGGCTGTATGGGGTTATTTATTTCTTGCTCACAACAAAATGTAAATTCCAGTAAATTAACTGTTCAAATATTTCAGAATATATCAGAAAAAGGAAAGCACAAATGAAGCACATTTAACAAATCAATACACCAGGTGATACCGAGTTACACACATTATCATTTGTGTGCTGTTTAGTTTTATCAGTAAAACTGTATGTCTGTACAAATGTAATGGTTATTTCAACTGAAAATGTGTTGTCTGAAATGGCAGTGTGCTATAACACCATGCATACTCCACTCCACACAACTTCACTCTACAACTCTCTATGCCACTCCTCTCTACAACACTCTATTCCACTTAATGCCACTCCACTCAGCGACACTCTACACGACTCCACTCGAATCCATTTAACTCCATGTCACTCCATGCCACTCCACACTACAACACTCTGCTTCACTCCACTCCATGATACTCTACTCCACTCTGCACCACTCCACTCTACTCCACTCTGTCACTTTCCTCTACGACACTCCATTCTACAACACTCGACTCCACTCTATGCCACTTTACTCTACTCTACACCACACCACTCCACATCACTCTACTCCACTCTATGCCACTACACTCTACAACACTACTCCACTCTACAAAACTCTACTCAACACCACTCCAATCTATGCCACTCCACTCCACTCTACTGCACTTTGTGCCCCTCCACTCTGAGACTCTACTCCACTCTGTCACTTCACATTACGCCACTTAACTCTACGCCACTCTACTCCACCACACTCCAACACTCCACTCTGACACTCCACTCTACCCACTCAACTTTATGCCACTCCCCTATGACACTCTACTCCACTGTATGCCACTCCACTCTATGACACTCTATACCACTCTATACCACTGTACACCACTCGACTCTATGCCACTTCACTCCACTCTACGCCACTCCTCTTCACTTTATTATAGTCTTTGCCACTCCATTCTACTTCACTCTGACATTCTACTCTGCTCTACTCTACACCACTCTACTCTGCTCCACTTTACAACACTCTATTCTACGACACTCTACACTACTCTACTCTACGTCACCTTACTCCACTCTATGACCCTCCACTCCACACTACTCCACTCTACGATGCTCCACTCTCGGACACTTTACTCTGTGACACTCTACACCACTCCCTACCATTTTACTCCACTATGTGCCACTCCACTCTACACCACAACACTGTACTCCACTCTATGACACTCTACAAAACTCCACTCCATGACACTCCACTGAACACCCCTCTATGACACTCCACAACACTCTACTCCACTCTATTACACTCTACTCCACTCTACTCTACTCTAATCCACTATATGCCACTCCTTGCCCCTCCTCTCTAATCCACTCTACTCCACTCTGACTCTACTTCTCTCTACACCACTCCACTCTACAACACTTCAATCTACAACACTCTGCTCCACTTATGCCACTCCACTCAGCACCACTCCAGCCCACTTAACGCCACCCTACTACACACTTTACACTCCACTCTACTATATTCTACTCCATTCCCGTCTTCTGACACTTTACTCCACTCTAATATACTCCACTCCACACCACCCCGTGAGGGTCTGTCTCAAGGCGCTGAGGGGGGGCTGCTGGTCCGTCTGGGTGTGGAGGTTCAGTCATAGAGCCAGGTCTTGAGGTCCTTCCTGAACTGTGTCAACAACACAGATTGCCTGAGGTGAAGGGGCAGGGTGTTTCAGGTCTTAGTGACGAGGTAGGAGAAGGATCTTCCTCTGATTCTGGTTTGTGGACGGAGGCCAGGGCGAGTTGGGCAGAGCGGAGTTGTCTGGCGGGTGTGTGGAAGTTGAGGCGGTGGTTGAGTTATGCTGGTCCTGCGTCGTGGAGAGCTTTGTAGGCATGTGTGAGGAGCTTGAAGGTGATTCTCTTGTTGACTGGGAGCCAGTGGAGTTGTCGGAGGTGTAGTGTCATTTGGCTGGGGCGGGGGTTGTTGAGGACCAGTCTGGCTGCTGTATTTTGGACGTTCTGTAGTTTCATGAGCTGCTTCTGAGTGACATCAGCGTAGAGTGTGTTGCCGTAGTCCAGTCTACTGGTGATGAGTGCATGGGTGACCGTCTTCCTGGATTCTGTGGGGAGCCATCTGAAAGTCTTTTTAAGCAGGCGGAGCGTGTCGAAACAGGATGAGGATACTGCGTTGATTTGGCAGTTCATTGAGAGTGAGGAGTCCAGTATGATGCCATGGTTGTGTGCGTGGTCCGTGGGGATGGGGAGGGTTCCTAGCATGGCAGGCCATCCCAGGCTGAGGGGATGAGTCCCAGGATGAGTACTTTGGTTTTGTCTGAGTTGGGCTTGAGGCAGCTGTCTCGCATCCAGGTAGCAACTGCATTCATTCCATTGTGAAAGTTGATTCTGGCGGTTGTGGGTTCGTTGGTGAGGAGATGATCAGCTGGGTGTCTTCGGCGTATGAGATGATGTTGAGGCCGTGGCTTCTGACGATGGCTGGATGGGGAGCGATGTAGATGTTGAAAAGGTGGGGCTCATGGAGGAGCCCTGGGGCACTCTGCATCTGATCTCTGCAGGTTCTGAGAGAAATGGGGATAGTCTGACTCACTGTGTTCGGCCAGGCAGGAAGAAGTGGCTCCAGTCCAGTGTCTTTTCGTGTTTGCCGGCGTTGTGGAGTCTCGTGATTAGGGTGCGGTGGGAAACTGTGTCGAAGGCGGCCGAGAGGTCCAGTAGGATGAGGGCTGCGGTTTCTCCCCGGTCGAGGAGGGAGCGAATGTCGTCGGTGGTGGCGAGGAGAGCGGTCTCGGTGGTGTGGTTGCTTTGGAAACCAGATTGAGAGGTGTCCAGGATGTTGTTTTCTTCAATGAACTTGGCGAGTTGGGCATTGATGGCCTTCTCCATGACCTTGGCTGGGAAGGGGAGGAGGGAGATGGGTCTGAAGTTCTGAGGTCAGTCGGGTCAGCGGATGGTTTCTCCATCAGCAGGTTGATCTCGGCGTGTTTCCAGTTGTCTGGGTAAGTGGCGGTTTTGATGGAGCAGTTGATGGTGTGGTGAAGCTGGGGGGCGATGGAGGCGGCTGCTCTGTGGAAGATGTGGTATGGGCAATGATCCGATGGGGCTTCTGAATGGATGCTTTTCATGGTCTTGAGTGTGTTGTCTGTGGTGAGCGGAGTCCAGTTGAGCACGATCTGTTTGGGTACGGCGTGGTTGCGTGCGGTGGTGGTGGGCGTAGTGGCGGGGTCTTGGGTGTCAAAACTGTCGTATATCTGCCTGATCTTCTGGTGGAAGAAGGTCCCAAGTTTGTTGCAGAGGTCTTAGGAGGGTGGGACATCTGTGGTCTCGCTCTTGGGTCTGGCAAACTCCTTGACGATGGCGAAGAGTTCTTTGCTGTTGTGTGCGTTGGCATTTATTCTGTCTTGGAAGGCCGTTTTCTTTGTGGCTTTGAGGAGGAGGTGGTGTGCGTTGACAGCGGATTTGAAGGTTGCGTGGGGTCCGGGGTTTTGTTGATCCTCTATCTCATCTCGAGCCGTTGTAAGGTGCATTTTGACTCATGGAGGGTGGGAGTGAACCAGATGGCTTTCTTGGAATGTTGCTTGCCTGGTGTCTTCTTGAGGGATGCCAGAGTGTGAGTGCATTGGAGATCCATTGGTGAAGGTTGCGAGCTGCGGTGTTGGCATCTGTCGCTGTTGGCAGGGTGGTTGTGCCGAGGAGATCGAGATGTTCTTCGGTGGCATTGTTCCAGCTGCGGTGGGGGGGCGATTAGGGCAGTGGTGTGTGGTGGGTGTGGTGAAGGTGAGATGTACGCAGTGGTAGTCGGTCCAGAGGAACTCAGAGTTGTGGCTGGAGGTGATGTTCCCGCTGGCGGAGAAAACGGGGTCTAGCGTGTATCCAGATGTGTGGGTTGGTGCGGTCTCTACAACACTCTACTCCACAACACTCTACTCCACCTTACTTTACGACACTCTACTCAACTTTACAACACTCTACTCCACTCTACGTCACTCCAATCTACGACACTCCACTCCAGCCCATGCTACGCTCTTCTACACCATTTACTTTTAGCCTTGCTGAACAGCAGCCACGCTGGTGTACAACATGGCTAAAACACATTGGCAAAACCAATAGATCCCTTGCATAAGCAAGATCCATTGACTTTGCCAATGCTTGGTATTATTAAGCTGCAGTTCAACTGAGGTTTACTTCAAGTTCCTTGCACACAGAGTATTTCTATCAGAGTTCCAATCATTGTCATAAGTTGATCCTGCAGAACATGGAAAACATTAGGCAGAAGCACCTTATTTTATGGCATGACACGAAGGCTAACATTATGCAAATCTCCTTTATTGCCAGTTCACAGCAGCAACAATTGCAGAATATAGAACTTCAAGTAACATTCTAACACACTATAAAGTCCATCTACATGCAGCCATATTTCTTCTTTGTTGCTGCTGCTCACAAGATAAGTACCTTTTTACTTCCTCGTGAATATAAAAGTCATTTATATCACTTATTTTAGACACATGAATTAAACAGGACGGCCATTTTCAATCATTAGTCACCGTAATAAACTTTGATGACAGTTTTCCTTTGACAGTTGCTCCTTTCCCTGTCAAGACATCGAACAGCTGATCAGCCCAAAGGCCAATTCCTACAACCCCCAACATTTAAAGAGGCAATGTCTATACCTCCTCTACAAGAAAATTTGGAGGAGAAAACAGAGCCATTAGTTAATAGAGCCCTGGACAAAGTAATTGGCTCCCTTGATGACATCATGAATAAGAAGCTAGAAAACCTTTTTTTTTTTTAAAAGCATGGTTCACCACAAGCACACAGTAAGGTGAAATATCAGAAGGGGCAATTAACGCCACGAGGAAAAGAATGGCTCCAGTGAAACTTGAAAAAGGGGCCTAAAAATCAAAGAATTCCTAAAGGGGATTGTCGCACAACCTAGGTGGTGACAAGAGCGGTGCCTCTGGCACCACGGATGGGCAAGAAACAGGCCCTGACATTCCCATTCCCATCGACAGTGACGACACTGCCGAACCTGAAATCGAACTCTCATGCTCCTACCAATTCGATACTGATATTGAGGAGATGGAATAGCCAAGGAGAATGGGAACTTCAGAAGAGGCAAGCAAGGCCTCTGGCTCAAAAATGGGCATTGTGTACCCTTTTGGGGAGGGTATGTTCGACCCCCTAATGATTAAACCCCCTTATCCCCAGAGTGGCACCCTCACAACATGTCGGGGAATACATCTCCTTCTGGCTAAGAAAGGAGATCCCCAAAGAAGTAAGAGCCAGACTACGGTCAGAATGCCCAAGACCCTCCCTCCCTGATAAGGTGGCCATGACCCCAGAACTAGACCCCAAAGTGGTGGCATTCTTAGCCAAAGGTGGCAAAGAACCAAGGAAAGGGATCGATAAGGGACCAACTGGCACATACATCAAGGTAGGCTTTTACGATTCCTTAATTGCGATTATTAAGGAATCGCAATTAAGGAATCGCAAAAGCCTATGCATGTAGGAATCGCTATAAAAATAGCGATTCCTAAACATTCCTTAATTGCGACTCGCAAATTGCGAGTCGCAATTAAGGAATGCCGTCCCATTCATTCCTAGGGGCCTACAGGCCCCTAGGAATGAATTGAGATTGCATGCGCAATTTACGAGTACCAGTAGGTACTCGCAAATTGCTCATGCAATTTCAAGGATGCAAGGGTGTCAAAATGACACCCTGTTGCACCCCTGAAATTGTGATGTGCACCCATGTTGCGCATACACATGCCCCAAGGGCATGTGTGTGTGTAACCTAAAACTTAAAAAATGCATTTTAGTGCCTTTTTCAAAGTTTTTGCAAATTACAGACAAGTTTGATTTGTCTGTAATTTGCGGTCCCAAATAGTGAAAGTGCTTCTAGCATTGCATTTAAGGAATCGCAAATTGCGATTCCTTAAATGCAATCACAATTTAGGAATTCGCAAATAATTGCAAATTCTTAAATTGCGCATAGGAAACACTTTCATGCATCTCCAAAGGCCAATTTGCGATCGCAAACGGCCGATTTTTGCGAATCGCACCGTTTGCGATCGCAAAAACCTTTGATGCATGTGCCCCCAAAGACCTGTCAGAACCACTTACTCAATATCTCCGCCCCCTAACGAAAATCTTTGAAATGGCAGAGGCAGGCTACCTAGGTGATAGACACCCCCAATAGCGCTCTAGACATTCACTTCCCACAGGTATTGCGCATGCGTGCGCATGCGCACCGAACTTAATGCAGAGTCACTGTCGGACCCGGACATGCATTTCCACACGTACCAGGGCCGATTTATACACTACTTAAGCTGCCTCCCCCTGCACACCCAGCACCATCCGGGACTACGGGGGACCGAATGAGGTTTGCAGCGGATGACTCTCCATTACCAAGTAAGACTTTGCGTGCTCCAGTAGTGCCACTACAAAGAGCCTACCTATACGATTGGGCTCATCCCGGCGCTCTTTGATTTTCAGATTGGAATCTTGGATGAGCACCCCACCCCGAGCCTCGATATCTGCCTTAAACCCATTAGCATTGTAACTATGACCAAATCGATTACTTGTGCATGTTTTTCTAAAAATGTTTATTTTCCTCTTTTTAAATATGTTTATTTCCCTCACTTTATCTTGCATTTCACACCCGTGATTTAACTTAGGAGCACGAAGTGACCAAAGTGCACGATCTGACTACAGCAGAGCTGCACTTAGTGCGCTATGGACCACTAGGCACCCACCAAAGTGGCCCTCGCGCATGACCCAGTGCCACAATTAGCACAGTTATAGACTGCACCTAGCGCCATCGCCATCACTTGTGCAGCCAATGACTAGCGCCTTACAGCGCACCATGAACCAGATTGCCCATTTCCCTATGGGCGCAGCATGCATAAAGTATTCCTGCATGTCGCAATTTGCATGGGCAACACACCAGTCACTGTAGTAGCTTTCTTGCTGTGACTACAGAACGCCAATGTAGCCATAAAGATTGCATTTTATGTTGCGACATTATATGTTTTGTTTTGTCTCTCTTTTCCCCTACAGGAATTTTTGCATTTTAAAGTGTCAGTGAGTACGCCGACATTTTTACCACACACCTTAGCGCGTGTGTAGGTACCGCACTGGTTTTCACGTGGCATCCTTCACCTTTGCCACTCACCTATCACTCACCTGGTCCTGAAGAAAGCCCCATTTATTTTCTCCCTAGGGGCTGAAACATGTAGACCGCCACACATAGTCAACTTAATGGTAATAATCCATGAATAGTTGCACTACACATATCTATTTTTAGACATATCCTGAGCCGCCAACATTAATATTAGAGGCAAGGATTCTCAGAGATATTTTTAACTGAAAAAATTCACTTCACATCACACTTCACGCACCAACACCAGCTCCGCTGTAATCAGGCATCGTAGCACAACCGGGGGCACTCGGCCGCCCGGTTGGGACCCCAATGATGAAGCATGACACCAACTAGGTTGGTGTGTGAGGGGTCTTTTAAGAACACCTAATGGGTCCAAGTTCATACTACATACAGTGACTTATCTACATACACATAGTGGGTTCGTCCATATTGTTTAAGTTTAGTACACATCCGGGGAACAGGACGCGCCCCTAAGCCTTATCCCTTGCTCTCCCATTGTTTTTTCTACTACCTGGGTGATACACCAATCGATCCCAAAGAACTTCGCCAATGGGTCCAAAGATGCGTTTACCTTTTAGGAAACGCAAACACAGCAATCTCCAACGAGAGAAGGAAAGGCGTACTTTTGAAAATAGAGCCCAAATTAACCGAACTGGCTGATAAGGACGGGGGACATGACTCCCAAGGGCTCCTATTCGGCGATAAATTCATAAAAGAGATGGCCAAATACGTAGCCTTTAGCTCCATTCAAAAATCCCAGAAGGACATTAAAAGTGTATTTCAAGATAAGGTTTTCGGCAGGGCCGGGAGAATGCGGGGTCGTTACCCCGACCCTGGCCAAACCTCAACCAGACCCTACCTGGCACGGAGCACAAGGTTTCCCCAGTCAAATTTCTTCAACCAACAACCCTTCTACCCACAAAAACAACGGAGTCGAGGCAGATCCCTCATGGGTGAACGTAAACCAAGAGGATTTTCTACAGATAAGAACCTACAAAGACCCTATCGGTACCCCTACAAAGGTGGTAGGCATGCTGGCCCAATTCTGTGGGAACTGGAATCTGGTGACACAGGATCCCTGGGTTCTGAACACCGTCAAGGGATACAAGATAGGATTCACGAATACCCCAACTCAAGTAAAGAAACCTGGGAAATAATTTTCTCGGAGAAGGACAAGAAGTTGGTATCTCAGGAAGTAAGAGAGTTACTACAGAAGGGTGCAATAAAACAGTACTCGGTCTTGGGCTTTGTCAGCAATATCTTCCTGGTAGAGAAAAAGGACAAAGGTTTAAGACCAGTAATAAACCTGAAGGAATTAAACCAATGGGTAAATTATCATAATTTAAAGATGGAAGGAGTTCATCTCCTAAGGGGACTGGCTAACAAGACTGAACCTAAAAGACGCATACCTAACAGTTCCAATATGGGGACCTCACCAGAAATGTCTCCAATTCACCTGAGAAGGGAAACTCTGGGAATTTTGCAGTTTCCCCTTCGGCTTATCGTCGGCCCCTTGGTGTTTCACCAAGGTACTGCAACCCGTAGCGGGCTGGCTAAGGGAAAGAGATGTAATACTGATAATATACTTGGACGACATCCTATTAATGGCTCGTCCAAAACAGTACTCTCTCACCATACAGACCTTACAATACGCTTACTAGAATACCCGAGCTTTGTAATAAACAGGAATAAATCATGCCTGGTGCCCAACCAGGAAACTCATTTCCTGGAAATTCATTGTAGATACTGTAAAAGCACAACTAAAACTCCTAGGGGACAAACTAAGGAAATTCTGCAAAGAGTTGAGAAAAATATTGGGAAAAGGGGAATTCCCTTTATGGTTCCTAGCAGGAATCCTGGGCTTATTATCCTCCACGATCCAGGTGATCTTCCCAGGCCCCTTACACTATCAAGTTCTTCAAAGACTCATGGCAAAATCACTAGCAACAGCACAATCATACTCCCAGATGCTGTCCCTAGACCAAGATTCACAAATGGAACTCCTATGGTGGTTGAAAAATGCATAGGCATGGAATGGCAGAGCCATCTTCGGGGAGGAACCAGAAATAATAATAGAGTCGGATGCGAGTCTAGAAGGATGGGGTGCGAGATGTGGCAATTTAACAACAGGGGGTCGTTGGACAGAACAGGAGAAAGGTTTGCACATCAACTGCTTGGAGTTACTAGCAGGTTCTTTTGCAATCCGTTGTTTCGCCCACAAAGTGATTAAATGTTGTGTGATGCTGTGCATAGACAATGTCTCAGCAGTGAGAAATGTCAAGAAGCTGGGAGGAGCTCACTCAGAAGGACTTACGGACCTGGTGAAGGGTTTCTGGGCATATTGCTTGAGCAAAGGACTTTCGGTTGTAACAGAACACATTACTGGGTTAAACAATGGCATAGCGGGCTGGTTCTCCAGGAATTTCAAGGACTCCAGCAATTGGAGACTGGACAGGAGCACATTCCTAACCATCCAAAAGATATGGGGTCCCTTTGAAACAGATCTGTTTGCAGACAGACTGAATACTCAACTGAAGAACTTCTTCAGCTGGAGACCGGACCCGCAAGCCCAGGGGTTAGATGCTTTTCCCCAAGATTGGAGGGGTCTAGCACCATATGCTTTCCCTCCATTTGCCATGCTACCACGAGTACTTCTACGTGCATGACAATCCCCACAGAACCTAGTAGTAATAACACCTCAATGGAAGTCACAGGCCTGGTTCCCAATCATTCTAGAAATTAGCAAAGACTTCCCCAGCCTAATAACGAGCTTCAGAAAAATACTCTTAGGCCCAGAGGAAGAAGTACATTCTCTCGTAGAACAGGGACTACTAGTACTGATGGCCTGGAAGATTTCAGGAGACAGTGGCAGATCCCAGGACTTTTGCCAGATGCTTTCCGACTCATTTTGTAATCCTGGGGTTCTGGAACGAGGAAGGCATATCGACTGGCTTGGAACAAATGGGTTCAGTGGTGTCTTTTACTAAATCATGATCCTGTTTCAGCCGATTTAGTTCATGTAGCTAACTACCTATCTGAATAATTCACATCAGGTCTATCTTATAGAACAGCTAACGTTTACAGGTCGGCTATAGCCGCAGGGCATTGCTTGGTGGATGGCATTTCTGCTGGTCAAAGCTTATTAACAAAGAAAATAATGAAAAATATATGGGTTCTAAGCCCTCCGACTGCAAAATACACAGCCTTATGGGACGTTAAAAATGTCTTACAAGTCCTATCATCCTGGGGCGACAACTTAAACCTGTCTCTCAAACGTATATCCCATAAACTTACAGTGCTACTCGTCTGGTCTCTTTTAGATGAACTTCGGACATTAAAGCCTTAGAGGTCTCTAGCAGGGCCTATCAACCTGAGGGAGTTTGTTTCTACCTCAAAAAGAGAACAAAGACTATGTCATCGTCTATCTTTTATCCTTATTTTCAACAGAATGAAAGACTGCGGGGCATATTAGCAAGGGCACTATCGCCGCTTTAGCGGCACTTTTTGCCGCTAAAGCGGCGATATTTATATCGCTCTATCAGCAAACTGTCTCTAACAGCAGTTAGCGACAGTTTGCGGGCATTAGCGCCTCGTTTTTTACCGCTTTGCATGTCAGCGATATTTATCGCTAATGACATGCAAAGTGGGCGTTCCCGACGAACAAACCTGGGAAACACTCGCTAACAGGCCTATCGCCTATTAGCAAGGTGGCCATGGCCCCAGTTAGCAACGTGAAAAGTCGCGCTAACCGGGGTCATCGCCATTTATTTAACACCTGCAATTAGCAGGTGTTAGCCATACCTAACATGGGGGGGTGGATTATGCTGATACGACCACAGGGTCGTATCCGCAAGGTGTTCTCCCTTCTCGCTGGTTTTTCAGCGATGTTGGCCCATTTCCCCCGCTATCGCTGGAATATTCATCGCCATAGCGCCAATCGTTGCTAATACAGCGTTAGCGTGGCGATATATTCCAGCGATAGCCGGCGATAAAAAAAATCACGCTAAGCAGGGTTAGCGATGATTATCGCCTCTTCTTGCTAATATGCCCCTTCGTTGTGCAATGCTTAAAAGATTCTGAAAGGAGAATGGAAAGATTGAGAAGAGATACAACTCAACTGCTAATTTCACATAGATGGCCTCATAAAGCTGTTTCTTTTGCTACATTAGCAAGATGGGTGAAAAGTCATGAGTGAGTGGGGCGTGGACGTATCTATTTTCGCGGCACACTCCATTAGGGGTGCATTAGCCTTTATTCTGGGTGGTTGCCTACAGGATATTCTTAGAGCTGCCGACTGGTCGAATGAAAACATGTTTAAGAACTGCTATTTCAGACCTATCTCAAATGTAATAGATAATGTGTTAAATACACTTTAAACTTGCATAATGTTAGCCTCCGTGTCATGCCATAAAATTTAGATTTTTCACAGCCTAGTGGGCAGAAAATCTGGATTTTGTTAAAGACAAAGGCTAAGATTATCACTCCACATGTTGTTATTGTTACCCACCCCATGGATTTTAAGATGTTACCTGCTCTGTTTTTCTATTGCAGATTAGGAGGCCTGCTCCGGCTTGGCTCATTAGAGGTGAAAGGTTTCCACCGAAATGTACATTTTTCTTCTGGAAGTTCTTGTTCGCAGCTACTGAAAAGAAGGAAGATGGCTGCACGTAGATGGACTTGATAGTGTGTTAGAATGTTACTTGAAGTTCTATATTCTTCAATTGTTGCTGCTGTGAGCTGCAAATAAAGGAGATTTGCATAATCTTAGCCTCTGTGTCTTTAATAAAATCCATATTTTCTGCCCACAAGGCTGTGAAAATGTAAATTTTCTGCTACAAAATATACAACCTAACAACTCAAGGCTATGGGCAATTGTTTGATGCAGAAGGTGATGGGCAACCAGGGCAGATCATGGGCAGATCATGTTGAATACGCTCAGGGTCAGAGAGACCCGCTACTCCCTCAATGCCACAATGTTCCTTATCTAGCTGTAGCTTTCTAGTTAGGTCAAGGGGAGGTCTACACGCAAGACATTCCCCTATGCCAGGGTGCTGACAAAAAGGCAATTGATCAATAGGAACAGGTCTGGAAGAGTCATCATAAAGCACTAGCTGTCTCCAGGAAACCTGGTTGTGATCACTGGGACTAGTTGAGTTTACGCTTTGTCAAAGAGGACCCCACAGCGTTCATCTGGGTGGAGCGCAGTGGACAAATACTGTTGATTTATAAGAGTTTTCATTCACCCTGATCCAACTCAGATTGTGTTGTCCTATTTGCTTTCAGATTGCACTAGTCCTGTTTGGATTCCATTCACACTGATCCAACTTCGACTTCGACTGCACTCATCCTATTTGGTTTCCATCACCTTGATCTAACTCAGAAAGCCTTTGATCTATTTGGTTTACATTCACCTCAGTCCAACTCGGATTTGACTTGTCCTGTTTGGTGTCCATTCACCCCGATCCAATTCAGAGGGCGCTCATCCTATTATCAGCTTGCGGAACTATCTGCTGACTGAAGTAAATTGCACATGGGTCTGTTAATTTGTAAAAAGTTGTTATCTTCTATTTTTTATGCTACCAAGACTGATCACCGCATTGGTTTTCTTTTAGTTTCCCTTTTCATTTGCATTCCAAACAATACCTTTTGCTTCTCTCCAATACATCTTTGACTTATCTGTTGATGTGCCATTTCTACTTCCACTTTCTGCTCATCTTCTTGCTTGGTTGGCTATCATTCACCCTCCTAAACAAATGATCCCCTAACTTCATGGAGGGTCAAGGGACCGAAAGGAAAATGTGGGCTGACTACATTCACATCCTCCTTTACATAATACAAAACACAGCAAGGAGAATGAGACATAAGAAGGTCAAAATTGGTAGGTTTTCTCTGAGGGCCCTTGGATGGAAACTGTCAAAACATAATAAATCATTCTTATCTATTGGTTTCTCGAAGACATTAGTAATGAGCCGGTCGTCTCTCATTTCTATATTTAGTTCAGGAAAAGTTATGTTTCTATGTCCAATCATATGAAGAAAACCGCGGACCTCGGTTGGGGCCATTTGGCTGAAACTTGTCGACCTACTAGATGCTGGAGTGATGACGACTCCTAAGCATTGCTCAAAATTGTAATCATCCCGTTACCCTCACAATTAAGTAATGGTATTCCATTAGTGAGGTAGTGAGGGCTCCTGGAATTTTTTAATCTTTGGGGCATATTATCAAGGGCAGTATCGCCACTTTAGCGGCACTTTTTGCCGCTAAAGCGGCGATATTTTTATCGCCCTATTAGCAAGCTGTCGCTAACAGCTGTTAGCGCCAGCTTTATGGCGAAAGCAGACGTTTCCTTGCCACTGTGCATGTCAGCGATAATTATCGCTAATGACATGCAAAGTAGGCGTTCCCAACTAAAAGCAACTGCAAACAGTCGCAAACACAACTTCCCCCTATTATCAATGCCCGCGAAGCGATAAAAAAACTCGCGCTAACCGCGATTATCGCTGGAATCTAACACCTCTTGAAAACTTGACTTAACCTTTCTAGTCAATGGGAGGTGGATTGTAAGGTTAAGTCCTCACCTGCCTATTAGCAAGCTTTTCATTAGCGTGTGGAATTTATCGCTGGATTTCGAGCGCTATTGCTGGGTTTCGCCGCTATCGCTGGATTTTCTATCGCCTTGGAGATAAGCGTTGATAATAACGCGGTATCTCCGCGATGTAATCCAGCGATAGCTGGCGATAAAAAAAACAGCGCTAAGTGCGCTTTGCGATAATTATCGCACATCCTTGGTAATATGCCCCCAAATCTTTTTTGTGTGGATCCCACCCCAACCTTCATCTATATGGGCTCCCAATTATCTCACTGGTGAAGCCAACCCGCCACTAGTCAATGCGGTGGAGTGTTAGGATGGTCGATGATAAAGCATGGCACCGGTTGGGTTAGCTGTGAGGCCATACCTTTTCACATTTTTTAATTGATTTCTAATTGTTTTGATTAGGGTCCTAAGTGGACCAGTCAAAGAGATTATCAAGGTCTATAGGGCCTCCCAGGATTGGAGAATCGCCCAATTTTGACCTTCTTATGTCTCATTCGCCTTGTTATGCTTTGCATCATTTACCCTCCGTCATCAGTTTCCAGTTTGTGCCATTGCTTTTAAATGTATCCATTTGGTTCCTATTTTATCCACCTTCACCCATCTCTTTATACTCTTCTGCTCAGATTCAGATGCTTTTCATGAGAATAACAAGATTTTCACTGGGGTCAAGGTGAATTTTAGGCCTGTGCGGAATTTTATGCTTAATTGGAGTAATTTTGGTAATTGCGCATTACTCTTTGATGTAGAATTACCTATAATAACGCAATTACTTTAGTTCACAAAATTAATCATTAAGTCATTTGCGGGGTAAAAATTCCTGCTGCAAGAATACATTTGGCAAGTGTGACTGCCAGCGCACTTTCACTATTCATGTTCTATTGCATTTAGCGCTATTTCTTAGCGCAAAATGCATTCTCCCATCCATATTGGACACAAGAGTGCATTTTGTGCTACGAAAATAGAGCTATTTTCCAGGAGTAAGTTCGAGGGAAATCCTACCCCAAGAGCACATTTAGCAAGCGCGAGCTGCTGCTCACACTCACTATTCGTGTTCTGTTGCATTTAGTGCTATTGTTTTGCACAAAATTCATTCTCAAGCCCATTTTGGGCACCAGGGGGCCTTTTTGAGCTGAGAAATGAGCTAAATGCAGAATTACTCTTCTGCGTAATTAGACATAATTCTTAGGTAATTCTGTGTGATTCCGCTTCACTGAATTACGCAAGTTACGCCCACTCCTAGTGAATGTGCACTTGGACAATATAAGCAGTGATTCAGAGAATAAATCCACAGAGCTCGAATGGAGACCGTTTCAGTGCTCTTCAGGTGGGCAAACCACGGTGGACGTGAATCTGGATCAACCACATTGACAGCCATAACGAAGGGTCCTGCAGGGATTCATGTTGCTGTGTCAAGCCATAGAGTGACTTTTTCACTGTGACAATTGCAGAACTTTTGCACTGCCGGAACGTCACTTTTTTGACGTTCCGGTGGCGCAATGTGCCACTGGCATATTTATGAGGCCACGTAAAGCCACATTACGTGGCTTTTCATGGCCTTATAAATATGTGTCCCTTTCACGCAGAAAACTGTGTGAAAGGGGCATTCCATGGGTGTTGCTGGGGGTGGTCCCAGCAACATCCATGGCTTTTTGACACTGCCCCAGATTTACGAGAAATCGTAAGACTGAGGCAGCGCCAAAAATGTACGCCACCCCAGAGGCGTAAGGGAGGCACAACGAGGAGAAATATCTTTATTTCGCCTTGTTTTTCCTCTTTCTATGTGTGCTGCATTCAGCACACATAGAAAGAGGAAAAAGCCTTTTGTGATTGTTTTTGTGCAGGAAGGTTTCCCTTCCTGCACAAAAATAATCATTCCCTCAACGCAGTCACCCTGCACCATGGTGCAAAGGCACCTACGTTGGCGCACGGCAGCCCATTGTGCGCCGGCGCAGGGGAAAAGGACAGGAATGTTCCATATCTAATAGATACGGCGCATTCCTACCCTTTTCTTTTGCTGTAGGGCTGCGCTGCGCTGCGTGAGGCCCTTAGTCTCCTGCTGACACATCCGTAGGGCCGGCCAGTCAGCTGCATAGTGAGATCTTGTCCTGTGATGGTAATTCTTATGCAGCCGCTGCGAAAGAGCCTAGTCTGCCATGGGCCACCAAGGGACTTGTGAGCAGAGAAACTTGGGGGCATATTACCAAGGATTTGCGATAATTATCGCAAAGCGCGCTTAGCGCTGTTTTTTTTATTGCCGGCTATCGCTGGACTTCATCGCGGAGATAACGCGTTATTATCAACACTTATCTCCAAGGCGATAAAAAATCCAGCCATAGCGGCGAAACCCAGCAATAGCGCGAGAAATCCAGCGATAAATTCACTGCGCTAATGGAAAGCTCGCTAATAGGCAGGTGAGGACTTAACCTTACAATCCACCTCCCATTGACAAGATGGTTAAGTCAAGTTTTTAGCAGGTGTTAAATTCCAGCGATAATCGCGGTTAGCGCGACTTTTTTTATCGCTTCGCGGGCTTTGATGATAGGGGGAAGTTGTGTTTGCGACTGTTTGCAGTTGCTTTTAGTTGGGAACGCCTACTTTGCATGTCATTAGCGATATTTATCGCTGACATGCAAAGCGGCAACAAAACGACCATTATCACCATTAAGCTGTCGCTAACAGCTGTTAGCGACAGCTTGCTAATAGGGCGATAAAAATATCGCCGCTTTATCGGCAAAAAGTGCCGCTAAAGTGGCGATACTGCCCTTGGTAATATGCCCCTTGGTTCCAGACTTTTGATTAGTGTACCGGGGACCGATGACGTCAGGTACTCAGGGAGGGTCCCTGACCTCTGCCAGCAGTGAAGCAAGGTGTAGGTGACACCTTAATGTGGCGTTAGATCACATTGTTGGCTCGTGAAGGGAGGGAGATGTTGGAAGGTTTGCATGCATCATGATTTAATGTCATGTAGGCTCTATGGGGACTTGTCACTTTAGGGTTACATTGGAAATCCGCCATGTTGGTCACATCTTTATTACTGTCACAAATCACACAAGCGCCAGCCCCGTTACTGCTCGCTCGTGATCAGGGTACTGGAATCAGGCAATTCTGGGGTTATTGTATCTTCCACGCAGTTCTGAATTTCCTCATTTTCCACATAATCCGTCATCTTTTCCATAATTTGCAGATTTCAACAAACAATGTTTGTATTCAGATGCGAGTGGATGGAACATTGTAAGGCAGGAGCCTTAAAGGCCAGGCTCCTTTGATAGAGTTAAATCAAGAAGGTGGGGGCGGGGGGAGTAGCGGATCATTTGATGAGATTGACGCTGGGTTGGGAATAATTTATAGCTCTGGTGCTGGGGTATGTGACTGGTTCACGCCGTGGGCGAGGCGGGGTATCTGCGGGATGCCTCCGTCCCAATGCACTGCTCAATGTCGGGGACAGGTTGGCGGGGCATCTGTCCTTGTTCCACCTGTTGTTGCTGCCCTGTGTGTAGTTAGGCACCGGTTTACTCTGCGCACTGTGTGATTCTGAACTTTGCAAACATTAGCTGGTCGCCTTTCACAAATTGGACTCCTGTAATCAGGCGCTAAAAAGGTGGGAATGTCGACTTTCTGGTGTTAAAATCCCCAGTGGGAGGTTGGGAGAGGTGCTTTTGAGTACAGTGGAAACAAAAACCCTGCACATTTAAAGACATTTCAAACAGGGAGGGGAGAGGCCCTTGGAACCAAACAAGGATTGCATCTTTTGTTAAGGACTTAAAGTGCCTCCCAAAGAGAGATTCATAACGGGGGAATGTACAAAACTGTTCTCACCGGGAGTTGCTTGGGAACGTACACTTCAAGGCGCTTCTGGATGTGAATGAAGAATAAAACCCCCGTAAAGCTCCAGCACATAGATTTCATAATATAGTTGGGATGGACAGAATAAAGTACTCCGTGCCATATTTACACGAAAGTGACCCCACGCGGCACTGCAAGCCATTTGGCTGCGCCGCACTGGGTCATGCACTTTCAAAGCACAGGGATGCGTCCTATTTACAATAATATCTTGCATCCCTGTGCTCTCCCCTGTGCTGGCACTCAATTGGCTGCCATGCGCCAACGCAGGCACCCTTGCGCAAGGGTGCCTGCGTTGCGGAAAGATTGTTTTTGCAGTGTTTTTCTCTTTCGATGTGTGCTGCAGAATGCAGCACGTATAGAAAGATGAAAAGGCTTCTGACGCATTCACAGGTTTACGAAAGGTTGTAAATCTGGGAATGTGGCAGAAGTCATGGGTGTTGTGTGGGAGCACCCACAGCAACACTCATGGCACACCCCTTTCACGTAAAGTGCAGTGTGTAAAGGGGCCATATTTACAAGGACACGAAAAGCCACGCAGGGTCCCTTTATGTAGCCTTGTAAATATGGGGCAGGAAACTGCGCCGACAGCGTGTCACAAAAAGTGACACACCAGCGGCGCAAGGGGCTTGTAAATATGCCCTTCCGTTTATTAATGTAAGTCTTTATGTGTAGGTTTCTGGTCTAATGAGTGCACCAAAACTTTGGGCCTTATCTCCAACAAAGTAATTCAGCACGGTGCCGCAAGCCATTTGACTGTGCCACACTGCATTTATTTGGAAGCAAAGGGATGCGTCATATCTACAACGATATGACGGATCCCTTTGCTCTTCCATGCACTGGCACACAATGGGCTGCCATGTGTCAACGCAGGCACCCTTGCACCATTGTGCACGGGTGCCTGCATTGATGGGATGATTGTTTTTGTGTAGGAAGGGACACCTTCCTGCACAAAACCAATCAGAAGAGGTGATTTCCTCTTTCTATGCGTGCTTTCTGCAGCACGCATAGAAAGAGGTGCGCGCAACGAAATTAGTTTCATTGATTTAAATGTTTACTTACCTGTATAGGTCCGTAATCCGTACTTTGCTACCCCCCACCCTGCCCCTCCCCCGCCCCACGTCACCGCCCGGCCGGCACTCCTACACGGACCGCGACTGAAGTACTTACACCGCATTCGTGTGTGCACTTTTAATCCTATAGGACGGTTTGCAGGGCACAGTTTAAAACTGTGGCCCAGCTAATATCTCCCAGTGGAGAGAGCTTCGTTATTTAATGATCTAAGGGGCGCGATGATGACTTGCGCTCATGGAGCTCTGTATTTGATCAGACACAAGTAGTGACGCATATCAAACAAGTATTACAATTTTCGCCATTTAATAGTTAATTATTATAGATCACGTTATAAGAGCCCAGGGCTCAAAGTAAACTCTGACATGCCTGTCCCAGCCTCGCTACAAACAGCCAAACAAAAGCAACAGAAAAGACTATATTGCAGCGAATGACGTCAGCCCGGTTCCACCAAACGTGTTGGCTTTGTCATTATCAATCAATCAATCAGGGAATTTTAAGCGCACTACTCACCCGTGAGGGTCTCAAGGCGCTGGGGGTGGGGGAGCAGCTCCGGTCAGTTGAAGAGCCAGGTCTTGAGGGCCTTCCTGAAAATGTGCAGGGTGGGGGGCGCATCTGATGTCGCTCTGGAGCTCGTTCCAGGTCTTGGCCGCGATGTAGGAGAAGGTTCTTCCACCCGTTCTTGCTCTACGGATGCGTGGGGGTTTGGCGAGGGTGAGGTCAGCGGACCGGAGGTTCCTCTTTTGTACGTGGAAGGAGATTCTATTGTTGAGATATTGGGGTCCGGTGTTGTGAAGGCATTTGTAGGCGTGGGTGAGTATCTTGAAAGTTATTCTCTTCTAAATGGGGAGCCAGTGGAGGTTGCGCAGGTGTTGGGTGATGTGTTCGTGTCGAGGGATTCCGAGGATGAGTCTGGCTGCGGTGCTCTGTATGGTCTGGAGTTTGTGGAGCAGAGACTTGTTGATCCCGGCGTAGAGGGCATTTCCATAGACACGTCTGCTGGTTATGAGTGCGTGGGTGACGGTCTTCCTTGATTCAGGGGGGATCCATTTGAAGGTCTTTTGGAGGATGCAGAGGGTGTTGAAGCAGGCGGAGGCGACGGTGTTGACCTGGCGGGTCATGGAGAGGGAGGAGTCGAGTATGATGCCGAGGTTCCGGGTGTGGTCCGTGGGGGGGTGGGAGGCTGCAGAGGGCGGTGGGCCACCAGGTGTTGTCCCACGCAGAGGGGGAGGGTCCGAGGATGAGGACCTCAGTCTTCTCCGAGTTGAGCTTCAGGCAGCTATTGCTCATCCAGGATGCGATGGCGCTCATTCCTTCCTGGAAGTTGAGTCTGGTCGTGATGGGGTCCTTGGTGAGGGAGAGGATGAGCTGGGTGTCGTCGGCATAGGATACTATGCTGAGTCCGTGCTGTCCGACGATGGCGGCGAGGGGGGTCATGTAGATGTTGAAGAGCATGGGGCTGAGCAATGATCCTTGGGGTACTCCGCAGTTGATTTCCGTGGGCTCGGAGAGGAAGGGTGCTAGTCTGATTCTTTGGGTTCTGCCGGTGAGGAAGGAGCGGAGCCAGTCGAGGGAGGTCCCCTGTATGCCGGCGTTGTGGAGTCTGGCGGTGAGTGTGCGGTGGGAGACAGTGTCGAAGGCTGCGGAGAGGACGAGTAGGATCAGGGCTGCTGTGTGTCCTTGGTCGAGGAGGGTGAGGATGTCGTCTGTGGAGGCGAGTAGAGCGGTCTGGGTGCTGTGGTTGCTGCGGAATCCAGATTGGCAGGGGTCGAGGATTGAGTTTTCGATGAATTTAGTTAGTTGGACGTTGACGGTCTTCTCGGTGACTTTGGCAGCAAAGGGGAGGAGGGAAATGGGTCGGTAGTTCTTAAGGTCCGTGGGATCTGCTGAGGGCTTCTTGAGTAGGGGTCTGACTTCTGCGCGTTTTCAGTCGTCGGGAAAGATTCCGGTTTCGAAGGTGGCGTTGATGGTGCGTCCTAGTTCCGGAGCGATGGCGGCGGCTCTGTGGAAAATGCGTGGGGGCAGGGGTTTGTGGGGGCTCCTGAGTGGATGCCTTTCATGGTCGATGCTGTGTCTTCGGTGGTGACTGGGGTCCAGGAGGAGATGGTGGGCTGGCTGACGTTGCTGGAGGAGGGGGTGGTTTCGGAGTTGGGTTCCTGTTCGATGAAGTTATCATAGAGCCCCTTGATTTTCAGATGGAAGTAGGAGCCGAGCTTGTTGCAGAGGTCCTGGGAGGAGGTGATGTCCGTGGTTTCGCTAGGGGGTTTGGTGAATAACTGGATGACGCTGAAGAGTTCCTTGGAGTTGCTGGAGTTGGCGAGGATTTTGTTCTGGATGAAGGTCCTTTTGGTGGATCTGATGCATTGGTGGTATTCTGTCAAGGTGTTCTTGTAGGTGGTGCGGTCTTCCGAGGATTTGCTGTTTCTCCAGTTCTTCTTGAGACGTCTGCAGGTGCGTCTGGATTCCCTGGAGGTCGCCGGTGAACCAGGTGGCCTTTCTGGGGCGCTGTCAGGCGAGGGTGCCTTATAGGGTCGTTCTGGGGCTGGTCTGGATCTGGAAATGGAGGTGTTCGGTGGTGAGCAGGCTGTCGCTCGAGCTGGAGGTTGTTAGTCGGAGGGAGCTCTTGTGTGCGATGGCAAGTCGTCCTCCTGGGCGGTTGGGGCGGTCCTTCCTCTGGAAGTTGTACCCGTCGGGGATGGCGGTGGCGATGTCGGGGGCGGAGGTGGAGTTGGTTCAGGTTTCTGTGAAGAAGGCGACGTCTGGCGAGAGGGTGTCGAGGAGGCCCCAGATCTCTATGGCGTGTCTCTGCATGGAGCGCACGTTGAGGAGGATGCACCTCAGGGCTTCACTGGTGTTGGCGTCCGGCGTGGGGGTGGTGGCTGCGGGGGTGTGGAGGGTGGTGATGGTCTGGCGGCAGTGACGGCAGGAGAACTGGCTGTGGGTGGCGTTCGGCGTGGACAGCTGGCAGTTGTTGTTCATCCGGGGTTTAGTGCGAGGAGGGCAGCTGCGTCGTAGCGGTGGGTAGTCGGAGATTCAGGGTCTCTGGCGCTGGTTGCGGTTGGGTCCCGCAGATGGGCGCGCCAGCGGCGCGGCCACACAGCAGCCGCCATTAAATACGAAGGGGGGAGGGAAGCGCAGCTGGGAGGCGGGAGCGGAAAACCGGCAGGGGAGGAGGGGGTGCTGGGCAGCAGCGGCGGGAAGAACCAGGCACGGAGGACACAGCAGGACACCAGGAAAGACAGAAGAAAGAAAAAGAAGAAACAGGCAAAGAGGCACAAAGTAAAAAGCACAATAACAAGACACCAAGGGCACAATAACAGACACAAACAAGGACAGCACAAAAACGGGCACAAGCAGAGAGAGGGCCTCGAACACCTACTACATAGGTGACGCGGGGTCAGCGGCGGCGGCACAACAGCAGAGCTGCTGGGGGAGAGAGCAGGTCTCTGGCCAGGAGGTCAGAGACCTGCTCTATTGCAGATCTATTACTTAAACTTGCCAGGCTTCCTAAACTGCTGGGCCTCTGTCTGCAGTGTGTAATAATAGAGACATAGTAAATACAAACGTTTTACTGAACAAAGACTCTGTTATCTTGGTTGTGGATTTTATATAAAAAAAAAAGAATGTGTCCTTGTGTAACATAACAGGTGTAAAGCGCTCCAATATCTTCGGGTCGAGTTCGCGCTATTTAAATCTGCACACCAAAAACAAAATGCCAGCAGCACATTTTGGTGTCTGCTGCCCTCTAGTGGACACGTCTGCATTATCGGTAAAAGGGCCTATACGAAGGTATTCCGGAGTGCCTAAAATAGCAATAATTTAGTAAGTAATCTTTTCCACACTCTTATATGTAGTAGTATTAAAAAAATATATTTTAATAAAATAAAGTATTTTACTACTACTACTCATATGTATTTGTGAACTAGTCCCAAAACATCGAAAATAGATATATTCAGGGATGTTCCTGTACAATTACTACAAATAGGACTGTGCACTCTTTGTAATTTTACTTATTTGGATTTTCAGGCCGATGCACAAAGGCGCGTGAAAGTAGTAAAAGAATATCCCAGGAGTGACACTTCCCGTGCTCATGAATGCTGTTGTGATTCGACCCCAGAATATTTTTTGAAAGAGGAATTATTTTCCGTTTTTCAAGTTGTCGAGCACCTTCACCGTGAGGGTCTGAGTCTCAATACTTCTGTGCACTGAAAACTGGGGGGTGAAAATGCACGAAACACCCACACGGTCTGATCTTTGTGGGTATTGCAAACATTTTTACACATCTGTTCCCCTTCATATTTCATGGGGCATATTGGGGGGTTCTACACCAAGAAATAAATACTTTGAATAAATTAGAAAAGGGTACTGGTGCTAAAACATGGCTATAAAGCTAAATCCTGCAGGATGCCCGCCAGAACAATTACAGTATGCACAAATCAGTGCAAATATAAATCTATATTTTATATAAATTACCATGTACAGTCTGGGAAATTTATAATGACCCCTGAAAGTAGAAATATGTGCAAACTATCGGAGGAAACCTATGAATCATCGTTTTTTCATTTTTATCAAATGCATGTGAATATTTGGTCTAACTCCTCTGTTTTTATTGTATTGCATCATTTATATAGTGCTCACTACCGCTATGTGGGGCGCTGAAGTGCTTACCAACATGGGTAGCACGCTTACACCCGTAGGATGTGTGTGGTTAGAAGTGTCTTGTCTGTGTTTTGATCCTGTGTGGGAAGTGTTTCCATGTTGCATGCGAGGACCACTGTGATGCGGTGATCATGTTGTAGGATGCAGCGCTTAGAAGTGTGATGGATGAAGAAGTGTGAGAGACAGGCGCACAGCTTACCGCTTTCCAGCAGGCTTTCAGCTTTGAGCAGCTCTGCAGGGCCCTTCATGGCATTTTTATGACCATAATCTCTTTTGCTGGTTACTTCCCTTTGGTTTACGTTCACGACTGAACAATGAGTATTTAATGATCATCAGATAGACTTGGGGCAACAATGCTCAAGTATTGCCCAACTTATTTTCTCTACCTCTGTAGCATGAAATACCGAGTTCAGCCCGTCAGGAATGAAATGTACGGCCTACAAGTTGCCAGTGTCTGCTGCAGGAGGCCGCTCGCCCACTCAGACATCTCTTGAACTTCGGCATGGAAGTGCTGGACTATAGTTTTTATAATGGACAGTACAGCAAATTGTTAGGAAAAAGGAGAGATTAGATTTCAGAGGTAAGCTGTCATTTTAAATATCTATCATTTACCCAGGTATACATTCCAGTGTAATAGCTACACATCATTTCTAGAAGATTCAGTTGTGGAATACAGCAGAGCAAACAAGGGACTTTTACTGGGGAAAGGAAAAGACCAACTAAAACAATAGACGCTTTTAGACACTGATAATCAGGCCCAACATGCAACTGGAACCAACGGGAATGTTCTCCATAGCAGGTCCATACATGTTGAGGACCCTTTATGCTGGGAAAGGAGATAGTTAAAAACACACTTGAAACCGCTCAACTAGACTCTGAGCCGGGGTACCATGAGTCAGACATCAGATACAATGTTTGTTTTTAGCATTTCCTCTACAGAGACTGTGGTGCAACCAACCTTAGTCACAAATTCCTGCTCTGCCGCATGGTTTGTCAGTTTAGAGGTCTTTTAGAGGTACACCTTGAGGAGTGAGTGTATGGTGCTCTTCAGAATTTCTATGAAGGCTGTTGTGGGTCACTTCACTGGTGAAGTTACAACCTCAGAAGATATTATGAATAGCTTGGTGTTAGAAATGGGGTTTCTGGTTGGCTGAGGTATGCACCCAGGCCAGGCAGAACCCACTATTCTAGTCAGGGTAAGGTAGCTACTGCACTGAGATAACCTGCGCTCGCCCTCTGGTAGCTTGGCACAGAGAACGCCGGCTTATCTAAAGAGTCAATGTGTAAAGTATTTGTGCAACACACACATAGTAATCCAATAAATACACCAGAAAAAGACTCACACAGGGTTTATAAGAATAGCTTAGTATATTATAAACAACAAAAGACCAAAAACGATAAAGATCTCATTAAATACTTTATGAGTTATGCACATTGCAGACAGGTAAATGCAGAACTGAACACATTCACTTCAATTAAACTCTTTACAGTAAATTGAGTGCAGTTGTAAAGATCCCAGTCGGGGATCGACAAATAGACGTGCTGAATGTTGGAGTGCCCAATTCAGGGCTCCGGAAGTCCTTGAGAGATAATTCTCCGGTCGGAACCTCAACCGGTATGCTTTATGCAAACTCGACTGCCTGCGATAATGCGTAGCTTGGCTGCAGAGACCCCACGGGTCTCGGGAGGCACAGTACCTTGATATTAGAGTTGTGTGGCAATGGCATCGCTAAGCCTTTCGTCACGTGGCGCTGACGGCAGCGAGCGGTTCTGGCAACTTCCCTCCATCGGAATCGGAGGCAGGGCCGTCATCGCCCTGGCAATGCTTGGCAGTAGAAAGGCGGGGATCGGAGGAGACATGCTGGCGTTCGTCAGGACTCAACTGTAGTTTGGCAAATTCAATGCGGGTCCTTTGGTGAAACAATCATGGGGAACTTTATCTGACCGGGATTAAAGCACCGCTTGTCACAAAACGGAGGTCTTCTCAGGTGCAGAGCGGAGCGCTGAACTTCACAGCACGGGAGCCTTTTTTCATGCAGGGCGACGCACTGGTTCTCACAGCAGGGTAACAACAACGAACATGAAGTCTTTGGTGGCCCTGGTTTTCGAGAACAGGGGGTAAGCCAACAAGCCCTTGGAGAACGCTCAGAGATCAACACAGCAAAAAGTAGCAGGCTAGCATAACAAGCCAGGTAGGAAAGTGGCAGTCCCTCCTGCAATTCAACAGCAGCAGGCCAACATAGCAGAGCAGTTAGCAGAGTGACAGTCCCTCCTGGCAGCACAGCAGTCATCCTGGCAATGTGCAGATGTAGAGCCAGCAGTGTCTTGTTACAGGTCCATAGAGTGTCTGATTTGAAGGGATAAGAGCCCCAGTACTTATACCCGAAAGTGCCTTTGATGTAGGGGATGAATTCAAAGCAGCCCTCTGAAGTGTGCAAGGATCCCTTTCAAAGCAGTCCTGTCTGCCAGGCTATCTGTTGGAGGTGATCAGCACTTTGAATGTGGGCAGGACACTGCCTATTCAAGTGGAGTGTGGGCCCTTCCCATCCCTCTCTGCCCAGGAAGACCCATCAGAATGCAGATGAATACACACGCAGTTGAGTGTCCTGTGTTGAGGCTGTCTAATGGTAATGCACAAATGTAGTTGTCACCCAGCCTACCCCAGACGTGTATTGGAGTCAGGCTGTCAGGCACACAGAGCAGTAAGTGCAGAGAAATGTCCACTTTCTAAAAGTGGCATTTCTAAAACAGTAAGGTCAAATCCAACTTCACCAGTAAGAAGAATTTATCATTACCAATCCAAAGATATAAAACATGAACAAGCTACTCCTCTCTGATCAGGAATTACCACTTAAAAAGGTATAAGCCAATTCCCTACGCTAACCTATGAGAGGGGTGGGCCTCACAGTAGTGAAAAACGAAATAGGCTGTTTATCACTATCAGGACATGCAAACCACAACAGTACAAGTCTTACCTTTTACTGACATAGCACCCTACCCTTAGGGCTACCTAGGGCCTACCGGAGGGGTGACTTATATGTAATAAAAGGGGAGGTTAAGGCTTGGCTAGTAGTTTTAAATGCCAAGTCAAAGGGGCAGTAAACTGCACACCCAGGCACTGCAGTGGCAGGTCTGAGATAGGGTGAAAGCCTACTTCTTTGGGTGGTACCATCGGTGATGCATCCACTGATAGCATTTAACGTACAAGCCCAAGTGATGGTATACCGCTGTACAAGGGACTTACAACTAAATTAAATAGGTCAATCAGGTATACACAAATTACATGCAACACACTAAACCCTGGGTTTTTTCCAGGGGAGGGAACTAGAGGCTAAGGGGTATTCAGGGTGAGCTGGCCTCCAACCTAAACATGTATACACAAAAGAAGCTACCCTGAAGGGAAATGACCAGGAGTTTACAAGGTACGTGGTGGAGTACAAGGCATCTCAAAAAAAGTGAAGGACTGTCTTCACACACCACCAGGTGTCATGCTTCATCATTGGCAGTCCTCGCTCTCTAGAAACTCCGTTTGGTAGAGAGCGGGCCTACACCTGGAGACAGGGAGGCACTTCTAAATCTAAGTGGGGGCCCGTGAAAGTGAGTGGTTTTAAAAACCAATGTAAAAGCCACAATACATTTATTAAACTGGCAATTACTTGGTATTAAAATAAAGAGTGGGGAATGGGGGAGTTAGTACCCCATCACCACCGTGATTGTGGTCGTCAACATGTTTCTGCCTAAATGGCCCTAAGGGTCCGCTGCATTCATCAGGACGGGAAAAAATGGACTCCTATCTTACCAAGGTTGGTTCGAAATTACCACTGGGTAGGGTGACCTATGTCAACCTCTACCTGTATGAGTTTCTTTAAACCTGTAATGCAAAATGAGATTGCCATCAGAGAGATATCAGAATCTATCTGAGTAGTATCCGGTCAGAGCACAATAAACATTACAAATCATGCATATATATATATATATATATATATATATATATATATATATATATATATATATATATATATATATATATATATATGATTACAAAGTCCTGAATTACCTCTTCTGGTAACACACAAACAGGTACGGACCACAGATGTGGAAATTCAAATAACGTGCTTTATTGCAGTTTTCAGCATGACGCGTTTCGGCCGCGTTACCACAGCCTTGATCACATAACGCACCGGAACCAAAAACTCTCATTTTATAGTGACACATATCCCATTCCGGTTTCGACCCCCTGGGCTTTTAATGAAGCTAGTAAACATACTATAATGTCATAACCAACTCATAGGGCTCCCTCTATCATAATGAAATAGTGTAAAACTAACAGTATAAACACATCATTACTGTTGAATTGATCTAATAGATTAAAATATCATTAACAGCATATAATTGCTGACGATAAAAACCAAGTGGTTAAAAAACCTATTACATGACCTATCAACATGGGGACCAAAGCTGACAATAAAATTTTGCCCAAGTCAGGGTGTACACAGGAACAACCAAGTAAAGTGCAAGTGCAAAAATCTGTAAACATAGTGTCATCTGATCTAATTAGATATTACCATCATATCAATTACCAGATGAATAATAAAAACAGGGAAATGGGGCGGGAAGGGAAAACAACACAATTTAAGAGAAGGAAGGCAGATGGCTAATACAATTCAATTCATCAATCATAAAGTGCAAGTGCAAGTTTACAAATTCAGATGAAGACCTCATAGCGGTCAACAAAATTAAATAGTTAGTAAATATATGGATAAATCCATCTAATAATGTTCTCGAAACAAATCAAATACATAAAATCCTCGTTGTGACTCACCTAGATCAAAAAACAATTACATAAGTTGTTAAAATAGTAATAGTAAGCTCACACAACGATATAGTACAAATCCAGAATCAAGTATTAAATACAATGTTTAAAATGAATAAAGTCAATAAAAACGCAGCCCCAAAACCCGTCATAAAACCAGCAAAAAGTACACGCCATCACCGAGACCAAACCAACGGTTAAAATCCAGGTAAAAACGCGACCCAAACTAGTCCTAAAAACAGGCCAAAGAGCCGCCCTTCTAAAAACCATACGCAGATAAAACATTGTAAGCAGAAATAAACCAATACAAAGGGTCAACAAACACGTTCATAAGAAATTATGGCGATCTTCCCCTGTGTTGAGACCCTTCGGGATCCTCGTGTCAAGTAAAACAATGTAATGAGATTCCAATTGTCTGAGTTTCCTCTCCCTATTACCACCTCTAGGATCTTTTGGCACTGAATCAATTACAAAGTAGTTCAAATCATTCAAATTATTATTATGCATTTGTTTGAAATGGCGAGCTACTGGATAACTTTGATCACAGTTCACAATAGCACGCAAGTGTTGCAGTATATGATTGAATACCTGCAACTTGGTACTTCCAATATATTTTAAATTGCAAGTACATTCTAGTACATACACTGCATAATCCGTGCGACATGAAAAACATCCTCTGATTTTAACTGGAGTTAAGTCAAAAGCACTCTGATATTCAGTTTTGTTAATGCCAAATTTGCACGCCCGACAAGAACTGCACTTGTGGAACCCTGTTCTTTTAGAAAGCCAGTTACTGGAGACCACTACCTCCGGACTAGATTTAACCAGGACATCCCTCATAGAGGGAGCCCTTCTGAAAGTGATAAGAGGATGCTCAGGTAAACACTGGGATAATGTAATATCAGTCTTAAGTATAGGCCAATGTTTATTAATAATACCTCTGAATTTCTTCTCTTGGTGACTATACGTTGTTATTAGTCTTACTGGATCATCGAAAGTAGAGGGATCACTACTCCTCCTTATTGTCCCACTCTTTCTTTCCTTAATAGTGGTACCCAGACACTGCTCTCTGGTATGGTTGTTAGCTCTCAATTTGGCAAGTTCTAACTCTTTAGGATCATATCCTCGGGCCATGAATCTGTTATGTGCTTGAGTCTGGCACTCATTAAGATCTTTCTCTGAACTGCAGATTCTCCTCATTCTTAAAAATTCCCCATACGGAATGCTTTTGATCAAATGGCTAGGGTGGGAGCTACTAGCATGCAATACCGCGTTGCCTGCTGTTGTCTTCCTGTGGAGCCTAGTCTGTAATATGTTATCTTCCACATATATCTCTACATCCAGAAATTGAACACATTGTTTACTGATATCAGCTGTGAATTGAAGATTTAGCTCATTGTCATTGATTACTTTTACAAATTCCTTTGCTGAATCTATAGTCCCTTTCCACACCATACACACATCATCAATAAACCTCCAGAATTCCACCACATGGGCATTATACAGCTCTCCGTGGGTGCCTCTGAGGACATGCTTCTCCCACCACCCCACGTGCAAACACGCATAACTGGGGGAAAAGCATGCCCCCATCGCCACACCACGAAGCTGCTGAAAGATCTCCCTGTTAAACATGAAATAATTATTCAGTAAACATAGTTCAATCATCTTTAAAATCATTTCATTATGCTGGCGATAATTCATACTCCGGTTCTCCAAAAAGTGTTTAACTGCTTTTAGACCATCTACATGATGAATGCTAGTGTATAGGGTACATATGTCCATTACAATCAAAACATAGTCATCTTCCCACTTGATAGTTAGTAATTTGGAGAGAAAGTGACCCGTGTCTTTGACATATGAAGGAAGATCTTCCACAAGTTCATGAAGAAAATAGTCCACATATTTAGAAACAGGTTCCAAGAGACTACGCTGAGCAGAAATAATGGGTCGTCCTGGGATTGGGGTTACTTTTTTGTGTATCTTTGGGATGAAGTACAGAGTTGGTATAATGGGAAATTCATTCCTCAAAAAGTTATATTCGTGTTTACTCAATAATCCATCCCTTTTCCACTGACCCAATTCTTTCACCATTGTCTCTTTTATCTGTCTTATGTCATTAAAAGTTGCTTTTCTGTAGCAGGTATTATCACTCAGGTGCCGCTCTGCTTCCTCCACATATAAAATCCTGGGCCAAATCACAATATTTCCCCCCTTGTCTGCTTTGTTGATAATAACATTAGTGTTATTACTCAATTTACGCATAAGTTTAGAGTACTGTATTTCCATATACTTATGCTTTTTGCGTTTGCGTAAAGTACTGCAGTTGAGGGTTTTCAGATCTTCAATCACACAATCACTAAATGTGTCGATTGCATCTTTCGGCATTAGGGGGATAAATGTGGAGGGCGGCTGAAACGGACTGCTACATGGAAGATTAGTTCTAAAGCCCATTTCATCTAGGTCTTCTTGAGTAGATCCTATCAAATCCGTATCCACCCTGCTTAATGCGTGCATAGTTCGTAAAATGCCAGTGTCAGAGACTTGAAAATTACTTGTGGGTAGGTTAGTGGTTATAATGTTAGATGCCTGATCATGGGCTTTATTCAATTTAAAGTGTTTTTTAAGTTTTAATTTTCGAATAAACTTGAACACATCAATACGAGATTGAACATATTTGAAAGAGCTTTGCGGGCAGAAAGAGAGTCCCAAAGATAGTAGTTGAATTTCTGCCTTAGTTAAAGTCATGTCAGATAAATTAACCATGGTATTGTCAGGAGTGGTTGAATGCATAGATGCTATTACCATTTCTTTCCTCTGCCCTTCTTGTTGTAACCTCTTGCGCCTACATTTCCTCCTTTGTTGCCTGCGCTTGTTGTTTCTTCTGCGCCTTTCTTCGGTTGTGGTCGTGGCCTAACGTTTGCCGGTGGTCTTCTATTAAAAAACCAAGTTCTTCTGAAGGTGTATACTTAGAGAGCATTTGATTCTGCAATGCATTAGACTCATTATCCTCTGAGTCAAGGCTGCTTGCCTCTGAACTCAGGTCAGTATCTGAAACCGCAAGATTGGAGGCAGTTGAAATAGGGATTTCAGGAATTTTTGACACTAGTGCTTGCTTTTTAACAGTGTCATATTTGCGGGCAAATGTGAATACTCTTCCTGTTTCGTAGTCACGTTTATCTCGTGCAAATTTAAATATTTTGCGATTTTTTATTACTTCCTCATGTTTAATCAGGCGCACATCAATTTCTTCTCTGCTTTTCTTAATGAAATCCTGTTGCTCATGTTGTTCCAATAGATGATTTAATCCTTCAATTTCTTTCAAGATTTCATTTCGGTCAATCTCCGCATATTTTATAAGAATGGAAACCATGTTCATAGACGCCTCTAAGTTATTAGTGGCCCATTCTTTAAGCATTAGGGGATTGGGGTTCTCAAATGATGGAGCTATGAGAACCCTCAATGCCCGCGGCACTCTACCCACTTCTCTATATTTCTCCAAGGACCTCTTTTCCCACCATTTGGTAATATCCGTTCGGAGTAGTTTCTCTAGTTTCTTCATTAAGGATTTGATGTCATTCGTATTTGTAGTTTCTTTATTGTATCCTTGCGGTGCTTTATCTATATTAGGCAAATTTAAAAATAGAGCATCAGCCACCGCCTCCCGGTTCCGTAGCGTTTCTGCTGATGTAGTCATATTCAAACTGCAACAAGATGTATATGCACCACTGTGCTCACTGCTATCGTGTAGTGTGCTCAGCCTACTTCAGAAGTCCACAATCCTTTCACCCGCAAAAGTCACAAAGTATAGAGTGCAACACAGCTTACCCACAAGTTCCTCGGTAATCCCGCTGGCGTCCTCCGACTCCGTTGAGTCACCAAAGTTACCCTGAGCAATGCCGCGTTGTCTCCTCATCGACTAAGTTGGCGGGGGTATGCCCAGACGTGGGTCCCTTGCTCACTTTGCCACTGGATTCAAGCAAGCCTGGCTGATGACGGCTGGAATGCCAGAAACCGGTCCTAGGATGCTTGTTTCCGGTCCAGGGAAGACATGGCTTGGCAGTTCGGGCTGGACTGTTCCCATGAGGCACAGGGTCATACTGATTTGCATATGGCCATGTCTGAACTGGGGTGGTGGAGTGAGCTAAAGAATGATGATGGATTAAACCCAGATCAGTTGACTGGGGGCGAGTGTTTGATTGGCTCAAACGTTCCGTCCATCATCCCCTTTTGTATCGCTTTGTTCGCCCTAAGTTGGCGGGGGTATGCCCAGACGTGGGTCCCTTGCTCACTTTGCCACTGGATTCAAGCAAGCCTGGCTGATGACGGCTGGAATGCCAGAAACCGGTCCTAGGATGCTTGTTTCCGGTCCAGGGAAGACATGGCTTGGCAGTTCGGGCTGGACTGTTCCCATGAGGCACAGGGTCAGACTGATTTGCATATGGCCATGTCTGAACTGGGGTGGTGGAGTGAGCTAAAGAATGATGATGGATTAAACCCAGATCAGTTGACTGGGGGTGAGTGTTTGATTGGCTCAAACGTTCCGTCCATCATCCCCTTTTGTATCTCCTCATCGACTCTCGACGCACCTTGAGGAAGTAAGAGTATGAATGATGGTGTGGATGAGTCTTGTATGTAGTCAACCCGACTTCCAAAAGAAATACTAAACGTACGTTTATCTTCCAAACAATTTAATTTTCTTCCAGAGTGTGACTACAGGGGTCTCTCTTTTACATTCTTCCCATGGGGCATTTAGGAACCTCCATTGGGGTACAGTCGTGAGCTGGTCTCACACTATTGTGTAAAAAGTACTGTGTATCTCACGTTTGCAGTGACACGTGTCTCACACTCAATAGCCACTATATATATATGCATGATTTGTAATGTTTATTGTGCTCTGACCGGATACTACTCAGATAGATTCTGATATCTCTCTGATGGCAATCTCATTTTGCATTACAGGTTTAAAGAAACTCATACAGGTAGAGGTTGACATCGGTCACCCTACCCAGTGGTAATTTCGAACCAACCTTGGTAAGATAGGAGCCCATTTTTTCCCGTCCTGATGAATGCCGCGGACCCTTAGGGCCATTTAGGCAGAAACATGACGACAACCACAATCACGGTGATGATGGGGTACTAACTCCCCCATTCCCCAAACTTTATTTTAATACCAAGTAATTGCCCGTTTAATAAATGTATTGTGGCTTTTACATTGGTTTTTAAAACCACTCACTTTCACGGGCCCCCACTTAGATTTCGAAGTGCCTCCCTGTCTCCAGGTGTAGGCCCGCTCTCTACCAAACGGAGTTTCTAGAGAGCGAGGACTGCCAATGATGAAGCATGACACCTGGTGGTGTGTGAAGACAGTCCTTCACTTTTTTTGAGATGCCTGGTACTCCACCAAGTACTTTGTAATCTCCCGGTCATTTCCCTTCAGGGTAGCCTCTTTTGTGTATACATAGACAAATTACACACATGTTTAAGGAAGAAGCACACTCAGGGGCATATTCACAAGGACCGGCGATACCCATCGCAAAGGCCAGTTAGCGGCAGTTTTTTTTATCGCCGCCTAACCCTGAAAACTATCGCCATGTTTGCGGCGTATTACCAAGCCGTCGCTACATGGCGATAGTATCAGGGAACGGCAGTGAAAACTGCCGCTAACATCAGCGCGAAGGCGATAGGAAATCCGGCGTTAGCGGGCGAATACTACCGACAGGCCCATTAGCGGCAAATAAACTCACGTTAGTCAGCCAAACGTGAGTTTTTTTTGCCTCTAATGCAAAAAATAGCCTATCAGTCAACATCCAAGAGAAAATAGGCATAAAAACCAAAAAAATGCAGAATGGAGCAGCCTAGGCCAAGTGCAGCACACATCAACAAGCCCTGCAAGCCACCCAACATCCAGGATGACCAGAATGAGAGCCAGGATGTATTGCTGGACCTGCGTCTGGAGCCTGGATGCCTCGCTGGACCTGCGTCTGGAGCCTGGATGCCTCTCTGGACATGCGTCTGGAACCTGGATACCTCGCTGGACCTGCGCCTGGATGCCTTGCTGGACCTGCGTCTGGAGCCTGGAGTGGGATGCGGAGGAGCTGTGGAGTCGATGAGCCGTGGTAGTAGACATTGAGGCGCAACGATCGCCCGTACCTGGTGGTGAAGTCTGGCAGGTCGCATGGAGACACGTTGCTGACCTGTGTGAGAAGAGCACCTTGCGCACCTTGGAGCTGTTAATAGTAGAGGCGTTCCTGCGCCCCAACGTAGTGAGGTCTGCATCGCATACTACGATCCACCACTACACCGGGGTGCACGGAGGGTATTGCCAATGGTGGGTGCCGCCTCTCTGCATCACAGGCCGGATGATGTTGGGCTGGCCGGACGTTGTGGAGGGTGAGGGCCCAGAGCTGCGCCGAACTTGTGTGGCGGGAGCGCTGCAACTTCACGCCTAAGGGGGCCCTGCTGCATCAACTGCATCGGTAGGTTCACCAGCAGACTTGGCGGCGACTGCTGTACCCAGGCTTGTGAAATCCCACCTGGCTGAGGCTCCTGCTGGCTGAGTCACCTATTTGGAGAGAGTGCAGCGGATTGCGCCACAGTGTCAATGTACAGGTAAGGAGAAGGTGGGATGCGTAGCGCAGGACGCCTGGGGGTCGAGTCGCCCAGGCCTAGCACATGTAGATGACGCACCCCCAGTGGCAGCTCATCCGCTATGGCGGAAGAGCGTCGCCCCACTGCTTTCAAGCAGTGCAGAAGAAGAACAATCATCACATGATGATAACTCACTGATGTAACCGTGCTATGTTTCCTTTGCGGTTGGGAGGGTGGGTAGGACTGCTCCAAGCACGGGGCAAGGCATGGGCGGATTGGCATGCCCACTCAAGTGCGCAATGACTGTTTGGTCGGCCCACTCAGGCCGCCCAAAGCAGTCATGCGCACTTCCCTGTTCGTAGTGCAGGCTGCATTACAGCCTGCATGGAGGACATGCCCACCCCTCCAGCCCCTGGCTGCATGCCTTGTCCCGTTGCCAATTACCAATCCCACCACCGCATCGCAGCATTGTGATTGGCTCAGGGGAGGGAGCCTTGGTTGCCTACTTCCTGTTCCTGGAAGCAGACGCAGGAGAGCAGGAGCCAAGAAGACACGGGACCCAGCTTCGAGGTAAGACTTCCCTTATTCAAATATTTACAACACCCGCTCACACACACATCCCCGCGTCCACGCCCCATCCAGTGTTCTTTCCAGCGTTTACCACCTCACAGCTGTCCAGCCCCCCCCACAGCACTTCTCAATGGCGGCAGCTGTAAAATGTAAATCCGTATTTGTAAAGCGCGAACTACTCACCCTTACGGGTCTCAAGGCGCTGGGGGCCGTCGTGGAAATTGTGAGCTATTGCCCAGAGTCACAAGGTGCTGAGCTGCCGCCGGAGCCGGGGATCGAACCGTGAGCCCTGTGCTCCGAAGTCAGCTGCCCTGGCCGCTGCACCACACCTCTTCCATGCACAGCGGGCGTACCACTCGTGTGCCAAAGGCACATACGTGGTTGCGACGCATGCCATTACATCGCATTCCATTCCAATGCATACTAATACTAGGCACATCGCAACAGTAGAGTAGGTGTTGCATAGCGGAGACATTAATATCACTATTCCCACTTCAGTGAGTGCAACCCAAAACTAAGCTTTGCACCCCAAATCCAACCGTGAACCCTGGAATTCCTTTTTGAGCCCCCATAACACACCCAAAAATCAATTTTGACCCAAATGCACACCCCAATTTCCATATTGTACCCCAAATGCACACCCCAATTTCCATATTGTACCCCAGAACACACCCCAAATTCCATATTTTATCCCAAAACACACCCCAAATTCCATTTCTTACCCCAACACACACCCTAATTTTCATATTTTACTTCCGAAACCCATACCCACCTGAAAAACTAATTTACCCCATTACTGACCTCACAATGCGTTGTAATCAAATGCGATGTAAAGGCACCTGCGTTGTCGGAGTTGCGTTGTTGACGATGTACTGCCTGCGTTGTAATGGTCGTCTCCCGTGCCAAAGGCAACCCATAGGCTACGTCGTTTGCGTCCGTCTGTCCCTAGACCGCGCTCTGCACCAAGGAGCCTTCCTCTTGGACACTCCACCGCTATGACGCCAGCACCCTCCTTGCCATCAACCCTGGACGCCACCTCGCCTACCAGGACCAACCTCTGCTCCGGACCGGACATCGCCATCACTGACTGCTGCAGTATTGCCCGCAAGGAGCACCCCGACCATCAAGGAGGAGGCATTGCCATCACCTACAGAAGCACACTCCGACTGACCACGCACTCTAATGACCCAAGGGTGACCATGGACCACCTCAACTCCCAGATCCCGACCAAGCCCAAGCACATCCTCTGTGGCACCCTCATGTGCAGGCCCCTCGGGCCATGGTCCCCATTCTCCAATAACATTGTAGACCTCATTGCACCCCAGGGTCTCCCATCCACCGACGACATCCTACTCTGTGAACTCAAATTCCACCTGGACAACCCCAGTGACCAGGACACCACCCCCTCCTGGGGAAGGTCCCCTACATCAGACGCAAGCAGCAAGTCAGCTCAACAAGCCACATAGCAGGACACACGGTCGAGCATGTCACCTCCGCCAGCGGGTACTTCAACTACAGTCACAACACCGGACTCTCCTGGACCGGCCATCATTGGTAACATCACGTCTTCACCTTGCCCACCGGACGCCACCGCCATCATCGCACCCCCTCGCAGCTGGATCCAGGCCACCGAAGAACGTCTCGTCCACTCCCTCCGCAACAACACCCCACCAATGCTTCCAAACGATGACACCGCAGCGCGCAACCACCACCGATGGATCTCCAACAGCGCCGACATTCGGGCACCCCTCATGAATGGCACTGCGTCAGTACCTTCCGCCTGCCTGATGGCAGGCGTGAGGGTGACGCAGTGCCACAGGGATAGGCTGGCCCCGTGCATTGCTGGAGTTGCGTCATGCTTGTGACACGACTGCAGCAATGCGTGACTTTAGCGCAGACAGATACATCAGGATTCCTGACGTATCTGTCATTACTTGCGTCATGGAGCGCTGTCCAGTGAATACAGCGGATCCATGCTGTCGCAGGAAGGGCGTAGTGAGAAGTGTTGCAACGCTGTCTTGTTGCAGCGCTGCAACACTTTTCATGACTGGGGCCCAGGAATGCGCACTATCTTATTGATGGTGCGCATTCCTGCACTGTAGTTTTGTTGCAGGGCAGCGGCTGCAACATTGCTTGCAGCGCTGTCCAGCACCAAAACTTGCTGAGATGTGGCCCCAAGCGTTATCCCCATTTTTAAGACCAGCTATTTTCTGGTCTTAAATAACTAGCTCCAACTGCAGTTAGAGCCAGTTTTTTTGGTCTTCAGATGTTCAAGGGTCCCCTTGTGAATATGGAGTAGTGGTGTTTGCGGCCGTTTTTGCACGGGAACGCCTCTCCTGCATATAATTATCGCTAACAGAAGTAGCGATCTTTACAACGGTCGCTTTCGCCTAAAAACTGGCGCTAAAGGCTGTTAGCGACAGCTTGGTAATATGGCAATAGAATTATCGCCGCTTTAGCGGCAGGAAAGTGCCGCTAACGCGGCGATATCGCCTTGAGAATATGCCCCTCAGAGTCCTAAGGACCAAAAAAAGATACAGCAAAATGTGGAGGTAAAAAGCAAAAAGTTTGGGATGAAACCACCCTAAGGATGCCAGGTCTAACACTTGGGCAGTGCAGAGGTGTGGGGGTTTCTGCTGCATCATCAGGGGAGGACGATGGAAAGACCTGTAATTTAGTTCAAACAATGCCCTGGGCTGGTGGCTTTACAAGCAGACTAGATATTGGCAGCAAGCGGAAGACTTGTTTTGGTGTGCAGTGGCAGGGCCCAAGTGACTCAGTTACTACACTCAAGAGGTTCTTCCAACAGGGGATGATCTTTATTAAACTCTAGGAGAGGAAAGTCATGCCTGTTGCCCGTCCCCCTGGAGCTTAGATAAGTGGAGAGTGTTTTCCCAGCTGGTGCACGGGGAATGCCTCATTAGGTAGAAAGGGGCTCTTAAGCTTTCAGCCAAACATTGTGTTCCTCTTAGGACTGGGCAATCTGTATTGTGCGTAAATGAGAGTCAATATAAATCACTTCCAACCATGCTGTGTGCAACCGTCCACTGGTAACAGGGAACTACATGTTGGAAAACTCGCTGTCGTGGAAGTGTGTTATGAGGGTGGTGCTGCCTCGAACAATGCCAGCGCCCACAATGTGTGGTAATACTCATAGCACTGGAAATGGCTGTGCAGTTATGTTTGCCACAAAATAAATACAATTATACAAACAACGTTATGGGAAGATGTCAAGAGAAGTTCTGCTCACTCTTAAATATAAGCAAGCACAGAAACAACATTGGTGAATTACCAAAATATAGTGGAAGAAATATTGTGATACACTAATATGTCAGAAATATTATCAACTCGGTAATATCATGGGACAGAATATAGAAGGTGAGAATATTGGGGGTTTTTCGGTATAAGTTACAGTTTTTAAAAATATTGTTGTACATAATGTTGTTTTATTTAATATAATTGTATAAAGTATTGTTTTTAAATAAATCTGATAATGATTACTTATTGGATATTATAAGGTATTAACATTGCAATAATATTTGTATAATTTTTTTGCATACTTTTGTTTTTATGTGATTTAATTTATCCTTTAATAATTGTGTAAATTAATTGCTTATTTTAATTTATTTCTTTTGATTAACTGTTAATTGGCTGCTCATTTTATTTAATTATAAAATTGTCTAAGTGAATTGCGTATTTGTTTTAAATGGAATTGTTTCATGTAATAATTCATTTATTATTGTGTCATTTGTATAATTGTCTAAATTAATATCAATTGTGTTAGTTTTTTAGGCAAAGGAAGGGAAGTGTATTTATTTTAAATATTTATCATTTTTTCATGTTGAATTTATTTTCATTACAAAATTGCATGTTTAGAATGTAATGTAGTTTGATTTATATTAGACAATTGCATTTCATATTTTAAATGTTTATTTTTTTATTTTATTCTATATTTACATTTTTTTCCATTTAGGAGTTGGAATAGTAAATCTCACCCCTCCACAGTCCACCACTTTTCCTTCTTTTGCTTACGTTAGAGTGGAAACAGCAAATTGAACCCCTCCAAAGTACAACACATTCCCTACTGTTGCTCAGATTGGATGGAGGATAGTAAATCTAACCCCTCTAAAGTTGGAGTGGGAATGGTAAATGAGACCACTCCAAAGAACAACACTTTCCATGCTTTTGCTTAAGTTGGAGTGGGAATAGTAAATCTTACCACTCCAAAGTCCAATACTTTCCCTACTGTTGTTTAATTAAGATTGGGGGTACGTGGCCTGACTGGTCAAGATGGCGGACGCACTGTAAAAGTGCTCCTGGACCTCCTCTGTCATCCAAAGCCATCTCGCTGCTAACGATCCAGTCTAGACCCAAGAACGCTGCTCAGGCCCAGCAGGGCCCTGTGGCTTCAAGACCCCTGCCATTTCAGGCTCCTTCGCGCGGAGGGACGCACGCTGATCCTTTCAGGCCTGGGCAGCCGGTACACAGTGTGGCACCCGAGCTCCTGGGGCAACAATGAGGTGGCCGAGCTGATCACCCTGAGGGAGAGTGGACTGCTGCCATGCGGCCGCCATTACTGTGGGTGCTGTTCTAGCCTGCGGCCCTGAAGACGAGGGTCAGGAGAGGACTTGGGCGCAGCTCCTGCGGCACACTGCAGGACTGGGACAGTTGAGACCAGGATGACACACCCTGGCCCACTCATGGCATGGACGCTCTGTGGCGATGGCGAACCCGCGATGAGGAGCTGAGGGGCAGGGACGCACACCATTGGCAGCCTCCAAGTGTGGGGAACTACCCAGTTCACCCAAGCGGCCCCAGTCGAGGAAGATTTGACAGTGGGCAGGTGAACTTGGGAGGCCTAGGTGCCCATCCCCACAGCCTGGAGAGACACGATGGCCACCGCTACTGTCCTGTTCCACCTGCCCTCGGCTGCTCATGCTGCCTTTCCTTGGTGGGGCAGCAAGTGAGCTGGGCGGGCGAGTGCCCTGTCAAACAGTCTGGGGCTCCATGGCATTGGGGCACAGTGACTGTTGGCCCTCTGCCACTCCATCACTGAGTTCCTGCTAGCCTCTGGCTGCTGGTGCTGCCTTTCTTTCATTGGGTGGTAAGGGAGCTGGAATGCATACATACCCAGGTGGAACGGGTCACCACTCGCCACAGACCGGATCACCGTTGAGACCCTAAAGATGACCTGAGGATAATTGGGGGTGGGGGTGGGTGGGAGGGTTGAGTTGACAGCGACCCTCCACTCAACAGCACTTACTGGGTCCCCGTAAACTACGATGACAATGCTAAGGGGAAGACAAGAGTTCAGAGAGTCAAGCCCAAACCAAAATTGGCAGGTTCACCACGGGCCCCCTCAGTGGGAGTACCTCAGAGGACTGGGTCCACACGCTCTGCACACCCGGACTCTTCCAAGGTAACCGCCATACTCCAAGCCATCCGGGCCTTCAGAGATGGGAAGTCAAAAGTTGGAGAAGTGAGAGTGGATGTATCCCTCCTGCGCCAAGATCTCTGCAATATTGTGGGCAGGGTCACTGAGGCGGAGAGCAGGATCTTGACGCTGGAAGACGAGGTCACGGAGTGCAGGCAAACTGTGACACAACTAACATCCACCGCGCCCACACTGGAACAATGGACTGAAGACACGGAGAATAGATCGCAGTGTAACAATCTCCATTTTATCAGGCTCCCAGAAGACGCTGAATTCACAGATCTTGTCACTTTCTTGGCAGCCTGGCTGACGTCCTGGATGCAGAAGGAGACATTGTAACAGAGGCTCATGATTGCACAGGTCCCTGGCTTACTCACCTCACCTGGGGTGTCTCCATGCCCACTGATCTCTCACATACTCAACCACTGGGATGCCATCCTATGAGAAGCTCGCATGAAGGGAAACCTGTTTTACCAATACTCTCGCATTATGATCTTCCCAGATTACACCCAAACGATCAAGAAGAGATGGAAATCCTTTGAGGAAGTAAAGCAGAAACTCAAAGCAATGAATCTTAAATACATGCTCATGTTCTCAGCGAAAATCAAAGTGATCCATGATGGTCGCTCCCACTTTTCAAAACCCCTCAGGATGCCTACCAGTGGGTGGCAGAGAGGCCCCCTATGCGACGAATGGAAGGTTTAGGACATACATCTCAAGAGCCATTGACCAAACTCCACTCGTCCACTCAGAACAGCAGATCAAATAGAGATCACGTTCTCGGAGGAACTGAGGCTGTGCCCGGAATTCCCCAGACTCCTCTGGACCTGAGGGATAAACAAGAGGCACACCAGAGGCCCTGAGGACTGACACACATTGACTGGAAATGGCTGAAAACATCTGACAATGGGGACCATGGAGGTGAGAGGAGACACTGCCTAGATCAATGACATCTATAGACCAACTGGGGGAGAAAGCTTGGCGTATGGGAATCATCGGGATGACCCAGGATTAATAATGCCGGAGCGCCCTACTCCCCCACTTAACGCAACTATATCGGCACTTAACAGAGACAATTGCTATCCTGCCACAGGAGGAAGTTTATCTCTATATACAGATCCTTTGAGGCTGTGCCAAAAAGCACAATTTGGGGGGACAGACACAGGAATCTACTTCTAAAAGTAGACCCAAAACTATTGGAGCTGACCTAAAAGCAGAGTATGTTGCACAAGGGCTAGCAAGAAACTCAGCAAATACGTGAGCACATTCACAGCATTGGACAAAAATCAAATTTACTGCTAAAGGATGTTAGTACCCAGAGTTTTGGCAAGCTCTGGTGCAGGAGGAGGTGATTACCCTGCCAGATCTACTTTCAAGGCTTCCAATCCTTCTGTTTGACTAAAGATGACGTGCACCATGACAGTGTAACAGGCAGAGTAACACATTCTTCCCAACCATAAGAAGGGGGTTCTAGAGGAAGATTCTTAAGTACCCTGGCTGCCACTACAAGTGAGCCTCCAGCTCTCCTTCCAAAAGTGCAAGAGTGGGGAGATGGTTGGTTTTGTTTGTCCACGACCCGAAAAAGATATCAGAAGCATTGCGGTGCTAAAGGTTTTAGAATTCAGATAGAGCTTTTTGGATCCCCAGTCCAAGAATCACTTTTCCAACCTGCTCTCACAGGTTGGTATGCTGTGGGTTTTGTCAGCAACCTGTTCCTGGTCCAGAAGAAGGGGTACGGTATATGCCCCATAATAAGGGATTTCATTGACTGGCTGGCATATTGCTAAATCAAGATGGAAGGGGTTGTTTTGTACAAGTGAATTGGATACTTAGACTGTACCTTAAAGATTGCAATTTTCCCTCTGAACAGGAGGTTCTTCCAGTTTTTTCTCACAGGGACAAATCAAAGTGAAAGGACTTTGGTCTTTTTAAGAAAACAGGTTTTCCACAAAACTGCCAAAACCAGTGGTTCACATTATGCACAATGGGGAAATACGAATGTTTAATGAATTTCATTGTCTCTTAAAGAACTTGGGCTTTGTGATTCACAAGACCAACTTAGACAAGACTCTGCAAAGGAGAATGCACTTCCTGGAGTTCACCATCGGCATGGATATGGATACCCCAGAATCGTGGCAGCTAAGATGACAGAGAACATCTTGGAAACTGAGAGGTCTCTACAGAAAATCATAATATTCCTGAAAGGGCTCCCTATCTTCTAGCATCTACTGCAACAATGAATTAATCTCAGACACTGGCAATCGCTCGAGCCGCAATCCAATTCATAATTTTTTGCCACTTCAGTTTGGACCCAGCCATATGCAAATCAGTCTTGACCCTGCTCCAATGGGAACAGTCCAGCCTGAACTGTAAAGCCATCTTCTAGCAGCATTGATTAAAGAACCTCTTCCAGGGGTATCTATAGTATAGACCTCTTCAAGGCAGGAAGACCATTCATCCCAAAATGACCCTTTTATACATGGAGGCCAGGCTAAATCCAAAGCAGTGTTGCTCCAGATATGGTGGCTGGTCACAACCTATGCTTTCCCATTTTTGACATGCTCCAAGGAGTAATCTCACTTGTGGAGAGGTAGAAGTTCTCAGTTGTGATGGTTACCTCATTTTGGACAGGGCAAGCGAAACCTGGTCTTTCTAGAGTTATTGTTGGGCTCCTCTATCAGATGACCTCATATTAAGTGTCAGAGGGAACCCGTAGAAGTACAGCATACCTGTAATCACGTTATGAGTCAAGCAAAAAAAAGCCTCATTTGGACAGCACTAAGATCAAATAAAAATGTTTACTACAGAATCATAAACCTTAGTTTACCCTGAACAATTCTTCAGTTTTTTAAAACAATAGTGGGAGCTACAATCTTCTTTCTTCAAAACATGCGTGCACTAATGGATAGTAGGGTCACTTTGAAGGGGAATATAAGCACTTCCAAAGAGATTCATTTGATCAATTTGACTAACCAGCAGTTCCAGTCCATGCACTGGCTGCCGACCAGCTCCACTGAATATTAAATATGGCATCTGAGACCACTATGTGGTGTGTGTAACAGAAGACGGTGTGCTAGAGTGTGCGTAACAAAGGATGGTGGGCTAGTGTGGGCGTAAGGACGGTGTGCAAGAGATTTTGTGGATCAAGAGGAGAATGTAGTTTATATCAAATACCTTTAGGAGAAGGATAAGAAAACAGACACAACCTCTACACAATTCCTCAAACGTTATTTACGAGCCACATAAATGCCATATTAAACATATGATTATGCTAGTGTATAATTTGAAATGCCACGTGTAAGATATATTCAATATTAAATTATATACATGTGATATGCAATATATATCTTTTGTTAAAGTGTGCATATATATAGCGGGAATATGTGTGATCATTACGCTAACAAGAAGCATTTTTTTCAGGTAGAGGATATAGTAATGTTATAGAAAGGGGTCTTGGCGCGAATCACTTCCTTCAGCTACTCCGAGATGCTATACCGACACCGGAGAGGCCGGACCTGGCCCGGGGAATTCCCGTTCTGCATCCAGTGTTATTGCCTGGAGCTCCTACCCTGTACATCATCTATATTATTGTCATTCGCCTAAGAATCCTGATCACAGGCCGGACTCGGCCCTGTGAATTTCCTCTGCGCCCAGTATACCTATCTGGAGCACCCCGTCGTGAAACAAATTCTATATTATCGTTACGATACTCGCCTTGATTCAAGCCCTGATGAAGTTCTCCATGTGAGAACGAAACGCGTTGGCTGAGTGTAATGCTCCTATACCGTATGAACTAAGTGATTCAAAATAAAGACTTTTTAAAACTATATACCGATTTTCTGGACTTCATTACCTGACGCACGCCCACCCCTCGCTTCAAGTTAGGATCTGGAACACAGAGGCATCACTTGACGGCTGGTGCCTGGGCTGGTTGCGCAGGACTTCTATTACATATGAAACTAGCGTGAGGTGCAGAAATAACAGTCCGCCGTTCAAGTTTCTTTTCTGTTGTAATGATATATTTGAAGTAATCTCACTGAGACATCTCCTTTCTTTCATAAAACAAAAGCTGAACAAAAAGATAAACGAAAAATAAAAGATAAAAAGAACAAGCAAAGCAATAATAAGCAGTTGACTACAAAGTAGTAATAACTTATACATCTAAACGTTTAGGTGGAAGCAATAATAATCAGTAGACTACAAAGTAGTAACAACTTATAGGTCTAAACGTTTAGGTGGAACAATTCTCCTTACACTCGTGCGAGGAGTGACATACTCCAATGACAACTTAGAAGGATGAACAGATTGCAAACGACCTTGTTGGACCTTAGGAGGATGCACAGATTTCACGCGACTTTGTTGAACCTGAGCAGGATCACTAGCAGGATCACTACCAGACTCTAGACCCAATTGCAACACAACCTTCCAAGGAAGGTTATAAATTCTTGATAAATTCCACCAGCTCCTCCCTTTGACTCTTACAGCAAAGCGTGAAGTTGCATCCACTTTAATAGGAGGACCATATTTAGACAAACCTTTTGCCACATTGACAGGAGATTTAATCCTCACCCAATCTCCTACATGAACGCTAGACTTAAATCCACCTATGTCAGGTAGAGCAGACCGAGCAGGAGTCTTAATTTCATTTTTAGAATTAGCAGACACGGACCGTGAACCCCATTTCTTCATCCAAGCCGGGCACATATGAAAAGAAGCCTCCCTACCACGGAGCAATACAAAAGGACTAGAACCCGTGATGGGACTGGGAGTTGTACGATGCGCCCACAACATACTCTGAACTGCTTCCTTGATGTCAATCTTAGAGGAAACAGCCCACTGAACACACTCAACTAAGATGCGATTTGTGCGCTCAATGAAACCATTGGCTTGTGGGTGATAAAGAGCAACACGACGATGTGAAATACCAGATTGACTTAAAAATGACGACATCTCTTTGGAAGTAAATTGCACCCCATTATCAGATACAATCTCCTTCGGGAAACCTTCTCTGGCGAAAAGAGATTGAAGGAATTTGATAACTTCTTGTGTATTGGGATCAGGCATAAATTGAACCTCTCACCACTTACTGAAATAATCTGCTACAACCAAAGCAAATTTGCATTTATTTAGTAAGACATTAAAAGGACCCACAAAATCTATGGCTAATTTAAGCCAAGGAGCATTGGGTATGTCAACCTCTTGCACAGGAGGGACTTTATCACTGGTACAACATGTAACGCATCCCTCAACAACATCATTAACCTGGCGATCCATTGAAGGCCACCAGTAGACACATCGGATCCTTCTTTTGGTGCTAGTTTGTCCAAGATGACCCGCATGACCAAAATCGATAATGCGAGACCTCAAAGACTCAGGAGGAACAAACTTATCCCCACGCATAACCATTTCACAACCCTCTAAAGTAAGTTCATCAGCAATCTTGGCAAAAGGATGGAGCTCACTATCCAAATGCTTTTCTTTAGGCCAACCTGACACGATGACATTTTTAACCTTCTTGAGGACAGAATCTGACTCCATAGCGGAGAACCACTCATGTTCAGTGAAACAGCCCTGACTGCAAACATCCACAGCAGCGATCAAACACTCTTCATCAGCATTGTCATCACAAAGTTCATGCTTCTTCAACGGTAGAGGTGATCTTGAGAGGAAATCAGCCCTTGTGTTTTCCCTCCCGGAATGTGTGCAACAATAAAATCAGACTGCAATAATTTAGAGATTAATCTAGCAATTCTGGGAGTGTGGTCCTTGACAATATTACCATTGAGTATGGGGATGAGAGGTTTATGATCGGTCAATAATCTGAAAGTTTTTCCCCAAAGAAAACATTTGAATCTTTCGACAGCCTAACAACATGCCAGAAGTTCTCGCTCAATTACAGAGTAATTTTTTTCACTGGGACGTAAAGCACGGGAGGCAAACCCAATGGTGTGCTCCTTCCCATGCTTAAACTGAGATATCATGCCTCCCAATCCATCCAAACTGGCATCCACAGACACCGTACACTGGCAAATAGGATCAAAAGGTGTAAGTATATTGCACGATCCCAATTCTTGCTTAATACGTGTGAACTAATTTTCACAGGAATTGTCCCAGATACAAAACTTTTTTCTTAAGTAGATTTCGCATATGCACAGTTTTCGCAGCAAAATTGGAAATAAACTTTGTATAGAACTCACGCACACCCAAAAATGAGGAGACTTGTTCTTTTGAAGTGGGGAACGGAGCATTCACAATAGCCTCAATAAGACCTTCTCTAGGGACAATACCAGCACCAGAAATGCGATGACCTAAGTACTCAATAGTTTCCACCCCAAAAACACATTTAAGTTTGTTGGCAACAATCCCTTTCTCTTGTAATCTTTCCAAAACAATAGCAAGATTTTTGTCGTGAGAATCTCTGCATTTTCCTGCAACCAAGATATCATCTTGGAAGACCACTGTGTTAGGGACACCCTCCAAAACCTTCTCCATAACACGCTGGAACATCCTTGTCGCCAAATTTGAAGTAATCTCACTGAGACAGGTAAGAGTGAGAACATCAGGTTTAATGACTGTCTGTCTCCACAGCTTCCAGGGACACTCATCAACCGTCCCTTCCAGTTCAAACCATCACATTCTATTTCAGTAGCTGTGACATAATAGGTTCTGATAGGAACAATAATACAAAGCGAGATGCATGCTTTAACAAGACTGCTACAATATGTTTATCATATTTCTGTTACTTATCCGGTTTTTATCAACTAATTTTAATTGATAGACATTTTGCTTACAGACAGTTTAATAACAAGGATTATATGTGGAGATGAAGGGCTGGGGGCTGGCGGGGGGTTAGTCTTAGTTGCTGTCTTCTTATAAGAGAGTATAGCTTTGACTGGAGTTATAGTTGGTATTTTTACTGAAAGATTAATTTTTTTCTTCAGTAGTAGTGTAGGATAGTGCTGATATAGAGAATGCTGTATATGTTTTAGATGATTGCCAATTAAACTTCATAGGGTATATTTTGAACAAAATTATCACCCAGTTTTTGTTGAGGTCAAAAAAGGGAAATAAGCGAATTAAATTTATGATGCACATTAATTTATCAGAAGATGGTTCCGGGTTGCCACCTTTTTAGGTCTTGCCCGCATGAGCATGCGCTAGCGCATACGCTCTCGCTTGCAAGACTCTTGTGTTCTGTCGTGGGCTTGGAACCAACCCATTGCCTACCATTAGTCCACAGCTTATTCACTCTTCTTTGCTGCCTTCTAATTGGGCAGTGCTTGCCCATGTGTAACTTCCTTGTCTTTTAGTGGCACATGGACCAAGCACAGATTAATTTAAGTTTAATTAGTGTCCCTCCGCTGGCGATCTGGTTCAAGTACTATTGCAGGATTGAAGCGCTTTATATGAACAGCAGTTATGTTACACAAGGTCAGTTATTCTTTTATTAATTTTTTTAGGCACATGGAGATTAAGTGATTTGTCCAGAATCACAAATTGTTCAGCTGACGCCGAGATTCGAACCCTGTTCCCCAATTCCAAATTCAGCAACTCTGACCTAAGCCACATCTTCACCCAATAGGGGTTCCAGCTTTCAAACTTTCTTCTTACTCCTACTTTATGTTGATTCTAAAAGCCAGTTAACTTTAGAACTGGGGTCTCCACCTTTTCTGTAGTGAAAATCATTTTGAGCTACTGAAGGCCAATTCACTCGCGCAATATTACCAGATGCCCCTACGCCCAGTCTCATTGAATTTAAGACTAATGTTCATAGAGACAAAGACTATGGTTTGAGCAAAATACTTTGACTAGGGCGCTATTACAGGGCTGCCATGTGGGTCAGTGAGAGTGTAGTCTTTGGGTATGTATGAACATATGTGCATATGAATGGTATAGATGTGTATTGGCGAATGAGAGCCTGTGTCATAGGAACTTGTGGCACTGTTACATGTGTAACACAAACATACAACCATTATTTTAATGGGAGAAATTTAAAGTGGAGAAAAATGTTCTGCAAAAAATGTTGATAATATGGAACATTTTTTCTGCACTTTAAATTTCTCCCAGTTATAAATATGACACTGTGTCTACCAGCCACAAGGAGCAAAATGCCTGCTGTGTGTAAAGGCGCCACTTTTAAATTGGAGATAATTAAACTGAAGAGTTAACTTTCTGTTTATATGGATTCCATAAAACTCAACATTTAAATTTTCTCTCATTTGAAAGTGTTGCATTTACAAACAGCAGGCATCGTGCACCCAGCGGCCTGTAGCCAAGGTCAGAAAAATACAGGCATTTGTTTAAACAGGAGGTATATAAAGTGAAGAAACATGCTTCATAAAATAGTAAGACGGAATTGGCTTAAATGAAAGTGGAGAAAAACATTGACTCAGTGCTTCGTAGAAATATCTCTATCCACGTTAAATTTCTCCCATTTGAAAAAAATGAAAGGATTTTTCAGTTATATAGTTATATAGTGTCTACTGGCCTCTGTGAGCAAGAGGCCTGCTGTTTGTAAATGCAACACTTTGAAATGGGATACAATTACAATGAAGCGTTAACTTAATCATTAAGTTAACTTTCATTTTAATTTTCTCCCATTTAAAAGCATTCAGAAACATCATTTTGTTCTCATTCTCCAATACTGTGTCGACAAGGACTTTTATTTAAGATGTAAATACCTCAGTGCTTCAGTTCTTCACCTCTGCGCCCTGGGTCATAAATACAGCACCAGCACTATTCATTATCAGGCCCTGCTATCTGCAGCCTGAAGATAATAATGTAAAATAAACACAGCCTTCCTTAACATTTAAAAGGAAAATGTGATCCTGTGCTTACTTGAAAATGAACTCAAGGCTGTGAGCTACTCTGAAGGTGTCTGTGAGCTACTGGTAGCTCGCCATACACCGGTTGGAGACACCTACTTTAGAATCTTTGTATCATATTAAGGTGCTCCATCACACGATTCCATGAGTTAACTAGATTACGCTACAAATCCAAATTGGGACATTTTCATCGCATCCAAAGCGGTCCTTGAAGAGATTACAATTTTTTGTTGGGCGGACTACCTTGTGGCTGTTTTAAACATCTTATAGCTGCTTGCGAATAGGGAGAAAGAGGAAATCCCCGTCTAAATAGTCTTCCATTCTAAACAGAACTGTTTTGAACACCTACAACAAACAAGCTTATTTTCTCAACTTATTATTTTAAAGACTCGGCACCTTTAACATGTGACCAGAACACTTATTTTACAGGCTACTCCAAGGTGAACTCAAAAAGTTGGGGAAAAAACGATGACTGTCAATGCAGGCTGTGTCATAGTGCTATTTTTTTTTTTATCTCCCCCCTCGGCCCCATCCTGTTTCTTAAACCATCCTGCTTTTTCTACCCCTCCCATCCCGGTTTCTTGTCTCCCTCCCACTTCCAGAAGTAAAAAAAAAATAAAACGCTATGAAGCGGCCAGAACTGGATCTTCATATCACTTTTTAACCATCTCATTATCCTCGGCCCCCCCCCCCAACCCGGCACCACGCTACCCACCCCCACCCATAGAAGAGACCTATTGGCTTTGCCAATGCTTGTTAAAATTATAATGGGGCAGCATTATTTCAGTGGTCCTGTAATAACATTTATGGATCAACTGAGGGAAATTTTGTTTAAATAGAATGGATGAGTCTTTTTGCTGATTATGTACATCTATGAGCATTGTAACTGGGAATGTCACTTACAAGTAAAAGATCCTTCACACCTGTGTGCCTGCTAATCTCATGTGGTCCATTGCATTGGAGACCTGCAGGGATTATCATCCTGTAAACCATGACGAAGTAGGCATATGGAGTAACTCCTTGATAGTGAGAAATGTGTTCACCTAACTAAAACTAAGAATATTGAAAATTGGCCAGGTGTGGAAGGGTGGTATTTTCCACCTCAAAAGAGAAAAGCTTTCTAGAAGTGATCATCAGAGGTTTGTACGATCAAAATATGTTCTCATGAATCCTCACATCGAGAAATATAACCGTTTTCAGCAAACAGATAATTGATACAAGATTATTTTGGGGTGCGGTCAATCTTACCAAGATGAAACATTTTTTGTTTCCCGGGAGTTTTAGCTTTGTTTCTTTTTTGTCCGTCAGACTGGTCCCCAGTGCCATGAAGCCATCGGCGTAAATGTACTTATTAAATGGTAATAATGTGACAAAGGCGATGCAATGACATTGATAATTTCTCCTTGGAGTTCTGAACTGTGCGAAGTAGAGTGGAGAATGTTGACTCATCAGCTGAAGATCCTGCCTACAAATCTTAATCTTATGAGGATCTATCATTAAAAGCTGTTAAGTGTCTACAGGGCAACAGAAGAAAATGATAAAGCATGGATATGTGAAATAAATACTTGCTTGAAGGAGTTGGGAAATTTAATATGATCCTGCTCTAACTTACCTAATCTTCGGGGAACATTTTTCAAGCAGTTGAAGATGATTATCTGCAAGCTGGTTCCAGGAACCTTCTCCGTAGCTATCTTGAGAGATATGGGCGGCATTGGAGGTATTTCCATATGGGATCGGGGTTAGTGTTAAGAGGAGTGATAACAGCACAGAAGGACATACTAATGAACAGGTAATCTTTAAGAACAGTGAGGACTGACTGGCTGCTGGAAGAGATGAATAAAGAAACAGGTCCAAGCAGGTAAACAAGCAAGTCATTTGGGTTTTATGCAACCTTATTGCATTAACTGTCTATGATCATCCCACATCACAATTCTTGATTGTATCTTCCATCCTGTGGTGTGATGTGATTAAATAGTAAGGGCCTCATTTATGAAAACTTTTGCATCGCTGCAACAAAACAGCAATACAACAGTTTTCACTGTGCCCTCCATGCGACACAATGGATGTGCCGTATTTAATGCACGGCGCTCCATGTCGCAAGGAGAGACAGATATTTCAGGAACCCTGACGTATCTGTCGGCGCAAAAGTCACGCATTGCTGGAGTTGTGTCGCAAGCATGATGCAACTCCAGCAATGCATGGGGTAGGCCTGTCCCTATGGCACTGCCACCCTTACGCCTGCCATGAGGCAGGTGTAAGGTTTTGGTGCAGTGGCGTCCTAGAAGTGTCGCAGTGAAATCTCATAGATTTCACTGCGACACTTCTACGACCCTTTTTTACGTCGGAACGCCCCCCCTGCATACATTATACCGGACGCAGGTATAATGTGGTGCAGGGCTCTACAAGGGGACGCATCTGCCAAGATGCGTCACCTTGTAAATATGGCGCAACGTGGCGCATTATTTACGCCGCCGCTGCATCACGAAAAGTGATGCAATTAATGCGCAAAAGTGTTGCAAGGGGCTTATAAATAAGCCCCTCAATGTTTTCATCTAAGGTCGACTGCATCACATTCTACTATTCTACCGTAATGAAGATTAAACAAAGCAGAACTGAAGCAGCTTGATAGAGGTGCAGATGTGGGGTCTTCCCACCTGAGGGAACCTTCCCCCTGGAGGAGGCAATCTCCACCCTTGCAAAAGTATATTTTCCAACTTGTTCTTCTCCTTTACTCAGAATAAATAACCAAAACCCATATAAGTTTAAAAGATATTTTTATTTAGACAAAAACGTAATAAAGAAATGACTCATGATTCCATCATTAAAAATGAAGCACCGAGACTCACACTGGACCTCATTAAGAGCTAGTGAGCAGCACTGAAGCAGTGTGCATGAGAGCAGACACTGATGACAGCCATAAACCTCATGGAATACAGTACACTGCCTGCAGACTGCGCAGGTTTGCAGCGGGTAAGTGAATTTAATTGCTGTTCTAGGCACTGAGATGGGACAAGTCCAAGAGCATTGCCTCCTCCCCATCATCTGGACATTCAACAGGCAAAGGCCTACATCCCTGGGATAGAGGAAGTGCATTGTCACTTCCTGTTCATCCAGGCATGGATGGAATAGTGCACTGGCATCACCTCTACATCTGTCCAATCAAATGGAAGAAGAAAAGTCTATTGTCACTCCTTTTTCTTCGCAGGCCATGGCAGAAAAGGTGCATTGTCACTTATTCTTCACCTAACTACGGGATGGGGCAAGATGTGCATTCACATGACCCTGGGATGGGATAAGTGCATTGTGCCTTCACCCAACCATGTGGCATACAGGCTTCTTGGAGATGAAGAAGTGCGCCTTCGGTTCTCCGCCTGGCAATGAGACAAAGGGAAGAGCATTGTCTTTTCCACTTTGCCTGGCGACAGGATAGGAGAAGGAAGCGTGCACAGTCAGTTCCTTTGCTCCTAAGCCTGGTAAGGGAGGAGGAGAAGAAGAGTCCTACCACAGTCTCCTCACCTGGCCAGGTGAGGATGGGAAGTGCATTGCCACATTCTCTTCACTGAGCTATGGGACAGGTCTTCATCTGGCAAGGAGGTGGGACAAGGGATGGTGCCCTGTGACTTCCTCTTCGCTGCTCATGGGATGGGAGACACAGTATAATGGCTCAGTCTCTTTACCTGTAGAGGGGAAGCCAAGGCATCCTAAGCACACAGCAATGAGTAGAAGAGAACACCGAGTGTGGACGGCTGGATAATAAAACCCAGATCATGCTATCGTAAATCAAAAACAATACATGAAGATTAGCTGAAACTCAGATCCCACAATCAACTACAACAGAGAAAGTTAAGAACTGTAAACAGAAGGTAAGCGAAGCCAGGTCAGTTATTGTCTAATCAGTGGAGCGGTACACCAGGAAGAAACACAGCACTGCACCATATCATGTGTACAGTGGGCAGAAATTAGACCACGCCCTTTTGGGGTATTGATTTTAGGGAGACCATGGTTTAGGAGGAGCATCACCCCGTTTGAAGAATGCACCGATGCATGTGGTTAATATGACAGAAAATTAACATTCTCAGACACAACATTTCCATCCATTTGAGGAAAGACTGGATCAAGAGTTTCATCATGTAAATTACCAAGAAATCCAAGTGACTTGTAGGAACCCGTGAACTCTGCACATGGCCAGAGCCCGCCTTTGTTCCACGAGTGGTCCTCTGACCAAGAGCGCGATGTTTGTTTACGAAGCTCCACCACATCCTTCTGCCTGACAAGTCATCAGCTGTGGATTGTAGCAAAAGACTGAGCTTCTGTAGCTGCTTTTCACGTGAAGGATAACACAAAAGGAAAAGTAGAGTGGGATCCTTAAGGAGGCACTCGGAAAGCGGTAATGGAGAGGAAGAATCAGCACAAAGGCAGAGAGAACAACAGAAAGGACAGCTGCAGAGAGATATAGACAATGAAAAACATGACATTAAAATGAGGAACAATAAGGTTAATGAGTTATAACCAAAACAAAAGCCATTAAAGGGGCACACAGAACATAGGAATGAAAAGGAAAGGGAGAACTTATCCCAGTTTTCGGAAGACGTAAGACATGATTGTCAGACTGTGGTCTTTGTGACAGTTGGTTAGGTTTGACTAAAATGCAAACCGTTTCTCTTCAGTATCAAATCAAGTAAGGCGTCTTGGTTTGAGTTGAAAATCAAATAAAGGGTCATACTTCGAGTTCGGAACTATATTTTCTTTACAAGAATATATTGAGACTGACACATCACAAGAGTTCTATTCCACTGAAGACAGTAAAAAAGGATGCAATCGGCTCAGTTCATCAACCTTAAAAACGTTTCTAAAGTGCATGGCTACGCCTAGGGTTTCCTAGCACTAGCCAACCAGGAAGCGTATTACAGCTACTAAAAAAACATATGGGAGATTGATAGTCAAACTTCATTCCACGGTTTCAGCCTAATTTTAAACAAAAGCTGATTGTTTTGTCACTTTGATTTCGATTGAGGGCCCGATCCACATTCCACACACTGCCCACCTGACATGTCCCATGTCAACAAGGGAAGGTGGGGGTGATGGCAACTGCCAGGAAGCCTCATGTCTTTCCATGATAAACAAAAAAAGAAATTTAGTTTGGAACATTTCCCTAAGAAGCTTCATTTCTAGGGGATTCTGAATATATGGTGCAGAAAACATTGACAGGAAGCCATGCCTTAAAACTAAACCAATGGAGGACCTGAGCTGCAGTGGAGAAAAAGCATCCTAGCGACAGAGATAGAATATTGTAGAGGTTTGCATAGACATTCACCAGCAAACCAATCAACTGGTGCAACAGTAATGATGGAAGCTGTCCCGCCGAACAAGGTATTTGCTAGAGGTAGAGGGTTTAGTAGGTGTCAAACACCAAGGGACCTTGCATTAATACAAGGATAGGGCATGGTTCATAGCACAAGCAATGGGCACTGTGGTACTTTGCATAAACACAAGGAAACACTCCAGGCTGGCATTCACAATGGCCATCACTGCCACAGCAGTGGTGTATTGACAGATGACGTCCTTGCAGAAAGAGGCCCACATGTTCGCTTCCTATGCATACTTCGAGTGGACACGACTGGAAAGCGCTGCGCTGATGCATTCCTCCGCTCCGACAAACCACTTCTATGCCTTTTTGTTATGGATCATATCCTGCACCTGGGAAGAACAGACACAACAATAATGCTTAGGAATTGTTATTCTGTTAGGATGACTATAAGTTTTACAAACCAGTTGCATCTCTTATCGGTCCACATTGCAAGTGTCCCTTGGCATTTCTCGCTTACAACAGTAAAACACAGGATTATCTCTTCTATTTAAATTGCCATTATAGTTGCAGAGAGTTCTCTGTTACACATGGTGATTTTAATTCAATATTTGGTAGGGCAAATAATGTTTAATTAACTCCGTCATTTTCAAAGTCACTTTGACTTTAATGACACCAATACCTTTTATTGCACATCTGTCGGACACAGATGCTTAGTCAAAGTTTGTACATATTTTTAAAATCAAAAAAATCAGATGGCAAAGCTCTTTCTCATGACAATTTCTGCACCTGCTGGAACAACAAATGGACAGAGACAGGCGTATGATGTAAGCTGCACGTGTATCAGAACCAGGGTCGGCTACTTAGTAAAATGTGCTACTTTCTATCTTTTCCTTTTACCGGAACTCGGATTACTACATGTTTTACATTGATTACTGTCCTCCTCTTTTAGTTTGTCATCCAATCTACATCTCACTCTTCTCTCGAGTCAATCTGTAATTCATTTATTCATGTTTCATTTTCATTTCCTATTTCATCTTAGACCTCTCTGCACATGCCATTCTCTTTGTTGGTTATCATTTGCCACCTGTTTTCAATGATCAATTTCTACTTTTGGTTATAAGTACAACCATATATTTCCCATCTTATTTGCTCTCAATCATCTCTGTATGCACCCTCCTGGGGCTCATATGCTTTCTTGAGAATGAGATACTGCACTGGTTCAATAACACAGACCCCCCAAAGAGACCCTGTGGATAATGATACAAATAAATGACATGGAGGCTTCGTGGTCAAGTGAAAAAGAACACGTGTTCCTCAACAAAGTATCCGACTGAACTTCCACAAGCCCTCTAGACACCTACGCTCCTCTTCATTTGCACTTGCACACCCCCCCACATACGTCGCAGCGGTGGCCGCTCCTCCTACATCGCAGCCAGGACCTGAAACGACCTCCCACTCCAGCTTCGTACAGCCCCCTCGCTAGCAGACTTTAGAAAGAGACTCAAGATCTGGCTCTTCAACAGAGATACATAACTTAGATACCCCTAGGAGTGACAGTACTGCGCTATACAAATGCTGTTTGATTGAACCATATCTTGTGACACCCATGTTCTATAGTATCCCAAAGATATGCAAGAGTATCAACAAGTCTCCATTGTATCTAGATACCATTAGAGACCGGAACTCTTAGCCCAAAATATGGATTTTGTTTTTTGCCCTATTTCTACCATATACTTTATCATACTTGACAGATGTTATTACTATGTTCACCAACCCGATCAGAGAATACTCATTTACTTGGAATCAGATATTTGGTTGAAATTGGACATACAGTCCTTTACACCATTGTTCATCAGCAAAGTAAAGTACAGGTCATCTTTTAGGTTTTGGAAACTAGACCTAATCTTCTTGCAGTGCCAGCTGAATTCATGGTAAGATAGAAATTGCTGTGAGTAAAACCTTTTTTCTCTTTAATGGTTCATACTAGGAGCAGATTAAGGGCACTGTAACACTTTTTAAGCATGTTTGTTTACCCTTTCTTGTCACTGCAGGTGTTGTAGCTTATTTTAGTTTGAGTTTATTAGAAATCTGTCAGTCATTATATTTCTTGAATAATTCATACAAGGGGTCTTCCATCCTCTTGAAAAATCTAGTCCTGGAGATGGTCTCATTGACTTACAGCGACAGACACCGAAACGTCGATGTAGTGGTCAATCTCCTCTAACAAGTTATTGCCAAATGTGTTATTTGTAACTACGTTCTATTTGCTGGACAGGATCAAATACTGGATATAGTATTTGGACTTTTAATACATTGACATGTGGTCCCTTAAGATATCAGTAATTCAAGAATAAATGTTCTCAATGTGTTTTGAGATTGATCTTTTGTGAACCCCTTTTGTATATACAACATAATGTTTTCAATATACAAATATTAATCTACACACCTGCTTTGGAATTTTTTTCTCTCCAAGTAATGATTTTTTTAAATTTAATTTTGAATAGCTGTGAATTTAATTATTGATGTCAAAATATGACATATTGAATTTAAAAAATCGTATAAATACATTTGTGCAAATAAATTTGTGGGCATTCTTACCCATTATATAACTTTCTAAAAGTAGCATTTTCAGAACTGTGATTAAAAATCCCACTTTACCAATAAAGTAGGCTTTTAACTACAATTCTATAGACACTAAACTCGAACTGTTCACCTGCTCCCAATTGAAAGTTATCACTTATTAATTGTAATAATGTAACCCTATGTTATTGTGTGGGAGAGATAGGCCCTGCAGTAGTGAAAAATTGATTTAAGAGATTTTCATTGCCAGGACATGTAAAACTTAGAAGTACAGGTGAACCCTTTTAAATACACAGGGCCTACCCTGGGGGTGACTTATATGTAATAAAAAGGACGGATTGGGCCTGGCAAAAGGTTTATTTTGCCAGGTCGAAATTGCAATTTAAAAACTGCATTCACAAGCTGCAGTGGTAGGCCTGAGACATGTTTAAAGGGCCAAGTGAGTGGCACAATCAGTGCTGCAGGCCCACTAGTAGCATTTAATTTACAGGCCCTGGGTACATATAGTACCACTTTACTAGGGACTTACAGGTAAATTAAATATGCCAATTGCGTGTTAGCCAATTCTACCGTCTTTAGAGAAGAGAGCACAAGCATTTAAAGGTAGGTTAGCAGTGGTCAACAAAAACAAGTTTAGAAAACAGGAGGGTGAAGGCAAAATGTTTGGGGATGACCCTGCAGAAAGGGTCAAGTCCAACACGGATCCATATTACCTGTTCCTGTGTGCACCTCTGCATGTGTCGAAATACAGAAATGTTCGACAGATATTTCTAGTGTGGTCATTCGACTTCCACAATATGGCCCATACTCACGATGATATTAAATTAACAAACATAGAAAAAGAGCAAGAAAGTCTGGAGTGTGGGGGGTGTCAATTGTGAAAAACCTTTGACTTAGTGAAAGAATAAATGAATTTTCTAATTGAACACAGTCGACTACGGATTGATCAAATTTACTAAGTTGTTGAGCTTGGCCACTCTGTGAGCCAGGTGATGGTTTATAAACATTCTTTACAGAGCTCTGAGTGCCAGTCTGAAATGAGCAGTTTGTTGCAGTATTTCATCTATACCCATGAGTCTACTGGCTGATGATCTGCGATTTCTACATTATTGTAATTTTTTTTTACCAATTCTGTAGGTCTACCAGTTAGAAACGTTTTACAAAACGAAGGTTTTGTGTGACTGGTACGTGGCATTGAGCTGTTCCCTTCCTTCTCCGATCTGCATGCATGGCTGCCATATGACCAGCCCCTGCGTCAGGCGCAGTGCGTGCTTTTTTGCACAGATGAATTTTGGAAGTCAAGGCTGGCTCTGGGAGCAGACTCAGAAGAACCCTGTGCTCCTCCTTTGCTAAGAACCTGAACTATGGGCTTGCCGCCATATGTAAGCTAATGTAATCTTTATGTAATCTAAATTCATATTAGGCTGGGTAATTTTGGATTCTGATTCTTCTTGCAGACACAGCTCCTTAATGTACCCTAGCTTGAGCGAATGGCCCTGCACACCTGGTACAGCAAAGAGTCCCTATAGCAAACACATGAGGTGTTTGGTGTGAGAAGAATATATGTTCCTTCCTAAGTGTATTGCCCCTAAAACAGTGACTTTTGAGGCCTGAAAAATAATAAGATACTAATTAGTTCTCTAGAAATGTTTCTATTTCCTGACACTACAATCAGGGGATGACATACAAAGATACATAGGCATGTTCTTACTTTATGCCACATGTTAGATACGTTCTCTGGACTAGTGGTGGGCTGGTTTGAGTACTTTATACTTTATTGGTATCCCTAGAGCAATTTATCATACTGTGATGAGAAATATGGACAGAGCCCCTTCCGCTAAGCATTCTTTTAATACTATACTAGAATTATGACAGGTTTGTGTATATAATTAATACTAAGTCGTGTACTTTTTCTAATTTTGATTTTAAGAAAGTTACAGGGTGTTCAGAACTTTTGGCAATAAGTTTGACTCTTTTATGATGCCACTTTATGAAGCACGATGTAGGTATGCACGCTGCGGACACTCACATGATCATATGACTGACAGCCGCACATTAACGTGTATGGCCGATATATGCTTTACTACTATTGTGTACATTTTTATGCATGGAGATATATCGGCAGTGTTGGGCCTACCTTGCTGGCAGAGACCAGGGTGATCTGCTGGACACGGTGCTTGAAATGTCTTTTTTCTCTTTTAAACGGTACAGGCTGGCCCCACAAACAATATTCATGAGGCCTCAAAGAGCCAGTTCTCTCAGCCTCTGCTGACCTTCAGTGATGACATCACTCTGTGTTTTTTTTTTAACACTGAGGATTACTAATTGCTTCACATAACTCTCTTCTCTCAGCTAAGAATAAAAAAAAAAAGTAGAAAACAACGTCTCAGGACAGACTTGATGCGCGCTCCCTACTGTATATGGAGGCGGATATGCTTCATTGAGTCCACTTTCATAAATTTATCTTGAATTTTCAAACGAGAAAATTTAAAAGGAAGCTTTTTCTAATTTGACCATACATGTAAGTTTTGTGCCTTTTAGAAACAATACATTTTTGTTTTATGGTTTTGGGACGCGGAGGGAGCACCATCACCTTCCCAGGTTCTTGAAAGGTGTAAACCTGTCCCTACTACTAATATAACCACTTTACCAACCTCCAAAGGTCTACGCAGACTCTCCAGGCTGGACTGTACAAATCCCTTTAATTACCTGCCTGCCCTCAGGCTTCAAATACAACCTTCAACACATCCCAGGCTTGTGTGTCACCATTTGAGCGCTCCAAGTCCCCACTGCACGCACTACATTGGTTTTCTCTTTAAGACTCAGGTGAAATTAAAAATCTTCTGTAATACTCACTAAGATCTTCACAGAAAAGGTCCAGCCTACCTTCAGGCTGTTAAGAGAATTAACAATTACTTAAGGGGAGTTGAATAGCGCCCACACATTACTGAGGCCCTTTTAGAACGCTTTTAAGAATCTCTTTGGGGACTTTGATACTCCAAACAACACTTGGAAGGTTACAGTTTTGCTATACTGGGTCCAGTCCTCTGGTACGCCCTGACCCCTAACATTCGAGGAGCACAGGACCAGGCCAGCAAGCTCGCCCTAGAAACAAAATGTTCTACTTTTCAGTCTCGCCTTGTGAATAAACGCTGTGACGTCTACTTCTCCTCCCATGCACATCTTAGTTACAGCAAACTTACAGTGCCTTCAGATGTGATGGCGGTTCCTGGGGAGGCACAGACACCACCACTGGCCAGCAGTGATCTCTAAATATGGCGGGCGGTAGTCCACCAATGCATCGGATGCAATGGCTTCTGCTGCCCTTTACCTTCCATTCAAGTCTTGTTAAAATCTCGGATACATTTTGAACATGGGGGAGATAGTGGAAACACGTGGGGACCCTTACCTGTAAACAATGTAGAAGGTGATGTGAAAGACATTGATTTAGCCAATTAGGTTATGTTAAAAAAAAAAAATAGGGTTGTTCCCCACATGATAATAAAATCCTTTAGTTGGTGACCATGTAGTTGGTGGGGACCACACCATCAAACTGCTCTAAGAGATCCAACATTGGCACCAAGGACCATGCACAAAGCTTACCAGGAACATCTGGCAGGACTCTCTGACTAGCATCAGGACAGAAATTGGATTGGTTAATGTTAGAAAATTCTTAAAAGTACAAATGCTTGGCAACAAACTTTTCTTGCACTTTGCTCATGGCAGAGAGCTGGAAGGGGACTACTCCTGCCAGAACCTGCAGATCAAATCTGGACTTCTGTGGTCATGCTCATTACCTGAGGTAACAATAAAGGCACCATTGTTCGTGAAACACCCCCTCTCCATCCATCAGCTGGCTTCACCAGGGCCGATGTGTTGGCTCCCCATGAACTCACAGGCGTAATGTAAAGATTCCTCAAAGCAGGGTCCGCAATTAAGAATGCACCTCACATACTATGCATTGGTATGGAATTTATCTGCTTTCGTGAAACCGGTTTTCTTTCAGATTCAAAGTACAAAATTACAAATTAAGGTTCATATACACTTACCAAGTCCACTCACTGAAAGACGCTAACAGATAACCCCCTATTTATGTAATATGTCACATGTAACATGTCACTGGCCCTTAAGAATATCTTCTTCCCATTAAACTTGTGACTCCCAGGAATACCCTTGTCTTTACAACCTATGTCTTCTTTAACATAACATAATTGTTCTCTATTAATTTCCATTTTCTCAGCCCTCTATCTCAACACACCTCTTCACTGGCAGTGTCTGTTCCAGCAGACTTCCATTATCCCTGGTAGAGATAAAGAGTATAGGATGCGGGAACCTTTCATAGAGCAGTCAGAGCCACTGGACCGCAGAACTGGGTGCTACGCTGCAAAATTAAAGCAACTTGAAACTGTGGGGAAACTCTGCGAAGAAGGGGCACCACCAATGCGTCAAAGAAGGTCAGCGTCCTCAAACTGGACAGAATAGAGGACCTAAAATAAGGTATTAGTCAGTCATATCAAAAATGCAAAAAAGGGTGGTGTGAAATCTACACAGTTGAATATGTGCACCAAAATAATACAAGTGATAAAGGAAAAGTGCTACTCCCGTCAGGCACGCTACTGCCCCTGCAGGACACTGAGCACATTTCCTTCAAACAATAGTGAACCCATGCGCATGCGTCTTTGTGCAGCGAGCTGGCAGCCAGTCTGGATGAAAGGTGTTAAATAGAGCCAGGTCTCTCCCATTACTGGTACGCTCGGTGGCTTGGTTGCAATGAAGGCCATCGGCTGCTGTTAATCCTCTTGTTTCTGACACAGCTATCACTGCTTCCACTCCTAATGAGTGCGGTGTTAGAGCAGACAGAGAATCATGGCCATTCAAAGTTAATGCAGACATCAACACCGCTAGCAGAAAGAGGAATAAAACCTCTGCTAATAGACCCCTTCATAGCTCCGACACCGAAATGGCGGCAATAGCTGGATGCGTGCGCAAAACGTCCTGGCAGATACGTCAGCGGCGCCAGAACATTACCATTAGTCATGAAGAATGAAGATGACCAGAGAGTCATTGTCCTGCATTTTATTGTGCAGAAAGCACAACGGATGTCCGCCATTAAGCGCATAACAGATTATTACAATCTTGCTGTAATGCCACATTACCAGGGCGAGTACAATGAATGCTTGATATACGGACCTTATTCCAATGATTACCTATAAATTGTTCCAGAGGCCTGTGGTCTTATAGCTGGTATTACTCTTGTAATTGCTCATTTTATTGTGGATTTAGTACAGCTAAAAGGCACAACTTTGGCCAAGTAATTGGAGTCATCTACTGAATACATCGGAAAAAGCTGAATCCATTCAGTGCTCGTCGATTTCAAAGGGGGGGGGCAGGGACTGTGACTTCTTATTAATCTCACAACAAGAACTCCACTTCCCCTTAGTCCACTTAACTTTTATTTACATCTGCTGAGTTTGCCAATACTTTCTTAGGGTATGCCTATCACAGGCTGGATCGCCAGAATACAACGTATTCCATGTCGCTAACGATTCATTGTAATTTGCTTGCACACAGCTTACAATACTGATTCACAATTTATGATTGTACATCCCATCAGAACCGACCCTGCCTTCAAGAGGGAGCAGAACAAATACTTTTCAGGTATTACCCCCACAAGGCAGAAGACACATTGGATCGCACGAGATGTATCAACCCAGACGCAGGGTTTCCACTCTCTCCTTCAGTCTCTTTTTCCACCAGTAGGCCAAGAGGAGGACCTGGCACTATGAAGTTGAAGGAAAGTGACAAGATGGCAGTAGGCAAAAAAGCAAAATTACTTACAATAACAAATGTGGGAACATTTCCAGTGGGAGAGGGGAGAGCTGATGACCAGAGAGAGGTGTGGCACAGGGGCCAGAGTGGCTGACTCCGGAGCGCGGGGCTCACGGTTCGATGCCCAGCAACGGCGGCAGCTCAGCATCATGCGACTCTAGGCAATGGCTCACTTAATCTCCCCAACGGCCCCCCAGTGCCTGGATATTCTTAGGGATGATAAGTTTGCGCTTTACAAGTGTGGAATTATTACGACCATCCTTAAGCTTGCGAAAATGGTGTACAAATACTCCTCTAGTTCAAATTCCAATAGACAGCTAATAATTGGTGTCTACTGGATCAATCAATCAATCAATCAATCAGGAGTTTGTAAATCGCGGCTACTCACCCGTGAATGTCTCAAAGCACTGGATCCAACCACTCCGATGCAGGTATTTTGGAATGAACTGCAATGGAGTGGATTGCAGTTGCTTTTAGTTCCTGCATCTCCATGGGATAGTGGACAACTCAAAGTTTGCATGCCGGGCTCACCAGTGACCCGACAGCGGTATATATACAAATTGTACAATACTCATTGCTTTCTTCCACCTACCACACTGCCAGTTTAAAGCGCTCTGAAGCAGCTAAAACCCACCATGGAGCACTACACAAAATCCTTAAATGGATAAAAAAAAAATCCTTTGGAACAATGTACAAAACATGCATAGGCCACATTTGGATCCATTATCCTTTATAAACCATTTGTAACTGGCCAACTGGTGTTCGTACCAGAATCAGCCCCATGTCCACCTTATGCTTGAACCTTCCCATGTTGCAGTACCTAAATAACTGATGTAACCCGGCAACAAGAAATATTTAGCTCAAAGGTGCCATCTGGTGAATAATGTCACAATATGTCTCAAAACCCAAGTTGATATTTGTACACAAAAGAACATCCTAGGATTCTTAATGGTGGTGATTGTTAGTGACTCAGAACTGGCCAAAGAGAACTATCTTCTTCACTTCACGAGATGCAATATTTCACCTGCTAGATTCCTTCCACGTTACCACCACAACCACTTGTAATAAGATGTGGGTAAAATGAGAACTGCAATGGGAATTGTGAAGGTGACCAACTTTCCGATTTTCTGAGTTTGCAGAGGAGAACATTCACAACCTTTCGCATTCACAACCTCTCACATCCCAACTTTTATTGGGACAGTGGTAGAACTTCTGTGAAGCACAGCATCTCCTGTGATCTGGAAGAGGAGCAGGGTTTCCCAGAGGATTCCAAACACTTGAAGAAAGAACCCCATATTCCCACTTTGCACTCTGCGTGCCATACCTGCTCCAGCATAAACTGCAGGGGGTCTTCGGGCTTCTGGTACACTATGTTCTCTGTGATCTCCTGTGAGGGGAACAGAGATGGGAACGAAGAGGGAGGAACAGGACAGAGGGAAAGGAAAGAAAAGAGTGCATGAGATGGGAATAAAGAGTGAAGGGAAGAAAAGAGTGCAAGAAATGGGAATAAGAAGCGAGGGACAGGATAGAGGGGAAGGGAAGAAAAGAGTGCAAGAGACGGGAATAAAGAGCGAGGGACAGGATAGAGGGGAAGGGAAGAAAAGAGTGCAAGAGACGGGAATAAAAAGTGAGGGATGGGACAGAGGAAGGGAAGAAAAGAGTGCAGGAGATGGGAATAAACAACAAGGGGCAGGGCACACAAAGGGAAGGAAAGAGCGCAAGAGACAGGTTTAAAGAACAAGGGACAGGACAGACGAAGGGAAGAAAAGAGCGCAAGAGACAGGTTTAAAGAACAAGGGACAGGTGAGAGGGGAGGGGAAGAAAAGAGCGCAAGAGATGGGAATAAAGAGCAAGGGACAGGAGAGAGGGGAAGGGAAGAAAAGAATGCACGAGATGTGAATGAAGCGCGAGGGACAGAAGGAAAGGGAAGAAAAGAGTGTAAGAGACAGGAATAAAAAGGGAGAGAGAGAATAGAAGGAAAGGGACGAAAAGAGTGTAAGAGACCGGAATAAAGAGCGAGGGACAGGACAGAAGGAAAAGGAAGAAGAGAGTGCGAGAGACAGGAATAAAGAGCCAGGGAAGGGACAGAGGAAGGGAAGAAAAGAGTGCAAGAGACGGGAATGAGGAGAGAGAGGGATAAGGCAGAGGGGGGAGGAAGAAAGAGTGTTAATTGTTCATCAGGTTCATCGAGTACAATTTATATTCAGTTTTCATATGTTCAGTTCCTTGTTGAAAGAGGACAGACATTGATATTTTGTATAATACTTTGTGGTGTTTTTGAATGGGACAGACAGATGAGATAGAACTTGATATGTTCTACGGTACCTGGTGGCATCTAGAATAGACTAGACAGAAAGGCTAGACAGAAAATATGACATTTTTATAGGTGACACACAGAGATAGTCTAGACAGGATATAAAATGTTGCAAAATACCTTATGATGTTTTAAAGGAGACAGATATACGGTAGACAAAAGATGATATATTGTTTAGGGGCCAGATCCATTAACAAACTGATCACAAAAAATGATGGCAAATTGCACACCGAGTGCCCGATTCACAAAGGAAAACTTAGATGTTTGGTCTAAACTTAGACCAAACATCTAAGTTTATGACTTTGGGAATTCACAAAGGACATTTACGAGTACTATCTTTATGTCCACACTCGGGCGGAAATCCTGACTTTTTATGACTTGTCTTTGATTTTGCGATGCGATCTATGAACTCATAGGTCGCCTCTCAAAATGTCTCAGAACTGTCTCTGTCTAATGTTATATGTTTTGTTATAAAGATTTATACGGCGCACAGCTACTCCCAATAGTGTGCCGGCGCTAAACAGACATAATGGCACCTACAGATAAGACCTATACAGATCGTCAGAAAAGCCACGTCTTTCGTTTTTCCTTACAGACGGGAAGGCCACGTATTAAGCGCAGCTCCCTAGGGAGTTTGATCCAGTTAACCGGCCCTAAATAAGTAAAAGATCTGCCACCCGTTGTATGCCGGCAGATACGTGGGACTTTAGCCAAGTGTTCAGAAGAAGAAGGGGCTAATGAATATTAACTAGGCAGGGATGCAATTTATAAACCCATTTGTTTAGATTCCCAAACGGGAAACCATTTTTTAAGGAGCCAATGTCCTTTAAAAAAAAAAAACAGTCCTGCTTTACAAAAAAGTTTCCCATTTAGTAAAACTTTTGGGGGATCACCCAGCAGTCCTGCTGTCCTCGAGGTCATCAGAAAATATTATGACACTTTCCCCTTTGCAAATAAGTTACCACCTCCTTTGAGCTATCGGAAACTGATCAATGGTTTGCAACCACAAATGCAGTTGCAAATAATTTAAAAAAGCCATACCGAACTGCAATTATGGGTGAACTCCCCTTTCAATTCCCGTTCTAATTGCAATTCGGTATGGGTGGCTAACTTGATTTTGTGAGTTGGAAAGGCTATTCCGTCTCACAGATGGGTTTAATACATACCTAAAAGCAATTTTGTTCTAGCAAACCCTGTGCATTTGTGAATTGCAAGGTTGTGCGATTGCAAAATGGCTTTATACATCTGGGCCATATTACCTAAAGTGTGTTAAAGGAGACAGACAGAGGGACAAGCTATACAGAAAACGATGTGTTATACAGTACCTCATGATGCTTACCAAGGGGTGCAGACAGATTAGGAAGTTTAGCTCTCAATAGGAGACCCCTTTCATAGCCTTATAACTCACTCATCCAGGACTGTATGTTCACTGAATGCATTCTTGTGTTTTCTCTCCAGGAGAGGCTTTATTTGATAGAGTGGTCCCTGGCACTGGTCTAAATGCTATATGGTAGACCACTCTTCATGAAGTCTACCATTGTGATGACATCAGCAAAACCAGCCAGACTTACAAGTTGGCACCACACCATCCCACAGACACTAAAAGGCTAAACGCTGCGGAGCTGACTTCAATACACGTTATTTACCAAATGCAAAGTGACATGAAACTTGGCAACAGAAATCATCACACAAGTCCAACAGTTTCTAAATGATCTACCTGTCCTTTTCATGCTTTTTAAAAGAACATTTATTTTTTCAAGTTGCAAAGACTTGGGTAGATTTAAATGAGGGGCATCGCCATGCCCTCCCTAAACAATCCCTGCCATACCCCCTTCCATCCCAGTTCATACGTCCAGTCCCCAGTTACATTTGGTATGCAATAGTATACATGACCACGACAACACTCGCCATTGACGCATTCATTTCACTGTCTTAAAATGCTGAGCATATGTGTTGCGTGTTTCCATTTAAGTTCTATTCTTGACTTTGTTTGAAGCAATGTACATTGACTAAGTCATATTGATGCATGAACCTGTTTCTGAAAACCAATAAAACAGATTTTACCAAAAGATTTAAATGAGGGGCAAAATGCATATTCAGAGGAACCAAATCCTTCAAAATGATTGCGCAAGGGATATCCTCGCAGCCTCAAAGTCCTCCAGCATCAGTCTTTTTGAGCAGACAAGGTCCAAATATCTGTCACTGACTGATATTTTGGAGGTAATTGCATGATTGTGAGCCTCAGAAACTGCAGAATCGTTGCTCTCAAATGGGAATCTAATCCTGCAGATGATAATCTGATAGTTTAGCGAAATGTCCATTGGAATAAATCTCTGACAAAGTACAGGATAAGGGGCGTCTTTGGGCAGATGCCCTGCAAGAGGCTGAGCACCCAAGGGCTTGTTGCTAATCTTTTCTGCTCCGTTCCCAAGACCAGGAGCAAATCCTGGTCCAGGACAGTAACGGAGCAGGTACATCAGCACATTTCATGGGGAAGATTAAGCCTTTCTCCACAAAAAGAAAAATGCTTTCCCATGGAGCAGAGAAATAAATGTGCTTTTCCACCATGCGTACTCCATTGCTCCGTGAACCACGAGAACGTATGAGAATTTATTGCATGCTTAGATTTCCATTCAGTGGGATTCTGTGATTCTCTGGGCAGGTATACATGTAAACAAGTCATTAGCATGTGTATGGCACATAACCTTACATACATATTGTTGGTCCCATTCTAAAGAAGAACCAAAGGTGGGTGACCAGTAGCTCCAGCCAATCTGAATTCCTTTGCTTGCCACATATCACGTGACATGGTTACAAATATAAAATTTACAGTACCCGCCTTCTTACCTCTGTAGGACTCTGAACGCTAGAAATGTGTGCTGAAATTATCACAGTGAGCAGCATGACTCAGTTACCTCTTTCACGTGACCCCGAAAAAGGCTGTTCATTCCATCTAAAGCCCATCGTTCCAGAAACGGTTGTATTACAGAAGTAAGCATGGCTGAACCATGCGTGCCTCTACGTCTTAACCACACATTCCTTTACCATGCATGCCTTTACAACGACTTTCATTGCAAAGGCATGTTTGCTAAAGGGATATGTGAGGTAAATCATCACTACCCCGACCCCCCTCCCCTGTCCCGCCCTAAACCTTAAAATCATATCCCCTACCTCGCCCCACCTGCCCTGAGCCCTAAAACCGACCAGTCCTGCCCTTAAAGCTACCCATTTCCCTTCCCCCACCCTGAGGCTTAAAACCCTGCCCCCTATCAAAAATGACCCCGACCCCAGCCCCCCGCTCTGAGCCCTAAAACGTACCCCTGTGCTGCCCTTAAAACTACCCCTACCCCTCCCTCACCCTGAGCCCTTCACACCGACCCCATCCCTAAAAACTCCCCAGCCCTTAAAACTACCCCGACCTCCGCCCTGAGCCCTAAAACCCTGCCCCCTTTAAAAAGACTGCCACTACCCTCCCCCGCCTTGAACCCTGAAACCGCCCCCAACCCTAAAACTATCCCCCCAAACCCGGCCCCAGCCCTTAAAACTTCCCCGAACCTCCCGCCCTGAGCCCTAAAATCCTGCCCCCTTACAAAAACTACCCAACCCCCACGCCCTGAGTCCTAAAACAGACACCCATCCCTAAAATCTACCCCCCCCAAACCCGGCCCCAGCCCCACTTACCTGTCCGGAGCTTCCTGTTCCGATGCTTCCTCTTCCTCTCCCCGCCCATCCGGACACTAGACCGCTATCTGCCTTAACTACGCCTATGTGTGGTTAAGGCAGATGCGTGGTTCAGGCAAGTTGTTATGCTTGCTGGGAAACGGCACGCGTGGCTCAGCCTGCGTTGTAAACTGAGTTTTCCCCCATTCCCCCAGAAACTGGTGATATGACGCGGGTCACAGGTCAGCCTAGCTTAAATGCCAAGATTGACTGAACAGACCAACCAAACCTATCCAACAAACAATCGTTCAATCTTACCAACTTGCTTCAACATATATTGTTGCACTTTGTATGATTAAAACAACTCTGTACTATCCACCTGGTGTCTCCCGTTTTAGGGCCTGGCAGTCATTGGAAAGCACCACATGTTTACAGGGCCAGCTTTATTGCTGGTGGCACCCAGTGAGATAATCTTTGTTGGCGTCACCCAACCCCCAAAAACATCCTTCCCTATAAATTCCCTCACTACCATGCCCCTCATCTCTCCGTAGCCCCTCTTTTACATTTAATTTGCTTTATTGCTACTCAAACCAGTGTAGGGTGTCAGAGCACTTTACATCACACATTATACAGAGAAAATGAATCACGTGTGTATATCATTCTATAGGAAATGGTACATAAGACAATGAGAATTACAAGGTGTAGGAATCACATGTCATCCATACTAGTAGCAGTATATTTTGGTGTTTGGTCTGGAGAACCACAAACTCTGGATTTAAAAATTATGTTGGCTTTACTAATAAGAATGTATTTCTACCCAAATGAACCCTTTTAGCAACATAGCGTTCTAACCTAAACCATGCAGTTTGTATGCAGCTCTTTGATGACAATTCATAGCTCATTGTGCTATATTAGGATTGTAACTTATGAACTGTAAGTAACAAAAGGATCTCTGTGACAAAAGTAACCCTGGGCGGAGTTCGCGTAGTTGCACTACGCGGAACACCGTGAAGTGCAAAAAAAACTCTGTCGCACTACGCAGAGCTCCGCGAGCGGCGGAGTATAATAGAAAAATGCTGTTCGCGGTGATTGCACAGTGCCGGATGCTTGTCCGCACTGTGCAATCATTGCGACTGGCACCATGCACAGCGCAAGCTTTCCTTTTCTGCTGCTCGAGTACATTTTTACTTGAGCGGCAGCTTTCTCAACGCGAATGGGCAGTTTCTCAACGCGAGCGGTCGCCAGCATACACGACCACTCGCGTTGAGAAATCTCGCTGGGATGTTGATTTTCCACGCTCGCGCTCGCCAACTTGATGTTGACGATCGCGAATGAGGAAAAATCTCGCCGGGAGGTTGATTTTCCTCGCTCGCGGTCGCCAACTTGACGTTGACGAACGCGAGCGAGGAAAAAAACTACGCTACGTAACGCGAAGCGGAGTTTTGGGGTGCTCCGCGATCTCCGCGTAACGCGGAGTGCAGAAAACTCCACAAACTCCGCGAGCGGAGAGGAGTTCACCGCCCAGGCATAGACAAAAGCAGTAATCTACTGAGCGATCCATGTAAATTACAGTTTGGTGATTTGCATGGTACACGTTCTTTGCAGCAGGCACATGGCCCCTCTATGCTACTTTATCAAGAGTGGAAACTGCCACTAGACAAAACTCCGCTCTCTCTCCAGCATGAACATTAATCACCAGTTATCTTGACATTTTTATTGTTGCCTGAAATCTGGATATACAAGGAATTCAGCAGCAGGTGCTTTTTAGGTCGAGCCTGGGCGGCGCCTGTGCTGCTCTGCTAGGCATGCTGCATTCAAGTATGGACTTAAAGCCCCACCCACTCTCCGCCCATATTTTTCACTGGCTTGTTTCATTGTCCTTTGTAAATGCTGGCTTCTGATTCATTAATAGGCTTGTTAGTCCCTCCTTAGTACTGCCTTGTCTTCATTTGTAACCTCCTATGAGGACTGGCCCTTTTACTTCTGTTGTTACACGGTATGTTTATTTTAGTCTGTAAGCACATTTTTCTTTAATGAGTTTCTGGTACAGCAGGCACGATGTGCTTTCCAGCAACATTCAGCCGGCCATGCGCGCTTTCACTTTCACTTTTAAAGCAGCCAGGGACAATCGTGGCTGCTTCTTTGCAATGAAATAGGTCTCGCATTTACGAGAGTTTGAGCTATTGGCATTTTAAATGACAATAGCTGAAACTCTTTCAAAAGCGAGACCTATTGCATTGAAATAGTTTTTTGTAAAGGCGCTTTCACTTTAATGTCGGCCACGCCCCTTTCTTTAGACGAGCCGCGTCTAAAGAAAGGTGAGCGGCCGCTGTTAAAGAGAAACCGCGGCATGGGATGCTTTTACAAAGAAAAAGCATGTTTGTCAACTTGACAAACAGATGTTTTTTTTTGTAAAAGTGCCCCATACAGCGCTTTCACTTTGATGGCGGCCACGGCCCTTTCGTTAGCTGTGGCTCGTCTAAAGAAAGGGGCGTGGCCGAGATTAACGTGAAATCGGGGCATGGGGCGCTTTTCCAAAAACTGCATTTGCAATGCAATAGGTCTCGCATTTGCGAGAGTTTAAGCTATTGGCATGGTCATTTACAATGCCAATAGCTCAATCTCTCGTAAATGCAAGGCCTATTGCATTGCAAATGCTTGTTAGTATTCTTTCTAAACACAGTGTCCCTCCCACCCCCGAGGTCAGCGACAGGTGAGGCTGCACCGCCCTAGAGCCCACCCTGCATGTTCTGTCACTCTCTTTTAGGTATTATTGTCGTGTCAAAGATGAAGAGGTCATTTTGTGTGCCTACAGATTAAAACTGGACATCTTAGTCATTCCACAGATCCAGCGGTTCGCAGTACTTGAGCAGGTTAGAAGGCGCTTCACTGAGCCCTCAGTGGCAGCCTGCACCTCTGGAGGGAGCAGCATGGCTTCAATGCTGCCATCACTGTGTCACCGCCTCACTATCACAGCTACAGGAGTGGTGAAACCAGGAGCACACGTGTGTAAACCGAGTACAGACCACACTCAGTCCTAGTTCACTGGCCATGGAACGTCCTTCGTACCTGGGGACACTGTTGCCGCTGAGATTTCGGAGACAGTAAAATCACATGAGATGATACCAGAAGCAAAGTCTGTTCTTGATTAGTATTGCCGATTCCAGCCGAAAATACCCCAGAATCATGCGCCAAAAGAGCTTAAGGAAGCGCTGTGAGTAGTGCAATGGTATTTGCCTGAGCAGGTTCAGCCTCCTTGTCCTCAGCCAAGCACTCACAATGACTCTGTGGGTGTCGACTTCGACTCTGTAGTAGAAAGGTAGGTGTGCAGCACGAACAAGCTGGTGACTGCATCTGCTGCGCTGTGGAACACATCAGGTCAGACACATTGCAAGGCATGGGCAAAGTGGACAATTCCCACGGGACCCCACCTTCCAAGGGGCCGCTGGGAAAGTGAACTTTCTGTCTCCATCTCACGTTTGTCTATGTCTCTATCTCAACCTTTAATGTAGAATTCTATATTATTTGGCATCAGGGGGCTTGAATGAGCAGAAAATGAGTAATAAAATCCAGAGTTGTTCCGTAACAGGGGCCCCCAAAATATTTCTTGCCTCCAAAATCCTTAAGCTGACACTACACCAGGCAGGGATGGGTGTTTCCATGCTGACAAGAGACAGGCTGCCATGCTGGCAAGTAAGAGCAGGTTGGCAGACGCTTGGCCGAATGGTTATTTTTCTTGTGTGATGCGGTGTAGTGGGACGGAAGGCGTGCACAAGCAGGAACAAGCGGGGAGTCAAAGAAAAAGAGACAAGGAGGAAGTGAAGAGGGCGCTAAATAGACACATTTCTCTAGACTATGGGCAAATTCCTTTCACCTCTCACCCGTCGTGCATGGGAAGGCAATTAACTGGCATTATTGCATGCAGCAGTAGCCAATCACTTTGCATGTGACTGTCATATAAAAGCGGAACTACACAGCTTCAGAACACACAGACAGCATCAGGGCCACAGATGGGGGCAGGCTGGGCAGTATGCAGATACGAATCAACCACTCTGGGAATGAAGAACCCCAATGACTGCACCGAGAGTCTAGGGCCCAGGATCAAAGACACCACAGGAACACAAAGAAGCAATTCAGCATTCCCTACAAACCCTCGCACTCACTATCCCACATGCAATTTGGATTGCGTCAGTTAATGGCATTGATTTTGGGTCATGTTTGACCCCTCCTAAGTGGCCAAGTAATGCAGACCGCCCACCTTCTTCACAGGAATGAGATGACAGATCTCCGAGGTAGGGCTTATGAAGCCAACGTGTCATGAGTTGGCCCGCAGTCGGCAAGCCCTGGCCCATTCCTAGAATGTATCAGTGTAAAGGTTTCAGCAGACGGATGGCACTAGGACCAATCACCATGTCTCAACCACTACGGGTTGCCTCCGCAGACTCCGGCCAAAGGATGTGTGTGCGTCACCTGGAATATCTGCAGGATGTTGTGCTTCTCCATGTACTTCAACGACACCTCGTACGGCTCCTCGTAGGTGGCAGTTAGCCGCTCCGTGGACTCTCCAGGCTCCACTTCCGTGATCAGAGTCTTTCTGATTGGACACTAGGAAAAAAAAAATCACAATTATTTACAAAGATCAGCAACCGTACAGTAAATCCTCAATGAAATGCTGGTCTGGAGCACTCAGTAGACACAATTCCCCATCCACCATCAGCCCAAAATCATTACTGTAAAGGCAGCTGAAACTTTAGGAAGTGGCCCTGCATATACTCCATTAAGCAGATCACTTGAAGACTTCTGTGTAACAAGTGCGCCTCAACCAGAACCTCTCGTACCCAACCATAAGACAAGATAACTCTTCACCGGAGACTGAAAAACGACCCTTTCAGTCCCACATCAAAATCCACTGACGTTTGCATATGTGCAAACAAGCATACGCCTTGTCCTTCAGGTAGAGGAGGTCTTCTGATGGACTGTGAACTACACAGAACCAGCACTTGTTCTCTGTACTGCCTTTACTTGTTCAGGCAGGTACAAACTATGCCTGGGTTCCCAAAGCCATTACTCTAGCATTTAATGTGGATGTAAAGCTCACAGCAGCCTTGAGATCCACCAGTGCCGGCACTCGCCAGCGTACTGCTCAGGTCAAAGGAGACATGAACTCCACATTCCGACTGTATAACCTCCAACACTGAGTTAGGCCTAAAGAAAAAGACACTTGGACAGTAAGCTTCTCCTAAGTAGGACTCAAGCATCAGCCCTGCACTACTGTTCACTAAGACTGGACATGATGCCAACTGCACCTAGAAGACTTTCTTACCTGGAACCCAGGTTCTCAAACTCCCATCCTCCGTAGCACCACAAACTCATCAGTGAGGAACTGTGACCATGAGGGCCTGATTCGCAGTTACTCGTTGATTTCTGGCCCTAATGCTAATGTTGATTGCACAGATGTTGGAATTCCAAGCCGTGCAGTATTTACTGTACCCAGTAATTACCAGGTGCCAAATACCTCACCCTTCGATAACTTTCAGCAGGCCAAAGGTACCAGAATTTAACAGGGGAAAACAATACAGTATTTACCGTAGCATGTGGATTTAGTGCCTAAAGAACCCAAGTACAAATGTCAAATTTTATCGAGTGCGATAAATAGCACCTACAACTCTGACAGACTCAGAATTAGGGCCATAGTCTGTTTTACTCGCAAGAAATTTACATACCTGCCAACTTGAAGAACAATCTCAAAGTGTCAGTAGGGGGCAGAGCCTTGAAAGGGGCGGGGCCTCATGCTAAGAAGTACCTACGAGGCATTTTTGAACCCCACCCCTCCCCCAAGGCCCTTCCTCCCAAAAACAAAAAAAGCTTGCTGAGGCTGGTGCCGATGTCCTGGGGTGTTTTCACACCCCTTAATGGACTTCAGCAGTTCAAAGCCTCAGAAAATAAGCTGGAAAACCACTATTTACAGTGGTTTCCTGCTCGTTTTCCCTGCCATCGTGTGATATCGGCTCGTCACTGGGAGACCCTGTGATGGGAGCCGATCCGATATTGTGTGTCACACTTAGTGCCAATATCGGCAACACTCAGTTCTCATACAGCAACATACATAAATAAACCACACGACACCTTTTTAGTGGAGAAATTTGCTGCAGGTTTATTTGCATAACCAATATGCCAACATGGTGGGTTATCTTACGGGCGATCCCAGGGCAGGCCAGCCCCTATGCCGCCTGCCCGTCTGATGAGCCAAATTGCACCGTGGCCGTCGCCAATCGGTGGTTAGCAATTATTGGGAGAGGCCACCTCTCCCATCAGTGGACCGCCAGTCCACTCCCTTACTCACGCCCCCCAACAGGTGGGCGGAGCGTTCCAGGCAGTCCCCGGTTGCTCAGACCCATAACCGCCCGTAGGACTAACGGGGCGTCGTAGTTCTTCCAGGGGACACGCTAAGACATCCCTGGGTATCCTTGGCTTAGCACCCTTGTTGTGCTGCTGCAATATAGTACCCTTCTGTACCTTGCAGACTCTGGATCGCCCTGTAACTCCTCCTGCAACACAAAACAATAAGTTAGATTCTTCCCCTCCCCGTACTACCCTTTGGCCGTCCGCAGGGTAAGCGGTAGGGTGGGAAACAGCGAGACGGGTAGCGGTCAAGAGACCGTACAGTGGGCGGGGGAAGGCTTTTGTACCCCTGTCCCCCTCCCACGGCCGGAAGTGACACGGCCAGCAGACCCCCTGGTCCCTAGCCCAGGGAGCCTAGTCAGCAGACTTCTGTGCCTTCCTGTGGCACTAAGGCGGCCGCCCTGTTGGAGGGTCCCCTACATGGCCCCCCTGGGCAGCCTTGGCATAGTGCCAATATCGGCAACACTCAGTTCTCATACAGCAACATACATAAATAAACCACAGGACACCTTTTTAGTGGAGAAATTTGCTGCAGGTTTATTTGCATAACCAATATGCCAACATGGTGGGTTATCTTACGGGCGATCCCAGGGCAGGCCAGCCCCTATGCCGCCTGCCCGTCTGATGAGCCAAATTGCACCGTGGCCGTCGCCAATCGGTGGTTACCAATTATTGGGAGAGGCCACCTCTCCCATCAGTGGACCGCCAGTCCACTCCTTACTCACGCCCCCAACAGGTGGGCGGAGCGTTCCAGGCAGCCCCCGGTTGCTCAGACCCACAACCGCCCGTAGGACTAACGGGCGCCGTAGTTCTTCCAGGGGACACGCTAAGACATCCCTGGGTATCCTTGGCTTAGCACCCTTGTTGTGCTGCTGCAATATAGTACCCTTCTGTACCTTGCAGACTCTGGATCGCCCTGTAACTCCTCCACAGCTCTGGGGGTGGCCACCGTCACCACCATGGCCCCCCCACCAAGGCAGATATTCCTACCTACAGCCTGTTGCTTCCAAGGCCTCCCCAAGGCCCAGCAAAATTAAGTCCATGCCTACCCTTGAGAGGTGAATCCTATCCACTTCCCAGCATCCAGTAGACTTGGCATGAAGAAAACCATGCCTGATGAAGCCAAATCACCTTTGCTCCGTGAATTTACACCTGGCGCTGTTCATTCTCCTACGTGATATCTCAATGGCGTCTCTAGATCGGGCTCCTTGCCAAACTGGGCGAGGTAAAATTTCAGACCACCACAGTTCACATGCCCCAAGCTGATTACTCAACTGACACATGATGTCCCTCATGTCTTGGAGCACTACTCTCCTCCCCAGAGTCGTCAGGTCATTCCCTCCCAAGTGTATGACCAGAATAGGAGGTGGACCGATCCCTCCCCCAAGTCTCTGCTGCAGCTTCCTCATCAGCTCGTTCCAGCGCATACCCGGGTAACCTAGCCACGTTATCTCTGTGGCGGAAAAGCCATGTCACCACTTTCTTATCTCAGCCCACTGTGCCACTCTAACGATACTTGAATGGCCAATTACCCAGACCTTGGTTCCTGGTAAATAAAGAGATGTTGTGTTTGAAAACCATACTTATTGTAACGTTTATATTCTAATAATCTACAATTGCACAACAAAACCACATCACTGCACCATCATTAGTCAATCCGGGACAAAACCGTACACCTTTAGGCAACTGACTGTCGGTTGCAACATAGTACCTAAGAGTCCACTCGCCATATCCTTCAGCTCAAGGCCTTATATATCGTTTGTAGCATTGCGACTCCCAGCGCCCTACCTGCTTAATTCGCTCTGGCGGCATCCCTGATAGGAAGGCTGTGGTTGCCGCCCCAATCCTGAAGGAGTGGCTGCTGAACTCTTGTCTCCCCCTGTATGTCCTGACAATTGCAAGCATGCCTGCATGATGTGGTCTACTTGAAACTTTGTAACCGGAGACCCGTTGGACCAAAGCACACTTGTTGGATGACAACTTCCACAACCTGCATGGCTGTCAGCCAAGGCTAAAGGGCGGGAGAATTTGCACATGTTTATTGTTACTCCACTCAGTGGTACTCGATATATCGACCTAAGAAGGATGAAATGCTAAGTGAACCTACCAGGATCTGAACCTGTGACCAGAGGTCGAACCCAAGCCCCTTTCAGTTCTACCGCTCCACATGCCTGTGAACTTGTCTCCCAGGGCAGACTTCAAGCACCTTGACCCATACTTGGGCATGCCTGAGCTAGAAACACACATCTAAAAGGCCTGCCAACCGGCTAACCACCAAAATTGCAGTCCGAATGTTTGCTGACAACTCCCAAGGAAAATTGCTTAACTGGAGCAACTGGTAACATGCAATCAATTTAACCATAACTATGACTGCAGAATGTGCTCTCGTAGTTGTCCGTATTAGTGCTCCATCCCCTCCATATCAGTACTATCAAGGCAACCCGCACCCTCTTGGGAATGGCACACTCACGCCCCAGCTGACAGAAAGTGCCTATTCGTGTGTAGCCCATAACCTTACATTTTTTACCAACGGTATACCAGGATTATGCTGAAACCTACTGCTGAGTGCGCGTTGTACAATCCCAGGTATGCCTATCTTTGCCTATTCTGTTTCTGTCTGCAAAGTTTGATGACCCTGCCAGCCCCAAACCCAGGCGAAATAAAAGGAAGCTATACCGCTGCCCGTGTGAGTCGCTGCTGGTGCTAACGAAGGTCCAGTAAGCACCGGAAAACTAGATGCTGTACTATAGCAATAGAGGGCCATTGCAGCACTTTATTAAAGTCCATGGCTAACCTACTCACAGTATGGCAGAGACTAGAGAGGCTGTAAATTTAATGCCCATTGAGTTGATCGATAGACCCAACAGGGAGTGATCCTGTGTACTGAGGTAGCAACCACCACCACTCCCCGCATGAGACTCAGTCCAGGTTTACTTTTCCCTGTGCAGTAGTGTAGCCACCATTCGCCGGCATCTAACCTGTGCCGTGTCCTGTTCTGTGCAGTCCCCCTCATGTGCTTCCACTGGGCACCTCTGCCTGATGTGCATGACCTAAGACAGTCCCCTAGCATGGCGGACTGCCAGCGAGACAATACAACAAATGCCCCAAAAAGTACCATTACTTGCCTTCGCTAGATTCTTGCCTGGCATTCCTTCATGCCCAGAATACCAAGCGATAATGCCTCTATTGCCTCTACTTGGTCAAACGACCCGGCCATGCATCAAACCCACAGAGACAAGGTGCGGCCCGTTACCCTGCCCCAAACTCTGCGGGAACAAATGAGCAGGATCTGACATAAATGAGGGGATCCCCAGTTGCACTTGAAACTTTATGTACTGCCCAACCCGATGTGCCCCTTTGAAAGATACCCCAACCGCTTTGGCTTTGAGCCAGGGCATCGTACCTGACCCCCGTGTTCTGCTTCTTAAGAATGACACACTAGCGCAACCAGCCAGCCTGACTGTTAAAACTAGCGATGTAGCCCATAACCCAGCGGTTGTTGGAGGGATCCTGGTGTGTCAAAAGGGGCCAAGCATTGGCTAGTGGGACCCTGGAGAAAATACGCACAACTAGCCTGCCCTTAATTATCAAATAGCCACTAAGTAAGCACCTCATCAAAAAATTGATAAAACGGCTTGCTAATGTTGTGTCATGGTCCCGTACCCACTTCTTTACATTTTCTTTTCTTTCCCGGACTGCAAAATGTCCAGAATTTGAACTCCAATCCCATTGTTAAAACTAAAAGAAGCAGAACTTATCCGGTGACCTCGCCTCACCTTCAAACCCCTGTCATAGAAGCGCAGCAAATCAAATACAGAGTTGAAAGCCCCTTTTAATAACTTGTGCTTAGATGCACCGGTACTACCTGCTCCTCTTACCTACAAATGTGTGGTGCGTCCCCAGCTGAAAGACTTATGGGTGTGCAGGGACCCAAGGCCTCCTGTTATAGCAGATCCTCCTGCATAACCCAGACAAGAAGCTCCCTATACAAAAGTATATCATGTTGCGCCGCTTGGGACACATTCCTTCATCACTACGTACGTTCAGGCCTGGAACTACTGCCAACGGTATCCCCCCCTTAGTACCTGTTTAACCACTAAATAAATACTGTATCAGGGAACAAAAGATTACCAGTGCACCTAGCCCTGGGCCTTAAATTAACTGACCCAAGGAGGACCCTCATGTGTGCATGTGCAAAGCTGCTAGGATGGCTGTGGGCAGGTTGCCACCAAGTAATGTCAATTCTGGTCCAACTGACTGCCCTATCCGTCATGGGAACGGTGAAGGTGGAGCATGGCACAATGGCTAGTATAATCGTACCTGAGCTGTCAGGTATGCAGTGGCACTCGGCCATGCTCCACCAGAAAAATCCGGTATCCCCCGTGCGACAGAGGAAATTTAGCAGTGCAGGTACTCTGGCCCAGAGTACCTGCTTGTTTATAAGAAGAACGTACGTCAAGTCACCCGCCGGCCCAGAGAATTGGCCATGGCGTAAAGGACATGAGGAAACTTAGTTACTCTGCCAGCTACTGTGGAGCGGGATCTGCAAATGTAGAGCTTCCCCACCCCACCGCCCACACTGTGCCGGCTGGTTGCAGCCCTTAACCTTTGTGCTGGGGATGGGACTCTAAAGTCAGATTAGGCTGAGCTCGCTCTACAAGGTCCCTACTTTCCCACAAGGCAGTTACAAGAGAACTCCCCATCCCGCCCTATTAGAATGCTGTGATGGCTAGCTCACAAACCTAACAGGCTGCTCACTGCCGCCCTGAGTGTGTATATCGGGTGCTTCTGACCTTTATTTGTTACTGCAGTGCTGGGGCTGACATGTGCTACCCTCTGCGATTGCAATCTTGTCCAGCCGCAAGATGTAAGGAGCCAACTGACGTAGAGCCTGGCGCTAAATAGCTGGTAAATCTATGCACAGTTGTGCACGACCCAAACCCGTTGGCTCTCCCGTGTATGTTTCTTAAACCATGCCGCATACTGGGAACGCTTACAAACCGTGCGGACATGGGTTCTGCAATGGAACTAGATTCCCTGTAAGAAACTACATATGGACAACTACACATTTTCATGAGGTCTCACGGAAGGTGTGGGGGCAAGGGCTATACGTATGCTAAAATCGGTGCTTGGCATCATGTGCCGCCCGACACTTTGCTGCTTCTGTCATTGCATCCAGATATACAATCAATAACAGTACACCTACCATAAGTTAGGACCATTGGCATTCAATGGTTGGTAGGAATCAACTATGGCTTGTACATAATATTGCAAGTGCTTAGTTCTGAAAAGATGAGACTGAAAGAACTAACACGAGTCTCCTTCAGGTTCCCTCAGAGGCAGAGAGAAATTTGCTGCAGGTAGTGGTACTGCTGCAGCATTGAAAAACGTTAATTGGAGACCTGCCTCAGCACCCTGCCCGCTAAAAGTCCTGGTGTTGAGCCCTCTGCGATGTGAAAATCGCATCCACTACGCATTACTTCCGTGGTGTCTCTTATTTTGTACAGTACCGGCCTCCGCGCTGGCGCGTGCCTGTAACTGCTCAAGTCCCCAGCGAGTCCCGCTGTACAAAATAGAAACCCAGCGCTGTGATAACTAGGCGCCCGCGCCCTAAAACACCCCCCGAGGATAGATGAATAGCATATGCTTGGGTTTCTTGCTGCCCGTATATTCCTGCAGACCGTGTACACTGACCCGTGACACAAATGCCGAGCCACCATGTCTGGTGCTCATAACCATATATAAGGACGAGCCATGTCCACTCCGCCTCAGTTGCCAATGGGAGAAAACCTTGCAAACTAAGGTCACAAAACCGGCTCCCGTCCCTTGCTGCGCCACGAAATACAACCAATCGACCTCTCCACAATGAGTCACGGTGACACCATGAGTCGGGGCTGCAGATGACTGGTCCCGAGGGAGCCCCCTTGGCTGCATCCAACACACAAGATAACAGGGGAAAAGTTCCCTCAGCAGACGCACCAGCCAAAGCCACACAGCCCCTGACCCGGCCTCTCTAGCCCACAAACACACTCCTACCAGCACCGTCAATGCAAGCCCGATTGATGCTCGGTGGTCTGCAGTAAATTGCAGTAAAACAGCAGAAAGAAAATTCAATAGGTCATCGTCAGCTAGACCTACAATGCCACCTCGAGTCCCTCCACCAGGCTGGTTCTGCCCCATCAGAGGATCCGAGAAAAAAAAACATCACCGCCGATCCCAATAATCCACTTATTCAAACACAGGCATACTTCCCCGATCAGGGATCCCGAAACCTGCCTCCCATCATGAAAAACGCGAGGCCAAACGAATTCTCGCTGAAAAGAGCAGGCTGTAGGTGCGGTGTCCAGCCCGCGTGCCACCTTCATCTCCCAAACCCGAACAGGGGCCTGGTGCAAAGTGTCGCTTCCCTAATGTAAAAAAACCCCAACTATCTCCGCCCCAGCAAGGCGCCTACACCCCAAGAAGGTCGACAACGTGCTGAGCCTCCCGACAACCTCGACCGAGCAGAGCCAAACATTGCACCCAGGCATATAAACATCAATGGCCACCGTCAACTCAGAATCCCACCTCCCCGTTGAGCACAGGACCGGCAAATCAACACATAGGTTGTTACCCCGCTCGCTGCCCCCCTCCTCCCCTGCAACTGGATGCCCGCCCGGGCCGGGGGCCACCGCCACCGACACCGCACCAACAATCGCGGCCAACAGAAGGGGGGGGCCACCCCCGCGCAGAGCCAAGTCCCCCCAGCCAACACTCCCGCCCCCAGCGCAATCCCAAACACAAAGTGTGCAGACGAAAGCAATCAGCAAACGTCCCCACAAACACACAGCGCACGTATGTATCAAACATACACATACCGCACGTGCCTCCACAAGCGCGTGTACCGCCAGCAGTGCCACAGGCTGTCTGGAGGTCCGGGGACCCGAAACGGCAGACCAGCAGGGGGCGCAGCCCGAACTCCACCTCCCGGAACCGGGCACGCACCGTGCCCACACGGCCGCACCCGCAAGCCCCGGGTGCGAACTGCGCGAAGTCACGTGCGATCCCCCATCCGAGATACTCGGGCCGGATCCGTGCGGGTCACATGCGGCGCACTAGGAACAACTGCCCCTCGACCACAGGGCCCCAGAGATGCTGGCGAGCCGCGACCACCGAACTGCAAACTGGCCCGTAGCCACTCACACTCTACCCCTCGCACGCGAAGCCATCGGCCAGGCTCGAACCCCCAGTGCTGAAACCTGGCAACAGGCGTCAGCGGCTCAGCGTGGTTCATAGACAACAAGCGCTGGCTGGGCAACCGCCACGCCAGTTCCTGGCAGGCAAGGGGAGACAGAGACCCACCCCGGAACACAGGAAGCCGAGGCTCGGACCCGGCCCCATTGACCGCGAAACCTCGCCGCCAGGGCGACACCCTCATCTCCAATCTGCGATGAGTGCACAGCGCTTGCTAGCGGCAAACCAGCCACAGGTAGGCACGAACAGGCTGCCACAGTTCCCCACTGCCCGACCTGGTGAGCCACAACTCCACCCGATCGGGGCTCGAACCCACGGCCCAAAACCTGAAAATGCCCCACTCGCTCCCCCGCCGGGCATCCCCCGTGACATACCCAGTGGAAGCCGGCCACGACGGGTGGGGGGGGGGGAGTGGCAACGCGACCGCCCTGAATCCCTGGAGCGGACCAGCCCCCCTTCCATAGCAGCAGCCCTCGGCAGTGGCCGAGCCTTGGAGAAGCCTCCGCCGCCACAGACATAATGGGGAGGGGAGGGGGGCCGGGGGCAAGCACTCACCGCCTCTCAGGTCCGAGGGATCACAGGGCAAGGAGTGCGACGGGACACGAGGACAACCAAACAGCGAGACGGGTAGCGGTCAAGAGACCATACAGTGGGCGGGGGAAGGCTTTTGTACCCCTGTCCCCATCCCACGGCCGGAAGTGACACGGCCAGCAGACCCCTGGTCCCTAGCCCAGGAGCCTAGTCAGCAGACTTCTGTGCCTTCCTGTGGCACTAAGGCGGCCGCCCTGTTGGAGGGTCCCCTACATGGCCCCCCTGGGCAGCCTTGGCAGTGGCACCGGGTGAGTTGGTAGATATGAATTTATTATGGAAGAAGCCTGTTCTCACTGGCCTAATCAAGTGTGCAGAATCCTAGGCCTCCCACTCTGGCGGCCATCTTACTCTTTGTCCAGTATCAAGGACAGCAAGGCATTGGTCCATGTTTCATGGATGGGAGAGTGGGAGCGTAATGTGATACATTTATAAAGGATGGCCACACTAAAGAACGTCTTTTGAGTGTTAGCAATTATCATTCACAAACATTTTTTTTTAAAAGCAGCCTGTGACCTTTAGAGAGACAGGCTATGCTTTTGAAAAAAACATAGCTCCCTGTAAGTGAAAACAACCAGAGGCGGGGAGGGGGCTTCTAATCGCTCCCAGGCCTCTGGCTACTCTCTTTGACATGATTCCCAAAGAGAGGCTGTCCCCTGGGATCACCTTCCCCTTTTCAAATCAGACACCACCCCAAATCGGGTGTCCGGATACCTTTTATAATACATTACCGTTAGGTAGGCCTGCCTTTTCATAACCCTTCAAATGTTTTGATTTGTATGAGTCACAAAAACTTTTGTGAGTCAGAAAAAAACTTGTCTGACTAGCAAAATGGGGCTGTACTTCACAGATGTATTTTGCAGTCTCAAACCCAGTGAATTTGCGATTCACTGTATCCTAAGAAAAATCCTTCTGTAAGAGAGGCCCCCACGGCCTTACATTTGGACTTCCTGGCATGGCATGGCAGCTTTTCGAGGAGACACTGTCACCAGGTGATTCCATGCACACAAAACCTAAGTGTATCCAGATGCTTGTGCACGCGCCTCACGCTGAGGTGAAGTCGCACTGCCAATGACAGTGATGGGCTCTACTGTGCCTAGGGCATTACATGCCTCCAACTGAGATAGGGTTTCTATTCTTCAGCTAGCAGAAGTGTGAGGAGGAAGAAGCTGCTAGTGAAAGGCAAACAAAGCAAACACAAAGAGATGATGGACAGAGCGCTGAAACTTTTCAGACACTCACCCCCAGTCACAGATCTGGGTTGAATCCATCATCATTCTTTAGCTCACTTCACCACCTCAGTTCAGACCCAGCTATATGCAAATCAGTCTTGACCCTGTGCCTCATGGGAACAGTCCAGCCCGAACTGCCAAGCCAGGTCCTTCCCTGAACTGGAAACAAGCATCCTGGGACCGGTTTCTGGGTAACACCCTTCATCAGCCAGGCTAGCTTGAATCCAGTGGCAAAGTGAGCAAGGGACTCACGTCTGGGCATACCCTGCCAACTTAGGGCGAACAAAGCAAACACAAGGAGATGATGGACGGAGCGCTGAAACTTTTCAGACACTCACCCCCTATCACAGATCTGGGTTGAATCCATCATCATTCTTTAGCTCACTTCACCACCTCAGTTCAGACCCAGCTATATGCAAATCAGTCTTGACCCTGTGCCTCATGGGAACAGTCCAGCCCGAACTGCCAAGCCATGTCTTCCCTGGACCGGAAACAAGCATCCTGGGACCGGTTTCTGGGTAACACCCTTCATCAGCCAGGCTACCAATGGACAAGGAAAGGTACAAGATGGGATTCGCCTCTGTAGGACTTTTAACATCTGCAGCGAGAGAAAGCTATCTGGTGCACAAGTATCCATCTAGAATGAAACTGATATCACATCTTCTGGGTGGTAGAAACAATGATTATGTGCAGCATACTGTTCCTATGAGTTCTGGAACAAACACTGATCTTGTGGTTACTGTTGGATGGCACACAAGGTGCACGATGACACAGACGCTCAACAGGTACCCATGGATGTCTGCATACTTGATAAAGATGCAGGAAACCGATGGACTGGTGAAGGTCGTGGACTGACTGCGCTCCCCTCTTCTCAGGCACCTCACAAGCAAGTAAGCATCAGTGAGATCTATAGAACACAGACATTCACCATCCTACAGGGATGTTTGGGGCCACCGTTTTGAATTCCTACCCTTCACATATCTCCGTTATGGGGCAGGCAAGGACCAGCCGAAGAGTCTTGTATTTCATTGGGGCCTGTGTGTGGAGACCCTCTGACTCTCTCCCCAGCCATGCGCCCTCTAACATATTCAGAAACCCCTGAAATTATCCCAGCTCATTGCACCATTTGCATGAAATGACCTGCTACAATTCCACTTCTCAGGCACCGTGGCTGTTAATTTGTCAAAAATATTGAGGTTATTTAATGCCTCAAAATAAAGTTTATGATTATAACTAAATAAGCACTGGCAAGCCAAAGATCTGGCTTTAAAGTGGTAATGCATGCATACGCCAGCATGAACAAATGCGATTCCCATGTGTTAGCATTAGCTGATTAAAGCCAGATTTATTGGCTTTGGGCAGGCTAGTTTTTTAATGTAAATGTCGTTAGTGTTGTGGCCCTTGTGCTGGGAGAGGGGTCTTAAGCACATCTTACAATGTTCTTCTTTCTCCACATTAGAGCTGGTGCGATCAGGGCCACCTTTTCCTCAGCAGCAGCTGTTGATATCTGGGTCCAGAGAGGGTAGTACTGGGTGATTGTTGTGCCTTCCAGGTGCACTGCCAGGCTGCTTCTCTACCGCAGCCTCAAGTGCGTACTGTGCTTGATGAACAAGGCCAATGCTCACCCGAGTGGTGTGACGGCACCATTACAGTGATTAGGGTACTCCATCTTTCCTGCAGGCCTCATGCAGGGGCCTGGTTGACCAACCATGATGACTGGTCGGGTGTGCCGGATGGTGCTTGCTGATGGGCCACAGATCGTTGATTCGCCCTGGAGCTGAAGTCGCACTGCCAATGACAGTGATGGGCTCTTATGTGCCTAGGGCATTACATGCCTCCAACTGAGATAGGGTTTCTATTCTTCTGCTAGCAGAAGTGTGAGGAGGAAGAAGCTGCTAGTGAAATGCCGGACTGGGCAGGGCTGAAAGTTAGCAAGACACACAGCGGATCTTCTTGTAAATCCAGAGAGCTTTGCAAGCTGATTACAATCCAATATAATATGAGGTGCAGGAAACCAGCAGACAGAAGCAGGGTTAGGATATGGCTGGAAGTCAAGGAATAATGGGGTAATACATTAAAAACAAGGAGCAGAACAGAATTCTGCTCATCTAGTATTCAATGCGCCAACACTCTATGATCTCCTCTTAGACTGAATCTGAGCAGTATGATAGTGCCCCACTCTGCTGTCTACAGAGAGGTAGGTGCTGGGGATGGCACCCAGAGATGGGGTGTCCCCTCTGTGGGCAGCAATGGGTCTGGGGTGTGCAGGAGTTTAACGGTGCGACAACACCGACAGGATGCAGGAGTGCCGGCTGGCATGGATGCCTCTGTGTCCTGCATAAGTAGAGAGGAGAGTGTGTGATGGAGAGAGAGGCTAACACTGTTGCAGGACTGGGAGACCACTGAAGATCTCATGCGAAAAGGTCCAACAAGAACCACAGCAGTAGAGCCACCAGACACCCCAAACATGAAACAGCGGCCTGGCTGGAGCATGCCTTTGGGTCATGAAGCCATGCAAGGCAACGTTGGAGCAATGAGGGATGAGGCTCTGAAGTGCGCACAATAACAGCAACATTGGGTGAAGCAGGGCCAGGGGTGCTTGAAGAGGCAGAGAGCGGCTGCTTGGTACCGATCTGTCCATTCACAGAACCACAAAGCAGTGCAACAACTCTTCCTGTACAGTAAGGAACTACTTTATTCCCCATCACCAAAGCTGGTATGTAAAGCCAACGCCACAATCGAAGCATCCGTGAAATGAGGTCACTTTGATTGACAGGACATTCAAGCAAAACCAAATGGCGAAAGGAGGGAAGGGGGCTGAACCAAAGCCTGCGCCCTCTCTCTCTCCCTTCTGCTTTTTGTATTGTTTTGAGATTTGTTTAAATGAGCTCTTGCAGCAAACAACTAAAGCTATCTGCAGCCACATCTAAAATGTACCTTGACATTACTGAATTCATTGTGACAATTTCCATAATCAGATTTCTCTTGCAGAAAAGATAAAACATGGTGGCCTGCTTAGACTAGTATTTCTCAACGGAACCTTTAATAAATGTATTAGTTATTACCACACACAGTTAGAATAAGGTACTGGTAATACATCACCTTAATTCCTCTTCAGGGCAGTGTGGCATTGGTCTCAGTTGACTCCCTAGTGCCAATGCGCTGCGACTCAACAAGACATTCCTAAATCAGCCTGCATAAAATTAAGGACTGCAGAGTCCCACCTTGACTGGGGGGCAAGAGAAGGGTAGTAACACTTGCAATTGGTTATGTCTAGGTAATATTAGTACAGGAAATTAATTACGGCACATCCTGCGCAGGTTATCTGCGTAAGCTAGTCCTCAGTGCTGTACTACGCATCTCATTATTTATTTGGTCCCTTTTGCAGGAGATAGATCCCTCATGGCCACCATATCAGTGTAGTACTTTCACAGCTTAGCTGTATTTTTTCCTTACCTTTGTGCTGTATTCTGCTTTTCCGCTGGCGGCCCATAATTTCTGCCATACTGCATTATGGAGTCCCCCATATCTACCTAACCTTTGTGGTTCCGTCTATCCTGGTCTGGGGGCCTTTCCCGCCTTTCTGGTCTGGAAGCAAACCTGCGGGCCTCTCTACTTGTGGCATCCCATTATCAAGTGCATACAACCTCTAGGTCCATCTCAGTTAAACGCAAATATTCCCACTTCTACCATGCTGCCCAGTACTGCTCACCAGCTTCCTTGCCTGGCTTCTATGACATAACATCATTGACAAAAATATTGCAATAATAAATATTGCCAAAACATAAAGAGGACACATTTATCAACTTTATATAAAATATAGAAAATGTAAAACATTTAACATTATATTAAATTAATAAAATATTGTAACTTTAAAAATATTACATGAAAAATATATAAATATAATCTAGAAAATATAAAAATATTTGTATAAATATAACACATAAAATATAAACTTTAAAATTGATGTAAAAAACAAACATGTAAATAATTAAAATTATTAAATAAAATGAATAAGAAAATATATTATTAAAGTACACATTAAAAATGATAACACACAATAACATACAAAGAAATAACAAAATATTACTAAAATATATTTATATATATATATATATGTATATATATATATATATAATAAAAAAACAACGATTAAAATTAAATAACAAACATATGTTAAAAATAAAACGATACAGAAAATTATAATAGAAAATATTTAGATTTGGAGGGCTTAAATTAGGAAGTCCCGTTCCAAACTAAGCAACACTAGTGTTGAACTTTGGGGGGTCACATTTACTAGTCGCACTCCAATCTGAGCAGCAGCAGGGAAACATTCTAGGGATTAGATTTACTCTTGCCTCTCCAACCAGAGCAACAGGAAGGAAAGTATTGGACTTTGGAAAGGGCAGATTTAGTATCCCCACTACAATGTAAGCAACAGTAGATAAACTGTTGGTCTTTGGTGGGGTCAAATTTATGATTGTCACCCCAACTTCAATAACAATAGGGAAAGTGTTGGACTTTGGAGAGGGCAGATTTACTATTTCAACTGCAGCATAAGCAACAGTAGAAAAAGTGCTGAACTTTGAAAAGGTCAGATTCACTATTCACACTCCTAAATTTAAAAAAGAAAAAAAATATAGAATAAAAATACACAAATATATTTCAACAAATATACTAAAAATATATACTATTTTTAACATTATAATATAAATGATAATTTGAAATTAAGATCACATGAAATCCAAATATAAAATATTATTTAAAAATGAAATGTACCAATTAAAAACATTATAAATATATTTATATATCTAAAATACTTCCCAACCTACTACCCTAAAAACCAAACACCTACAAAAAGAAAAGAAAAATACTAGAAATCAATTACTAGCACACAATTCCAAAATACTATATTACTATATAAAAATACCAAACAAAATTACATTTAATGAAAATGCAAAGAATTGTAAACAATTATTTAATTTACATAATCAATAATATAATTAACCAATTAACAGCTAAATTACTATTTTTTAAATTATATATTAAATAATTTATAAATAAACATTTTTACAAAATTAATTAAATTAACACATTACATTTATAATATAAAGTAAATTTATATATTATACATTAAAAACTCTTCCTACCCTACACCATTCCAAACCCAACAACCCACCAACAAATAAGTGCAAATAAAAAAATCTTGATATATATTATGAAAGCAAGAACAGAAGTATACTAAAATAATTATAATAACCTATAGCGCAAAAAAGTAAGACAACAACAAATTTTCAATGCCTCGTCAGGGGTAGTAAGCCCTACATAAATGTACATTTTAATTAATAAATAATATTATATATACACAACTCTAAAAAAAAAAAAATCCATATTAACCATTTAAAATAACATATACCTGTGATATTCTGTCCTATGATATTCTTGACATCACAATATTTCTGACATGATATTTGTATCCAATGACATGTTTACAACAATAGTAATGTCATGCACCCTTGTCTGCATGTTCTGTTCCTGCTGCACTCCCTGGCCTTCCTCCCTGCCTGCCTACTCTGTTCCAGCCGTGGTGTCTGGACTTCCTTCCTTCTGTCTGCCCAGTTTCCCTTTTGCTCTGCCCCAATACTGGCAGCTTCTTGATGTTCTGTAGGAGATTCATCAGTGGTGAAGATGCTATGGTTAACCGACCACATATATAAAAAACGCACTACAATGCAAGCTAATACGTTTATCTAAAATTCCTCCACACCTCCATATTGGGCCTGTATCTACAAATCTAGCCCCATATTTATCAAGGTTTTGCATCGCCCTTGCACCACGCAAGGACAACGCAAAACCTAAGTGAGATTTATCAAACCACGCGTGGGCCTGCATGGCTTGATAAATCTAGAGTAACGCGATGCAGCACAAATCGCTGTCTTGCGTTACTCTGCCCCAGGGAGGTATTCCCATGCATCCCCCCATGGATTTTGGTGCATTCCCAGATTTACCATGAGTGGTAGACCTGGGAAAGCGCCAAAATGCTACGCCGTTCCAGGTCAGGCGTAACAAAGAGAAATATCTTTATTTCTCCTTGTTGTTTCCTCTTTTTATGTGTGCTGCATTTTGCCACTCAGGGTTGTTTTTGTGCAGGAAGGTGCCCCTTCCTGCCTACAATGCAGGCACCCTTGCACCATGACACAAGGATGCCCGCGTTGGAACTAGACAGCCAAAAGTTCGACAGCCCTAGGAAAGGACAAGAATACCACTTTCCATCTTGGATAACCATTTATACGAATTCGTTCATAAAACAGCTTCATCTGTAATTCCAGAAACAGCTGTAGTCTTTTTACTTTGCCTGGAGGTTTGCTATGCCTTTGCTTTTCAGTACCCATGGTACACATTTGATCATTCAATCTCTTTGATCGCCCACTGATGGGGCACTTGAGTCATATAAACCCCAAAGGCTTCACTTCCCAGCCAGATGAACAATCCAATGGGCCTCTTAATGCTCTAGCATCAATGTTCTTCTTCTGAGTGGTCTGGTAATCCAGATGGAGATGATAAATGGAGTTTCAGCCACATCGGGATTATGAGTTGCAGAATTTCACCCAGAGAATTTGACTGCTGAAAGCAGCCGACATCACCTGGTAAAATACTGGACAAAAAGAGGCAAAAATCAGTGAGTTAACATCAGTTCTCACCATGTTTTCCTCTCAACCTGTAATTGGGAGTATTTCTGCCACCCCAATCCCACAGTCATCAATGTCCCTGTTATCAGCAACTAAAGGGTGGTGGGTGAGGTTGGAGAATACCAGGTACAACGCAGAATGGAGGCTCAAGTCTTGATGAATATAAACACCTTTAAAAAGATCCAAAGTGGACTCCATCTTCTTTGTTAGCACCACTACTGTATTTTAAGCTGACAAAGTACAGAACAGACTTACCGTGAATCAGTAAATGAAAGGTATTTTGGCTAAGTAGATATCTCTTAAGGCCAATATTTGAGCTTGATTCCCATGGTGATCACTGAACACAGATGGGGCCATTTTTACTAGTATCACGCATCCACACCAGTGTAAGTAGGGGTAGGTAATCACAGAACATAGATGGGGCCATTTTCACTAGGATCAGCCATCCACACCCATAAGTAGGCGTCCACAGAACTAGCTAATGAACTGGAGTATGCAAGGGTAAAACCGCCATCTATAAGAAGTTACCCTGCGACCACCTGGGGGTTTTCACTTGTTCAGAAAACATTGTGACGAGACTGCTTAAAAAACTGGACTTCTGAGACCAAGTTATTTGAGACAAATCAGTCAACGCACCGCATTTTCAGTTTTGTAAACACCCTACTTAGGTAATAGCGGGCAATTGTATTGAAATTAAAAGGTGTGGAGTCTCCCTGGAACAAAGCCCTTCCTATACTAATCAAAGGATAGAAATATCTCCAATAGGGAAATGCACGTATATGGCAGCCAATTTATGTCAAGTCTTCACAGTCGGGCACCAAAAAGAGTATTCACAGCCAGTGCTTCAGGCACCAGCCGAGTCTAGAGCTTATGTCTGCCCTCATCTTAAACACCATCTCCTCTCAACATTTTCTAGAAGAACTCTATGAAGTGTGGGTAATGATCTGCACCCATGGCAAGAGTCAGAAAATATGTAAGTCTGCAGAGTCAGGTGGTACCCCGGGGAGGGAGTTCCATGCCATTCGAGCCACCTTCATCAGTCTTGCATATATCAAGACTTGCCCCTCTGTGTGCCGGAAACCAGAGTTCATCATCTTCAAACATAAGGAAGCCATTCCCTTAGTACAAGTGTCCCATCTACCCTCTATTCATGTCACCACCACGGCATTGCCACACAACGTTCTACGTTTACCTCAAATGCTCACTATTTTAAGACTGAGCAAATCTCCCAGATTGTGTAGGGAGGGTAGTTGATCTTGGTTTAATGAAGACGCTTCTTTTGGAAAGCCTTGGGGGGGGAGGAGGAGGCCCTTAGAAACACAGTGCCAGCTTTTACTTTCATTTTTATGACAGTCTTTATGCTAACACTGCCCTTCATTTCATAGCTTTCCCTTTTGAAAAAGTTTGTGAAAGAAGTTTCTAGTCACATTTTGCTAATGTAGTGACTAATTGGTCTAAATGGATTTTTTAAAACGAAAAATACATGAAATGTGACAATTTTAGCCTTTTAATAGATTCCTAAGACAGTGTGTTCTTTATTTAAGCACACTTTTCTACTGAAAAATCGTGCACATATGTACATTTTCACATATATTTCTGTAGAATGCTCTAGGCTCCTGCATGTGGGTGGGACAGTTCAGCGTTTATGACTATTAATGAGGATCACCTGGAAGCGAAATATTAATCTATTCCAAATACATAATTGTACATACAAATGTATGTTTCTCATTTTAAGAGTGGAACTCACTTTAAATGTAACTTCTATTAAAATATTTGACTCCAATTCAAACTAAATGACCCTCATCCCATATGCATAAATCATTTTAAATCAATGACGTGTGATGATCCCTTCATTGGCCTCCTGCGGAGAGACAGATCACATTTAAAGCCTTTTGCTTCTGCTATAATCTGCTTATATGAAAAATGATTCTTTCTCACAGAGGCTCCCAACAAATAACTCTTTTGATCACTGACATCGGAAAACTTTCTTTTCTACAGGTTACACCGGTGAAGAAATCTGGATCAGGTGGTACAACATTTTCTGTTTTGATGCCAGAGTTTGGAATGTCCACCCAGTGGCGGCTCCTCCGCTAAAGCGGTGAAGCGTCGCCCCACTGCTCCAGAGGAAAAAGACAATGATAATAACGTATTGTTATTATCACTGTATTTTTCCTATGGAAGTCAGTGGCTCGTGGGGCAGCGCGGGGCTGGGCAGTGCAGTGGGAGGAGTGGTTTGTACTCCCTAAGTGCGCATGACTGCTTGGGCAAGCCAAGCAGTCCTGCGCACTTTGCATGTTCCCCACCAGGCTGCATTACACAGCCTGGTGAGGAACATGCAAAGCCACCCTGTACTCGTCTGAGTGCCGAACCATGGCGCTCAGACCAATCACAATGCTGCATTGCAGTGTTGTAATTGGCTTAGGAGAGCCTGCTGCCCGGGTGCTTCCTGCTGCTGCTGCCGGCCGCGACTAGGACCGGAAGATGAAGAGGACAGAGGAGAGGCGTCCATCCGTCCATTTCAGGCAAGTCCTTTTTATTTTTTTTTCCATCCCCAACTCCCCCTTGCCCAACCTCCCCCATCCGGTAGCAGCCGCTACTGGTCCTACTAAAATTCTTTGTCAAAGGAGTATCTTGTGATCCTTCAGAAAAGAGCTGAAGCCTAACAGGCCTGTGAAAATAAGACCTGTGGGGTTCGGTTATGTCTTAGCGCAGTTCTTGAGCCCTGCGAAGCCTATGGGCATATGTTTGTGCTATATAAATAACTCACTCAGTTACTCACTTCAGTGAACGTGGAATTAGAAAGAATATGAGGCTAGTATGTAGCAACCAGCAGTGTTTTTCCCACCTCATTCACCACTGTGCAGGGTTCATTTTCGTAGCTCCCCCTACTATTGACAGCAGAACATGGCAGCAGGTTCTACGGATGAAGATGTCGGCTTCGAAACATAACCCAGTCTCAGCAGGAGGAGGCGTTGAGCCATTCCAAGAACTTAAAGGGACAAGCAGAAAGGTGGCAGCCAGTGCAGTATTACATTCCAGAGTCTTACAAGGGCACCCACGTCTATCTTATTTATACGTCCCAAAGCGTTATTTTCATCCTTTAAACCTAAATCGTTAATAGAGAAAAACTGCAGAAGTAATCACAAATGTCACATTAACTGCGACATGCACATTGATCAGAAGCAAACGCGCCTGGAATCAAATATACCCAAGTGGCAGACCTTGCCGCGATAACACAAAGATGCAGATGGATTGTGGGCTTAGCAGTGAAATGCACTACTTTGTTCTTCTTTAAAGTATTTTAAAACCTCTATTTCCTCTTTGTGTGTTTCCCCTCCAATTTTTAGGTCTTACTACGGACAGAATTGGCTGCCTCCTCATGTAATCAATTTTTCAAAAAAGTATAACACAAGTAGAGAGAGAAGATGAGATTTGGGCCAGTACCATCTGCCATTGGCTTCCACGTGTTTTCCATGGTTTGCCATTGCTTTGATGGGGTGTCCACTGCATTGGTCCGTTTGTGTTCCCATTAGGTTTTGCCAATGGTTTTCAAACAGTCCTTTTGGCGCAGTAGGATGTAACATGAAGTGTAGCTTATAACTGAGTCACTGTGTCTTCTTTGACCTATTAACTGGCACAATGCCATTTTACTTGCTGGTTTATGCTTTTTTAGGTCGAGCCTAGAGTAGCGCGCATGCGCTGCTTTGCGAGACTTTATGTAAGGGGCTTCCAAAAGCTGACCACACGCTCGTGCACAATGGCCTTTTCCGTGCGGTTACCCGCACGGCCGCCATGTGTTTTCAATTATCGCGCCCGGCGGCCGTGCGGGTAACCGCAAGCAATAGGACATGGTGCACGCTCTCGCGCGCGCACCGCTCGTTATTGAGGGTTAACACATACTCCCACACACACACATGACACCCTCAGACACACAGACTGTCTCGCCCATGCTGTCTTTCTGGAGGGTTATCGCTCGTGGGATAGCTGCCGGGAGAACAATGCGGGCTGCTGATAGCTGGTGATTTGCAGTGGGAATGGGTAGGGCGCGAGTTAGAGGAATGGTTGCTTCTTGTTTTATGTCTTGTTTCCTCGGGGCTGAGGGCTGTTTTCGGGACGGGGCAGGGGGGATTATCGCCGTGGGAGGAGTGCAGGGGTGGGGCTCTGGGAGAGAGTGTGATCTGGTCGGACCGGTTTCTCAAAGCTGCCCGGGGCGCAGTCTCTGGGTCTGCCTTTATCAGTCCGCCTTTAACCTGAACAAAGTCTCGGCTCCGCGGGCTTCAGCTTTGTGCAGGCAGCTCTTGGGCGGAAAGGGAATTCACCCCTGCCAGGCAACTCCAGGAGAGACGCCGGCATCTGCCGGGCATCCTTCGGGGAGGCATCAACTGTGCCAGGGAGTCCTGGGAGAGACAGCAGCTCTCCGTGGGGCGTACAACAGCGCTGCCAGGCATACACCGAGAGGGACACATCTCTGACAAACAGCTTCAGGAGGGATACCACCATCTCACCCAGGAACCCTAGAGGAGGCGCCAGCTCTTCCAGCGGACGAAGCGGTCACGAGCTCTGCCAGTCATACCTGGACCTTAGTACAATTCGCAGCTGTGCCAAGCGTACCCCAGGACAGCCACCAGGTGCGATGGAACAGTAGCCAGCCACCAACTCTGCCAGCCGTTCCAGGGCAACCACCAACTCTCCAGGCAAGTTACCTTGGTGCCCGCTGCCGGATTTAAAGAAAACCCGCCCACTCCGGTCGGTTCTTCCTCCTCCAGCCCGAAGATGGACGGAATGACCCAGCTATTCATCCTGCTCCTGGCGGTAAGTATTCACTTTATCTTTAACACATTGTGAGATTCCAGTCAGTTTTAGCACTGATAACCAGAGCTGTGTTCATTTATTTCTCTTTTAAAAGTAAGCCGAGGTATTCCCCGGACATTAACACCGGTCTGAAAAAGAACAATCCGTGCAAGACAGTAGTGCAAGTTTAGTACTTGTGTGTTACAAGGGATAGAGAGAAACGTCGTGCTTCTGTCTAAATCAGAGAGGACATTTTTCACTCGGGCAAAGATTGTAAAAAGTAATGTATTTTATCCATTTCTCTTCAAATAGTGTGAAATTACTTCGCTGCCTGCTCCCTGGTGCAATTACAATTTGCTACTTTCGCTATTACACTGAAATCACAACTAGTGAACATCGATTTTCACTCTTTTCTGGTGCACCAGTGCAAACTTTCTGTGGTGTGAAGAGAGATCAGCTACCTCAGAACTCATGAAATCACAAATAACTATGCATTTCTGGGCTCCTAATTACGAGTGGTCTGTATATTCCAATATGTGTGGTCTGTATATTCCAATATGTGTGGTCCGTATATTCCGATGTGTGTGGTCCGTATATTCCAATATGTGTGGTACTTCCGGTATCTGCACATACTGGAATCATTTACGTTGCTAGATAGATAGATAGATAGATAGATAGATAGATAGATAGATATGCTTAAACAGATAGTCCTCAACGTCATCGCCAGTATAAAGTGCAGTTGTCTGTTTATGCAATCATAATTGTTTCTTGATTAAGGGATGCTAAAAACAGATGAAACTCAATATGATGACCAGGAAAAGTACAAAGAACTATTTACAGACTCATGATTATCGTGAATCACTGATCAGCAAAAAAATGTCGACGATTCCACAGTTTTGACCTAAAGTTAAACAAGCATTGGCATAGCCAATATGTCTCGCCTTTGGGACCTTATAAGTATTTAGTTATGCAGCACAATATCCTTGGTGCAACAACTTCAACTGTTGCATGGCTAAACACTTATAAGGTCCCAAAGGCGAGACCTATTGGCTATGCCAATGCTTGTCTGTTTAGGAAGTGTGTGCTGTTTGTCACATCCACAGTGCTATTCACTAATTGCCCATGCCTCTTCATTTGTTTTACTTTGCTGTCATGGTGATAACATGTTTTGGATTTAGAGCCTTTTTAGCTCACACAGTAAAGATGAGCGTGCAAAGAAAGTACTAGTCCTTTGTCAAAAGCATCTAGCATGCAAAATGTGGCATTACATGCCATTTAAGTTTAGCACTTACAATCACTTGCAACACAAACGTATTCTTCTTACTCCTTTTCAACACACTCCTTTCTGAGGTTACAGCTTCACTGCTAAAGCAGTCTGTTCTGCAAAGGGGCCCTTCTCCCAGCTTCTAAAATGTTGTAGTCTAAGATGTTGCTTCATTATTGGATTATCTTTCTAGGACAGCTCGGAGAAACACACAAAGTCCCCCAACTATTACCAAACACTTGCTCTACCAAAAAACCAGACCTACTGGCTTTGCCAAGGCCTGTTGCCATGAAAAGCTAATTTGTTGATTTGGAGTCCCTCGCTCAGAGTGTGTTCGGGGAGTGTTACGTTATTTGCCGGCACACTTAAGCCTTTCTCATCTGCACACATCTTGAAAGTGATTTACACTAGCTATTTTCGAGGCACACAATTCTACTTTCTGCTGACCCACTGTTCCGCCAATTTTTAGATCAGTAAGGAGTGAGGACTCCATTCCCCAGACTCCCCGGCACCGCCGTCACCGCCACTGAGCCCAGAGGCGCATAAAACACAGCTGTGGCTCCCGCGGCGCGGGAAGCCAGCAAATCTGCGTCTTGGGATCTTGTGCAGGGATTCTGCCACCAAACCTGCCATCTGCTCACAGCCAGAGCACAGCGCCAGCACGAGCGGGAGAAGAGTAAGGAGCGAGGACTCCATTCCCCAGACTCCCCTGCGCTGCCGTCACCGCCACTGAGCCCGGAGGCGCATAAAACACAGCTGCGGCTCCCGCGGCGCGAGAAGCCAGCAAACCTGCATCTTGGGATCCTGTGCCGGGATTCTGCCACCAAACCTGCCATCTGCTCAAGGCCAGAGCACAGCGCCAGCACCAGCGGGAGAGGAGTAAGGAGGGAGGACTCCATTCCCCAGACTCCCCGGCGCCGCCGTCACCGCCACTGAGCCCGGAGGCGCATAAAACACAGCTGCGGCTCCCGCGGCGCCAGACGCGCCCGGTGAAGCCCGGGCCAAGGGCGGGCCCGTCCTGCGCCGGTCGGTGACAGGAGGAGGCCGGGCGTGGCCACCCCCTTTGAATTTTTGATTCTAAGTGGACAATAGGGTTACATCAAGGAGTGTCTATTTTCTGACTACCAGTCTTCGAGGGTGTAATACGAGCTGTGCGGCGAACAAACAAGCTTCGGAGTCCAACACCGGAGGGGGGCGGCCCGCTTATAGTAGGCAGCAAAACTTCGGCCAGGTCATCATAGCAGACCGCGATATCGGAACTTTCTTAGAATTAAGACTGTTGGAAAACGAGGCAGCATCTGTGAGGCCTGCACAAATAACATGACTACATTTGTCCTTCACTGGGAACCAAACACCCAATTGTAGCGCCTGACTCTCAGAGGGTAGCGTTGCAGAGCAGTCTGAGGCTTACTCAAGGGAGGTGGTGTGGGCTAGTAATCGCCATTTGCAGGTGCGCAGAAATAACACTCAATAATTGATTGTCCAGCCTGTACTTTGCTTTATAAAAGTATGAGTACATTTATTAAACACACACACTACTCAATACTATGCACCAATTTACAAATATACATAAGCTGTTGGAATTACTTTGTGACATTGCGTAACATCTCCACCCCTCCCAAAAGGGGGGGTGGGGTCTAGTACCACCACTCCCATGTATGCACATCATCTTGCCCCCTAATGCAGTTAGTTGAACATAACCTGGAGCGAGGGCCTTGCGCACTGGCCCCATCCCAGTGGCGACCCACCCCATTACCTCAACACGCATTAAAAGTAGGTTCACCTGCCCTAGTGACACATAAACCTGACTGAGCATCTTATATTGACCATACAGTATGCACCCGTACATATTCAGGGCTAACAGTCTGGGTTGTTCCTCACTTAAGCGCAGCAGCAAGAATACATGTTTACGCATTACCTTAGAATGACAGTACTCATCACATTTGTTGGACATTAGAATGCGTTGCAATTACAGCCCCTAAAGGCATCACAGATGAAATCACAGGGTTACACTTATACAGCCAGACACCCTAGCAGGAATGTCTGGCAACATAACCCCACTTTGCTTATGACATCACCTTACATAGGTACTTCACATTACACATGTGACTTTCAGTCCCTCTAAAAAGAAATAACCGTTAGTAAATGCATTTCTGGTGCAATTACACCTCTTCACCTCCAGGGGATGCCCTTCTCCAGACATCCCCAGCTCAGCCCTTCACTCCGTGAGGCACTTAACAATACACCCTCAGTTGTAGAACAAAAGTTCCAGCCTAGAAGGTGTTAAATGCAAGCTGAGCCCTTGAGGGGTTATCCTTTTCAAGTCCCCATGAGACTTAGGGTGGACTTTTCTTCGTGGTGCTGGGGGAGATTGCGCTGCTCCTGCAGCTCCCCCTGCACCCTGGTACACATGTAGTGGTGACCCCACTCTCCTGGGGGCCACCACAAGCAGAAAAATGCTGGTTTCCTTTGCAGGCCGGTCCTGGCCTGCAAGGCATTATGGGGCGATTCCGCTGGTGCAGTGAATATTATAGCAGCGGCTCTCCCGCTGAGTCGGGGAGAGCCGCGATCCCGGTGCTGGCGGCTTCGCCGCATCTGCCTCCCGTTGGGGGGTCCGGTCCCACCCGGACCCCCAGGTAAGTGATACGACTCGGGGAGCCCACCCCCAGCCGCTCATGCCAATTTTCGGGGCCCGGTCCCACCCGGGCCCCTCCTCTCTTGTACAGGGTCCCGGTCCCACCCGGGACCCCAGCAGGACCTCCACGTTGGAGGGCAGCCTGAGGAGCCCACCCCCGGCTGCCCCCGCCGGCTCCCCGCCCGGCCAGCACCCTCGCGTGCTGCCGCGGGAGCCGGCAATGCAGTTCTGGTCTGCCCGCTCCGGGCAGACGCGCAGGACTTCTCCGGCTCCTCCGGTCGGGCGCGACAGCGCTCCCCCTTCCTCCAGCGTCGGCGGGGGCTTGGGACACTTTTACGGGGAGCGCGACGGCGCTCCCCGACTTTGCTTCGGGGCCCGGGGATGGGGTCCCAGGCCCCTGGGCACAACTTCGCGGGGGGGCGCGACAGCGCTCCCCCGTCTCCATCTTCGGTGGGGGCCAGGGTGGGCTCCTGGTCCCCCTGCAGGGCACCTTCACGGGGGAGCGCGACGGCGCCCCCCCGGCTTTACTTCTCTTTGGGGGGCAGCCCCCGGGACCTGACCCACCCCGGGGGCATCTTTGAGACCGGCGGCGGAGCCCACGTGCTTCATCGTCGGTCTTCTTAGGGGTCAAAGGTCGCCTACCTTCCGGGGGCCATATCTCAGCCCCTGGGGGTCCGATCTGCCCCATTTTCGCGTCTTCTTGCTCCTGGTGGCGCCCCCCAGCCACTGGGAGCACCCTCCTTCGCCCTCCGGGTCTTTGAGAGGGGGGGATTCAGCAGGGAGCTGTCTTCACTGGCTCCCTGCACCAGCCTTTCGCCTGGCTCTCCTCCTGGGCCTCTCTTCTCCCTGCGCAAAGGCCCCTGCTTCTGCGCCCCGGTCCTGGGCTCTTCTTCTGGCGCTGTTAGGGCCCTGGGGGGCAGTCAAGGGGTTCCTCCTTCCAACTGCCCATTGCCAGGCTCCAGCACCTTCCGCCTCAGCAGACCACACCCCAGAGAGAGCTTCTCTTCCTGTGCAAACACTTTTTAAAAGTTGAGTAGGGGGCTGGCAGGAAGTCTCTGTTGGTCCTATCAAACAGCGACACATCACTTCCCTGCCCCTGCTCCCTCCTTCTTGTCCAGCCTCTGGGCTGGTTTAAAATGGCGTCGTCCAGGGTCTCTGGCCACATGGTCTCTGAAACACGAGCCCTTCCCTCCTTGGTGCAGCCTGGTGCCTGGCACCAGTGATAGCTGCTGATGGATGAGCCTGTAGCCCCACCCATCTTCTTCTTCGTGGAGAGGAGGCCTTAGCTTGTGGAAAAAAAAGGTTATCAATACATCCAGCTGAGGTCAGCCCTCAGCCTGGCCCTGGTTATGACTGACTCAGAGAAATGTGACATTTCTGGATGACCCAAAAGCAGTACAAATATGACTTTGGACTCTGCAGAATACTTCTTCTCACACCCGTTACAGTGGACTTTAGTGCATGTCTGGAATCTGTAGGCTTTAGGAAAGTGACACTAGCCCATGGGCTCCACTTCCCCATAGGGGAATAATGAAGTGAAAAACACAGTAAAGCACACTGACTTTCCCTGGCATGTTTCTTCCCAGTGTATAAAGCCTATTCCATGTCACCACCCAATTCTGCGTAAGTCCTGCCACACCATTCACTCTGTAGCTGCTCCTGGACTGCGCACACCAGGAATCTCCCCTGCGCAGCCCCTACACGTGTGCACACGCATGTACACAGGTGTCTGCATGTAACCAGCCCGGATCCCCGTACTCCAGCTGCTGCGCAGCGGCCTAGTCAAGCCAGGGGGACACCAGTAAAATCCACATGCAGTCTCTTTCATCATGAGTTCACTGTGGATGAGTCCCAATTTATGAGGCTCTCCCACAGTAAAAGCTCAACACACAGGTGCTCAAAAAGCAAAAAATCTGGGCGGCCCATAGTGTCAGAACCACCTTCTAACAAAGACTAAATGGGAAGTCGAGCCATCAGTGCAGTCGCATCAGTCATTGCCCGTGCAACCTGGAAGGCCGAGGCTCAGGCTCAAGCTCTGGCTCAGGGGCGAGTCTCTTACCTACTGCTTTCATCGTTTTTAATTGAGTATTATGTCCCCCGGGAAAGCCAAGCCCAGTTGGGACTTATACCTCGATCTCTGTTCTTTTAATTACATTACAGCCACAAGCCCAGGGCCTTCAAGAGCCAAGTATTACACTTACGAAGAGTACTATCTTGGACTCCTTTTTGGCCAGAGCAGTGGGGGTCATCACTACAGAAATCGACTTGGCGGAACGCAGGCTATCGCTGGACGGAGGGTGGGGAGGGGTCTGGTCCATCTCACGGGGGACTGGTTAGACAGGCCTCGCAGCCAACCTTAGAAGATCATCCGGTTCCCCAGTGCAATAAAGCCTTTCTCCCTCACCTCCTGTGGCGTGACTTCCTGCAGATTCAATTTTAAAAGCTCCATCGCGGCAATTAACTGGTTCCCTCCGCCCACCCACCAATCAGCCCTGCTGTGCAGCAGCTGATCTCCCTGTGAGCACTAGACCGCGTCGCAAAGGCGGGAGTGCTGGCGCTGGCGTGTGCAATATGGGCGGCGAGCGCAGTGCGCGTACAAGATAACACACAGATTCAATTTTAAAAGTCAACAAAGGCTAAAAAACATGAAGGTTTTACCGCGCGTTGTCCAAACCACCAAGGGGGGTTTAGCGCGACTCTCTCGTCCTTTAGGATAATCCTAGGTGGGGACTTTAATGCTAAATTGGGTCACTATCACTATAAGGGTAATTCCTTTGCCCTACAAGACCATGAGATTAGCGATCCCGAGTCGGATCAGAGGGGTCGGAAGCTCTCTGAAGCCCTAGCCCAGGCTGGACTGAGAAATGTAATGCCCGGGGCTTCTAGTCTCTCCAGGGAATTGCCTACCTTTGTGGGTTGGGGAAAAGGGACTATTATAGATTATATCTTTATCTCAAGATCCCTCAATAGCTTGGTCAGCCCAGGAGTGGTCCATGAAACCACTTTTAGCGACCATAATCCCATAGAGATTGGGCTAAGAATTGATGTAGGTCCGGGTGTAACTCCTGACCCTGGCCTGACTGGCTTAACCACTAAGGACAGGGGTCTGAGGGTTAAGTGGCGTAAGCTCTCAATGGCCAAAGTGAACAAGCAAGTGGTTTCACAGAATATCGCTATTATCATGGAGCCTTTGCTAACCATGGATACACCTCCCGCACTAACGGTTGAAGCCTTTGCACAGTTAAATGAATCTATTGCCAACACCATAAGGGACATGGCGAGTAAACCAACGGGCACCAACCCGGGCTGGTTCAACACGTCATGCCGGTCGGCGTGAAACTATTTGCGAGAAGTTCTAAACACCTTACCTCGCAATCAAGACAATATCAAGGAGGCTAGGAGGGCTTATAAAACCGCCATAACGAAGAGGAAGGCGGAGCTTAGAGAAGCCTCATGGGATCAGTTAGTTTTTAACCTGTGCATCTAGAGACTCTAGGGGTTTTTGGGCGGTGGTCAATGGTAGGTAGCTCAATGTGGTTGTGCAAGATGATATAGGTTCTTCCATCCCCCCAGCCACCTGGGTAACACACTATCAAAAGGTCTATGCGTTGGACAAAGACCTTCTTTTTAATCAGGGCAATGTGGATGATTTGTACCCTTTGGAGATCAGGTTTGAGTTCGACGAGGTCTACAAGGCTATCATGGGCAGTCCGTCCAATAAAGCACCTGGGCCTGACGGAATTCCCATGGACCTTTACAAGAATGAATCTCATCTTTGAGCATCAGTGTTGGTTAATGTTCTCAACGCTGCAACACAACTTGGTCTTCCGCCTATTTGGAAAACAGCTACTATAGTCCCTGTATTTAAGAAGGGGAATCGGTCGGACCCCACCTGCTACAGACCAATTTCCCTATTATGCTCAGTGGTAAAGGTGGTAGGGCGTATTGTTCTCGAGCGAGTGGAAGCTTGGGCTCGGGCTAAAGACATCCTTTGCCCTGTCCAATAGGGATTCAGGGAAGGGATGGGCACTATTGAACAATGCCTGAACCTCAACCTTATTATAGGGAAGTATGTGGTAGCAAAGCAGGGATCTCTTTTCCTTGCATTTATGGACTTTAGTAGCGCCTTTGATCGGGTGAATAGGTCCAAACTCTGGGACATCCATGGGGTGCTGGGGCTGCCCGTTGACCTGGTTAATTTTCTCAGAGCCCTGCACACAGACGTAAATGCTCGTGTTACATATTGGCACTGAGGTGGAAACAACTGAACCTTTAGGCCTTCCATGAGGGGTCAGGCAGGGATGCGTGCTGGCCCCACTACTGTTTTTATTATATATTAATAGCCTAGATGCATGTCTGAGCACACATGGAGTTGATCTGCCAAGAGTAAAGACAAGTAGGGTCCCGTCTTTGTTATACGCCGACAATGCCGTACTGATGGCCTGAACGGCTAACGACTAAAACTCCTGGTGGATCTGTTTGTAAAGTTTATGGATGACCTGGACCTAGACACTAACATTTCTAAGACACACTACATGGTTTGTGGGAGGAGGACAGCCAAGACGAGGCCCATCGTCATCAAAAGGCAACACATTACTAGGGTTTCCATATTCCCCTACTTGGGGATTTCTTTTGACCACCAGAACAATTGGCTCCCCTGTATAGCTAGCCTCTGTTCTAAATTCACCCAAGCCTGCTGTGCCCTATTTAGATTCTCAAGGTCAGTAGGCAACAAGCCTGTGCTGCCCCTGGTACACATTTTCAAAATGAAGTGTCTTCCAGTTTTGACTTATGGAGCTGCTATTTGGGGGTACCGTAAGAGTAAAGGAATTCAGCTGGAAGAGAACCGATTTTGTAGGAAGCTCCTGGGGGTGGGCCCACACAGCTCCTCATTTGTCATTCACGAGAAATTGGGCCTAAACTACGTGGAGGACCAGGTCAAACTGGCTCCACTGTTATTATGGATCTCTGTTTTGGCTAATAAGAGTTTGTGGTTCAATAGGAGTGTGATTGAGGACTGTATGGATTGCACATATGGACTTAAGATACCGTGGATTAATTATAGAAAATCGGTCGCCCACTCCCTCGATCGCACGGATATCTTCGATAAGCCACATCTCATCAAAAGGGGGATCGCAGAGCTTTAATGGAATTATTTCTTAATAAAGTTAATGAGGAAAGGGAAGCCAGGGTGCTGATAAAAGACTCTACTAGATCTTTCCTGTTGCTGAAAACTGTCAGTGGCCCTGAAAATGATCTCACGACAGTTAAGCACCCTATGGATAGATCCATACTTACCAAATTTCGCTTGGGTACTATCCGTACGATAATTTGCTTCCCGCCGGGCGAGTTTGATCCTCATGCTCTTTTAATCTGCCCTTGTGACGATCGTTCCCCCCAGACCCTAATACATCTGGTCTTATTTTGCAAATACTATGAGTTTCTTCGTAGAAGATACTTATTACAACTTTTAAAAGTGAGGGGCTTCACTCAATATCGCCCCGCCTTTTTATTCTTACAACTCTTACAGGATCAGGTGGTGATGACGATAGTCATCGGCTATTTAAAAGGTGCCCTATGGAATAAAATACTTGGTGCTTAGTAATAATAACGCGCATGCCAGGCGGGGGTCCTTATTTTAATCAGGATTTTATGAGTTTATGTATATTTTAAAATTGGATGAATTGGATTGGTATGTGCCTAAAAAAGGCTTTAAATGTTTTTTGTGCTCTTATATAACAAGTACCATTGTGTTTCTTCTTTCTTCTTGTTTTTAACACATGATTTTTATCTTTTATGATTATTGTGTATAATCGAAATAAAGATCATTTACTTACTTAGATCAGTTTTTTTTTTATTTTCTGACCTTTCTATTTGACTTTTATATTTTATACCTGTATAGTCCCTCCCTCTTTTCTTTCAATTTACTAATGTATTCCCCGTTGTGACCATTCTTTTTAGGCCCACATTGAGAGTTGTCCAGTATCTGGTTATGGCACGCCCACCCATTCAAAATATCGATAACACAGAATGCAATCTTCCCTTGGGCACTGTTACCTCCCATTTGGAGTTGTTCCCCTTGTAATTTGGAAAAACCTGCTGTAGCAGAGTCTGCACACCCGATTACAGCTGATGCAGCTTGCCAATGCGTCTTTCACATAAAATGCGGGGTTGTTTTTCTCAATGAAATTTGCATGGGAATATCCTCTCGGATGAGCAGTAATTTTGTATAACTTGTCAGTCAGAATAAGATAAAATACACATGTGTGCCAGAGTTTGAAAATCCACGCCACTCAGAATTAGGGCCAAAACATTACATTATTTTTTTTATGTAGAGTTAGAGTACCTCCATGTAATTTTTCTCCTGTTGGCCACCTTCCTATGTGATACCTTTATTGTTACTACAACACTACCTTCTAGGTAGGGACAGAGAGTGAGCAATGGGAATAGTGGGTGAGAAAGCAGAGAGCAAAATACTGCCCAACTGGCACAGCCTACAAGGATAGGAGCTGGGCTCCATGCAGCTGCTCTTACACGCTCTCTGATGTACAGGACTATTTTCATATGGGACACACCATAACACCTCATTCAAGAGTAAAGACTTTGGTACACATGCATCGAGCTAATTTGCGGCGCAAAAATAGCGAATTGCAAAAAAAGACCTTTTGCGCTCGCAAATTAGCCCTTTCCAATGCATCAACACAAATCTGCGAAACCTGAAGATATTCGTAAAAATAAGGAATCGCAATTTTGTGAGGACCAAAATTGCGATTCCTTATTTGCGAAGCGCTATCAGAGAGTCGCAAATCTATGCAAGAAAAATTGCAGATAGCGATTTTCATGAAATTCGCAAATTAGCGATCGCAATTTACCAAATTTTACAGGCAGGTGGTAAACAGGTGAAAACAATCAAAACAGGTGGGGAACATCAGCAAAGTATTTGAACAGGCCCAGGAGGCCCCAGAATGTTTCACATTGGCAGCGCTCTACGTCATGGCGAGGAGGAAGAGGCTACGAGCAGCAGCACAGAGAAGGAGGATACAGGAGCGCATTTTTAGAGTGCGCATTACATTGTTGGGGCAGACAGAGGAAGAGATCTATGACAAGTATAGGTTAAATGCTGCCATGATCCATGATCTGATTGCTGAATTGGATCCCCTACTGCAGCGTCAGACTCGCAGGACACATGCCATTCCCACTCATGTGCAGGTCCTGTGTTCCCTGCACCTACTAGCGTCAGGTAGCTTCCAGGGTGTAGTAGCTGTAGCTGGAGGGGTGTCACAAAGTTCCCTGTCACGTTTTTTTAATGCATTCCTTAACGCCATGTTGAGCAGGATACACCACCACATTAGCTTCCCCTCAACCCCACAAGATTTGCTTAAGACAAAACTAGACTTCTATCAGGTAGCCCGGTTCCCCCATGTAATAGGTTGCATTGATGGAATGCATGTAGCCATTTGTCCACCAGCAGTGAATGAGTACATCTTTAGGACCCGTAAATCCTACCATTCACTGAACATCCAAGTAGTCTGCAATTCAAAAAACATCATCATTGACCTAGTGGCACAATACCCTGGCAGCACACATGACTCCTACATATTCAGACACAGTGGCATACACACTCGTCTCCTTGGGGGTGAATTTGGAGAAGGATATCTGCTAGGTAAACATATGTCGTAATGTCTCTGACACTATGGCCAAATGGTAATGCATATCTGTCACTAAACGTTTGCTTACTACCCTGCAGGTGACAGCGCATACGCGGTGCGCAACTACATCCTGACACCGTACCTCAACCCAAGTACCCCAAGTGAACAGCGTTACAATGCAGCGCACATCGCAACACGAAACGTCATAGAGCGCACCTTTGGCCTACTGAAAAGTAGGTTTCGCTGCCTCCACAGTACCGACCAGAGACCTGCTGCAAAATTGTGGCCACTTGTGCCATGTTGCACAACATCGCTACTAGGAGAGGCATACCCCTGGAACTGTCTGACAGCGAGCCTGAGGAGGACAACCAGCCAGTGCAACCACTACGAGCAGCAGCTGGGGCAAGCTTAGAAGAAGAGAGAAGAAGACGTGCAGAAATTACACAGCATTATTTTTGAGGTGGGTAATGAGGAGACAAGACACAGCATGGTTGAACTGTAGTGGATGTCTTTTAATGTAGAAATGTGGTAGTGTTAATGCACACATACCAGGTGCCAAATAGCACAGTGAGTGTAACCATGAAAAACAAACAAGACATCATCATTGGAACGGAATGTCAGTCACAACGTCGGCCACGATAATGGTTACATCACCATATAGGATGTAGTATGCCAACACCACCCTATTTTTTGCGACCACGCACTCCCAATGGCCTTTCGGTGGCCTCATCCACGTCCCTCGTGGAGCATTATGAAGCTGTGGTACTCCATGTAGTCACTGGCACCAAGAGACTACTGATGCTGGACGCCTCCTCACTCTCCCCTCCCCCCAATACATTGCTGCCCCCAGCAGTAGCTGTCTGAAATTGCTCTACTGCATTTGTGACCTGGACGAGTCCCCTGGCCACATTCCCCACAGCAATGACTCATTTCGACCTGCATGGCCACAGAACGACGGGAGAGGAGAGCTGTGTTGGTGCTCAGCCTGTTGATGGATCTGGTGTATCCATCTAGGCGCCCTAAGAATTGCCTTTTTCTTTGGGACACCTGGTTCTCCTGCATCACCCTGCATAGCTCCTGTATGGCCTCATTGGACTGTCTATGTCCTTCCACCACTGCTGAAGTCAGCTCTTTCAAGCAGTCCCTCATGTCTGCCATGTTGCTTGACATAGTGCAAAGTTGTGCCTGCATTAATCTCATGTTCTTTGCTTGCAGGAGCTGCACCCTCAGCATTTGGCTCTCCAGCCCACCCCAGACATTTGGGCTTTCATCCTCTGGTGTTGTCATCTGTGCCCTTGACCTGCGCCTCCGGGTTAGGTTATTGCTGTGCCGGACCTGTGACTGGGGTCTTGTCGTGGGTGTACGTCCAGGCTGGGATGTCTGGGGGGACATGTTCGCTCTCTTCCTCAACTTCCATGGCAGGTAGTGGTGGGACTGTGGACCTGCGTCTAGTAGGTGCAGGGTTTGTGGTTTGTGGGGCCACGGGTGTCTCCACATCTGCCTCATCCGGAGTGTCCTGGGTGTCTCCGCCTTCACTTCTCTCTGACTCCTGTGCCGCTGCATCTGTGATGTTAAACAGTGCAATTTTTAGTTGCTATGTAAAAGTTTGTGCCTCACATACTGCATTTTTGTGTTCCATTAAATTACGATCTGACACACAGTGTCCATATGTTTAACTTCCTTGTTGTACTTGTGGGCAACAATGCTGTTTCCTCACAACTTCACTTCCCTGCCTGTTCCTCCCATAATGCATTTGGGTGTACCAAGTAAAATGTGAACTGGAGTGTGATTCTGAACACTAGAACTGATCTGACGTGATGTTTCTAATTTTATATTCTGCATTAAATGGACATTTGCATGCATCTTACCTTGTGGGGTACTGGCCGGTGCAGAGGTGTCCAACTGCATCACTCCGACTACAGCTGCAGGCTGGAGTGTGGTCTCCACTAGGTCTTCCAGGGGTGTAGTCCCAGGCAGTGTTGCAGGTCCCCCTCCAGTCTGCTTTGCCTCCGCAAGCCTATCAGCAACCCTCTCCTTTGCACGGCTGCGCAGGTCATACCACCGTTTGCGCAGGACTCCTATTGTGCGGTGGGTGACCCCCACTGCATTCACTTATGGCTTGTATCCTGAGCCAGATTTTTCGCTTCTCTGACTCAGGGACCTGGAGTGATAGTTTGCCAAACACCTTGTCATGGTTCCTCACTACCTCCTCAATGAGGATTTCTATCTCCTTCTCACTGAATTTCAGTTTCCTTTTTCTATTAGCAGCCTTCTTCCCTGTATCTCCTGGAGCCATGTTTATGTCCCAGAACAGTTGTAGCAATGCACAGAAGGTAACTTCAGCTGTGCTCCTGCAGTCTGCCTCCTCCTCTGACTGTCACAGTGCACTGGAATCAGCATGGGATGCATCTCTTCCTGAATGTGATGTCATCAAGATGCACCAGGAGCGACATCGCAATTTGCGATTTCTAAAATAGCGAGTCGGTAATATGTATTCGCAAATACCGATTGCGAATATTACCGATTCGCTATTTTTTGCTATTTGTTTTGGTGCATTGCATTTTGCGATTCCTTATTAGCGATTCCTTAAAAATCGCTAATAAGGAATCGCAAATCCAAAGTTTGATGCATGTGCACCTTTGGGAATAAGGACTAAAAGCATCATCATTAACTTAAAAACATGTTAGGAAAGCTCCAACTAGTCCTGTTGAGTGAGAGAAAACACAGTCATATTAATGGCCACTGTTCGGGCCAAATTGGATGACGTAATATCCTTAATCAAGTACTACCGAAGCTAGTCATCGCTATATCCTGAAAATCCAAAATAAGGCAAAAGGGGCAATCAAAATCAGTTGAAAGTCTTGTCATATCGCCTCCACTTTTTATCACCACTCTAGGGTGCTTGTGACAGTCTGAATACAACTTAAAATGGCAGTTACAATGCATGGATTCCTTCCATCAAAACCTTGTTTTACACCAAATACAGCGATTCAAGACCTATACCTCAACCAGGAAACTAAGACCAGCAACGCATCACATTCCCACCGCATCTGAATGAAATAAAACACACAAACCACATAATTTGGAAGACTACCCCTGCTCCTTGCTTAGTAAATGATCGCAGAAACAGTGACCAGTTAAGTGGCACTAAAGATAAATACTCCACCCTCTTAGAGTCATCGTCCGGGCCGCAGACTGGTTTTACGCGTATAATAAAGGTGATAACCCATGGTGTCACCAACACATAACCCACTGGTTATACCACAGGGTGTCAGCCTCGTATTGCCTTGTCGCAACTCTAACAACTGTAGGTAGGACTACTGATTTTACCCTTCCTCTGTATTCTATCTGCTACCACATCACCACACAGTCAAATGACTGTACTGGGCAACATCAGCCTAAGATTGATGTTGTGAATACATCCTCTATGGATTTGACCACAGTGATAGAGAGCCTAGTGTTTACACATGTAGCATAACCTTCTCTACTTTCGCACTCAAGACCGTATTTTCACCTAAAACACCAAAAATACAGAAGTGCAACTATCAACATTTCTATTTTCTTTGGTTTGTTAATTATTTGCCTTTTTCTTTGATTCTGGATATCCCATGATTAAGTAGATCCATCCTGAAATCATAACTTGTATACACACAATAAAATACATTTCTAGAACTGGTTTCCAGTTCTGCTCAAACAATCTACGTTTAAAAGTAGAGACTAGTTGTTCTGGAATAAAGAGGTAGTACTACCCGGATATGACCTTCCTGATGAAGTCCCTTTGTCCTCCCAGTCTTCTAGGAACATTAAGATTAATAAGGTAAACCAAAACACGACAGAAATGGGAGCCAAACTGTGGCAACATCTCAATTGCGAAGGTCCATGTTCAATACAAAGTTATTAACTTGGTTTCGGCTAGTTAGTTCTGTATTGTGTCATTCAACTGGCAATTCAAACATAACCTATTCCCACACTGTCTCTGCTGGCATCCAGAAAACATTTACTAAAGAATAAGAAGGATTACTATGACTGAACATTCAGGGGGATTCTCCACCCAACAAGCAGTCCTTTTTTTCCGTGATCCTTCATCAAGCATCAATGTTGTATCCAGTCCTTAATTTTGAAAGAAAGAGTGCCGGTGCCCAAAGCTCTGCTCAAAAGCCGGCGGCCGGAGCAATTAAACATCAGCATGCCAAATACCAAAGCTGATAGTCTTTAATCCACTACCAGACACTCCATGTCCCCTTTTCTTGCTCTTACAGGTTCCTGCTTTCTGTTTGTGATATGTTTTCTGTCTTTTTCTTCCTCCGTCTTCACAATCTGTGTGTTTTGCCTTCTCTTGCACTCAGTAAATATCTGATACAGAAAAGTAAGTGCTGGTCCCCAAAAATAAGTGCTGATGCCCCCCACCGGAAACCACTGGCTCAAGTTGAGTACAGGTTGTATCCTTCATGAAAGGTGTTAGACATCCGTTGTTATTAAGAGTCTGGCAGATGTAGGGCATCCACCAAAAATTGGCAGGTGTCTCGTCCGCCCTGTTTAGAGTGCATACATGTGCATGCTTGTATACATTTTTGGCAGATGTCCCATACCTGCCAAACTTTAAATATCCCTTTACGTTTTAAAACTGGAAGATCTTCCATAAGTGGAAGTTGAGTTCTAGCAGTGAGTTGAACAGGCGTTGCCACTTGCTGAATTATTCACTGACTGACTCACTCAGCTTCTTTGTGGCTTCATTCACTTCATCACAGAAAGAGTGAAAATGGCTGCTTTGGTACAGAATGCCGATTTGGCCTTTTTGTTTGTTTTCAGGAAATTTGTGAACGTCTCAATTGGTTCTTTTTCTGTTGAGAGAGCCCTGAACGGATAATGCTGCCTTTGATTAACTATACTGGCAGTGGCAAACACATGGCATGGACTATAATAGTGGTTGTGAGTGAACAGGTATATCCCATCCCCAGTGTAGCAAGACTGAATTCAGTACTTAGGGGCATATTTACAAGGAAACTGTCGGAGCGCGGTGTTAACCCAAGATTGCTAACGCCGCGCTCCGACAGTTTCCAAACGCAGGGATGCTCCATATTTACAAGAATGCGGCGTTATAGACACTCCGGAATTCCCTTCTGGCGCAGAGCAGCCAAAGACTTCCCTCTCCCCGGCTCTGCTTACCTTTCCCAATCTGAGCATAGAACAGGCCGGTTCCCTTCTAAGGAACATTAAATCAGGGTCTCCAACAGATCCTGCTCCACCTCATATCCTCGCTCAAGGAGGGAATTTCGTCTTGGCCAAACTTACTAGACTCATCTCCCTGTCCCTCGAGAAGGGCTTAGTACCTAAAGAATGGAAGCACGCCATTGTAAAGCCTTTGCTAAAAAAAAAAAAACAACTAGACCCCACTTCTATGGGAAATTATCGTCCCATCTCATTGCTGCCCATTCTGGGAAAGATTGCAGAGAAACATGTGAACAGCGATATCTCGCAATTCCTGGAAGATAATGATATTCTACACCAGACCCAGATGGGGTTCCGACCGGAACATAGTAGAGTCAGCCTTACTCGTAGTCACCGAAAAATTAAAATGCATACTTGATCAAGGAAGAGCCGCCGCTATTCTGCTATTAGACCTAAGTGCGGACTTCGACACGGTAGACCACGAGATTCTCATTCACAGGCTTAAAGGCATTGGGATTAGAGACACGGCCAACCAATGGGTGGCCTCATTTCTAAAGGACAGATCTTTTAAATGCATGAAGGCAGGTATATTGTCAGATACATTCTCGGCCCCGTGTGGAGTACCTCAGGGATCATCCCTGAGCCCGACCCTTTTTAACATTTACTTGAGCCCATTGGCTCACATAGTGCAGGAGTTCGGACTATCCATCGTATCATATGCCGATGATACCCAACTAGTGGTTTCGGTGGCAGACACCCTTAACTCTAACCATCGGCAATCCCCTGCCTGGAAAAAATAGGAACCTGGATGGCCGATTGCAGCCTCAAGCTTAACGGGACAAAACTGAGCTTATGATCTTAGGTAACTGTCCAAGCCCACGCTCTGAGATTAACTGGCCAGTAAACTGGGGACCCCCTCCTACCCCGAAAACCTCCATAAAAACTTGGGGATGTGGCTGGACCAGAACTTAACCAAGGAAACGCAAGCCAAAAAACTGGCGGGGACCTGTTTTGGCATCCTTCGGATGATTCGAAAAATTTAGAGTCTACTCCCAGAGAAATCAAGAAGGACGGTGGTACAAGCCTTGGTAGTCTCGAGACTTGACTACGGCTCCCCCAAATATGTCACAGATAGGCTACAGGTGGTGCAGAATGCGGCAGCTAGACTGCTTCTCAAGATCCCCAGGCACCAGTCAGTAAGATCATCCTTGAGGGAGCTACACTGGTTGCCAGTTCAGGCCAGGATTAAATTCAAGGCCCTCTCCCTGGCTCACAGAGCCATGCATGGGAGAGGCCCCATTATGTTGCGAACCTTGATTTCCCACTATTCCCCCCGTAGATGTCTCAGGTCAGGAGCAAATTTTCTGATGAATACAACAAAAGTCAAGAGATCAAGATGGGGTGGAAGATCTTTTTCACACCTGGTCCCCAAAATTTGGAACAGTATGGATCTAGAACTAAGATTAATCAAAAATGAACAGTGTTTTAAAAAAAAAACTAAAAACGCGGCTGTTCCCTTTAATTTCACGCATGATATCTGTCCTCCCTGTTCAGCGCTGGGATGCCTGTGGGTAGCCACGCGCTTTATAAATCCCTAAACCTAAACCTAAACCCCTGCGTTTCCCTAGCGCTGGCGCTAAAAAAGCTGCCTAGCGCCAACACAGGCACCTTTGCACCAGAGTGCAAGGGTGCCTGCGTTGTGGGTGATGACTGTTCATGGGCAGGAAGGTGTCCCTTCCTACACATAAACAATCAGTAAAGGCGATTTGTAACTTCTATGTGTGCTGCTTTGTGCAGCACACATAGAAGTTGCAACTCGTCATTTTTAAATGATTGTTTATGTGCAGGAAGGGACACCTTCCTGCACATGAACAATCACTTATGGTGATCAGCTGTTTCTATGTGTGCTGCATAAGTTAATAATTTCTCCTCATTTCGCCATGTTAAGACCAGGTTTTCCCTGGTCTTATTTTTGGCGCTGCCCCATATTTATGCCACCCTTGTAAATAGGGGACAGCGTCAAAAAGCAACCCATTGACCTATTTACATTCTATGCACTTTGTAATTGTACTGAAATATTAACTTTTATCAAAGAACTGCATGCACTCTGCAAAGTATAGATTTGAGCAAAGATTAATGTTGGAAAAAGGATTAATTTGGGCAGAAATCTATTGTCTTTATTAAAGAGAACACCCAACTATGGTGTTCCTTTTTGAATTCTGAGTTTGTGCTTCTCTAGACCAAGCACTATTAAACTATACTGCCTACCAATATTGATGACATGTGACTCCTACACCTTGTACATCAAGTATAATGGGGTGACCCAGTGCCCCTCAGAACCTGGGTGTACAAAAATGTGGAAGATGTTGGTTCTGTCGGGTACAGAATTCATTCTAGGTTAACTGAATAACAATACTCAAACCTTTCAGTAATAATCAATGAAAAGCGAAGGGAAGAAAAGGATAAATCCATATGTTCTTTACATTTTATGGTGTTGAAATGACATTTAACAGGCGGTGGTTAATTAGAAACGCCTGGAGGCCAATGCTTGATTGGGCCAGGCTGGGGAAGATTAGACAAAGCGCCTCAGTATTTGTAGTCATTGTAGTCATATTCTAGAGATAGCATGCGCCATTTCTACCATTTCCAAACGCTCGCTATCTCTAGAATTTATTCAAATGACTACAAATACTGAGGCCCTTCGCGCTTTGTCTAATTTTTCCCAGCGTTTCATTTTTATCACCTTGTCCTGAGGAAGACCCGCCGTGCCTATCAGTAAATCACGCACCTCACCGGGTCGAAACGTCGACGTGCTCGTGATAATCCTGACCCTACTTTCTCTGCCCCTCGTGAAACGGAAATTTAAAACCCCAAGCGGCGCAGAGCTTTGTGTACCAAGGGATGGATGTCTTTTGAATGACCAGTATCATCATTGCATACAGCACTGTATATATCTTGTTCACATTCAGCACTTTTTTTCGCACTTTTTTTCACCATATCACTTGCGCCGTTGGAACAAATTATATGTTCATGAACCTTGACAGCCTGTTAAATGTCATTTCAACACCATAAAATGTAAAGAACATATGGATTTATCCTTAAATACAGACCTTGATTGGATTGATTTTTTTGTTCTTGTTTCTTTGATTCATGGTATTTGCCTTTTCTTCCCTTCGCTTTTCATTGATTATTACTGAAAGGTTTGAGTATTGTTATTCAGTTAACCTAGAATCAATTCTGTACCCGACAGAACCAACATCTTCCACATTTTCCTACACCTTGTAGTCCTCTGTCTTAAGGAACATTCCCTATACACTGAGTTACACACGTATGATTGATTGCCTCTGTGTAATGTGTGTGTGATGCAAAGTGCTCTGACACCCTACACTGGAATGAGTGGCGCAATATATGCATCAGACAGAGTGCTATATATGCATCTGAGAGAGAGTGGTTATGGAGACTTGGGCACTGTTAAAGGGTGGTGGTGAGGGAATCCGTGGTGGAGGTGGTCATTGGGGGGCGCCAATAAACATTGGTGCACCGGGCGCCACCAGCTCTAAAGCCGGCCCTGTTCATCCATCAAACGGGGAGGTGGGCAGGTCAGTGAGGAATCTGCAGGTAGATAGAGTATCCACCAGAAAGATCATTACCGCAGGTGAATAACTTGTTCTTCTGATGGATACTTATACCTGCAGATTTGTCACCCGTAGAACAGATTTCACAGGTAGAGGAAGAAGGGTTGACAGATGATTAGACAAAAAATCCTGTAAGATGGATCTAGCAAAATGCCCATCCCTGTGCACTTCTAAATCCAAACAATGATGTTTTGCAAAGGAGTGCAAGGAAGCCTGTGTCGCTTCCTTACAGATTTATGAAATCAGGAGTCCTTTAGAAAGTGCAGAAGTGGTTGATTTAGCCCTGATGGAATGGGCTCTGATCCCTTCAGGAGGCTAATCCACCGATATAGAGTCCTCTCCTATACCGCCTTACTGCTTTTTTGGCAGTAGCCAACAAAGAGCTGCTCATCTGATCGGAAATACATGGTGAAGTCCAGCTAGTAGTTAACCGCCTGCCTCGGATCCAACCGTTGCAACCATTTTTCCTCTTTTGAAGGATGGGGTGGAGGATAGAAGGCTGGAAGAGTGATGGACTGAGCAAGATGAAAAGAGGTGACCACATTAGGGAGGAAAGCAGTCCTGGTACGCAACACCAACTTACCAGGAAAAAAGGAAGTGAAGGGAGAGTGACAGATAAGGGTATGCAGCTCACTGACCCTTGTAGCAGAAGTGATAACAACCAAAAACACAGTTTTGAGGGTTAACATATGAAGGGTACAGAGGGAAAGAGGCTCAAACGGAGTGCCCATCAAAAAGGCAAGAACCAGATTTAAGTCCCATTGAGAACCACTAAAGTCGTTGTAGGAAAGAGGCTAGTTAGACCCTTGAAGAAATGCATCAAACAGGGGATTTTAACAGGGACATCTGATCCGGCAGAAAGGAAAGAAGACAAGGCGGCTAAATATCACTTCACAGTGCCAACAGCACAACCCCTCTGAGCAAGGGAAAGTGAAAATTGCAGGCCTTAGAGTCATGGTCTTTCTCGAGGCACCATAGACAGACCAAGTGGGGGTCTATCATAGACATCTGTCTGTGACAGGCGCTACATGGTTTGAAACCAGCTGGTCTCTTGGTAGACCTCCCTGTCACACCAGGAGAGAGGATTGTTTCTCAAAAATGGTCGACCAAACTTTGAAATAAGCCAGTCAATCAATGACTGAGGGGTAGCTCCTCACAAATCTGTGCTAACATTTCGGAAAGGCAAGAACTGACGTCAGTGTGCCAAGTTGGCACTTATATAGGCACCAAGTACGTCACAACCAGCACCGACATCGTTGACGAGGAGCCAAACAATGGCACCTACCGGCCCACAGGGGTTCTGCAACAAAATTTCTGGATCCAGTCTGATGCCTAGGGATAATTCCAAGTTAAGGAATCTGTGGCTAGAAGTCTCTATCAGATGCCTGTTTTTTGGGATGAGACGTGGTGCTGCAAGTATGAAAGATTTTGTGAGAAATCGCCTCAGAGTGAAGAAAAGTTGGGATCAGCGTTGAAGGCGCGGAATAAAGGGAACTGACATTGGTGCACCGGGGCAGGTGCTTTATGGCCTTTGTGATGTCGGCTGACATCACTTCCAGCATTAACCGGCTCCAGCAGCCTCTACCGGCGACTTAATAGCTTTGAAGTTTTCCAGATCGGTAGAAGTATCCATCAGAATGACATGTGACTTGTAGAATGGATACCGAAGTAGGTGGGTATTGATTTGTAACTTGTAGAAAAGATACCAAAGTAAGCGGGTGTCGATCTGTGACCCAGAGAAAAGATACCCAAATGGGGGATATTGATCTGTGACTTAAAGACTCTATATCGCTGTAGTTGGGTATTGAGCTGTGAAGGGTAAACAGATACCGAAGTAAGTGGATGTTGATCTGTAACAAAGAATGGAAACCTAAGTAGGTGGGTATTGATCAGCTACATGTAGAACTTCTACTGAAATTGGTGAGTATTGATCTGTGATGTGTAGAACTCATACTGACATAGGTGGGTATTGAGCTGCAACGTGTAGGACTCATACTGAAATAGGTGGATATTGAGCTGCAACGTGTAGTACTCATACTGAAATAGGTGGGTATTGATCTATGACATGTAGAACTCACACTGAAATAGGTGGATATTGAGCTGTGGCTTGTAGAACTGATAATGAAATAGGTGGATATTGAGCTGTGGCTTGTAGAACTGATAATGAAATAGGTGGACATTGAGCTGTGGCTTATAGAACTGATAATAAAATAGGTGGATGCTGAGCTATGGCTGGTAGAACTCATACTGAAAAGGTGGGTATTCAGCTGTGGCTTGTACAACTCATACTGAAATAGGTGGGTATTGATCAGTGACGTAGAACTGATAATGAAACAGTTGGGCATTGATCTGTGATGTGTAGAACTCATATTGAAATTGGTGGGCATTGATCTGTGATGTGTAGAACTCATATTGAAATTGGTGGGTATTGAGCTGCAACGTGTAGGACTCATACTGAAATAGGTGGGTATTGAGCTGTGACCTGTAGATACTGAAATAGGTGGGTATTGAGCTGTGACCTGTAGATACTGAAATAGGTGGGTATTGAGCTGTGACCTGTAGATACTGAAATAGGTGGGTATTGAGCTGTGGCTTGTAGAACTCATACTGAAATAGGTGGGCATGAAGCAGTGTCTGCTTCATAACCAGCCCAGCATGAGAGGCGTTGCATTAATAACAACCTACAAATACAGTCGAATAAAACTAGCATTATAGAGCCATAGCAGAGTGTCATAAAGGTACTCACAGACTGATTACAGCATCAGACACAGTAGCAGTCAGTGCTCGTTTGCCAACAGAGCCCTTTAACTCCACAACATATTCCATAAAAGCAGTAACTTACATAAATGTACGTAAAACATAACTGAACAAGAAGTACAGTCATTTTAGGTAGTGCAATGAAAAAAAGGGTGGAGATAAATGGGGAGATATATAAATCTACTGTTTTGCATTTGTAGAAAAGACTTGAGGATGTTATAGTTCTTTGTGAATTGACCGCAGTACATCAGAGGCGGTCCATCCATTAACCCACCCATGGCCAGCCCATCTATTTTGAACCTGTTCTCACTTTGAGCCGACATTGTTTACCCAAAGCAGCTCCTTGGTCTATGGCAGAAGCCTCTTGGAGGGATAAAAAGTAACAGCAGGTCTGTAATGCAATGACAGCATGCTGGCCCTGCCTTCATATATATTATTCGAAAGACAAGTCCATACATTGAAGGTCTATCTACTGAAATAATATAATTAGTGGCTTAAGAGCACTGGTAGTAATTTTTGGCTTTTTATGTCTGGGATTACCATGGTTGAAGTAGTGAACCGGAAAGAACAGATGTTAGCGAGAATGGAGCTGGAGGGCCAGCCCTATATAGGGCAGTCACTCACAAGTCATTCCTCCAGCATTGAGCCTGCTGCCAGGGGTTTCCCCACACCACAACAGGCATTGGCTATGCTACCAGGGAAACAGTTTTTTCTTTGAATTGTGGGACTTGTAGTCTTGTTTATTTAATTAGAAAACAGGACTACAGGTCCCACTGTGGACTGGCATAGCTTATGCCAACAATTGTTGATAGTTTGAGGGACTCACTGCTTGAAGTGTCTCTTGGTCGATTGTTTGATGGACTTGTTGCTTAAAGTGCCTTCTTTGATGAACTTGTTGTTTGAAGTGCTTCTTATTCAACCAGATTGTTTGATGGACTTTTTGCCTGAAGTGCCTCTTGGTCCATTGTTTGATGGGCTCGTTGGTTGAAGTGCTTCTTCATCAACTGTTTGATTGACTTGTTGGTTGAAGTGCCTATGGCAGATTGTTTAATGGATTTGTTGCTTGAAGTGCATCTTGGTCGATTGTGTGATGAACTTGTTGCTTGAAATGCTCGTCGTGTTTAAAAACATTGCTTGCTTTTAATCTTGTTCCTACAATGGATATTTACTCACTCGATTGCAAGGCAGATTAAATTACTGACGATATCCTGAGCTGAATTCAGCACAGGCCACATGGCTGATGGCTGGTGACATTACGCCAATTTGTGACACTTGCCAGGGGACTGATCAAAACACTTCTCTTCTATACCAGATTTAGAGCTGCTGACATGTATCTTGTTGCCTACAGTAGCCCCTTGTCTGAGGACTTGGACTACAATATACACTAAACTTGTGGCCTATGGCATCTGTTAGTGATGCCTCGGTTCACTGGGTGATGGAATCATTGATTGATGAAGCTGCTGGTCACATCTCTGATTAAACCAGTGCCTCTTTCAGTGCTGCTTACAACCTTGCGCTGATCAACGTTTATTTCAGCCACTGGTCAGCTATATGATGGAATCAATGGTTACTTGGCGATGGCACCATCATTTATTCCCATCATTCAATCCAAATAAGCATTGCTTTTTTTGTGTTCTTCTGGAATGGTTAATAGAAACACTGTCTGATGGCGGAGGTTATGACTCCACTGCTGATTTTGTACATAGGTAACATATCTAGTTATATCATTGCTTGGCAGTCGTAATGGAAATAATGCAGACAACATCCATAGTTGTTTTCCTCAATGACTGCATGGCTGATGACATGATAGCTGGTTTCCTGTAATGGCAATACAGCTCATGATATCATGGACTATGGCTTACACTGCTCCCAATGCTGATAGCATCTTTACTGTTGAAGACTGAAGATGAAGACTGAAGTGGGTCCCCGTCAGTTGTCACATTACTTATCATGAAAAGGACCCTTTGGTGGATTTCATTTTACCTTATTTCTAGTTCTATAAAAGAACAAAAAATGTTTGCGGTGATTAACCTCAGACAGTGCAACCATGTTATAGTCTACCACCACTTCAAGATGGAGACAGTTATTCATTGCAGGGATTATCTGTTGCAGGAAGGGGAGACTGGATGGCTCATGTAGATCGCCAGAATGCTTATTTGACAGCTCCTATTCACTACAGCTGCAGGACGTTTCTGCAATTCCAATGGAACAACCAAACGAATAAGTTTACTTGCCTCCTGCTCCACCTTTCATCAGCACCCAGGTGTAGGACAAAACTCATGAATTTGGTGGTGGAAGTTCTAAGAACTTATGGTATAAGACTCATGGTATAGCTGGATGATATGCTATTTATGGCCAAAGATCCTCTACTCCTTCATCAACATCTTAATATAACAATGTAGTTGCTGCAGAATATAGGTTTTATTTCATACACAAAAAAATAATCTAGACTCACTATTTCAAAGCAGATGGCATTTTTAGGGTTTGTAATCAATTCAGAGAAATCCATTCTGTGATTACCACAGTTCAAAGTCTTGGCTATAAAGAGTGAGCCACCGTTTTCCCTCAGGCTTCTGGGCAGGCCGGGGAACATAAGGCCCATTCATGATGGGCTTCTCTGACGCATCCAGAACCGAGCACCTGTTTTATGCACTGTAGTGCATAAAGTGACTTCATTTAACCAATATTTTTCTAAGTTAGTGTTTTTTTTCCATATCATACAGCTCGGAAACTGTGAGTAAGGTTTGCCTTTTTCTGTTACAGATCTTTGCTGTCTGAAATTAAAGCAGTAACTCACAGCAATATCAGGTTAAATAATCCACTTTACACACTACAGGCGCATAAACAGGGGCTTGGCTTTCCGGCAGCAAATCCCATCATATTACAGCCCGAGCTACTCTGGACGATTCAAGCAGTCTTCCCAGATCTATATTTCATTATCGAGACCTCCAAAGGCAAAAATTTGTCACCTTAGAAAAGGAAACTTCAAAAGTGATGTAAATTCAAAACATCAAGAGTTTGTCTTGGATTTACATACCTGGAAAAAAGGGGCTTTGTTTGCTTCCACCTGAGAACTAGTACTACAGTGAGATGCAAGTCTGACAAGCTGGGGAGCAAGATGTCTCCAGTTCTTGAATGGAGGTATATTGTCCAAACAGGAGATATCTCTGCATATAAATTGTTTAAAGATGCTTGTTGCCTCCTTTGCCATCCAAAGTTTTCCATAAAACAGTCAATTCTTCTTGGGATGGACCCTCTCTGCATTCATATAAATAAACCATTGAGGGGAAAGTAATTCAAGTCCTTTGTAGAAATAGAAAAGAGTTTTGGGAGTGGTCTCCAACAAATGTTTCAGTCCAAGCATAATGTCTTCCTGGTAATCTCAACACCATACTGTACTGGCATTACAGGTACCCTCAAGGGTATCCTCATTCCAGGGATTGGTGTCTTCACCTATCTGTATTCAAAATACTTTTTCCCTGGTCGGGTTCTGTTTTGATAGACGTCTTCTTTGCAGCTCAGCTGAATATCCAAATTCCCTCTTTTTTCAGTTGGAGACAAAATCCCCTGGCCTCTGCAGCATAAGCCTTTTTTACAAGATTGGTTGTTACCTTTGTAGTGACTGCCAGAATCCTGGCTCAGGTCACCCATTAAGGAGACGTTTGATCTTAGTAACTCTTTTCTGGCCATATCAGGTTTGGTTCCAGACTGTTGAAACTAGCATTGGACTACTCAATTCACATTGCCCCATTCTCGGATCTACTTCAGAGTTCTCAGGGACATATGCATGAGCTGATCCTGAACCAAACCTTACTGCTCACATCTTCAAACGTATTGTGGTGGCGTGGAGAACCCCATGTATTTCATTAGAAGCTGCAGAAGTAAATCCTGGGCCCCAGATTGCTCCGAAGCTTACATTTCAACATGGTCAACAAGAGTTTGCAAAAATCTGTTGATCCCTTTTCAGTCGATGTAACTCTGATCATGAACTTTCTAGCCTCTTTGGCTAGCCAAGGGAAGACCTACAGAAATGTGAATATCTATTGTATAGCAATTTCAAAAAGCATGGTCAAGTGAATAGGAAACCTGTCAAAGAACATTCTCTGATTTGTTGTCTTTTAAAAATAATTTATAATCCACCTGGGCCTCAGAATAGTTTTTTGTGGCATATTAAGTCAGTTTTTAACTTGTTGCTTTACTGATCTGATAATTATCTTTTATCCTTAAAACTACCATCTGCAACACTACATATGATGCACTGGTTATTTTCTATCCAACACCTGTTTATTTTCCATTCAATATCTTTCAGATCTTAAAGCACTGGATATTTATTCCACAAAATATACACCAAAGAGTGTTTGTTTTTAATTTAGAGAAAGAACTGTCACTAACTTAGCAACAGTTAATGTTTATGAATAAAAATCTGAACATCTAAGAATGTCTTCTTCCTCCCAGTTACTGACTTCTTCTCCTACTTTATTTAGCTATCTGGTTAGATAGGTTATGTCCCTTGCTCATATTGACATTTCCTCTTTTGGATTCCATTCACACAGTGGTGCAATGGCATCTAACGTTTTCGGGGCAGGATTTAGACTAGAGGACATTCTCAGATTGGCAGTCTGGTCTATTGTTAAATTGTTTCTTGCCTTTTATTGTAAGAGTAAGTAAGTAAAATGCTTTTAGAGTACGAGAATCCTGAGGGGTCTCAGCGTTAGAGTTCCATGAATGCATAAGACAGTGCCTCATAATGCTTCAATGGTTATTATGCTTTAAATAAGCATAATATGAGCTTCAAGCATTGCCATTAGTTGCAGATTTTCCGAGCTGTTAGTAAAGTCTTGATTTCATTAGAGGCGTATATTATCCCACCGAATCATGAATAATTGTACTCTGTCTTCTATATTTCTGAGGCTACCAATCGAGCTGCCAGTAACCCTTAAGAAGATGCTATCTTCCAACTGTCTTCAATCACATTGGAGATCTTCAACTAGTCTTTCACTAAACCCAGTGGGGGCATCACAGTGCTCTACTTCTTTGACTAATTTCTAGTAAACATTCTGGAGAATCTTTTCAAGACTCTTTTGGTCTACTACTGGCTGATTGTATTGGTTTTGCAACTGTCCCTCCCACTATTTCCTATTATTTACTTGATCCTGCTTGCAATAAAGAGGGCTTGTTGCTCGCAGTCATTGATAATACTGTGGAGGATTCTCCCCTAGTAGTCTACTACAGTTTGTTCCTCACTGGCCTGTATTGCTCTGATTCTGGGAAGCCACAGTTTTTGTTAAGTACTGAGTGATGTGTAAAGTAAAGAAAGAAACGTACGCATAAAACCCGCCTCTGTTTATTTAACAAAATCAAGATTTTCCTTTACTACCAACTAGGAAAATATGCATTCCCCTAATATTTCATCCAGACACTTGAAATTTCTTCAATGTTTCAGCCAAAGACTGAAGAAGCCTAATTACTAATTGTACCAACATATTTGCCTTATTGTCTTGAGCACATTTATCGACAATACCAAAAGCGCAGCAAAGAAAGCCAGTGCCTGGAGGGGAACAACTTTCCATTGAAACCATTCCATCAAACCATCACATGGGCATTAACAGGTGGGGAGATTGAAGGGCAAAGCTACCAATGACATTCGACTTGCTAGTGGAAAGGGCTGGACATATGCTGCCAATAAGTGCTAAAATTCAAATGTTCATGAAACATGAAAAAGGAAAAATAGCTTAATGACATCAGCAGTGGAAGATTACAACTTATTCAATCAAAACTTAGTGACACCAAAATGCTCCTCTGGGCAGGACAAACACATGAATAGGGAGGAAACTCATTGATTCACCAGTACGGAGCTGAAAGAGGCAAGAATACCATCCAATCAAGAGCAAGGACAGCCTATAGGAATATGGTGAAGTATTGGTTACAATGCTACAGACAACTGAAGCGATCTGTGGCTAGATTGCAAAAATGTTGCACAGACTAGGAGTATCTTTCGGGACCCAGCACTAGATTAGCACTTTAACTGATTATTGTCGAGGTATCTGCATTAGGCTGGCAGTTTGGTTGCACGTGGAGCTGAGCAGTCTCACAGTGATGGGATCCTCGCCTTTTCAGGAGCTTACCACAACAAGATCGTTGTTTAATGCAATAAATGCTTATTTTGAGCACTGGTTAATTGGTTAAGCCAGTTGGTCTCATGGTTAGTGACACTTCTAACAAGTCACATGACAGAGGACATCTTTGATTCCATCCTACTAGGTCTAGATGGATGATAACATCATTATCTGTGTTGGATGCTGGTCAATTAATTTGAAGAAGGCATTACTTGATTTCAAACTATCACATGGTTGGTGACAGTATTGCTAGTTTCTTAGGCAGGCGACTGGTTTGTTACCTAAATGGACCGTTGCTAAAGAGTACATCTTTTCTCCATTGGGTGTGAGGCTATGTCAGTACTGTTTCCTACAAGGCATGCTCTGCTGTGGCTGTCAGTGCTTATTTATTAAACTAGCCTCGTAGACCAATGTTATTCCCTACTTCCTACTGTAATCAAAAGAGTGATGCCAGCACTCCACTTTTCATATACTGGAAACCAGCAGGTTAATATGACAACTTAATTGCTAAAAGTAACATAATGCATTTTGAATAACGAGTCCATAGGAAAGTATGTTTGGCATGCTGGTTACGCATACATCTATTACCAACTTTCATGTTGCCTTCTTGTGGTAGTACCAGAACCTCTCCTTAGTACACATCACTCCCATGCAATATCTTTCCACAAGTCACAGCATTTCAGTAAAAAATGTAACCTCAAGTTTGGCTGCTTTTCAGCCAGTTTCCTTCCCTCCTGATGCTGCCTCGGTACCACTGTCCCAGTGTTGATAAGACTCAGTCCATGATCTTACGTTCCCTGTAGTTCTTGCAGTTGTTCTTTTTCTAAGGTACCCCTGAAAGGGGTTGCCATTTTTGATCAAAAAAGTAACCATAAGAAGTGGGAACGGGATCCAACCACGTGTAAGTAACCTCCATGAGAAAAGGCAACTAAAATAATGTTGGCAATCTCTTTAACACCTGTTTCTCTATTAGTACCACAATTCTTCACACCTTAGGTCACCAGCGACTCTCCACAAGGAATCAGGTACCACAGTATTTTTTTAAGGAATTCAATAAAGACCTCAGCCCTTCAACAGGATGCCCACAGAAAAGGCTTTACCTCCCATTTCATGACAAACACCTTTCATCAAAACTGACAAGCGGTCAGATTCACGAAAGAACTTCATATTCACAAAGCCCTGACTGAGTGACTGCAAAGTCCTCATTTGAAATGTACAAAAGTTGTTTTGCAGTTCATATTGCAATTCATTATTATCATGAATGGAAATGAATACATTATTTACTCGTCCTTGCACATCTCAAAGGATGGTGGGTGGATATGGACTAAGCTTCATTCCTCTCTTTGTGACTCACAACGGAATGCATTAATGCTTTACAACCATTCCCGCCATAACAAACCACTGATTAGTTACCAAGGGCCAGGGGCAAGGTTCTTGGAATGAGCCCTATCAACTGTGGCAGCGGTGACGTATGTTGTACACGATTCGTAGAAATTCTGACATGGAGCTACACAATTGATATGGGCTTCAATACAATGCACTTTGGCCACAACAAGATTTCACAATTCATAGAAATATAGTTTTGTTTATGGTAGCATTGACATCAATATGTGGGGGGACAGGGAGCATAGTGGTTGGAAAACAATGTTAAAGAACAGTATGCAATGGGCTAGCCCAAAGAAATTTGGTCTCCAAAAATAAACTAGAAACTGTTAGCATCTCGAGCTGACCAGATTGAGGGAATCAAGTTGTTGCTGCCACTGGGGGAAAAGAGATGATTGATTTTATGTTTCTTTTACTCGAACATTTTTAAAATACAACAAAGCTTGAGAATTTTTCAACTTGCACTTTCAAGCTGTGAGATGCCAGTAGAGTCAGCGCCCCAGAGTTCGTTGGGGGATTTGCTATAAAATGATTTCCGATGTGCAAATGCGCAGCAGACGCGTGCACGCTGCCGGCGCGCCAAACGCAAGCCCACCTGCATGCGTCCGGACGAGGCCAGTGGCCAGGAAACCTGGTTCTTTAGAACTAAATAAGATAATGTATTCTCCCTCTCAACCTGTGGCCCTAACTAAGACCCTAAATGACAGCTGTCTTCATTCTATTGAGCCCTCCACAGAAGAAACCACTTGTTGGAATTGCTGTTGTTCCCTTTTTCAGGTGAGTGAACCTCCCCCCCCAAAAAAAGAAACCCAGCTGGCACATGTTTTTGATTAACTCCAAACAGACGCAGTCTTTTTTAACAGAAACCTGGCTTCATAATGAATCTGGGCCAGCTTTAGGTCTATCCCCTGGCTACCACATCCTTCATAAAGATCGAGACAAAAAGAGAGGAGGAAGGACTGCTATTATTCCTAGAAAAGAATATAGGTGTATCATTAAACCTACACAAATTGCTGACTGGGAAAGTTTAACCTTTGCTATTTCCTTCTGCTCCACTATCACTTTCTGTGGAATCCTACTTTATAGACCGCCAGGAACAAGTGGCAAATTTTGCCAATCTCTTCCAGAAGTAATGGCTAATTTAGCCAGCATTAAAGCTAATTTCTCCCTCATACGAGATTTTAATCTCAACTTGGAAGAATTGGCAAACACGGCAGCCTTCAGCCTTTTACAAGATCTAATGGCCTATCTGGATTCCTAGAGAACCATAACATTTTGTACCCCAAACAGACTGGATTTAGACCTTACCATGGCACAGAGACTGCCCTTCTGACAGTAGTAGAAGAAGCCAAAAGTTTGCTAGACCGGGGAGGATCTGCGGTTATCCTCCTCCTCGATCATAGCTCTGCATTTGATACAGTAAACCATGATATTCTTTTACAAAGACTGCAGAGAGAGGGAATCTCGGGCATAGCTCTTTCCTGGTTTGTGTCTTTTCTCAAAGATAGGTCTTTCCAGGTTTTTGATGGAGCATGTACATCAGACGCTCTTCCACTAAACTGTGGGGTACCCCAGGGCTCCTCTCTAAACCCTACTCTTTTTTATGTATATAGTAGGCCATTGGCAGATATTGTCTTGCCGTTTAGGATGTCAATTGTTTCCTATGCAAACGACACGCAATTGGTCTTTTCCCTCACTCACACCCAAAAATCCCTCCCTTCTCCGCTAGGTCCCTGTCTTGAGAAAGTTGGTAGCTGATGAGTGGTTCTTGCCGCAAGTTAAACAGAGGAAAAACGGAGACTATGATTCCGGCAATATCATCAATGCCCCCTTGAGTTCGGGGTGGCCAAGTTGTCTGGGCTCCCCTCCCACCCCAAAAACAGTCATAAGAGTTTAGGAATGTGGCTGTACAATTCCCTTAAACTGGACATCCAAGCATCAAAGTTAGCAGGTGTTTACTATGGTATGCTTAGGATGCCCCGAAAAATCCTCCCTCTCCTTCCTTTACCTCAAAGAGACTGGCTGTCTATTCTCTGATTCTCTTGCGCCTGTACTTTGGCAATTCTCTTTATCTGTGAGCGCCAAAAGCTACAATAAGGACGTTGCATGTGGTACAGAATTCGACCGCCTGGATTTTGCACAAACTTCCAAAACATCACGCAGCCAGACTTGCCTTCAGCACCCTTCATTGGCTCCCGGGGGCCAAGAGAATCAAATTTAAATCACTCTGCAGCTGTCATAGGGAACTACGTGGTAAAGGGCCTTCGATCACTTGTACCTTGGTATTGCCCTACCACCCCAGAAGAACTCTGCGCTCATCCAATACACATCTGGTCATAGCGCCCTTTGTTCAAAAGGCAAAATATGGAGGCTGCTCCTTTGCTTTTTAACGCGGCTAAACTCTGGAACAACCTTCCCGATTCATTGTGATCAGAAAGTAAGCAACTTTCCTTTCGCAAATCATTAGAGACCTGTCTCATCCAAAACAGCTCACTATAGGTTACCCTTTCCATCTTGTGCTGCACTATCTGCATTGGGATGTCTAAGGGTAGCTACGCGCTATATAAGTGCCACATATAATAGAATAGAATAAACTGAGGGGTTACAGAAGGGATTTGACTGAAGAGTACAGAAATTAAGCATGGCTCTTAAAAATTGGGTATGTTCTGTTCCAACTGCCACCAACATGACTTCTAATGTGTGATAGCCACTCTCATCAACTGATCATGTGTTTATTAACCCTCACTGAAGCGAGGGGTATCCCTTCTTATCCAGGTCTCCCAGTCGAGCACCAGAGGTTTTAATGGCTACTGCTCGTTTACTAAGACCAGATTTTTTTTCTGTTCCTGGAATCCTGGAAGGGACGGTGCCCCACTGTTTATTCAATGACTGGAAGGCTGCCAGTGAGTAGAGGACCTACGGTAGGCACATATTGAGTCATCAATCTTAAAGAAAGGAACTTGACTCTAACAGCTCTTGTCAGAGCCACAAGTCACCAATGAACCTCACACACAGTTGTGCCACTGCTGCTCTAGGCATAATCAGGATTTGTAAAGGCACTTTGATTCTTTTGAACTTGCCTATTTCACTATGTAGGTCCAGCAGTGATCATGCATGTGCATAAGGCAGAGATGTGTGGGTAATTAAGTTCTGGTAAGCCTGTTTCATGAAGAATTCACTCATAATCCCACATCATTTGAAATGACCTATGTCCAAAACATTCTAGAAGAGAATCAAGGCTATTCCCGTCACTGTACAGTGCCAGAAACATAAGACGAGACCCATCTGAACTTTACTCTGCTAAATCAATTCTGTCACCTAAAACCATTCAAGATGTTGTCTGATATAAAATCTGCCCTTGGTTCAAATGGAAGACAATTTGGCTTAGTGGGCCCATGAGATATCGATTTGCATGTCTTTATGGAGGACCCACTAAATATTTCACCTAGTACATAGCCTACATGCAACCGCAATAGTATTCACTAAGTCCTGTTGCTGGCACTCCATCTGCACTTCTGTGGCATATATGGCTGAGTTTACCCACTTCACTTTTGGCCATGTCCAGTCTCCATTTCATTCTAAGCATCCTCCACCACTTGTGGGCCTCCATTAATCGGTTAACGCCTTTCTTGCAGTCATTTCAGAAACTGATGCTCATAGCGGATATCCTGGAGTCCAACAAGGTTACTGCTTTTGCCAAACGCACAGCACCACTTAAGAATTGTGGATTCAGAGGGCCCACATGCAGATGACCTTGCACATACACTTAAACCTGCATGTGAAACTGTAAGGACTGCAAAGCAGTTATAATGTTCCACGCAGTGTGTTAAAAAAAACATCTTCAATCAATAGACCAGCAAATACCCCTAGTACTCCTCCCAGTTAAGTCTTGGAGGGCAAATAAGTAGATCATTTTTACAGTGTTTAATCCAAGATCCTAAATCTATAGACATTCACACCGATTGAGGCCACTGTGTTTAGTAAAGGAGCCACTGTGGACTCTTTTAGGCTTTCTAGTCATAACAGGACAAGAAGCTTCACAACAAGGGCCATAGCTGAAAGCTATCGTTCAATCTCAAATCCATTAGGTCAGCTTCTACAATGGACCATACACTAACACCCCAGCCTTGACCAATTTCAACAGGACACTTGACATCCAATGACAGCACTTTTGCTGGCTAGCCAAGTAAGAGAGGGGGTGAACTCAGTTGCAGTATACAATGAAGGCAGACAGAATCAGCACGCACCACAATATCCCATAGGAAGGGGGATGCAACACCACAGCCTCACACTAAATCTTTACTGTTTGTGGTCAAGGTACATGTGTAACTCAACCTCTCACCACCAACTGTAAGTCGAAATGGCAGCAGGATGCCTCCTGGGTAAAGAGATATCAGGGTTTGTTCGACAATGCATTGCTCATAGACTGGTAAGGGAATTTAATGTATGCATTTTCTCTGATTCTAACAATTGACATATCACACAGATATTCTGTTGAACAGATAGACACTAACTCTAAGCATCCCATATCAGGCGCACTAGATGTGGTTCTCAGGCTTCCTGTCCCTGATGAGGGATAGTATCTACAACCTTATGAAAGAGCTCAATTTCCTACTTCAAATTCAAGGTAATTCCCTTTAATCTCTCTTCCCACTAAGCTATAATTTCCATTTCCTGAATAATTCACATTCAGATACATAATGTTTTTCTTCAGGTACAAAGAAAGGTCTTAGACAGCCTTGCAAAGTGAGTGGTTCAGCTTCTGCGATTTATTTTAGTTGCCCTGTTTTGGGGGTTGCTCCACACACTACTTGGTTTAATGTACACTCTGACAAGAGCTACTTGCTAGCTTTAGTCCCTACAGAACAATTCTGCTCTAGTCCTCCTCTTTATCAAACCTGATTATCAAAAGACATAACGGGAAACATATCCTCAAGGAGATGCAAATCTCATTCTGAGAATTCAATGAAATCCCTTTTCGAATCACTTGGGTCTTTCTGAATATAAGTAAATTGAAGTTGTGAAGTTAAAATACAGCCTTTACAATCTGAATATTTTTTTATCCATATGTATTCTTTCTGCAGGGGAATTCATTTTTCAGATTTCTGTACTATCCTGAAGATACTTATGCCACAGCCATCAAGAAGGTATGGGGCAAGAAATGTTTTGTAACCTAGGCCATACCTTTTGGTTTAGCGATTCTCCTTGCCCATTTGAGGATTATGTTGTGAATGTGCGTGGCAAGAACTTTTTTCTATTCCTATTTTGTACAATGGAATGTGTCCTCTATTGCATGTTACTCTGCAATTCTAAACACCACAATGCAGAAAAGGGTTTATGATTGCTAGAAATAGCAAAGGTATTCGGTTGGCTTTCCAGAATCTTGTTCCTATTTCTGAGATTTGTAGGAGGCTCAGCCTGGGCCATCCCAAATGGATTCTGGAAGAGTCTCTTCAAAGGCAACTGGGACAGATAGTTTTACATAATCAATTTCCCTGATGCCTAATCTAACACAAGATGTCCTGATAGTATTTTCTTCTTGACAATGTTCACAACAGATGGAAATGTAACAGAGCTGGTTATAAGAGTAAGGAATAGTTACTCGTTTACAATAACTCCAGTATTCTTAGTCCATCTGACTTCCTTCTGTTACACAGCTTGGCTAGGACAATAATATTACGTTTGGCCTCATCACTACATATAGGATGGAGGGGTACGGTATATAGGGAGGGTCTAAGGACGGCTGAACAATAGATATAAAAGAGAGATGCAATATGGCTCATCTCCTGGCCTCCAAACCTTCTGGGTTACTTTGAAATCTTACACAATGTCTGATTAGACCAATAGAAATAAAGAAAATGCCAATTCCTGACAACTGCTTAGTCGCAATTCTCACTCCCGCCACAATGCGGCCCATATTTCCCAAAAGTTGGTAACAGAATATCGCCTTTCAATTAAAATTACTGGAGTTACCACAGGTAACTGTTCCTGTTTTTCACAATTACCTTCAATATATAAAAATACAAGTACACACAATCTGTAACAAAAACCCACTTATGAGTTTTTAAAAAGAGACTAAGGAGCAGCACTGAAAGAGGCACTGGAGGCAGGATTGTTCTAATGCAAGCACGCCTTATTTATTTGGCTTTAGTGGGTCAGGGCCTTGTCCTAGAGTTACATGAAACCAAGAGCGTAAACAGCAACAGCACAAGCAAAAATGGAAATTATAGAGGCTTGTGATGTTGGAGTCAAGAGCGGGGTTTCCGTCTGCTGGTCTTCAGTGGTTTCCTGAATGTAAAAGAAAACACGGGCATTAACAGTTTGTCTGGAACAAAGACGCCAGTTCCTATTAAGGTCTTATAACCCGATATAAGGTCTAACTGGTAAAGGGGACAACAATTCATCCTCCCAAGATATAGCCTACACCTATATTTATGAAACCAAATCAGGCACCCATCTATTGCCTAGTTTCACTCTCACTAAAGCGATTAGGAGGGCAGCCAGTGGCCTCCCCGACTCCCAATCTTAATGGTTTACACCCAGGGGCATGGCCTGTTTTACTTGTCTTTCTGTTATCATATTGACCCTTTCTTATGACTGGTATTTTGGCATCCTTTAAGGGAAATGGCAAAAAAGATGTCACTCAAACTTTCAGGGTAACTGGGGGACAACAGGAGCACATGGTCAGGTCAAAGGATTGTTCATCTCTCTATTATCTCAGAAACATAGAATTGCTTCATAAGGAAGTATATTGCTAAGCATGATGCAACTCACTTTATTGACTAATCACAAGAAAAAATAACAAAAAACAGGAGCAGAAAATGTAACACAATGTTCTTCAAGCAATATAAATCAAGTAGAAAATTAAGATAAACTGCACATGTAAGACCCTATTTATATAGCTATACAGATGGGACCTCCCACAATTACAGCCTCCTTGCTGCTATGGCAGTGGTAAATAGTCTAGGTTTTTCTCTTAGGTTTGCAGGAGGAATTCACTGGCCTGGTAGTTAAAGGTCTAACGGCTATTCACACACTCTGCTTATATTCACCCAGGACTTCAATACTCACATTCAGCTAATGTGGCGGAACTCAAGTCTTACACCCCGAAGAAGGTGATGGATGATTAAGGACAAAGCACAACAATTCAAAATAGCTGAACAGATACAGAACATCCAAAAAAGGAAATCTAATAAGATTGTCAACTTGTTACCAGACAGCAAACAAAATAAATCAATAATACAACAAATACACATATACAACGAATGTACATACCAGCGAGTGGGAATGCAGCACAAGGGCCTTGTGTTTTTTAAAGTTTATTCCAGGTTGCTTTTATAGTCAATGGGCACTGAGTATACCTGAGACTAACAATGGCACTAGTTTGGAGATGGATGGCAACTGAAATTCTTCTATTTTCTGGAGGAAATTCTAAATGCATATGGTAGATTCTACTCTGTATTTAGAGCATCGTCCAGACACTGGAGGATTTTCAGTTACTACTAAACTATAAATCAGGTCCTAACGGACAAGGTACTCCGTGAAAAATATAGCAGATGTCCTGTCCTCCATATTACGAGTGTATTATAGTCAACTGCATTCTAAATATAGAGGACAAGATATTGCTGCATTTGTACGTAAGACCCTATATTCCAAACTAAAAATAAGATCCTAAGTCTTTACCAGGGTAGTGGTCTAGGCCTATTAGCGCTCACGGGCACACACCTGGATAGTGGTGTAGTTTGGGTCAAAGTTATCATCTGGCTTGTCTTCATCTGATCAACAGCTGAGGGTGTCCGAATAAATTGCAACATCATTGGGTCAGCTTAGTAGTTGCGCTCAGTGGTATTTGTTGAGACCGCAGTAGTTTCTCTAAGCAGCATATGGGTCATAGAGATGCCACATAACTGCTTTGGTTCTGGTATGGACGCCAGTCGAGTTCTAGGTTCAGAACTGAATACAAAAATTGCATTTTCACTGTGGATTCCAAATCCCAAGTTTGTTATAATGTCTGTTACCTAAAATATGCTGTGCAGTTTTACTGTGTATTTCATTTCAATTCACGTCTACCTGAGCAACACCCCATGGCAAATAATGTAGATGGGCTGGGTGACTCAACACTGCATTTTATTTATACTCAAGTACCATTGAGTTGGGTAACAAACAGGGCCAAGATACCCTTCTGGGTGAATGTGCGCTGTACAAATTTATGTTATGGTATTCATTTATTACATATTTTGTAAAATACAGACTTGTGAGGTAGGCCACTGTCTGTAGTGCTACTGAAGAAAAAGAGAGAAAATTCTTGAGGAACCCTTCCCAACCATCCCTAACAAAGATGAGTTAATGTCTGTTGTAGGTTGGAATAGTATAACGTTTACTCAATTACATTCATCCTCATGGCCATTTTACACTGATTTGAGCCCTATCCTGAAAGAAGTAGGAAGTCCTGGGGACTTGAACTCAGGAAGGGAAAGATGCTTTGAAGAGATTTGTTGTCCAATTTTTAATACCAAAATCAGATTGGAACATATCCTGATGCCGCAGGCAAAGCGTTCCACAGTTGGTGTCCGATCAACCTCCCTCCATGCTTCTTGTAAAAATTAGCTTGTAGGATGTAGTGTGCCTTCATCGATCTTAAGTTATGGGTTGGTGTATGAGGTGAACTATAGCCTACAAGTATGTGTGAGAAAGGCTTTAAATTAGAAATCTGACTTGCATTCTCTATGGCATTGGAAGCCAATGAAGATCTCTGAGGGCTGAATAGATGTGATCTGTCAGGTTTATGTTGGAGCAGAGTCTGGCCACTTGATTTTAGAGACTCTGTAATTTCTTTTTGCAGGGCTCCGGCACAGGCATTGTTGCAATAGTCAAGTCCCGATAACCCAATGGCCCAGGTCAGTTCAATGCAATGTGTTAACTGGAGCAGCGGGGAGGATACCTCCTTAGAAACATAAGATAGAAGCTGACATATGAAACTACTGTTATGATTTGGCGATCAAAACAAACTTTTTCTTCAAACCAGACCCCTCACGTTCTTGACTATACGAGTAGAAGATGAGCTGGCTCCAACTTTGGTCAGCCAGATCAATGGCAGGCGGTTACCTGATGAATCTCTCAGGTTAGAACTGTGGTGCTGTGATAATATTTGGGCCAGGGGTCTTATGTAAATATTAAGTAGCTGATAAAGGAGAGCAGTGCGTGACCACACACAAGGGCTGTTTCAAAGTTAAGGAACACTAACCAATTCTAATTGGCTGGCTTCTGTTTCACAGGAATGATTGGAGCTGTGGGAGACTTATATTAATGATGCAGACACGTCATAAGATGCTCCAGAAGTGATATATAATTCACCGTAACATGTGCTTCCAGCAATTTGAGAAGGGCCAGGATTCTGATTGCCTTGCATAAGGCAGCTGATTAAATCTTCTCTTATTTCAGCAACTACAGTCTCTGTTCCACACGCCTGTGCTAAACCTGATTTTCTAGCAATTAGATTATTTGCTTCAACAAATTCTTGCAGTGGTGCACAGATTGAAGAGTTTGCTGATGAAGGGAAGGTTCAAGAAGAGTCTAATTTCTGGATCCTGTTGGCTAGACGATGGGTTCTTAAGTAAGGGAGTGATAACTATGTGGTTTATTTATTAATGGAATGAAGCATTAATAAATCCCACCATTTCTGGACCCAGTGAAGTATTTTGATGTTTTGCTGTGGCATCTCAGAAAGGTTTAACAGAGATATCTACAGCCTTCAATTTATCTGCTTTTTGAGTATTTGCTTGAGGCTCACAGTAGTAAAGGATCAAAAGGAATTTTGGATGTTCAGGATTTTGATTGGGTCGTTAGATGGGACCTCTTATCTTTCTGAGAAGTTGATTCCTATCTTAAAAATCTTGTTTTCAAAGACAGACATCAAGTTATGAGAGTATGCTCTAAAAATTACAAGACCTTCCTTTTACTCCTGTGGTCCTGTTACGTCTCCAAATATTTAAGAAGCTCCATAGTTTGATGTGCTACCTGTTTAATTTGAACAGTCCTAATTTTTACACTTTTGAATTGCTCTGTGGTATCCCCTCATTTGCATTTTCCAAATATCTCTCTTAGTTATTTAATATTCCAATTTCTGGAGCTTACTCTATTCCTGGTGGTCAGAACTGAATTGAACTAATTATTGGCTGATTTCTTCATTGTTTTGCCGTTTCGAGTCCGGGGGTCACTATATTTAGCGTTTTTCAGATTACATAGTAGAGATTTTTGAACAGAATATTTGGAATCGTACTTGTTGAGTGCAGTGGACACATATTGTTCAATTTTGGAATTTTGTCAGTAAGACATATAATTCACTGTCGGATCTGAACAGGTGTTGCATATGTGGTTAATGTTTGCATTCAGATATTGTAGACAATGTGATCACCAAATGATCCTTTCAAGATTAGACGTGACATTAGCATCGGAGTTGCTAATGACACAAGTTAACACCAGGCCAAATATATGGTCTGCTAAATGAATTAAATTTAGATAATCTGAGTGAAATCTAGGGACTCTATATTTTCGACAGCTATAAAAGTCGGTTTGTTTTTTGGTATGTCAACCAAGAGATTAAAGTCACACAGAAGCATGGATATGAGTGATAGAGCCTGTCTTGATAAGAGAATGTAAACAATTTCCTTGATGAAGGTTAGGTTGTACCCTGGTTTACGATTTATTAATACATGAAGGAGATAAAAACTGTAAATCATATGAATCAATTTGTGAATTATGGGTGAGAGTTTTACTACCAGTTGGCATTTATTAGGCTGATTTTGAGGACATCGCAACTTAGCTTGTTATGTTTAGTTAGACTAGGTTAACGGTACCAGCCCAATCTAGAGAAAGTACTTTAATATCATCAATCATGAAGTGCTGTCAAAGCATTAGACAGTATATACAGGTGTCTCTGGTAAATACTAGATTGGTTCACTTCCTTTCTTTATCGACAATAACAAGTAAAAGTTTACTCTTTCTCCTCCTACTAAACCTACTTATTTTCTGCTGTCCACAAATTTCTCTTTCACCATTTACATGATTCCACTCACTTCATCAACTGGGAATTTTACCTCCACTGTTATATGTATTCCAACACATAGCAGTTCCTGAAGCTCGACAGGGGAGTCTAGAGAGTCCATTCATCCCTGAGCCCAAGAAATTCATGTATGAATGAAACTCAGCTGGTCAACATAAAATAGATATAAAACAGAAATCCTCATTGTGAGATCATGGTATGTTCAACTCCTTCACAACTATCTTTACGATTGATTCAGCCAAGTCTGTCAGTAGTCCTGGAGCTGCTTTCAACCTTAAACTTATCTTTAATTTACAAAACAGCCAGATCGTCAAGACCTACAACTATTACCTTCATATGGAACATCACTCCTTTCGCCAACACCAATCACAGATCTCACTCATCAGGGTGGTCACCCGCGTTGAGCTAGACTTCAGCAATGACCTCATTGCAGACTCTAAATATTGTTCATCAGAAACTGCAGAATATCCAAAACTGTTCGATGCCCTAAATTTCCAATCTCATGCCTTGGGAGAGTCATAATGACGACCTATACCCATCTTCACGTGCTGCAGAAGCAAAGGCGATTAGGACCATTCTTAAAATGCTTTCAAAGACTTCTGATTGCAGCATGCAGGCAATTCATTAAACTTTGCATCAGACGCAAGGAGATCTGGAAAGAGGGATGTGATTTTGCTCAAATTAATATCCATGAAACTGAGATTTTGGTAGTAGGCAACAACAGTGAGTGGAAGCAAACTAACTTATGGCCTGCAGCCATCGGAGAGGCTCCCTTCTTGGCTTCTGTGCACTGTGCCTCGTTTTAAATGATCTGGGCTATGAGGCCACATTCTGTATCTGCTAGGCCCCCAACTCTTGAACTATCCTCCCATGAATCTTAAAAACATGGATGCAACACTTTACAATCAGGAAAGCCCTTAAAAGGTCTTACACTGCTAGATCTGCCTTTGCCTCACTGCTTTGTTTCAGAGGCTTGTTATTCTTATTATTAGGTTCCTGTTCCATAGAGCCTTGATGCCTTTGTTGATGATCGAGCGCTCTATGAAATAAATCAAATCAGCCAAATCAAATCAACAGGTAAGCCCGAGGGACCTCTGAAGAGGTGAGCAGTAGAGACGTCATCACAGCGACTGTCCTGTTTGTGATTGTTGCAGCTCAGAATCACTAGGGGTTGTTGAGCTGCGGCTGGGATTGGAAAGGGGATAAATAATTTTGTGAGAGGGGTAAATTTCTAGGATCTGCTCCACACTGACCAGGCTTCAGGTTGATGTGAACCTGCTGGGTAAACTGGCAGCAAGATGGGGATTCAGGGGTGAGGGGCTTTGACAAGCAATCAGGACTCCAGATTAGCAGGGACTCTTTCTACAGTTTGAAGAGACAATTAAAGGACAGCCAGCGAGGAGTGAATTCAGGATTGCGAATTATGGCAGATTTCTTCTAAACAAAAGAATTTATAGTAGACCACAGAGGGGACCACAGGCTCCTATAGAAGGGCTGCAGCACGCTTTAAGGAACTGAAAGCAAACTGTAAAACTTTGGGCAATGCATTAAAGAGGGTCAACAGGATGGAAGGAAAGGATCATTCAATGTTCAAAGGATGGTGGATAGGGTGCAGGGGAGGATAATAAATGGTACACCCGGGCGAGATGGTAAAAGGACCCCAGAGTGAGAACACGGTAGCACCTCATGGGAAATGTGCCAACACAGAAATAGTACATATCAAATACTGGTGCAAAGTATCAATTCGTTCACATTACTTCCCCCCCTGCTGGCCATGAGACCCCCTCTACTGAAATACTGTTGAGCAATCTGGTTAACTAAAAATAGGACTTTTAAAACAAAAAGAAAACAAGTGCAAGTTTGTGATTACCACATCACTGGGGGAAATTGTACCTTACTTATTTAGATGTAAATATTTGCATAAATTATATTGTAAATATGAACAACCTTTAAACAAATGCAATGTAGCACCCAACAGATGCCCAGGGTGAAAAAGAACTGCAACTTGCTAAATTCTGGTCCAAAGCAGGGCAGGCTCATGCCAGCTTCTTAAACCATATCTGCGTGACCCACAGCAAGCCAGATTGAGGGAAAGACACGGTTACTCATTGAACAAGCATTGGCATAGCCAATAGGTCTCGCTTTTGGGACCTTATAAGTATTTAGTTATGCAGCACAATATCCTTGGTGCAACAACATCAACCGTTGCATGGCTAAACACTTATAAGGTCCCAAAGGCGAGACCTATTGGCTATGCCAATGCTTGTTCTTCTTGTTTTGGGTGGCGGGAGGGAGGATCAATACCATGCGCAGAATACTTCATATGATTGCGTATTTCATGATTGTAACATTGCTCACCCTTTTGTTATGTATCTTAATACGAAACCTTACATAGTATGTGTTTGTACAGGCCTGTAAACCTCAATAAACTTTGTTAAAAAAAAAAACAATATATATGACAAGCCTATTGGCTCTGCCAAGGGGTCACAAGATTAAAAGACCAATAACCACATGTTAAAAATCACTATTATAGAATCGGAATCAGTCACATTGTTTAAATGCAATCATTACTGTCATTAAAGCATTTCAGTGTTTATTGTAAACCACTAGCAGCAATACAGTGTACATAAAGATTATTTTTGTTTATAAAAGAACTGTAAATGACAATTTTTTTACTTCTGTTTCATTGGGTATGCACAGTTTTAGGATGCGAGTGCTCACACGCAAGAGCTTCATCTGATACTCAAAAGAGGCGCTCAGTCTGGAGAACACGGAGGTTCACATTTTGATGCACGTAGCGGGTGGGGGGAATAAGTGGGCATTTGGTATGTGCACTTGACATCACACACCACGACTGGGTCAATGGGCACACGGGTTAGTATACAGAGGGCAAGGCAATCATTGTGCAAATGTTAGAATACGGGGGCAGGTAGTCTGGGGCACCAAATACTCCATCTGGGCAGATAGGCACGCAGCCTGTTGCACAATTAGCATAAGAGCCGGGGAGAACCGCACACTCAGACTGGAGCACACAGGCTCAGACATACGGGCACGGCCACAAGGTGGCACAAAGACTCGGGTGCAAAGGCAGTGAAGCCAGTAACGAGGCTGGGGCACAGAACATGTGGTATCACAAACAAACACTCACAACATGCTTGGGAGCAGTGAGCCTGGGGTACAAAGGCAGGCAGCAGGAGTAAACAGCAAACAGGGCAACTGCCTGGGGGCATAAAGCTAACTTATTAGGACTCAGGCACTGACACGCTCTGTTGCGCCTGGGCTGCAAATCCCTCCAGGATAGCTCCTGGCTGCTGTGTCCAAGGTGACTTCATAGCAGTGGTTCTTCCTGAGTAGTGTGGGGCTCAGTGGCTGCAGATCGGGGTCCATTGTGCTGCTCTGCCATGGCATAGTTCTGCTGGAGACTGTCGGCGTGGTCTATGGGGTCTCTGCCATGCCAGGGCTCCAGTGTTGCCCTCCGCAATATTTAGAGACAGCTAGCGGTCCCTGCCATCCATGGTCTGGGGCGGAGGCCAGCACCGGGGCGGGCCCCGCTCTTGCGTTAGCTGGCAGAAGATTAGTAGCAGGGCCGGGGACGTCACTAAGAGGGGCATGCATCACCTTGCGGACTGAGCCTGCCCCCCAGGAGGTGGAGGAGCTGGAAAGTGTGTGAGAGAAGAACAGTCAGAGGCAGTTTAGCAGAGCTCTGGCGGCAGAACCCCCCCGCCCCCTCCAAGGAACATGTGTTGTAGAAATGGCTGCTACGTAAATGTGTCTGAGACTGCTATGGTACATGAGCTGAAGTAGACATTTCTAAACAAGCCACTTAAATAAAATAGTGAGAAGTGAGAAAACACTGCAAAAACCGTACAAGTTATCTGCGACACACCAAGTGGAGCATGAGGACTGCCCCACACACGCTGCTCTTAAAGAGTTAAATCATCTCCTCACATACCGTATTGCCACCAACGAGCGTAAGCGTGGTGGCTATTGTCATGACAAACAGCCCTGATAAAACGTGTAAAAGGCAGCATAGTCATTGAAATGAAAAACGAAATTCCAAGTTATTGATGTGAGGACGTGAAAGTAACGGAGCTTGATTAGCAGACATGAACACCCGCACCTGTTTCCGGAATGATGCATCTGTAGCACTTTTTCAGAGTATGACTCAACAAAAACAACAACAAGAGAGGAGCGGGGACGAGAGGAGCGGGGCGAGGGCGAGCGAGCGCGGCAGCCTGCTCAGCTGACCAGACGCTCGTGCGTCATGGCCTTTGCCGGCATGTGTTTACAATTATCGCGCCCGCGTCTGGGCACGATAATTGGAAACACATGTTTGCCGCGCGTACCCATCCCAAAAGGCCAGCCACGACGCACGAGCGTTTTTGGACTGCTTTTCAAACTCACTTACTAAAAGTCTTCGCTTCTACCAGCGCTTGCGCGCTACTCGAGGCTCGACCTAAAAAGCTCTGAATTAGTCCAGGATACGCAGGTGTAAGGCTCAAATAATACAGATCAACTCGCTCGACCATGCCAGAAGTTCCTCACCCCCTGCTGCCTCCTTCCTACAGGTGTCTTTGCCCTTCCATCCTTTCCCAGTTATCATTCCAAGTTTGCACCCTTCTTTAATTATATTCTTCGCCTGCGTGGCTAATCTGACTGAAGCGAAGTTTCCACCATCGGTAATTCTTGACTTTGTATTTCTCTGCGTGCGCACGAGACGGGTTTAATATCATAATAACAGCAGGATATAAAGCACATCTTACTTCATGGCAAATGTAGAAACAATGCGAACTCAGGAGACCCTGGGGTGAAGGGTAAAGGAGGAATTAGCAAAACTGATATTTCCTGTTAAATCTATAAAAGCCAGTGTTACTGCACGCATCTTCGCTCTGACCGCATTGCTCGATGCGATGTCACAAATTAAATATTTCTATGTCCAACTTTTCTTCTCGGGTCCGGACAGAATGCTGGAAGAAATCCCACTACAATATCACGGGATCGTAAAAGATATTTAGGTTCGTTCCTATGTTAATTTCAATGTTTGCTAAAAAATCAATAAAAAGATTAGACTAGAACTGCTCACACTGAACACGCTGACCTTTGCCCTCCAACGATACTGTTTATAGTTAGTCTCTCTCACTAGTATTTGCATTTTTAGCCCAAGTCGAGAACAAGTCACATCTCGGACAAAAGCCCCCGGTTCAACTCGACTCGGTTTATTGCGAGCACAGATGAGGCACAACTCAGACTTCAGCGAAAAGAATGAAACGGCGGCTGTGACCAGTCCCAACTGTACCCAAAAACACAGCAATTGAAGGAACAACCCATCAGCATTTAGGGTATTAAAAAAGCCCATCACAGAGCAACATACACACCTGGCCGGATACAACCTTCATGTCACGGCTGGCAGGCGCCCGCACACCCCGCTGATCTCCAATGGCCGCAGCGACGGGAGCCGCTCCCGGGGGTCGTCACTGTTCGTACCTCGCGCCTCCGGGTCACAGGGCTAATGAATGAGGCAGCACGGTATATACCTCCGGCACAGAGACTGTTTACAGATTGTCATAGCGACACTCGTTTAGTATTACAGCACTGCCCTGCCCCGTGACGTCACATCCTGTGAAAAAACTACTGCACTCTCAAAGCCATCAGTTGCTGGCTAAACTCTAGGTTGTTAAGCTCGGCGTCAAGAAATCATTCTACCGCGACGGCACCCTGACCCTGATTACGAATAGACCCGGAATACCAGGGGTCGACGTCAATTTTCTTTGTGTCAGACATTCAGAGTTTTGCAGCAGTACCTACTGCACCCCTGATTTTTTTGCCCATGTTGCATGCACAAGTTAATACCTAAAATCCGCAGTAGGATAATAGGTTGAAAAGAGAAACAAGCATTGGCACAGCCAATAGGTCTCGCCTTTGGACCTTATAAGTATTTAGTTATGCAGCACAATATCCTTGGTGCAACAACATCAACTGTTGCATGGCTAAACACTTATAAGGTCCCAAAGGCGAGACCTATTGGCTATGCCAATGCTTGTTTATTTTGAGACGGAGAGTATTGGCACATCTCAAGAGTGACTAATATTTTTGATTGGCGAGTACCGGCACTTCTCAAAAACAAGCAGGTACTATGGGACAGACTACCTGCACTTCTATTTTTCCATTTCAAGCACTGCCTACAGAGCTGTTGGGTTAAAAGCCATGGTGAGTGAAGCAAGCATCCGCGACACAATATGCATGATTCGTACAGTCTGTAATTCAGAGAAAATGGAATTGTGGTACTTCACATAAAGGTGATGATATTCGTTAACATAATTGCGCCTATTAGATAAACCTGTGGCGTACACACAAACACGCACGCACTATGCGGCAGGCGCTGAGCCCACTGAGCTATCTCATCATCTCACAGGCTGCCCGACCTGCCTCAACCCTCGGCGCGCCTGAGTGTCTGCTGGCCCACAATGACCCTTTAGATCCCAGGTCAGAACAGAGGTGACAGGATGCAGCAGGGCGCCTAAAAGCGCACTTGTCTGATTTTGAGGGTGGCCCACCTAAATGACTGCGGGATTTCTCTGATGCTGGCAGAGCTGGACAGGCACAGAAATGTTCATTGTTTTGTCGTTCTGAGACAGATTCTTAGAAAGCTGCATTTCCCACGCGGTACCTGCTTGAACATAGTATTGATTTGTGTTTAATAATGGATGCTGTTATGGGCAAGGAAGGGAGTGTAATGGGATGGGAGTGCCGGAAGTACGACCCGCGGAGGATAGCGGGAAGGTAGGGTGCCGCCCGGTGAGTTAGTCCGCTTGTTGAATCCATACTGGCGACCTCGGATGGGGGCCAGGGCTCCACGGGTACCTCCCCGGGCACGAGGCACTTGGTGCAAAGTGACCCACATGGGTCAAGCTCTGGGCATCGATGGGGACCGAGAGCCGGACACGGAACCTCGCATATCTCCAGTGTACACCCGAGCGCTTGGAAGGGGACCGAGCAGCCGAGGCACAGAGGGCAAAGTATGGAAAGAGATGGTCACCGAAGAAGCGTCCCTGGAATGTGGAAGATATGGACTCAGGCAGCAGGCAAGTGTGTGGCGCCGCTGTGGGAGTTTGTAGGTCTGTGTGTACACAGATGGCATGAGTCCTCCTAAAAGATACACGTGGGGGTCAATTAGCACTTATCTTAAGCTTTGCGCGATTACATTACAGTAAGTAACGTCACAAAGCCCAATGGTAATGATTTTATTCGTTCTCTTCAATAGAAACAGGCGAGTGTGTGGGACTGCTGTGAGAGTTTGTACTTCTGTACACAGACGGCACAAATCCTAAACGAAGCTACATGTGGGGGGGGAGGAGGGGGGCGTAAATTAGTAACTATTATAAATTGTGAGCAATTACATCACAGGAAGTGACGTCACAACCTTTGATGGCCATTCAATGGCAATAATTTTATTTGCACTCTTAAAAACCTCCGGACTGCACAAGAGCAGTTTAAAACAAGCGCGCGCGCTCGCACGGCAGCAGGGGGAGGGGGAGAGAAGGGAGCCTGCGCGATTCACTTGCGGGAGCGAGCGGCGCCAGGAGCGATAATTGCTACCATATGGCGCCCGCTGCTCGCTCCCGCAAGTGAATCGCCAAACGTGCACGCGTTGCCATTGAAGGCAATGGAACGCGTGCACGTTTTTGGCTGAAAAGCCGAATCGATCGCAAAAGGTCTTTTTTCCCAAGCAGCGCATGCGCGCTGCGTAGGCGAGACCTAAAAAATGTGTTAATCAGGTGCACACACATTCTGAGACAGAATGGGGTGGTGATTTGAATGAGACCATCTGTAATGGAACTGGTGCTCATGTAAAGTCCCCCAATACCGTCAAGTCGAGTTCACGCTATATAAAACAGCAAACAAAAAAAAGGCTCTGTGCGTCATTAAACTAATAATAAAATGCTTGCTATGACCCATGCTAGCAAATAGGACATACTGCATTTGCTGGCTGCCTATGGACAGCCGCCTTGCTGTAACGTTTCAGCCGTTTCCCTCTCAGGGGAACAGTGGCTGGTTGCTCCCCTGCCTGCCTGCGACTTGCCGGAGCGTGTGATGGGGTGAGTGGGGCGGCCATGGTGTTCCCATCGCTGCACTCCTCAGCTGCCGGCCTCCCGCAGCATTGGGCTAGTCCTGGCGTCGTAGACCATTCTCGTGGTGCCAGGAGTGTTGAGGCAACCGGGGTGGCAGGCATGGAGGGCATCTAACTCCATTCAGAGCGCCCGGATCAACAATCCAGTGGTAAAGTGGATGATCAAGAGGTGAGCCCGAGGCTGCCCTCCTCCATCTTGGAGACTGACGTATCTCGACTGAAGGAGCCAACAGTGCTCCCCATGGTGACCCTGCAGCTCATCTGCGATCGGGCTAGTTTATCAGGGCTGTCTCTCCTGCCTCTGATACTATCGCGAGCTCGCCACACCTGTATTCACGCTGCCAAAGTCTCTCTGCATTAATGCCGTCAAGGGCGCACCACAGACTGGCCGGCTCCCACTACTCCAGTCTCTCTCCCACAGCAACAAACCAATGACTGCCTTTCCTCCATTTACGAACTCCCCTACACCGGCTATGGAGCCTTCATGCCCTACAGTGCCAAGCTACCCCCCCTACCCATAGTTGGCATCCAGCACGAGTTCAAGCCTCAGGCTCCAGCTCGCCGCATTCGCCCACACCCATCCAGCCTTCTACCCCTACGGCCATCACCAGCTCGGGGATCCCTCCAGGCCCTAGATCACCGCCCATGAGTGCAACAGCACCCTGAATGTCTGGCTGAACGAGCACCGCAAAACCCCCAGCAATGGCGAGAAGATCCTGCTCTGTAAATATGTAATATATATTTGTTCTACCATAATCGCTTCAACTTTTCTTAAAATGTAATCTTGAGTGAATTTGCAACTTGTATAAAAGTACCTCTAACCACTAGTATCTGTAGCAGACGTATGTACGTACTACCATTCTTATGTGAGTTTCGAATTTATCTGTTTCGTATCTTTTATGTAATTCATGTACTCTGAAGTCCTTATGTAATGTAACTGGTTCTATTGTAAAGCGCTCTGACACCTTCGGGTAAAGTTTGCGCTATATAAAAACACATAAATAAATAAATAATAAATACATTTCACCCTATGGTAATACCGCAAGGCATCACATATACCTCATAACAGAAATACCAGATGGAGGGGCTGACTTTTTGGTTATTCTAAATTCCATTAAAAGTTCACTCATTCACTATTTCGAATAACAACAGAGCTGGAATAAAATCCATATAGCTCCAAAGAAGCATGTCATATATACAGTCCCATTATAGCCTCTCGGCAGCACTGCATCATGAATTTTTGCCCGTAAGTTTTTCCAGCTTGAAATAAAGTGGCAAAAATGCCACTTGGTGCGACTGGTGTGCCACATACAATTCCATGTTTATCTGTTTGAAAGTGCAGTTGTTGATTGTTTGTACGTAGATGGCACCACCAGGGGGTAACGTAGATTTCGGAAGGGGGGGGGACACTGGGCTCCTGAGCATTAGCTGTTCTAGGCAGCTCAAGTGCTGCCCCTTTTCCCTCCCACTCCCCTGTGTCCCGCCCACCTTTATCAATAAAATCTATTGTTACATGTGCAAGACTTCACAGTTGGAATGGAGAACTCCGAACATAGAAGAATAGACAAAACGTACACTTTGTAGTAATTTTTGTATTACATTTTATAGTACCACAAAATGTACTACAAAGTGCAATTTGTGAATCACGCACAAACTCTCAAAGTCCATCCCTGCCGGTTCATGAGGTTACGTCCAGCGGGGTATTTTTTTGTCGTTGTTGCTCCCAGGTCCAGTCTTCTCATCTGCCTCTCCCTTGTGCAGGAGTTTTTATGTGGCGGTGGAAAGTTCTAGAAACCAGGCATCCCAGTCCCAAACCCTCCTGCACAGCATTCCAAGACAATCCAATATGGCAGCTTCAAGTTGTGTGGGTAAAGAGCTTCCCTGACAGCCTCAACCCTATCCCTAGTTGATACGGGCAATATAGTGACTTCAAGTTGTCTGTGGAATGAGTTTCCCTGAGAGCCTCAACTCCACCTCTAACTGACAAAGATGCCTGATCTCTTCCCACTAAAACATCAAAGGTGAAGTCCTCCTGTGTTGGCTCCAGAGCTCTGGCTCTCCTCTTTTGTTCATGGAATCCTGGGCTGTCCCGGCACAGGTGCAGTGTGACAAGCTAATTAACAGATGCCGATTTCCCCCTCACCCCCACCCCCCTCCCACCCCACCACTTCCTTTCTCAGGAAATGGGTCAAGAACTATTAATGTTCCAATTGTGTTTGGAGGCATTTGACCCTCCTGCTGGAGAGCAGAGTAATTAACTTGTCCCAGTAGGGGGACAAAGGCGTGGAATCTGATTATGAGCTGAGCCAGGGAAATACGACAATACACCATAAGGAGAGTAGGTATGATGTTAGGGACTGTAAATCTACACTCAGAGTGCATGTTTACCCTAGATTGATACCTCACTGGAACTTGTAGGCTTAAGTGGGGTGAAACTGTACTTTTGTGCACATTTTGCCTATAATATGTAACACAGTGTAAGCAACACAGACTTTAAGTAAGCAGAATAGACCTACACTATGAATCCCCACTCACATATAAGGCCTACCCTAGAGCAGCACCAATCCTTGAAGAGTCCCTTCTGCGTCACGCTACCTGGGCACAGATACCGGGCTGCACAAGTCGGAAACTTCACACTCGCAGCCCGCACACGTGTCCACACGCATGTATAATGCATGTTTCATGTGTAACCAGCCCAAAGTCTCTAAACCGAGCTGCACAGCAACAGCCTTAAATCAAAAGGCAGACACTGGCGGAGACTCAGGTAGTGAGGTTCACCCACTGTACAAGTCCAAATACCGGATAGTCAAATGCAAATAAATCCAGGGGGATAAAATGGGTGGAAAGCATTTGCTACATTTACCAATATACTGTCAAGGACAATGCAACTGAGGTTCAGAGGTCTCCAATGGGAAGTTAACCTTCCTAAACTCTTTCTGTGATATTCTATCAGCAGAAGGCTTGGTGATTCTCAGTTGACAAGACACAGGTTTCACAACCAATCTCGTAATGACCCTGACTCAATCAGTTCAACGAAATGATCACTCCTTGTGATCTGATTGAGTCTAAAATTACAGGTCTTCAGATCAAAACATCCTTATCAAAAATTATCAGTATGCTGGGCTCAGGGTGTGGCAAGTTGTTTTTCGCACTCTGTAGGAAGACAAACCCATAGTCAGAAATAAAAATGCAAAAAAACAAGCAGCAAGGTACATGCATCTTAAGGGGAACATGCATTCAGAGGCAGTAAATGCATCAGAGATGCGTATTTATCAACAGTACCCATCCTCCTACTGAAACAGTCTCTAAGTGCACTGATTTAGAGGAAATAGCCTGAAGATGACACCTCCAAGAGAACACATAGCCTTGAAGGAAAATGGCCTCTGAAACAGGGCACACCCTCCAAAGCACACTTATAATGAGAGACGCAGCCTCAGAGGGGCACCAGTGTGAGGGAGACTTAGTATCCGATGGACTTGGCATTGAAGTAACTCAGCATTTAAGGGGTGTGGTATCCAAGGGACTCAGTATTTCCAGGACACAGCATACCAGGGATGGATGTATAACTGGGACAAGGGCCGGAGGTGTTAATGCATCTAACTGTGGTGCACAGTGATGGCTTCGTAAGTCTAGTACATGCATATGTCCGGTGGGCACGTTTATCTCCGTGGTGCATGGGTTCGGAGGGTAAATTAATCTGGAGGGCAAACAAGCCTGGGAAGTACACCTACTTGGATGGATCATAGGACGTGATGCAAGCATCAGAGAAGCACCAGAAGTCTGAGAGCGAATCTTGTATACTAGTATAAAGGGGTGTGCGAATTTCACATAATTTGCTTTTGCGTAATTACAGAAAATGTCTGGAAAATTCTGCAAAATAATGCATAATTACACAAAATGCGAATCTGCAGTTCAGTGCTATATTTTTTGCCCAAAATGTGTCCTCACATCAATGACGCATTTCATGCTAAAAAAAAAAAGGCAAGGAAAACATAATTTCCGCGAACAACAGCCATTCACGTTCTTGTTGTTCTTATTCTTCTTGCGCTCCTATGCTATGATTGTGCGCACCAAGAAATTCCCAAAATAATGCAAACTATGCCAGGGTAATTTTATGTTGTCCAAGCCTACTCATATACAGGGAATGATATGCTGCTAGTGTGAGGATCTATTGATATCAGCTACCTATGTTTTAAGAGCTGGCTAACCTCTCCCACTTAAAGCTTCAAAGCTTGTAGGCCTGGTAAAATGCTAGAGCATCTATTTTTGTGTCACTCATTTTTATTAGTTTTTCCTAGAATAGTCAAAGTAGTCTATTTTGCATTACACATATCAAACATCAGTTCTTTTAAAATGAACTACCAAAAATCTTGCTTCATATCACAAAACATTGGGTACCGATAATAACATAGAAGGAACAATGATCAAAAGCATAAAAGGGTATAGCGGGGTGGGTCTCCAAAAATGTACAGTCTGGCATTGAAGTGTAGATATGGATGACAACTTACTTTTGACCTAGGTATAATCAGCATCTCTCGGAGATTTTTATACTTTACCATTTCAAATATTTCAAACAAATAGATACGAAGAGGATATCACCTGTTTAAAATCTCTGACATTCACCCAGAGAATATATAGAATGTCCCTCTAAACTATGTATATTACATCATGTATTTCACCACTTCACTGAAAGTATACTATTATGTCATAATTCTCTAACACAATAGCTTATCAACATGTGTTCTTCTTGGGACAGGAGCAGTGCCCAAATATTTTCAATGTTGCAGTTATTTTTGTGAATATGTCCTCAAACTTAGCCAGATTATCAGCAGTCGCAATGGGAGCATGGACCCCTCTTACGCAGGTCCGGTATCTCAAGGATTTTCCTACTGTTTCTGGTGGACCTTCTCATCTGCCTTCAGATAGATTGGGCTTTAGCAAATGAATTTTAAAAAGACAAAGCAATGGCCAGGATGTGGGTCGATGGACGAGATGCTTGTCTAACACAAGATAAAGGACTGCAACACAGAGGATGAGACACCAGGAACAGGGAAGCAGAACACCTCATGATATGAACTCAAAGCTGGTGCCATTTAGGCAAGAAGATAACTTGTTGAAAGACTCCAGTACTAGATCATACAAATAGCAGCATCTCAGGTCACGGAGTTAAGTCTCTTCTCTCTAGGCAAGAAGAGAAACTGAGAAGACTCCAACACTGGATTATGAGGGGAGAATCATCTCAAGTCCTGAAGTTAAGCTGTTTGTTATATCTATGACCCATCATGTTTCTATATAAGAGGGCCCTTTGTTTCTACAGGAAAACCAGATTCACTACTTTCCCATCAGGTCTTTGACATTATCTGATGGTGAATTGTTTAGTGTCAACAGAACAAGAAAATCACTGTAAGGAAGATTTTCTGCCCAAACATCCATTTTGTGAGAACATTTATCTTGGAGACTAAGAGAAACCTATAGTTCAGAAGACATCTAAAGACATTTCTGCTTCCTAAATATGTGATGCTTCCTAAATTTGTAGTCTCGATACGCTTTCCTTGGGAATTCAGGGATCCATTATTGAAGACTTTAGACCTAGCATTTGTTTTACAAAAATACACATTGGGCTTTATTACAAGTACCCTGGTTATGCTGACAGTAATCCATCCTCCCTGCAGTTACCGATACTGGGGGTATTGGTAAGTCCAGAGGAGAAGGAATTACTGGTCAAATTCTTGCAAGTGGGACTTTTAGGGTGCCTGATAAATAAGGTTTTGCCAGGGGAATCAGTAAATCCAGCCCTGATTCCTAATTTCGTGACTGGTATTTATTTGATCCAGAGACTCCACTTGCTTTTAGCAGGTGAAGTATCTGGGTGAAATATAAGGAACTGCAGAGTTACTGCAGAACTTGAACTTCCAATGTGGCTAAAAACTCTTAGTATCAGCCCCATTGGAATTATAAGGGGACGTGTAATGAGGCCATTAGTATTATAGCATCAAGAAAAGAACAGTCCAGTTTAAGCAATGGATAGCTTGTTTGCCTCATGCCCGACTTTACCAACTTCATTATCAGTGGACTCCAGAAAGTCAAACATGCAGCTGTTTCACCTGCAATTTTAGAAGCATATCTCCTCTTCCCGCTCACTCTTTCTTGGGTCTCATTAGCAAATGTTTTTACTTTTGAACCACTTTTTATGTGCTACCGAAATGCCAGGTAAGACTGCCAGGAACCTAAATACCAGCATCAACTCAGAAAACCACAGACACGTCTTTGTACCACTTGCATCAACTGGGGAACTGGGAAAGAAGTACTATCAGTGCGACATGATGGAGTCTCTTGTTTTTAAGCAGCCATATTATTTATATATTCAGGTGTCTTGTAAAGCACTGGGTGTCATCTTACAATAACGTTGGGGTGCTAGTGCATATAGAAAATAAGAGCACAGTGTAATAACAAAAATAATCCGGCCCTTAGAATCTAGTCAGCTGAGTCAGTATTCACTTCAGCTATTCTTCAACCAAGGAGCTTGGGATAAGTCCTAGACAATAGCTTCCTTAAAAAAATGTTTTTTTTAAATAATTTGAGGATGTTGGGATCAGCTCTGAGTTGTGAGTCTAGAGCATTTCAACATTTTGAACCCAGGGATCAGGAGTGATGAGGTTTCTAGAGGAGAGGTAATCTGGTGCCAATTATTGTAAATATGTTAGGCCTCTATTCCAACAGACCTTCTTGATGATGCAGAGTGATTTGAATGTAATGCTACCATCATGCCAGAGCAAGTTGAGCACTTTCAGAGCCAGTTTTGTCTAAATTTGACACATTTTAGTGGCTTGATTTCTGCAGTCGATCAACCAAATTCTTTATTAGTCCTGTTTCAATTACATTACAATAGTCTAGCCATCACCAAACAAGTTGAATTCAATATAGGATTAAAGGAAAGGGAGGATTTTGCAAAGTAAGTTGATTTGAAGGGTGAATAAGCGGCTCAAGTCAAAGTCGATCCCCAGGTTTTTATCTTTTAGATTAGCAAACGGATCAGGTCCACTAACTCAACAGACAAGCGGTGTCTTGACACCTAAAATTTGTATTTTTGTTTTAGGTCCATTTAGGCAAATGAAGCTGATAATGTAGGCAATTGGTTAGTTTTTGTGATCCTAAGAATTCTCATCCAAGCAGATGTAGGTTTGAGTGTCTTCAACATACATCTGTAAGTGAGGTTTAGTACTGATCTAGTAGCTGAGATGGGGTCACATGTAGCAATTGAAAAGGCGCAAGGAGACAGTCCAACCATTGGAGACATCGAGACATTGGAGACATCGCATACAGATCCCCAGGAGGAGCATTCTGAAAATACCAGTTGCGCTTGCTAAGTACTGTCATGAAAAAATGAGCCGGTCCATTTTAAAGCAATATCGGATATCCAGAACGAATCTCTCAATCTGTGAAGTATAATGTAATGATCAACAGTGTCATCGGCTCCAGAGAGATTCAGAGAATCAAGGCTGCGCCTGGCTTTCATCCAGTATGGCGAGGCGCTCCTCTCTGATGTCAGACAGAGTTGATTCTGTCCCACTCAAAGGTCAGAAACCTGACAAGCGTTCATGAAGCAGCCAGTTCTGTTCAATGTAGCCCTCTAGTTGAGCTCTTACTACTCTTTCAAGGAGATTGCTGGAGCATCATATGTTAGAAATCAGACAATAGAAGGTATTTGAGTGTCTGCTCTGGGTTTCTTTGTGAGTGGGGAGATTATTACATGTTTCACTTGGATTGGAACTGTGGCCATTGATAGCAAGACGTTTATCAGAATGGTCATATCAAAAGAAAGGATAGTAAATACTTTTTCAGTCTGCAGGCAGCCCAAGGTTACGCCTGATGCTTTGGTCGTGGATGCTACCATGATTATCTAACATCTTCAGACCCATTTTCTAATACTTCTTAAGTGTTGTGAGGTTCAGTCTGCTCTGCAAGGCCTGCCTTCCTTTAGTTACAGAGAATGATCAGAGTCAAGAGACAATCCATCGACAGTGGGAGTCTTTTAAATAAACATACCCACTAAGAAACGTTGTGAGGGCAGATCGGCAACATCTTTTCTTTTTCAGTTTGTGAACAGAACGGCTCTGTGACATAATTCAATAAAGACACTAAAAAATAAAGATGAAGAAGTGCACCTCAAGAATTAAGGCAGTGTTGGTGAGGTTTAGGCATCTATGGCCCTCAGCTTCCTAATGCCTATGTCTTAGCAATTCCCTTGCTATAAAGGTATGACTCTTACTGTATACAACTTACATTTATTTTCCTTTTGGCCATCTGACCGACACAAATTAGTTTTCTGATCGCGGCACAGTCTTTAGTAAGAGGACCAACACTTCTTAAGCATACAGGTAAAGATGCTTCCAATTAAAATTAGGTAATGAATAAGGAGGTAATGTGATTTTTAGGAGATACTAGAACATATGTGACTAAAGGAAATCAAGAGATCAATCTTAGTAGCAACTGTAGGCAATTAAAGAGCTAAGTGAAGAACAAGTTACTTACTCTCAGTAACCTTTTATTCAATTGATACCAATTTCCCGCAGATGCATCACCATCAACCACCCCCATGCCCTGGGCTGGACCCAGAAGATATTTCAGCAATTCACATTCACCGGCACCAGGTGGCAATGTTCCAGTACCAGCCACGGATCTGGATGGCGTCATAGATACTCAGATCTGTAACTAATAAGATAACAACTGGAGTCGGTGAAGTCAGTTCCACTTACTATTCAAGCCTCCACAGGGGTTGACAGATTCAAAGAAAAAGAGCCAAAATAAAAGATAAACATATCAGGAAAAACACTATGGAAAATTACTATGGGCCTGATTCACAGAGCCTACACACTCGTGGCGGAGGCCCCACTGTCGTCGGGGAGTTTCCGCACTCGGGGCGGAATCTCCGCAATGAGAATTCTCATTGCGGAGATTCCACCCCGAGTACAGAGACTCCCCGACGACTGCAGGGCCTCCCCCATGAGTGCCGAGGCCGTTTGTGAATCAGGCCCAGAGTCCTTAGCAAAAAGTCCACAAGGGATTTGCAGAAAGAGTCAATCAATTAGAACAAAAATGTACTACAGGTACATAACTTAATCTTCTAATGGGTGCTACTTCTCACACATTCCTCATCGTAAATTATTTCCACAGCACCATTACACAAGGAAATTAGGCAGAGGAAATTAATTATTGCCAATAAAACTTTGCAGGATTACCCAGCCAAACAATGACTCCTTCCTTTCAAATGAATTCAGGTAGCATTGTAAACAATTGCCACATATATGCCTGACAAATATTCTGGAGTGGAGCCCCTCTAACCTGAGCCAAAGAATCAGTCTTTTCCCAACTGAAAAGAAATATCTTCTGGGTCCAGCCCAGGGCATGGGGTGGTTGATAGTGATACATCTGCGGGAAATTTGTATCAATTGAAGAAAAGGTTACTGAAAGTAAGTAACTTGTTCTTCACTTAGCTCTTTAATTGCCTACAGTTGCTACTAAGCTTGATCTCTTGATTTCCTTTAGTCACATATGTTCTAGTATCTCCTAAAAATCACATTACCTCCTTATTCATTACCTAATTTTAATTGGAAGCATCTTTACCTGTATGCTTAAGAAGTGTTGGTCCTCTTACTAAAGACTGTGCCGCGATCAGAAAAACACCGTAAAACTATAGCTATCTGCTCGAGAACGGTTCTGTCAAGCAGAATTTTACAACACTCCTGGGTTCTAAGTAGCACATTTATAATTTGGTGGGCAAAGGATAAATCCGGCGTCACGGTGGTTCTTGTCAAACTTATTTTTTCTTTTTCTTTTCAAAACAGATGTCAACCTCTGGCGGTTCTCACTCCCTCGGGGGTGTAGCCATGGCAGAGACAAAGTAGTCTCCACAGTGGTTACACCAAAGGCTTGCCAATAAATTAACCAGGCGGGCATACCACTATGGTGGCGGTAAGGATACTCCGTCACTGTTGCGACAGAGTATCCTTACCACCAACATATAAATCTGCTTCTAAGAGCTGAAGCAGCTTTTCTGTCTGAAGAGTGACATGGAGGTGGACAAACCCTTGCAGAGGATATCATCTGTGATACACAGAATTTTGACAAAACCTTTAATAAAAGGTACAGCTATAGTAAAATTAGTGATTTACTCCCAGCACCACCCAATCCTGGAAAAATGCTATTATGTGCACGAAAGATAGAAAGTGCCTGCAACTCTCCTAACATTCTCAAAGATTTATGACCAGGAAGATTGTTTTCATTGTCAAGTGACTGAAAGAACAGAAATGTATAGCCTGAAAGGGCAAGCCGATCAAGAAGGCTAAAAAGGGACTATGGCCCAAGCCTGAACCATAAAGGTTGGTGCTGGAAAGGAAATCTGTAGCCTGTTAAGAAAACTACTTGCAGTAGGAAAACAGAACAATAAGCCCTTCTTTTAGGAGCAGATAAAGGGAGAATAGCAGCAAGGTGTTCATTTATTGTACCTCTGCTGAGGCCAAACCTTGACAATGAAAAAGCAAACTGCAAAACATACACAATGCTAGCTGACAAAGGATGATAATTTGGACAATGCACCTGGTAGTACAAGTTCATCTGCTAGAGTGGAGTGCCTTCGTAGAAGGTTGTCTCGCTTCTAGTACTACATCCACCACAGATGGAAGGGAGTAGACCGTCAACATTTAAGCATGCAAGTTGCAAACCCAATCTGAAATGTTCCAACAACAGGTGTTCCCCCAATAGCAAGGACCAAGTAGACTCTGTGCTGAGCTGTGGGAGGCCAACGAGGCAATGTATCCTTGCCCAGTCTGGCCTACAGAATATCAGCTGAGCTGCATGCTCCCTCACCTTCTGAGTTGCTCCAGGAATGCGAGAGGAGGAGGGGTGAATATGGTATGTCTAGTTGATCAAGAATACATCCCCAGAGACTAATACTTCAGAATTCCTACGAATATAATTTGTACAAATAGAAGAGATAACATTTTTCATTCAGCTTTGTAGCTAAAAAGATCCACCTTTGGACACCCTTCCTTGACCTGTAAATACATACTAGAGGCTGGAGCTCCCAAAGGATTTACCCACCAAAATCTGCTGAGAAAGGCTGCTCTTAGTTTCAGAGCCCCGGGTAGACTGAGAGACCAGTTTCTATTGTTCTGGCCTAGCACCAGTTAAAATTTTTATGACACATTGTTTCATCCAATGCTTCTATTTTACGTAAGTATTGCACAGCAGTTAAGTTGTCTGCAAGAATTTGAACTGGCACTTCCTTAAACCACATAAAGAACAGCCTTCAGCGCACGTTGTATGGTCTTTAAATCCACAGGATATTGTGCCGTTTTCTTTCTTCCCGACACCAGAGGTGGCTCAGCCATAGAAAATTGTCAAATTACCTTGACCTGCCCCATAAGTGGGTTCCCGCCATGAAGAACAAAATGTATGTGAATATGGTGAAGACATGAACAGAGGCACAGAACTTCCATTTGTGTCCACCAGTAGAGTTGCTGACTCAGAAACATATCTTATATGTTAGATCGCCTTCATACAACTCTCTGTGTCTCTCAGGTACCACTGCAGTAACCTCACAAGTAGACTCTCTAGGGCACTAGGAGAACACAAGATGAATGGGGCCCCAGTTAAGATGGGAGAGAAGCTGGAGTCTCTTGGTCTCCTGGCCTACGAAAGCCAATGTCAGCCCTTTCCATCTTTGAGGTTAGAGACCATTCCACCTTCGATCTTAAAGATAGTACATCACATTCCAACTTGGGTCATGGGCCTACTGTGGTAACAGCACCATTCTTCCTATCTGCCATGTTGTGTGTGCTGAGGTTCAGGAATAGCAAGCAGCACATAACCATTCATGGAAGTGAAACTAACTGAATGCTAAATTAGGAAAGTGGGATTTGTGTGCAGCTGGGTCAAGACTGTGACTGGAAGCGTTACGGGGCAGTGACCATGCAGGATGAGCCTGGCGACATGGGATTACCTGAGTGGTGAGTCTACAGGTTTAGAGGCTTCAGCATTGCAATTCATAAGATGGGCATCAGTAAGCTGGGATTGGTGTTCCAGCAGTCACTGCATTTAATCTCCCTGACTGAGCAGGAGGCTCTGTAGATCTGCCAGCAAATACCAGATGTCCCACTGGACAGAAAAGTCGATCAGTACCTCCCACTCTCCTTGGCCAAGCAACTAGACCTCTCACTCGAAATCTAATCACGTACGTCATCTTGTGGAAGAGTTAGGACAGATTATCAGTATAGCACAATACACTTCAAGACTGCCTCCTATCGTTCATTGCCCATCTAAGGCTAACATAGGCAAAGGTTTCTCATTTACTGTATTTAAGCACCTATTTTGTGTATGTGGAAAGGTTACCTATGGAAAAAAACCAACATTTTATAATACTATTTTAAAGCAATGATATCATCTCTGAAGCAGGGGAAGTGGCCATGTATATCTGAATTTCAAGGATCACAGGTCTTTAAATAATTTACTTGCTTTATTCCTGCTCTTTGCTCTAATGCTCCGCCCTTTCGACCTAATCAGGTAGTAAGAGAGTGAGTCACTTGTTTGTAGAGAGGAAGCTCCTGCCCGCCCTATGTTTGATGCCTGAGCCTCATCATGACTCTGAAGGCCACCAAGATTCACCAAGGATTCCAATGTTGCTTTCTCTGATTTGTACAATGCATAACCTCAAGGATTCTCTGGAAATCAAAACAGAGCCCGACTTCCTAACGCACCAACTGCTTTACTGGCTGGATTCATACAATCTTGATATTTTAGAGCTGTGCAGGACAAGAAATGTAGCTCCCAGTGAAGGAACCTAGCCAGAAAATCAGAAAAATAATTGTTTACTAAACATCGCATAGGTTTCTTCACTTCCATTGCCAACAGATCTGCTGCTCTGCTTCTGATGCACGCTGTCAGCATTGTGACATCCACTTTTGTGACATCCAATATAACTAAAAATTCAAAACCTTTTTTGATTCCTACATGCTGCTTCTGAAAGGTTAAAAGGGCATACAGAAAGTGAAATCTCCCAACCAATCCAGCTCAATAACATCAGTACATTCACACAAATTAGCACTCTCGCCCACCTAAATCTCCCAGCCCAGCAAAACAAGACATCTGATTAATTCAAGACCCAGGAGCAAAAACCATTCAAATGCTGAATATTATCAACAATCTAATCTAAGATAAATCCTGCTCAGAGTCATACTCCTGAAAGCAGAAAACCAATCCTCACTCAAACCCAAACAGTAATGAGAACATTACAATTTCTTCTTAGACCCCCACCCCCCAGGGCATTAAAGCCTAGATGACAATAACTTACAATTGGCCTTATGAATACTCATTCTGGTGCTGTACTTTCCCTAAAGGTCCATGACATGTTAAAAGAGGAGGAATGATCAATCCTAGGAGTGACTGTAACATGGTTTGCAGATGACCCTCCTCAATGCAGCCCGTCCAGATCACTACAAAATTTGAGTGAAAAATAGAAAGAGTAACAGAGGTGGTGGTTTAATATGTTTTGAGTTACCACCTCCGATTAACATTCCCTATAGCTTCAGATCGCGTATCTATCTACATGCGCCAATTCCAATAGTGTGCTGCAGACCTTGAGATAACTATTCTTTGATGGAGGAAATTACAGATATGGTAATGTCCACTCATATTCTGTCACACAAAATCTTACATATGAGAGATTCTGACCTCTGGTTAGAAGTCCTGTGTTACCTGCAGGCACCAGACGTTATTAACTTGGTTCTGCTAGGATTACTGGCATTATCCAGGCTTGATATTCACCTGTGGCCTCAATTTGCCAAACCTATCGCTTACTCTTATCACTCACTGATGATAAACCCTAAATGCAACTGCAAACACCCACATGAAGATGAAAAAAAATAACCCAGCTCAAGGCTATATGTGGAGAAAAATTATCAGCGTTAGATACAGTAAGCCTTCACCAGTCTTCAGGCTCATCCACCTGCTGCATCAAACCCTGAATTTAAGATCACCAAAGCACTCGGCTCAGTAGCTCCAGTATAGCTCAAAACCTAGAACAACTCACAAGACTTTCAGTAAGTGGTTTGACACAATCCTCGCCATACTAATCAACAAGTTTAGAAACTGGAACAATGGTGGAGGCAAACCAAATGATTTCCGGACAGACAGCTTTGCAAATCGTACGTGAGGGTCTACCACAAAATAGTCAAAAACTACTACCACTAAGGGCATTTGTACAGCACACTTATACCCCTGTGGTTCTATAGGTGCTAGTCAGTTATGCCCCAGTAGACTTTAGGCACTTTGATAAAAGGCAAAGAAAAATTAGCTATGCATTCTGAATCAAACTCTTATACACAGTTGTTAACAACAGATCCAGAAGTTTTAAAGAACAATATGGTTGCCTTAGATCAATTCTGCTAAATTATTTTCTTTCTTCAAGGATAAGATACTGAACTTCAAGCTAAAATCCTCGAAGAAATTTAGCTGTGTCCATTCACCTCAATCTATCCACCGTCTGCGCCATTCTCTGACCCTTATGCATGATGACCTGGGTTCAAGTGTACAAAGAAGATGAAAAAAACTAAAGCCTAGAACATAACAGCTCAGCCATTCTTGGCAACCACTCTTAAAGATCGTGGCATAAAAATTACAAACACCATAAACACCTCTCTTTAACAAGTCAAAGTCTCCAAGGAACCGAATCAAACTATTAGCACTCATCTGCTAAAGACATCTAAAGCTTCTGAACCGCAGACCCTAATCTTCTCTTCATTGGCAAAATGGCAGAAAGGCTGTACATTAATTCCAAAGGATTATTATTGGCAAATAATATTCTACGCAACAATAAGCTAGGCTGCAAACCATAGACAGGAATATAAACTGTTACTACCATTATCAGAGAAAAACCGCATTCTCTTTCCCCTCTATAAGCTGGGATGCTAAAAACCCTTATTTTACTCAATTTATCAGTGACTGACGAGACAGAGAAGACCAAATTTTCCTATGTCTGGAAAACTGGGCTGGACTCCCCGGAACAGCCTTTAAAGGTGCTATTTATTCCTCTGCAACCAAAGTCCACAAATCAGTATGGGCCCATATACTTAATCATACTTCATCAACATAAAATATCATATGTTGGGTCCCACAGGCATCACCAATAACCCTTTTCCACATTGACCTCAAATTGAGACCGATGGTACAGGTTATCTCTCTTTACCAAATTCAATTTCAAGTATATACAGATAACAATTAACTCCATAAGCATGCCTTCAATGAATCAAAAATGCAAAACAACATGAGTACACCTTCTACTACTCAATGTACACAAACAGGCTTCAGTTTAAGTGCCTGGAGACCAAAGTGCTCATAACTGGAGAAACCCCAAAAGAGGGAGTAACATTTAAATCACTCAAATAAGTAGGTATTGTCCAGTCAGTTAGTTGTAAAAGACACCGGTTAATATTTTCTTTGTGCACTATTTATCAGGGTTTTGGTGTTGGCAAAACTACATTATTGCAATACAATGCCAAACAGACCACCCATGGAAGAGATAAACAAACTGGACAAAATGCAGAATCAGGAAAGGTTACAAAAAAGTGATGGGTGGGATGCTTGAATTAATCTCAGCCACTGGTGATTACTCGGGGCTGCATCTCAGTCCATCGTGTTTTGCCCATCATGCCACCTCAGATTAGATCTAGCCATATGCAAATCATCCTTGGTCCTGCTCACATAGGAACAGATCCTCTCTGAACCAGAACACAAGCAACCAAAGACATGTTTCAGCCTATTTGAGCCTTTTTTGAGTCGGGTGCCGCTTGATACAAGTGGCACAGTGAGCATGGGACGCACGTCCAGACTTACCCGTCACACTTAAGGCGTTACAAAGAAGAGTACAAAAAAAGTATTGGAAGGAATGCTCACATTAATCTCAGGCACCGGTAATTATTCAGGCTACACCCCAAGTCGTTTTTCTGCCCATAATGGCAACACAGTTCAGTCAGTTGGTTGCAAAAGATCCCGGTTCATGGGGTCTAGCTCTTCTCAATTTAAAACTGAACTGCATTTACCAGGGGTTTGGTGTTGCCAAGACTACATTATTGCAGGACAATATACAACAACCCACCAATGAAAGAGACCCAAATGCTTAAAAAATACAGACTCAAGCAGAAACACTTAGACTACAGTTGAGACATCTGTGCAGAGTAGACAATAATGCACCAAAGTATTAACCCACACCACTTACATAAGTTAACACTGCATTGCATTCCTAACTGAAATTCAATGTCGAGCAGAGCAAACATGAATGTACAATCAAGATTTAATTGGAAAACAAATAGTTCTTGGGTGCACAAAATCTGAAATAACTCTTCCCAGACCTAAGTAATCAATCAAACTAGAAGGCCTTCAGAAGAAATCTGAAAACAAACCTCTTCATATGTGCCTTCTCACCTCTTCTAACCCTTCACCCCTTACAAAGGACAGAGCCCCAGTATGTAATCCATCCTTTCGGTCACCTGTCATTCCCTGGACAGTGTTCAGAAGTGGCCCAATAGATTTGATGCTTTGAGATGATTTTTTGGTTTTAAGATTATATGATAGTATCATAGCATGAGAGTGCAAGGGTCACACATGCCAATCTCATGTTCTGAACCTAAACACTAAGAGGACCCCTTTCACTGACATGTGTCTGACTGCGTGAGCAGAATTGAAAACCTCACTACTGCAGGAGGGAATGATGAATCCAAATCATGAAAAATGAAGAAACAACTGAGCTCCAGATGCTGACATCGAACAAAAGGAGGAACTGATGTCTTCAGCACAGTTTACTGCATTTATGCACCCAATTAATCACTTCTGGCAATGACTTCCTGTGGCTCAGTGGCTGTCACTGCAACAGCCCCAGCAGGTGAACAAGAATTGTTATATAATTTTACACAGTTTTCAAACAGCATACATGCAACAATTACTTAACCCACTTGGCACTTTTCCTTGCAGACACTGTGTCAGCAGTAGAGGTCTGGCCACAGACCTGTGGGACCCAGTATAGCAAGAGTGATGTTGGGTTTTCCCTGTAGAGTTTCCACTGAGGTATGATCATGGTGATCTGCGAGTTAAAAATAATGTGAGCGAGAGGTGTTGCATGTAAGTGGTACGTATATAGTGTAAAACTAACTGGAGGCAGCAAAGCACTGTGGAGGGCCCAATGCAACAAGTAGAATGAGGGAACAATTCCAGGGCTGAGGGAAGGGGAGATGGGTTTGAGAAGGAGGGCGAGGACGGTTCTGATGAGTACAGGGGTATTGTTAAAGATCCTGCGTGCATAGATGGAGGTCGTCTGTGTTCTGCTTCTTTCAATTTATTTTTTATATTTCTTCATCTGCAGTCTAGAGATGCACTGGCTGTAGATGTGTCAAGAATCCCTGTCATATACAGTTGTATGTTGTCAGCTTATTGGTGAACTTTCATGCTGTTGACAGTAAGTAGCTGATGGGTTCTATGTACAAGTTAAAATTGACAGGAAACAAGATGTGCCTCCGGGGGACTCCAGAGGTTATTGGAGGTTCAGGCATCTGGAGATACCCATTTGGACAAACTGGTATTGGTTGGGCTAGTAGGAGAGCAACCACTGGATGATTCTCATTCAGGTGTGAAAATCAATTAAATGAAAGGCGGCTGATAGGTTCAGAAGAACCAGTAGGCAGGAGTCATCTCTATCTGTGATTAGGATGACGTAATTTACAATTTGTAAAGTGGCTGTTTCAGTGGTGCAGTGTGATTTGAAGACAGACTGGTAGTCGAGTAGGAGACAGCGGATGTTAACTGAATCAAAACCACCAAGAGGGCTTTCATCCACAACAGAATCCTCACCAACTCCAAGGAACTTTTCAGGGTCATCCAGGAACTCACCAACCCCCGCAGCGAAGCCACAGACATCACCCCGTCCCAAGACCTCTGCGACAAGCTTGGAACCTACTTCCACCCCAAGATCAAAAACCTCTACGACAACTTCGTTGACCATCCAGCAGACGCCACAGCCGGCCCGCCCCCAGACACACCGGCCAGCCCACCATCTCCACCTGGACGCCGATCAGGGCCGAAGACACCGCCTCGACCATGAAAGGCATCCACTCAGGGTCCCCACTGACCCCTGCCCCCCACACATCTACCACAGAGCCGCCATCGCAGCCGAACTACAATGCACCATCAACACCACCTTCCTCACAGGCACCTTCCCAGACGACTGGAAACGCGCAGAAGTCAGGCCCCTGCTCAAGAAGCCCACAGCTGACCCCACCGACCTCGAGAACTACCAGCCCATCTCACTCCTCCCCTTCGCGGCCAAAGTCGCAGAGAAAACAGTCAACAGGGAACTGACACGATTCATCGAAGACAACGCCATCCTCGACCTGTCCCAATCCGGATTCCGAAGCAACCACAGCACCGAGACCGCCCTACTCACCGCCACAGACGACATCCGCACCCTCCTGGACCAAGGCCACTCCGCAGCCCTTATCCTACTGGACCTATCAGCAGCCTTCGACACCGTCTCCCACCGCACACACATCACCAGACTACACGACGCCGGCATACAAGGAACAGCCCTAGACTGGATCCGATCATTCCTCACCGGAAGAAGCCAAAGAATCAGACTGCCACCCTTCCTTTCCGATCCCACGGGAATCACCTGCGGAGTCCCACAGGGGTCATCACTGAGCCCGACCCTCTTCAACATCTACATGGCCCCCCTCGCCGCCATCGTCCGACAACACGGCCTCAACATAGTATCCTACGCTGACGACACCCAGCTCATCCTCTCCCTCACCAAAGACCCCACCACCGCCAGACTCAACTTCCAGAAAGGAATGTGGGACGTCGCAGTCTGGATGACCAACAGCTGCCTAAAGCTCAACGCCGAGAAGACGGAAGTCCTCGTCCTTGGAACCACCCCTTCAGCATGGGACAACACCTGGTGGCCGACAGCCCTCGGAAACCCACCAACACCCTCGGACCACGCCAAAAACCTCAGCATCGTACTCGACTCATCCCTCACCATGAACCGACAGGTCAACGCCGTCACCTCCAGCTGCTTCAACACCCTCCGCATCCTCCGCGTGACTTTCAAATGGATCCCCGCCGAGGCAAGGAAGACAGTCACCCACGCACTCAGTCAGTCAATAAACTTTATTCGGTTTTAACATCAAAACCATAAAAGTTACACAAAGACATTCTAATATATAAATCAAATCTCCTTAAGCTGGTGAACAGTCAAATTAAAATCATACTCCCCAAGTGCAATTCAAAATATAAAGTGCAATGTGCAATAAATACATATGTACAGTCCACAAGAATATTAAAACTGCAACCCCCAGGAGCATTTGTATAAATTATGCACGTTATATGAGTGCAAACATGGGTGTATAACATTCGAACAGTAAAAATGCATTAATACAATAACAAGTTAAACATCCATAAAGGATCGCGATTTAACACAAGCTTTTAAATAGCCAAGTGTAAAAAACAATGACTCCGTAGACAACATCTGTAGATGCAAGAGTGCAGGGCGAACCTGTCTAAAATTCAGTCGTTTTAAATAAGGGACCAAAAAATCCTACGAGGAACTTCATAAAATCTACAAGCAAACATGAAGTGCAACAAATCCTGCGGAGACTCACCGTCGCAGCCGCAGGATAGTGTCACACTTGCCCTCTTATGGTCTTTTGGTCTAACCACGCACTCATCACCAGCAGACTGGACTATGGAAACGCACTCTACGCCGGCATAAACAAGTCCCTGCTCCGCAGACTCCAGATGATACAGAACACCGCCGCCAGACTCGTCCTGGGCATCCCCCGACACGAACACATCAGCCAACACCTACGAAGACTCCACTGGCTCCCCGTGGAGAAAAGAATCACCTTCAAAATCCTCACCCACGCCTACAAATGCCTACACAACACCGGACCCAAATACCTCAACGACAGAATCAACTTCCACGTACCGAAAAGAAACCTCCGATCTTCCAACCTCGCACTGGCCAAAACCCCGCGCATCCACAGAGCTAGAGCGGGCAGAAGATCATTCTATCACATTGCAGCCAAGACCTGGAACGAGCTCCCGGCAGACATCAGATGCGCCCCCTCCCTGAATACCTTCAGGAAGACTCTCAAGACCTGGCTCTTCGGCTAAACAGACCAGCGGACCCCCTCCCCCTACCCCACCCCTCAGCGCCTTGAGACCCTCACGGGTGAGTAGCGCGCTAACAATCCCCTGATTGATTGATTGATTGAATGTGGCCATGTAGTTGAGTCTAGACTACATTTTCAATGATCTTGCCAAAGAAGGGTAGATGTAGCATGGGCTGGTAGCTGGTGGGGTCCAAGTGAACTTATTTCAGGAGTGGGATAATCTGGTTCTTGTTGAGGACTTCTAGGAAGGTGCCTTCAGTGTCAGAGGTGTTGAAAATGGTGGATAGGGTTGCACGAGCTTCTAAGCCGAAGGCTTTGTTTAAGGATGATGGTAAGGCATAGTATTCATAGAAGGTGGCTTTGAAGGAGTTTAGGATGTTGTGAGGTCTATGAGGGAGACGAGGTTGAAGGATGACCACCAAGAGAGGTTGTAGGTAAGAGGAGGCAAGCTTGGTATTGTCAATATGCTGTCAGATTGTTTACATTGTTTGACTGTCAAGTTGGAGTGAGGGATTGGAGAGTGTGGAAGGAGGTTAATGCAAAGCTTGATTGTCTTGAAGAGTGTTCATTGATGGTGTTGGAGTAGGATTTGCTTTTATCTGAAGTGATAAGTTGTCTTTGTGATGCACAGAGGGGCTGTAGGAGTGTGAGATGATGAGAATCTGATTTCTTCCATTTTCTTTCCTGTCTCCAAGAGAATCTGATTTCTTCCATTTTTTTCCCGTCTGCTAATGGTGACCTTATTATTGATGAGGTTTGCGGAGTACCGGGATGGTAATGCTTAGGCATGTACATTAGTGTTTTTGTAGCTGCACGGATATTTACATGGTTTTGCAGGCATGAGGTGAACTTGTTATATGGATCTTGACTTCAGACGTTGGCGGTGGCTTTGGTGATTGGGTGACAGATACATTTTAGGAAGAGACTGTAGATGAAGAATTCACTGAAGGATCATGAATGTTTGTTGTTCTCTTTTGGGCTGCTCTCTATGTAGGGCTTGGATGGCAAATTTGCCGCCCATTGCAGGGCCATGCGTAGAACGTATTGGATGGTCTGTGCTGCTGAGCAGACTGGTTGAGAGTGTGGCGTTAAGAGTGGGTTGGTTGGGTGACATGTTGTACCACGTTTAGCCCATTAATTAGGCTGCAGAGTTGGTCTCTTTTTTCCAGGGTTGACTTTGCAGAGAGTATCACAGTGGGGGTGTGGGTCATTTGACCCTCTGCTTAGTTGCTATTATAACCTTCAAATCTAGCCTCAGGAATGGGATGGAATCTGAGTGAAGGTGAATCTTTTTGAAATAAGAAGTACTGGGTTTTGTGATTTGTCACTGAAGAGAATTATGACTCCAAAATGTTTCAGAAGTCGCAGCGGTGGACGGTCTTTTCAAGTGCAAGTGGCTAGACACTGGAACAAACCGCCTCTCTCGCTCAGGCAGGCCACGAACATATTGGCGTTCAGGAAAGAACTAAAAACCTGGCTGTTCCAGCAAATAGTTTAAAATCCGTTCTCCCCGGTACTGATGTGCTCCTCTGTCAGTCTTTGTGTCTCTTTCAATCTCAGCGCCGGGACACTCTATTGAGTAGCTGCGCGCTCTACAAATCCACTCATAACATAACATAACATAACAAGAGACACATAGTTGTGGACCAGAGATAGTATGCCACACACATTATATTTCATTGTCTTGAATTTTAAGAGATAGGTGCATAAATGAAGCATATACAAAAAGTCCTTATCCTGAGCAAATGTCCAGTAAGGTTCAGATACCACAGGTATGCAGTTTTTACAACTTCTTTTTATTCCAAATGTCCAGTATTGAAATTGTCGTGTTACAGCCAATCCTTCAAAATTATACATGGAATCATGTTGTTCAACACCGCATGGACACTCACATCTATTTAGAAAAACAATTAATGTCGATGTAGCCTGTAGCCAACACGTGTTTCATCTGGGGTCAATCTCCCATTGACTTCCTCAGGGCTACAATAGAGCAAAAAGAAAAAAACTCATAACTTTTTATACCATAACTCACCCACGGGTTGGCGTGAAGTTCCGAATCAAACGTGATCCTACCTGTTAGAATTAAGATTTTAAATAAAAATTAAACTAAACAAGAGAAAGAAGGTAAGTGAAAGAAAGGTGATGAAAATATAGTAGGGAGAATAGTTGCCTCAAAACATGCTTATCCAAAGTGCCACCAAATAAACACACCAGTAAACACCACACATGAAGCCCATAATGGGCAAATAAATTCAAACAATATAGGACCAAACAGCATCATGCCAGTGTGTGAGTGAAAATCAACTCACCACATTAATCCATATCCATTCAATTCTCGTCACCAAATCAAGACAAGTCCCTTATTCAGTACCTAATCATCAAATGATATAAGTGTTCAAAATTGGTAATCAGATAGCCTGTGGTTAAATATTAGAGAGTATTATACATTTAAAAGGTCCTTGGTCACAACCAATTATCGACATGTGACCTGTAAAATTCAATGTTATATTATCAACATGTTAAAATCGCACACATGGTAGTAACCAGAGGCATGCACACAAGCACGTTCCACATGGCAGTCAGCAAGAGCATAGTTTCACAGGTGGTTTATATATTCCACGACAAACCCCTGCATTATCTACATATTTCAAGCGCCATAGGACTGCGTGATAACGTCCAAAATTATATTATATAGAGAGCGACACGTATGTAAAACATCGGGATCAAAGATCTAGTAATTCCAAATAAATATTGTCCCAATTGCGGCCTATGTCAATTAAAAGTTATTATCAATACTAGAGTCTTTTCTCGGAAATCATCACTACGAGATAGTTTACCTCTTAAATCTCAAGGAGAGTGCTCCTAACTGAAAAAGCGGCGTCTAGCATGTACGCCATTTTGGATCCATATAAGCCAGAGATGAGCGTTAACGATCGAAAAACGGACTGACACGATCAAGTACAAATGCGTCTCACGTAAGCGCCATCTTCAAATAGCAAGCAGATAATTTTTAGCCTCTAAAAGAGTCAATTTATGCCCATAGCCATATCGTTTTAAACTATTGGAAAGCGGAACCTACATTTTTCACTATCAAAGACACACTGGGAATTTTTCGTGTGATTGTATACAGTTTAAAGGGAACCAAAACGGGGGTAAAATCGTTATCCATTCGTAAATGAACCATCATGAGGGAATCCGGATGTAGTGCACATAAACATCATAGCGAAGGTACAGACATTTTAACTATATTTCGGTTATCACCGAAGACATACAGGCGTACCTGTGCACCATCTTAAGATTTCAAAATAATAGATACTAACCAATAGTTACAACACTATCAATGGTAAATAGTGGCCTGAGTTAAAATAACAGGCTTTCGATTATTTCAAAAGATATCTTTCTTACATGCCGTTATCAAATTCTAACATATTCCTAGTTCAGAGTTAAAAAACCGGAATGCTTTCACAAATTCCCCAACAAGGGATCCAGACATATACACAAGTTTCTGTTGGCAACCATATCGGTGGTAGTCATCCCAACTCACGTTTCGTTAAAAGTAGCGTGTTAAGATCTTACATAGTCACTATATTACATCCTCGAGATACCAATGCAAAACAAATTTATTCGCATCAAATTGCCTATGTTTGTAGATTATATAAATTAATAATCAAAAGTGTCTGTTAGTACGGAAAATGGAGTTTAAGTAATGAGAGCATGCACTTTAAGTACCCAAGAAGTATTGGCATTCATTATCCATATTGAGGCCCCTCTCAACAGCATGTAATTTCATTATCCAACGAGCCTCATTTTGTCTCAACTTGAGTTCCTGATTCCCACCCCTTACATCAGGCATTATAGATTCTATACCATGAAATTTAAAAAACAATTGCTAATTGTGTACTGCACATTCCTTTGCGTGAGCCCCAATAGGATATCTATCATCTTGATTTTTAAAGGCTCTAAAGTGTTCCACAATGCGTTCCCTTAGTGAGCGTATAGTACTCTCAACATATATCTTGTCGCACTGGCAAATAATTACATAGATAACATATTTCGTCATGCAATCAATATGAGTGCTGATCTGATACTTGCGAGAATCTTTGTATTCAAAGTCCTTAGTTCCATTCATTGACATTCTAAACATGCTATAGTTACCGCAAGGATATGATCCCTCATTCAATTTGTGTAACCATGCACCTTTCGACACCTGTCCCTTAGGATAACTTGGACTCAACATATTTCGTATGGTTTTACCCCTACAATAGGTAATTCTTGGGTGTCCCAATATATATGGCTGGAGGGTTTTATCTGATGTGAGCAGATGCCAATGCTGCCTTAGTATGTTGTAAAGTTTATGTGACCAGGGGTGGTAACTTGTCACAAGTCTAATGGTTGTGTTAGTGTTTCTGTTTCTTCTATGTTGCTTCCTGGTGCCAGTCCATTTTAGCTTCAAAGATTTCTTTTTGGCCCTCAGAATAGTGTCCTTATTATAGCTTCTGGAAAGGAACCTCTGTTCTATGTCCTCAACATTACGTATAAATTCTCTGTCATTGCTGCAATTCCTGTGTGCGCTAAACATCTCCCCAAAGGGGATGGAATTAATCTGTTTCTTGGGGTGTGAGCTCTTCGCATGTAGTAGTGAATTGCACGCAGTAGCCTTTCTGTACTTCCTACTGTTTATCGTGCCTTGGTCAATGTACAATTCAATGTCAAAAAAGATAATCCGGTCCAGGCTCTGTATCATAGTAAAACACATATTGTGTGCGTTGTTATTCATATGCTCAAAGAATTCCTTCAAATCTTCCTGACTACCAATCCAAATCAGGAGGCAATCGTCAATATATCACCAAAAATAGACTATGAAGTCATTCCATCTGGCTCCTGGAGGGCCCCAGATATGCGCCGCCTCAAACCAGCCCATGAACAGGCAGGCAAAGGACGGCGCAAATCTGGAACCCATCGCAGTTCTGCATGTCTGTTGGTACCATAGACCATTAAACAAAAAAGCGTTATGTTTTAATATCAACCGTGACATATCAATCAGCATTTCAGAATGTTCCATATGCTCCACTGGTCGCTTGTACAGAAAGTGCCTAAGGGTAGCTAAGCCATCTTGGTGAGATATGCTCGTATATAACGATACCACGTCCATGGTCACGAAAATCATGTTTGGGTCCCAAGTCAAATCATTCAAAGTGTTCAGTACATGCTTAGTATCCCTTATATATGATGGAAGGTTAACTACAAATGTTTGAAGAAAAGTATCCACAAATTCCGATAACCTTTCCGTAGGGCCACCAATCCCCTAAATGATAGGTCGTCCAGAGGGAGGAACTGTGTTTTTGTGGATTTTGTGAAGTGCATACATACATGGAACTCTGTCCTCCCTCCCCCATTATTTATTGATGCTAGAACGGCAGTTTAGAACGTCAGTTTAGCCGAGAGACATATCTATCGCTACACCTCTACTCTCCTTTTCTTTCTCTGTATACCATGGATGAACACCTGGGCTTAGGATCTGGCGACAATATAGTCTCTGAAACCTTACGGACATTAAGTCTCTTGGGGGCAGATGGCACAGCATCTACAAGCACACCCCAAGGCGATTGGAACTCGATAGCAGCTCTCAAGAAACAGCAGGTGAAAACAGCAATGCATGGGGCTATAATGACAGAGTACCTACGGGCAAATATAGCGCCCAATGGTCTGCTCGTAACTGTAGCCCCACGCATCTTCTTAGAGGATCTGATGTTCCAAAAGGAATGGAGCCAAATAGCTTGGAAGTGCTCACAGGATTGGCTCATCATCAGCACGGCTAAACGCCTATCGGAAGCACTCATCATCAAAATGAATATAGCTGAGAACGCCCTGAAGACCACCATTAGCATTACCGCTTGGAAATCCCGACTTGCTGAAATAAACACCGAAATGAATGAGCACAAAGACTACTTACTTCAGAAAAAGATTAACAAACTCCAGAAGGACATTAAAAACTTCGAGAAGGAAAAGATATATCCATATACAAGAGAGGACTTCACCAATTCCAACACAGAGATCTCATCTGATGATGCCTCAGTCACCTCGACGCGATCAAGAAGATCAAATAGCACCTCAAGCAACGGAAGTTGGAAGAGTAACCAAGGAGGACCAGGACTCCACACCACCTTTTTATAACTACCAACCGCCCGGATACCCTTCCGCACCACCACCCTGGTACCCAGGCTATCATGGCCCGCCACCTCCATTAGACTTCTACCAACACCAACAACCCCCTCCTTTTTGGAACAGAGGCAGAGGAAGAGGAAGGAGAAGAGGCGATCAGAAACAGGTCCAATGGCTAGACGGCGGGAACCAACGCCAAACCAGGAGTCAGACGAAGAAAAGCTAGTAGTCAACCTGTCACGGAGACCACTCACAGACACTGAGGAAGCAGTCCTGCAGAGAGGACAGGGATTTGTCCCGACACCTAGAGAGGACCCCTTCAAACTCACAGGCGAACTACATCGTTTCTTCAGGAAACTGAGACTGTGCTCATTCTTTCACAACTCTAAAAACGACCAGGACAACATCGCCACACTGGACTCCGAATTTAGGAATCCTTCTAAGTTCACTCCTACCACGGCTATGACGCCAAGCGAAATTCTGACCTTTGAAAAGGCAGTTCTGTGAGACATTGACAAGGTCCAACCCAAGACCACCTTTGATAATCTACCAGCTAGAGAAAGGAGAGCTATAAAGGACCTTAATGATGACCCAGACATCATTATAAAACCTGCAGACAAGGGTGGCGCCATCGTCATCCTCAACACAGACGACTACAACAAGGAGTGTCATAAACAACTTTCCAACACCAAATACTACAGAAAACTAGATGCAGACCCAACAGAGTCATTAACTACATGGATAGGTATCATGGTCAATAAGCCAATGGGTTAATCTCACGCAACGAGGCAGACTTCCTGGTAAAATCCAGACCTATCACCCCTTATTTCTATGTCTTACCTAAGATACACAAGAATATCACACCACCATCTGGCAGACCCGATATATTGACGCTATATTAGTGTTCTGGACTGGATCTGAGGAACGATGCATCGAGTTCCACAATTGGATCAACCAGCGTGACCCATATTTGAAATTACTTTGTCCACCTCATCAAAAGAGATCCCTTTCCTGGACTTACTAATTATCATGGACAATGGTAACCTCACCACCAAGGCATACAGGAAGCCAACTGACCGCAACAGCCTCTTACCATACAACAGCCACCACCCTAAGGCACTCAGGGAAAACCTTCCATATGGACAATTCCTCAGATTGAGAAGAAATTGTAGCAAAGTTCAGGACTACGAACTTCAAGCTGAGGAATTGAGCAATAATCTGCAAAAAAGGTACTACCCCAGACAGACCATTAAATCTGCTAGGAAGAGAGCACGCAACAATCATCGTGACGCCCTCCTCGAGACTCACACTAAACCACAGGAGGACATCGTTACGTGTGTGACTACCTTCACACCTATGTCTAACAAAGTGAAGAGCATAGTGCTTAAACACTGGCATATCATCAACCACTCTCTGGGGGCTCCCAGCAGTGAAAGGACATTACCAATGTAGACAGTGTAATGTGTGTAGTCTAACCACCGACACAAAGGAACTCCAGCTTGGCGACATTAAATGGACCCAAAGCAAGCACACAAACTGTAACACTAGGAATTGCGTATACCTTATCAGGTGCCCGTGTAACCTCCTTTACGTGGGTATGACCACACGACAGGTCAGGATCAGAACCAACGAGCACAGAAGTAACATAAGATGTGGCCGTAACACTACTAAGATGAGTACACACTTAATTGAAAAATAACACACAACAGAACAGCTCCAATGGACTATTCTAGAAACCAACCCCATTTGGAATACTACAACACTGTTCCGGAAAGAACAGAGATGGGTCGACAAGCTACGAACCAATGTACGGGGTCTCAACAATGAGATCCCCTGGATTCAACTTCAATGAGTCCCTCCAGCGGTACGCACTACCCTCCAGACCCAACTGGAGTTAACTGTATGGCCTATTCGCCAGAAGAAGATGTTTGTTTGTTATGTGACAACATGACCACCTACGACATAACCACTATACGCTATCTGCCATCTTGTTGTTGTCAAATACAATTACCATTAATTCAACCCTAACTGGACGATTATTACTGGGATCATTAATAATCCCTTTTCTCACTATCGTGATCTCCATTGCCTCCAGCATGACACACTTGCACTGTAAAAAGCGACAGTACACACCACTCATGCAGGCTAATTGTCACAGAGTACACCTCTCTGCCCGACAGAGTGCACCCCTGCCCTGTGACCAATAGCATATAATATGTGCACGACTACATTGGCATCCGTAGCCTATTCATTAATGTAGACATAAGAGCGGCATGAATACTACCATACGCATGCTACATGTTTGGTCCATATACACCATAGCCCGCCGTGGCGTAATGTTCAATCTGGACTATGATACACCACCTTTTCTTATCCATATACTTACAACTTTGATGCATCACAGACCCTTTCTACTATAAAACCTCATTCAAATATGGCACCCACACTAGCGTAGACGTGTGCACACGGGACACCTCGGTATTGTCTAACTAAAGATGGCACCCGCACATGCGCAGATGTCCGTAATACTAGTGCTGAGTCACCTAGCAACGGGCGCTCAGCTCGGAAGCAAGCGGCAGGTGAACACGCCCACACGCCGGTCTCCGCACCGCTACTTAAACACAGCGGTGTTCCCATTACAGCCTCTGCAGAGACGGCGTGAGGTCAGGTAGGTGATCGGGCCATACATACCTACGAGAAACTGTAAGTACAAACCGCGCTGCCACAATGTACGCATAGCAACTATATAATATGGCCGCATGCGCTCCTCTACCCCTTTTTGCCTTACCTAATGCTACAACTCCTCATAACAGGTCTTGAGGATACCCACAGCGGCATCTCATGGGGTACTTTCCTCTTACTATCTGGGTAAGCGCAGAAACGATAATTGCAACGCTTAAGTGTACACAGTGACCTGAGGTTTGCCATCAATGGTGTTACCTATAATAGACAATGTGACCTAACCTACCTACTTTGGCGGCCATTAAGTGCTTTTCCTCACTACTATGTGTTTTATGTGTCCTTTTAACAAATTGACACTGTGCCCTGAGCACAAATATATGTTCGTTCGTCTTGTAATGCCACTATATGTCCATAGCCCATAATTGATCCATTTTTTGGACATTCACTATAACTGATCATATACTACGTGCACCTGGCTCACCAATGGAAACCCAGCCTTACGTTTGTTTTTAAGGACCACCCTCAACGGAGGGTATCGACACATTAAATACATTTAACTTCTCTCGCTCTCCTTTTTTTGTCGTTCCAGAATACTGTATCTACTCCAAGTGGCACTAGATTAATGTATATAGGCCACTCACTATTACCTCTTTAATACTGCACCCTTTTCAGTCCTGAATAAGCGCTTGGGATCTCCTCCTGAGACCAATAGGTAGTGCGAAACATGTTGACCACCAAACATGTCCATTAGGGGCATGCTACATTTCTCTAGCTACTGAGGGTCATTACCTCCCTCCAAGCAGCACAACCTTCTGGTTTTTTACTGATGGCAGAGGGACATTTTCTCTAATAAATTGTCAAGCCACCCCTCCAGTCATCTTTTAGACTTCACTCTAGGACTTCACTGCCACTCACCCCCACGCACCCACACCACTTTATCCTGAAAAGATCTCCGACAAAGTGACCCTTCGGGGGGCCCATAGGGCATTGCAGCGCCGGCCCGACGAGGAGCATTTCCCAATGATGAAGCATGACATCCTTTGGGGTGTGTGAGGGCACTGTCCCCAATAACCACAGTATTAGGACAACCATAGTCTCTCTACTTTTCTCTACATAGGAACAGTGACTCCAGTGGGATTTAGTCGTATCGTTCAGGAGCACGAGTCACCGGACCTTTATTTAGCTCCTTGTGCCCCCGCCCCCATTATTTAGTGACACATAAACTTTACAACATACTAAGGCGGCATTGGCATCTGCTCACATCAGATAAAACCCTCCAGCCATATATATTGGGACACCCAAGTGTCACCTATCGTAGGGGTAAAACCATACGTAATATGGTGAGTCCAAGTTATCCTAAGGGACAGGTTCGAAAGGTAAATGGTTACACAAATTGAATGAGGGATCATATCCTTGCGGTAACTGTAGCATGTGTAGAATGTCAATTAATGGAATTAAGGGCTTTGAATACAATGACTCTCGCAAGTATCGGATCAGCACGCATATTGATTGCATGACGAAATATGTTATCTATGTAATTATTTTCCAGTGCGACAAGATATATTTGGGAGTACTATACGCTCATTGAAGGAACGCATTGCGGAACACTTTAGAGCCTTTAAAAATCAAGATGATAGATATCCTATTGGGGCTCACGCAAAGGAATGTGCAGTACACAATAAGCAATTATTTTTAAATTTCATGGTATAGAATCTATAATGCCTGATGTAAGGGGTAGGAATCGGAAAGTCAAGTTCAGACAAAATGAGGCTTGTTGGATCATGAAATTACATGCTCTTGACAGGGGCCTCAATATGGATAATAATTGCCAATACTTCTTGGGTGCTTAAAGTGCATGCTCTCATTATTTACACTCCATTTTCCGTACTAACAGACACTTTTGATTATTAGTTTATATCATCTCTAACATAGGTAATTTGATGCAAATAAATTTGTTTTACATTGGTATCTTGAGGATGTAATATAGTGACTATGTAAGATCTTAACACGCTAATTTTAACGAAACGTGAGTTGGGATGACTACCACCGATATGGTTGCCATCAGAAACTTGTGTATAAGTCTGGATCCCTTGTTGGGGAATTTGTGAAAGCATTTCGGTTTTTTAACGCTGAACTAGGAATATGTTAGAATCTGATAACAGCATGTAAGAAATATATCTTTTGAAATAGATCGAATGCCTGTTATTTTAACTCAGGCCACGATTTACCGTTGATAGCGTTGTTAATTATTGGTTAGTATATATTATTTTGAAATCTTAAGATGGCGCACGGGTACGCCTGTATGTCTTCGGTGATAACCGAAATATAGTGAAAATGTCTGTACCTTCGCTATGATGTTTATGCGCACTACATCCGGATTCCCTCATGATGGTTCATTTACGAATGGATATCGAATTTACCCCCGTTATGGTTCCCTTTAAACTGCATGCAATCACACAAAAAATTCCCAGTGTATCTTTGAGATTGAAAAATGTAGGTTCTGCTTTCCAATAATTTGAAATGATATGGCTGTGGGCGTATATTGGCTCTTTTAAAGGCTAAAAATTATCGGCTGCTATTTGAAGATGGCGCTTACTTGAGCCGCGTTTGTACTTGATCGTGTTAATCCGTTCTCGATCGTTAACGCTCATCTCTCACTTATATGGATGATCCAACATGGCGCACATGTTAGACGCCGCTTTTTCAGTTAGAAGCACTCTCCTTGAGATACAAGAGGTAAGCTATCTCGTAGTGATGATTTTCGAGAAAAGACTCTCGTATTGATAATAACTTAATAGACATAGGCCGCAATTGGGAGAATATTTATTTGGAATTAATAGCTCTTCAATCCCGATGTTTTACATACATGTCGCTCTCTATACAATATGATTTTGGACGTTATCACGCAGTTCTATGGCGCTTGAAATGCGCGATTAACATTATTTACGCTAAAATTCCCTTACAATAATCCTTTTAGGATGTAATATGTAGATAATGCAGGGGTTTGTCGTGGAATATATAAACCACCAGTGAAACTATGCTCTTGCTGACTGCCATGTGGAAAGTGCTTTTGTGCATGCCTCTGGGAACTACCATGTGTGCGATTTTAACATGTTGATAATATAACATTGAATTTTGCAGGTCACATGTCGATAATTGGTTGTGACTAAGGACCATTTTGAGCAATAGGTATGGACTTTTAAATGTATAATATTCTCTAATATTTAACCACAGGCTATCTGATTACCAATTTTGAACACTTATATCATTTGATGAGTAGGTACTGGATGAGGTACTTGTCTTGCATTGGTGACGAGAATTGAATGGATATGGATTAATGTGGTGAGTTGATTTTCGCTCACACACTGGCATGATGCTGTTTGGTCCTATATTGTTTTGATTTATTTGCCCATTATGGGCTTCATTTGTGGTGTTTACTGGTGTGTTTATTTGGTGGCACTTTGGATAAGCATGTTTTGAGGCAACTATCCTCCCTACTATATTTTCATCACCTTTCTTTCACTTACCTTCTTTCTCTTGTTTATTTTAATTTTTATTTAAAATAGTAATTCTAACAGTTAGGATATCGTTTGATTCAGAACTTCACACCAAGACTAACCCGTGGGTGGGTTATGGTATAAAAAGTTATGATTTCTTTTCTTTTTGCTGTGTTGTAGCCCTGCGGAAGTCAATGGGATATTGACCCCAGACGAAACACCTGTTGGCTACAGGCTACATCGACATTAATTGTTTTTCTAAATAGATTTGAGTGTCCATGCGGTGTTGAACAACATGATTCCATGTATAATTTTGAAGGATTGGCTGTAACACAACAATTTCAATACTGGACGTTTGGAATAAAAAGAAGAAGTTGCAATAACTGCATACCTTTGGGGTCTGAATCTTACTGGACATTTGCTCAAGATAAGGACTTTTTTGTATATGATATTTGGGGCTGTTAGCCTCCAAATCTTGGAATATTGGGTGGCCGCTCTTTTCTTTATTCTTTGAGCATTGTGGAAACTGATGACATGGTAACTTTTGAATGATTATGCGCAGAGTTAGGCCCTGCCACTCATATTTTGATTAACGCATAAATTAAGCACTGTGCCTAGATAAAAATATTTATTGCAATGATTACATACTGTTCTTACAAACTCATCATGATTTCAACAATACATGCTTTCATTTTAGATTCATTAAGCTTGTACTCACCCTATCTTGGTAATGCTGAGCCAAAGAGAGACCATCTTCCACTCCGCCACCCTAGGGTAGGACATAGGATTAAATGGAAGATGATGAACTGAGTTCTAATAAGGATGGTCATACAATTTTAATGTCCTTTGGACAAAACATTTCTATATGGTGCTTCAATCGTAGGCTATCTTACAATGAAAAGAATATATTCATTAATATATTTATGTCTACTATAGGTTATTTCACATTCATACAATGGTAAAGGCCAGTTGTTGAATTAGTAAATTGGTGATTAATGAACTGCTGATTTACAGAGGAATGAGAACATAGAAAACTAAACACTCACAATGTAGCGAATTAGCCAGGTAGGAAACAGCTTCTTGTATGTGAGGTAGATCGTAGTTTGCGACCCATTGGGAATAGCAGCCATCACAGGAATGGTAACCTGCTGGGGTCAGCAGACCATCATGTCTGTGACTGCTTTATAATAAATCAATCTTTTTTTTGTTTTTTTTAAATGCAGCCCGTTTTCCTTAAAGGAAAATGGGATGCGTTTAAAAAGAAAATATGAAACTTTGACGTTGCATGTTTTTAAGAGTAGGCAGTGATCCGTGGGACCACTGCCTGCTCTTAACAAATATATGTTTTTCCATCCTCAAAGGGAAGGGGTCCCATAGGGATCGCCTTCCTATTTGCAAATGGGTTACCACCTCCTTCAAGGAGTCGGTAAAATATTAATGTTTTGTGACCGTAAGTCGGTCGCAATACATTCATACATCCCATTCAGATTCGGTATTTGGAAGGGCCGGCCTAAACACCCCCCTTCCAAATACCAAATCACAAACACAAATTACGATTCAGTAATGTGTTACTGATTTGCAACTTGTGTTTTGTACATATGCAAAAGCATTTTTGCGGTCAGAAACGGCCGATCGCGCCTTGTCCGATTGCAAAAATGGCTAGTACATATGGCCCCTGGTCCCTAAATTATTAACAAGTCAGTCCATTGTTAGGTCCTCTTTCACTTACTTTTCCTGGTCTGTAAATTCATTACTTAAAATCAAGAAGAATTCGCTCCGGTGATAAGAACTTTCTTCAGGCCTCGTACCTATCACCAGTGCAACAGGTGCAGTGGCACCGGGCCTACTGCACCTCAAGTAAGGCCGTCTTTTACTAACAAACCGGGGGACAGGAGGACCCTTTTATGGATTGGATTACAGTCCTCACTGATGAGGCCTAACTAGGCATAGGGTTGCTTATGTTCCCAAACAGAGGGAACCTAGCCTGGCAGTTCGGGATGGACCGTTCCTTTTGGAGCAAGACCAAGACTGATTCTGCCTGAGGTGACAAGGTGGGCAAAAGCGATGGACTGGGATCAGAGTTGTGAGCCACCTGCTTCAGCAGCTACATTGGGGAGTAGCCACTGCACCCAATGGACTGGTAATCTGGGTCCCACTAAGAGTTGTATAGTTGTATATTGGCCTCTTCAGTCTGCAGGGTGCAGACAGAAGCCCATAAAGGGCTCTTAGAGTGTGGCAGGGCTGAGAGGATGGGGTCAAGGGTATTAAGTGAGCCAAGTTCAGTGAAAAAAACAGAAAGAGATGTTGAAAACTCCAAAAAGAGAGCATTAAACAGAGGGTATGGAGAATAGGAAGGTAAGAAAAACAAGTATTGGCAAAGCCCATAGGTCTGTCCTGAGGCACTTGTCAGTCTTTGACTCAGGAATGGCTATGACTTGTCCAACAGCCTGACTAGCAAAGAGGAGGGACATGTCCCCCTCTCCCCCGAGACTCTCACCCTTCAGTTAATAGTTTTAATTTATGTATTTTATTTCTACATTGCCAACCCCGTACTGGAGGTTGTCAGCAACCTTTTAGAAGGATACAAGCGATGCTTACACAGCAATAATAATAACACATGGTAAATACAACAGTAATGTTAAAACAGCCGACTCACAATTACACGAGGGAAGAAACTGGAACATCTGGAACAGATGCAACATAGTTCACGTTTGCCAGCGTGGCACTTCTCACTTAGGCATGTCAGAACCAACTGCATCATTTTCATAGGAAGACTAAATTCCCTGAACACAAACTTATCTAAACTTATCTAAGAATAACGTTTGAGTTCCAAAACAATCATTCACGGACTTGTTCTCTGTTTGCCAGGGTGTCTGTCAAAGTTCAGGAGGGGTGTCGCGTAAGACACTCACCCCCAGTCACAGATCTGTGTTGAATCCATCATCGTTCTTTAGCTCACTTCGCCACCCCAGTTCAGACCCAGCTATATGCAAATCATTCTTGACCCTGTTCCTCATGGGAACAGTCCAGTCTGGACTGCCAAGCCAGGTCTTCACTGGACCGGAAACAAGCATCCTGGGACCGGTTTCGGGGTAACACCCCTCATCAGCCAGGCTAGCTTGAATCTAGTGGCACAGTAAGCACGGGACCACGTCTGGGCATACCCTTCCCTCTGTGTCAGCTGACAGCAGCTCATGTGATTACAGCAGAGGAGAATAAAGAGATGGGCTAAACCTGTCAGGTGAGACTGAAGGAGCTACACCAGGGGTAATTTATTGGTTGACAATTTTTGTGTAGTGCTGCCTAGCCCTAATGAACCACAGCGCTTAGCAAGGAAACATACAAACATATGGGGGCACTATTTTTCTTGTTTACCGATTCAAGATGCAACGGTAATTTAAAACAAAATGTAAAAAGTGCAGCATTGCAAACACAAGGAGATGATGGACGGAGTGCTGAAACTTTTCAAACACTCACCCCAGTCACAGATGTGGGTTGAATCCATCATCATTCTTTAGCTCACTTTGCCACCCCAGTTCAGACACAGCTATATGCAAATCAGTATTGACCCTAAGCCTCATGGGAACAGTCCAGCCCGAACTGCCAAGCCATGCCTTCCCTGGACCGGAAACAAGCATCCTGGTGTTTGCAAAAGTGCAGCATTGAAAGGAAATTTAAAGCACATTGATGCAGGTGCGTTCCGCTAGCGCATGCATGCATGAAAGAGTAATTACGCAGGCACCATTTGCTTTGCTTTTTATTTACAGATCCAAGATAGCAGACACCAATTAGCTTAGTGAATAACAAAAGAACAAGTTCTTACAGGTGGATACTCTATTTGACCAAAGATTCCTCACTGTCAGAATATTCCCCAGGCACCAGAATGGATCCGAAAAGCTTTCACAGTAGTGTTTCCGCGTGCTGCTAGGCAACGCCTAGCAGCTCCGGGTTGGCTTCATTCCGCCCTTGAAGTGACAGAGCGGAGCCGCATATATAAACGCCACCCCTACTCGCTGTCAGTTTCTTGCTTGACTCATTCCACACCCTTGAACCCAGAGCATAAAACAAATGGAGCTACTGTTATGCAGAGCTCTGATTTTGGACCTTTTTAGACAGTAAGAAGAGACCACTCCACGGGGAGGTGGGAGGTCAGTGAGGAAGATAGAGTATCCACCAGAAAGAGCATTACTGAAGGCAAGTGGAGGATTTGTTCTTCTGATGGATACCTCTAACCACAGATTCCTCACCTTTAGAATAGACACCAAAGCAGACCCTGGAGGGTCTGTGGAGAGGGCGCAGGCGAACAAATCCTGCAGGACCAAAAGGGTGAAATTATCTTCCCATCAGACCTGGCTGTCAAGGCAGTCGTATGTCATGAACATCGTGGACAGGCACTCTGCATACCAACGCAGTGGTGGCAGTCTTAGCCCTGGTGCAAAGTGCTCTCATTCCTACCGGAGGCTGCTTTTGGCCACTGCATAGCAGATCTTAATGCAAGGGATTAGCCACTTTGACAGCATCCTTCTCTGTAAAGCCTTACCTTTGCCCAGAGAACCCAACTAAACGCTGATTGTCCACCCAGTGCTCCTTGGTGTGATCAATGTAAAAACTTAAAGTTCTTCTGGGGTCCAACCCCAGAAGAAGTGTCTCCAGCTTCTTCAAGGGGTGAGGTGGGGCAAAGAACGTTGTGAAGGTAATAGTTTGCCCAACATGAAAAGTAGTCATGACTTTCGGCAAGAAGACCACCATGCTACTCGGCACCAGTTTGTCCGGATAAAATGTGTTGGAGGGAGGTTGCAACGAGAGAGCCTGGAGCTCACTCATGCGAAGAGCTGAAGTGATCACAACAAGGAAGAAGATGCTATGAGCAGCTATGCATCCGCTTGAAGGGAGTACACATGAGAAATGTCAGGACCAAATTAGGGTCCCACTGTGGCATCACAAACAGTTTTAGAGGAAACATGTGTGTCAAACCTTTAAGAAAAAGCATTACAACAGGTGATTTAAATTAGAACAATTGGTCTGGTAAATGCAGAAATGTCGAAAGGGCCAATAAATAACCTTTAATAGTGTCAACAGCAAGGCATTGCTGGGCCAAAGACAAAACAAAAAATAAAACATCCGACAGCTTGGCTTGCAAAGGGTCTGTCCTGCGGAACCACACCAGGCCACAAATTTGTCCCAACGCCCATCGCGAATAGGCTTCGTGGAAGGATGCCCGGCAGCCAGGATGACATCCACAACTTTGGTTGGAAAATCAAATGCAGTCAACTGTCACCAGTCAATCTCCAAGCACTGAGGTGTAGATTGCGCAAATTCAGGTGGAGAACTCTGTCCTACTGCTATGACAGAAGACTCTTCCGAAGTGGTAGCCTGATCAGAGGGCAGATGCACATGCTCAGAAGTGGCGGGTAGCACACTCTCCTGTTGAAAGACTCCCTGTGCCACCACAGGGTGCAGCTGCCATTCATCATGAGTCAGGGACTGCGAGCTGAGCTTGTGTGCCCTGGCATTCAAGGGGCTTCAACTGGTTCACAGCTAGGGAGAAACCTTAATGTTCCATCCATCTTCAAAGGCGCAAAGCCTCCTGGCACAGGACTCAGAACCCCACACCACTCTTCTTGCTGCAGTACCACGTGACAGTGGTGTTGTCTGTGAGAAACTGTACCAGCCTCCAGTTGATGGATGGTAGGAAGGACTTCAATGCTATATGAATGGTCCACAACTTTAACAGATTGATATGAAGTTGGGTTTCCACTAGAGATCAAAGTCCTCTGATCTCCAGCACTCCTACATGACCATGCCAACTCAGCAGTGATGCATCCGTCATCTCCATCAGCTCTTGGTGGGGAAGGGAGAGGGGTCTGTCACCAGTCAGGTTGCAGTGACCTGTGCAGATATAGTGCAGTCTTGTCCAAAATCTGGAGGACAGCTGACTGGCTTCCTTTATGCTGGGTCCACTGAGACTTCATATTCCATTGCAGAGCCTTCATATGATACCTGGTGAAGTGGACAAGCAGGATGAATGAGGTTAACAGGCTAAGATACCTCAGAGCTGCTCTCACCGAAATCTAGGGCAGAGGCTGAAACATCTGGATCATAACCCGAATGTCCTGGAGTCATTGTGGTGGAAAAAAAGGCCCTGCATTGCACCAGGCTCAAACAGCTACTATGAAGAAGTCTCTGCAAAGGAGTCAGGTGTGAGCTCAGCTCGCTGATCGAGAACCCCAAAGGTTCATTGTCGTTTTACAGTGCTCTACAACTGACAGTGGTGAGCCCATCTTCAAAAGCCAGTCATCGAAGTAGGAGAAAACTGGAATCTATAACCTCAGAAGATTGGGAAAACTGGAATCTATAACCCCCGAAGATGGGCAGTGACCACTTCCATTACTTTCATGAAGATCTGAGGGGCGCTGGTAAGGCCGAAGCATGGCAAACCGAAAATTCTCTTGGCCAACCTTGAACTGCAGGAAAAGTCTGTAGGACTGCAGGATTGGGAAATGAAAGTATGTGTCCTGCAGGTCTGAGGCTATCATCCAGTCACACGGATTCAAGGCATACAGAATATGGGCCAGTGTGAGCATTCCAAATTGCTCCTTCCACAGGAAGGCAATCAGAGAGTGATCTATAAGATTGAAAATAGGATGAAGGTCTCCATTAATTTTTGACACGAGGAAATAGCAGGAGCAACAACCTCTCCCTATTTCCGAGCCCAGAACCTCTTTATGGCCCCTTTGGACAATAGAACTCACACCTCTTGCAGCGAGATGGATAAGTGCTCCTCTGAGAGTCACTCTGATATGGGAGGAAGCTGTGGCGGGTTGGAAAGGACGGAAGGGCATAGCCCTGCTGAATGATCTGGAAGACCCATTTGTTGGATGCGATGGATTGCCACCCTGGAAGAAGTGTTTGATCCTGCCTCCCACAGGGAAGTTGTGCGCCACTAGGGGAGAACTTAAGTGGCTTTGATTCTCATGCTACAGGGGAGGGGAAATGGGAAGATCGATGCCCATAGTGACATGCACCTATCTGCCTGATCCCCGTCCCCATCCACAAAAGGACTGGGGTGACTGCAGTGGAAGTGGGGGGAACCTGGCAACTCTCTGGAGTAGCCTCGGAAGGGCTGAAACTAATTAGGAAACTGTATAACAGGGGTCGAGTGGTCCAAAGAACACGCTGTGGACTGACTTTACTTCAAGTGTTCAAAGGCAGAGTCAGCTTTCTCGCTGAAAAGGCGAGATCCATCGAAAGTCATATCTTAAAGGGATGCCTATACATCTCCTGAAAAACCTGTGGATCGCATGTAGCATGGTACCAAAGCACCATACTAGTGACAACTGCTTCCCCCCAAGCAATCAAAAGTATCCAAGCCAGCTCAAATACGTATTTGACTGCATCTTGACCATCTTGGACGGCTTGAGCCAGGGAGGCCCTACATTCTTTGGGGATCATTGGCAAGAACTCGCTGGCCATGTCCCAAAGGGTATCTGTATATTAGATTAATAGGTAAACCACACTGATTGATTTCAAGGCTAGGCAGGCCAAAGAGAACATTTTTTTTCTGAACACCTCAATCCTTTTCAACCACATGTCCAGGGGGGTTGTGGAGAATGAACAAAGATTCACCTTGCTGAGGGAAGCTTGCACTACCAAACTCTCAGGAGTAAGATGCTGCATAAGAAAATCAGGGTCACCAAGCGCCGGTCTGTGTCCTCTGGCCACCTGCCTGTTTACCCCTGGGCAAGAACAAGGCTTAGACCAATTACCTAGTCTCACTTAGGGCTTCGTTGAATGGAAGTAAGGGCTCTGAAGAAGCAGGCCCAGGTTGCAGGACTTCTGTAAGGATGTTTGTCTTCACTTTAAAAGAAGGAAGTTGACCGTCCAGGACCTCAGCAAAACTTTGAATTACCATAGCAAAAGGAAACACTCCCTTCCATTGACGGGCCAAAGGGGGCAACTAGCCCTTTATCAGGGAAGGTGTCAAGCCCACTGACCTCCTGAATGCCCATGCATAAATTGTCATCATCATACTGTGGGAGTAAATCATACCCTTCATCTCCATTGTCATCTCCAGGTGGAGGTAAACTCTGGTCATAATCGGAACCATAAAGATGATGGATGGCTCCATGGAAGTGGAGGTATATTGTAGAAATCAGGCAGTAGGGTAACTTGGTGCGCTGGAGTGGATCGGAGCTTGAGTTCGGATTGGCTCAAGATGGGTTTGTCTCAGAACAGATATCAGAGCCTCTGTCGCTGGCAACATCAGGTGTGGTGTCAATGAAAGAAGGACCAGCACAGGTCTTGAAGCCAGAATGTAGGTCGTCACTGGAGTTGGTGTGGTCTTCTAGGGGCTTAGATGGCACTGAGGATGGATCCACTGGCAGAAACACAACTACAGGCCCCTGTAGATCCTTTGGGCCTGAATGCATGCCACAGAGAGCCCGGAGAGTGGCAAAAATGTGCAACATGGCCTCCTAAAAGGTCTGGACCTGTTGCAGTATCGCTGATGGCCCAGAAACCTCGGGGTGCATCAGGATCAATTATGGAGTCAGATCCTTGATCGGGGATCGTGAGTGAAATCGAGTGGCAACTTGACGCCCTTGCGAACAAATTAACCTGACACCAGGCCTGCTCTTGCCTTTGTCATCCTAGACAGTTTGGAGCCACGACGAGGGGTAGGGAAAGAACTGACCAGAACCAGTTTTGGGGTAGGCCAGGAAATTATCCCAAACAATGGCTGGCACAATGTATAAAAGTGGCACCTTCAGAACCTCTCATCACAACACTCCTGGGCCTATGGAAGATTCAGAAGGAAGACTGCCTTGTTGTGTGAAGAAGGAAGATTGGACCTGCTTGATTTAAACCCAGGCTCTCCAGAGTGACTCTAAGGGTCAGCTGCTAGACCTCCTGTTTGATATATAGGGACACAACAAGCTTTCAGAGGCCGCCCTGCAACTGCCCAGCACCAAATGGACCAGAGTGTCCTGAGCCCTGCCGCTGGCCTCTGCTGAAGTGAGTCTTGATCCCGAAGAAGTGCCCCAAGGTCCAGGACCCTTAGGTGGCAACAGAGTGTTCTCTTGTGGAAGAAAAAGTGAAGATACAGAGGTTTTGGGCTCTGTGCAACCATGAAGGGGCCCCTTCTTGCCATAACTCAGCAGTCCGCGTCACCAGCCAACAACCTGCTCTTCGCTTTGAAAACAAATTCTAGTGACTGCAGCAAAGCAAGTCTCCAGTGACTACTGCACTTTGTATCACTCCAAACATCTGCATCAGCAGCGACAGCCTGCGTCGACAGCCAATGCGAAGCTTGAGTGATGACTGGCTCTTTGCACTACAACAGCGACCGTTCGCGATGCCTGACCTGCTCTTCACGCTGACAACGATCTCTACGTGGCACACACCAAACACGAACCTCCACCTGCAGCTCCTCGCGTGGACACTTAAGAAGATAAACTCTCACCAGGACAAGACTGGTCACTGTATCCGACTTGCAGTCCATCAAGGTTGGCCTAAACTTGTGACTTTATCCCAGTCCAGCATGACCAGATATCCACAAATGGTGCTTTATTATTTTTGCTGCTATTTTCACCTAAAACTTTAGAAACTCATATCTCCGGTTTGCTCCAGTTCCCTAGATTAGATTTTTGCTGTTTTGGTGTTATTTTATTTATTAAAATGTACTCTATTTTTTATGAATTGTTTTGAGATTTTTCTTGTCCTGCGTTTTCAACTTATTACTGTTTACACATTGTCTCTAAGTTAAACCTGACTGCTTTCATGCCAAGCTACCAGAGGGTTAAGCACAGGTTTATTTAGTGAACTTTGTGGTCACCATGACAAGATTATGTTTATTACTTGAGTTGGGCTAACTCCCCCCATTAACTAATAATCCAATTTCTTGCAGTAACTCTTTGACTGGGAACAGCCCGGCCCTTTCATCCGACCTGCACTTCATTGTGGTCGGCTTTAAAAATTACTTTTTGGCCCAAATGTTTCTTAAAACTTTGAAAATTCAAAACTAGCATCTCCCTGCTCCCTTTCCCCACCAAAGTCCTTGAAAAGACCATCAACCTCCAACTTATGGAATACCTCGAGAACAACAATCTTCTGGACGCATCCCATTCAGGATTCCGCTCAAACCACAGCACTGAAACCACCCTGATCGCAACCACTGACGACATCAGTACCCTCCCAGCCCGGGAAGAAGCAGCCACACTGATCCTCCTCGACCTCTCAGTGGCCTTAGACACCGTGTCCCACCACACCTTGCTCAAGAGTCTTCATCACATTGGAATTCAAGAGGAAGCCCTAAAATGGATCGCATCCTTCCTCACCGGGAGAACATAGAGAATCTGCCTGTCATCTTTCACCTTGGAGCCCAAGAACATCATCTGCGGTGTCCAACAAGGTTCATCCCTCAGCCCTACTCTGTTCAACACCTACATGACCCCCAGTGGCCAACATCGTTAGAAACCACTGACTGATCATTATCTCCTACGCAGACGACACCCAGCTCATCCTCTCTCATTCCAAAGACCCATCCACCACAAGGGCCAACTTCCACCTGCGCATAACCAATGTCACCGACTGGATGCAAAACAACTGCCTCTGGCTCAACACAGAGAAGACTGAAGTACTGATTTTCGGGGAAAAACACCTCCCCGTGGGACGATTACTGGTGGCCTGCTGCACTGGGACCCTCTCCCGCCCCCAGGGACCACGTCTGGAACCTCAACATCATCTTGGACAGCAAATTTACCATGAAGAATTAGATCAGCACAGTCTCCTCCACCTGCTTCCTCACTTTACACATGCTCCAAAAGATCTTTAAATGGCTCACAAGTCTCTACCAGACGCACTGTCACTCAAGCCCTTGTCAACAGCCGCTTGGACTACGGCAATGCACTCTACGCAGGAATCTCCAATCACCTCCTGAAGAGACTACAAACCATTCATAACGCAGCAGCCAGACTAATCCCTGGCCTCCTCAGACGAAGCCACATCACCCCTCACCTGAAGAAACTCCACTGGCTCCCCATCCACAAGATATGCCTATGCAAGATTCTGACACGCGCCTACAAAGCCCTGCACAACAAAGGGCCAGCATACATCAACCACTGACTGAGCTTTCACCAGCTAACCAGATGCCAGCGATACGCTTCCCTGTTACTAGCTCACTCCCCTTGCATCCGCCGAAGCAACTTTGGAAGACGCTCCTTCTCCCACCTCACAACAAAGTCCTGGAACAGCCTCCCCCTCCATCGCTGGACATCACCCTCCCTTCAGGAATTCAGAAGAGGACTCAAGACCTGGATATTCAACTGATGCACCGAGCAGCTTGGACCTCAGTGCCTGGATACCCTCACGGGTGATTAGTCACGCTTTATAAATACATCTTGATTGACTGATTGATCTACAGTTCCCTTTATTGGATTTTTGTCATTTGTGTGCGTTTTTGCTCATTAACATATGCTTTCGTTTTTATAAATTGGAGCAGGACTTTAAGTGTTGTGTCTTTGATGACTTTCACACAGCCCCAGAATAGAAAATGGAAGGACAATCTCTAAATTGACATGCTGTGCACATTTTTACATTGGAAACAATTATTAAATACCATTGACGTAATCACCTCAGTGTTGTCATCCAAGAAAGAAATGTAACATTAAAGGATGATAAGGATTCAACAAAAGGCCAAGTTATTTATTTATTTTATTTATTTATTTATTTTGACGGTTTTGTATAGTTCGAACAAGACCCTTGCAGGTATCAGAGCGCTTTACAGGGCAAATATAGGTGATTGACATATACATATAAATACAATGAATTATGTGAATACAATAGTGGTAACTATTAGAGACTAGCACATATCTACAAGAGTGTATAAAAAAGTTCAGGTGAATTTGGACATGAGAATCAATTTCACTTCTTTTTTTTAAAAAGCCGCAGACGGATTGAGTCTCGTTTCTGGGGGCAAGGCGTTCCAAATCCTAGGAGCCATTCCTGAGAAGGTACGATTGTACGTTTTCTTCTTGGAGAAACGTTGTGGTTTAAGTAGAAGATTATCAAAACTCCTAGTAGATCTGTTACCCCCCGATAGTACTAGTTTCTCTGCTAGGTATCTCAGGGTTTTGTGATGCAATGCCTTATGTGTCATACAGGCGATTTTCAAATGGATTCTGGCCTCAAAAGGTAACCAGTTGAGGGCACGAAGGTCAGGGAAAATGTGGCAGTTTCTTTTGGAGCCTGTGATGAGTCTAGCGGCTGCATTGATTGAGGCTCTTAGAGGAGCGGTCGTTGATCTGGGAAGGCCGCAGTGAGCGACACTCCCATAGTATACTCTGGGAATTACTAGAGTTTGAACTGCCTGTTTAAAGTCATTTGCGGGTATGAAGGGTTTCAGTTTTCTCAGGGTGTTCATCTGAAAATTTGCTCCTTTAGTTGCAGCGCTGATGTTCTTCTGCATATTTAGCTTATTGTCCAGGGTTATTCCTAGTGATTTAGTGGAATCAATGATGAGAGGTTGACCGTCGAGTGCTGTTAGGTGCTTCATCCACTCGCGGATGATGGTTGTTTGGTTGGGGGGAGCAATTAAAACAAATTCTGTTTTTAGGGTGTTTAGTTTTAAATGGTTCTTTGCCAGCCAGGTCTGTGTTTTTTGGAGCGTTGAATTAAGGGACTTGATGTCTTCAAGAGAGTGGACCTTAATGTAGAGTTGTGTGTCGTCGGCGTACATGTGATATTGGATATTTGAGGAGTTGAGAAGCTCAGTGAGTGGTTCCATAAACAGATTGAAGAGTGTCGGGGAGAGGGAAGTTCCCTGGGGTACTCCCAAAGTGACTAGGGTGGGGTTAGATAAAGATTGGTTGATCTTGAATCTTTGTGTTCTGTTTTGGAGGAAGGAAGTGAACCAGTTTAACACCGTTCCAGATAGTCCCATTCTATGTTTCAAGAGGTCTAGTAAGTTGTCGTGTTTGACTGTATCGAAGGCTGAGGATAAGTCGAGCAGAATTAGCAAACAGGCTTTGTTTTGATCCAGTATTTGTAATGCGTCATCTATTATGTGGGTCATGGCTGATTCGGTACTGTGCCCTGATCGAAAGCCTGATTGGAATTGATCGAGCAGGTTGAAGTGGTCTATGTGGTTACTAAGCTGCGTGTGGACACATTTTTCTAGTAGTTTGGCCAGGGTCGAGATGTTGGATATTGGGCGATAGTTATTCAGGTCTGACGGGTCCGCCGATGGTTTCTTTAAGATGGGGGATACCTGACCAGCTTTCAGGATGTCTGGGATGGTTCCTTGCAGAAGAGAGGTATTTATAATCCTAGTCCATAGGAGCACTAGCAGTGGAATGAAGGCCTTTAAGTGGGTTGCTGGGAGAGGGTCTGTGAAATGATTGGAGGGATTCAGAGCCGTGAGCGTATTTAAGATAGTTTCTTCGCTGTAGAAGTTGAAGGCGGTCCAGGAGGCATTGTTCTTGAGGTCGAGCTAGTAAAGCAAGGGCATAGTTTATAAGACTTGTATCATCTAGCAACATGTCTTTTTATTTAATGTTTCATTTTTAATTAACAGTCCTACTACATCATCATTTAAACTGATTTTTGCAGACATGAGGCAACAGTACTTAAAGTAATTATGTTTCCATATCTCATAAGTGTTTTCCATCTACCAGAGATGGCTTGGTCAAGGACAGAAATAACAAGGAGCACACAATGGCTCCAATGACATCATTAGAATGAGAACTCCAAGTATCTAATGACCTCATTCAGCCTTTCGCATTATGGTTCTCAAGCATTTCCATCAGCAGCTGGAATAAGACATATCTGAGTGGTCACCAATAAGGGACTATGATAGCCATGAATAATCTGTAGAGGAAATTTGGATGTTCGCATTAGTTATAAAGTCAAGTACATTCATGTAAGTCACCCATTTAAAATACGTATTAATATCAATTTACAGCACTTTGTGTTATTTGCCGTGCCGTTATCAAAATGCATAACTTATTCCTTTTAAAGTGAATGTTTAGCAAACACACCCCTCCAATATTTAAAAAGTGTTCCTATGACACAAAATACCTCTATCAAATTTACTTTGATATCTGATCAGATAAAAGTGGTGGATGGAAGATATTTGTTTTTGAATATGTGAATATTTATTGGAATCATCTCATCTCTTTCTTAAGGGCTGTCCTTCAGTGTGGCAGACATTGTGAGAACATTGCTGCTAGTAATTGTGGTTCTAATAGTCAAATAAATTGTGTGATTTGGACACTGTTTTAAGTTGCTAATATAAAAGCAAATAAAAAAAGAAGTTAGTCCCTGGAAAATATTAATGTTGATTGGTATAATGATGATTGTGGGAAGACAAAGAAAAGACTGCTGTTGGTGCTAAAGAAAACACCAACAGGCACATGCATCATCCGAAAATCGGGTCGCAAACGGGCAGATTCGCAGAATCTGCCCCTTTGCGACCTGTATCTTTGCATTTGGGATGCATCATCCCAAATGCAAAAATCGCAATTTAAGGAATCGCAAAATTGCGATTACTTAATTGCGATTGCATTTAAGGAATCGAAAATTGCTATTCCTTAAATGCAATGCACTAAACTGAAAAACATAGCGATTTCGCTAATAGGAGTCGCAAATTACCATCAATCTGAACTTGATGGTAATTTGCAAAAACTATGAAAAATGCACAAAAGTGTATTTTTCAAAGTGCCATGTGGTGCACACATATGCCCTTACGGCATATGTGTGCGCCACATGAGCCCAGATGGCAAATTTGGGAGTGCAGCAGGGTGGCCTTTAAGGCCCCCTAGCACCTTTCAAATTGCATCCGCAATTTGCGAGTACCTATTTGGTACTCGCAAATTGCGAATGTCTTCCCATTCATCCCTATGGGCCTCTAGGCCCATAGGAATGAATGGATAGGCATTCCTTAATTGCGAATCGCAATGTGCGATTTGCAATTAAGGAATTTGTAGGAATCGCAAATATTTTTGCAAAACCTACATGCATAGGCAATTGTGATTCCTTAATAGCGATTCCTTAATAATCGCTATTAAGGAATCGCAATTGCCTAGCTTGATGCATGTGCCCCTAAATTCCCAAAATATGTTTTTAGAATTTAGGACATATATAACAAAGCTATGGTCTTTAACATGGTACAAGAAAAAAAGGCTATCGATATTGCTTAGTGTCAAATGGATGTTAATATAACAAGCATTGGCATAGCCAATAGGTCTCGCCTTTGGGACCTTATAAGTGTTTAGCCATGCAACAGTTGATGTTGTTGCACCAAGGATATTGTGCTGCATAACTAAATACTTATAAGGTCCCAAAGCGAGACCTATTGGCTATGCCAATGCTTGTTTTTATTGCATTGTTGAATGTATTTCTACGGTAGAGTCTTTTGAAGGAGGCAGAAGTACATTTTGGGAGCTGCTGTACTGTATGTATATCTTGAAAAGTGAGACATAGTCCTTTCAAGGTAATCCCCGTATTAACAGGTCTTGGCTTAAGGCAGACCTAAAAACCTCTACAATGGTCCCTGCTGCTTCTTGCAGCTAAGTCTGTAATATCAAACATAAAACAAAACAGGCATGTGGTGCTGATGTATTCATCCCACATAGGTGTTGCTTGCCTGTTCACCTTTGAGGTCTTAATCTGCTATTGTGTTGCAATGGGAGGAAGGTGGCTGTGTTATGATGTTTTCATAAATGAAGACTGCAGGGTTGAGACCCAAAAGGGCTATGCTGCACAGCTAGTCTGTGGCAGGCAGCCCTACCGGCTGCACCTCTGGCGTGAAGCCCCCAGTGCTCTGTGAAGGCTCACTTTGTCCGCCAGTGCCTTGGAAGGAAGCAGGCCGCCCCCGGAGCCCGCTGTGTGATGCAGATTTCACCCTTTGTGTGGAAAGCTCCTAGGAGCCCCGCTCCCTGCGCCCTTCCTGGCTCTGACACATTGCAAATGAGGCGCCGGGCAGTGGGGTCAGGCCTGGTAGCCGGAGGGGGAGGGGAGCAGCGACGCCTCCCCTTCCTTCAATGTGACTTCCACACCCGCATCATAACACCAAACAAAGCCAATGCAGGTTATTTCAAACCGCGAATGAGAGATGAAAACGTGCAGTGTGTACGTGTGGCCATCTTTCCCGAGTTTTCAAGTTTCGAAAACGTATTTGAGCGATACACGTGTCCTTAAATATTTTGCACTGCATTTTCCATTTTCGTCAGTTCCTTTTCTCTCTGGGAGGTTTTGGTCTGAGGATGGGGGAAGGGTACTCTTCTGACCCTTGAGTTCTGGTTTACATTTGTTTTCATTTCAGTGCTATTTAGATAGGCCTTCAATACAAATCTTCGGGGTGAAGGGCTGGTCATTTATCCATAAACTAATGGCAATTGAAATATTTATAAGGGTCGTGTGTAAAAACATAATTTAAAAAAACTCTCCAGTTAAAATCGTCACCTGGGATGCAGTCAAATAAGCAGTCTCATGGTGTGGTCTTCTAGGGGCTTAGATGGCACTGAGGATGGATCCACTGGCAGAAACACAACTACAGGCCCCTGTAGATCCTTTGGGCCTGAATGCATGCCACAGAGAGCCCGGAGAGTGGCAAAAATGTGCAACATGGCCTCCTAAAAGGTCTCGACCTGTTGCAGTATCGCTGATGGCCCAGAAACCTCGGGGTGCATCAGGATCAATTATGGAGTCAGATCCTTGATCCAGTGAGACTTGGGTTGCTTTTTATGCTTATTTTCTTTAATTATAGTGTAACTATATTATATAGCTCAAATTCCACCCAACCGGGTTCCAGGATGACATTCGTTGCGTATTGAAAATCAGATAGTGACATTGGCAGCATTTAAACAAAGATTTGTCATTAATAATACAAGGCTAATAATGTTGCATCAAAGCTGTACCATCATATAACTCATCAGAAGAAAACACAGTTGAATGCTCTAGATCTTCTAGCATTTCATGCGCTGTATCAATGTCCCAATCATCAGAAACAGTACCGGGGTGATGATGTCATTAAAAGAAATTTTAAACAAATGTAGAATTTGTAAAAGTTGTAATTTGTAATACACATCAAATGATACCTTATCCCATACAATCCCAGCCGGAACTGGAACAGCCGAAATGTTCACCAAGGAAAGGTCCTTTTGCTCACGTTGTGATGATGCGTGTGGTCTTATAATCAAATTAACAATTTGTCCTGCAGAGCGTTCTGGGATGAAATGTCCAATTACCAGAAGAAAGAACACAGTCACAAAATCAATCCAAAGGGCCAGGAAAGGTAATGCAATTGTAATCCAAAGATGTAACCATGGAAAAACAAAGTACGTTCTTTTCAGCCAAAAACAGAAAACAAATACCTTCAGTTTAAAAGGCAAGGGGGGTGGAGGCAGAAGTTGCGCAGAGGTTTCGTTGGAGAAGTCATCATAGTCGATGAAGTAGCCAAAAGTCGTCCGGTCTATCCTTGGCAGCTCAGTAGTTTGTGTTGAACTCAATGAAGACTCGATCTGTGGTACACTGACATAGACCTTGTTCTTTTCCAGATTATGAATTGAAATCTGTGTTTCTGTACTTGTTGACTGTACAGTTGTTGTCGTTTTTGCAACAGGTAAAAGACATACTTTGTTGCTATTCAGTGTAGACTCCCGTTGGAGAGAGCAAATCTCATTTGTAATTAAAGCTTCCATCTGAACTTCCTGTATGGTAGCGAGAGGAGATTGGTAGCCACCCAGGAGTCCACACGGTTTACTGTTGAGAATTGGCCACATAGTGTGGTTTGATCAGATCAATGGAGACAAACCTTTTGTCTCGACAGCCGGCAAGGGGCAGAACCAGTACGGTTCTTGTACTTTAAACAGCCAGGACAGGCACAGGCATTCTATAAGATGGCCCAAACTATTTCTTGTCCACAATATTTTCCCTGACCAGATCCCCAACCTCTGGGATCCAGCCGGGCCCTGCCAGAACTACCTTAATTTCTCCAGTGGCAGTGCGTTTTAATTGGACGTTGCTTTGTTCATCCCAGAAGTCATTCAGTTCCTGTAAAACAGCCAAACGTTCCTTTATGTCAAACGATGTTTCTGCTGCTGGCATTGGTGAGATCTGGGACCCACATCTTAACCCCAAACAAGATCTCATAAGGAGTCTGACCACCCAGGGATTTTCTTGGCATGTTATTGAAAGCCCTCTGGTCCCCCATGTAGGTGATGGACCCAACTGCGACCTGAACGTAACTAAGACCCTCGCTGTTAAAGACTGCTTTAAGTCACATTTTTTTCTCTCCACAACCACGTTTCCCTCGGGATGGTATGGAGACAAGAAACGCAGGGTCACACCCAAACTTCCATTGGCCTCTTTGTAAGCCTTAGAGCTAAACACAGGACCCTGGTGGGAATGTAATGTGCCAACTGTATATGTCCCTATGAAGATTCTCAGATCCTTTATAACAGTTCGGGTGTCAGCCAACCGCAGTGGCCAGACCCATAGGAATCTAGAGCAGGAATCCATCCAGTCCGATGATAGGGGGCACAATGGTCTAGATAAACACAAGCCAATGGCTTGTTTGAAATCAGTAGAGGTGTCTGTGGTGGACGCGCCACGGTGGAACCCTTCATGCTGGCAGATGTCACATCTGAGGACAAAGACCTTGGTCTGTTTGTAAAGACCAGGCCACCAATAGTGTTGCTGCAATAATGAATGGGTCTGCATGTGCAGAAGCCAGACCCTTATGGGCAGCTAGAATTAACCCCAGTCTGCGATCACTGTTTGGTATTACTCTATCCCCCACTTCTGGAATCTGAGCATACAGTGGATTCTGTACATCTGACTTGTAGGAGTACTTGAGTGGAAAACCTTTCGGCAGGTGTGTGTCATTGCGAGCATCGCTGACGACCACCATGATGTCTCTGTCTATCCTCGTACTAGAACGAGTGATTGCAGCAACCACGTCAGTACAAACTGTCGCTTTTGCAGCTTCATCAGCCATTGAATTCCCTGCAACATGAACACCAACATGTTGGTGGCTCAGTGTGTGAATAACATGAGCCTGTGTCAAGCCTTCTTTCAGCTTTGCCACCTGTTCCCAAAGCAGCTTGTGCTTTACTGTGTTGCCCTTAGAGTCCCTGAATCCATTCTGGCTCCAATAATGCAAGTATTCATTATATGACTGCACACAATAATACGAATTGCACACTATGAGTGTGGGGAATCCAGCATCCGTATTCGGTAGTGCCAGTACCGGAGCCTTTAATTCTGCCAGCTGTGCTGTGCAATCACCTAGTGACTGTGTGTAGGTTTTCTCAGGATGGAATTCTCCATCATGCATACGCTATTTTACTATTGCGCATGCTGCTGAGTATTGGTGTTTGGTCCCTACGGCAGGCTGAGAAGCACCATCAGTGTAAATGATTTAGTCATAGCGATCAAGAGGCAGTATTTCATTAGGCAGAGGATATTCTTGTTCGTATTGCAGAAAGGCTTGTGTTTGTACTGTAGAGTCAAATCTGTAATCTACATCTGTTGCAGTGAATGAGTTTTCCCATTGTATCCATCGTGGATGTAGAGCCTTGGGGGCCGATTCCGATCTCGGCCGGTAGTGCTCCGAATCGGATTCGGTTTTACCGGATCCGATCCGGAGCCCTATTTTCCGACCGAGTCGTACGCGCGTCCGGGCGTGCGAGTACGATGCGTATTCGCCGACCGACTCGTCCGGGCGACCCGACCGCTCCGACCGACTGGTTCCCGGATCGTACTGCTCCGACCGACTCGCTCGGACCCGAGTCGCACCGCGCAATGGAGACGTTTTCCGGCCGGGTAAGTACGATGCGCACCTCGACCGCTCCGACCGACTCGCGCCGTCCGACTCGAACTCGCTGTCGGAGCCGTACTTTGGGGGTCCGTGTCGGACCCCCTGTACGCTGCACCCGTGCGAGGCGCACACAGGGGGACCCATGGGTCCCCCTACCTGTGCGTGTACGCCGCGAAGTGCTTCGCGGCGTACTCGCTGTAGAGGCGCCCTTGTCTGCCTCGCACCCATTGAGGCAATGGGAGCCCGCGTACGCGTTGTACGACCGGCTCCCATTGAGTTCAATGGGAGTCCGACCGACTCGTGTCCGGTGGCATACGAATGCATCGGACTCGTTCGGTCGGACTGCACGGGTCCGATTCGGTCGGAAATCTCTCCGAGGCCGGCTCGGTCGGAGAAATTACCGACACGAATCGGAATCGGCCCCTTAGCGTTTGAAAGCTAGCTCTGTTAACCACCTCTAAAGTCGGTACAAGGGTCACAGCAATCATGTGTTTCCCTTGAGCCAGGGCTTGCTCTCTCACTACAGCAGTGTCTTTTCAGTAGGTGCAAAACGCATTTCGGCATTTGCATATAAAAGCGATTTATATGCAATTGGCACTGTGTCACCTTCATTGAAAGTGACATATGTGTACCCTGATGCACCCACGATGACACAGATCACCAGGTTTGTTGTGTTTACACGTGTGTGTAGATGTTTGGGAGCTTCATGTCCGCTTATACGGAACGTAGAATTTCTGTATTTTTCTGGGTCCAGGTGTGTGTTTGAAAAATCTGGACGTATAAAGTCGTAGAACGGTTTATCCAGTTCAGCGTAAACTTTAATGAATGTTCTGCCAACATTTAGAAATCCTAATATGGATTGTAGTCATTTTAGAGTAGTTGGAGGTTGGAGCAATGCACATTTTCCTAAAAATGGGTCACCGGGCTTTGCCTTCACTTGACAACTTGTATCCTGATGGAGCAGAGTAAAAGAATTTTTTTAACCCCTAACAAATTTTATAAATAATTAATAAACATGTTCGTTTAAATGTATTAATCAACAATGTATGTGAGGGAAGGGTAACTCACTAAAATGTGTGCTGAATAATCTATTTACAAATGTCCGTATGTCTAATTATAACATAAAAATAATTGCGTACTAATTAAATAATAAATGCATGATCCGTGCTTTTTAGAATAAAACGTGATGTTGCAAAAACAATAGTGATGGTAAGTAAGGAACAGCCTCAAATGTTGCTTTCCGCTAGGTAACAACTAATTGGGGTACGTAGAAGACGGGAGGGAAACGAAAAGGCTATGTTTCTCTATTTTAATTATGTTTTGTTTATTTCTAAATAGTGCTTCTAAGTCTAAATCGAGTGGCGAGATAAAATGGCTGCCATTTATTAGAGTGCGCATGTGCGGAGAAAACACGCGTTGAGGGAGAAAAAGTTGGAGAAAGACTGACCACGTGATGAGGCTGAAAGGCTAGGATGCAAGAATGGTCAAGGCTGATGTGACCTATTTGAACTGATAATGTGCCGTGGTGATCAGCAAAGAATCGTGGGAAACAGTCTTATGAGAAAGGACAATGCCTGCAGAGTTCTCGAATGTATCGAAAGAAGTTACAAATGTACTGATCGAAGCGGATGGAAACATGTCATGAACTGTGAGAAAGGAAATGAACATATACATTCCAAAAGAACAAGCTGGAACCGGGAGAATTTGATGAGAACTGAATAATAGATTGAGTGGACCAATGAAAGAAAAGCGTGTTATTAATGTTGCAACAATTAGTTAGCAAAGCTAGAATTAGGGTATAAGAAGGCCTACTCTTAGTGGGAGGGGGTCAATAGATGCTCGCGCTTGCTTCCAGTAATGCTGAGTTCCAGATCGATGAGCGGGAGATGCTGAGAGACTGTTAGATGAGACGGGTTGCGGTAGCTGATGCTGACGAGCTGAAGTTTCTGTTGCTGTCTTTATTTTCCAGTTGGGTATGAGAATCATGCTAATCTCCAATTTTTACTTAGGTTAGAAATCATTAGGCTTAATTAGGAAGATAGGTAGGTTAATTAGGATTTTTCCTCATGACAAAATTTCCTTTCTGCAATAAAATTGAGTTTGCTTAATAAATATTTGATTAAATAAAGTATGAATAATTGAATAATAAAGACTAAATTCTTTTCCATGCCTTTTAAAATTTATATAAACTTTGAAATTCTTAAATCAAATGACTCAGTGATTATTTACTAAATGGTTGCGAAATTAGTAATTAGTTATTGTGATTTAGCTGGTCTTAATCACTATCAACTAATACATTCTAGATGATCCATCGACAAAACAATGAGCAGGAATATCTTAAGAAATAACTAAGAAGCGATAGGTTATGGTAGAAGGTATCCCGGCTCCTTCCAGCGGTACATCATAATGTTCTGGTAGTTTCTCTTTCTCCTAGGAGTATAGTTGCCGTAAAAAGTGTAGACAGGAAATCCAGGTGAGTGTGTGTGTGTGTTTGATAGGCGATGTCATGGGCCCCATCGTCAAGTGGATGTGAGAATTATAAGTTGCGCCTGGATGACCGATAAATGACCTGGGAGAAATAGTTTTATTGTATCCGCTGCAACAGATTTCTTGGTAGCAGAGTTATGGTTTCTATAGATTAGTTTAGTGATTATTGATTATTGATTATTTTTGATGACTAACACTATATGTTGAGTCGCGTTATGTTATATGTAAGTTTTCACGCTTCTGGGATGTAGGAAGTGGAACACGTGTGACAAGAGAAGTTACATGGAATTTGGTACATGGTCTGAATTCATTTTGGTAATAACACAAGTTGTGTTATGTTAGGGATTTTCTGTACGAAAGGTGTGTGACTGAAATAGCAAATCACGTTTTCTTGTGAAACTCTGGCCTTAATTCTCAGGAGCATAGTCTCCACATGTGTCTTATCCCCAGAGAAACGGGTTTATTGTTTGCTTGAGAGAAGGGTAAGGTAGAGGGAAGTGCTACTTTATCGGCGAAAGTTAATAATTCTGTGGTAGGGTAGAGGTAAGCGCTGCCTACTGGAAATACAGGATTCTTGTGTAAAAGGACAAAGCTGTCACTTTTGTTTAGCGAATCAGACTATGGAATTGTTTTAAATGTCGTAACTAACGAAGAAACATTGAAAAGAAAAATTGCCGATAAATTTTGTAAAGGAGGGGTAAAAGAGCAGGAGTGACGTAGACAGTGCCGCGCTAGGGTTGGATAGTGCGCTAGTCACGTGAACACAAAGACAGGAGTGACGTGGGAAAAGTGCTGCGCTGGGATTGGTCGGTACGCGGAAGAAGGAAATTGTTCTGATTGGTGTGTTGGTGTGAGTCGCGCTGTGATTGGTTAAAGTTCCGTACACGGAACAGTGCTAAATTTTAGAGAGATTTGAAGAAAAGACAGACTGAAAACATGCCGTATTATGAGTATGAAGGGGAAAGAACGTCATGGACGACAAAAATTAAGAATTTCTTTAAGAAAGACAAAAAGGTTGTGACTAGAGAGGGACAAGTAATTCCTCCGCCGAAATCAGCAGCTTCACATATGATGCTGAAATACGGATATCATACATGCATATGGTTAGAAAATTGGGCAAAATATACGAAGAATGATGGAGCATTGGCATTTCCTGAGAATGGTTCATTTAGTGTAGCGGTTTTGCGAAACTTGAGAGAAAAGATGACAAATTTAGAACCTAGACCTAGACCAACACAGTTTGAGGCTTTGACGGAATGGGAAGATGAGATGTATGAGCGAGAGAGATTCAGAGGGTTGAGAGATCATGAGTTTATGCCTGGAAGATTGTGGGGAGTAAATCATGAGGATAGAATAAAACGATGGAGATGTGCTAACATGACAGGAGGTTTGTTTCCGGCTTTTACAGTTGAAGATGAATCTAAGAGAAAACGTACTGAGAAAAAGAAACATATGGAGAGGGAAAAATATATGCATGAGAGTGAAACAGATGATGAATTGCTGGAAGATATTCTAAATAGAAATCCCCCTCCGTATCAGCAAAGTTCTACAGTGGTGACACCTAATGCGCCGCAAATAGAGACTGTGCGAAATAAAAGTCCCGTAAAAAGAATTGAAATAAATAGGTCCCAAGATCAAATGAGAACTTCACAGAATGAAGGAGTAGAAAGTGACCATGCAACTGAATTAGCGAGAACAACAAAAGAACTAACTGAGAAAATTAGAGAATTAACGAAAAACATGGAAGCTGTAACGGTACCCGTGACAATAGGTCCAGTAATACCAGTTTTTGAAAATCAGAAAATTGATGAACGCTCTTTAGTGATTCCTATGAATTCACAATTGCAAAGAGAAAGGGAAAGAATGGAACCAAGTGCAAGTACAAGTAATTTGGCTAGTGCTTATAGACCAAGTCCACCTGCAAATTTGACAGTGAATGAATGTAACGGATGGAAAATGCCTATGGTAACAGAATCTGCAACAGTGACACCTGAAAAGAGCGGTAATTGGACAGAACTAAATACTACGCCTATAGGTCCGACTCCTGATGAGTTAAATGAGTGGATGAAGGCATTTAAAATAAAAGAACCAGAAGAAAAACCATTAGATGTAATTAGGTTAAAAATTGACATGGAAGAATTAATTTTGGGAACGATTGGTACAGAAAAGCTGAAAAATTACCAGGATGATGAGATTATGTTTTTGTGCAAAAGTATTACATGGAGAGCTAGAAATTTACATGACAAACTAGAAGAGATAGCAAGTGAAATTGGAGTGGAATTTGCGAAAGTGAAAACATTGCAGAAACCATACAGAGTAGACTTTTGTGAAAAAGATATTGAAAATTTGAACACAGCAGGAAGGCTGACACAGATAAAAGAGTTAATTGTCTTGCTGAGAAAATGGGGTGATGTAGACAGATGGAAAGTCCGATGGACGAAAAAGAATGAGAGAACTGCAGACAAAGCTTCTTTGGCTTTTATGATAACTGAAAAAGAACCGGTTGCTAGAGAATACCCTATGAGAGAAACTCCAGGTGGTAGTTATGTACATGTTCCCTGGACTAGACAGGATATATTGTCATTTACAAATGATTTCCCTAAGCTGAGAGAGAAACCAGTTGAATGGTACCGACAAGTGGAGAGGTTTGTGAAGGTTTCAAAGGTGTTGTGGATAGATTTAGATGGATTGTTTGACATAGTGGTGCCAACTGATTTGTGGTCTGAATGTAAAATTACAGTTGATTGGCCAGCTACAGAATATCAAAGAGATCCTAAGACAGGAGCTCCAGGTCCAGAGGTGATGCGAAAATATGAACAGGTGATTACCTTTTTGAAAAATAAGATTCCTCCGAAAGAAACAGATTGGGTAAAAATAGACAGAACTACACAGGAAAGTAAGGAATCCGTACATGCCTACTATGAGAGATTATTGTTGGTTTTCAAGCAGTATAGTGGTTACGAGGAGTTGAGTGAAAAGGATATGAGTCATTTTGTATACAGGTTTGTGTTTGGACTGAAACCAGAGATAAGTGAAATGATTAAACAACACATGATTAACTGGCAGAACGGCACGGTAGATGAGGTACTGAGATATGCTAAGTATTGTAGTGATGACATTGAGAGTAGACAGCGTAAATTGAAAGAAAAGGCAATGTGGGCACAGGTGAAAGTGGCAGAGAAACAAGAAGCTCAATTGAGTGATAGTGGGAATGACGCTGGACAAAATAAAACCCGACCTAACATAGGTAAAGGAAAAGGTCAAATGAGTTTAGATGAAGCAAAGAAAAAATGGCCTTGTCATAATTGCGGAAAATTAGGGCATTGAAGAAACGAGTGTAAGTTCCCACCAAAACCTAATCCGGAAAATCAATCGTTAAATCCACAGGTGCAGAATGAGGTAGTTGTTCAACAGAGTCAGGTGCCACAACCACCACTTCCCAACAGTGTTAACCAGCAGAGATACAGTACAGAAACAGGATTCTACGGAGGAGAGCAGGTAACACAGTTGCCACGAGCAGCCAACATTTCTCAGTATTGGTTGCGTCAGAGTGAGGATGAGACGGATGAAAGTTCATGACGGTGCCTAGGAGAGGGAAAAGAGTGCGTACTTGGCGCAACTCTAGAGGTAGATCAGTCTGGTCCCTTTGTGGATGGAGAAGTGAATGGAGCAAATGTAACATTCCTTGTCGATACTGGAGCTACCCGTTCTACTGTTAGGTCAGTGGAAATTCCAAACCTTCCTCTCTCAGGTGAATACATCCAAGTAGTAGGAGTAGCGAATCAGCAGATTAAAACACCACTTACTGAATTAGTGGAAGTGAAAATTGGTCCTTTCAGTAAAATGCATAAATTTGTAGTTTGTGATTGTAGTCCCGTAAATCTTTTAGGTCGTGACCTCTTGTGCAAAATGAATTGCACAATTTATTGTACACCAGATGGGATTGGGTTTCAGACCCCAGATGAAGATGTACTGTATAAAGTGACATTGATGAATCAGGAACCAGAAATGAATGGTTTGTTTCCTGCATTTAATGCAGAAAATCTTCCAAAAGAGTTGAAAGAAACAGTGGAAGAAAATGTGTGGGATTTTACAGGAGAAGATATTGGATTGATGAAAGAGGTAGATCCCGTAAAGGTGACGGTGAAAGAAGGAACAACTTATCCAAATACGCCACAGTATAAATTGACTCCAGAAATAATTGAAGGGATAACTCCTGTGATAAATAAAATGATTGAACAGGGAATTCTAAAAGAAATAATGAGCAGTCCATGTAATTCACCTATAATGGGATTGAAAAAGCCAAACGGAACATATAGAATAGTGCAGGATTTAAGAAAGATAAATAAAATAGTTGTACCTTGTTGTCCAATAGTGCCAAACCCTGCAGTAATTCTATACCAAATTCCACATGAAGCTGAGTGGTACACTGTGATAGATTTGTGTCATGCATTTTTCTCTATTCCTTTACATCCAGATAGCCAGCCATTATTTGCGTTCCGTTTCGGAGAGCGTATTTTGGCATGGTGCCGAATTCCTCAGGGGTATACAGAAAGCCCCTCAATCTTTAATCAGATTTTAAAGAAGTCCCTGGAAGATTTGAAAATGCCAGAGAAGTCAGTGATGGTGCAGTATATCGATGACCTATTGGTGGCATCAAAAACAAAAGAAGCATGTGTCAGCGATACAATTGCTTTACTGAACCATCTAGAGAAAAGAGGACATAAAGTGTCCCCTTCAAAATTGCAGTTTTGTCAGAAAGAAGTCCAATATTTAGGGCATAAAATTGAGAAAGGAGTGCGAAAGATAACGACAGAGAGAATAAAAATGATTCAAGGAATGAGAGCACCAATGACACAAAGAGAAGTAAGAATGTTTCTGGGAATGGTTGGATATTGCCGACAATGGATAAGTGGTTTTTCATTGATTGCTAAGCCATTACAAAAACTGACCAAGAAGGATGTAAGAGACCCTTTTGAATTGAATGAAGACGAAATGAAATCTTTCAAAGAGTTGAAAAAGAAGTTATGTGAGGCCCCAGCTTTAGGGATGCCTGACTATGAAAAGGATTTTGAATTGTACTGTAGTGAAAGAGATGGATGTGCATTTTCAGTACTGGTACAAAAACATGGAACAATGAAGAGACCAATTGCTTATTTCTCAGCTGTTTTAGACCCTATAGCAAAAGCGTTACCTGGATGTCTGAAAGCTGTTGCTGCTACTTGTGTAAGTCTGGAACAAAGTGAAGGTATAGTAATGGGGTACCCACTGAGAGTATATGTTCCACATTCAGTGGAAATCCTTTTGACAAGAACAAAAACACAGTACATGACACATAGTCGGCTGACTAAGTACGAAAAAGTAATCTTGAGTGCAGAAAATGTGACCATAGATAGATGTATGAATGTGAATCCTTCGACATCATTGCCAGATGAGGAAAGCATAATTGAACAAGATGAAGTAGATCATGATTGTCTGGATGTGCTGGAATATTGCACCAAACCAAGAGCTGACATAAAAGATGAGCCCTTGAAAGAGTCAGATTATGTCATGTTTGTGGATGGCTCATGCTTGAGAACAGAAAAAGGAGTGTTAAGCGCAGCGTACGCAGTATGCACGGTGGCGACTGTAATGGAAGCGTCTTGTCTGAAAGGAATAAGATCTGCCCAGGTTGCAGAACTGATTGCTTTAATTCAAGCATGCAAGTTGGGAAGAAATGTACGAGTTACGATTGTGACAGATAGCCAGTATGGTTTTGGCGTGGTGCATGATTTTGGTCAGATTTGGTCACAAAGAGGTTTCTTGACGTCTGCAGGGACACCTATCAGGAATGGAGATTTTGTAAAGAAACTGCTTGAGGCGATACAGCTGCCTAGGCAGATAGCTGTGGTAAAGTGCAAGGCACATAAGAAAAATGAGGATTACATAACTGCCGGTAATAACTACGCGGATGAGATTGCAAAATATTGTGCAGAGAACATGGTATCTCTGAATAAGACCAGAGAAAGGGAGCATATTTCTTCTCCTTTGCTTTTTACTAACACTGTTGAGACATGGGATGAAGTGAGGCAATTACAGGAAGTTGCAAATGATGAGGAAAAGGATTATTGGATAAAAGCAGGATGTAGGAGACAAGAAAACAATGGTGTGTGGGTTTACAGAGATGAAAGACCAGTTATGCCTGATAGCATGATTTCAGACATGGCACGGATGTACCATGGACAAGCTCATATTGGGAGAGATGCAATGATCAGACTTTTTAGACAGACATGGTATAACCCGAAATTCAGAGCCATAGCTGAAAGTCTTTGTCAAAGATGTCTTATTTGTCAACAGTTTAATCCAGGAAGAAAAACAATAGTGAGTCTAGGAACAATAGGACGAGAAGGAGGTCCGTTCACTAGAATGCAATTAGATTTCATTGAGATGCCCCCTTGTAACAGACTAAAATATGTCCTAGTGGTCGTCTGTTTGTTTTCTCGTTGGGTGGAGGCATACCCGACAAGAAGGAATGATGGAATAACAGTAGCAAAGCTTATGCTGCGAGAGTTCATTCCAAGGTATGGTTTTCCAGTCACGATTGAGACAGATAGAGGAACACATTTTCAAAATGAGCTGATTCAATTAATTTGTGAAGCATTGAGCATTAAACAAAAACTGCATTGTGCATACAGACCAGAGGCTTCTGGGGTAGTAGAGCAAATAAATGGAACAATTAAGAACAGGTTAGGAAAAATGTGTCAAGCTACAGGACTCAAATGGCCCGATGCACTGCCCCTTGTCCTGATGACCATCAGAAGTATTCCTGAAAAGAAAACTGGACTGAGTCCTCATGAAGTGATCATGGGACGAGCAATGAGACAAGCACAAGTACCTGTCAACAAGTTACTAACTATAACTGATGATCTAGTACTGGATTATTGCAAAGGTCTGGCTGATGTGGTGCGTTCTGTGTTTCATCAGGTTGGACCGGATGCGACCACATTTGAAAGAAAACCAGCCCACGACTTGAATCCAGGAGATTGGGTCCGCATAAAAGTCCACAGGAGAAGAAACTGTCTAGTTCCTCGCTGGGACGAACCACGACAAGTGATCCTAGTGACAACGACTGCGATCAAGTGTGCAGGAGTGAAAAACTGGATCCATGCCAGTCATACAATCAGAGTTCCAGAACCTGAAGATCGACATGTGAGTCGACATCTGGAAGTGTGGGATGACAGTTCAGCATCTGAGACAGAAAGAAGAAGAAAAAGGGTGCCAGAACTTGAAGATCGACCTGTAAGTCGACATCTGGAAACCCCAACTACAAGTACCTCTATAGAAGAAGAAGAAGAAGAAGAAGAAATTCCAGAAATTCCAGAACTTGAAGATCGACCTGTAAGTCGACATCTGGAAATATCTGACACAAGTTCAGGATCTGATGATTCAGTTGAAAACTGTGAAGAATTTCGAAGGAAGACTTGGAAATTCGAACCAATTAGAGAAGAAAATGAACAAGAAAATGATCTAGATGAGCAACCAAGCACAAGTTATGGTGGAAATCCTTCAAAGGTAATACTAATAGACAAGGAAGGGAAAGAAACAATTAGAAAGCTAGAAAATCGAGAAGAACCCCGAGGAGTAATAGGGACAGATAGTAAAACAAAAGAACAGGGAAAATCAGAAACAGAGAGTGAGATAAACACCAATTCGGAAGAATCTCGAGGAGGGACAGTAGTAGGTGAACAAAAGAAGGAGAAAATAGAACCACCAGTAAAAGAAAGTGAGATCATAAGTTTTAAAATAAAAGACGATTTTGAGAAAATTGAAACAGAATCTGAAGAAAGCGGAGAAGAAGGAAAATTAATAACTGAATCAAGAAAAAGAAACTGGAAATCAGAAAGAGGAGAAAAGGAAGGTGAAGCAAAAAGGCCAAGAAGAGGAGACAATTGGCCCAGTAATTATATAAGAAAATTGAGATACAGAATAATCAGAACAGGTGAAAATAGTGCTGAACAAGTGAATGAAATAACAAGTCAGAAAGAACAAGAAAAACCAAGTGGAAAACGATTGCAAAAGTCTAAAAGAATAAAGAAAGTAAATTCGAAATACAAGTCACCTGAGTGGTTATATATCGCTCTAACAGATTACAAAGAAGAAAGAAACACTCACGAGAACCCGAGACTAAGAAATCGAATGGGTAAAGGTGAAGTGCAACAAAACTTGAAGTGAAGACTTAAAGTTCTTCTGCCGGATGTGACAGTTTTACCGGATGTGACAATTTTACTGGATGTGACAAATCACCAGATGTGACAACGAAAGAATTCTGAAAAGAATTAAAAGAAAGTACCAAGCAAAGATTTCTTTTTGAAGGCAGAGTGACATCTAAGTCATTTCTGAGGTGTAGTGACACAATTTTCTGAAATTTAACAAGAGATTAAAACAAAAATGGAGAATACTAGAGATAGAAGAGATAAATGTGAGTTTCTAAAAAGATGGTGTAAAATTTGCTGCTTTTGTACAGGATTATTAATGACAGTATGGATAGTTTTGGCAATCACAATACCTATTAGTATAGCTGTGGTAGAAGCAAAGAACGATACTAAACTAGAAAAAGAAACTAATATTAAAGAACGAGTTATTCTAAGAAGTAGTGCAGAATTACATAAGGATAAGTCAGTAGCAGATTTTTCAAAAAATGTATTTACAAAATTATTGTTCGAATATGTAGAGACTATGGATGTGAGAGATTGTTATGTTTGTATGCAGCTGCCTGCATCAGTATCGGAAGGTGTGACTTATCATCACCTACCTCTAACTTATGGAATAACATGTAGTGTCATAGCAAGTTTATTTTATAAAACAGGTAGATTAGAATTTTATTACACTGACGTAGATAAGATTTTTGCAAATGTTCCTGTAGTTCCAGAACGTAACAAAGTAAAACAAGCAAAAGTTTTAGGAGAATTCTTTTTAGAGCATAAAATGTTAACATTAGAAGAAATAGCTAAAAACAACCTTACCTGTGAGTTAAAGAAAGAAGAAAAGGTATTTTTAGAAATGGTTGAAGAAAGAAGAATGAAATTTCAAAAAGAAGCAATAAAAGAGAAAAGAACACATCTATGGACGTATTGAGGAAGAGAATCTTGAAGGGAAAAAGATAAATGCAGCAATGACATTAGATTGGCCGCAAACAGGAAAGTTGTGTATTAGGAGAAATAAGACAGTCTATGACAATTATTTTGTAGGTTCCAGTATCTGTCATGACAATTATCAAATTCTGGGAGGTTGGGGATTCAAAGGTGGAAAAGATCCAATATTTCCAGGTATCTATTATATTTGTGGGAATAGAGCTTATTACAGGTTACCGGACCATTGGTATGGAACTTGTTATGTAGGCCTGGTCTTTCCAAAAATCTTTCATATGGACAGAGAAGAAAAAGGAACATACAAGATGGTTAATAGCTTTACACGTAGAAAGAGAGAAAGTTTTACAGAAATTGTAGGTGATATTTTTGGAGCATTGATACCAGCAGTGGGAATATCTTTGAATGCATTTAAAATTCGAAAATTATCCACAGTAGTAGATCGTTTGTCTACAGATACTGCGGGAGGGTTCTTGATGGTAAATACCGAAATGGTTGCCATGAGAGCTATGGTGATGCAAAATCGGCTTGCCCTTGACATTCTTTTGGCAAAAGAGGGTGGAGTCTGTGGAATGCTGAAAGTTCAACATTGTTGCACTTACATTCCTGATAAAAGTGAAAATATACAAAAGTATATTACAAATATTACAAGTTTGCACAAAGAATTAGTTCCACTGGAGGTTGAAAGTGTCCTGGGGAAACTTGGTAAAGGGTTTTCTTCAATAGCAAGTTGGTTAACAAGAATGAGTAGACTAGTGATAGGGAAAGTCATAATAATAGCAACTATAGTAATATTAATAGCTATGATGTTGAAAATAGTAATAACATGTATAAAAAGAAAAAGAAGACAAAATGAGATAAAAAGAAATAACAGAATAATAAAAGAAAGAGAGAGAGAAATGGGTGAAATTGAGTTAGAGAAAATGAAAGAAAGTATGTACAAAGAGACAAGAAGACAAGATGAAATGGACACAGATGTATAACTAACAAAAAGCAAAAGGATGAAAGATATATGCTACCTGAAAAAGAAGTATAACTTGGGTTTTATGTGGTGATTTAAAAATCACCAAAGGGGGAGTTGATGGAGCAGAGAAAAAGAATTTTTTTTAACCCCTAACGAATTTTATAAATAATTAATAAACATGTTCGTTTAAATGTATTAATCAACAACGTATGTGAGGGAAGGGTAACTCGCTAAAATGTGTGCTGAATAATCTATTTACAAATGTCCATGTGTCTAATTATAACATAAAAATAATTGCGTACTAATTAAATAATAAATGCATGATCCGTGCTTTTTAGAATAAAACGTGATGTTGCAAAAACAATAGTGATGGTAAGTAAGGAACAGCTCTAAATGTTGCTTTCCGCTAGGTAACAACTAATTGGGGTACGTAGAAGACGGGAGGGAAACGAAAAGGCTATGTTTCTCTATTTTAATTATGTTTTGTTTATTTCTAAATAGTGCTTCTAAGTCTAAATCGAGTGGCGAGATAAAATGGCTGCCATTTATTAGAGTGCGCATGTGCGGAGAAAACACGCGTTGAGGGAGAAAAAGTTGGAGAAAGACTGACCACGTGATGAGGCTGAAAGGCTAGGATGCAAGAATGGTCAAGGCTGATGTGACCTATTTGAACTGATAATGTGCCGTGGTGATCAGCAAAGAATCGTGGGAAACAGTCTTATGAGAAAGGACAATGCCTGCAGAGTTCTCGAATGTATCGAAAGAAGTTACAAATGTACTGATCGAAGCGGATGGAAACATGTCATGAACTGTGAGAAAGGAAATGAACATATACATTCCAAAAGAACAAGCTGGAACCGGGAGAATTTGATGAGAACTGAATGATAGACTGAGTGGACCAATGAAAGAAAAGCGTGTTATTAATGTTGCAACAATTAGTTAGCAAAACTAGAATTAGGGTATAAGAAGGCCTACTCTTAGTGGGAGGGGGTCAATAGATGCTCGCGCTTGCTTCCAGTAATGCTGAGTTCCAGATCAATGAGCGGGAGATGCTGAGAGACTGTTAGATGAGACGGGTTGTGGTAGCTGATGCCGACGAGCTGAAGTTTCTGTTGCTGTCTTTATTTTCCAGTTGAGTATGAGAATCATGCTAATCTCCAATTTTTACTTAGGTTAGAAATCATTAGGCTTAATTAGGAAGATAGGTAGGTTAATTAGGATTTTTCCTCATGACAAAATTTCCTTTCTGCAATAAAATTGAGTTTGCTTAATAAATATTTGATTAAATAAAGTATGAATAATTGAATAATAAAGACTAAATTCTTTTCCATGCCTTTAAAATTTATATAAACTTTGAAATTCTTAAATCAAATGACTCAGTGATTATTTACTAAATGGTTGCGAAATTAGTAATTAGTTATTGTGATTTAGCTGGTCTTAATCACTATCAACTAATACATTCTAGATGATCCATCGACAAAACAATGAGCAGGAATATCTTAAGAAATAACTAAGAAGCGATAAGTTATGGTAAAAGGTATCCCGGCTCCTTCCAGCGGTACATCATAATGTTCTGGTAGTTTCTCTTTCTCCTAGGAGTATAGTTGTCGTAAAAAGTGTAGACAGGAAATCCAGGTGAGTGTGTGTGTGTTTGATAGGCGATGTCATGGGCCCCATCGTCATGTGGATGTGAGAATTATAAGTTGCGCCTGGATGACCGATAAATGACCTGGGAGAAATAGTTTTTACTGTATCCGCTGCAACAGATCCCAAAAACAGGACATTGAGTTGGGCAATTTTTTATTTTTTTTATTTAAATTTGTAGCCCATGTGAGCAAACCACAGCATTATGTGGTCGACTCTGGTCAAGTATTCCATAAAATCATCATCTGTCAAGTATATGTCATCGACATAGGACAATGCCTGGTTGTCAACATTTTCAAGTATTTTTGTAACTCTGGCTGAAAACAGCCCTGGGCTATTCTTATGCCCCCTGGGGCAAACAGCAGTACTGTTTGAGAGCCTAGCGCTGAAAATGTGGTCAGATATCTGCTTCCAGGCGCTATATTTTGGCAGAAAAATCTATTTGAGATATCTAGTGTTGTTTTGTATTTTTTCCCACAATGTTATTCATTAGTGCGGCACTGTGTGCATTTTTTAATGCAAAGTTACGGATAGCTGAGTTTAAATGTCTGTAATCCAATACTAGATGATAGGAATTACCTGGTTTCATGACCGGAAAAAAAGGGCTGTTCATTGAAGAGGTGCAACTTTCTATCACACCTTAGTATTCAAGTTGTTCTAGGATTTCCCTAACTTGTTGTTTAGCTTCATTTTTTATTGGGTATTGTCTTTGAGGTTATGGGGTTGTCCTCAAGTAAATGTCATGCTAAGGTGAACAGTCATCCCAATCCAATTGGTTGCGGTATAACGCAGGAACTAGAGCTAGGGCCTACTGCGTATGAATGTTTTACTGATTCTGGGACGAGGTCGGAAAAGGCTGGTAACATTACTGTTTCCCCGTTTGGCCAATCCATTTCGAAATCAGGTGGCCAATCTTTTTCGGCCAAAAGAATATCGTATCCTTGAGTGAGATCCCCCCAAAAGAGGACATTAATAAATCTGGGCATGTCCCCCTCCAACCGTAGTTGGACTTCGTATAAACAATGTGGAACGCTTACCCTGGTATCTGGTGTTTCTGCCGTGATGTACTCACTCAGCGCTACTCCCACCAGACAATCCATCAGGTTCTGGCAAACAATTATAACTTCTGCCACGCTATCCAGCATTGTCAGTACCCATTCCCCGTTCAGAAGCAGAGTCCTCTATATCCGGGGCATGCCTGACCTTAAATCCGGCTCCCCTCTTTTTCTTAAATTGAGGTTTAGATGTTTTAGGTTTTTCTTCCTGTTTAATTATATAAGCATAGAAGCGTTGTGAGTCCTTCCTTGGTTTCACGTGCTCTTCTGATCTGTGCTCTGACCATCCTCCTCTCTCCGAGTGTTTATCGGATGAAGCCTGAAAGGAAAGAGACGAACGTGTATCAGTGTCCTGATACCTGCCAGGCAGTTTATCATTATCACTGTTGTATAAATTATAATGTTTCTCAGTGGATTCCTGTGTAGGAGACCCACCACATGATTTTGTTTTATCTTTGTATTTCTTACTATCCCACTTCTTCTTTGTCAAAGAGTCGGGTGCTTTCTTAGAGTTATCCTTTTTAAAATTACGCTTCACTTGTGGTTTCCCAGGTCTGGCTCCCAAATTATCTCTACTAAGCGTAGCATAGGTGTCTTCGATAATTTTGGGTAATTTGCGCTCCTGTTGTGCAGGAGTCAAATCCCTCAGGCATTGGCGTATAGCTAACGCTGCTGCTTGCCCTTTAAAGTTGCTCAACATTATGGCAGATACTGCGGCAAAGTTGCCCATAAAGTTTCATCCTCAGGTCCACGGCAGGTGCTGCCCCGTACTCATTCTGCATCTGTTTCAGCACTTCTGGCAGAACAGCCAGAGGAGGGGTACAGTGTGTTCTGGTATGTACTGCAGCAAAGACCATTCCCCAAGTTGCACAATTCTCTACAAGGGGAGCCATCCCCAACGGCAAGCAAATGGTCATTATTCTGTGTTTTTCCTGCGGGCCCATATGGATAAATACTGCTTCAAGCTGGCTTGTTTTCGGTGCAATCCAAAACGGAATTTCTTCCCTCTTGGCGGGGACCTTACTCATAACTGCATTCAGTGTTTGTGGGCTAATGCCCGGTGTAACCAGTGGTGGTGGTGCAGCTTGAACAGCCCGCGCAGGAGTAAGTGTCAATGTTCGCATCATGAACTGTGTAAAGCATCTATATATTGTTACTAGATTATTGTATAATCCTCACATCTGAGCAGCAGACATATAATTTACACCGGGATGCTGTGCATATCCGGTTAGGACTGGCCATGTCATCCCCTCATTGCTGAGTGTGCCCTGTCTTAAGTTTTCTATAGTGTGTGGGAGGACGCCTTTAAACCAATGAATATGTTCTTGGTAAGTGAGAGGAACTTCTATTTCCTCATACGGAGAGTAATTATCTGGTATTTCATCCTCAATGTATGCTTGAAATACTCGTGTTGCGTCATCTGCAGCTGGGAATGTAACCCAAGCATAAAACACCTCTGTTCTATTTGCTTCTTGTGCCTTTACCACAAAGGTAACCTTCCCACCATCTAGTGTGAGGCCATTTAGTAGTAGTTTCTGAGTAACTGCATATCTGCAGTTCTCAGAGATGTTCTGCGCCATCTTATACAAAAAATGAAGTACAGAGTAGGCTACCACAGTAGGAATTAGATCCTTTCGAGCTTGAACTTACAACAGCCAATACATAGGATGTACCTACTCAGCTGAGGAGGATATTCCCCACCACTTCGGACGTCTCCGGTTAAAAGGTGTGTAGGGATCACTGAGGAGGCATGATTGAATTACTCAGTCGATCCATACAAAATAAGAACCCAACTAACATTGGCGGCGCCATGTCGTGTAGTTTCCACTAATCAGTAAGAACTGCACATTTGTGGACAGCATAAACATTGGATGGTGCCAGACCGATTCCGTCCACCCCCGCAGGATATGTTGTCCCATAGACCAGCTAGCTCACAGTGCCACCGTAAGCCCACCTAACCTAGACAGGGAGCAAATGGTTCTGGCAACCACTGAACATGATAACCCTGACCCCTCAGGAATCGTGGTGACAGATCTAGAACCTTTCGTTCATACACTTGTGCTCTCTTTTGCTCAGAGAAATATAGAAAGAATACACAGAGGAACGTTTTCAATGTTTAGTGAACCAACATGATTCTTTTATAGAATATATGTGCAGCAATGATCAATAGACAGAAGCAGATGAAAGTTATAACGAGCATCAAGACAGTGAATAGAACGAAGAGTACCATGATCTTGCTGAAACAGTATATATATGCAAACATACAGAAAATAATATATCAATCTGGCATACTCCTACTATGCAGAGCCTAACCTACATGTGTAGGGTGTATGTGTATTTTCTGCCAAAAAGACCCTTACTGGATGATCCAACCCCATTACCTCGCGGCTAAGAATGTAGGTCCCCGTCTTGGTCACGAGCTAGACACCCCTCACAGAGATGTTAGTCAGCTGCAGGGCAAAGCGTCAGCTTGCTGGGACCTCTCGATGTCAGCAGAAGTGTTTGCTCTGATTATACCCGGAAACAGATGTTAATTTATAGAAAGAATCATCTTTGCTTTGGGCTGGTTGTGATGAGGCTGCCAATGTTTTCATGTTACTGATAGCTGTGTCGCCATATGGACTAAAATAAGTAAATAACAAACACATTTTCACAACAAACGTATAGGCCTTGTACACAGGGCCAAGGCAATGTGATAATGTTCTTGCGAAGTTGAATCGTGTAAGCAAGGTAAGTGTTTCTAGTAAACTAACCCAAAGTGTCATGAATGAAAATGTGTGTCAAAAGTCGATGAAAAGTGAAGGCAACTTTAGGAAAGACCTGTTTGCATACACAATGGTGGTGTTTCACGCTAGGCCTAACTGGGACACATGACAGCATGGATCTGTCCTTGTGGTCATTGTCAGACACCCAGCTTAGATTAAGCATTTCCCACCACAGACTGCCTTCTCTGCGGGTTGGGAAGCATTCTTGTTGCTGGGAAACAAGGGCCTGATGCATCAAAGGGTTTCACCCATTGTATGTTTGTGGGGCAATGTGTTGATACATTAGGGCTAAAGTTCCTAAACTGCTGTAAATATAGAAAAGAATAAAGCAACACTAATTATTTTAGGTGCGTCACACATCCACCGTCAGTGACAAAAATGAATGTAATACTCTGCTAGACTAGCTCAATGAGAGGCTAATGGGTAAAAACCAAAGGTTGTAGTTTAATTAGGTGGCGTCAAACATCATGCCAAGTCAGTACTCAGTCTCTATGGAACCCTCATATTACAAAGTTGTATCACATCCACAATTTGCCATGTGACTGGTTTAGAGTTGGCCAGTAAGAGGAAATCCTCTGATTTGAGGAGGGAGCACTCAATACTGATATAAAATAGTATAAGTTTCTCATTCATATTATCACAGTGGTGGAGGAAATTCCACAGATGGATTTTCCAGCAAATTTATCACTCTTACCACAAATCAGAATTGCCTCAAAACACATTCTATGACTCCTACCATCACTGAGTCTGAATACCAGCAATGGGGGCAATTCACAAAAACAGATATGATGTGAGTACATGAAGTAGTACTCCAGTCTCCAATAGTATTCCTTCACATCCTCATAAATGCCTCAGTGAACTAGATGCCTAGTTTGGAATACAAACATTTGACAAATGGGTTTATGCGCGGCAAAAGAGTGCTCATTCAAAAAGGAAGCCATCAAAACCAAAACATTTAATGAAGGTTAGCTTACAGATTATGGGTCCAGTTCACCAAGGCATTTATGAGTATGTTAATTAGTACTACAGGAATACCACTTCACTAGCTCATGAACTGCCCCCCCCCTATTTTAGTCTCCCCAGCAATGCCTTTAACCAATAATAGTTTCCACTTTACATGTCTTGATTGCACATGCATGAATAACCCACCGACTCTTTATGCCTTCCCTTACAGAAAGGTGAATGACTGGACCTCCACTCATCTCTTCCTCCTTGGGCAGGGTGGTAAAGTCTGCAGGAGGAACCCGCACTTGCTAAAAGTGAGAAATTGCAAAGACAACACATAACAAGCAAACAGTGTGAGTGGAATGGCTGAACAGTACACAATCATAATATATAATTGAATGACAGCATGTCTTTTTTAAAGGTATGTATGCGATTTATACAATGGTCACATGACGCTAGACAGCGTTTGTAAATCTCACAGCGAGGAAGTTGGGAAAAGATGGAGGGTGCAAACCAAAACCACAACTCAGTTTGCGCACCTACGTTCAGTAGAAAAGCAATATGGGCATCATGTCCAAAATCCAGACTGACATGGAATCCGCTGACGTTTATGGCTGGAAATTAAACTCCCATCTTTAGAAATTATGGATGAAAGGCACAGTTGTGGAATCTTGTTCTCTCATGCTATCACATATCAATAAACTCCCAATGCTGTGAAGTCCTCCTACTCTCTGAGGGAGTCAAAGCCTAAGGTGACCAAACCATGTGTTGGGTATGTAGATGGACCGTCTGTGAATTCAGGCTACTGCTGGTTGTCCGTTGTTGATTTTTTAAATTATGGCATTAGTCTGTAATATAAGTACTTCTGTATCGCATGACAGCTATTCTGGGAGTCGCATAAGTGGCAGGGACTCCTCATGTATAATGTGATCTAAGATAGGAGCACTGACAGCACTTCAGCCAATGTTAGTGTGCTGCAAAGAACTTCAGCCAATGTTAGTGTCCTGCAAAGAGCTTTGAAGTGTTCATTGGCTGTGGAGTTTGCACACGCCTCTCCAGTGCATAAACACTGTCTGAGTTGGTTGACAGGCAGCTCGCAGCTTGGAGTGGGCTGGACTGATTTGATGGGAGAACTACAGTGAGTCAGTCATGGACTGGGCAGTAAACTTGAGCTGGGAGGTTATAGCCGGTCTTGGCACTGGCAGCTCCCGCTGCTGCCATTCACCATTCTAAATGAGAGGGGGGCTGAGGGAGGGGGGCAGTGCAGCTGCAGTGACATGGTAGTTTGGAACAGTGCTGACACCAGACGGTGAGTGTGAGTGATGGGTCCACCCCAGTCCTGGGGGTCAGATAAAGAACTGATAGGCAGCCCGAGGTGGCTCCCCACGCTTCTGCTGCTCTGGCCAGGTTGGCGACTGACATACATGGCTGCAAAAGAGATTGGCATAGATGAGAACTATTGACTTTGCCAATGCTTGTTTTTAAATAGCATTTTCTACCGAAGTTTAACTGTTTCCTAGGACTGCAAATAACAGGGGTCACTACCACTATATTAAATGTTTTCATTTTCAGAAGATTAATTTGAGCCAAGCATTTTATAATTGTTAGTACAGTAGCCAGAAACATTACTGATGTTTACTGCTCAGAGCAGGACCAAGAACACAACACTTACTCCAACTAACACCAGCAGACCTGTGGCATTTCGGAACAAGTACTTACGAATTCTTCACAAACAACTTCAACAGCAAGGAGTTCTCCTGCCAGGAAACGTATTTCTTCCTTAAATGTAAAGAAGTGAGGAATATTACAAGAATGAAATTGAAAATGTACTAATCACCTGTTGCAAATAGTCATTAGTATCTGCTATTTTGCGAACATGTGGGTGTCTATTAAAAGGTCTGTCTAAAATCCGTACTGTTTGAGAAGAACTCCTCCTCTCTGCAAACTAAATATGTAACTTTCACTGTGAGTCTTTCAAAAGCGTCCTGGTCTACAAGAGAGATTATCAGAACACCCCCCATTCGTCCTCACCCCCTCCCCAGACATGTTGAACGGGGGGATGTGTACACACAGCTGGAGATACTGCCAGGCACAGAGGGCATGCTCGCTTTCTTGGAAAGATGAGGCTGCACATCTTTCTGGTGTATCCAAGGCTGCAGTTGCAAAGTTTGGAATCAGCAGTAGTCTTGGGGGGCCAGGCTCAGCAGTTACGGCTCATGGTCCCACCAGACTTCCGAAGGCCAGTCGGGCACTGTGCATTTCCTATTTGTTCGCTTTAACAAGACCTGACGTAACCATGAGCCTTCCTAAGGCCAGACTGCACTGCTCATGAATGACGTCAGTGCACCCTTGTTCATTTCTGCACACAGCTGAAGATGTCTGTAGTGTTAAAAGCAGTTAGTAACCTTCAGCTGCTTCGAGAAACTACCAAGAAACAGCAAAGTATAGGGTACAGTTTGTCCCTGTGGTGGATGTGGACAGTTTCCCTGAGTTTCCCTGAGACCCTTTTACTTCCACTGCAGCTCTCCACCCACCGCAATTCCCCCAAACCTGTTGTGTGTCCATTACCTTTTCCTCTGCAGCATCCACATCAATGTGCAAAGCCCTTTTACCCCTAGCATGCAGATGAGGATGGCTCAGAATATGCTGAAATGCCTCCGGGCACAAACAGTGTTTCTCATTGAGTGCAGGATGTGGCTGAGGGGGTGGTAGGATGTGGTTGAGGGCGCAGTGGGTGTGGCTTAGGGTAAGAAGAATGTGGTCCTGGGTGGACAGGGTATGCTAAGGGAACGTATGATGTGGTGAGCGTTGCTAGGATGTGGTTGAGGGTGCATATAGTGTCGCTGAAGGCAGAGGGATGTGGCTTGTGGCTGAGGGGGAGGTAGGATGTGGTTGAGGGCGCACAGGGTGTGGCTTAGGGTAAGAAGAATGTGGACCTGGGTGGACAGGGTATGCTAAGGGAACGTATGATGTGGTGAGCGTTGCTAGGATGTGGTTGAGGGTGCATATAGTGTCGCTGAAGGCAGAGGGATGTGGCTTGTGGCTGAGGGGGTGGTAGGATGTGGTTGAAGGCATACATGGTGTGGCTTAGGGTAAGCAGGATGTGGATCAGGGTGGACAGGGTACGCTAAGGGAACACATGATGTGGGTAATGGTAATATGACATGCTTGATGGTGCACACAGCTGAGGGTATGAGTGGGTGGCTGTGGGAATGCACAGTGTGGCAAGCTTGGGCAGTGTGTGGCTAAGAGCGGTCAGGAATTGGCTAAGGGTGTTGCAGGTGGCGGAGTGTCACTGAGAGTGCGCATAATTGTACAGACGGTTCACAGGTTATGACTGAGAGTGCACAGTTTGACTAAACATGTGGAAAATAGGCCTGGCATAGCTGAAGATGGTTCAACGAGAAAGAGAAAACTCATGTATTTATAGCATTAGTCAAATGCATTGGTTTATGACAATGTAATAATTGTTTGGCGCTTTAACATCAAACAGAAAATATTCACAATCCTTCTATGTTACTATTTAAGATATTAGGATGTAATTGATTTTAGATTAAATCAAAACAGCCAACACGTGTTTCGTCTAAAAGACTTCCTCAGGGCTGCTGTCTTGTGGCACCTTAGGGCTGCTAATACATATACTATGCATCAATTTGTAAAGATGCATGTGGATAATGAACGTTAGAGCAATTGAAAAGTAAAGTCGCTGATGTGACGTAATGTTTCACAAATCCGACACAGATGTGACCAATTTATAGTTTATATACGGACATCCCCTTGATAAGTGGTGTCCTCAAGCTCATGCTCACATGCAGTACATGGGACTCGCCCAATTGTTTACATATGGTGCTACACGACAGCCCTGAGGCAGTCTTTTAGAGGAAACACGTGTTGGCTGTGGTGATTTCATTTAAAATCAGTTACATCTTGTGGGTAAATAGTAACATAGAAGGATTGTGAATATTTTCTGTTTGATGTTAAAGCTCTAAACAATTATTGCATTGCCATAAACCAATGCATTCGACGAATGCTATAAATACATGCGTTTTCCCTTTCTCTTTGGATCACAAATGACTGTATTTCAAATGTCTGAGTGCTCCAGGCATTAACGAAACACTTTAGAAGTCACTTGCTTTTGCAGTTGCCTCATTTGCACCCCGCGGCAGCAGGGGTGACAGTCTGTGGTAGCACTGTGTAAGATTGTTTTGCATTACTGACTATACCTATAGGGAGGTTTCTGTGCGGTTGTTAGTTTTTCCACTGCTGCCTCTTCTGTAATGGTAATAGTTGAAGATGGGTAGTGTGTGCAGAGCTGTGTGCAGAGCTGTGTTCAGGGTGTACAGAGGCTCATTTCAAGTGTGATGAGCCCAGTAAATGGCACACAGATCATGCTTCTGGGTACACAGTAGGTAAGGTTGCACACATTATCACTCCGAGTGTCTCAGGGGTCTCCGTGTGTGTCTTGGGGTGTCCTGGTTAAGGCCGATGTTGATGAAGGTGAGGCACAGAGTGCACAGCGTGTTGCTGAGAAAACACAGGAATGTGCACAAGGGTTGTCAACGTCATTGTGGTTCAGGGTGCAAGTCAAACACGCTTTAGCAAGCCACTATGTCGGACTTTAATGTGACAACACATGCAAGCACAGGCACACAGAATGAGGTTTCCATGTAAAAGCATATAAAAGACAGACCTACGGCTTTGCCAATGCTTGGTAGTGGCTAGTGTAATAGTTTTGCTGGCACTGGTGGTTGTGTGTTTAGTGGTGGTACCAGTATTGGGGGTAGTATTGGTGGTGGTACTGGTATTAGCAGTGTTACTGGTGGTGGTGTTCTATTGGTGGTCAGTCATGTCAGAAAGTTTTGCAGGCTCCGAGTCAGCGCACTCGCAACATCTGTGCAATCTACTGGCATTACCATGTTAGATGCTAAGAAATACACCAGGCTTGCTTAAAAATCTATAAATGTTGAGGCACCAGCGAAGGTCCGTGAAAAAGCACGAGTCTGGGAAAAATAGCGCCTTCCCTCTTTCTGATAGGGCTGTTGGTGGCGTTGGAGTGATATTGTTGGTATAATTGGTGGTGGTGTCAGTATTTGTATTTGTATTGTGGTGGTGGTACAGATGATGGACGTATTGATGGAGGCAGTGGTAAAGTCTGGTCATTTTATTGGTACCTTTCAAGTGATTTCTTTTCTTTTGTCAGCCAATCCAATTGCATGTTTCTTTCCTCAATTATACAATATGCCACGAATACACAAAATAATTACCATAAGCTTGCCTGGTCCTCTTCCATCCCCTGTCCTTTGCTGCTTTCATTAAATACTATCATTGCATTAACTAAGTCAACATGCACCTCGATGTTTCAGGACTCTTACATTTTAACACAAATATAACCACTTTGGATAGTTTACGAGCACAGATGTATTTTTCTTGTGTCAGGACTGGAATGGAAAAAAAAGTAATGGAAAATGTATTTTCTGATGGATAATCTTTCTACCTGCAGATTGTAAACTCATGAGTCCCTCCGGGATCCACAGTGGATCCGAAAAACAGGGAGCACCAAACGGCTCATGGCCCTCCTCCGGAAATGATGTCACAGAGCATTACAAGGGGAAGAAGACCGCAGCCCAAAAAAACACTTGTGAGCTGGGGTATTTGACAAAGTCAAGGTAAAAGGCCCACAAAGCGATCATTTAAAAAGGAATGTCAATTAATTAATTCAAGCTGAAGTCAGTTTCTGTTTAGAGGCGGAGAGGAGACTGACAAGACAGACAGAATGACAGCCGGTACAGGATGGATCTAACCTGGAATTGTATTACTAAGAGCTGCAAGACCACTCCTCAGAACAGGAGGTGTGCAGCTCCATGAAAAATGTGTGAGGGGAGTGAGTATCCACTAAAAAGATTGCTACCAAAGATGAGTAACGATGAAGAATGTGTGAGGGGAGTGAGTATCCACTAAAAAGATTGCTACCAAAGATGAGTAACGATGAAGAATGTGTGAGGGGAGTGAGTATCCACTAAAAAGATTGCTACCAAAGATGAGTAACGATGAAGAATGTGTGAGGGGAGTGAGGATCCACTAAAAAGATTGCTACCAAAGATGAGTAACGATGAAGAATGTGTGAGGGGAGTGAGAATCCACTAAAAAGATTGCTACTAAAGATAAGGAACCTTTCCTTCTGATGATGATCCACAGACTCCTCAGCTTGTGAATTAATACTGGAGCAGTATCTTCACTGAGGGGGTCTGGAGAGGGGATCACAACAAAAGGTCCTGCAGTACTGGTTTGGAAAAATGAGTGGAATGAGGCCCTAAGTGCTGACCAATGCCTAGATAAGTCGGTTCCTGGGACTTCACACCTATGTAAAGATGGCTTTGACACATCTGCGGTGTCAGAATTATGGTGCTGGCCAAAATCTACACACCATTAGGTGCTACAATGAGTGGTTTAAAACTTGCCTAAACCATACTCTTTATTAAGTAGCGCTCTCACACAACACAAGATGAACATACCTTCCCAGTTTGATTATAAATAAATAGACAAAAAGTAGATGGCAGGTTGAATTAACCTATTAATATATATGTATCACAACTGACTTGGGAGATTGGACGTCTCTATGGGTTAAGCAGCAGGATGACTTCAGCTCCTCTTCCACATGAGAGGTTAAGCACCACCCTAAGATGTCTCTATGGGTTAAGCGGCAGGATGACTTCAGCTCATCTTCCACATGCAGGGTTAAGCACCAGCCTACGACGTCTCTAAGGGTTAAGCACCAGAATGACTTCAGCTCGTTTTCCACATGCGGGGTTTAGCACCAGCCTACGACGTCTCTATGGGTTAAGCCACAGGCTGACTTCAGCTCATCTTCCACATGAGAGGTTAAGCACAAGCTTATGATGTCTCTATGGGTTAAGCGGCAGGATGACTTCAACTAATCTACCACATGCGGGTAAAGCACAGCCTACGACGTCTCTAAGGGTTAAGCACCAGAATGACTTCAGCTCATCTTCCACATGCGAGGCTAAGCACCAGAATATGACGTCTCTATGGGTTAAGCGGCAGGATGACTTCAGCTCATCTTCCACATGCGGGTTAAGCACCACCCTAAGATGTCTCTAAGGGTTAAGCCACAGGCTGACTTCAGCTCATCTTCCACATGCAGGGTTAAGCACCACCCTAAGACGTCTCTAAGGGTTGAGCGGCAGGATGACTTCAGCTCATCTTCCACATGCAGGGTTAAGCACCACCCTAAGACGTCTCTAAGGGTTAAGCGGCAGGATGACTTCAGCTCATCTTCCACATGAGGGGTTAAGTACCACTGTTAGACATGGCATTTCTGGTTGGCTAGGGCTTGCGCCTAAGCCAGGCAGAAACCACCACTCTAGTCAGGGCAAAGGAGTTACACGCTGAAGATAACCCCTGCTCACCCCCTTGGTAGCTTGGCACGAGCAGTCAGGCCTATCCCGGAGGCAATGTGTAAAGCGTTTGCGCAACACACACACACAGCAGCAACACACTAGGCACACTACAAATGAAACTCCACACAAGGTTATATAAAAAATAGCCTTTGTATTATCCAAAACACATTAGATCATAACCACACATATACACTGTGCCAACTGGCACCAGGTAGTCATTTCTAGGGGATTACATACATGACCGGGCCAATCGTGCCACTGTCAGAACCATCACAAAGCACAAGTAGCAAATATAAGGCAACCAGCAACTACTGGTAGAAATACTGTACTTAGCATTATCACAAGCAACATAAACGCATTATGTCTGCATCACATTAGGCATAAAACCCATTATGCATAAATCACATTTAGGAGTGCACCTTAGTAACACTCCGAAGGTGCATACATCACCTTTAGCATAAACGCATTATGCCTTCCTTTACGGCCGGGCGCCCTACCAGTACACACAGGTGCCCAAAATGGCCCCAGGCCAACTGGCCTTCTGTGGGGCTCAAATGCCCTTTGTCCCGAAAGTCAGGGCTCTCAATGATAGGACCTTCCACGGCCCTCTGGCTGCCTTGGCAGCAAAAGCAATGTGCGTAGCGCACTGGGTGCAACTCACCCCTTCCTCATTATCACCAAAATAAAGAACTGGCCCCCACGTTGCAGCTTCCCGCGCTCTCGCGGTGCAGCTGAGAAAATTAGGCCTGGCACAGTGTGCCCCTTAAGCCCCACTGGGACTCCTAAGCAAAGTGCCCCTCTCGTGGCAGCTGCCTGCGCTCTCGCGGTGCAGCTGGAGGAACTTTAGCTTTGGCACCACCGTGCCCGGGAAGCCCCACTCCGGGACTTCTGCACAAAATTGCCCCCACGTTGCCGCTGCCCTCCAACTGGCGGGTCAGCTGTGCAAAATCGGCAGCAACCATGTGCCCTGCTTGCCCCCCTCACCGCGGCTTCTCCTGGTGCCTTCGATCGGCACCAGCAATGCGCAAGTGTAACCCCACTCACCGGGGCTTCGTCGTGGACTCCGCTCCTCTCCTTGCGCAGGGGGGAAGGCACCGACAATGTGCCTCGGCAGGCTCTGCCCACAGCCAGCCTTCGCCTGGCTTCCGGACGCTCGACTTCGGCTTCCACCGGGCTCCCAATCAGGCCGCAACTGCTGGACTGCCTCTCCACGGCAGAGGGAGGCGGAAATGGAGCCCGCGAGGCTCCGGAGAAGCAGCAGGCCCCGCCCATAGTCAGGCACGGGCACCTGACTTCCGTTTTCAGCGCTCCTCTTCTCCGGCTCAAAAGTGCGGGGTAGGCTCCCGCCTCTAAATAAACACAAATGCGGGGTGGGCTCCAGCTCCACCAAGCATCGGCAGTGCGGGGTTGGCTCCCGCTTTACCTCGGGGAATCACCACAATGCGGGGTAGGCTCCCACTTTACCTAGAAGCACAGGGGAATTCCAAAGCCGGGATTCCCTCCAGACACGTCGCAGCCTCGCGCTGCAGAGCACCCGCACTCTCCCTGTCCTGGAGCCACCAAGAAGAACGGTGCAGCGCTCACGAGGCGCTAGAAGCCAGGAATTCAGAGGGGCACAGCTGGGCCCAGGCAGGCCAGCTCACAGGGCCCTCCAGCAGAGGGGCAGTCCCTCGTGGCGGTTCCTCCGGGGGCCCAGCAAGCAGCACCCCAAAAACAGCACAAGGAAGCACACCTTCATGGGGTCACAGCCCCAAAATTTATATGACATTTTACCTTTGTTCTGCCTTGGCACAGGGCTTGGAGGAACCAGCCTCAACTGGTTCTGGGGGGTTTGAAGCCCTCTGTTTACTAGGCTTCCACCCTCCTTTGTCAGATGGGGCTCGGTCCTCAGACACACCACAGGGGGCGGAGCCAGCATTCACCTAGGCAGGCACAGACCTATTCAGGGTCAGGGGACTACTCCTCCCACTACTCCAAATGCAGGTCTCCTATTCAGCCTAGCACTGACTCACCCTCCCCTCCCTGGAGCCACACACCTCACCAGCCCCTGTCACTCCAGAGACAGATATGCAATACACATCAGGCAGGCAGACACATAGCACACAGAAATGCCAACTTCTAAAAGTGGCATTTCTAAAATAGTGATAATAAATCTGCGCACACCATTGCGTGGCATTTATTATTACTATTCCAAACATACCAAACTTGACCACGCTACTCCTCTCATATCAGGAATTACCACTGAAACACTTATCAGGGAATCCCCAATGCATTCCTATGAGAGGGCAGCCTCACAGCAGTGAGAAACCAAAATGGCTGTTTGTCACTACCAGGACATGTCACGCACTTAAGGTACATGTCCAGGGCCGGACTGGGAACAGAAACCAGCCCTGGCAAACTGCTTGGCCGGCCCCCCTGGGGGGCCAGGGGGAGGTTTGGCCGAGCTGTTTGCGAGTGCCGGTTTCGGCCAATTTTGTTACTGGGGGCCGATATTGCCGGCCCCCGGTAACAAAAACGGCCCTCAGGGGCCCAAATCCGGCCCCCACCCTGGCGGCCCACCGGGGAAACGCCCGGTGCCCACTACGGCCAGTCCGGCCCTGTACATGTCCTACCTTTTACCTACAATGCACCCTGCCCATAGGGCTAGCTAGGGCCTACCTTAGGGGTGACTGACATGCAGTAAAAGGGGGGTCACAGACGTGGCACACACTTTAGGTGCCACGTCACAGCGGCAGTAAACTGCGCGCACAGGGCCTGCAATGGCAGAGGCCTGAGACAGGTTTGAAAGGCTACTTTGGTGGGTGGCGCAATCAGCGCTGCAAGCCCACCAGTAGCATTTAATTTACTGGCCCCGGGTATATGAGATACCACTTTACAAGGGACTGACAGGTAAATTAAATACGCCAAACAGGTGTAGACCAATATTACCATGTTTACCACAGAGAGCACACGCACTTTACACTGGACAGCAGTGCTAAAGTGCCCAGAGTCCTAAAACCATCAACACCAGGTCAGAAAAAAGGCTAGGAGGAAGGCAAAAAGTTCAGGGATGACCCTGCAAAAAAGGGCCAAGTCCAACAACCACCCTAGGATGTCTCTATGGGATAAGTGGCAGGCTGGCTTCAGCTCACCTTCCACAAGTGGGGTTAAGCACCAGCCTGTAAACTCACATTCACATTTTCAATCATCAAGTTTGATATGGGTGCAGTGGAAGCAATTAGCCAAGGATGTTGCCCTGATTGCGGTCGACACTGCAGGGCTCAGCCATGCAACCAGTTTGCACAATTGCCAGTGTTAGGCATTTGACTGCCTGAGGGTTCCCCGTGGGTAGGACCCATTTTTCCAAGTTAAGGGCTTTCCATGAGTTGGATTATTCAAGTGCTTTCAATGGAACGGACTGAACTAGTGAATCTGACAATGAAGAACTGTAACAAGGTGTCCTGCTGAGAAACACCAACGTGACATCCCTAGTTCAGGAGCATGACATGGCATAGACCATAAATTCCAGTTCCAAAGTAAAGAAGCACATATTTAGTAATCAAATGGTTCCATTGTGTTCATTTACACATTCATTCATACTATGGAACTGGCCTCAGACACAACATTTTCTGTGCTTGATCTTGGAATAGTATCCTAAGAAGTACACTCCAGTAAGACATTAGTGAGGGGTATTATTCCACAGCAGAGAAGCACTGTGTGGTGGTATTTCTATCGGGCACACAGTGTTTTGATGGCAGCATTTGCCTGACACTATCGGGCTTCCTATGGTTTTCACCTTAAAATAACACACTAATGTTGATGGCCAGTGTTTGACCTGGAACAGTATTACTCATGCACCGACCAAGTCTTTGGGAATAAGATATTTGGGAAATACACAAAGGAGACTCAAAATGTTTCTATTGGGAATATAAATGCTTTAGAAACTTCAGAGACCTAATACATAGGGGGCACTGTTGGAAACTGTGAAGGTTGCTTTCAAATCAGGTTTTTGGGTGCCTAGCGGCCAGTGGCTGTATAGTGAGGACCAACACCAACGGAATTATGGACGGTTTTCCTACAGTCCCGGTAGGAACAGCAAGTGAACCCCTAATGTTTGCCACACCTCATTGCCCTGAAACTGAGGGATGGGCAAAGTCCCTTAGAAGAGTGAAAAGGAAGGAAGGACTGAAACTATTATACCTGTCCCAGTGCACCCTGCCCTTTCTTCTGAAACACAATGTGCAGAAAACCTTGACTGGCTGGAAGTGTCCCATATGATACAAGCCTCTTGGCATCTATGTTTTCTGAGAGACAGAGTGATCTCCCCAAGGACTGTGTCTGGAAAGTGAGGGGTTAGTGGACCATTTTAGACATACATGTCAGGTACCACTGGTACCTAGAACCTGGCAGAGGTTAAAGACGATTGTAAAAAAGGAGGGGAGGCTTTTGGTGCTCTTCCCCCTAGAATTCGGAGAAAATTTGTGGCACTGTGTACAGCGAGCCAGTAATATTGGTCAAACGTGAAAACAATTTAAACACAACTTTGCATTGTGTTTTCAGGATATTGGGAAAATGAGTGGTAAACGTAGCACTTTAAACTCACTGGACCAGTAACATTAGTCTAAACAAGGAGGGACTTAGCAATAATTTTACAGAAGTCTTTTGAATGTCTCCCTAAACAATGTTTGGAGATCATTAATCTCAGGTGGAGCACTTTAAAGCACGCTGGCCAAGCAGGATTGTTTGGAACAGGATTTAATTGAAACAAGATTTTATGGGAAAGATGCAGCTTTCATCAAAACGTTCTAGGAAACTTTCAGACAATTGGGAAATTTCAGAGTACTTTGGGCCAGTAAAACGGGCCAAAAGCAGACATAATTAGTTAGTCCAAATCTTTTTTGTTAACAGTAAATCACATAGACTTAACAGGGTGAAATTGATCCCACCAAACAACAACATCCCAGATATGGTTAAGTAATCGCAAATCAAAATCCATACTATTATTCAACTTTGATAAAAAAATAAGTAGCGGCTTAAGTTCCATGTGAATATTTCCCTCCGGGCATAACATCAATGTGAGAACATCAATAGTGAAAGAAGAGAGCAGAGAAGGGAAGATAATGTGGAACCAGGGAGGGGAGAACGAAAAGCAGGAGGAGGAAAGGGAAAGCAGTAGAAAGACAAAAGGAGAAAGCAACATGGTATGCAGGAGGGGCCTTACTGAGATTCATCCTTATACAATACAAAGGTCATCAGTTAATGCAAGTGAACTCAGGGTGATTCATATGTGTACATGAACAGTGATTGGAACAAACCAAACTCCAAAAGATAAGGAGAACAAAAAAGATAACAAAGGTAAAGGGGCTGATGAATGTGTCAGTTCCAAGTCTTTTATCAATTACAGGAGCCAGTGGAAAATGGGCCGCGTGAGTCAGTGGTGTTTCGACCTCATATGAACTGAAGGTCATCAACAGAATAAATAACATCACATAGACTGAACTGAGTAAACTTGATTCCAACAAACAGAAACACCCAAGATATGGTTTAGTTATTACAAATCAAAATCAATACTGTTGTTCGACCCTAAACAAAGGAAGTAGCTGCTTAAGGTCCATGCGAATATTTCCCTCCAGGCATAACATCAATGTGAGAAGCTCGATAGCGAAAGAAGAGAGCAGAGAAGGGGCAACAATGTTGAACCAGGGAGGGGTTATCAAAAAGCAGGAGGAGGAAAGGGAAAGCAGTAAAAAGACCAAAGATAAGGAGAGCAAAAAAGACTACAAAGATAAAGGGGCTGATGAGTTTGAGAGTCAGTGGTGTTTCGACCTCATATCAACTGAAGGTCATCATCAGGACACATAAAACTGCGGGAGCACATAAATAGTGCACAGGATGTTGTCAGTAAACTGTATGCGAAACATTAAAATCCCGGGGAAGTCTGGAGCATCAAAGAGTCCAGAAACAGAGCAAATTCTATTGCTGAACATGATCCTAGTGTCGGTATGAATCAATAATAAGGGTAAGTACAGATATAACTCACTGTACTCTAAGTAGCCTCAAGTTAGTCATGTACTTGATAATGGATTAATGGCACCAGGGTACGTGAATGGCTTCAAAGATAGAGGCAGCAGCGCCAAGGCATGAAAATAGCTGCAGGATATTTCAACTGAGAGAGAGAATGACAGCGTGACTGTCACTGTCCGCCTCCAGAGGGGACAGTGAGTCACACTGCTGCTCCTTCTCAGTGCATCACAATGCTCTACTTTTATTGAGTTACGGTAGACTGGAGTCAGTGATGTTCAAATGACTTAAAATAAGTACCTAGTGAATCACTATTTTCATATATGCTTTACTGAGATTCCCAGCATGAATACTGATGTAAACAAACCAACATGAAGAACTCTTGCCTTCTCGGTGGCCTTCAGGGAATCAGGCCGCACAGCCAAGGCCATCGAGCTGCAAAACCTAAGATGCTTCACCCCACCATGCACAGTTGGGACACCATTGTTTTGGCCTTTTGGAGAAATGACCAAGCTGCTTACAACAGAAAGAAGATGAAAGTCTTGCTATCTTTTTCCACCTACAAGCGTAATATGTACCAGATTGAAACAGCTATTCCCAAAGCCAATAGTTCCTGTCACATCATCTGGACTTTCACCCTTCAGGATTGAGTAGTTGGCAGAGGTTTGGAATAAGAGAGTCCGCCTTCCCTCAATATGTAGGCTCTGCTTCAGCAGTGCTACTGTACAAAGAATAGGGTCACACAAGTCTGGGTCCCTGAGGGCTACACTACGAGCGCCCCACTATTGTTTCCAGAGTTGGGAGCCTGTATACACATCTCACAAATTTGCCGTCATCATGATTAGGAAGGGCCAGGCGTTTCACCACTGTGGCTTCTAGAGGGGTTGCTGTGAATCCCAGCACACTCTAATGTGGGCATGACGTTTCCTGTTTTCTAGTGCTCTGACTCTACTGTCCAGAGACAGAAATGCCCTGGAAACTTGACCACCAAATTCAGCAAACATCTTTAATTTCTCTTCTGACTGGTTCATCCTATCCTCCATCTGTTGCATTTTTAAGCCTGCCTCTTTTCTTCCACCCTCCATTTCAGACATTTTTTGTTCTACCTTTATAAGTCTCAGTTCTCCTATTGCAGCTAAAACTGTGACTCCACCTTATCCAGTTTTTTCACAATTCTCCTCCTGGTCTGGAAGAAATCATGTTTGTCTTTCTTGGTGGATTTCTCCACTATTGTTTTGTTTTAGGCCGTACAACCATCAGTACATGGCAGGACCCTCTTTAGACTATAAGTTCCTGATGCTGTCCCTTGGAGTTCCTCCACACTCATCCTGGTCACAGGCACAAAGCCCTCCAGAACAACAGTCATCTGTTCTAGCCTTGGTTTAGCCAGAGCCAAAATGGTCCCCAGATCAACTCCGTCTCGTCCCCCTGCTTCCACACCCTCCGCCTCCTACGTAAGACCTTCAAATGGATCCCCCTCGAACACAGAAAGACCGTCACTCACGCCCTGGTCACCAGCAGGCTCGACTACGATAACGCACTCTATGCCGGAATAAACAAAAACCTCACCCGCAAGCTACAGAACATCCAAAACGCCGCCGCAAGACTGGTCCTCAACCTGCCAAGACACTGCCACATCTTCCAGCATCTGTGCACACTCCACTGGCTCCCCATCGAAGCTAGAGTCACCTTCAAGATGCTAACCCACGCTCACAAGGCCCTCCACGACACCGGACCAGCATACCTGAACAGCCGACTCAAATTCCACGCACACCAAAGGACCCTACGATCAGACCAGCTCTCCTACGCCGTGGTCCCCCGCACCAGAAAGACCAGATCGGGAGGCCGCTCCTTCTCCTTCCGCGCGGCCAGAGCCTGGAACGACCTTCCGCTCCACCTCAGACAGACATCGCTCCCCATCTTCGCAAGAAATCTCAAAACCTGGCTCTTCGACAGACCCCCTCCTTGATGGACTGCAACCTGCGACCCCCCCCCCCTCCACCCCCAGCACCTTGAGACCCTTACGGATGAGTAGTCGCGCTTAACAAACAAACACCTGAGAGCCACCACCACTGCCAGCAAGCCCCCTTATGATCCAGATCCAGCAGAAGAGTGCCCTTTACACAGGAACTCACTTGCAATTCCTCAGAGGGATATCCTTGGCTATCTTGCTGTCTGCTCCTTGGATAGGGGGTTTGCTCTCACCACATCTAGCTTCATGCTCGCCAGCTCGGCATTCACATCGGCACATACTAGCTCCTCTATTGTGGTTCCGCTCCACTGTGGTTTTTGTTAATGCATAAACACAATTTCTGTATCTACATTGAGACAGGAGGGGACAGTCAGAGTTAATTACAATATTCTCTCGACCATGGTCTAATGGACTGCTCTATTCCTTCTGGTAGAGATGCGACTGCTTGCCTTTACATATTAAAAATAACCGATTTAGCACCACAGTTGGAAACAAGTTAAGGCCACAAGTTTAGTCTCAGAGGTACTGGACAATAGGAGCAAGACCTCAGAAGATGAGTCAAAATCACCATCAAAAGCAGGTGGCAGGCCAGGTGCAGGCAAGGACTGTTTGGCTGTACAGGCATGTTCAGCTGCTGAATCTTGGTCCGCAAGGCACTTTTGTCTGTCACAGCAGGCAATCAGGTGAGAGCAGCGAGTGGTACAACTGATAAGGGACATTACTGGTCCGAATTCGGTACATGGAGGTAGGTTCAGTGACTTTTGCATAAGACATCAGGTTACCTTTTCTCCCAGAAGTCAGGACACTGCTTTCTGATTCAGAACTGCTGCAAAGTCATTGGGCCAACAATAGAGGCATATACGTCTGGGAGAGCTAGACTTCACTATCATGGTACATTAATTTTCTTTGCCTTGCTTGTGTATAATACAGAGATAATTCAAGTGTGGCTGTTTCCTTTTTAGTCACACCTACAAGAGAGTCACGTTTTTCCAAGAGGAGCCTTCGGTTATTAGAGAATTCCTCTTTGGCAATGTTGACACTACTGCCGTTCTGCACATCTATCATCCAGAGCTTCATTTGTAGAAAAAAAACATAATAATAAAAATAAGCGCTGCATGCAATAGTCCAATGTTTTTCTTACAAACACAGAGCTGGTGATGCCAAATGCCACGGCTGCCGAATACCAAGACTGCCTACTCATGATTCCACCTCAGGTCTCTTTCTTCCTAGACTCTGCACCTCCCATTTCTTTATCTCTCTCTTGCACTCATTGACTGGCAATGCTGGATGAGTAAGGAAGACTGGGGGTAGAGCCAGTCCGTTAGCCTTGGTAGCACTGCACTGGAGAGGGTGGGAGGTGAACTAGAGTCAGCAGACGTTGCGCAGGAGATGGTGGAGGTTGTCCTGCAGTAGGCAGACGTTGGACATGGGCTGGAGGCTGACTGATCACAAATGCCTCCCTATCCTTCAGCTTGTCACTCAGAGCATCCAGGATGGGGACTGAGCTGAGGACAGCACAGAGGTCTATCATGGACTGGGGTTTAAAGAGGGATGATAGGGGTTGGGTAGCTATTGGTCCAACTGCTTCTGGCCAAAGAATTAGGCAAGTCAGACCTATCGGTCTCAGACTCTACTTCCCCTGATGAAGGAGCAGCCAGGGAAGAGTCCAAAGGGTCTGAATCCTGAAGCAATGGACCATTGGTACTGGAACAGACTCATGAGAGCCAGTGGATGAACTGGGAAGAATGTTTGCGACTCATGTTGCTCCAAGATTTAGACTAGCAAAGAGAATGGCTAGTGCGATGCACCTCCATATTAGAGCGAAATCCCAATAAGACTGATGATGGTTACACATCATAGAATGCTAGCATGACAGGTGCCTGCAGGTTATTCCACCTTTGCTAGTGCTGCCACCTGCACAGCTAGGCTCCACTATTGGGGCAAAAAAGGAACCAGGCAATGGGCTTACCTGATCAGACAAGCTTTGAGCCACAGAATGCACAAATGAAGAGCTGGCTTGACCCAATTCAAGTGTCTGAACTCATGGCAGTAAAGTGGGATTTTATACCCTGATGTGTGGGAGGGATTGGGCAGGGGCGTAACACAGGCCCCCGCAGCCCCCGCAGTGCGGGGGGGGCCTGAGCTGCAGGGGGCCCCCTCAGCACTGTACTCACGCCAGAGAGCTTCGGATTAAATCCGGAGCGGGGGCCCCTCTGTGTACCTTGCAGGGGGGCCCCTTCAACTTTCCTTACGCCACTGGGATTGGGATTGGGATGGAAGGAAGTCTCCTAAGGGAGGGAGACTTGCTCGACCTTGTGAATGAATAGCATGCTCAATAGGACAGACTGACTCAAGCTTGAAAGCTGGGCTTCGGTCAATGGTGCAACAGAGTCTAAAGAGCCTGGAATGCCCTCGGCTTGCAGGTGGTTCATGACCCTTCGTGGACTATGAAAACTGTGTCTGGCGGAAAGAAGCTGTCTGGTTATCCATACCACTTTCGGTCAAGGATGGCCTCTGCATGGGAGGAGGAGGATTTCTGGGAGGATGCCTTGCAGAGGCGTATTCTCCATTCGGGCTCTGGGGCTGCACCCTTCTGAATTGAATTCCTTCACATTCCTGTACAAATATTAAATAGAACAATTTATTTAGAGATACGATTGTACCTCTAAACAAATCGATGTATTTAAGTCTGGGCTGTCTGTCCCAAGCCAGGCAGTAAATCAACTTTCTGAACTGTGACGCACGACTCAGGGCTTACTGTTCTAAAGCCCTTCATAATGAATCAATGAATCATTGCCATTGTAGTCTATGGCAGTATCCACTATAGGCCAGTGACATTTGGGGTGCTGGAGTCCCCGTCCCTGCGTGAGAGAAGCCATCTGTCATTCAGAGGCATAGATCCCACCCTCTTTCATTCGTCACACATAGCAGTGGACACAAGCACGTGTGTTTTGGTGCCTTGTCCTCGGTAATGGTAAGTGCTAGAATGCCAATCTTCTGTAATGTATATTGTTCTGAGACCCCTCGCCACGCTAACCTCCCCCTGGCTGCACGTCGCTGGACCCTTTAGAAGTGGAGCTGCTGAATTTGTTCCCCGGCGAAATGGATTCAAAAGACGAGCAGGCCAGGGATCTTGTTTCCTTGATCAAAATATCTGAGTCAAGCACAAAGTGAGAGATATGTGCTTACAGTGGACAGTTCTCTGATGTATGAAATTAAAACTAGCCCTGTCTCAATGCCCCTAAGTTAACACTGATGCCAAAAACATAGATTGATTTATGAACAATGAATGTTAAAAACTTTAAGGCAATGCATTTCAGTGATTTAGTGTCCCTCTTATTTCAAGTTTTACTTAATCTTGCCTTCCTCAAGAGTTATCTATTTAATCGTGTTGTGTGTCTGTATTTTTTTCCATGCGTACTTTGATCTGTGCAGGTGTTTATGAGGGGCTTTGATTGAGAGCTTTGACGCTGACGCCAAAGCAAAGTGCCTGTCAGTGGGTTGGACTCTCTGCCGAGCACACAGAACAATGGTCATGTATTCGAGTTGTAATTGCAATTTTGTGAAAATGTGTGTGAAGGGAGTGCACAGATGGCAAAATATTTACAGGGCAAAAGTAAATAAATTGTATAAATTTGAGTGAGTGCATCGTATTTTTGGAAGTGGTGAAGAGATGGAGATGCACGGAAGTGCATTTGGGCAACAGTGAAAAGAGGGTGCTGAAGAGGAAAGAGAGGTGGTTGAGGATGTGCAGATGGGCAAGATGTACAGAGTAAAAGGACATATATATCTACATAAAGCGCACATAACTGAAGGCTAAAACTCTTTCCACAAGCCTCACTACTATTGAAATTTCAGAATTGAAACATTTTGAAGGTTAATTATTAATAACAAAAACTTGTTGTTACTCATTTATGTTAAACAGCTAACAACCATTGACAAAGCCAATCGTATTGACAGGTTTTAGGTGTAGGTCAGTTGTGTTATATATCTGGATGCGATTACATCTCAGAGAGAAACCAAAATACCAGTCGGGTAGCACACTATGGGAATCACAGAAATGTATTTTATGTGTTCCCTTTTAGAGAGTCCCTGCATTTTTCATCCCACTTAAAAACCTGTCTTCATATTCTTCTATACAACTAATTGCAATCAGCAGCTTTGGGTCCTTCCCGAAGCCTGGGTAGAGCATTTTCTTCCAAAGCTGATGCCGCATGCAGTGCAAGACACTGGGCAAGCACACACTTTAAAAGGCTGCAGTTGTCACGTTGTACATTACAGTGACTGTTGAACATATTAATGCAGTAAGATATAGGGCAGTTTTTTTGTGTTTAATATGTCGAAACTATATGTTCCCACTGCTTTATAGCCTTGCTTTATTACTAAATTAATTTGTTTTAAAATACACATGTGCCAATCTTTAAAAAAAAACAATTCTCTGGAGGAGGATCCAGACTGGACCCCACGTTTGTCCATTAAAGCTTGCCTCTGTCGCTCACTACATAAAAGTCATACCAAACGTTTAAGCCGCACCACTTTCAAATGTCAGCAGCCGCCACTGAGTGCTACCGCACTAAAAGGCTCCTCGGTACAGCACCTGGTGGGCAAGACTATGTGCTCACCTCTTCACTCTTCTCCCTAACGATGAGAAACGAAGCCTATCTACTGCGGCATTGGTGCTCCCTTAATCTGCATGAAATTCACCATGTAGTGAGGGACAAAGTGGAAATAATTAATGGCTTCCTGCAGTTCGGACTTGAAAAACAGACCTGCCTTCTTATAGTCAGCCACTAGATGGCAGAAAGTTAATGCAAATCATCGGCAGAGAACACATGTCAATAGACCAGATCATGCTTTTGATTTCCCCGAGTCGTACAAGCACAATCAAATAAATAAGGGCCAGATGTACGACGTAAAATTGCATGCGCAAACGGGTTTGCGACCCGTTTGCGCATGCAATTTTAGTCTGGGCCATGTACTTACACTATTTTGCGAGTCGCAAATAATTTGTGACTCGCAAAATAGTGTATTGCGACTCGCTATTAGGAAGGGGCGTTCCCGTCCTAATAGCGACCGCAGAGCCATGTATGAATGTTTTGCGACCAAAACACTCGCAAATTACCGCACTCTACAAGAGGGTGGTAATGAAGTCGCAAATGGGAAGGAGTCCTGAGGACCCCTTCCCCTTTGTGACTGGCTCCAAAATATTTTTTTAAGGGCAGGCAGTGGTACCAGGGAAACGAAAACGTTTCATTTTTTTTTTTTTTAAATCCATCCCGTTTTCCTTTAAGGAAAACGGGCTGCATTTAAAAAAAAAAGCTGCTTTATTTAAAAGCAATCCCAGACATGGTGGTCTGCTGAGCCCAGCAGGCCACCATCCCTCGGAGGGCCTGTCATTCCCAATGGGCTCGCAAATTGCGAGAGGCTCATTAATATTTATGAGCCTTGCAATTTGCGACCCCATTGGGAATCGCAAACAGTGTTAAACACACTGTTGTACATGCAAAATAGCGTGTCGCAATCTGCGAGGCGCTATTTTGCGCGTCGTACATCTGGCCCGTAATCATTAAACAGTGTTACACATTTACGAACAATTATAGGTGTATTTACGAACAATTATAGGTGTATTGCATTTCGCTGAATACGTTTGTACAAGCAGCCCATGTGGAATGTATTACATCAGATTATATCACCGCATTAAGAGGTATTAGTTAAAATGTTTTTAAACATACTTAGAATCATTACTACACCGCCCACACCCTGACGACAACGCCATTGCTGAACTAAAGGGCAAGCCGGTTGTCATCTTCAGCCTATGTGTGCCTCTATTCTTAGCGTGTGTGTAGCAACCAGGTAGTCAATTAAAGCAAACATCACATACGTGAGGGCGCTCTTATGTGATATAACGAAGAAAACGGATTCTTGGCAAAATGGAATATTTGTCTAGGCTCACACAATTAACAGACAGGGCAGCCAGGACTGATCACAGGTTTTCTTGTTTCAAATTCTGCTGTTCTAGAACTAAATGGTATCTGTTTCTCTTGACGGTTTTACATAAAAGTTTACTGCTTTGTCTTTATTTCTTGTCGCATTCGGTTAGAGCGTGGGTGGGCAGGCTGAAGTTTTGTGAAAATTCGGCTCCCTTTGGGCTCAAGAGTTCAAGAAAACCTCGAGCCGAGCAAGATCCAAGCATCTCCTTGTTCGAGCTTTCAGTAGCTTGCCCACCTCCCTCTAGTTTTAACTATATGCAAAATGGGCTTTTGGCCAATGGGTGAGAGGGAGCTGTTTATGGTGACCGCACACCTGTAAAGGGCCAGGCGTGACCCTATAGGCCCGAGTAGGCCTCACTCAGTACAGTCACTGACAGGACATAAGGACAGTTGGCTTTGTGCGTCGCCGAAGAACCACGAGCAATTCTCGGCCCTTTATGTATACCAGGGAGCCGAGCCCGGCCCTCTGGGTGAGTGAGGGATACAATGTATAGTAGAGGCGGGATAGCACTCTACATCCCTTACAACCTTTAACTGTGCAAAACAAAACAAAAAATGAAAAACAAGAAATTAACATAACAACACCCATGGCAGACACCAGATATGAGTCTCTTCTCATGTCTTCATGATGCTGCATGCACAGACTCTGAGTCGTTGACTTGGGGCGGGGTTGGGATGAAGGTGATACCTTTTACTGCCACGTGCACTGCCCTGGCTGGGTGAGGCATTCCCCAAATCACCTTCACGCCCGAGTTGTGAGGGTCCAGGGCTAGCAGTTCCACCGGGGCTATGCACCAGGGTCTCTTCTTGCGACTGAGTCTGTGGCCATTCAAGCCCCCAGGATCCTCCTGCTCGCTAGCTCTTGCTGAGTTTTGGCTTGGCCTCTGATCAGTTGGCTGCGATCGGTCTTCTTGAACCATGAGATGTTTCTTGATACAGTCAATTCCCCTCTCTTTACAGCACCATGGTCCCTCCGTCACCTTCCACACCTCCCTTTCAAACGGGGCCCTGTGCTTCCAAACAGGATTGCGACCATGCATAACGTCCTTGTCGCCCACCCGTATTTCAGGGACCTCCACTCCACAGTCTTTACTTGCCCTGTCATTGGTGGCTTTCCGTTTACGCTGGGTGGGGTGTATATCGATGACTGCCGGCATCCACTAAGGGCTCACAGGAAGAAGATCTCTGGTTCTCCCCTTCATGATCTGATCGTTTGGGGCATACCCTGGTGTGCTGTAGAGGGTCTGCCGGTACCCCCAAAAAATTGGTACAGGCAGCACTCAATGTCATTGCTTCAGATCCACTCCAGTACGGAGCGCTCGATTCAAAGTCCTCATGAAGCACTCCGCTTCGCCATTGGCCTGTGGCCACTGTGAACTTATCTTGCGATGTTTTACACTGAGTCCGTGAAGATAGTCCTGAAACTCCTGAGCCTGGAACAGCAGAACGTTTTCTGTTTTATCTCGTCTGGGAGAACAAATGTCGCAAAAATCTTTTCCAGAGCTGGTTTGACGTTTGTAAATGCTGTGGACTCGACTAACTCCACAACAGGATATTTTGAGTGACTTTCTATGACAACTACCATCAGTCTTCCATCCGGGAAACTCCCAAAGTCCATGCTGACAGATGACCATAGATGCACTAATGCTTCTTCAGTGATCACTGGTGCTACCGGGGGATCTCCTCCAGTAATGGCGCAGGAGTGACAGTTTTTCATCAACCAGTTGGTCCATGCCAAGGAACCATACTTTACTCCTGAGGCAGGCCTTGCTTTTGCCAATCCCTTGATGACCCTGGTTTGTGAGGTCCACTGTTCTGTCCCAAAGCTTCTGGAGGACCACGATCTGTTGACGTCTTAGTAATAGGCCTTCAGTGCTCATGCACAGCTCGTCACACACCCTCCCCATCTGTGTTCAGGCCGATTGTTCTTCAGCAGTCAGCGTCCTAGAACCTCCCAGAAAGTTCTTCCATTGTCGATTCTTGAGAGCTTCCTTTGCCCTCTGTATGCACCTATCTTCAGCCATTGCTGCCAAGATCTCAGTTAGACAGAGTGCGCGGGGGCACGCCTCTGCCACAATCATCTACATGAAGGTCTCCATCTCTTCACTGTCTGCTTCATACTTAGTAACATCCAATCCCTGTGGGTGGCAGGACAGGGAAATCAGTGAGGTTGTTCATATCCGGCCTGTATGCCAATGAGTACTGGTGGAGTTCTACAGCCCACCTTTCGATTTGTGGGGTTCCATTCCGGGCAGTTCCAGCAAGAAGGGGAACTAATGGTTTGTGGTCTGTAACTTCCACAAACTTTTGTCCACACACATACAGGGGGAAATGTCTGCACGCCCACTTGATGGCCACCACCTCCAGTCCCATCTGGGCATATTGCATCTCCACTTCCGTAAGTGCCTCACTGGCATAGGCAATGGGCACCCATTGTCCTGCACCCTTTTTCTGTAGAAGGACAGCTCCAAGACCCACTGGGCTTGCATCTACAACCAGTTCCGTCTTCTTCTGCGGGCTGAAGTATGACATATTAGCATCATGTAGAAGGGCCTCATTGACTGCTTTGAAGGCCTGCGCTGCTTCCACTGCCCATTCCCATTGGCGATCGTGCTTGGTCAGGACCCTCAGTGGTTCAGACAAAGTCGCTAGCTTCTGGATGAATCGTCCACAGTAATATGCCATCCAGTGGCGGCTGCTGAACTTTGAAAGAGGTGGGGCGTAAATTTCTTCCTCAAATTAGACCGAGCAAAAGTGCAAGACTCCTTACTTTCAGAGGGTCCGGGAGTGTTTTCGCCTTTGAGGAAACGCTAACTTCAAAATAAGTGCCAGTTGGTGCATTTTACAACACATTTAAAAATAAATGTGTAAAAAAGTAGATCCTGAAGAGGCACTAATGATATAGTCCAATACGTTTGGAGTGCCCACATGACGTCATGGATGACTCTTCATATTTGGCTTTGGCAGTATCTCCCCAAGACGTTTATAAAGAATGAGTCTGATTAGGCATAGCTGATCCCATTCCCTTGACCAGACACATACTCACATGCATATATGTGATGTGCATACTCACAGACAGTCATACCTGTACAATCACAAACACAGACAGAGATGCACACATACAGAAACATTTGACTCCAGTCCTTACCCACTACTTGCCTCCGGGTGACAGCAGTGACTGCGGCTCAGCACCGTTAGTGTACACACATCTGCAGGTTCACCCCTCATTCACCTCACAAGAGAATTCAGTGGCAGTGATATTCTTGCACGTGACTACGCATGGAGGTGACATGCACCCTAAGAGGTGCTCTGAGCCATTGATTCTCTTGCATTATTATTTTCCCGATAAGAGCATACCTTCTTGTAATTGTTTCTGTTTGCACCCCATATTCTGATGACTGAAGCCGAACGTTATAGGGAAACATTTAAAACAACTATGATCTTCACACTCTGGAGCCGCCAGTGCATCATTAGGGCAGGTTTCAAATGTGTCTTCACTCCCAGAAAAGGGATGTCACTAAATGCAAGCATGCTGATCCATAGCAACCAAAAATTGAGGTGTGCCTAGGAACAAACTACATCAATGTGTAAATGAGGCAAAATCAATTACAAATTAAAACAAAAATAACTTTGTCACGTATCACATGCTCTCAAATCCCAGTGTTTTGTACACCTCCCCCCTAGTTTGCACCTGTGCATAGAGTGTGCACATCTGATTAATATGAATTATTTATGAATGGAGTTACCCAGGCCTGCATTAGCAGTTATCACATGCATAACATGACTAAACATCACCCAATTCTCTACTTGCTGGCTTTGTTTCCACTGAAAGCCATGGTCCCTTCGCTTGTCACAAAGCACCTGTAGACACCCTCGAACCTAATTAGGCAACTTGCACATATGTGTATTCTCCCACAGATAGCTTTAAGAAGGTTTCACTGTCTTGCTGATAATCTCCTACCAGTTCCCCATACCCTCTGAGTCATAAAACAATCATGCACATGCGTACACACAAGCAATTAATAAAAGTCACATGCACACACCAGACTATGCTAACTCACACCTATTCATAAACACACATTCACACACACCTACACATCCACCTACCTCTCAGTCTGTAGCCTCCAGCCTTAATCGTCCGCCTGCAGCAACACAAACAGTAAGGACAGTCACTGACCCTATGCACACTAACAAAAGGGGCCACTGTGACAGCCCTAGGCGCACCGAGGAGACAAAGCCCTCACACACTCGGGAGATGGCAAAAGTGCAATATAGAAAACAAATTTTACCAAGCGAGGAGATAAAATGCGGAGTGAATGTTCTATATGGTTCAACTTCAGGACATTTGATTACACCAGTTTTACCGGACAAAAGGCTGAGCCAGCCCTGCTGGTATTTAAACCTATATTCCTCTATTTACCGGAACCTAAAACCTGGGCTACTATGATGAAGGCTTTCAACACTACGAGGCGGGAACTCCGATCCCATTTGAAGAAAAAAAACGTCAAATCATACAAACAGTTTATCTGGTAAAACACCCCAAGACAATACCAGTGCAGTACACTTAAAATGTCCGCTGGTTTCTCCACGAGCCCGGGTACATCACGTCCAGGGCAGAAGGCACATTCTCGTCATATTTGAAAGCATTATGTGCGCCTGTCAATGGTGAACCCCTCCCCCAGTGAAGGAGAAGCAAACACACACCACCCTTTTCCATGCTAATGATGTTTTTCTGATCCGACGCGGCTCGCGCGGGGGGGGGGGTGTTGTGCCAGGGGCCCGGGGGATTAAAAGATAAAAATAGAAAATCCTACCTGAGAGACTCTGAGGAGGTCCGCCGTCCGCGCCGCCTCGGGTCCGACTCGTTTGGCCCTGCCTACAGCCCCTCTCAGCCAATCCTGGCGCTGCTGGCAGCGCCAGGATTGGCTTAGGGCACGGTTACCTCTCGCCCGCCTTCCCATTAGGAGACCGAGGTTTGAGCCTTTGCTCAACCCTCGTTCTCCTAATGGGCATGCGCAAGCCAGTGCACACACAAGTGCGCATGGCTGGGCACGGCGCGAAAATTCGGTGCCCTTGCCCACTCATGCGCACTTGTGCTGCAGTGCTGCCTGCTGCCCCTGGTCCCTCTGACAATCATGTCAGTCAACATGACGCAGGACCGCCCACCCCCTTCAGACTCTGAAGGGGGAGGGCGGTCCGACGTCATGCTGACTGACATGATTGTCAGTTCTCCCTCGGCTCTTTGAACTTAAGTAAACTGATTCAGTTTACTTAGGTTCAAAGACGCCGAGGGCGGGGGGGCTACGCCCCAACGCCCCAATGGACGCACCGCCCCTGATGCCATCCCCAGAATACAACAGACTTCCAAGACAGTTCTAGGTATGGTTGCAGACCTGATCACTTCTACTTTTTGGGGATCAACCCGAAGGCCTTCGCCAGAGAAGTGGTATCCAAAGAATTCCATGGAGTTGGTATGGAACTTGCACTTCCGGCAGTGCAGTGTCAAACCACTCACTGCCAGGGGCTGGAGTACGGCCCTCAATCTCACATGGTGCTCTTCCAGAGTCCTTGAAAATATGTTATCACTGACGTTAATCACACCTACTACGCCTGAGAGGGTCTCAATGATTGCCTCCTGGGAAACTTTTGCAGTGGTGGAGATACCAAAGCTATGGCGTCGATATCGCAGTAACCCTACGTGAGTTGAGAACGTCGTGATGTAGCGACAAGGAGTAGCTGATGATATCCTGCGTTCAGATCTATTTTTGAGACACATTGGGCCCCATTTAAGTCAGCCACAATTTCGTCTATTGTTGGTGTGATAAGCCTTTCATGTTGAATTGCTTTGTTGGGTAGTCTCATGTCCACACATAGGGCCTCATTAGGATGGCGGTCGGACCGCCACCGACAGGCCATCGGTAGCGGTCCGACCGCCGCATTATGATGCGGTCGGTCGGACCTCCTCGGTCGGAGGGACCAACCGATGCTTCCGACAGGCTCAAGGAGCCCCTCGGGCTATTGGTCGGATCGTATTCCCTACAATAAGGGCGGTGCCTGCGCAGGTACTGTCATAGGGATTACAATGTCCCTTTCCAACAGCCTTTCCATGGCAGTCCGACCGCCAAGGAAAGGCTGTCGGAAAGCGACTTTGGGGGGCCCTAGCAGGGCCCCTGTCCACGTGGGCCTCCACTATGAGGTACGGTGGGCACCTGTGGTGTTCCTCCAAGCATCCATACCCCGTGTGCTCGACACCACATGGTGCCTCGCACATGGTGCATGGATGTTTAAAATCATCCCTTTTCGGGCCGGAGCACAAGCCGCAATGGAAAAAGCTATGATTCCAACCACCTACATGGTGGTCACATCATAATTTGGCAGTTGGGACTGCCAACTGCTTGTCGGCTGGTCCCAATCCTGCTGTGATGGTGGTCGAATACTCGTCCGACCGCCATCGTAATAGGGCCCATACTCTTATGGCCCCAGGTTGCTTTCGCTTAGGGGCAATCACGAGCGGAGATACCCATGGAGTGGGCCCTGATACCTTCTTAATCACTCCCAATTGCTCAAGCTGCTTGAGTTTCTTCTCTACAAGTGAACGTAGGTGGAATGGCACCCTTCTGTGTCGCAGGTCCACAAGGCGAACCACCTTGTCAATGGGTAGTTTGACTTTAACACCTTTTAAACATTAGAGGCCCTTTCACAGCTCAGGGAACTCCTCCAAGATGACATCGGCATGTGATGGATGCACCTGGCGAGCAAAAAACACCAGTCCTAAATCTTCGGCTATGAGGCACCCTAGCAGCATTACGGTCTCTCCTTCTGTCACGTGGAATTTGGTTATAGCCATCTTGTTTTCACTCGCCACAAGCACTTCAGTCACCCCTCTTAAAGGAATGGGGTCATTCCCACCATACGTGTTGATATTCGCCTGGGTAGGCGCCAAAGTGGAGGGGGGAGATAGCTTGTGAAATTGGACATCATCCATTACGTTTACAGATAAACCTTTATCAATTAAGACGGTGATCTGGATACCCTCGACGTGAAGATTTCTTCATCTTCGCCCTCTCCTGCCTCACCCAATGCCTGGGTGTTGTGCTCCGACTGCACTCATCATCCACAGACAAGCGCCTGAGGGTGGGTCTGCGGTGCCCGTGGGTGTTGGACCCGAACACCTGACTGGCAATATGGCATGCTGTGGCAAAATGGTTCAGCCTGCCATATTTGAGACAGTGTTTCCCCTGTGCAGGGCATGTATTGGGTGCACGATGGACAGACCCACAGTTTTCCACACACCTTCTCCCCCGCCTTCTGGTTGCCGCTCTGCCAGGCCCGTGTCGGCTTGCACTGAATAGCCTCCACTTTTTCCTTTTTGACCATCACCCCTTTTGGATTCGGTGTCAGTGTCATTCCCCGGGCCAGGGCTGCTTCCATGTCTTCTGCATGACTATCCGCTAGCTCATGAGATCGGACCAGAATAAGTATCTCATCAAGGGAGATCCCGGGTTGTCTTAGAATCAGCTGTCCCAAGTTCGAGGATCGGCACCCCTGAATGATCTGGGCATGGATTTTAACCGCCTGGTCCATGGTGGGGCAGGTGCTGGCAAGCCGGCGAAGGGGCGCATAGAAGACATCCACAGATTCACCCTCATTCTACCGGGCCTGTCGTAGCTTAAACCTTTCTTAGTCCGGGTTCAGCTGAGAGTCGAAGTAGCGGTTGAGGGCAGGGACAGCTGCGTAAAAATCTGTAGAGCCACCAGTGTTGGGGAGGTCTTGGAATAAGTCATATAGTTCAGCACCTCCCATGTGTAGCATCACTGAGCGCTTGGCAGCCCCGGCATTTTCTCGGGTGGGGCAAAAGTAATTGTCCAGATGCCCTACCCACTGTCACTACAGAGATGCGGCTGTTGCCGGGTCTGCTAGCTGGCTAAAAGGCGGGACCTTGCGGGCTGGCACATTTTGTAAGTGCGACAAGCCTGCGCCATCACTTGACGATGTGGACATATTGCCCTCAACCCAATTATATTTATTCCTTCACACTGCGATAGTTTGATTTGCAGGCCATGCCCCAGTTATGCAGGGTGTGGTCCTTGTCTGGGCGTGTGTCGTATCCTCAGCTCAACCAGCCTTGCCTTCAGCCACACAGGTACCCTGCTCTTCTCAATATACCCCCAGCAGCATTAGCAGGTACCTGGCCAACATCACTGATAACGCCACGTGGAGCGCTGTGTTTCTCTTCCACTTTGTCTCTCTCTGCCAGACCACTCACACACTCGGCGGTCAGAATAGTCCACCGCTTCTTCTGTGCTGCCTCGGGGAAAGCCCAGCTCACTGTCGCACACCATAATAAGTGCTCCAGACATCACACGGTGTTGCCTCTCCAACACAGCAGCCTCCTGCAGCCCCGAAGGTCCGATGCGGCCTGGGCGCTCGAGTAGCACTGTGTTGCAGCAAGCCCTGCTGCAGTCGGTCAGCATGCGGGGCTTCACACACGGCCTCTACCAGCACCGTGGTCGAGAGCAGGCACACATCGCTCTCACTCCGGCCAGCACAACTGAGATGGCGGAACTCTTGGCGGGTGGGGGGACTAGCGAGTCCACTTCACCGCAGTTCCCGGCTCACCTCCACAGCCTATGATCCCGCTCCCTGCAGCATCAGGACACAGCGATGAAACTATAACAACACGCTGTGCCGAACTCCACACAAAACAAACGAGAAGTGGACACTCTTGCACAAGGAGGAAAATACGGCCTCGTTGCCAGTGTAAAGGGCTGTGCGTGACCCTGTATAGGCCTGAGTAGACCTTACTGAGTACACTCACTGACAGGACATACAGACACAGTATTTGATTGGGAAAAAATGGTGTGCTTCTGTTGAAATAGAGTGCTTGCATTGCACTTTTTCATTGTGGAAAAGCCTATGCTCAACACAGCAGGTTTGAGTTGGTTATGGTGAAAAGCCACTAATGAAGGCTCTAAGCCTCACCTGTTTATTATGAAAAGTTACAAAAAGCCAATAGGCCTGATTTATTTATTTTGGGAAGTATATATAAAAGCCAATAGGACTCCAAGAGTGGATTGCCATTACACTCTTATACAACTTGTAAACAGATAATTTACTACAGATAATCTTACAGATTACCATATTAGGCAAGTAATTGTTGGTTCCCACTGTGACGATACCTCAGGGTAGAAGATTTGGACTTCGAGAATCCTTGTTGTGCCATTTTAGAAAGGAGTTTTAGATTGTTTTGCCAACTGTAATTCTGTATATATTTGTAACTTTATGACTACTGAGAAAGGGGCTTTGGGTCCACCCAATTTTGATTCCCTTAAGTGCAGATTTTTATTGGGCAGAAGTTGTGCACTTACGCTGAAATAGAATGCTGGTATTACACATTTTGCCAAGTGGGAAAGCCTATGCTCACCACAGCATGATAGCATGACTATATTGGCCATTGGTCAATGCTATAGACCTGATCAGTTTATCTTGTTTATTTTGAAAAGTTATGACAAAGCTGGTAAGTCTGACTTACTAATTGTGAAAAGCAAATGTTAAAGCCAATAGATAGTGGACTTTCATTACACTGTATTAAAGCTTTTAGACAGGTATTTTGTTTACAGGAAATCTCACATAGTGGGCAAGGGTTTTGGTGTTGGTGATCCCTGTTACAAACCTCCAGGTAGAAGATTTGCACTTTGAGAATCTTTGTAATGATATTTTAGAAATGGCTGGTATTGTTTTGCTAAGGTAATTTTGTACATATTTGTAATTTTATGACTACCCTGAGAGGGGCTTCAACTCCACCAAAATGTTGATTCCCGTACACACAGAGTTTGATTGGACAGACGTTGAGTGCTTCCACTGGAAACAAGTGCTTCTATTGAACTTTTTGTCTTGTGAGAAATTTTATGCTCAAAAGAGAAAGAATGAGTTGATTATGGTGACAAACCATTGATCAAGGCAATATGCCTTATCTGTTTAGAATGAAAAATTATGACAAAGTCAGTAGGCCTGGTTTATTCATTTTGATAAGCATATGTTAAAGCCAGTGGATCGTCATTACACTGTGTTCAAACTTGTAGACATTCATTTTGTTACAGGGAATTTCACAGATTACCATAGCAGCCAAAAGTTTTGGTATTGATTACTGCTGTGACAACCCCTTAGGGTAGAAGATTGCACTTTAATAATCCTTGTTATGCTAGTTTAGGAAAGGATGTATGTTGTTTCACAAACTGTAATGTTGGACATATTTGTAAATACAATCGGACTGAGTTGGTTATGGTGACAAGCCACCGATCAAGGCTTGTTGGTTCTTTATGAAAGGTTACAACAAAGGCAGTAGGCCAAACTTATTTAGAGTGAAAAACATATATTAAAGACAATAGGCCTCTAAGTGTGGATTTTCATTAAACTGTTTTAAAGCTTGTAGGAAGAAATTGTGTTACAGGGAATCCCACATATAAATATAACAGGCACGGGTTTTGGTGTTAGTTGCCCCGTGAAAAACTCTTGGTTAGAAGAACTGCACTTTGAGAATCCTTGTTATGCCATTTTTGGAAGAGTTTTATATTGTTTAGCCAACTGTAATTTTGTACATATGTGTAATTTTATGAATACGGAGAGGGGCACTTTTGCTCTGCCAAAATATGTTGATTTCCTTAATTACAGATTTTGATTGGGCAGAAGTTGTGTTCTGCTGAAAAAAAGTGCTTGTTTTAAAATGTCTGCCTTTGCGAGAATGCTTATGCTCAATACAGTAGGACTGAATTGGTTATGGAGACATGCCTTTGATCTAGGCTATAGGCCTGATCTGTTTATTTCAAAAAGGTATGACAAACCTGGTAAGCCTGACTAATTAATTGTGAAAAGCATTTGTTGAAGTGAATAGACTTTTAAGGGTGAATTGCCATTATGCTGTGATAATACTTGTAGACAGATATTTTGTTACAGGGAATCTGACAGATTAGTAGGCATGGTGTTGGTGACTCCTGTTAGACACCCTCACGTAGAAGATTTGAATTTTGAGAATCCTTGCTATGCCAATTTTAGGATGGGATGCACATTGTTTTGAAAACTGTTATTCTGTATATAGTTGTACTTTTTTGCTGCACCAGAGTATTGATTCTCTTGAGTACAGATTTAATTGGACAATTGTCGTGTGCTTCTGCTGAAATACAGTGCTTGTATTGTGCTTTTTGCCTTGTGGGAAAGCTTATGCTCAACACAACAGGATTGAGTTGGTTATTGTAACAAGCCATTAAGCAAGGCTATAGGTCTGATCTGGTTAATCTGAAAAATTGTGGCATAGTAGGATTAGCTTATTTATTGTAAAAAGCATATGTTGAAGCCAATAGGCGTTTATGGGTGAATTGTAGTTACACTGTCTTAATGTCTGTAGACAAGTATTTTGTTACATAGAATCTCACAGGTTACTGTAGTAAGCAAAGAGGTTAGTCTTGGTTACTTCCTTTCACAAACAATGGGGGTAGAGGATATGCACTCTGATAATCCTTACTAGACCCTTTTGGGCGGGCTTGGGAGGTGCAGTTGTCTGTTTGACCAGTGTAATAAAAAAACAAAAAAACAATATACATATATAGTGGATCTTTTGGGTCAGTCCTCACCTGTCTGTTTCAGTGTCATTCATATTCTGGCTCTCCCAAGACTGCATAATTGCATTTCAGCACTGGCTCTATTGCCTTCCAATTAAATGTTTCTGATCACATGTGCACATCTGCCTGAAAATGAGTGTGCTTCTACCCTCATCCTTGTTGCCAGAGCTGGGAGGACTACAAGCCCCAGCATCCACCAGCAAGCTCAGGGGAAGGGGCAGGACATTCTGAAGCACATTTGAGCACGCTGAAACACCGCAGAGCGTGACGCTTCTATCCGAATCTTTGTTGCCAGTGCTGGGGTGAACTACAAGCCCCAGCATCCACCAGTGGGCCCTGAACGAGGGGCAGGACATTTTGGAGTGCATTTAAGTTCGCTGAAATACGGCGGACAGGACACTTCTACCCACATCCTTGTTGCCAGTGCTAGCGGGGACTACAAGCCCCAGCATCTACCAGCAAGTCCAGGAGGAGGGGAGCCCCTTGGTTCAAAAGGTACTGATAACTCATTATATTTAGACCCCTCTCTGTTTATTTCTTGAGAGTGTCCTGTGCCTGCAACCAACCAACTCTCTTTGTCGTAAACCCCTGCCTACCCACTTGTTAGGATGGTCATGTGCAAACTTGATCCCAATTTGGCTGCAACTTCTGGGAAAAAAAGGGTAAATATGCTCTCTGGATTTATAGAAAAATCTGTGGGTGCTATCAACAAAGAAATTCTTGCAGTTGGTAGGAGGTTGTCAGGGGCTTTAGTACCCATCGAACGTGGGGGTATGCAGTATTCGCCAGTTGGTTCTGCCAACAAGCCGGCCGGTGACTTGATCCTGGGGGAGGAACCCCTGTGCCACCAAATGTCAACCCAAGCTAGCGGAGGTGGGACCCTCATTGTGGAAGGCGTCTCAAATGAGCAGGCAGTTAAATCTTTCAAGGTGCCAAATGTCAAGCAGAAGCAAGGGGCAACTGCACGCGCACTGTTACCCCAAGTGAACCCAGTTCTTCTGGATCTTTGCTGCTTGCTATCATAGACCCACTTAAAGAGGCTATCGGAGGTTTGTTTGTCCAGTTTAGGATGGATGTCGAGGAACTCCTGGTCTCTAAGCTGCAGGATGTGTATGATCGCTATGGGTGCATAGAGAAGAAACTGTGTGATCTGGACACAAGACTGACTCATGATCCTGTAAAATTTGGTGCCCCAACTGCTGGAAATACCTCTTCCAACCATGTGTAAGAGCTTTGTCCACAGGAAGGGGGGTTGGGGCAGTTGGACTCTGGTGGAACTGAAGGAGCTTGTGGGAGCGGTCTAGCTACACCTTTTGCCCGCAGTCCCATGAAGTGCCTGGCCAAAATCCTGGGGCTCCGAGGACATATGGCAATTCCCAAACACCCCCCAGGGAGATGGGTTTGGCCCCAGTTTCTATCTCCAGAGGTGACCTTCCGCCTGCAGCCTGCCCATTTGTTATTGTCTTAGCTAATGTGCCAACCCTACGCCCGAAAGTAAGTGAGGCTACTGTGGATCTAATTCACAAGTCTATTCATTGGATCCACAGGAACTTGAGGCGCCACAGCAAAACCTTCAGTGAAGTTCTTATGGCAAGGAGGGGGGGTGAGTGGGGAGCATGAATAAAGAACTTGCGGGTGACTGTGTTAATGTAACTTTCAGAAATCCGAGAATTAGAGGTGACCTGATTAGGGCTTTCCTACAAGGCCAATGTATGCCAGGCAATGTTAAGTTATTGGCCCCTGGTTATTTTTATAGAGATGTGGCTAGACGCCCCAAATTTGGGAGGGCCCTTATGATCTCAGCCACCTTCAGCCATCACCCTATAATATCCCTGTCCAGAACCGCTTTGTGCCACTGGGAGACACGGCTGACAATGATTGACACATCGCTTGCCAGGCGTCTGAGCAGTGCCCAGGTCTGGAAGTCAGCCAAAGAGCAGACCATTTGGGTTGTGATACGATCCCCAAAATGGATACAGCCAGAGGAGACTGCCCTAAAATGGCCAATTCCAAAGAAATCCATCCCAGATATGGGAGTGGGGATTCTAACCAACATAGTCGAAGACACGCAAGAAGATAAATTATTCTCCTGGTATATTGCTGGCATTGCCAGTAAAATGGGCTGTGAGAATTGGGTCACTTTCATATATAATTATGATAATATTTTCTTCCAAGTGACAACTGATGATTTTAGCCTGGACGGTTATGTTTCCTACTTGGTCCCTACAGGGCTAGTGTAGGGGTGTTCAGAGTAACCTTAGAGTGTAAAATTAGCCTGTTCGGCACCGACAGCACTTTAGTTCAAGCCTTTTTATCTACTTGGCCCAACAGTCCGACTATTGTGTTTATACATTTTTATAATGGGAATGATGGATCTGATTTTAGTGTGAACATTAAATTGCTCTCTGATTTTATTTTAAGGCCTAGACAGCAAATACCCTTCTTTGCACAAAGGGTATCAGATTATTTTAGGTGGTGATTTTAACATAAAACTGGAGCTTACCCAGAGAATAATGTCCACACTCTGTTTGACACCATCAGTTCAGGGTGTACAGATCTATGCAAGGACCAGAGAGCACAAGCAATAACCCACTTTAATAATTCATTCCACCTTACTAATAATACCTGTGAATTGCTGAACCCCCTCTACCTCTCCAAAGCGACTTTTGGAAGGGAAGAATATGGCTCAGTCATCGATTATATTTTTGTATCTAGAGATTTAATGGGCTGTGCTTCTAGGAGTGGGATCGAAGAAAGTATATATAGCGATCACAACCCTTTGAGTGTTAGTTTATGTATTTGCAAGAGGGGTAGTGGTATGAAGGGTGTGGCCTCGTCCTACTTAGTTGTTAAGACCCAAGGTCTCCAGCTGGCATGGAGCAATGTTGACGTAAATGCCCTCATGTCTTATGTGTGTGTCAACCATCTTAATACGGTTTTTAATTGTCTTACAACCTCTGATGACTATTTGGGTCTGGCCAACCAATTTGTCCAGCTGGGGCAGATAGTAAGCGATTCGCTCAAGAAGCCGATTAGATCCAGGAACCATGAGGCGAAATGGTTTGACCAATCTTGCAGGAAGGCCTCGGCAAAATGTACCTAAGGTGTTGAGGGAGAAGCCCAGGGATCAGTGTAAAATTCAACAGTTTAGAGCAATGTAGAAGGCGGCCCCCAGCAATGTAGTTGCAAGAACCTTCAAAATGAATCCTGGGGAAGCTGGTGTCAGCATGCAGACTGAAAGACACCAGGGCCTTCTGGGCGATAGTTAACAATATTAAATTTAAGGGGACTAAAAGTAACTCCGTCATTAATTCTATTAGCCCCGAGGTCCGGGTTAACCACTTTAAAGCACTTTATGGTACTGGCACCCTCGTACAGTCGAGTGAGGAACAGGTGGGTTTCCCCTTAGCCCCGGAATTTACTGTTGAAGAAGTCTGGGAGGTTATCGTTAAGTCTTCATATAATAAGGCCTCGGGCCGGATGGCATGCCTATCGACTTGTATAAATCCCTACCGGAGATTTGGGCCCCCATGCTGTGCAACTGTTGTAATGCTTTTGTTAAAGCGGGTCTTCCAGAATCTTGGCATTCCGATACTGTAGTTCTCATTTTTAAAAAGGACAATCTCCAATCACCTGGTTGTTACTGGCCGATATAATTACTGGAATCAGCTGTGAAGAGTGCAGGAAGAGTTGTCCTTCAACGTCCTTTAACATGGGTCAGGGAGTCAGACGCACGTTTGGAGGTCCAGTATGGATTCAATGATGGGCTTTGCACAGTGGAGCAATGTTTGAACCTGCACTTGCTGATTAGCAAATATACCATAACTAAGCAGGGCTCCATCTGACTGGCCTTCATGGACCTGTCCTGCACCTTCGATAGTGTGGCAAGATCAAAACTTTGGAAGATTAATTTGGGGGTGGAGGGTGGCCTAGTGGAATTTCTGTGAGCTCTTCATTATGATCTTTCACCCTTAGTAAGGTTTGGCCCAGCAAGCAAGTGTACCAATAGTTTTAAGCTAGGGAAGGAGGTGCGTCAGGGCTATTGTAGGAAGGTGGAATCTGACTGCATGGTTACCCCCATTTTTTCCTGGTGTTTTGCTGGTTTTCGACTTAGTCTGACTGGGATCCTGCTAATTAGGACCCCAGTCTATCTGCTTTCTCCCTAAATTGGTTGTTCATGTACTTTAGGTACACTCCAGATTGGATTCTGGGGTACCCTTATAAGTCCCTAGTATATGGTATACTATGTACCCAGGGCATAGGCACCCCAGAGGCCTCCCAGGGGCTGAAGCATGTATTATGCCACCCCTGAGAGACCATTTAAAATGACACAACAGGTCTGCTACAGCAACCTGTGTAAGGTGGTGCATGCACCCCTTACTTAGATATAGGTTCACTATATCTATCCTAATCCCTGCACATATAAACATATCAGTCACCCCTATAGCAGGCCTTATCAATCCTGAAGGCAGGGTGCTGGGTTTTATGTGAGAGGGTGCCCATGCCTGAGCAGAGCCCCTCTGCAGCCTTCAGAACCTATATTCCAGGGTTGTTTGTGATGCAGCCAACCATATATACTTAAGTGCATTATAACCTCGCGGTAAATGCTAACTTTAATACGGCTGCATGGAACCATGTCGTGTTTGGTGTCAAACACCTTGGAATCATACCTCCACACCAGTAACTGGTGTGGGAGTTATGATTCCACCCTCCTAGAGGGAGAAATATGACAACACCGGTACACCCGGTACCAGCTTTCTTGACACTGGCATCACAAAATGGATGCTGCCAGCCACAGACACGAGTCTGCCCTCCTGCTGCTGGACGAAACTCCGGCAGGGGAAGGTTTGACAATAGGTTTTCTGTCACAGGGAGGTGTGACCACCTCCCAGACAGGCTTTAGTGCATTGGGGCTGGGTGGGTGCACTCTGAGAGTGCTTTGATGTCTGCACTGGGGGCACATTTGGTGTCCCTGTGCATAGTCCAGCTCAAACCGGTTGCAGGAGCCATTTGCTCCTGCTCTGGCGCGAAACTGGACAAAGGACATGGGTGTAGCCACCCCTCTGTCCTGACCCTCCCATAGGTGGGTCCCCAGAGTTTGTCCCACCCCTTCCTTGGGTATAAAGTAGGAACCCCTGACTACAGGACTTTAGATTTTACCTGGACTAAACTCTGCTACAGAAACCAAGTACTTCGACGATCTGCACAACGCTGGATGACTGAAGAATCTCCCTTGGAGTAAAGGAGTTACTCCCCTGCTGAGAAGGCACCTAAACGCATCTGACCGGTTTGCATCTACGAAGCTCCTGAAGGACTCCGAAGATTTCTGCAACACAGGAGGTGGGTTCCAGAGGTCTCTGAGGTTGATCTGCGCTCTCAGCAATTCTGAGGCCCGTATCCCTCGTGGGACCATGTAACCCGTACCCCTGTGCACCGTGTATATTTGCAGCAGCATATGCTTTTTGGCGATCCCTGAAGCTGTGCTTTGGGCTACTTGTAGTCCTGAACCCGAGCAGTAATTCCACCAAAGATTTCCGGCCTACACTCCACGAGTGTTCCGTGGGCTGGTATTCAGTGATTCAGCTCGAGGTCCCTTCGCGATCCCTGGTCCGTTGGCCTGTGGGTCCCTGTGAAGGTAACTTTGACTTTCCGTGGGCTTACCTGGTTGCTCCAGACGTGCCCTGACTCTCCATAGCTTGGAGAGTCCCCAGGACCTTGCTGGTCCTCACAGAAGCATCTTTCCTCTGACCGCGTGGGTTGCAGTTGCCAAGGCTTGTTGGTGTCCAATCCGGAAACTGACCCCCCCCAGCACTCGACATCATTCGTGGGACAGCTCACCTCCGGACTTTGGTCGTCATCGACATCTCCTGGTCCCCGTGGCTGCAAAGTCAAGCTTCACCTCTTCTCACCTGAAGCACCCGACATCGGTGGGCATTCGATTGCTCCGCTCCTGGTCACGTGAAGTGCCCAGACTTTGTCCCCTCTGCTTTCAGGTTCTTCTCATCTCCGATCCAGGCTTGGATCACACCGAACACTTTTCTTCTCCACAGCAGCAATACTTTTTCGCATCACACCATTGAAAACGATGAGGGTTTCCGACACCACTTGACCCCTATGCACCCAGCTCCTCTGGGATAGGTAACACGGGTACCTCGGTACTCTCAAGGGTGCTGGCCTTAGAACCTTCTATGTTTAGCTGGATTTGCTTAAAGTCCTCTCCGAAGTGTCCTTAATCTTTAAATTTCCTACCGTGACTTTCCCATAGAGTTGTACGGAGCTCAAGCCTGTGTTCACACACTGCACCCGTCCTCCGTGGGTCCCCTGTGTCACTACCTTGGGTGGTTCCTTGGGGTCCCAGCAATTCTACGTGCTCTAGGCACTGTGTCTAGTCAAGTCGTGGTTGTTATACCACTTTCTTAGTATATGGTTTGGTCTCCCCCTGGAGCCCACTGTGTATTGTGCTATTTACTGTCGTTCTAGTGATTTAATATTGTGTGCTTTGTTCTCTAATCTCATAAAGAGGTTAGTAGAGAGTGTTTAGTAATAAATACATATATTTGATATATTCCTTGTGTGGTTCTCTTTTCATTTGGTCATTCAGGAGGTTATGATCTGGTAAAACAAGCTGCTTTACATTCCTTCGAGACTTAGCCTGAAGGCAGCTCTCCATAGCTACCACTAGGATAGCTTTCAATAAAGGTTGTCTTTAACCTAATCATCCATAAGGGGCGTTTGGACTGGTGCAAGGTGCCCACTTTAATTAGTGGACAGCATATACCAGGCCAACTTCTCACAGCTATGTCTTGACCCAATTTTTTCCTTTTTTTATATTAATGGACTAGGCACAGCCCTTTCAAATAAAACTTTGGCTGTCCCTTTCATCTGTAAGAAAAGTATCCCAGTGTTACTCTGACACTGTACTAATCTCCAGAATTTTCAATGGCCTCAATATGCTGTTTCAGGAGTTTGTTAGCTTGATGGGTTCACTTGGCCTTACCACTAATCGGACTAAGGCATTCACCATGGCATGTGGACCCAGGCATCAAAGGATTCGCAATATATATCTGCAAGGTCATCCTGTGGTTTCCACGCAGGATGTTTCATATCTGGAAGTTGTTTTTGATGCCAGGGGGAATTGGGGACCCTGCACCACTAAGGTGTGCCTCAGATTTGTGAGTGTGGATGGGTATATTTATAATTTAGCCTCCTGTATTGGAAAAAAAACAGTGGTTCCCTGGTTGGAGGCATACAGGATTAAATGCCTTCCTATTCTTACCTATGGGGCGGGCATTTGGGGATACTCCCATATCGACTCCCTTCAGGGTGAGCAAACTAGGGTGCTTAGGCGGCTCCTGGGAGTTCCTCCTGCCTGTGCAACTTTCATCGCTCATTAAGAGCTTGAGGGTGAGTATGTGGAGGATATTATTAAATTGGCCTTCCTAGCCCTATCGTGCACAATCTGGACAAACCCTCACGCCTCATTCAATAGGGAGGTAATTTCAGATTGCCTTGCGTGTGACAGTGGAATGGAAATCCCCTGGCTAAAATATATTAAGTCAGAATTAGCGACTCTGGGTAGGCCGGACCCTTTTTCTACTTCTGTATCGGTGGCGAAGTCCGATGTGGTCTGGGTTAAGAAAACCTTAGAAGCATTGAGGCATTGCTAAAGAGAGGAAACCGAACTGCCAAAATCACAGTCATGGAGTATGTGAAGCCCCAAACCACACCAGCCTTGGAGCCGTACCTTGAGCGGGTGGACAACACCTAGGATAGATTGCTTTTAAAAAAGTTTTAGGCTGGGTTTTGTGATATGGCACCTCGGTTTCCCCCTTGGTCAATTTATCTAAAGTTTTAATATGCCCATGCAATGGATCTTCTCCCCAGAGCCTGTTCCATTTGACTTTTTTCTGTCAGTTTTATTCTGCCTTTATTAAAAGGTTTTTAATACCAGCTTTAGGGAGAGTAGAATTAGAAGATGTGGAACTGCCTTGGTCTTTGTGCAACAGTTAAATTCTGCTTTCCTATGTGTAAATATAAGCTCTTTTTAAAAATGTGCTATTGTTAAAAGGAAAACCATGTTATTTAAGCTGCTTTTAAATAACAGTTTTTATGATGTATTTTGTATAATGGAATGGTTTTAAAGGTGCAAATGTCCTAATGAAATCTCCTGCTATCTCAGAATTGTGGTCCGTTGGACTTATGAGGGCTTACATTAACTATTTTCTTAAAGTACCCATGCCCTGGCACATTTTTGTAGCTTTTAATATACTTGCTCTTACGATGTATTCTGTCTAATGGATTAAACTGAGATTTTCTTTGTGATGCACTTCTAAGGTTGCCTATGTAACCAAAATAACATTTTTTTAATTGAATTGAACTGAGTGTGCTTGTCCGGGCTCGTGACCAGTCCTTTAGATTTCCAATTTTCTTTTTCTAGGTTCTGTTACATTTCTTTCCTTCTCTTTCTTCTGCTTTTTAGAGTGTCCTGAAGCCCCTCAGGCAGTCCTACTGGGCCACTCGAATACTGCTTATTTCAACTGCAGTGTGCTGTATCCTGGGCAGCCACTATTATTAAAAAAAGAGGCCATCATAGACTGACATATCCACAGTGGAGCACTGTTTTACTGTTCGAAGATGGCAACCATGTTTAAAAGCATTGTGTTGGCACCTTTGATTAGTACAACAGTGATACAGTGTATACTTTAGCATTCAAAGATAGCCACGCGGTGGGATGTTTACTAAGCAGCCATCTTGGAATGGTATTGTGCATAGAATATCATTGTTTTTACTGCTCCAAGATGGTCAACACATAGCTTCTATGTGTGGAAGCTCTGTTGGGACTTTAAAAGAACAATATACTATATACAATTCCACTGAAAGACAACCACTTGTCACTACATTTAATTTTATTTTTGTATTGCAAGCATATGTCCCAGGTTTAGGTGGCAGCATGTTTTTTGCTATTGCACAGGGTAAGTGGGTGTATCCAAGAATAAAAAAATTAAATAAGATGAAACAATGAGTCATAGGGTGGATGAATGGATGTAGAAGTGCAGAAAATTATGGCAGAGTGCATGATGACATATTGAGCACCTAAACTTTGAGCACTTTCATAAGCCAGACCTATTGGCATTGGCAATACATATTTGCTCATGTAGTGAAGTGGCCTCTCCAAGGTCCACCTCCCACAATGAAAGTTTTTTCAAGGTTAGCAGTTCTGTCTATATGCAAAGCGTTGTGTATCAAAAATGTTTAACTTTGTTCTAGAACACCTCTTTTACAAAATGAGAGCCTACATCTACAGCACCCAAATACTGAAAATTATCAGAGGCAAATGGAATTACCTGTTATTAACACTAAGGCTGATGGTGTAAATTGAAGGTTATTAGTTTAAGATTTGGAAAGGCCAACACCGTCTCTTGTCCTTACGAGGCCACTGAGCATCATGAAACTATTATCATGTGTAAGAGTTACTCTAGTTGTTAACAAAATTTAAAATAGTAAAAAACATGTCATGTTAAGTGCTTTATGAACAATATATAATTTTTGCCAATGTTATGAGTTTGAGGTCTTTAGACTTCTTTGCGTCAATCTGATTTCCATCTGCAGTTTGCCCCAATGGCTAGTAATGACTGCAATGCCTAACCCAACACCAGGCAAACTGAGCTAAGAGGCTTCCAGACATTACTAGCCAAAGTTATTAGAGTACAGGTTTCCCCACTCGTTATTTAAGCAGAGCCTACAGAATCTTCCAATGACCAAATTCCTGGTGCGTTGACCCACAGTGTTGCTGTAAATTTACTGTCCTTAGCAGAAGGCTTGGCACACTACAATTTGAAATAGGGGAGACAGTTGATGGGCATTAGGGCACCATTGCTACCTTCTTTGGCTTGCAAACACCTAGAGCAAGTAGTAATTCCTCCATTCCAAAGCAATCTAGCCCTTGTAGATGTCTATGATCAGGCTACAGGCCCAAACCTGGCTCCAAATAGGCACTTGCCTCTGTTTTTGAGCATGTCCTGGCCAGAGCACAGGCACACCATTAAGCCTTGCTAGCCTCACCTTCCAGCACAGTGACAAGGAATGACTGGTGTAGTAACATGAGAGGTCTGGCTCATTAAGCTTGTCATCTGTGGTCAGGGAGCTGATAGAAGCGTATATCCCCACCATATAACAATGTCACAACTTTGATGTGACACTACATCAATGTAGCAACTACATCAATGAACACTACATCAACTAATGTAATCAATACAAATACATTAAAGTTAAGTGTTAAATAAAAATTTGTTACAATGTAAGGATTACAGTGAGAGTAAGGGGTAAATTAAGGATATTTATTCAATTTGATTAAATTGCATACACATTCATTACAAATAGTGTAAGGTTTAGGTTAGATATTGTAAATACATTAAATTACAAATAAAAAACTAATGTGTTAGGATAAGTACATGGCTTGGATTAATAATAATAAAAAAACCAAAATAATTAAGCTATTTCTAAAGCTTATGGTTATTATCACAGCGAGGAAAGGAATGCATAATACAATAAATGTAATATAATAATAATTAAGAATTAGCTTGATGGTAATGCTTAGAGTTTGAAGGAGGATAAATGAAAAATAAGTTAGGTTGGTGTAGGGAGTGGCGGCAGCATAAACTGACATGCTCAGTCCCTGCTCTCTGCCCATCCCCATCGATGGCCTGGAATGAGGTGATCTGCCTAGGAAGGGAAAAAAATTGAACTGGAAAAGCAGAACAGACCCAAATTTTGCCTGCAGTGAGCAGAGAACCAGGCTAAACAGCAGCATGATGGCCACCATCTATGAGTGCAGCATCCTTGCCAAAGGGGGTGGCCTGTAGTGGTAGGCTTGGAGCTGCAAGGGGGCTGCCGAAATCCATTCCCAGAAAACTTACACCACCCATACCAGTGATGTACAGAGAAGTGACCTATGCGTAGTGAGTGAGGGACAAATACAGCAATTCAGACTAGACAAGAGATATGGTCTGGATGAGTGCTTGCCTGAGGAGTGAAGGCCTCAAGGATGAGGAGGGCCTTTCTTCAGGGTGGAAGACATGTATATGGCCTTGCACGACTGGAGACACAATAAGCACACCAGTTAGATAGTTGATCAGCAACAGGACGCCTCCTCAAGACACCCACATGTGCTTTAGCTCATGCCTACTAGAAGTGTAATGGAGCTGTGGCTGACCATCATTCAATGAATGAATGTCTTCCAAAAAGAGAGAAAAGAAGGTGCGGAGCCATCACAAAATCCCGACACGTCTATCACGAAAGCAGACTTGTCGGAAAGCTTGCTACCATTTAAGTAGGATTTGCAAGAGGAACTTAAAAGTGAAATGGAGAGAAACCTGCAAGAACTTTGCTCTGACCGGATTTCTAAAACTGGGGACGTGACAAAGGATGTTCACACATTAGGGGCCAGAAAGGAGGAATGCAAAAACAGGATGGATCTTCTGAATACAAACAGAAGCTGAACAAAAGTTGAGAGAAATGGAAGCCATATATTAGAGTTGGCCGAAACCAGAGGAACTGGTAAATAGGTCCAGGAGGGACAGCCTAAGCATCAGAGGCCTGGTGGAAGGTGAGCAGGATCCTGCTCTTAGAGACTTAACAGTGGGAATCTCATCCTTTCTGGAAGAGGGGTATAAAGAAGTTAGGGTAGACAGGGTGCGCCAAGTCAGACCATGCAGGCCACAGAACTCTCAGAAACCTTGTGATGTTCTCGGCAAATATCATTACTATTCACTGAAAGAGGAATTATTGAAAGCATCAAGGAAGTAAGGTGGGTGTACTTTCGAATTTGCTGCTCCACAATATTCTCAGACGTCTCCCAGACCACACTGCAGACAAGAGGCCTTCAAGCCAATAATGGAGAAATTACATTCCGGACAGGTGCGTTACAGATAGACTTATCCTTTTGGGATTACGTTTGAACATGGAGGCAAGGTCCGTCACTTTACAGGCAGGGTGAAACCTGTGAGGATATCTGAGAACCCATATTCAAACTGAAGATTGGAATAAAGCGATTCTCCTATACACTCGGATGGGAGACCAACAACCTCTTGGCAGATGCCTAACCCTCAAAGACTGGGAGCAGGCAACGCAGATACTGGCAAGTGCAACAAAATCAGTTAGGGGTAGAGAGGATGGTGACTAGTCATTGACTTTGATCAACATTTTAATAAATCTAATAAATTGGTAAAGCTACCAAACAATAATAAGAGGCTTGAGAAGGGGCTTTCAATAATGTAGTACAGGGATTGGTTCAAAGAACCCCTAAGGATAGTGGTGGTGAACACCTCATAGAACAGGCTGGGATATTCTATCTGGGGTGGATCACTTCACTGAACACTAAGAGGGGGTGGATAGGCACATGAGGTTGATTTGAATGAGTGGTTTGGGAGGGTCCGGTCCTCCCCAATAATCCGGCTACAACAAAGATGTGGTCTATACTGTGTGGGAGCACCGAGAACCTCTTAACGCTCTGGGAGAGCAAGAGCACTTTCCAAGAAGAGGTAATTTTGTTGCTATGGGCAATACTAGTTTACCCAAAAGTTGTTTTGGGTTTGCTTAGGATGTTTTGTTATACAGGGTAGTTGGGGTGGGGTTGGGAATATGGTTAGGCATGGGGTCCTGCTGAGGGGCACTTGTTGGGGAGAAGAAATAACTGGACCATGATGTACTGACTGGGACATCGGGAGGTACCAAGGAGTTGCTCTAAGATGCCTTGAAGACAAGCGAGGTACGCTTCACAGCATCAACCCAGGGTGAAAATTGTCTCTTTTGATGTGGAAGGGCTCAATACTTTGGTGTACAGGAGAGCAGTTTGGAAATTTCTCAGGGCCTCTCAGCCTGATATTACTTGCTTACAAACAAAGCGCTGGCTGAAGAGGGTCCATGAGAGAATGAAACAAAGGGTGTACCCAACAGCCTACTTCTCATCAGCAGCATCAAAACATGCTGCTGTAGCCATCTTCTAGAGGAGGGACTTGCCATGTGTGGTGATAGGTAACAAATCAGTGAAGGACTGTATCTGACAGGATTGCTATTTTATTGCCCAATACCTATTTTTGAGGGGCTTCTTGGAGATACTATTAGGGTTTGCAAAGGGTGACATTATAATCAGTGGGAATTTCAAATTTTAGTGCAGTGAGGTAGAGAGATAGGCCTCCCAGGAGAAGGAGGCACATGGGCACTTTTTCCAGGAATCTCAAAGGCCCTCTTAAAGAAATGGGCATTAGAGATGTCTGGAGGTAGATCCATATTGAAGATGATGACAACACTTGTGCACGACTCATGCTCACATGTTGATTATACAATAGTGAGAAGCACACCTATCCCAATGGTTGGTACAGTAGAGATTGGCTTCATATCTGTTTCCAACCATGTCCTGATTCAAAACAACTTACATTTGGGATGGAAGGCCCCAAAGTGACAATGTGGAGATTACACATAGCTCAATGATTATTCAGCTACCTGAAAAAGTGTAACAATATATCCCTGGGTGGAGCTTAGGAGAACTTTAAAGCAGTGGCAAGGGGAAGTGCATATTGCTTAGGTCACACATACGGAGGTTGAGGCCTAAGGCCAAAACACAGAAACTAGATTTAGGCTGAATATAGGGACAGTCCAACTGTGCAGATTCTCAAAGCTGACCCCATCAGGGACAGCTAAGAGTTATCTATATTAATAGAGCAGGGATTTCCTTTCTTCCTTTGAAGCAACATTCTTGTGTTGCAGTACACAAGGTTGGCATGCATCTGGCTAAGCGACTGTAAAGAAGGAGGGAAAGGGAGTATATAAAAAAAACGAAAATCAGCAATGATTCATTTTATTAAAAGAGGAAAAGTTATATTTCAGAGATTACTATTCCTCTTTATATACAAGGGGCAGTAACTCACTTGCACAACAACATCGATATATCGAAAGAAAAAAAACTCCAGACACTCACAGAGTAGCAGAGGGAGGCACTGGATGATCCTCATTGGGGAGGAAGAAGTGATCAGATGGCAATAGGGGGACTGAAGGATAATAAAGTGCCATGGCCTGATAGATTTTCTGGGGACTTAATAAGACCTCACTACCCAGTTGACCTTCAAATTGATTGACCTATGTACTTACTGAGTCTCAATAGAGAACCTCTGGCTTGTCCGATTGAGCGTCCTGGTTATACGAGGAATCCTTTTGATTCCACTGAATAGAAAACCACCCTCCTCCTCACTTGGTGCTTACCTGACACCTCACTCCCTGAGGTGGTGGTCTGATATTTGATGGACTTTAAAGCAGTAGCAGGGTACAAGAAAAACTTAGATAAGTCAGGAGTTTTCAGATTTTCACTGAACCCGCACACAGCACAACTGATGGAAATTAGATTCCACTTCTCATGAGCAAATGCATTTATCAAATACTTGGGGATTAGAATCCCATCATGGGTAGTGGACATTTATAGAGCCAATTTCCTCTCCGTAATAATGGACTTCCAGAAGGATTTAGCTCCACGGTCCCCCTCTTTACATATCATGGTCAGGGAGACTAAATGCTGTGAAAATGTATTTACTACTGAGTCTCCTGTAACCATTTCAAGCTTTTGCAGTTCGAACAGAGAATACTTTTCTTCAAAACGTACACAAATCAGAAACAAGGTTCATCTGAAATGGCTTCTTAGCAAGAATTCTTTTGCACTTACTTCAGTGGACTAGACTGAGAGGAGACATGACACTGCCAGAGCTGTACATGTGGTAAGCCTCAGCACAGTTATGGTCTAAGCCAGAGTCAGATAAAGTAGGGGTGCATATGGACTGCGATATTGTGGCTGCAGACCTGTTCCACGGAGACAGGATATAATCTTGTATGCAATGTAGGGTTTAATTCCAGTAAAATGAAAAGGAGAGACTTCTCTATGTTCAATTAAGGCCCTGGGTCCTCGGCCCAAAGGTTAACCAGGGCGCCACCAAAGACAGTACACCCTTTAGGTTTATGATAAATGGGTGGGTGCTCAATGTTCCATATCGCATATTTATGCGGCGCTTCCTGAAGCCTTCTCCCATTTCTCCTGGGCAGCCATGTCACAATGGAAATCCTTTGGCAAACATATTTCATAGCTACAGTGGGAACTATTGAGGAAGGATATACATGGAAGCTCCACATGTGCCAAGTGCAGAGAGGGACATTATAAGGATAAGTTACTTACCTGTAATCCTAGTTCTCTTCCAGGGGTATACTCATCAAAGTCATAAGCACTGAATAGTCCCGCCCACGTGCGGGGACCCCGGAGCAATAGCCAATAATATGCATATACCTACATATATATCCATATACACATATAAGTAAATATATATATATATATATAGGTGATATGCATAAAACAAACATATATGCAGCCTGATCATATATACTAGGCTCAGAAAAAACTGCCTCATTGCATGTAAAACCTTTTAAATTTGAACTATAAATAAACATACCCCATGATATAATCATGATTAAAACAAGTAAACCACTTCAGTTTGCTTTGAAACAACACACCCTTTATTTTCAAAGGTAAAAGGGGTAAGACCATAGAGGCAGGTCAGCCTAGAGAGGCTGCATATAGAACAGTTAGGAAAAACTGGCGCCGTGCCTTTAAGACCTCTTGGAACCCTCAGGCTCCCATCATGCACTACAGGTGACAGTTAGGTCAGTTCTTTTGGACGGCGTAAACAGTGTGATTACAGTATGGGTAACAGTTACATCTCACATGAACATGGTATTCGTCCGGGGAGGAGGGAGGGTTGCTTATGACTTTGATGAGTATACCCCTGGAAGAGAACTAGGATTACAGGTAAGTAACTTATCCTTCTCTTCCAGGGGATACTCATCAATAGTCATAAGCACTGAATAGAGTAGCAAGCCATCCCCATGCTCTGCGGGCGAATACAATCATATCATGCCAACCAAATCAACTTATATCATCCAAATAAGTTCCTCAAGGATGCCTGGCCAACCCTAGCATCAGCTTGAGTGTCAGAATCAAGACAATAATGGCGTGCAAAAGTGTGCACCGAACGCCATGTGGCCGCTTTACATATGTCTTGAATAGGTACATTACTCAGCATAGCTATTGTAGCTGCTTTTCTTCTTGGAGAATGCGCTCTCGGCCTGCCTGGGAGCTGTTTGTGTGCTAGCTGATAAGATAGCATAATGCATGACACAATCCATCTAGCAATGGACCTTTTAGAGGCCGGAGAGCCAGTGTTCAATGGTCCGTAATTAACAAACAATCTGTCCATGTTGCGTACAGTTTTAGACTTATCCAGATAAAACTTCATCACCCTTTTGAGATCTAGTGAATGTAATGCCTTCTCAGCAGGTGTGACAGGGTTCACAAAGAAAGTGGGAAGAGTGATTGACTGGTTGATGTGGAACTCCGAGACCACTTTCGGAAGGAACTTCGGGTGAGGTCTTAGTACCACTCTGTTTGCATGAAAAACGAGATAAGGCTCCAACGAGCACAAAGCCTGTATCTCGCTCACCCTGCGAGCAGACGTGATCGCCACAAGGAATGCAGTCTTCCAAGAAAGATGTTGCAGTGAGGCCTTGTGTATAGGTTCAAAAGGCGGACCCATTAACTTGGAGAGAACGATATTGAGTTCCCAAGCGGGAGAAGGAGCTCTCACTGGAGGATAGACTTTCTTTAGGCCCTCTAAGAAGTCCTTAACCACTGGCATTCTAAAAAAGGAAACCTGATTAGGGGACTTCCTATAAGCTGTTATCGCGGCCAAGTGAACCTTAATAGATGAGTACTGTAATCCTGCTTTTGCCAAAGACAGTAAATATGGTAACAGTACCTGTTCCTGACCATGAATAGGATCATGACCCTCTGCAGTACACCACATGTAGAATCGCCTCCATTTGAAAGCATATGTTCTCCTTGTGGAAGGTCGTCGAGCCTCTTTCAAGATCTGCATGCAGTCCTGAGAGAGACCTAAATGCCCATATTGGATGAATTCAGGAGCCATGCTGCTAGCTTCAGGGACGGCAGATTGGGATGGAACACTTTGCCGCCCGCCCTGGTCAGCAGATCTGGATGACAGGGTAGCCTCCTATGCGGTACTGCCGAAAGACGAAGAAGGTCCGGGTACCACCACTGGCGAGGCCAGTCTGGCGCAACCAAGATCATCCTAGTTTTGGATCTGTACAGCTTCCTGATCACTAGAGGAAGGAGGGGGACTGGTGGAAAGGCGTAGAGTAATGTCTCTGACCAGTCTATCCATAGAGCATTCCCCTTGGAGCCTTGTTGTGGGAACCTGGAGGCGAAGACGTGGCATTTTGCGTTGTCTGCATCTGCGAACAGGTCTATGTCTGGTTCCCCCCAGGCTTGAAAAATGTCCTGTGCTACTTCTTGCTTTAGCACCCAGTCGTGCGCTTCTGCGAAATGCCTGCTTAGGCCATCTGCCTGAACGTTTAGGATGCCCGGAAGGTGGACTGCTGAGATCTTCATGTCCCGAGCCAGAAGCCACCTCCAGATCGTCTGTGCTTCCAGCGACAGAGGCCTGGACCTGGTGCCCCCCTGCTTGTTCAGGTAAAACATTGTTGTGGTATTGTCCGTCTGAACAAGGAGGGTATTGGATTTGATGGACGGAAAGAACGCCTTGAGGGCCAGATGAACTGCCCTGAGCTCCAGCATGTTTATGTGATAGAGCTGTTCTCTTTCCGACCACAGGCCTTGTACCTGCAGGGACCCCATGTGGGCGCCCCATCCTTGAAGAGAAGCATCTGTTACGAGAGTCAGCTTTGGAGGTTCCTCGTGAAAAGGACTGCCCGCGAGAAGATGAGACCTCCGCATCCACCAGCCAATGGAGAGTTTGACAGACAGGGGTATCGTTATCGTGTCCTCCCAGCGATTGGAGATCTGGGACCACTGATCTTCCAGAGCCTGTTGAAGAGGTCTCATGTGTAGCCTGGCATTCGGGACTAGAAAGATGCAGGATGCCATAGATCCCAGTAGAGACGAGACTTGTCTGGCCGTTGGATAAGGGTTCCGCAAAATGGTCTGACACTTGAGGAGGATGGATGACAGTCTCTCCTCCGAAGGATATGCTCTTGCGTTTACCGTGTCCAGAGTTGCCCCAAGTAATGAATTCTCTGCGTTGGGTTGAGGATGGATTTTTTTTAATTGACTTGCAGACCCAATCGATGCAGCTGCCGAACGCAGTAAGCGAGGTGTAGTTGCAGAAGTGCTGGAGAAGCACTTTTGAGAAGCCAATCGTCTAGATAGGGGTAGACGAATATTTGTTTCCTCCTCAAGAACGCCGCTATTACTGCCATGCACTTTGAGAAAGTGCGAGGGGCTGACTTGAGTCCGAATGGTAGGACTGTGAATTGGTAATGGTTGGACTGAATGCGAAACCTTAGAAACTTCCGATGCTTCCGAGAGATGGGAATGTGGAAATAGGCATCTTGAAGATCTATGGAACACATCCAGTCTTGTGGATGCAAGTGTGGAATTATTTGATGCAACGCCAACATTCTGAACCTTTCCTTCAGAATAAATTTGTTCAGTCGCCTGAGATCTAGAATGGGCCTGAACTCTTTGCTGAGACCTTTCTTTGGGACTAGGAAATAACGAGAGTAAAGTCCTTGATGACGTTGCTGCCATGGAACCTTTTCGATGGCCTCTTTTAAAAGTAGGGCAGACACCTCTTCTTGTAGAAGACTTATACGATGGGAGGCGGTCTTCCGGGGAGGGATAGAAGGTGGAGGAGACTTGAACCGGATGGAGTATCCGTTCCTTACGATGTTTAGAACCCACTTGTCCAGTGTGATTTTGGTCCACTCTTCTAGAAACATACGAATGCTTCCCCCCACCGGAGTGGGTAACGGGGTCAGGGGAAGCAAGCCCTCACTGTTTCTGCTGCTGTTGCTGCTTGGCAGCTGGTGTAGACTGCCTGGAAGAGCCTCCTCGTCCTCTGCCTGGACGTCGCTGATTGGACTGGGATCTCCCTTGGTGCTGCTGTGTTGACCAATGAGGGGTTTGAACCCTCTGTTGGTTGCGCCGATCGTAGGGGCGGTAGCGCCGCCTAAATTCTTTCCTCTTTTCGAGCCCCACTGCCTTGACCGTGTCCAGTTCTGTCTTCATGCGCGACATCTCATCATCGGCATGAGATCCGAAGAGCGAGGATCCATTGAACGGCAGGTTCAGAATCCGATGTTGGGCCTCCGGCTTCAACCCCGTCAACCTTATTCAGGAAGAGCGACGGGCACAGATTTCATGAGAGTACCCATGGGATGCTAGGTCTGAGGCATCCGCCGCCGCTGATGATCTGGTTGGACACCAGACCCCCTTCCTGAAGGACCTCCAGGAAGTCCTGCCTGTCCTCCTTAGGGAGTTTGTCCGTGAAACGTGACATAGAGTCCCAAAGAGAGCGGTCATAACGACCCAGCAAGGCCGAAGCGCTGGCTACCTTTATATAGGACGCGGAGGTGTTGCACATCCTTTTGCCTATTGAATCCATGGCCTTACTGTCTTTGTCAGGGGGTACTGTGGAAGACGCTGCCCCTGTCTGGTTTTTCCGCGCGGCCGAAACAATGACTGAATCCGGAGGTGGGTCGGATCTCAGAAACAGAGGGTCTGTGTCAGGAGCTTTATATTTCTTTAAGATTCTTGAGGGAGCAGCACCCACTGAAGCTGGAGTCAAGAACTTTTGCAATGCAGGCTCTAGTAGACCAGGCACCAAGGGAAGTAGAGGTCTGGATGACGCCCTCTGATGCAGCGTTTCAAAGATGACTGAGGTTGTTGGAACATGAACAGGCATCTCAATTTGAAGTTTAGCCGCTCCCCTACACAAAACCTCATTGAAGCTGTTGAGATCGTCAATCGGGGATACCCTACTCGGAGGTGTTGAGGAAAGAGTGGGCGAGTAGTCCGCTTTAGATGGTCTAGATGATGAAGACCATGAAGACGACCTATGGCTTTTACTCTTGTGAGAGCGATGAGTAGGTCTAGATGCTCGACTTCTGGGAGAGCGGGGTGTATGCCTTCTCACCGAAGGAGATCTGCGTGACGGGGCTCGTCGATCATGCCGCTCTGAGGAATGCACCGACTGAATCAAGGGAGACCTGGATCTGCTACGTGCATGGACCACCCTGGTAACCTTCCGTATCTTCCACTCCCTTATATCTCCCAGCCATCTAGGAGAGATGTTCGTTACAGGGTGTGCAGGCGGAGCTGGAGAACGTTCTGGCATGATCTGTACGATCTGAAGCCCCGGAGAGGAAGAAGCACTCCTGGAGGCCATTTGGATGTTCTCCGGCGCTGACTCCGACCTCCTCGACGTCGACCTCCTCGACGTCGATCTGGATCTGGATCTGGAGGACCTAGATCTCGACGCCGACTTCCTCGATGCCGAAGTCCTAGACGGCGATCTCACTCTCGACGTCGACCTTCTCGACGCCGCCGGTGACGTTCTCGACGTCGGTCTTCTAGATGCCGAACGCGGCCTTCTCGACGTCGACCCCCTTGGTGACATCGAATGCCTCGACGGCGACGGCTGTCTTGCCGCCGTCGACACCAAAGCCGCTCTGCTTGACGACGAAGCTTGCAGTGCCTTCGAAGTTGGTGGTGTCTTCGACGTTGTAAGAGGTGCTGTCGTCGGCGGGCTTCGACGTTGATGTTCCAACGTCGATCTCTCACCGCCTCTCGCTGTAGGTGAGCCAGATGTGGACCGCCTACGCGTTACCTGAAGACTTGGAGTCCTCGACGGCGAAGGATGTTTCGACGTCGACTTCGACGCTGACTCAGAGCACACAGGTACCTTGGACGTTGATCTGTCCCTCGACGGCGACCGATGTCTTCTTTTGTCACCTTTCTCTTTGCGTTCTCTTGAGTGAGAGGAGGGTTTTCTTGCAGACAGTTCTCCTTTAGTACTTGCAGCCTTACTTCCTCTCTCCAGCATAGAGTGCAGCCTAATCTTCTTCCTTTCCTTAAGGGTTCTTCTGGAAAACTTGCTGCAATGGTAACACTGGTCTGGCTTGTGTGATGAAGGGAGACAAGCAATACAGACCGAGTGTGGGTCCGATTTGGACATCTTCTTTCCACAGGCCGGGCACTTATCAAATAAGGCCGGCATTTTGAGAGGGAAAAAAGTGAAAAATCAGGAAAAAAACAGCTGAATCTATCAGCTAGTCAGAAAAGACGTCGAGTGAAACAAAAATATTCCACCCAAAACCAGAATTAGTGATAAAAAAACACTAACTGGGGAGCTCAAACTCCAGGATCCTCAAAGAAGGAGCCGGAAAAAGAACTGACCTAACTGTCACCTGTAGTGCATGATGGGAGCCTGAGGGTTCCAAGAGGTCTTAAAGGCACGGCGCCAGTTTTTCCTAACTGTTCTATATGCAGCCTCTCTAGGCTGACCTGCCTCTATGGTCTTACCCCTTTTACCTTTGAAAATAAAGGTTGTGTTGTTTCAAAGCAAACTGAAGTGGTTTACTTGTTTTAATCATGATTATATCATGGGGTATGTTTATTTATTGTTCAAATTTAAAAGGTTTTACATGCAATGAGGCAGTTTTTTCTGAGCCTAGTATATATGATCAGGCTGCATATATGTTTGTTTTATGCATATCACCTATATATATATATATATTTACTTATATGTGTATTTGGATATATATGTAGGTATATGCATATTATTGGCTATTGCTCCGGGGTCCCCGCACGTGGGCGGGACTATTCAGTGCTTATGACTATTGATGAGTATCCCCTGGAAGAGAAACTGCTTTACAGATGGTTTTTACATGCCAGCTTGCATTCATTGCATGTGCACTAATGGTAGCCACAAATGTCGGAGGGGATGTGGGGGACAAGCAGATGCCTTACTTGTTTGGTGGGGGGCCCCAAGATAGTGCACTTCTGGGATGGAGTGGCAAAAGCCCTACAAGATTTTTGGGATTCCCCATTTTACTAGATCTAGGGGTCATGGCATTGGGTTTGAGAATGACAGAATCCAAGGGTCTACCTCAGTGGTTAATTTGTAAAATAAAAAGTGCCGGGGCTCTCCTCAGGAGGCAGCGCTAACAGGAGAAATGTGCTGGTGCAAACTGCAACCTGACCAGAGCCCCGGCACTTATTAACCTGGAGAGGACTTGGCCTAATGGGCAGAGCTGCCGATTTCAGAGCTGGAGAACCCCGTTCGAGTCTCGGCGTGTGCTCAACATCCTGTGAGTCTGGGGAAAATCATGTGCCTTCTAAATAGGTGTGTCATTAACTGGTGCTATAAAGCACCAGTGCCGAGGATTAGGTGCCGGTGCTGAGCACTGGAAAGCACCGGCTCAAATTAAGCACTGGTCTACCTAAACATGAATGGTGTGTTGTCTCTTGCAGTGCCTGGGAGCAGCGAGAAGAGCCATGGCGTCTAATTGGAAAAAGGCCCAATGGCGCTATAGATTATGGTCGAAACTGGTGCTTGAACGCCTGACCAGTAACCTGGAGGGGACTTATATGATGAGTAAGGAAATGTGGAACCATTGCTTGATGGGCCCTCCAAGATAGACAGTGAACTCGTTAAACTCTTCGTGGGAAGGAGGAACTGTGAGCTTGTGAGGTACTCGAGCTTTGCAATGATAGGTGACGATATGGGGCCTGACTGTGATTCGATTTTATGAAGGAGCTACGGGGTGACTATGTGGGTGTGGGGTGTGTTGGGGCAGGGATTGCAGGTGTTCCATGAGACACCGTATTATGTTATAGCGATGATACCCAGAAATGACACCAGCATATGTAAACATTTTCAAAAAGGTAATGAACAGACTTTTGAATAACTATAAGTTAAATATAAGTTTAATTTCATTTTGTTATCAGTTCTTCATAATGAGTCAGCTATGGACGTCTGGGGCTTATGGTTAGAGACACCGGTCTCTTTCTCGTTTGAAGACATACCCAATGCAGATGTTACCAGTCCTTCAATTTCAAATCTGCTTCATTGGTTAGAACTGTTTACCTAATATTTATAACGCATTTATCTGATTAACTGTACTCACCTCATCAGGCTCAGGCAGTGGAGGCAAATCTTCTAAACTGTACGGAAATATAAATTCCTCACTCTAGAACAAGAAAGACGAACAAAGCAAGAACAAAGAAAGAATGAGCAGCCTGCCACAAACTAGTGTCCAATAAACTTTCTATGCTTATCCTCCACATCAGACACTGTAGATTACTTTACTCTACTGGGATCATAAGTCCTAGTGAATGAAGCTGCAAAGTCATTGTCTGCCTTTCTGAGGGGAAGATGGCCACAAACTACTGGTGTGAATATGTTTGACTTTTCCATACTAGGATAATATTGTGCATGCATAAATCGATTTACAAGTGCACATTTTATTCTGGTGAATTCTTTACACCTGCCGAGTGTAAGGTGAGCTTACTTGAACAAATGAAGAGGAAGACAGAGAGACAGCAATCACCCTATAAGTCAGTTAATTGTTTCTGATGTCAGAACACGCTTATAATAAGAAAAGTATGTCACTAGTCACCAGTAATACTGTTTTATAAATGCACACAGGGCGTCTTGTGCCGCTGGGCCAGCCCTGACATGGCGGCATACTCTAATACTATAATACTCTGCACCTACCAACATCAATCAGATTCAATCAGGTTTCTTGCATAGCACGACAACTCACCCGTTAGGGGCTCAAGGCGCTGTGTGGTGGGGGGGATAGAACAGTGGATCAATTTTGGCAGGAATGAGGGCAGACAAAGCCCTGTTGGTAGCAGGAAACAAGCTAACACCAGTCCACACCCCTCCCTCGGCCTGCCCAGAAACATTAGACATCGATGCACACAAGGCGAGAAGTGCAGGTCAAGGCCTGGAACCAGAGCAAATACTGCCAGGAGAGGGATGGTCTATTGATCTATACCTTCTGCGGGGGTGGGAGGGAGTATATTTTGAATGACATGTCAACAGATCAATGGTGAAAGAGTGTTGGTTAGGAGAACCTATATATGTATTTTTTTTCATGATACTGTTTGGAAAATATGAGGATTACAAGACAGCTAAAGCTGTGTTTAGACCAGACTTAACAAGAACAAACCTACAGCAATTTCTTCTGTGCCTGTGCCTTGAGAATCTGTAACTAACTATACACAAGTCTTCATGCTGTATCTTCTCTCATTATATTCCAGAATGAGCTGAAGACCCTCCTTGTCAAACATCTCACTGTCCCCCAATCCCTGTTCGTGATAAGCCCATATGTGTTGTGAAGACTGACCTCTGAGATATCTGTGATCTTCACATGCCATAACCACACACATTCCCTACTCTCCCCAGAATCACACAAGCAGCTCACTCAAACATACTCTCCGTGGTACTGTTTAATGCTTAATGGTTTTATCACCACCATTCCAAGTCGAAGGAATTGGTCTTTTCCATCAACCCTGCCTCCAACTTCTTACATCTCCTCTGCTCCTCAAACTCCCTCCTACTCACCTTGAGGTTCTCCCTCCAATAATTGTACTGTTTTTGTCCTTTACCCACCCACATTTATGCTTGCAGAATCTTTCACCATACCCTCCCACCTCTCACCACATTCTTGAGCACCTACTCTCCTATAACCTCCGTCCTGAGTCTTCTTCCTCAGGTAATGCATTACGCAATCATGTCACAGTCCTCTCTTACCTCTCCACCTTCATCTGCAACATACAGTAGTTAACCACTTTGTAGGATTTTTCAGGTTCAGAACGGAGATTGGTGATGAAAATTGTGTCTTGGAAATCACGTATATAAAGCTCTTTAATTAGCGATGTTGAAAACATTGTTTAAAAGAATTTGGAAACATATTCCAACTTAATAAATTGATAGTTAGGAGGCTTCTGTCAAGGATCCTGTTAAAGTCATTATGTGGAAAATGAAACACGTTGAATAGAAAATAACAAGGAAACTATTACACTTTTTCACCATCTAAAGGCAAGTGCAGAACTTGCCCCTTGTCTCACAGAAAAGATAAAGAAGCTAAAAACGGAACTTGTGAACTACAATGTCGATGAAGGAAAATCGAATGCCTTACTCATCAACATCCTCCTCCTATGCCATAACAGGAGACACAAAGAACAAGTTACTTACCTTCAGTAATAATATATCTGTAAGAGACATATATTAGTTATAGATTCCTTACCTTCGAATTACCCCAAGGCGTCAGACTGGATCCGGAGAAATTTTTTCGTAGCAGTACCCTTGCGCGTCGGTAGGTGGCGTCGGTCGACTCTGCGTCCATCGTTGGTGTCGTGGTCGCCGGGATGATGTCGCGGTGTCTACTTAGACGCCGCCCCTGCACGCTGACGTCAGCTCTGACACGACTTTCCACGCCAGAAGCGCAGAGCCAAGCAAGACACTGACCACTGGTGCACAAAACTAGGTCCCTGGAAAGGAGTCCCTATCCCTAGAAGTCAGTTCGCAGAACGGGGAGGATGGGTGGGGCGGTAAGGAATCTAAAACTAATATATGTCTCTTACAGATATATCGTTACCGAAGGTAAGTAACTTGTTCATCTGTTAGAGACCATTAGTTATAGATTCCTTACCTTAGAATAGATACCCCAGCAATACCAACCCCAAAGGTGGGTCTGTCTGTGAACCAAGTTCACACCAGAAAGTCCTGGAGAACAGAACGGCCAAAAAAGCTGTCTCTCCGGACTTGGCTGTCCAGACAGTAATGCAGTGTAAAAGTGTGCAAGGATGCCCACGTGGCAGCCTGGCAGATGTCAAGTAAGGGAACTCCACGTCCCAAAGCAGTAGTGGCCGCCGCCACCCTGGTAGAGTGGGCGTGCAGTCCTACTGGAGGTTCCTTTTTAGCTAACGAATAGCAGATTTTAATGTATAGGACAACCCATCTAGAGATGGTACATTTGTGCACTGCTTGATCCTTCTTGGCACCCACATAACCCATGAAGAGATGATCGTCCACCCGAAATTCTTTAGTGCGGTCAAGGTAGAAAGACAGCGCACGTTTTGAGGCTAGACGGTGGAGTCTCTCCTCCTCTTTGGAGGGATGCAGAGGCGGAAAGAAGGTGGGCAATGTGATGGTCTGACCTATGTGAAAAGAGGTAACTACTTTGGGCAGAAAAAAAGGCCTAGTACGGAGGACAACTTTTTCCGGATGGACAGAAAGAAAAGGAGGCTTTGAAGATAAGGCCTGAAGCTCACTCACCCTGCGAGCAGAGGTGATGGCAAGCAAGAAAGCAGTTTTCAAAGTAAGGAGACGAAGAGGACAATTATGTAGTGGCTCAAAGGGAGCACACATAAGAAAAGTGAGAACAAGGGTCAAGTCCCACTGGGGCATTACGAAGGGAGAAGGAGGGAAGAGATGACTAATGCCCTTCAGAAATCGGTTAACAATAGGGGACTTGAAAAGAGAAGGCTGATCAGGAAGACGACGAAAGGCCGAAATGGCCGAAAGATAGCCTATAAGAGTGCCCAGAGCAGAGCCCTGCTGGGCCAAAGAAAGAACAAAGAGGAGAACCTCTGAAAGAGGGGCAGAAAGGGGATCCACAGCCTTTGCTGTGCACCATGCCACAAATTTGTTGCATCTACAGGCATATACCGTTTTAGTGGAGGGATGCCTGGCTGCCAAGATTACATTACAGACTTCGGGAGGAAGGTCGAAAGCTGTCAGCTGGCACCGCTCAATCTCCACGCAAGGAGGTGGAGGCTGGGCAGGTTCAGGTGGAGGACCGTCCCCTGCTGCTGCGACAGAAGATCCTCCCGAAGAGACAGTCTAATCGGAGGATTGATGGCCATGCTCAAAAGCTCGGGGTACCAGACTCTTCGTGCCCAGTCCGGAGCCACAAGAATGACTTGGGCCCGGTCGCGCTTGATCTTCTTCAGCACTCTGGGTAGAAGTGGTACAGGCAGAAAGGCGTACAGGAGGCCCCAACTCCACTCGCAAGGAAAAGCGTCGCCTAGCGAGTGCCGCCTTGGAAATTCCAACGCGCAGAACTGCTGACATTGCACGTTCTCTTCGGTGGCGAATAGATCTAACCAAGGCCCTCCCCACTGCTGAAAGAGACCTTGCACCACCTCTGAGTGAAGACGCCATTCGTGATCCATCATGCACCGGTGGCTGAGCTCGTCTGCCCTGGTGTTCAGGGAACCTGCCAGGTGTTGAACCACCAGAGACATGCCCTGATGTTCCAGCCATGTCCAAAGGCGAAGAGCCTCTTGACATAGGGTCCACGACCCCACCCCGCCCTGTTTGCTGCAGTACCACATGGCGGTGGTGTTGTCCGTGAACACCTGCACTACTCTTCCTCTGACAGAAGGAAGGAATGCCTTCAATGCTAGATGAATCGCCCGGAGCTCCAGCAGGTTGATGTGGAGCCCAGACTCCGCTGGAGACCAGAGGCCTCTGATCTCCGTCTCTCCCATGTGGCCACCCCATCCCAGGAGTGACGCATCCGTCACTACTGTGGAGTCGGGTTGGGGAAGGGAGAGGGATCTGCCGTTGACCCAATCCTGGTTCGTGAGCAACCACTGCAACTGACTTGCAGCCCCCTCCAAGATCTGGACGACATCGGAAAGATTCCCCTGATGCTGCGCCCACTAGAACTTCAGGTCCCACTGCAGAGCCCGCATATGCCATCTGACATGATCTAACAGCAGGATGCAGGGGGCCATGAGGCCCAGCAGCCTAAGGGTCATTCTCTCGGGAACCCGGGATAGAGGCTGAAACATCGGTATCATAGCTTGAATATCCCAGACTCGCTGCTCAGGAGGATAGGCCCAAAACTGCGCTGTATCCAGAACTGCTCCGATGAAAAGGAGCTTCTGAGAGGGAATCAGGTGCGACTTCAGCACGTTGATAGTGAACCCCAGCGAATACAAGAGGTCCGCCGTAGCCTGGAGGTGGGAGACGACTGCCTGGGGCAAGCACGCCTTCAGCAGCCAGTCGTCGAGATAAGGGAAGACTGGAATCCCTGATCTGCGCAGATGAGCTGCGACCACCGCCATCACCTTCGTGAACACCCGAGGGGCGCTGGTAAGGCCAAAGGGGAGCAAGGTAAACTGAAAATGCTCGGGGCCTACCATGAACCGATGGGCAGGCAGGACGGGGATGTGAAAATAAGCGTCCTGCAAGTCCAACGCTACCATCCAGTCCCCAGGGTCGAGGGCAGACAAGACCTGAGCTAAAATCAGCATTTTGAACTTCTCCTTGCAGAGGAAGCGGTTGATGTCCCTGAGGTCTAAGATAAGACACAGGCCTTTGTCCTTCTTGGGTACCAGAACATAGTGGGAATAGCAACCAGGACCTACTTCTGGCACAGAGACGCGTTCGATGGCACCCTTGGCCAAGAGAGCCGTAACTTCCTGATGGAGAAGGGCCAGATGATCCGGCGACATGCAAGGGAGTGTAGGTGGTATGGAGGGAGGGATAGTCTTGCAGGGGAGGGAGTAGCCCCTTCAGACTATTTGCAAAACCCACCTGTCCGACGTGATGTTGCGCCAGTAGGGGAGGTGATGGCGAATCCTGCCGCCAACGGGCAAGTGGTGGCCCTGAAAGGTTGGACTAGGAAGGTTTGGAGGCTGCTGCAGAGGGGGCATTGGCGGACTGGCCCGCCCGCTGGCCCCCAGACCCATGGCGCTGGGTCCCATGTCCCCGGCCGCGCAGAGGCTGGGCAGCTTGTGCAGGCCTGTGGCCCTGGGTGGAACGTGGTGGGGCACCCCTTCCGAAGCCACGAAAGGGGCGAAAGGCAGACTGCACTGGACAAGAGGTGGCAGCGAAGCCCAAGGATCTGGCCGTAGCCCCTGAATCCTTGAAGCGCTCGAGCGCATTGTCTGCCTTGTCGCCAAACAGGCGACGGCCATCAAAGGGCATGTCCAAAAGGGTCGATTGGACATCCCCAGAAAAGCCAGTGGATCTCAGCCAGGCGTAGCGCCTCAGGGCTACTGACGTAGAAATCGGTCTAACCAGCGAGTGAGCGGTATCCAGCCCACATCGGATAGCGAACTTTGCTGCGTCTCTACCCTCTGCGACCGCAAGGGAGAGCACAGCCCGGGCCACCTCCGGGCACTGTGGTAGCACTTGCGCAACCGTGTCCCACACAGAGTGGGTGTAACAGCCCAAGAGATATGCGGTGTTCACCGACCGCAGTCCTAAGCTGACGGAAGAAAACATCTTCTTCCCAAGATGGCCCAGCTTCTTGGATTCCCTATCTGGGGGAACAGTAGGGAACGCGCCTTTGGAGGTAGAGGCTTGTACTACCAAGCTCTCTGGGGTAGGGTGTTGGGGGAGGAAAAGTGGGTCACCCGGGGCCAGCTGGTGGCGTTGGGCAATCATCCTATCCACAGGAGCCCCTGTGCTGGGCTTGGACCAAGTGCCCAGAAGGATGTCTGTGAGGGTCTCATTGAACGTCAGCAGGGGCTCCGAAGAGGCCGCTGCTGGCTGAAGCACCTCAGTCAGGAGGTTAGTCCTGACTGCCACCATAGGAAGCTCAAGGCCCAAGGCCTCAGCTGCCCTACGCAACACCACAGCGTGGGATGCTCCCTCCTCTGTGGCCACGGTAGGGGGAGACAGCATGCCAAGGTCTGGAGAGGTATCCAAACCACTGGCATCACCCAACTCCTCTCGCCAGTCCGGCTCCTCAAGCTGGTCAGTTAGAGGGTCAGCAGACCCCTCCCAGTCTTCCTCACCCTCCTCTGGCTGCCAGTCAGGGCGATAGGGATCGCCAGGAATGAACAGTGGGACAAAAGTCCCCTTCAGCGCCGGTACCGACGTCGGTCGACGTCGGTCCAGCGCCGTGTCCATATCGGGGGTGAGGCTGGGGTCGACGCCGGTTGGGGGCGCAACCGGTGCTGGGGCATCATCACTAGAATCAGCGCCAGGGAAGGTACCGTGAGGTCAACCGGCACCGATCCGGATCCAGGCCTGGATCCATGGGGACCCTCCGGAGCCGCCAGCATCGAAAGTCTAGGGTCCCCAGACGAGTCCGTGGGGCCCATAGGTGCACCTTCAGAGTCGGGCTGCCCAAAAATGCTGTGCAGCGCTTCATAGAACTGACGAAGCTGGGCAAGGGATGCTCAGGCTCCGGGAAACGGAGGGAAGCACGGAGCCGTCCCAGCGGGCTCCGAAGAAGGAGCCGGAGAGCGACAACACTCCGGGTCCTGCATCGCTTCGGCCGACAGATGGGAAGAAGGCGAAGAGCGACGGTGCTTCTTCGCCTTCTTCTTGTGCTTCGACTTACTCGATGATTGCGAAGACTTCGATGACGAATGGTGATGGCTCCGCGACCGGTCCCGTGACCTTCCCCTCGACTGGGACCTCAAACGGCGTGGAGCGAACTGCCGGGCCTCCAAAAGCTTTTGGGACTGCTCCCGCAAAGACTTCGGATTCAGGGCCCGGCAGTCGGAGCACGATTTTGGGTCGTGGTCGCGCTCCAGGCACCAAAGGCACACGAGGTGCGGATCAGTCACCGACATCAACTTGTGACAGGAGTCACAAGTGTTAAGCTGGGTCGACGGGTAGGCATCCCTCTTGCACCCGGAGTCGAGAGACTCAAAAAGATGTCGACAAAAAGTCGAAAAAGAGTTAGTCAAAAAGTGACTAGGGGCACTGATCTCTCCGGATCTGCGCTGACTGGCGCGGAAAAGGAAGAACTGACATCAGCGCGCAGGGGCGGCGTCTAAGTAGACATCACAACGTCATCGTGGTGACCACAACGCCGACGACGGATGCGGAGTCGACCGACGGCACCTACCGACGCGCAAGGGTACTGCTACGAAAAGATTTCTCCGGATCCAGTCTGATGCCTGGGGGTAATTCTAAGGTAAGGAATCTATAACTAATAGTCTCTTTCAGATTTGCCAACTGCAATCAAAAACAGAAAACAACCCCATACCTCCACATATATTGCTAATGCACAACATTCCTCAAAAGAACGACAGAGGATCCTATCAGAAGATGGAAATCCAGAATGCACCAAAGCTGACATGCCACATTCACTAGCCCTTCCTCAATGAGCTGGACACCAAAACAAAGAAAAAGAAGTCTATCTCAAGAATAAAATAACCAATGTCCCACCTATAAAGAAAATGAATAATAGAGCAAAAAAAACAGGCACTAACCTCCTTCGACCTGCTGGTTAACACAACACTTTTCTGATTCCAAGGCCAGTGAACAGGTAAAGGCAAGCAATCTAACTACATCTTAAACAGACCCTGCCCCAGAGAGTATCTCCAAAAATAGCCTCCCTAGTACATGTACTGGGTCTGTGGCAATAGACATACCAAATAGCTTCCCAGATCCAAGAAGTTTCACCTTCAAATTCAAGACCTCCTTCATCAGAACACTCTTCAAAAAAGTAACATCAGTCCATCTAACCCAGTCAACTATAGGACGATCTCTAATTGCTATCTCCTAGCAAAAGAAATGATGGAAAAAGCGGTCTTCAACCTTGTTGAAGAGAAGAATATGCTCCTGAATCAGCACGCTGGGTTCCACCAAGGAAAATAATCTACCTTGATATCCATTTAGAATGACCTGAAATTAACAGTGAAGAATGAGGTGGAAGCGCTACTACTCCTGCACGCTTTGACATAGTCCACCATCAGACACTACTTCTAAGACAAAAAAACACATTACTTATGAGGAACAAGGCTGGGATCTCTTATTAAATCAAAGAAAAGCAAATCATGGTTCTGATACCAATGTTTACATCATCTCATCACTTCTCGCACAGTGCATCCTACAAGGCTCAATCATGTCTCCACTCCTGTTCAACATCTACCTCACCTCCTTACCATACCTGATCAGCTCATTCAACCTACAGATATGCAAATGACACACAGAGTATTCTAAAACTGGAAAACATAAGGAACTAGACTTGCCTAGACTTGATGAATGCTTCTGCACCACTAATGGATGATAATCAATCAGTTTACATTCAAGTGCAGTGACGTAGAATGCAATGGCATAGAGTACATTGGCATAGAATGCAATGGCACGGAGAACAGTGGCGCAGAGTACAGTGGTTCAGAGTACAGTGGTGCAGAGTACAGTGGCGTAGAGTGCAGTGATGTAGAGCGCAGTGATGTAGAGCGGCATAGTGTGCAGTGGCGTAGAGTGCAGTGGCATAGAGTGCATTGAAGTAGAGAAGAGTATAGTGGAGTAGAGTGTAGTGGTGCAGAGTAGTTGACATAGAGTGCATTGGTTTTGAGTAAAGCGGTGTAGAGTGCATTGGTGTAGATCGCAGTGGCATAGAGTGGTGCAGAGTAGAGTGGTGAAAAGTAGAGTGGTGCAGAGTGGTGCAGCTTAGAGTGCAGAGGCATAGAGTGCAGTGGCGAAGAGTGGAGTGGCGCAGAGAAGAGTGGCGAAGAGTGCAGTGGCATAGAGTGCAGTGGAGTAGGGTAGATTGTTTCAGAGTAGAGTGAAGTTGCATAGAGTGGAGTGGTGCAGGGTAGAGTGCAGTGGCATAGAGTACTGGCATAGAGTGCATTGATGTAGGGTGCAGTGGCATTGAGTGCAGTGTTGCAGAGAAGAGTGGCAAAGAGTGGAGAGGTGTACAGTGGAGTCCTGCAGAGTACAGTGGAGTGGCCTAGACTGGAGTGGTGCAGAGTGCAGTGGCGAAGATTGCAGTGGTGCATAGTAGAGTGGGGTAGAGTCCACTGACATAGAGTAGAGTGGGGTAGAGTGCAGTGCATTGAGTGCAGTGGTGCACATCAGATTAGAGTGGCGTAGAGTGGATTAGTACAGAGCATACTGGCATAGAGTGCAGTGATGTAGAGTGCATTGGCGTAGAATGCATTGGCGTACAGTGCAGTAGAGTGGTGCAGAGTAGAGTGAGGTGGTATAGAGTGCAGTGGAATAGAATTCAGTGGTGTAGAATAGAGTGGCATAGAGTTCAGTGGCAGAGAGTGCAGTGTTAAAGAGTAGAGTGTCAGAGTGCAGTAGTGTAGAGTAGAGTGGCGTAGAGTGCATTGGTGTAGAGTGTTGCAAAGTAGAATATAGTGGCTAACAGTGCAGTGGTGTAGAGTAGAGTGGCGTAGAGTGCATTGGTTTTCAATAAAGTGGTGTAGAGTGCATTGGCATAAAATGCAGTGGCCTAGAGTGCAGCGGCATAAAATAAAGTGGCGCAGGGTGGAGAGGAGTGGTGCAGGGTAGATTGCACTGCCATAGAGTAGAGTGGTGTAGAGTGCAATAGAGTGGCATAGAGTGCAGTGGCATAGATTAGAGTGTTGGAGAGTGCAGAGTCATAGAGTACAATGGTGCAGAGTAAATTAGAGTGGCTTAGAATGGATTGACGTACAGTGCAGTGCATTGAGTGAAGCGATGCAGAGTGTAGTGGCGTACACTGCATTGGTATATAGTGCAGTAGAGTGACGTAGAGTAGAGTGATACAGAGAAGAGTGCACTGGCATAGAGTGCAGTGGTGCAAAGTAGAGTGGCGTAGATTTCTGTAACAGAGAGTGCAGTGTTGCAGAGTAGAGTGGCGTGAAGTGTCATAGAGTGGAGTGGTGCAGAGTAGAGTGTAGTGGTGCAGGACTGAGTGCAGTAGTATAGAATGGAGTGATGCACAGTAAAGTGGCGTAGAGTTTAGTGGCACAGAGTGCACTGGCGTATAGTGAGGCAGAGTAGAGTGCAGTGGCATAGAGTGTAGTGGGGAAGAGTGCAGTGGCATATAGTGCAATGGCACAGAGTTCGGTAGCAGAGAGTGCAGTGTTGCAGAGCAGACTGTCATAGATTGCAGTGATGTATAGTAGAGTGGCGTAGAGAGCAGCGGTGTAGAGAACAATGAAGTAGAATGCAGTTGGCTTATAGTACAGTGGTGTAGAGTGTTGCAGGGTAGAGTATAGTGACAGAGTGGAGTGGTGCAGAGGAGAAAGCCATGGTGCAGAGTGCTGTGGCATAGAGTAGATTGTGTCAGAGTAGAGTGGAGTGGTGCATGGTAGAGTACAGGGGCGTAGAGTAGATTAGAGTGGCGTAGCGAGGATTGGTATAGAGTGCACTGGCATAGATTGGAGTGGGACAGATTAGAATGCATTGGCATAGAGTGCAGTGGCATAGAGTGCAGTGTGGTAGAGTAGCATAGCATAGAGTATAGTGTTGCAGAGTGGAGTGGTGTAGAGTTCAGTAGCAAAGAGTGCAGTGGCGCATAGTAGAGCAGTGTATGGTAGAGTACATTGGCATAGAGTAGAGTGGTGTCGAGTAGAGAGGAATGGAGTGGTGCAGAGTAGAGTTCAGTGACACAGTGGGGAGTGGCATGGAGTGGTGTAGTGTGGACTGGTGCAGAGTAGTGTGTCCTAGGCGTGGAACGGTGCAGAGTCAAGTGGAATAGGGTTAAGTGGAGTATGCATGGTGTGGTGGCATACTTTCATTACAGACAACACATCTTCAATTGAAATGACCATTACATTTGCACAGACATACAGTTTTACTGATGAAAGTATACAGCACACAAACAATAATGTGTGGAAATGTCATCACCTAGTATATGGATCTGTTTTGCTTGTATTAAATATTTGTTTCCACCACACTTCAGAATTACCCAAAAATGTGCTCCATTTGTGCTGTACTAATTTGATATATTCTGAAATATCTGCATGGTTCATTTACAGACATTTAAATTTTGTTGTGTGCTAGAAACAAAATAACATTGTACAGCCTTCTGACCAGCACACCCTCAGTAGCCAGCATGATTGTCACATAAATCTGCTCACTTTGAAGTCAGAAAAAGTAAAGTAAACAACAATCTCCCTGGAAGAAAGAGCCTGACATTTGACCTCTGTGTCTGACTGCACAGCAAATGTTACCGGATAAGAACAAGATTTAAAGGCATGTTTACAGAAATTGAGCACTGGTGGAAGAATACAGTAAATAAGATTTAGGCAAGGGAAGGGATGAACTAAAGCTGTACAGCCTAAAACAAATAAAGCAGGCAAACAGAAAGCTAGCAAAGGCGAGCTAGAAACCACAGAGCCAATGGTAAGCAATGGGCGGAATGCATTCCCAGGGAAGCTTTCCAAATGTCCCCAAGATGCGCTCTCTGGTAGGCTACAACAATCTAACACCACTAGCAACATCATGGAACATAAGAAACCTCAGAATGATTAAGGACTCCAACCAATCCCTGATCCTACAGAGGAATGACATTGCAAGAAGTGCATTCTACACATTTCAAACAATAGAGTCCAAAGACAAAGAAATTCCAGACCATCCTCACCCTCACAAGTTCCAGGTAAACGATGCAAATGGCCTGTACTTTGGGGCTTCAAGCCTCTTATTTCACAAATTGCAAAGGAATCAAAACACCTCAGAAAGACTGCTATGACACCGTCATCTAAGCAAATACATCTCACTACTGCATTATGCACTCCACTGGCTAGTTTTAACTTGACGCTCTGCCTTTAAGACACCCTGAATCATCTACAGATCCAGCCAACGGAGAAGTCAGTTGTTCCTACAAGCTACATTGCAACAATATTTGCAGAGCAGAAAACACTGCTCATGACTAACACGTCATTTGACCATCCCCTCGTCTAAGACGACCATTGATGGAATATCCTTCTCAGTACATCCGGCAAAAACGTGGGAGTTCTAGCCAAAGTAAGAAACATACAAGGCCATCTGAAGTTTAGGAAGTAGAACCATACTGGTGTGTTCATACAATGAAACTGAACCTATGATTTCAGAACAAAACACTCTGCTCAAGAGTGCTCCAAGACAGACAAAGGAACCAGCTCAAATCTAATACAAATTATAGAATATGCGATGTTACTTCGCATGCGATACATCGCATGCCATTACAACGCGGTTGTTACAACGACCGCATTGTTACATCGCATACCATTACAACGCAAGTCGTTACAACGACTTGCATTAGGGGGCGCTGGATGTTGGAATAGTATAATTTACTATTCCAACTCCAGTCTGTACAACAGTAGGGAAGGTGCAGGATTTTAAATCCAACACCTTCTGCCCCCTACAGAAAGTCGTTGTAACGCCTTGCGTTGTAATGGTTTGCGATGTAACAACGCGTCATTGTAACGACCGCGTTGTAATGGCATGCGATGTATCGCATGTGATGTAAAGGATGTCTCCCCAAATCATAGGAAGGATTGAAATAGTGTGCTACCACATCTGATGCCAAACAGTGAAATATCAAACAGGAGACAAGAGGGAAAAATAGCAGAGTGGGGAAGTCGACACTCAACACAGTAAAATAAACAAAAAAACACTCAGGAAGGTGCTACAAAATTCTGTATGTCTTAAGGTATGGAAAGGAGACTCCTACATAGCACGGGCACCACTTGGTTAAATACGTCAATAAGATAAATACAGTCCTTTGAAATATCTTTAAACTTGATCTAACAAAATATACTGTCAAGGGTTTCTTCTTGACTGCGAGGAAAGGGCTCCTTCCAGTAGCGAATGTGCCACATTGCTCTTAATATACATGAGGAACTTGTCAGGGATCTCTTAAAGAGAGTTCCAGTTAGGAAAAAAGCCACAAAGGACAGAAAAATGCCTCCCATTGGCAATCTTAGTAGTTCTTGGTTGAAGATAATGAATAATGCAGATGTTGAAAAGCAAGGCCTCAACACTACCCTGAACCAGGACTGAGAAACAGCCCAGAAAAGATCTTTCTGGACTCATATTCCAAGCAACGATTGAGCAAGAAAGTAGAACAATATCAGGGACAAAAATGGTATCAAGTGGTGGATGAATGCAACAAAAAATAAGGGATCCATCACTTACTAGTTCCTCTTTATATGGGATTGAAAAAAGGTAAATTATGTCACAGGAAATAGATTTGCTCCATCTTGGATTGGGAACTTCAAGCAACAGGCACTGGAAAAGCCACTTTCTCGTGAAGGGCCAGTCCTGCTTACAGGTATTGTGTTTTTAAGGTATGAAAACGTGAAACCCACATTTGATATCCTTCTTCCCCAGTGAACGTCTATGTCCTGACGGCCACACTGCAAGTTCCGCGTTCCTCACAATCCGTGGAACTATCCGGTTGACTGCAGCTGTGGAAACCCAGAACCAGTTTGAGTGGTGTAGAGAGAGACACCTTCCTGTGTGCTCAGCACAAGGATCAAAGGTGCTCTTCTTCACCACATGCTGAGTGCAGAAACCAGGAACACGCTGACTTCTAATAACTCCCCACCACCGCCTCTACCTGACACAGATATAACATATACCCTTAGTGGAAGTGCCCTGCACTTATCTTACAGAGATGGTCCAAGGCACATGAGGCCTTTTTTACTGTAATAACTATTTCATGCATTTTTCAAGGGAAAATTTAGATAACAATGAACTAACTCTACATTCACGCCCAGGTCACTTAAGGACCATAATAAATGCATTATGTTGCTTCTTATGTTAGTTATTGAATCATAAATTGAGGAAAATAAAGACTCTTTCATTAAATTAAACCAAAGGATAATCCTGTATCAATGACTTAGCCAATGCATTATAATAAAATATAATTGAAATGGATTGGAGTTGCCTGCTCAAATGAACTAGTAGAATTCACTGCTGATGGCATATCTGAGATGTACATGTTACAAAGCAGGGGGGCAGGAGAAATCCCTGCTTTAGTCCATAGCAAGGAAGGTTTTGTTGCTTCAACCACTGCTATTCCCAAACATATCTTAATAAACAGTAGGAGTCTTGGCTTAATTACTCATCTAAGTAGCATGACCCATAAATGTGAGTAGTCATTCTAATAAACAAATTAGCAATGTAATATGCAGGATCCTAAAATATTTTTTACATAAACCTGCCTGTAATGTTATGATTCTTCTCCCTATAAATTGCCCTTTAACCTGGAGGCATGTCTCCCTAGTGACTTTCAGTTAGGTTTCTGACACCACTGCTCTAAATATCAGTGAAGAAGTTTTCAACTAATGTGAACAGAACCGTCTCTGCACCCTGATACTACTGGTCCACGCAGGCACCTTTGACACCATCAACACCAGTTGTCCACTTCAGACATGGTTTGTTGCATTCACTTGAAGCAATTTCCATCAAGTCAAGCTGTGTCCATTCTTCTCCAGAATAGCCATCCTCCAATGTAGCATTTCCAGGACTCTCGCTTGTCACCAGCGATATTCAATCTCTACAGTGCCACGTTGCTGTCATCACAATTAGGTTATCAGATGTATTAGGACAAATTACTGTGGCATCTCAAGAATGAATATTTACCTGCCAACCGCCACAACTTGTCTCACTGCCTTTTTTGGGTTCACATTTCTATGCAGAAAAAGTGACTCTGCCTCCATGATGATACAACTAAAACCCTGTTCTTGGACTCTTCTTTGGCTATCCCTTCCCTTTATCTTAGCTCGAGGAATTGGACTCTCCTCCAATCCAGATTGATAAAGCTTGCAACTTAGCAGTACTATTTGATATAGTTCCCTCATTTACCTCACCAACTTAATCCAGTTCCAAAACTTCATTCCATCATCTATATTTGCTAAAAGAAGCTCTGTCATTGCATCACCGCTCTCTGAAAAGCTCTCACCATCGTCATGTCCTGTCAGGATTACTGCAACGTATCGCTTTCTCTAAACTCCAGAGAGTTCAAAACTATGCAGCCTATTGTTTGTTTGATTTAAAACGGCATGTATACATCATAACTGTCCTGAAGTCCCTCTATAGGCTTCTCATTACTGAAGGCCCCAGGCCCAGCTCTCCCCGTACTGATGCATCACTCTCGCTCCTGTCTTCTTCTTGCTTTTTCCCTGTTTTTGAGTGCCTTCTCCTTGCTTCTTCCCCTTTTTTTTAGTGCCTTCTCCTCACTTTTCCCTCGTTTTCACTGCTTTCTCCTTGCTTTGTACCCCGTTATTTGAGAGCCTTCTCCTTACTTTTCTCTTGTTTTCACTAATTTCTCGCTGTTTTTTCCCCGTATTTTAGTGCCTTCTCCTCATTTACCCTAGTTTTCACTGCTTTCTCCTTGCTTTCCTAGCAAGACCTGGCTGTTTGAATGAGCATCTGGGACCTGCAAGCGCCTCGATTCCCTGCTGGGTGATTAGCGTCATTTTAAAAATCCATATTGATTGATTGAGAGCTATCTTCAAAACTATTTGCCTAGTCTTTAAGGCACCCCTTGTTAATCACAAAAATACCTCACAAAACTGTTAATCTATTATCTACTGACCAGAAAAATCAGGTCATCCAACAGATGTATTTTGACAATCAACTTGACAATATACAAGATATTTGGCAGTCAAACTTTTTATATGCAGCTCCTCTGCTTGGAATTCCCTACTATTCTATCAGAGACTTGAGAATGAATATCAAGGTCAGAAAATCCTTTCAACTCATGCATTCTCCCTGGCATTTGAAAAATTCAGACATCTTCAAGAAATTCCTCTTGCCTTGCAACATGCATTCTTCGGCCTTTGCTTGCAAGACTCTGTTATAAAGTTTTATCTTCTGGGAAATATTCGATGGCAGGCATCCTCATCACGCCCACTCCTACCCAATATAATTGGTTCTTTAGCACTAGGCTGGTAAGAGAATAATCCTACTATCCGCTAATCTTTATAAATACCAACAGCCCAAATAGCTCTAACGCCACTGGAGGGTGCTTAACAGAGTAAAAATTATAAATAAGGTGAATAAAGAAAAGTAATCCTGTTTCTCCTCTAGGGGAATCCTCATCATTCATAACCACTGAATTTTCTCACCAATGTGCAGGATCCCAGAGCTCATTTTAATCTATCTTTACACACTGAGGGAACGATTCACAAAGGGATTTATGACTCATAAAGTTACGAATGCGGAGTCTCCGCACTCTGGGCAGAATCTCCGTATGGCAGTGCTCCGATTTCACCCAAGTGAACTTTACGAGTCGTAAGTCCAAAACACTGTTTGCAATTTACAACCATTAAAGAAGGTTAGGCACATAGTTATTCACTCACAGGTCAGGTCTAAAAATTCCGAAACATAGTGGTCCGGAATCCTACCTACCACATGAATATTACTGAGGTAGGTCGCAAATTGCGACTCACTATATTTGGAGGTCATCACAGGAATGGTGGACTGCTAGGGTCATCAGACCACCATGTCTGTGATTGCTTTTTAATATGGTAAACCTTTTTTTTTTAATTTGTCCTGTTTTTCTTAAAGAAAATGGGACTGCATTTATAAAGAAAAGTTTACTTTGTTTTTGGAGAAAGAGTTGGCAGTGGACCCCTGGACCATTGCCTATTCTTTAGCAATCTTTTTTTAACAATCACAGCGGGGAAAGGGTGCCAGGGAGACCCCTTCACTTTTGTGAATGCATTATCACCTCCTTTGAGGTGCTGGTAAAATATCAATGTTTTGTGACCGGATTATGGTTGGAAAACATTGATATATAAGGTATTGATTCGGTATTTAGAACGGACAACTACTAAAAGTCCCTTCCAGATACCGAATCGCTATCCATTCAGAATCACAAGATTTTTTAACTCCTAAATGGGATCACTACACAAGAAAAAGTATTTTACCTGTCACAAACACCGAATTGGAGAGTTTGTGACTGCTAAAATGTTTAGTTCTCCTGACCCAAAATAGTTTTGCAGATTATAGAACGCTATATTGGCCAAATTTAGGTTATTCCCTTTTTTTAAAAAAAAGAAGCCAGCTGTATATTAAAAAAATCACTAATGCAGGAAGAGTGGCAAAGCAGATCTTTCGCAAAACCTTTTTAAAATCAAAAAGGAAGGAAAGGCAGGGAAGTGTAGACAGAGAGGCTGCAGAATCCAAAAGACAGGAAAACTGACACAGCACCTTTAAGGAATCACATCCTTTTAGGATCCCATCATGGCCTGTCAGTGACAGTTAGGTCAGTTCATTTTACAGAGAAGGTATCCTACGCATTATGCCACAAATACACCCTGTTCTTTCCTATAGGGAGGAGGGAGAATTGCTTATGACTTTAATAACAATTACCCCAAAGAAAAACCAGGATTACGTTTAAAAAACTTTTCCTTATCCTCTAAGTGATCCTCTTAGACAGAAGCACTGAACGGAACAGCAAGCCCATCTTCGATAAAAAGTGGAGAAATAAACATAGGATTATGAGCTTTACCCAAAAAGGTTCCTTAAGCAAACCTGGCATACCTGGGCATCAGCCTTGGAGTCTGGTTCAAGATAATAATGACTTCTAAATGGGTGGAGAGACTTTCAAATTGGGCTCAACATTTTTCTGAAATCGTTACTGAAGAAATCAAGCGCCACTCAGCAAAAGGAAGACAAACTGTATTTCTATCCATCTCCAAGTTCTGCCCAGAAAATCTCTGAGGTTGATTTCACGAACACTCCAAACTGCCACCGGGTCAAACATGCCATGAGGAACGTTAAAGGAGGCGCAGAGAAGGGGAAAGAAAGTTCCAACCAAATTACTATCTAATTAGGAAGTAGATAACAGCACAGCAAGGAACTACTGATTACAACAGGAACATTTCTTAATAGAGCCCTTGTAGCAACTTTGTCCTTATCAGAGTGGGCTTTAGGTCAGCCAGGAACAGTTTTGTTTTACTATAACACAGTAACATGCATGACACTATCCACCTACAAAAGGACTATTTTTCTGGATATAAACCTATTCTAACATGCTCATAGTTTAGAAATAAATGCTTTAATTGTCTAAGGTTTTGACTATTATCCAGGCAGACTTTCAAAACTCTCTTAATATCAAGAGTGTGAAGAGATTTATCCACTACAGAAGAAGAGCTTTGAAAAAGTTCGTAATGAAATCACGTTACTGATAGAAAATCCAACATTGCATTGGAAAGAAAACTTTAATGAGTTCTCATAACAAACTTGTTCTTATGGAACACAGTGTAATGTTCATAGCAGTAGAGGGCCTGTTTTTCACTGACTCTTTAGGCTTAGGTAATTGTTACAAGGACACCAACCTTCTATGTCTGAGGCTATAAGGATGCCTTATATATTGGTTTAAAAGGCGGACACATTAGCATAGACAGGCTATGTCAACTTCCCATGGTGGAAAAGGTCTTTTGACTGATGGAAAAATCTTCCAAATATTACTTTGAAGAAAGAGGTTTGTGAATGTATTTTCTGTAGGCAGTAATAGCTGCAAGATGTATCTTAATTGAGAAGAGGTGCAGCTGACATCTCCGTAAGTGGAGAAGGCAGGGAAGCATGCCTTTTCCTGACACCTGGAGGGATCAAAATTGTTCTGAGTACATCAGATGCATGATCACTTCCACTTAAAGCCATATGCAGTTCTTGTTGATAGGCACGTAGTCCCTTTCAAACTGTCCTCACAGCCTTTGGCACGATTCAGGTGTCCTTATTGTATGGGCTCAGGGGCTAAACCACTAAGGGGCATATTTACAAAGAAGTGACGGAGTGTGGCGTTAGCCTTCTTGGCTTAATACCGCGCTCTGCCACTTCTGAAATGCAGGGCTGTACCGTATTTAGTACAATATGGTGCAGCCCTGCGTTTCCCCCTGCGCTGGCGCTAATTTCAGCTGCTTAGCTCCAACAAAGGCACCCTTGCACCACAGTGCAAAGGAGCCTTCATTGTGGGGAACGATTGTTTATGTGCAGGAAGGTATCCCTTCCTGCACATAAACAATCTTAAATGGTGATTTGTAACTTCCAACTCGTCACTTTTAAAATGATTGTTTATGTGCAGGAAGGGACACCTTCCTGCACATAAACAATCATTCCCAGGGCAGGGCTGTACTGTATTTACAACAATACGGTGCAGCCCTGCATTTCCCCCAGCACTGGCGCTAATTTCAGCTGCCTAGCGTCAACAAAGGCACCTTTGCACCATAGTGCAAGGGAGCCTGCGTTGTGGGGAACGATTGTTTATGTGCAGGAAGTTGTGCCTTCCTGCACATAAACAATCTTAAATGGCGATTTGGAACTTCTATGTGTGCTGCTTTTAGCAGCACACTTGGAAGTTGCAACTCGTCATTTTTAAAATGATTGGTACACCATCCTGCACATAAACAAACAATCATGCATGGCGTTTTGCTGTTTTTATATGTGCTGCATAATGCAGCACACATAAAAACAGCAAAAACGAGGATAAATAAAGCATTTGCGCCTCGTTGGGCCCTGTTAAGACCAGGCATTCGGCGGAATGCCCATCGCCCACCCCTTTCACGTTAAGTATAGCGTGAAAGGGTGCCTTATTTACAAGGTAGCGGTAAGGCACGTTAAGTGGCTTAATGCTGCCTTGTAAGTAAAGCTAAGCCTGTATCACCACCACAACGTCAAAAAAGTGACGTTCTGGTGGTGATAGTGGCTTGTAAATATGCCCCTCTGTTCAACAATGGAAAGTTGGGATGCCAGATCTGGGCCCTGAATCTGTGTCGGAAGTCTGTTTGTTTGCACAGAAGCCTCCCATGTGGTCGCTCCAAGAAATGCAGAATGTAAGTGAATCACCATTTGCTTGACCACTTTAAAGCTATAAGGATCATCCTGGCTTTGCAAAAGGAGAGCTTGATTATTAATGCTGAAATCAGAGGCATCTGGAGAAAAGCATAAGAAACATTCCTATCTAGTCTATAAAAAGGGCATTCCTCTTGAACTCTGGCTGTTAGTGCCAGGAGGTGAACTATTTCTGGTTGCCTACTAAAAGATCTAAGATTACTTCGCATGCAAAACCCACTAGTGGCTTCCCTGAAATGTTCTGCTGAGTCAGTTTTCCTTGGCATTCTCCACACATTAGTATGACCATGATCCAAAGGTTTCTTGTTAAAGCCATTTCCAAACTGATTGATATTACAGAGAAAGAGGGGTGAAATGTGTCTGTACCTGATTGCACCAATAGACAGTTTGTTTTGCAAGCTAGTTGAAACCTATTTAGATTAAAAATAAACCTGTGAGGGAGGATGGTCAGCAGGGCCACCGTGTCTCTCTCCAGACAGTCACTTTAGTATCTAGGAGAGAGCATCTCCCTGTTGTAACAGAGATATTGTATCCCTATGTCCGTCTCCAGGCAGGGGATAGCATCCTATATTTTAAAGGACTCTCACCCACACAACATCGTGTGGCCTGCTTCATCCTCGAGTCCTCACCCACTAGGTCTAAAACCTCTGGGTCAGCTCAACCACACTTTTGGGGTCACTTTGATTTCTATTTTTGGGGTCCTCTTAAGGGTGAAAATTGCTAAGGGATAACTCCCTTTTCCCCTCTTTTAATCTCAGGGGCCTCTTGGAAGGTTAAAAACATAAACGGATGTGCACAGAGTGTATTAGTTCTCCCACATCCAATCAGGTCTACATGTTTCTTCCGGCTCTGGTTTGTCCTGTGGATCACCCGGCTTTCATCAGGATTGGCAAGATCCCTAGTTATTAGCACCAAACTTGTATATGGTTATTACTTGTGCTCACACATTCAGTCTCACATGGATACCACGAAGACAAGTCCCTTGTACTGAACTTTTAATCCTTGGTTTCTTTGGGTGATGACGCTGGAGGACTTTCCAGTATTCAAACTTTTTTTATGAGCTATATTGGGTCCATAGTTAGTTAATGGCAGCCAGACCCCTTCCGTCAAACTTACTCCATAGGGCCCCCTTGGCCTCTGCACCTACGTCAGGTCCTGTAAATCCTGCATCGGTAACATGCAGGAGTCATTGGATCTGAAGTAGGTGCAGAGGCTGGGGGTACCTTAGGAAGCAAATTCTTTATTTTTTTCTTTCATTTAAACTAGAAACATATTGGGTTTTTTAGGGAAACAAAAAGGTCCTTGTGATTTTTTTAAATGTTTGTTTATAGCACTCGAGATAATGTTTCGATTTTGTTCCCCTGAACAGACAGATGACTGTTTTGCATTTTCAGACATGGGTCCGACCCTTCCTCATTACAGCCAGCAATCTCTGAGGCTACAGGTTGTTCTTCTTGTGCTTCTTGACCCTTCTCTCCACTTAAGCTGAGGATAATCCATTTTTAATGCATCACTTGAAGTTGTATGATCATCTCGGAAGTCCCAATAGAATACATGCCAGGATGACCTCTTTTCAGACCTTGGTTGCAAGCTCTGCGAGATACCTTGCAAGCATTTACTTTTCACTCTCCTCAAGGAGGCGTAAAAAAATTTGATGCCACAGACTTCTTGGGTGGGAGCTCAGCTGATGTAAAAGTTCTAGGCACTTCTGCATCTGTAGCTGTCCGGTGCTTCCTTTCTTCTGAGTCTGCTGGTTTGGTCCTGTGTCATTCTTTTAGGGATTCTATTACTGCTGTCTTTTTAGGTCGAGCCTGGCCAGCTCATGCTCTGCGATCCATGCTGTATTCAGGTAGGGACTTGAAGCTCTGCCCACTCTCTGCCCATATTTTTCATTGGCTTGTGTCATTGTCCTTTGTAAACTGTAGCTTTTCATTGGTCAATAGGCTTAGTAGTCCCTCCTTAGTACCGCCTTGTCTCATCTTGTAACCTCCCATAAGGACTGGCCCTCTTATGTGTGTTGTCACTCAGTAGGCTTTAATTACAGCATCTGAGCACTATTACCTTAAATTGTTTTCACCTGCCTGCTGTTGCAGGCAAGACACGCTCTCTCCTAACGCTTTTTTTTTTATAGCACGGCGCGCTACAGTGGCGGCCGTGCCTTTGGTTTATTTGCGGCGCCGAATGCGGCCGCATGATTTTATTCTATTTATTCACTGTTTTTGTTGTTGTTTACAAGCACCCCATGCCGCGCTTTCACGTTAATAGAGGCCACGCCCCCCTTCTTTAGACGAGCCGCTCCTAAAGAAAGGTCTGCATCAGCTATTAAAGTGAAACCGTGGCATGGGGCGCTTTTACAAAAAAAAGCATTTGTTTGGCAACTTGAAAAACAAATCCTTTTTTTTTGTAAAAGCGCCCCATACCGCGCTTTGGCTTTTATGGCGGCCGCACCCCTTTCTTTGGACGCAGGTCGTCTAAAGAAGTGGACGCGGCCTCTATTAACCTGAAAGTGCAGCATGGGGCGCTTGTAAACAACAAAACATATTTGCAATACAATAGGTCTCGCATTTGCGAGAATTTAAGCTATTGTCATTTACAATGCCAATAGCTCAAACTCTCGTAAATGTGAGACCTATTGCATTGCAAATGCTTGTTTCTTGGTCTTCTGTTTTGAGTGTTAGATTCAAAATGGTGTCTGTAGAAGCGTGGGAACCTTGTTTCTAAAGGAGTGATATCTACTTCCATTTTTTTGGTGCTTAGGATTCAAGGAGAAGCTCTTTTCTGAGTATTGTAATTCTCAGAATGAGGGCTGCAAACCCTGTAAATTGCTTAAAATGTTGCATTTGTTAAGAAAACATACTCTGGGGTGTAGTATTAAAGTATGTACAGTTTGTTTCTTAATTGTCTTTACTTTCTATGCCAATAAAGATTCGTAATACTACATTTGGATTCACAGCTTTCACACGACCACTGAGGCAGGACTTCCGATATGAGAACTGCAATACAAAAACATCTACCAAAAACCATCTATATATATTTTTTAAGGTTGAGTTTGATTGGAAAACCTATTGTTTTAAGTACTCTGAATGTAAATAAACATATGCTTAGATGTAAAGTAAGGCTCTCTGTTTTCCATTTTGACAGTTTTTACAAATGAATACAGAGAAAAACCATCTGTTTCCCTGGCTTTTTTTAATTTTTAGATGAGGGAAAAATAGAAAATATGTCTTCTCAATGCTTTCATTCATTTCTGCCAGTCCAACAGCTGTACAGGCTGAGAGACAGAGGAGATAAAACCTGGGTTTTCTAATGAAGAAGTAATCAGCTGCAGATGTGCATGTTTTTATACTACACTGTGAATGTTTTCATGTGAGATGATTGCATATGAGTGATGCTTTGTATATGCCTTCTTACAGCACTAAAACCAATAGAGCATCCAAATGGAAGTAGACACTTGTCAATTGAATAAAAGTGGAAAGATGCAAGTTGCAGCTTCAAGTTTTCAAAAACACAAGATAAGCATGGATAAACACAGATAACTGCACATGGAAATGGCTAATAAATAAATACTATATAGCCAGGAACCCTAACGTTAATTTTAGCACTTTTCAAGCCCAGCAAGTTTCGCTGTACCAGGTATCGGTATGAAAAGACCAGGGCATGCTGGTCCCACTCAGGCCTATTCTTCCAGGTTCGTGGAAGGTTTGCAAACATATATGGAACATTGTATAGGTCTGGGGCGTTCCTCGGCATGTATTGACCCCTTTTCAAGAAGTTCTTAGGTATCTGGCACAGTCACCGGACTCCTTGATATTGCACATTCCTGCAGCAAAGGAAACTTCACAGTTTAGTTTTTTGCTGCACTTTATTTTTCAGAGAAACAATACTTTTTGCTCTTTGAAAACATGGTTACTGGACTAGAAGATCAGGTCAGAAGAAATCCAGACCAAGAGAGGGAACAAGGAGAACTGGAAGTTAATGAGACTGAGGGTTCCAGATCGCCAAGGGAATCTACTGTATGGATGTTTTTCACAATTCCACCTGGTAAATAAAAACGAACTTCTAAATATGTAACTTGGCCTTTTTATGATTAGAAGCTCAGAAGGAGCAACCGTGGGACGTACACCCTTGGAAGCACATCGCTGCACAGCATCATCATGCATGGCATGAACAGCAGAACAAAGAAGCGAAAGGGAGATACCAAGCAGGTGAGAAGGGATCGATCATCCGAAGTAATTCTACAGGAGAAGCAGGAAGTCAGTGATCGCTGTTATAACAAGCATTTGCAATGCAATCGGCCTCGCCTTTGGGACCTTATATGTATTTAGCTATGCAGCACATTAGCCTGGGTGCTGAAACATCTACTGTTGTTTAACATGGAGGGAAAGTAAGCACCAAACTGCGTGACACACCAGGTATTATTTTTGTTTTTTAAAACATAAATAAAAGGCATTGTCAATTACAATGCCAATAGCTTAAACTCAGGTAAATGCGAGACCTATTGCAAATGCTTGTTAAAACTTCATCATCGGCAAGACCCGGCCCACTTAAAGCCCTGTATACATGCCAACATTTATTGTGTAATGTAACTGTTAGCATGCACGGTGATAAAGTGACGTGATCAGTCAAGCCCCCTTTCGTACCACTTGTAAAAATCAGCATTTGTGAAAGCATGTGTTGGCGCCACCAAGCCAGGCTATTGGCTTTGTCAAGTGCTCCCTTTTTATTAGCAAGTGTCCCAGTTATACACATTATCCCCATTATATGAGTATTTATCCAAATTCAATAGGTTTCAGGTGTCTGATATTTTCATCATTGGTTAATTAATTTAACTTAATTTTTGGTATACCTGGTATCTTTTGGATTCTAATGGGGTAAATACTTCACTAATAATGGATTTTTATGGTTATCAAATAATTTAGAACGTGGTTGTGTCCTTTCCAAGCAGTTGTCAAAGGAAGAGAAGTTTTGAATCCGGGGACCAATTTTCAGAGGCCACTAAAGTGAAGCAGAGTCGTCTGGGGTGTTAATGTTGCTGAGGCAAGACAGAGAGCAAGGGTAAAAGTGGACATATAGCACAGTTGCGGTAGTATATGAGGGATGTGCAAGGGGGAGGAGGGGTCACTGTTAGGCTACTGGAGCAAGACTTCGAAGAGTAGCAATTGGGTCAGTGCGAGATGGCACAGGATGCATAACATCAGGTCTACAAAAAAACTGCATGGTGCTAAAAGAAAAGACTCTGAAGTACGAACGGGGCAGATGAGACTACACACTGGGGTCCCAACCAAACAGAAGCTCCAAAAGAGGGAGAGAGTGCATGTATCAGCTAACGAGACAAGCTTAGATTTTAGGAGGAATGAGAGATGCTCTTCTCTGTGTTTCCTTATATCTCATCATCATAAGCATCTTGGGCAGAGGACCTGACTTTGGCATTTTGGACTATATATTCTATTCGGGTATATCTATCGCTAGGATCATCTCTGCAGATGTTATTGACATACTTGTTAAGCAACTCATCTTCAGTCTATTCACACTGTTTTTAACCATTGTTGTATGTTGATTCTGCTGTTTGCAGTTGATTACATAAATAAACAAACGTTGCAAAAAGGAATTGAAGATGCTGTGTGTTACATTATAATTGCCACTTGGCTGCATGTTTGCCAATGTCATCCTGCCGTGGTTCGTCCTCCAAACTGACACTCAACGTGGAAAGAGAGCCCAAGCAGGCTGTCATTAACAAAACGCAATAGAGTTGTAATTGTGAGGAAGGTGGGCTGACAGGGATGCAACAACAGGGTGGACGGTCCACCAGATGGAAACAGGTCAAATGTGAAGTGTCAAATGAGGAAAAGAGAAGTGGCTAGTGAGAACAAATCGGCACAATTATAAAACATATATTAAAGGGTAGTGGACATGATGTGATTTGAGACCTTTCTGCCGGGTGGCCAGGAGGGGCGGCCTTTGTAACTGGGGGTCAGGATTGTTAGTGGACACATCCTGGATGACCATAGGGGTCCGGTGTGCGCCCAGTGGACGAGCAAGGCTCTTACATCCACATGTGGGGCAGACTCGAGATGCAAGGGGGCAGTGGAGCCTGCATGGCCCCGGGAGGTGCGGCTTGCTCCGTGCACGGTGGGACACTCCATGGATGCGGTGAGAGCATGCGAAAAGGCTCGAAGTACTCTCCACGGGAGGCTGCACAGGTAGGCCCCTCCAGGACCCTCACACACAAGCAGAGACCCAGCACCACCACACCCCGCCCCCCTTCCCCAGTAGAGAGCGGGCCCGGGTAATTGACCTATTGATCAGGGTGTTTGGGTCGCCCATCCAGGGGATGAGGTGTTGGCTACGCTTCTGGTATCGCGCCATCTGGTCGTCGCGGAAGATGTTGCAGGCGTATCCGAAGACCAGTAGGTCGGCCTTAGGCCTGAGGGGCGCGGGAGCCACAGGCTCGGGTGCAGCAGCCGGCGCCACCGCCGGCTGCTTCATAGCGCTTTTCTTTGGCCCTGCTATGTACATTGCGCTGCCTGGATGAAAGAAGGGCCCGGCCTGCCACAGCTATTACCCAAGAACTGCACAGTCCGTCGCCGGAAGTCACTCTTTACCCATTTTGGTTTTAGACCCGTTTCCCGGAAAAAAAATGGCCCATTAGCCACTTCCGATATGACACAGCTCCATGTACCGCAGATTCGTCAATCTGTTCAAGCAAACTGAAGCAAGCAACAAAGCAAAGCCATCTGCTAAAATCATCAGCTTAATTTATGTTACAGCTCGAGAAAATATAAATGTTACTAGCCTTTGTTAAATATTATTTTGAAAGGGAGCCTCAGTACGGAGAGCCTGACAGAGGGGAGGGCGGGCGGACGAAACGGCACGAACGGGAGTGCGGGTGGGAGGGGCCGAGAAGGACGGACTGCGGGAGGGGGGGTGGGGAGGTAGGGGAACAAAATAGTGCCTGAAGTAAAGGGGCCAGTAGCCGTGGCAGGATACAAATGACGACATGGTCGTCATGAGGCGGGACTAACAAGCCTAAAACCTATCGGAAGGCTGCATTTAGGAAATAAGCCAATAAAAAATATGGGCGGAGAGTGGGCGGAGCTTCCACGAAGCTTCCACGCTATAGTGTATACTGCATGCCTCGCAAAGCGAGCAGCGCATCCGCGCTGCAACGCTAGCCGAGGCCTAAAAACAGTGCATTATTTTGTGTGCACCAAGATCATCGGCGGTGGTGAGAAAAACCAGGCTGCTCAGCTGAAGAAAATTAAAAAACTTCATAAGATTTGCCAAAAATATTTTTTCTTCAGTTATCACAGTTTTTGATTTTCTTTCGTAATTTAATAAAAAAAACAGTGCTGTGAAATAAGAGCTGTTTTTGTTTTCCCTAAAAAGGAAATACGTCTACAAAAACCCCAAAATAGCTCTTTTAGAACCAACTTTAAAGTTGGAAAAAAGATAAAAATATATGGTGCTTGTTTTGTAGGTGGGTGAGTGAAAGTGCAGAAGATGAAGAGAGTGAGAGAATGAACGTGGTTTAGAGACTGAGTGAAAGTGTGGAAAAGGGAGCAAGTGAGTGAGGGGGACTGAGTGGGTTATGGTGAAAGTAAGAGATACGGGGAGTAGGACAGCAAGTGAAAGTGAATGAGTATGAGGAGGGTATGAGGACGAGTGAGTGCATGAGAGAGGGCAACAGAATGTGAGTAAGAGACTTAATGAGAGTTGGAGAGTAAAGAGTGAGTGAGAGAGAGAGTAAAAGTGAGGTAGTCAATGAATAAAAGTGAGGAAGTGAGCAAGCAGGAGAAAGTGGTTTAGTGTGAAAGTTAGAAAGAGTGAGTGAGAGTGAAAAAGTGAAAGAAGGTGCAAGGGAGAGTGTGAGGGAGACAGTGCATGAAAGAGCAGACAAGTGAGAAAGTTAGTGAAAGACTGAGTGAGAGTGACTGAAAGTGAGGGAAATTGAGTAAATGTAAGCGGGTCAATGAGTAAAAACACGAGTGAGCAAAAGTGAAGGTTTGAATGAGAAGGAGTGAATGAGTAAGTATGATACAGAGTAAGTAGGTCAGTGAGTGAGTACGATACTAAGGAAAAGTGAAGGACGGTGCGAGAGAGGATCTGAAGTCAACAAAATGCATGAGAGTGTAAGCGAGTGGAAAAGTGAATGACATAATGAGTGATAGGGACTGTCCCTTTTCCATGCACAACAGTGCATTGTTCTTTCTAAGATATTGGACTAAACTTAGCCTGTATTTGCCTTAGTGTTGTCTTATATTGTGTGTGGAAGCTATATTAGCATGGTCAATGCACATGCAGTAGAGCTTTGCTCTGTTTGCAGTATTAGAAACCACCTGACCACATCAGTAGAACTGAGAACCCGTTCCCGATTGCTGGATAATTACACTCTGAATAACTTCCTTGAAAGGTTCTGTTTCTGTGATCTCTCAAATCTATGGACACGATTTACTGTCTCTCTTCCATGCACTGCAGTCTCCTCCTCCTCTCTGTGAGTTGTAGTCAGCCTGGCTATGGAATGCTACTCTCGAATCCCATGGGTAAGGATCTAAAATCTAATTGAATAATTGCTTTTTAAAGTTGCTGTTGTAAACAAAGGCATCAGTTGAACTTGGCATAACCTTACTGTCTGTACACAAAACTAAAAGGCCCCTTTCTGTTGTACACCAGTTTCTAAGGTTACCTGATCAGAGCATGTTTCTAGTATCTAGTGAGGTCAAGCATTTACCGTGCATAGTCTGTTAGTCAGCAGACTACAACTTTAAAATTATTGGTAGCTCTTGGTATCACCGTATAATTTTGAACCAAGTACCGCATAGACTCTACTTTGAAATGTATGGTGTCCAGTTGTAAAAGTGAAAAGGTAAAGGTGTTTTTATCCAAGAAGGGAGAGCCACAATTTATTGGTTACAACTCATTGTACCTTTATTTGTAATCTACTTTTTCTTGACAGAAAGCATCCAAACACACCACAATTAACATAATAAATCAGATTTTTGTTTTATTAAAATGTCTTCTTCACTCTCTGAGGCTGATAAGGCCTCCAGCAGCATTCTTCGTGTTTGGGTGATTGGTCAATCCTTTGTTTACAGGGCTCGAATGCTAAATGTTGTGGAGTTGAAAGGGGTATGGGATTGCCTAAGGTGGACATTGCATGGATTGGCATATATGGAATGAAATGGTATAAAAAAAAAATGATTTGGTGTAAAGCAATTTGACATGGAGGCAACCTCACGTAATGATTGTGCACCGTAGAGGCAATCTAGGATTTAGGCAAATTACTGGAGTTGCTTTATTTACTGAAATGTGAGAAACCTTTGGAAAGCTGATTCATCTCTTACCCCACACAGACTCTGTATGTTCACACATTTGTCAACGGCAAAAGTGGAGATTGTCTGATCACCTTTATCCACATATTGACAAATCCCATAAACATGCCAACAAAGTGATTTCTTCTTGATTTTGAGACCATGACATGGGATATATCTACAGCAATAGTATCCACTTTTGCCTGGAATCTTCCATAGAGATCAAGTTCACGTCACAGTAGAAGGGAGTCCCTGTACAATCCCATGCAAGGCCTTTGGCCAAGCGCATCTGGAGTTGGCTGCCAGACCCTACACCCAGCACTCTGTCAGTGGCCAGCACCGACTGCGCACAGCCTCCATGGGGCTTGGCTGAAGGGCCTGCCCCAACCACCACGGGCCTCGAACCCCTACCGTACCTTACACCCCGCCTGCCGCTGGTAGCCAACCCGTCTGTGCATAGCCTTCAACCATGTGCAAGGGAAGTGGCTGCATGGCCTGACCTCCAACCAGGCCCCACGCACGGTCTGCCATGGGTGGCCAAACCCGCACTTGTGAATGCTGTGACAGACTCCATTTTAGTTAGGTTACGTGAGCCTCTTTTACAATTTCTTGCCTACATATCTTTAGCCGAACGTGTGAAGGTCTTGTTTACGATGGCACAATTCTTGGTTATTATCTTCAACGAAAGGTGCTACAATTCTAATATGACCCCTCACTGTATAGATCTCAAAGTTTTGGTAATGTCTGCTTAAAAGTCAACATTTGGACAAAGCTGACACATTCTGTGTCCTGAGAGCTAAGTCTGTTAAGATTACATATTTCCGAACCTCATTTTATTTTGGTAAATACAAGTTGAAATCAGTGATCAAACCCTCTATAGAGTGCAGGATTTTGGCCATTGATTAGGAGAGGCTTCATGCTAGAGGGTGGAGAGGTGTGGTGCAGCGGCCAGGGCAGCTGACTTCGGAGCACAGGGCTCACGGTTCGATCCCCGGCTCCGGCGGCAGCTCAGCTCAGCACCATGTGACTCTGGGCAATAGCTCACTTAATTTCCACGACGGCCCCCAGCACCTTGAGACCCGTAAGGGTGAGTAGCTCGCACTTTACAAATACGGATTTACATTTACATGCTAAGATTAAGTGACCTGAAAACGCTGCCCGTGCAGGACTACTTAGTAGGCTAGTGATAGGCCTGCAGTCCAAATGGTATTTTTTCCTCAGTGTAGTGCATTCAACTAAGCCCTTGCACTTGTGACTTAAAAGTGGGACCCCTGAAAGTATAGGAAATCCTAGAATTCGTATAATTTGGTGCCTAACGCCAGCTTTTAGATTTTTCTGGACATTTGAGTAGTTTTTGAATAAACACAGTTAAAAGAACTGAAAATTAAAAATACACGGAGACATCCATTGTAATTGTGGTTACCTCCTTCAGATAATCAATCAATCAGCACTTGTAAAGCGCAACACTGTCACCCCTAGGGGTATCTGGGTGCTCTGGATGCAATGTCTCAGTCGAAAAGCCAGGTCTTGAGTTGCGTTCTGAAGTCTGCAAGGGACGCTGCAGTTGGAAGATGGAGGGGCAGGTCGTTCCAGGTCTTGGCGGCAATGTAGGAGAAGGAGCGGCCCGCTGCGGCTGCGATGGGTGCGGGGGGTGCACACGGGCTAGTGAATAGGAACGAAGGTGTCTTGCGGGTTGATGGAAAGTCAGTCGAGGGTTGATGTAGGCCAGTCCTTGGCTGTATAGAGCTTTGTAGGCGTGCATGAGGATCTTGAATTGGCATCTCTTCTGGCTGGGGAGACAGTGGAGATTTCTGTAGTGGGGGTGATGTGGGTCCATATGGGGAGGTCAAGGATGACTCTGGCTGCTGGGTTCTGTAAGGTCTGGAGTCTTCAGAGGAGCTGTGTGGAGATGCCAGCGTAGAGAGCGTTGCCATAGTCGAGGTGGCTGGTGACGAGGACCTGAGTGATGGTTTTTCTGGTGTTGATTGGGATCCATTTGAGGAATTTGCGGAGCGTGCGAAGGGTGTGGAAGCAGGAGGAGGCGACTGATTTGACTTGTCGTTTCATGGTCAGTTCGCTGTCGAGGATGATGCCTAGGTTGAATGCATGGTCTGTTGGCATGCATTTTGGTCCCAGTTCTGCTGGCCATCAGCTGTGGTCCCATACGGAAGTGTTCTTTGCAAAGATGAGTACTTCTGTTTTGTCAGAGTTGAGTTTAAGGCAGTTGTCTCTCTCCAGTTGTCTACGTTGGTCATGGTGTCACAAAGTTGGTTCTGGTGGTGGAGGGCTCTTCGGTGAGCGAGAAGATGAGTTGTGTGTCATCTGCATATGAGATTATGTTGAGGCCATGGGATCTGACAATGTCTGTGAGGTGGGTCATGTAGGTGTTGAACAAGGTGGGCCTGAGGGAAGATCCTCGGGGAACGCTGCAGATGATGTCTTTGGGTTCGGAGGTAAAGGCAGGCAGCTGGATGCTTAGAGTGTGTCCTGTAAGAAAGGAGGTAATCCACTTGAGGGCGTTTTGCTGTATGCCAATGTTGTAACGTCGGTTGATGAGGGTGAGGTGGGAAACGGTGTCAAATGCAGCAGAGAGGTCGAGGAGGATCAGGGCCACAGTCTCTCCGTGGTCGAGTAGGGTTCTGAAGTCACCTGTAGCAGCGATCTTCGCGGTCTCACTGCTGTGGTTGGCGCGGAATCCTGAATAGGAGGCATCGAGTAGGTGGTTTTCTTCCAGGTATTTAGTAAGCTGTTGGCTAATGGCCTTCTCGAGTACCTTTGGCTGGGTAGGGGAGCAGGGAGATCAGTCGATAATTTTTGAGTTCACTGGGGTCGTTGGAGGGTTTCTTTAGGAGGGGTCTGACCTCTGCGTGTTTCCAACTGTCCGGGAAGACTGCTTTGGAGCTGGAGGTATTGATGATACTGGTGAGTTTCGTGCTGATGGGGTTGGTTCCTAGATTGAAGAGGCAGTGTCGGCAGGGGTCGGTGGGTGCCCCAGAGTGGGCGGAAGACATGATGGCAGTGGTGGTCTGCGTGGTGAGCGGAGACCAGGTGGTGATCATTCGACTGGTGTGTTCTGGTAGGTTGAGGCTGTTGAGGTTGAGGGAAGTGGGTTCAGGGTCGAAGTTTTTGTAGAAGGTGGGGATCTTGCTGTGGAAGTAGTCCGAGAGAGTGTTGCAGAGTTCTTGGGAGGGGTGGAGGAAGTTCTCTGTGGATAAAATAAAAATCCTCTGTTTATTGTACGTTAGTCAAGCTTGACTCTTTAAAAGGGTATCTCCATTTGTGGTTTTCTATATTTCGGGTCTCGTTTATTAAATCTGTTTGTTAAAAATGGTGACTTATGTTGCTATAGGATTTAAATTACAGGGAAGCAGTCACACAACACCTCGAAGACAAGGGCGTCCCCACAACGGGGGTGCAGTCACATTTGTGGTAAGCGCACATGCTGCATACCCCTTTGAGACTATATACTCATGGGTAGAGTTTGATCCTGTAGATGCCAATACATACCATTTTGCAAACATTTAAAGCTCCAGCCATACCTCCACCTTACAGAGCATGTCATGACCTGGAGGTTCCATTAACCTACCAGGAAAATCAACATTGGTTTGGTGGTTTGCTACCACACACACATAGAAATGTCAGACCGGGTCCCCTGAATAATGGCAGGGTCACTTGGTCAATATTGGCTGGATGTACACCATATCAAAATCCAAATACCCTATAACTAAATGATGTAGTAAGAGTATTAAATAGTACAGTTTCCATATATAGGCCACTCGTACAATACATATTGCAAAACATACACAGTCGTCAAGTTCCCATAGGACCTGCAGTACAGAGACAGGATTCCATAGAGGCAGTCAGTCCACAGTCTATAAACACCATGATGGGCAAGATACCTGTGAAACATGATGAAATTGCCTTCTGGATTGCTCACAAGATTGCCCAGTTGAAAGCCGTCTATCCTCATACCTCACCCCAAGACAAGAAAAGAATCCTGACTAAGGGCCGATTACGATGGCGGAAGGACCGCCAGCCGTGCGGTGGCGATCCCTCCGCCATCGAATGACGATTCACCGCCCGCCAGATTAGGTTGGCGGGCGGAACCAGACCGCGACCGTGGTAGGCGCAAAGACCGCCCGCCACAGATCTGCCACAGGCAATGGTCACGATTGCCTGGCGGAGCGGTCTGCATACGTAAAATGGTGGCGGTGCCTAGCAGGCACCGTCCGCCAAATTACGATGCTGGCTACAGCCGGCCTTTCCATGGTGGCGAAACCGCAATAGAAAGGCTGGCGGGGATTGGTTTCGGGGGCCCGTTGCAGGCCCCCCTTGTGTTGGGGGAAGGAGTGGGTGCACTGTGTGGTGCCTGCCACGTAGTGCAGTGAAATGCACAACCTGCATTTTTGACATCGCGGCGGGTGCTGCAGTCAGCAGCACCTGCCGTAATGTTAAATTGCAAGATGTGACCGCCATGGTGGCAGTCGCATCCTAATTTGGAGTGCGGGACCACCGCATGCATGGCGGGCGGTCCCGATCCCCACAGCGATGCCGCCATCGTAATGACCCCCTATGTGCCTGACCTTTGGGATGGTGCCACCCGTAGAGAAGTGCAACACCTGGGTAAGTGTATTTATACTACTAGGCATGGCACACCCTCATTAGTAATTCTTCTAGGTGCATTAAGACAAGTAAATATTGAACACGGAGCAGCACTGACTCTAGATGTAGGAATAAAATGTATGGGAAATTTTGAACCATTTTCCTCAATCATTTTGAGTAACATTTGCAGAGAAGCAGCAGCCGTGGCCATACACCAGAGGTTTGCAGCTGTTCCTGTCCAGGATCATGAACGGGAAATACCAAAAATAATATAAGCAATGTATACATCTATGGGCTCACGGGCCCCACCACATCTCAAAAACAAAGGCAAGATTGAGGGTTCTGAACAGGAAAACACTTTAAACTAAAAAGAAACAGCCAGTGAGAAAGAAAAATGGGCTGGATCTCCAACAATAGTAGTCCAGTAAGGGTGGTTACACTTTGAGGCACGTGATTAATTGAAAAAGTCGGACCTTTATTAGTATTCTGATAGCTGATCTTCCTATTACTTTTGGGACTCACAGTAAAAGATCATTGAGAAGTGGATAGACTAAGTATCGTAGATAAGATGAATATAGCAAGCAGAAAGGTGAATCAGGAAAAGAAGCCGAGGTTAGTGTAAAAAAGGAAGAGTAAGGTTCTAACTCCAAAATACACTTAAAAAAAAGAAAGTGGCTGAACTACCTAAAAAGCATGGCATTCAAACTACGGATACTTCTGCGGAACATGACTGGAGTGATTGCGCTTCTAGACAGTGCAGCAGAAGTGAAAATAGTACACCACATTCTCCAACGTTTCTGGTGGCAAAACCGACTGAAGGATAAGTACAAATTGAGACCCAAGATAGACATTTAAATCCTCCAGTCAGGGTTTAGGTTATACAAATTGAGTGTGACATGCCACGCACAATCAAATCAGTATTCTGGCTGCATTTATCTGATGCTTATGAGGTTGTAATTGCAGAGGATGACTGGCCTCCAGTCTTTATCAGGGAAGTCCCCAGCAGGGAGAAAGTGATCAAAGTAGTCTTTTCTTCCTTAGTACCTGAGGATATCAGGGAAGTATATGCAAGAGAGTAGGGCTGTGAAACAAACCCCAGCCTTGTCTAGACTCAGGCTTGGTGGGATGAAGATTCTATTCCACATGTCATTCGCCCGAGGAGTGAGCCCCAACATAAAAGCAATCTTAGACCAGTTGCAGTAAAAGGGCATCATAACACCTTGTAATTCAACTATAAACACCCCCCTTTTTCCTGACTTAAAAGCATATTGAACCTGCAGAAAAAAATATAAAACAACCCTGTGCCTTTCCAATGGGTTGTTCAGTCAAAACATAGCCCCTGAAAGCAAGTATCTAACCCAGGCGTCTCCAACACGTAGCTCATGAGCAACTGGTAGCTCTCCAGCTACCTATTAGTAGCTCTCCTGTGTACACCCCAACCTACTAAATTAGAAGCTTTTGCTTGGCTGTATTAATAGGTATACCAAAATTGAAAGTGTGCATTGAAGACAAAAATGATTGTATTTTTGGAACTCATAAGCTGGTGTTTTAGGAAAAATTGTTGAATTTCCAAAATATTTTTAAAGCCGATATTTGAGTGATAAATTATGTACCCTTGGGGAGACTTTTACTTATAGTATTACCTAGGTGCCAGCATCATTGCAACTATAGCTTCAAAGATTGGTGTAACATTACGGTCAACACTGAGGGGAGGGCACATTGTGGACTTCATGTACCATAATGCACAGGAACCAAACTTTTCTGGGATGTGATGCAGTGTCTGGCCTCACCCTTTTCCCTGCCCAAACTGATTTTCATGACCTCCTCTAACATAGTTCCTAATGCTCCATTTTGTAAAAATTGCATTTCGGCACATAGATTACACTTTCTCCGGCCCGAGACAAAAATTCCGGCCCGGGTGCAGAGAATATGGCCCAAGCCGGAGATTATGGCCGGGCCGGAGTAACCGGCCCAACTTCGGCCGTAAAGATACGACTCGTAAATTACCTCTGTGAATACCAAAAGTCGTAAAGTTAGACTTTTGTTTCAGATTGCCTTTGTGAATCGGGCCCTATGTGCGGCAGTGTAGCATTTGCCAACAAATTAAACATTCCACTGTGAAAAGACCAGTGTAGACTCCCCTTGCTATCTTCAATTGCCCTTTTGGCGTAATTTATCGCAACCACATTGGGCTAGTAATATCTGATAATCAATATAAATATATATTAGCATCAGTAGATTCATGCTCCAAATTCTTATGGTTTTGGACAAAAAGAAATGTTGATGTTCGAGCAGTCATAAAGAACTTGCAGTGGGAGTAATTTATATGTTTTATTCATACAATGGTAATGCGTTTGCTGCAAAAGTCTTCAGAGATGCTTTGTCTGCTGTGGGAGTATATCTCCGCTACTGATATCCATTTTGCATGGAGAGCAATGGAATTATCGAGCAAGCCAACGGTACGCATAAACAAGCCCTGATGGTTAGAGTATTAAGTTCAGGACTGGTTTCTTTCCATCATTTGCATGGAGTTCAGACAGCATAAAACATCTTGCCTAGAGAAGGATTAGCCGATTGTACTCAATATTAGATGCTCTTTGGAGTATTTATGTATGGACCTGACCTATATAATCCTGGAAAGGTGGTGGAAGAGAAATAGTTTGACCCGGACCAACATTCCAATATTTTATAGAGTCCAAGAAGTCAGAAACAAGCTATCTAATTTGAAGCATTCTGAGTCTGCCACCGGCAAAGAAAAGGTTTTTCAAGCTGCTGCCGGCAGGATCCCAAAGTAGGTGATAAAGTTCAAGAAAGGATCCCGGGCAAACAAATATTTGGGCCATTTTTCAGACCACACATTCTTGTTCTTTGGGTAGAAGACACTGTACCGAAATCCTGCCTCCGGTGCCTGGTTCAACGAAAAGCATGAGGATGTCCATAGATCACGTTAAAAAAACACAATGCGGCTAGTTCTGTACAGCAGACCCCCTCTAACACCGAGGAGTCTTCAGAATAGAGCTTCCTACCCCTCCCTACTCTGAAGGAGCTATCCCAGGAAGAGTGCAGCGACAATGAAAGCTTGAGTCCCAATCCTGAAATTGCCAAGTCTGCTGTGCCTCCCGGTTCACACCAAGTAACACATTACACAGGGGGGTCTGATGCTGTCATGTCTACAGTTGCAACAATTCCAACCAATACTGTGGCTGACTATGAACAGACGATAGTGCTGACATCAGTTGAAACAATGCATTTATGAAAATGACTGTGAATTTCAAACAGATGATTTACCAAAACACTCCACAGTCACTCAACAGAATTGATTTCTCCTTGCTTATCTTTGGCTCATGACAGGCATTTAATACCGCCATGGGCCTAATTCTGGATTGCTACATTGGTGTTTTTCCTTGTTATGTGGCTCATCATGTTAACTGTTGTTTTGCTATTATTGATTGGACATTAAGTTCCTGATAAAAGTAGGCCACTTCCTGTGGTTCAAGGACTGCAACTACATTCTTCTTCCCACAGAGCTTCACGAGACCTCTGTGTTGCAAACATTACAGCCTATGCTGTGCCTGATGACATGGCTTTGGAAAGGATTGCATATCAGATAATGGGACCCACAGAAATCTTGCAGTGCCCTATGTTTTATATGACACTCCTGGTTCCTTTTCAGATGATTGGGACGTTTGGACTGTTAAAAATATGATGTCTGATTTGAAAGGCATGTACAACCCTCGATAATGAGGATCCTTATTTGAATGCTGACAATTATAACAACATGAATTGTTTACACAACCACTGAATACAGAGAACTACCTATCCACAGGAGATATACAATTATACGTAATGGGGACAATGCCAGGCTCGCCTTCAAATAGCCACCCAAATGTTTTGAAGAAATGTCCTTATTTTTAGTGTGACGATAGGTCAGATCCTTCAGCTATTTATTACTAACAAAACCCAAAACAATTAAAAAAGTACCTGATCACTAATAATAAGTAAATATATTCTCATGAGTTCGCTAAGAACATCTCCATACAAGGCTACGAGTTTTGGAAAGAAAATATTGATGAGAAAACAAACATTGGGCAAGCACAAGGTAAAGAATCCTTGTTTAGAGAATGTATAATACCCAGAGAATTGATTTTCCTGTACAAAACTATCCAACAGACAACTTTCCTGGGATTTGGAACCATGAAAGATTTAAAACGCTTTCCATCAGAAAAGATGAGTTAACACAATTCCCGAATTAGCAAATGAAAGCAAACATGACTGACATTAAATTAAATAGTATGTTCTGGAGTGGAACGCATAGCTCCGCTAACTTATATCCTAAAGGAACAGCCTTATGACCTATTGATGCAGACAGATGCATGAAATTGTTTCTTTCCCACACTCCTGGTCCTTGATTTAATCAATCTATATAAGCAGAACCAGGAGCTTTTCAGGTCCAGCACACATGCTCCTAAATATATAAAATACAGGTATAAGGGTGTGCAGTTCCTAAAGACGTAAGAGACAGTACTACAGTTCCAGGGAAAGGAATGTGCTCCAATAGGAGCACAGGCCCTCACACACCCAAAAGGGTGTCACGCTTCATCATTGGGCTAGCTCCTAATCAGACCGGTGCTGGAATGCCCGATGGGCACTTACTATGGGGCTCTTTGCCGGAGGTCTTTTTTATAGCCATATGGTAAAGTGAGGGTGTGTGGGCTTTGTGATATGTGTAAGGTGGTGTAAAGTGTGATTTAAAATAGGTGTTGTGATACTCAGTGTCAGAACTATTTAATGATTGAGCTCACTAGCCTAATTAAAAGAATGATGTTCTAATTTAGTAAATAATTAACCTAACAGGCATCGTGAATTTAGTGATTTAAAACATCAGGTCAACATATTTCATGTCTCAAATTGTCTTGAATTCGAACAATCCCTATCAGGAGAATATTTTATTCTGGCGTCGATAGATTGACGATATCCTGATCTTTTGGAAGGGAAGCAGAGACACTTGCAGTCTTTTCATAGAATGGGTGAATACACTAAATCCCTTCCTACACTTCACTGGCATCACTTCTGATACAGGATTGCCATTTTTGAATCTCATGATCCAATTGACAGGTGGAAAGCTGCATGCAAAGATATTTTTTAAAAAACCTACTGACAGCCATAGCTTGCTTTTATATGACAGCCACCACCTTAAGGCCCTACGTGAAACCTTCCATATGGGCAATTTCTGCGACTTTGCCGGAACTGTAGTGGGATAAGGGACTACAATGAACAAGCCAAGGAGCTTACAGACCACCTTAAGACATATCACCATCGTGTGAAATGTATTTCAACTGCGCAAAAACGCGCACAAAATAACAATAGGGAAGCCCTACTAGAATCCAGGGAAAGGCCCAAATCTGACATCATCACATGTGTTACCACTTTTACCCCTGAAACCAACACAATTCAGAAAATCATCAGAAAGTGTTGGAAGATGCTGCAGACTGGTAACCTGGCCATACCCCTCCAAAGCTTTGCGTTTAAAAGAACGGCCGATCTCAAGGACATGCTTGTCCGTACTAGACCTAAAAACCTGCTGGTACTATACAAAAACAACTATGGAACCTACCTCCGGTAGTGGTCCACTACCCATGTGGGCAGTGTAATGTATGTGGCCTAATAGAAGCTAGCAAAACCATTCAGCTAAATGACACTTCCATATGGTCACAGAACAAAAACACTAACAGTAATTCAAAAAACTGTATTACATGATCACGTGCCTGTGCAAAATGATATAAAGGCATGACGACAAGCGCAGTTAAGGTGAGGATCACTGAGCACCCCAGCAATATACGGTGCAAAAAACTAACCACAAAAATGCGCACATACTTTGTAACTGCGGGCCATTCTGCGGATGACCTATAATGGACTGTATTGGAAGCTCACCAGCACATGAGTCAAAAGATCCTTTTTAGAAAAGAGCAAAATTGGATCTTTCTGCTGTCTACACATACAATTGGCCTGAATGATGACATTCCCTGGGTGGAATTAAACATGTAGTACACCCCTCAGGTTTTATATGTTGGTATCACATACAGACCAAAGTGATGCTGGTCATGGATAATAACAGTAAAGATAATGAATCCCATTATAAGTTTTAACAGGGTCTGTCAATCTGGATTACAAAATCAAGCCATCAGTGCCACATATGCCCAGTGCCCTGCAGACTGAATGGCTCCAACGAATAAGTGTCATTCAGTTGGGGGAAGTGATGGTTATTTCTATTATTAACAATCACTTCCCCAACTGAATGACACTTATTCGTGCAAGCCATTCAGTCTGCAGGGAACAGCATTAAATTTTAGTAAGAGGCCTCTACTACCTCTTTTATTATTATGCTTTGTCCTAAAGCGAATTTAAAATAAATTAATAAATGCACATAATGTACCAATGTAAGGAGGTATGGATAGTACTTCCTTTACCTCAATGCAAAGCCTCAGTACTCTAAAAATGGCGACTGGGGTTAGCGTACTACTGAACCACCACCAGCCGCCATCTAACGCATGCATGTCGATGCCGCATTTAAAAAAAAAAAATGTAATTAAAAAAAAAAATGTATTTATAGAACGCGACATTCATCCCAAGGGATATCACGGCGCTAAGTAGCATTCATAAACACCACGCCTCCCCGACTCTGCTCTCTTCGAGACAGCAGAGCCGGGGTAAGTCTTGCGGCGGGTGCTGCGACGCGTCCGAGTAAGTATGAGGGCTCTTACCGAAGCATACAAAACAACGGCAAGACGCGCTTGGCACTGACAAGACTTGCTGCTTGCTCATCTTTTTAGGATGCTTATTGATCGTTTCCTCTGCTTGTTTTCATGAGGCTTGATGCAATACCCGAATGGGGTAAGTGCTTCCAAAAAAGAATCCCAAGCCTATGTTACTTCGCTATTAAGCGTGCTCATGTGATGAATGGTGGTGTTAGTGTTTATCACAAATTGGGGGCATGCGGATGTGATTCAACACGCATGCTGCTTGGTTTTTAACAAAAAATGAATAATGTTTTATGTTAGTCCTAAGTTATTTGTGCTGTTTGTTTTTTCTGTGTTCCAGGGTGACTTACTTTCAAAACAATACGGTATAATATTACTGTTCATTTAGTGTATGACTGGTGATTAAAATATTCTATTCCTACACATCTGGCACCAGGTCATAAGTGTAGTGTAGGTTTTTTGATAATAGGTCCTGAAGAATTGCCACCTGATCCTTGCGACAATTTGAGGTGAGAAACATGTTGACCTGATATTTTAAATCACTAAATTCACTATGCCAATTAGGTTCATTATTTCCTAAATTAGTACATCATTCTTTTAATTGGGCTAGTGAGCTCAATCATTAAATAGTTCTGACACTGAGTATCACAACACTGATTTTAAATCACACTTTACACCACCCTACACATATCACAAAAGCCGACACACACTCTCACTTCACCATACGGCCATTAAAAGACCTTTGGCAAGGGCCCCTCTTGTGGGTGCCCTCCAGGCATTGCAGCGCCGGCCTGACGAGGACCTAGCCCAATGATGAAGCGTGACACCCTTTTGGGTGTGTGAAGGCCCGAGCTCCTATTGGAGCACATTCCTTTCCTTGGAACTGTAGTACTGTCTCTTACGTCTTTAGGAACTACACACACCCTTATACCTGCCTTGATTTAATCGCCCACAACACAGATGTAACAGGTATACACCTGTTACCATAACTGCATATAGCATGCACAAGTTGTGCCAATGATGGTTAGCACGTTCCAGTCTAACGGCTGTGAAGAAGCATTTGTTCAGAATTTGTGAAAATATGAGTTTTTCTGATTTCCTTCTGGGACCACACCCAGTTAAACTAAAAGGTTTTATATATGCAGCAGTCTAAGCCACCTCTAAGAAACGGCAAAAATATTCAGAAAAAGAAGCTGCTGAAAAAATTAAACAAGCTGGCAGGGAAATTCTGCAAATTACATTTAGAGTCATAGATAATGGTATGCACACACTCTCCGAAAGAATGCATTCCCTCAATAGTACAGTCTCCTCATCCCATGACATTCTAAAAAGGGATGTAAATCTTCTCCAGCATGGACGGGCTCAGTTGAGAGCAATTTTGCAGCTAAATTGGGCCTTACAAATACTCCGAGCTGGGAAAGAACCATGGCAGCTCTTAAACGAAAGTGCTGTTTTTCAACTCTTTAATTTGACTTCCAATCAGAATACTAAGGCTGGAGAAGAAGCCACTTAAACCTTATTATGTATAGAACAAATGAAAGAAATCCTGTTTTCTGTAGCAGAAAATCCAGCTAGCACATGGCTCCTCCATGGAGTAATTTCCCTTTCCATTACAACCTCCTATTTTTATGAGCAGCAGAAGTATAAGTGCCAGAGTTGGTATGAAAAATGCACATTTCCTTTCTACATCATGAGTGTGAGTTACTTTTCGAGCTCTCATGCCTAACTCAAGACAATCCCACATTCATAAGCATATCTGGTTGCACAAACCCTCCAGGTCATTCACTCCTGTGTGATTCCATTACTTTGCATGTAATTTGTAATACTTTGAAGCCAGGTCAGTGTTGCACATTATCAATTGTACCGGTTCTATCCATCCTGACTCATCATACACTCTTGTATAATGGTTCATATCTAATGTTAACCAATTGAAAGCTGTCGCGGAATGGTACAAGGCTAACCCTATTTGATAACTGTATCAAAAGTGATCAAACATTGTAGAATAACCTTGTATCCCCCACCTCGTAGGGTGCTAGAAAAGGCTCCTTGGCCTCGAATAGACACAGGCAATATGCGTTTTGATAAACTAAGCAAGCTTCTTGCCATTTTGATACAAAAACAAACATTTGGCTTACAGACAGCCTGCTCTGCTTCAGAGATTCAGAGACGTTTGCAGACACAGTATCTTATTCATTTCACAGACTGCGCACCTTATCTTCAAATCATCAAGCACAACTGGCAAAGTGCACTTCTTCATAACCATCGGATCTGATCTGGTAACTGGATTTAAAGCTTTTTTTTGGGCTGATTCCTTTATTTTTTCACTCCTTGTTTTCAAGGTTTTCAAGTGCAGTCCTCCCATCACTGACTATGACATTCTCTTTATAGGAAACAACATGTATCAGTTCCCTCAACAACATCGAGTCCACTTACCCAGCTGAGCAGAAATGGAGAGAGGCCCTAGCATTCTATGTGGCTATTGGCTCTTGGTACTGAGTGAGTACTGGGGTTTGTATTTTCGTAAAATGAATGCTCTGCAAGTGAGACCAGTGTTTTGCTGCATGAGCTGAATGCAAGAAATCATTTTGGAGATGCCTTTGGAAATGCCTTCATGGCCATCAACATAAAACAACTCCTGAAACCGTTGAAGTTGCTTAAAACCTACTACAAAGCAATGCACCTACCAATTATGGAATATGCTCAATAAGATGGACTGTTCTCAACACTCAAATCATCTACAGCTATGGAATTAATGAACAAAGCAATATCACCACCTCTAAATGCCATGGAACTACAGGATCTGTTCCAGTGTGTTTGTCCATCTCCTTCACTAGCACCGCCAAGTCAAAAGACCCACATCACCACATTGACAAGACCTCACATGTTGCTACAAAGGCTATAGTTAACTATGGAGACTATATAACACCATTATTGATTGGAAAAAATAAATAAAATACCTGGGGCCATATTACATATATGGTGCACTTTCCCCGTTTGCGCCACAGCACACCTTTTAATAAGTACACCGTGCACAAACAGGGAGCGTGTGCCATATTACAGTGAATGCGCTTCCCCCAGGGCAGCCACAAAATGTGCTGACCTAGTGCATTCAAGTGAAACACGGAGCGGCGGCTTCAAAGCCGCTCCATGTTTCAATGTGCAGGCAGCAACAGTGATTGACTGCATCCACCTGCAGGGGGATGTCTACAGGGTCCATGGGACACTTTTGCCCCTCTTCAGAGGGCTGCCAATAGGGGGCGCACTGACAGTACACCACCTATTTGTGGCGCCCTTTCAGGGCGCCTCCTGACAGCTTCTTTGCCTTTGTGCCCATGTCCATAATAGGGTGCAGGCGCAGAGGCAAAGTGATTCTCATTTGCATGCCCCCGGATGAAACACAAAGCTGGCATACATGCCAGTTGCGCCCCCGGGGCACTTTATGTAATACGGCCCCTGATCTATCTTCAACCTAGAGGGAAGAGACAGTTCCTGCTCTTCTGAAACTAGATGCTGGGAAGTACTTTCAGGCAGTTTCTGTACCTTTTTGTATTTGTTAGAAACCCAATATAATATTGGTTTGCTTATTATGAAAACACATCTTTCATTATGCACAATGTATATATTATGTTTTAGCATGTTTTATATGCATTTATGCTTGCATCCATCATTCATTTATCAGAGACCCATATACTTTTACAAATTTCAGTTTTATTAAGTTTCACATGCATTTTTGCTCTTAGTGATTATCATTTATACAGTGTTTATGTGTAATGTCATCTTTAAGATTCACAGGCCTCTGAATGAGTAACCTCTACCCCTAACTGGGGATGTCATGAACACCGTGGCAGACTCCATTTTAGTTAAGTTAGCCTGTTTTTCCATTTCTCGACTGCATATCTTTAGCCTAATGTGTGAAGGTCGTGTTCACTCCCGCTCACTTCTTGTTCATTATCTGCAACGACAGGCGCCACAATTCTAGTATGATCCTTCCCTGTTCAGATCTCAAAGTTTTAATAATGGGCACTTAGAAATCAAAATGTAGACAGCTGGCACATTTTGTTTCCTGGTAGCTAGTATGTTAAGAACTAAAAGTCTCAGAGCCTCATTTTTTTTTGTAATTACAAGATAAAATCAGTGGTAAAAGCCTATATAAAGTCCAGGATTTGACCATTGATTAGGAGAAAGTCTTTGTGCTAAGATTATCGCCAGAGGTCACGCCAAATTGCTGGATCAGCCACTCTCATACAGAGAGCTTGGTCTGTTAACCTAGCAGAGGGTGCTCTTTTGCCCTGAGCACATTTCCCAGCCCCCAGGAAAACTCTGAAAATGTGAAGTTGCATTAACTGTCAACAGGTAATACTTGTAATCATCCTTAAGAAACTCAAGAGGCAAGATCCGTATTACATGCTATGACAAAAAATATAAAATAAAATGTAGCGCTCAGAAATAGTTAAATGGTGCTAAGATGCTAGGAACTTTCTTTAGAGATGTTCATTTTATTCTTGCTGCTTATAACATGCATAATTGCTTTTATATTTTCATGCTGAGCGGAAGCTATGCACATTTTAAGTACTAGACTAAGGCATTTACAATAATCGTTTTATACAAATTCCTGTTGCTCATAGTACTTTGCTTGATTGTGTTCAAGAATAAAAATAGTTTGGATTACCCCTGTTTCCCTAAGGCTTGAACGGGACTGGTAAGTAACCCGACAACACTGCCTGCGCAGGACTGCTTAGTGGGTTAGTAACAGTGCTGCAGTTCAAATGGTATTCCTTCCTCACCATAGTGCATTGAACTAAGTCTTTGTACTTGTAGGTTAGAAACCCACCCCTGCAGATCTGAGGAATCCCAGAATTCATATCACTGCTGTGCATGGTCCTTGGCAGAGCAGGATGTCACCACAGGCTGAGGATCTGGATCTGCACACCCTAGATTCAAGACTGGATTTGAGGACCCCACTCTTAAGCCAACAAGTGTCCTTAAAGCTGGCCATGGGTTCAGAGTCCCATGAAGCTTAAGCTGGGTTTGCGTTACCAAGCCAGGATCCATGGATCATGGGGGTCTCACTGGGCACAGTGAGACTAGACCTAGGGATTCATGAACAACGCAGCAAAATCGTCTTTTTTTAAACTTCAATAATGGAGGGGAAGGTCCCACATGGGCCTGTGCATCAGGGTCTAGTCTCCCTGCCCCCTTATGTGCCCTTTTAAAGTTTTTTCAGGAAGTGAGGACCAAGTCCCTGTATCCAGAATGGCAGTCACAAAAAGGTTTCTCCATGTTCTGGCCAGCCAATCAGATCTTTCCGGTTTAGTGGATACATCTGCAAATCTGCGAACCTGAAATGGATAAAAGTCTATCTCGTTCATTCAGATTTGACTACTTTTTAAACGTTTTCGGTCTGCGAAGGTCTACAAAACTGGTTTGTGGAACTCCTCAGATTATTAGTCCAGATACCTCTTAAATTTAACCTCTCCATGCCCAGGCCAGGACACTTTTGAAATGGTAATTTCTCATAACTACTGAATGGATTTACACCAGACCAAGAAAAGTCACTTCTTTGAGTCATCTGTTCAACTCGTTTTTCTCTGGTTTGAGGAGCAAACAATGCTATGGAAGTTAAAATGGAAAATATCACTTTTGGAACTGCTTCTCTTTTTTTGGCCACGGCTTGACAGATCTGCACAAAACTTGCCATGAGCAACCAAAAGTTGCTGTACTTTTTTTGGAATATTTTGTGCAGATTTATTGAATGGCACTAAAGTTATTAGCAAAATGAAATCTCCTTTTCGATGGACAGCCTGACCTAACCATAACTACACTGTGTAATATATATATATATGTATATATATATATATATATATATATATATATATATATTCACTGAAAAAACCATAGGTTTCAGGCACGTTATAGTTAGAAATTAGCATTTAAAAAACCTTACAAATTCACTGAAAAAACCATAGGTTTTAGGGACAGTTATAGTTAGTTGGACATTGCACTCGTACAAAACCCGTGAAATTCCCCCGTTATAGTTAGTTCAGCTAACTATAACTCGCGCCCCCTCAATGCACTGCTGATGACGTCACATAATACATCACTCATGACATGGTCAGTGACATCACTGATGACATCACTGATGACATCTCAAATGACATCACTGATGACATCATCCAGTGACTGTGTGTTTCTGTAAAGTTTAAATATTTTTAATATATATAGGGAAAGGCGTATTGAAGAATGAGTGGGTGTATAAGTGTCTGTATGGATGATTTAGTAGGTGCGTGACTAACTCTATAAGTGAGTGATTAAACGTATCTTACTAAATGCATGGGTTAGTGACTAAACTGGGTGAATGTCTGTATCCGTCTGTCTGTTGCTGTGTAAGTGGCTGCATGGGTTTGTGAATAGCTACATGAGTGTCTATATGAGTTATTGATTGGTTGTCTGAGTATCTGTATGGGTGCCTGAGTGTTTGTGTGGGTGGGGTGTGTGCGACTCTGTGCATAGATGTGTGAGTGGGTGATTCACTGGGTGTATGGTTTCAAGAGTGCATCTGTGATAGACTGTATGGGTGGGTAAGTGTGTGTAAGAGTGTGTTAGTGAGTGAATGTATGTCCCAGTGGTACATGTGTGAGTAACTACATATGTGAAAGGCAGTATATATGTGTGTTGGAGTATATAAATAGCTATAAGCGAGAGTGTGTGATTGTGTTAGTGACTGTATGGATGAGTGTGTGCTTGTATCAGTGATTGTATAAGAGCGTAAGAATGTGCTAGTATTTGTATGAGTAAGTGAGCTGGTGTGTGTATAACTGTATAGGTGAGTAAATGGCAGTGTGTTTAATTATTTGCATGACTGACTAGGTGTGAGTACCTCTATGGATGAGTGGCGGTGTTTGAGTGTCTATATAGGAGTATGAGTGCATATGATAGTCCTGTACTGAGTGACCGTAAGTATGAGTGACTGTACGGGTGAGTGAGTGGATGTGTGTGTAGACCTAAGAATCAGTGAGTGGGTATGTAGTTAATGGTGTTGGAGTGTCTATGGTTTTGCGAATGGCAGTCTGTAATTTAGAGTGGGTGTATCAAAGGTTATATTAGGGTGTGAGGAGGTGCATAAGATTATCACGTGGATGATGTCATCAGTGATGTCATCAGTGATGTCATTTGAGATGTCATCAGTGATGTCATCAGTGATGTCACTGACCATGTCATGAGTGATGTAATATGTGACGTCATCAGCAGTGCATTGCGGGGGCGCGAGTTATAGTTAGCTGAACTAACTATAACGGGGGAATTTCACGGGTTTTGTAAGAGTGCAATGTCCAACTACCTATAACTGTCCCTAAAACCTATGGTTTTTTCAGTGAATTTGTAAGGTTTTTTAAATGCTAATTCCTAACTATAACATGTCTGAAACCTATGGTTTTTTTCAGTGAATTTCAAAGGTTTTGTAAATGACAATTTTTAAATGTATTAATTGTTATATTTATTTTTTTTATACTGATTTACTACATTTTTTAAAACTATTTAAAATTAGATATTTTATTTTTTAAATTACATTGTAATTACATTATACATTACATTACAAAATATACTTTCTCAGAATGAATTACTTTAGTTTAAATACTTTGCAAATAGGCAATAGACTTTTAAGTACAGTAGTTACAGTTGTTGCAATGGGCAACACAATTTCAAACACAATGCAACATTGAGCTCAATGTGAATTTCTAGTTAAATGCAATTAGTTACTTTATGGATTACTTTTCTAACCACAGGACTGGATCCTACATTCAGTCCTGGGACATCTCCTGTAAACAGTTGAGTAAAAGCGTTTGGTTACAGTAGTGATTTTTAAGGAATATTATTGTATTTTAAAAGTTGACAGAAACTTCTTCACATAGAATCACCAATGTTATCCTAAGGGAGGAAATTCACTTAGCAGGTAAGTAGTGTTATCGTTACTTTTTCTTACTCAGTGCTGGATCCTGGATCCAGCACTGGTGCATCTCCTGTAAACAGTTGAAAGAATGCGTTTGTCATACAGGCGATTTTTAAGGAATATTTGTAGTTTGTGAAAATCGACACTTTGAAACTTTTCTGCTGAAAACCAGACAATGGATTCCTATTTAAGGAAATACAAGTTACTGGTAAGTACGGTTAGAATTACTTTTCAGGGTCAGTGCTGGGCTAAAAGATGCAGCACTGGGTTCTCTCGTGATAACAGGTGAGTAAATCGGAATTCGTAGTTCGGCTGATTTTAGAGGAATATTATAAAGTTCCAAAACTCCACACTTAGAAGAATTTCCAAGTGAAACCAGTCAATGTTAGCCTATGGAAGGAAATTCAAGTTACTGGTAAGTACGGTTAGAATTACTTTTCAGGATCTGTACTGGGCTCAAAGATGCAGCACTGATGTCTCTCCTGATAACAGGTGAGTAAATTGGAATTCGTAGTTCAGCTGATTTTAGAGGCATATTATAAAGTTCCAAAACTCCACACTTAGAAGAATTTCCAAGTGAAACCTGTCAATGTTAGCCTATGGAAGGAAATTCAAGTTACTGGTAAGTACGGTTAAAATTACTTTTCAGGATCAGTACTGGGCTCAAAGATGCAGCACTGAGGTCTCTCCTGATAACAGGTGAGTAAATCGGAATTGGTAGTTCTGCTGATTTTAGAGGAATATTTGTAAGTTTCAAAAATCGACACTTAGAAACTTTTTCAGCAAAAAACAGGCAATGATATCCTATGGAAGGAAATTCAAGTTACTGGTAAGTACGGTTAAAATTACTTTTCATGATCAGTACTGGGCTCAAAGATGCAGCACTGAGGTCTCTCCTGATAACAGGTGAGTAAATCGGAATTCGTAGTTCGGCTGATTTTAGAGGAATATTATAAAGTTCCAAAACTCCACACTTAGAAGAATTTCCAAGTGAAACCTGTCAATGTTAGCCTATGGAAGGAAATTCAAGTTACTGGTAAGTACGGTTAAAATTACTTTTCAGGATCAGTACTGGGCTCAAAGATGCAGCACTGAGGTCTCTCCTGATAACAGGTGAGTAAATCGGAATTTGTAGTTCGGCTGATTTTAGAGGAATATTTGCACAATGGTGAAGGAAGGGGGTGGGGCCTGAGGTGACATGTCTGCAAACACGCCCTGTGGCGCGTTTTAAGTTGGAGAATTAATTCCTCCTCAATCCCGAGGGTCCCTAGGGGCCAACTAGCCCACCAGGTACCTCCAGTATGCGCCAGAGAGCTGCGTTGCAGAGAGGTGTTCAGAGGCCACGCCCTTTTTACAACACTCTGCAACGCAGCTCCGTGGCGCTTACTGGAGGTACCTGGTGGGCTAGTTGGCCCCCAGGGACCCTCAGGATTGAAGGGGATTTAAATCCCCATCGTAAAACGTGCCATGGGGCCTGTTTGCACACATGTCACCTGAAGCCCCGCCCCCTCCCTTCACCACTGTGCAAACGCGCCACGTGGCGCGTTTTAAGTTGGGGGATTAAATCCCTTGAATCCTGAGGGTCCCTGGAGTCCAACTAGCCCACCATGTACCTCCAAAAGCGCCACAGAGCTGCGTTGCAGAGAGGTGTAAAAGGGGCGTGGCCTCTGTACAACTCTCTGCAACGCAGCCCCTGGCGCATACTGGAGGTTCCTGGTGGGCTAGTTGGCCCCAGGGACCCCCAGTATTCAAGGGGAATTCGTTCCCCATCTGCAAACGCGCCAGGGGGCGCGTTTGCAGAGTGCTGCAAGGAGGGGGCGTGGCCTCCGGCGCGATGCCGGTCTTTTTTTTTGTTTTTGTTTTAAGAAGGGGGGCTGTGTGGCCCCCCTTCTTTTTCTAATTTATTGGCCCTGGGGACCCCATCCCCCAGGGCCTGCCCCCTCTTTTTTTTTTTTATTTGGAAGGGGGCCGCGTGGCCCCCCTCCCGAGGCCTTAATCGGCCCCGGGGACCCCATCCCCCGGGGCATGGCCTTCTTTTTTTTTTTTTAAATAACTTATGGAGGGGGGCTGCGTTGCCCCCCTCCTCAGGCCACTTATGGCCCCGGGGACCCCATCCCCCGGGGCCGGCCTTTATTTTATCTTTTTTATTTTTAAAAAAAAATTAAATTTTGGGGAGGAGGGCCGCGTGGCCCCCCTCCCGGGCCACTTGTAGCCCCGGGGACCCCATCCCCCGGGGCTGGCCCTCTCCGTTGGGGACCGTGGGGGGGTCCCCAATCCCCCCACGGTCCCGCCGGCTCCCCGCGTCCTGCGGGAGCCGGCATTGCTTTTCCACATGGGGAGCTGCTAAGATGCAGCTCCCCGTGTGGAAAAGCATTTGTCTTTGGTTTTTGGAAGAGAGAGCAGGTTTCCTGCTCTCTCTTCCAAAAACCAAAGCAGTTTGCTATGACAGGACGGGAGCCGCGAGGCTCCCGCCCTGCCATAGCAAACTACAGTGTCCCGGGGGTAGGCACCCCGGGACACTGCAGGAGCCGGCCCTGGGGGGTGGCGGTCCCCAGGGCCATCAAGGGCTCCAGGAGGGGGGCCGTGCGGCCCCCCTCCCACCATCTTGAAAGCCCCGGGGAGGTGGTGGTCCCCGGGGCTCTGGGGGTCCGTAACGGACCCCCATATTTAAATCTTTAGTGCCCCGGGGAGGTGGCGGTCCCCGGGGCGTGTGGGGGGGCTGGAGCCCCCCCACACAGGTACTTAGAAAATAAAAAAAAGAAGCCCCGGCCCTCCCGCACCATTTGTTTTTAAAGCCCCGGGGGGTGGCGGTCCCCGGGGTTTGGGGGGGCCTTAGAGGCCCCCCATTCATTAATTTCATAACCCCCCACATGCCCCCGGGACTTGGCCCACCCGGGGGTCAATTAACAACAAAGAGGCGGGAGACCGCGCTTCGATTTTTTTTTTCCGGCGGGATCCGCGCACCTTAAGCGCATCCCGCCGATTTTTTTTTTTTTTTAAATGCTTTTTTCTGCCCAGGGGGTCCTTGTGGGACCCCCTGAGCAGACCTAGGGGGTCAGGGTGTTTCTACCCTGCCCCCTTTGTGCGTTTTGCGCACTTGTTTCTGTGCCTCGGTTCTACCGAGGCATATAATGGCTGCCAACACTTCCTGCTTTGGAGTGTTGACAGCCACTTGACAGCCAATTAGCATGCAGCTCGTGATCGGGACGGTGCGCGCATGGTGCGCGAATCCGACGCGGCCATAGATATATATGTGATTTTCCTTTTGATTTTCTCAGGAACTACTGAACGGATTTACACCATTTAACAAAAGGGTTCTTTCTGAACCAAGAACTACCTCTTTGCCAAATTTGGTGTAATTCCGTTCAGCAGTTCGGGCTGTAGCCGTGGCTAAAGTTTCCTATGGGAAAATGAATGGGGAAAACACGTTTTGGGACCCCCCCTTTTTTCTCGGCCCCCGCTTGACGAATCACCCCGAGATTTTCAGGATAGGAGCGGAGCGGGGCACAAAGTTTGAAAATTTTGCGAAGATTCGTCAACCGACGCAAGAGTTATTTCAAATAGAATGTTGCGGATTTCCTATGGAAAATAGGTCCTAACTATAACTATCTACTGGCGACCGCCAGTAGTTAATATATATATATATATATATATATATATATATATATATATATATATATATACATAAGATTCATGAGAAACTAGATGATACAGGGACACCAGTAAGGTTCATAACCACATATAGCACACAGGCAGGTGAACTGAGAAATGTCCTGAAGAAAAGATGGCATATCCTGACACAAGATCCACTACTTGCAAAAAAGTTAGGCAACTCACCAGCTGTCACCTTCAGAAAAAACTCATCCCTTAAGGACATCTTAGTCAATAGCCACTTACAAAGCGGCTAGAGCAAAGGGGAGGCTTCTACAAATGCAGTATATGTAAAGCTTGTAGTCATAGTGAGAATGTAAGGGAAGTGACATTACAGAGATCAAGAAGAAAATGGAAAATAACAAAACCCATAACATGTGGGACAGATTTCGTAGTCTATGCCATCACTTGTCCATGTGGGAAATGGTATGTCGGTTCAACAACATTTCCAGTTAAGAAGAGAATCTTGGAGCACTGGAGAGCGGTAACCAACCGCGACTTCAGCTACAGTACATCCAGACATTTTAATGAGGCGCATGAGGGCAACTGGACCAAAGGCAAATTCTTTGGTCTAGCAACAATCCCTAAACATCCCAGAGGAGGAAATCGAGTTTTAGCGCTGCGCAGACTTGAGTCCAGATTAATTCTTCTGGCTGGCAGTATGTTCCCCACAGGTATGAACAATGACGAAGAACTATATGTACACATATGAATATTTGGATGCTTCCTGTCAACCAATTCAATAGTTCCCATCCAGTTAGACTGTAGATTTCCCAATTTTAATTTCACCTGTTAGTAATTTTAATTTGTATTGTTGATTTCTTGTTTCTTTTACTGGAAAAACATATTGCATTGTAGTAGAACATGCGGATATCAATTAACTGTTTATGTATTGTCTGATCCTGAAGTTCTGATGCCCAAGCTAGATATTGTAAACAATGATGTCATGAGTATGGGGAAATTGCGACAGTGATACTAATAGTCTCTGTCTTTTATATTTTCAACAGATTGGCTTTACAACACAAGAGGAGGATAGCCACTAAGATATTCCTAAGAGCACAAGAGATCAAGCATGTTCATAGGAACTGTTATCTCTACAGAACCTTTGGTCACGTTACAGTTAACATCGTCAATTGCACTGCACGGATAATTTGGTAATATCAAATACCTCGTATGATAGAAAATAAACAGGCTTCTATGATGCAGATGTACATATGTGCAAGAGGAGTTGGAATATAGTATGCAAAGCAATTGCATTTCAGAGACTTCCCTCCACAACTAGCCACGTCACGCACTAGTCCCCACACTCGTACTATATTAAATGCAAGCATTATGGCTATCATAAGGAGGTCTGTTTTAGGAATTCACTGTTGTGAGGGTACTACACCCGAGTCAAGCACGTCTCAGGCACTCTAAGGGGCACTAGACCCATTAGATAGTGTTCAGGATCAGTAAGATAATACAAAAATGTTGCGGTATGAATTATAAACTTACAAACTGTTCACTAAATGTGTAAAATAGTTTACACTCATACATATGTTTATATATAAATTTTGAAATGCATTTGTGATATTAACAATGCTTTGTTTTGTTTTGAATTTAAATAACACTAGAAATCACCGTAGTATTTTCTTTATGTCTCACTGCACGCTGCGTCGTGCATGTCAGTATGTCTTTAAATGTACGTGGAACTGACAAGAGGTCATGTGACCAAGATCTCGTTTGAGATCGAAACGCGTCGTTTCTGTTGCCGCAAATAAACCTGTAACACCTTGAAGCCTTGAAACTGGAGTGGCTCGTTTTTTCCTGCCAGGATTGCAGGGATCTGATATATATATATATATATATATATATATATATATATATATATATATATATATATATATATATATATATATATATATATATATATATATATATATATATATATATATATATATATATATATATATATATATATATATATATATCAAGTGGTGGACGGAATGTTGAACAATGTCAAACACTCTCCCCCAGTAGAGAGATCTAGGCCTAAATCCATCATATTTTTGCTCAGCCATATACAAATCAGTCTTGACCCTGCTCCCCATGGGAACAGTCCAGCCCGAACTGCCAGGCCAAGTCCTCCCTGGACCGGAAACAAGCATCCTAGGACCGGTTTCGGGGTATCAGCCCCCATCAGCCAGAATAGCTTGAAACCAGTGTAATGGCGAGCAAGGGACCCACGTCTGTGCATCCCCGTCCCACTTGCGGTGACAAATGCAAAAAGAACAATTGATATACAGAATGCTGAACAATGTCAAGCACTCATCCCCAGTACAGAGATCTGGGCCTAAATCCATTGTTGTTTTGCTCACCACGCCATTCCAGTTTGAACCCAGCCATATGCAAATCAGTCTTGACCCTGTGCCCAATGGGAACAGTCCAGCCTGAACTGCCAGGCCAGGTCCTCCCTGGACAGGAAACAAGCATTCTAGGACCGGTTTCGAGGTATTTAAAACATTCAGTCTACCAGACTCATTTTTAAGACAGTACCAAGGGTACCATTTTTCAAGTTTCACTTCTAACATATTATCACATTGTTTTTTTTAATATAAATTCAGTGCTATTAATTTGACCAGCTTTTTGTAGTTTTGTTTTGTTTTATGGAAATCATCTTTTTAAGCAGTGAATTGGGCAGCCAACCCAAACAACAATGGGCCTTATTTAGAGCTTGCCAGAGAGGATACTCCGTGACAAACATGACGCCTTATTACAAGTGCTTTACAGCCAATAACACTTGTAATATGGCGGACCGGCCCTCCAAACAAGGCCCGATGGTTGCCCTCCTACTCCTCCATCAGCTTGGTCTTCTACTTCATATCATTAGCAACCCAAGATATTGTAGCCTGGCAAGGCCAGTATCACGCAGTACTGAGTAACAAGGAAGGCAGATACTGTAGTGACAAGCTTCAAATATCTACTCTTTGGGGTAAATGAGAAGTAAGTTAGTGTAACTTAAACACCAAGCAAATCTCCTTGCAGAAAATAAGTACATCAATTTTCAACTCCAAGATTCGAAACAGCTGGAGATGTAGAAATGTTTATCACTTTGGGGAGGAATGTGCAGAATTACATGATAACCTAGAAACATGTGAATACTTATAGGCTCCTGCATGATCCTAAAGTCTATGAAAGAACCACCTGGCACTGATAAAAGAATAATCTAAAACAGAGTGAGGAATGGAAGGACTCTAGGGGAAGTTAACCAAGCCATCAATGTATTTTGTTCAGGTGAATGGTCTGGATTTGTTACAAGCCAGATTCCAAAAGTATTTTCACACCTAAGTGACAAGTAGGTGCAAAGTTACCTTTATTCAGGAATACAAAATCACAGCTGTGATCCACAAAACAGCTAACGTGCTTCCAACTGCTTTGAAAAACTCTTGTAGACAATCTCTCCTGTTAACCCAATGGTCACATGAACTTACGAAATGTTGTTCGGTCTCAGTATTTGGTTTTCTTGTCCTTGGTCTGTTTCCTCTCCCCTCCTTCTCTACATTAGACAAACCACTTCTTTTTTCTTCTATTACTACTGTTCTTACTAGGACAAACAGTATTATCAATTTATTTCTCAGTTGTCTTATTGTATACCATGTGGTTTCTAAGAATAATATTAGACTTTCTTACAAATTAATACGTATAACAGGAAAACTCTGAACACTACATAAGCTTTTTACAGTTTTTTTAGGAACCTTCAAAGGAAGTGGTTTGATCTTAGCATCACTTATGTATACTTTTATAACTTTGAACCCACAGTATTCTATCTCACTAACTGCACTCACCCCAGTAATCTTGAACAGAGAAGATACGCTGCATAATTCGTCGTCAAGTAGTTCTTCCTGAATATAAACAAGAGGTGAGAACATTAAAAATGAAAAAGAGCTTAGCACAACATTCTGAAAGCATCCAACAAAGCTCAGCATTCAATGCTGATTGTTTCAACGTGTCACTAGTTTTAGACATTGAGGCGGATGGTGTATTAGTGGGCATGTGAGCAGGGAGGGTGTGATGTTTATGGTTCTGTAGAGGATAAGACACCCATCACTCTTATAGGGGTTTTACGACTATTGTTGTCATCTTTATTTATTGGAATCCCAGATTTTCCTTTGTTGACAGACCCCTGTCGCATCTAGTTAGCCTTTGTCATGTCAACCCGTTTCCTGTTTTGATTTCACACTGAACCAAATTGTCATTAGCACTTGACAGTTTGGCAAACTGATCTTTCTAGCTTTAATGTAAGCAGTGAGCAAGCACAGTAACCAGAAGACCACAGCCAAAAGTCTGGTTCTGTCGGAAATACCGAAAACAATATCTATATATTTACAGGCAGTCTACTTCGAAATAGTACTTCTCCAAACACATTAATTGAGAAAATATATTCAAAGGCAGCACACAAGAACCATGTAGTATAGTTTCTCTTTGCAAGTAATATATTTGTTTGGCAGTAGATCAATTCACTACATAGACTGAAATTCACAAAACAAGGTGCTCTGTGTGCAGTGTAACAAGTACTCGGGCAAACAGTGAGTGAGTGTGGAAGGCTTAAAATACATAACATCGATTTGTTCTTATTGGAACTTATCAGTCCATCTCAATATGAAGTTACATTGGTGATGGATACTAGTTTTCAAGAGTCCATTAGTTTATCCAGCCCCCTTAGAGTGGTACCGACTTAAATAGCATTGACGTTTCGGCCCCAAAGATTCAGTGTGATACTTTATCATCAAATGGGGTCTTCCTCAGAACAGCATACGGAAACACCCTAGTCATATGAGTGTTCTCAAAGCAGATAATCGCCTCAAAAAGTTGGCATAACCTCCTCCAAAAACGTCCCAAATAGTCGCCAATGCTAGGATCGCGGTGGTGCTTTGGAGTCTAAATCAATTAGATCAAGTAACTTAACATTGCATCGACAACGTGTCCACTAATTGCTCACTCAGACACGTTCAGCATGAGCAAGCAATTTGAGGATACGTGGAGGAATAAGAGCTGGTTAAACTAATGGACTCTTGAAACCTATTAGGCATCAGTGGATCCACATATTGTGGTGGACTGACGAGCACCTTGTTTTGATGAATTTTCACCTATGTAGTGAATTGAACTACTACTGCTAAGAGAAAACTATACTACATGGTTATTGGCATCATTCCTTGTACTGCTGTTTCGGTTTGTGGAGGGACAGGCTCTTCCGATGTTCCTGGAATTGCACGAGTCTGTTGTGTATCATTAACAGCTAACTTTGCTGGTGGTACAGGGGGCTTCACGGACAGTGGTTCTTAACCTGTGGTCCGGGGACCCTTGGTGGTCCACAAAGCCTACTCAGGGGGTCAGAGACTGCTTAGAAAATTAAATAATATTAACAGATTAATAAAGTGGATACAAATAAATAAGAAATGTACAATTGAAAATGTTAAAAATGTTCTGTAAATGTGAAGAAATTTGAAACTGGAGGCTAAAAATTAAGTTAGTATCCTCAGATTGATTCGTGGGAGCAATGCAAGTGCATCAAACAGAATACAGTATGGGCGATGAGTAGCTCCTGTGTATTGTTTTGCGGTTCAAATCATTGAAAGTGCTTAGGTCCTCAGCTTCCAGAACTGACTCAATGGGGGGTCCCAATAATGATTCAATGGAGTTCCCTGGGTTCCATTAATTATTATTATTATTATTATTATTATTATTATTAATATTATGAAATTATAGTACGCACAGCTATACCCGCAGGGTTTCCCTGCGCATGGCAGATAGGGGGATTGCAGAGAGCTAAGTAAGTGGGTTAGAAGAGCCAGGTCTTTAAGCCCCTGCAAAAAGCAGGGAGAGACACACAGTTCCTCAATGAAACTGGAAGGAAGTTACAAAGTTGAGGGCCTAGATAGGCAAAAGAATAGTCTTTCATACGGGACAGGTGAAATCTCAGTACAATAAACCGGGTCTGTTGCGAAGATCTCAGAGGACGGGATGGGTGATATGGATTAACCAAATCCAAAATGTATTTGGGACCAACTCCGGCTTTTGCCTTGAACTGGTAACATTGAGATTTAAACTTAATGCAATTCGAGACAGTAAGCCAGTGCAGCTCACGGAGAAGGTTAGAAACTGAGGCAAAGTTTGGTAACCGATAAGGAAGCCTAGCGGCAGCATTCTGCACGAGCTGAAATCGGTGGATAGTGGATTTATCGGCTCCCAGTTATAACTCATTGCCGTAATCCAATCTAGAGATAATGAGAGCTTGCATCACTGTCCTTTGTGCAGATAAGGGGATCAGCCAAAGGATCTTTTTAAGCCATTTAAGTACCGCAAAGCAGGTGGCCATCAACCTACCCACTTGTGGTTTCATAGATAACGATTCATCCACAATAAAGCCCAGGTTCTTAACCTTGTCCGAAGCTGTAGGTGGAACATCTAAAGCGACAGGCCAGTGACAAGGTACCCAAACATCGAGCTTCTTGCCCAATATCATGACCTCTGTTTTATCACTGTTGAGTTTGAGTAGGTGTTAAACATCCAAAAGGAAATCTTACTCAAGCCCAAGCTAAGATCAGAAGGCCCATGCCCCTGAGCAGATGACAAAGAGAAGATAATCTGGGTGTCGTCAGCATAGGAAAAGAAAGACAGCCCACAGCTTTCTACCACCTCTGCTGAGGGGCGGATATAAAAGTTAAATACCATCGGACTCAGCACCGAGCCCTGAGGAACTCCAGAAGAAAGGGCTTAGGAATTAGACGTAGCAGATGAAGAAAAAACCTGAAAGGATCGGTCCTTAAGGAAGGAACGGAACCACTCCAGGGCCACACCATCAAGACCAAGTGCCATCAGCCCATCCAATAGGATGGGATGAGACACGGTGTCAAGGGCAGCACTGAGATCTATTAGGATGAGTGCTGCTGTTTCTCCCTCATCCAAGCACTGCCTTAACAACTCGGTTACCCTCAGAAGGGTGGAATCCGTTGAGTAACCCACCCTAAAGTCGGACTGAGAAGAATGAAGGAGGTTCTGGGTTTTCACAAAAGAGGTTAGCTGGCCATTAACATGTTTACCCAAGATTTTAGAGAGGATGGGCAGCAAAGTAATAGGGCAGAAATTGGACAAATTAGTGGGGTCTAAATTAGCTTTTTTTAAGAGAGGAAGGACCATCGCATGTTTGCACTTCTGGGGAACCACCCCTTCATTCAGAGAGGCATTAAGAAGGTCCATAACCATGGATAGTAAGCTGGGGTCAAGCTGACAAAGCAAATGGGGGGGAGAGGATCTAGAGGGGAGCCCAATTTAATGGACTAGAGAATACAATTAAGAGATGTAATGTCCAGAGGGGACCAAGTATTAAGTTAAGACGAATGGCTAGCAATAGGCTGAGGGTTATGTCTATCACCAGGAGAGGAATTCTGAATGACGGCCAATATCTTGGCATCGTTCGATTGTACTCTCTGTAAATGGTCGCTAGCCAATTGGGAATGAATAAGGGAGAGTGGGGGAGAAACTGGTGACGTACAGGTATCAGATAATTCCTTCACCACCTTCAAGAGTGTTTTTGCACAATTTTGAGCACCTAAGATTTTACTGGAGTAGAAATCAGCTTGAGCAGATTGACAAAGCCCGTGATATTTTTTTAGTGCTACTTTGTAGTTGGTTTTGGTGTCTTCTGTATAGGATTTTCTCCAGAGCCTTTCAAGGACCTTACATTGTTTTTTCATAAATTTGAGCATTTCATTACACCAAGGAGCAGGAGGCAAAGACCGGCCAGGACATTTTACAGTGGCCGGTTAACATTTATCCACAGCCCCCAAGCCAATGATGGATTTGGTTGCGGTCTAGGATCGACAGTTGTTTAATGTCTGGTTCGGCATCGTGAAGTCAAAGCCAGAAGGTTCAGCTTCGACCTGCTTCTGTTTTTTGCTTTACAGGTCGGATAAGAGGGTACAGAAGAAGATGCAATTCTCAGCGTAAAAGGCACTGCGGAGTGGTCCGACCAAAGTAGAGGGAAAAGGGCAGCGGTAACCAAGTCAGACAGATTAGAAAAGATTGGGTCCAAAAGATGTCCTGCAGCATGCGTGGGAGTATGAATGATTAACTGGGGGCCAACAGAAGTCAAAAGGTTAAGAACCACTGCTTTAGAATATATTTGTATCAATTAATGTGTTTGGGAAGGACTGTTTGGAAGAAAACTACCTGTAAATATTTAATTAATGTTTTGAGTATTTTAAACCTATGCATATGTACTGTAATTAACCCAGATTGTGAGGGACACAGGGTGACTCCATACTTCCATGCAGTAACCAGATTGGGCTGCTTGCTCCAGAATCAGAAGTAACAATACATAGACGGAGATAAGACCTGCATTATTTACTCAGAGATAGGTTGATTGTGTCCGATGGTGTGCCTTCATCGCAGGCGGAAAAGTATTCCAGAAGATTTTAATTTGCAGTAAACAAGTTTATTGCACACCTAAGCCTCGATTAGGAGTGCCTACCTAATTCACGTGGAGCCAGTAATCAGAGTTAACAGGTTCCCCAGAATTATTGTTTTGCGGTTTTATATATAAAGCGCCAACGCGGCCCGAAGCTTTTGGAGCGCTTTACAGGAGCACCAGTTACATAACACAAGGACACATTCATTTTTTGTAGGCACGGGGAGATTAAGGGATTTGCCCAGAATCTGAGGATGTTGAGCCGACGCCGAGACTCGAACCCGGCTCCCGAGTTCTGGTTGTTACGCCACATCCTCTCTACAAGGCCTGCGGTAAATCTGCAGACTTGGGGCTCCATCCACCAAGGTATTTTCACCCACGAACGAAACGAACGCTTATGTCTGAAAATACCTACATTTATGACTGCCAGGAATTCTTACAAGTATTCTAGCAGGTGGGAATGCAATCACAGCCGCAGGTCTCTCTGCCACGATGAGTGCAGAGACATCCGCAGGAGTCAATCCCGAGCAGGGACTGTGAAGAGGACGTAACTTAGGGTGAGTTTGTGACTTCCTACAAATGAACATCTATGAGCACTTTCAAATTCTAACCCGACCCCGGCCCATCCTCAAAATGGTCCGAAAGTTCTTGCAGTCAATGGCAGGTTTACTGAGAGTCTAGGAGGAGGACTTTCTCCCTGGGGACAAATGTCGTCCTCATAGAGTACCACAAGTGCCTTCGACCAGATGGCTCCTTCCTTTCTGTGTTAAAATCTTTGCTGTGCACATTTTCGCAAAGGGGGAATAAGGCAGATGTCACATTACATTCCCAGTACCATGCCTGGAAACTTGCCCAAACGTATTAAACCTTTACCCATACATAAGCATAAGTATCTGTGCAAATGTACTCCTTTTTCGTGAATAGTGCCGCTGGTGTCTTACATCCAGGCATTTCTGAGGCCAAGGTTTCTGAGGGAAATTCTGAGGGAAATGAACAATTACTGGGGGCAACGGGGCCGGCATTACCAATTCCTCACTGTAATTCCTCAATTTTAAGGTGAGTCTCAGGGTGGTCTGGTAATTAGTGGCAAATAATCCGTTTCTTGCACACACGAAATAGTCCACGTTCCAGAAGCCTCGAGCAACTTGCACACACACACAACAGCATGTTTGTTCAAATAGTCACAGAATCATGACACACCAGTTGGCAGTCAAGATCTACAAAGTTCCACCTCACAATAGTTGGAGGAAGAAATTGGCAGATGTTAGGTGTGTTGGTAGATGTTAGATGTGTTGGCAGATGTTAGGTGTGTTGGTAGATGTTAGGTGTGTTGGCAGATGTTAGATGTGTTGGCAGATGTTAGGTGTGTTGGCAGATGTTAGGTGCGTTGGTAGATGTTAGATGTGTTGGCAGATGTTAGATGTGTTGGCAGATGTTAAGTGTGTTGGTAGATGTAAGATGTGTTGGCAGATGTTAGGTGTGTTGGCAGATGTTAGGTGCGTTGGTAGATGTTAGGTGTGTTGGTAGATGTTAGATGTGTTGGTAGATGTTAGGTGTGTTGGCAGATGTTAGACGTGTTGGTAGATGTTAGATGTGTTGGCAGATGTTAGGTGTGTTGGCAGATGTTAGGTGCGTTGGTAGATGTTAGATGGGAGCTGCACATACTCCTGGTTTCAGAGAAGCAGCATGATAAATTAATTTATTATCCTGGCTCTTCGTGGGTATCTTTGGAGGGAGCATCATACGAGCCACATTACAGTAGCAGCTACCAAGCACAATGTGGACCTCTTCGGTGGATCCAGTCTCAACTTCAGCAGATCTATTGAAGCAGTTAGTTCAACTACTAACATTGGACAGCAGATTACCAAAACAGCATTGTATTAAAATTAGGGGATGGCAAAAACGTCCTGTTTTCACTAAGGTACAACTAGAATTCAATATGTGACACATCTTAGCTGAAGAGTAGTCAACAACAATCCAAAGCATTGTGGGCCCGATTCACAAAGGTAAACTTACACCTTTGTGTAAGTTTACTACTTTTCGGTAAACTTAGACCAAAAGTCTAACTTTACTGCTTTTGGGTATTCACAAAGGTAAACTGAGACCAACAGTCTAACTTTACTACTTTTGGGTATTCACAAAGGTAACCTTAGACCAAAAGTCTAACTTTACTACTTTTCGGTGGTCACAAAGGTAACCTTAGACCAAAAGTCTAACTTTACTACTTTTCGGTATTCACAAAGGTAAACTGAGACCAACAGTCTAACTTTACTACTTTTGGGTATTCACAAAGGTAACCTTAGACCAAAAGTCTAACTTTACTACTTTTCGGTATTCACAAAGGTAACCTTAGACCAAAAGTCTAACTTTACTACTTTTCGGTGGTCACAAAGGTAAACTGAGACCAACAGTCTAACTTTACTACTTTTGGGTATTCACAAAGGTAACCTTAGACCAAAAGTCTAACTTTGCTACTTTTGGGTATTCACAAAGGTAAACTGAGACCAACAGTCTAACTTTACTACTTTTGGGTATTCACAAAGGTAAACTTAGACCAGTATTCTAACTTTACTAGTAGTAACTTACCTTTGTGAATACCCAAAAGTAGGAAAGTTAGACTTTTGGTCTCAGTTTACCTTTGTGAATACCCAAAAGAGACGCGGGACCCAGTAGGGGCCCTTGGGGAACGCCTCCAGAGGACGGGAGCACCAGAGGGGAGAGTAATCCCGTGAAAAGGGACACGCAGGGATGAAACCCACAAGCCGCCCAATAGCAGAGGAGAGGCCGGAGCGGGGCAAGGAGGTCAAAAGGGGATATGGGCTCCCCCTTTGACCTCACAATCTGACCATCGCCTCAGAACGCACCCACCAACACATAAAGGGAGCGGTCGTCGCAGTCGCATGGTTGATGGGAAAAGGGAGGGCGGAGGCAGCTCAGAAAGATACCCAGAGGGGAGAGTAACATAGGTAGATGAGCTACTCATACAGTGTCCTTGGGATGCCTGAAGGCAGGGACACAGGGGTGCAGGTGACAGCACACAACGACAGGCAGAGTAGAAGAGCTGCTCATACAGTGTCCTTGGGATGCCTCATGGCAGGGACACGGGGGTGCAGGTGACAGCACACAATGACAGCCAGAGTAGAAGAGCCACTCAGACAGTGTCCTTGGGATGCCTCACAGCAGGGGCACGGTGAGCAGGCGAGTGGCCAGCAAGAGTCCAGGGCAAGCGGAACGGCACTTGCAGGCCGGGCTGGGCCTGACAGCTTCCCACAGTAGCAGCAAGGGAAGCCTAGAGCCCACAGAACACTGAGACACCTGCAAAAAGGGGGGCCCTCGCGCAGGGTAGTGGACCAACCAGGAACGGAGACAAACCATTGGGGAGGGCAATGTGTTACATGATAATGTAATGTGGAATGAGCATGGGCTGCAAAAGACCAACCAGTAAGTTGCAAGATGTATAATCCATGTGTTGAAAATAAACTGCGGCCTTTGAAGCACCATAATCAGTTGTCCCTTGAATGATTCAAGGTGGGAGGGGATGCTGCATGACAAGGCCGACAAGGGGTTGTACGACGGTACAACGCTGGTAAATACATTGCATGCCCTTGCCTCGCATTTCTTAGCACGCATGTTTTTACCACGATTATGCATTTACATCGCATGCCAATACCACGCTTTGTTTTTACATTTAAAAACAATGTATTTGTGGGGGGAGAGCCCCCCACCAACTTACCTTAAATACGTGGTATTGGCATGCGATGTAAATGCATAATCGCAGTAAAAATATGTGTGCTAAAAAATGCGAGGCAAAGGCATGCAATGTATTTACCTCGTTGTAAAGGCTGTTTCCCCCGACAAGGAGTTGTAAAGGCTTTTTCCCCCGACAAGGAGGGGGCAAACGCGCCACCTGGGAGGGGTTGTAGTAAAGTTAGACTTTTAGTCTAAGCTTACCTTTGTGACTACCGAAAAGTAGCAAAGTTAGACTTTTGGTCTCAGTTTACCTTTCTGAATACCCAAAAGTAGTAAAGATAGACTTTTGGTCTCAGTTCACCTTTGTGAATACCAAAAAGTAGTAAACTTACACAAAAGTGTAAGTTTACCTTTGTGAATCGGGCCCTGCATCTTTAATTTCTCCTTCAAATCTCTAATGTATATCCTTAGAATGGATTATCCATAGTAGTAGGTTTTTGTGTAACAGGGCTAATATAAGCAATGTAGAGTGGATTGTCTTGCCTCTTTACTCCCTTTTGAAGCAATGAACTAACGGACACAGCTGTTGTAAAAGATTTACACTTCAGCAGTGTCAGAGAAAAAAAATGATTACTCAAAAGACCAACCTCTTTATGTGTTCGACTTGGACTCTCTACAGTGGGTCCACAGCGTCCGCCTTCACGAAATCACACCCAAACTGAATGAGAAGTGCTTGGTATAGATATAGAAAGGTTTGGTCATGAAGACTCAAAAAACTGGCCTCGATTGCAAATCTAGGGTTGCTCAGGGGACCACAGTTTTAGATAAAATGTTACTCATATGAGATTGTACTGGGTGCAGCTGAAGCACCGATACACATTCCCCCAGTACACATTAAATAATTGTGTGACTACTGACTAGTACGGTGAACACATGGAGTTACATCAAACGAATGCTAGATTAGAGCACTATTTTGGAAAACAGCTAAATGAGGTTTGCCATTATGTTCTGGGTAGCCTCAGGTGCTTAGTGGTGATCACAACACCCACCAAACCACTTCTCAGGTTTAGTTCTTCAGTATGTCCAATGCCCAGGTGAGGCATATACACCTTTTCACGTGTTTTCTACTCAACTTTCCTTTTTTACTGCGCTGCTAGGGCACTCCCACATTGAGGAATCTAGTGTTGTCTAAAAAATCAATACCCATTATCAAAAAGATCATTAGGTAGAACACATTTACCCAAGTTATCCCTCATCTTTGGTCTTGGGCCACAAGATGGGCTGCCAAAGCTTCACCCAAATCAAAAATATGGCTCCAAAAAGGTGAAGGTGGGCTGATTCCCATCCCTCCTTGCAACAGAAAAGAGAATTTGGAATACTCACTATGCCATAAACATCAATATCACCTCCTGAAGGGTCCCACACTTTAATATAAGATATACAAAAATAGTTTCATCATTTTAACAGTCCTCTTGAACAGACTCAGGCTGTGTTTTAACATTGTGTGTATCAACAGCAGACATGCATGACGTAAAACAAACCATCATATTTCCATAACTAGGTACATTAAGAATTGTATTCTGATGTGACACCTACTTTCAGTGCAATTCTGCCAGAGTTAGTGCAAAGTGAGTGCAATAGCCGTAGGATATGATACAATATTTTACGTTATCAGAAAGTTATTGGTAAGTGGAAACATTTTCTCTGGGAATGGGGCGGAGGGTATCCAATCCCTTGGAGAAGGGTCTCCGTTCAGCAGGATTGTATGGGGAGGGAGTATTCAGTCTGGTATATTAAGCATTGATTACTCCAAGTAAGTAAAAGTTCCTAAATATATCTATTTGTGAAGAGGATCTTTGGTGACTGATCTTGAGCTACAAGATTGTTTCTGGCACCAACGAAACATTGAGATGCAGATTTAGTGGAGTTTATTAAGCGTGTTAATAACTGCTTCAAATGCTACAGGTTCTGGTTGTTGTGTACTGCGCCATGAAGTATCAATTTAGTCCCTGGGTTCATAGAAAAGAAACTCTAAATTACAATTTACTCACATTAAATATTAAAGACAGACAACAAGAGCTTATGGGAGAATTAATGGTGTGGGTCATTAACCATCATTGAATCATGGCTGAGCCCTTTCACGGTCGATTATTGACTCCTTAGTTTGAGCAGGACACTACATCATCAGAAGAGACTGATCTTCTAATTCTGATGGTGGTTTAGCCATCATTTTTAAAAATTCAGAAATCTGTGTGAGTTAATAAAAACCATAAATGTACAGCTTACAATCAATCAGAATATCATGGCCATATAAAAAGTAATAGAATACAATCATAGACTTAAAACTGATATTAAAGGCTGGGTGCCGTGGATTAGCTTGTTCTTTCACACAAGTGGGTTGGGGTCATCGCTAGATGGAGGGGTCTAATAGTCACGTCTGTGTCCTTCTAAGTATAATGTACCCATATCATGCTGTAATATGTTGTGTCATGAGTGATTATACCTTGTTAAAAAAACAATAAAATTGTTTATAAAAAAAAAACTGATATTAAAACAAATTAACCACAGCAGCAGATGAAGAACACAACATTTAGGCCTCTCCATATTCAGGACATTATATGGTGACCTTTATACAGCACTTATGTTTTGACAGATCTTCTATAGATACCTCCCCCCACAGTAGCAGCAAATTCTAAGACCTAGAACATAGCCCTATAGAGATCATACTATAAAGTGCATAGTGCAAAAAAAAAGCAAGAAAACAAAATACAAGCACAGATGTAAACAGATATAGAATCAGTATGACCATAGGAGCAAATAGGAAACACGATTAACCAAAAATCTGCAACAAATGCCAACAAGGAACTACCCAACTTTTTGAATGTGAAAAAGTATTCATCTTAGTACCACCATACATTAGAACCTATCTGCATTTGATTCACAGCCCACCAAAACTCAAGCTCAACTTCACAGAACAACTAATGGACTACATCACCCATAACCAGATCTTATCTCACATAAACATTTTATCAAAATTATTTAGGGTCTTAGATGTGCTACTCAACTACACAACTTAATAATACAGGTAGCGGATAAACGAAGAACAGTCAGGAACATTCCAAATAAAAGTATATTACTACTGTGCATCAGAGAATGAATGGGATTATCAGTGTGTTTATTAGAATGTCTTCTTTTAATCCAATATGCTTTTTGATACATGTGTGTGTGTGTATATGTACACATATATATATATGTATAAAATCATAAATTAAAATTATTTGGTAACAATGAACAACAGCCCAGAATTTACTTGAAAGTAGAGAGAAAAATAAAGGGAGCTGCTGATGTCTGCCTATAAATGCAATAGGCTTTGTTTCGAATAGTAAACATACCTCTGATAATGTATTTTATTTCATTAAATGAACTCACCCCTTCTTCATCAGGCAGACTAGTCAAGCTGTGTGTCTTGTCTTTGGGTATTACTCCCTGAATAAAAAACAAGAATTGTGTGTGTCAACATTGAGAAAGGAAAATAAGCAGTCTTGTACATTCTGCAGCTTTTAATGTTGATCTTCTCTGGATGTCACTCATTTTATGGTCACATATTTTATATTACAGATAACGAATACAGGTACTCATCCCACAACCCAGCCGGATTGGCAAGGAGAACACTTTTTTAACTTTTGATTAAAAGAAATGTATCATTTCTAAAATTACCACTAGCTTATTTCTGACCCCAAGCACCAGCAACACAAATAAAAAGTAAGGTCCCTGGACAGGCCCATTTTTCCACTCACAAGCCATCGTCAATTGTCGTTCATGAGCCATCATGTTACCCACAACTACCTCATGAATGTACACCGTACATTATCATCTTAACAAATGTTCCAGAACTATCTATGGGGGTCAAAGAAGATTACATGACACTGAAAAATAAGGCAATGTATTGGCTGAAAATGAACTCGGGATGGGCGGGCGACCTGATGAACGAGCTAGTACATGGAAGAAGGGTGGCCTGGCTTGGCATACATCCAAAGGATAGAACAGGGGACTGTATTATTATCAACTTAAGGAGTCCCTGTTTAGTAGAAATGTTGTTACATGACCATGTCCAGATGACATCTCACTCGTGTAAGATCAAAGCGCTCCCATTAGGGTTCTTCTATAGACCAAGACCCTCCCTTAGACAAACACTCTCAGGGCTCTGACCATCTCAAGAGCGAGCCCAACACCCACATGCCAGACAATATGATGGACCCCTTCTCCAGGATGGTTATTTTTACTCTCCCTTTGCAACATCAAATAGATTTACCACAATATGCCATCTTGATGAGCAGGACTGACGGAAGGAGTAAAAAGGGCAGAGTACATGTAGGAAGGGCCGAGTATTCCAGGATTCTATAGAAAATGAGTCAGCTCGATTGGAACGAATGGATATTACCACAGATCATATGGTTATCAAATCCTGGAGTGTTGCGGGGATAAAAACCAAATGGGGAATCCTGATTGGCTGAACCTCATAGACTCAGCTCACATTATTTGTTTGCAGGAAACCTGGCATAGGGAAGATGTTCAGTTACACGTTTTGTATCAATCGTAACCCCAGCTACTGCCTCTGAAAGCAGGTGTGCAAAGGGCGGATTGGCAACGTTTATTTCAATTTTAGCTCCCATTGTAATTAGAAAACAACTTAATAGTTCACCGTATTATCAGCTGGTGCACCTGGCGTTAGAGCAAAATCTTGAGGTTGTTCTGATCAACTTCTATAACAATGTTTTTAATAACTCGTGGAATATGGTTGTTGTAGAATTGGGTAAGGACATTAGGTCTTTTGTGAATAAAAAAGGAACTGATTACATGTCTGTTTGGGCTGGGGATTTCAACAAGAGTAAATGTCAGCGCCCCTACAGCTTAGTATGTGGCTACGAAGAGTGTTATGGGAACGATCAACCCCATTTTCCTCATGATTTGTATGGGGAATCCTTAAATGAACTACTGTATAGCTTAGACATGGAATTGTTAGAGCAAGAAGGGGAGCCAAATGTAGTTCTGATACCTACTTTCCATGGGAATGGGCACTGTTCCATCATAGACCATATACTCATCTCTGTAACCGAGCCCAATTTGGTCAGATCACTTAAGATAGAACCATCAGTACATAGTGACCATTCGGTGCTTAAGCTTACACTTAATATATTCTTCCGCAAGACAAAGGGTACTAAATAAGCAATGCCCATTAGACCAGTGGGTTCAAAAGGGGTCAGTTTAAAATGGGCATGAATTAATGGAAATAGGCTATTATAATCCGTAGTTAAGGAGAACACTGAAGATTTGACATCTGTACCAAATGGTGAGTGAACTATGAAAGACTCCTAATAGCTTTTCAGAACATTGCAATCGCAGTAGCAGATAAACTGATTGCCCGAATAAAGGACCTATGGGGTAATAGTAAGACTCTTGGCTGGTTTAATAAACATTGTACCAAAGCCAGTAAGGAGCTAAGGAAACCATTACAGGAAAGTCAGAAAAACCGGGGGCACATCTAAGAATTAAGAAGGAACTATAAGTCGGTTCTTACTATCAGAAAAAAGAAACTCCAGGAGCAGGCTTGGGAGAACCTAGTAAGGGCAGCAGATACAGGGAACTGCATCTTGTTTTGGAAGACCGATAATTCCCCTTTTCTAAATGATAATTTAATGCCGACCCTGGAGGTCGCGGTTGCTCCCGAAGCATGGATGAGCCACTTTGTAGGGATTTTTAACCCGAATAATGTTGATATTGGTTCGACTGGGGCTTTATTTAATGTGGCAGGACCTTCACTGGCTACCTGGCAAGAAAGGAATCACCTTCAAGCTCCTCACGCACGATTACAAAGCCCTACACAACGCCGGACCTGCATACCTCAACCACCCCCTCTACTTCTACACTCCCACCAGACATCTCCGCACCGCACAACTGGCCCTAGCCACCATCCCATAGATTTGCAAGACCACGGCTGGAGGAAGAGCCTTCTTCTACCTCACTGTGAAGACCTGGAACTTCCTGCCTATGCACCTCAGGCAATCACCATCGCTACCGCAATTCAGGAAGGGCCTCAAGGCCTGAATCTTTGACTGAACTGCAGACCTACTCCCTCCCCCCCCCCACTCAGTGCCTTGAGACCCACACAGGGTGAGTAGTCGCAATTGATAAGATTACTGATTGATTGATTTATTGAATCCCAGAAGATAATCGCCATAGAGGAGGTTATTGTTGCACTTAAAAATAGTGCCCCCGGGAAAAGCGACAGGGCCAGATGGGGTACCTGTCGACATCTTTAACCTAAGTATGCAGTGCAGCAGCACATGGCCATTTCCCCAAAACATGGAGTGATAGTACCATAGTACCAATTTTTTAAAAAGGGGTTAGGGGAGACCCTATGTGCTATCACCAATATCCCTATTAAGACTCCTCTGTAAAAATAATGGGGAGGGTGATTCTGGCCAGACTCAAAACCTGGGCTTCGGATAACCATATATTGTCTGATTGCCAATATGGGTTTAGGAGAGAAATTGGCTCGGATGAGCAGCATCAAATTACATTTCATGATAAGCAAATAGACAGTAGCACGCCAGGGACATATCCACTTCTGTTTCGCAGACTTGAGCTGTGCATTTGACATAGTGAATCACGGTATATTGTAGCAGACATTAGCCGAAATGGGCGCCCCAGTTGACATAATATGCCATCTCTCACAGCTGTACGCCTCCTTAACACCTTGCGTGCACTTTGGGAAAAACGGGAACTTACAGATAAATTCAGGGTAACAAAAAGGCATTAGGCAGGGTTGTATCTTGGCCCCTTTTTTATTTTCACTATATATTAATGGGCATGACACTATGCTCCAAAGCTTAAATGCAGATGCACACAAAACTGGTCCACGTGTTACCCCGATTTTACTATATACAGATGACGCAGTGCTGATATCAATGCCATCTAACGGCCTCCAGCTTCTAATAGATAATTTTGTATCCTTCATGGAGGGCAGAAGATTAAAACTTAACCTGACAAACATATACCATGGTCTGCAGCAAGGGAAGAAAGAAGGGCAAGGCACATTTTGTAACAGAAAAAAAGTTTGAACAGGTAAAAACATTTAGCTACCAGGGCATCCTATTTTCACAGGATGGGTTATGGGGACCCCATCTAAAGAACGTAAACCTAAAATATTCTTGAGCTTCTGATGCGCTCTTTAGATTTGCCAATAAAATAGTAATGAAACCCATCAGAGAAATGGTAAAATTGTGTAAAAGCAAATGCCTCCCAGTTATAATATATGGGGCACAAATCTGGGGTATAACAAATAGTAAATAGATCCAGACACAGGAAAATGCCATTTTAAGCAGACTGCTAGCAGTCCCGCATTCAACTCCATCTTACATAATCCACAAAGAACTTGACCTCTTGTATATTGAAGATCACATTCATCTTAGTAGCATTATCAAATGGCACTGTATCTGGTACAAACAAGGCACTTATGTTACTAGAGACATCATAAGGGATTGCCTAGAACTTGACCAGTACGAAAAAATCACTTGGTTTAGGTATATAAACGGTCTTTTGAAAGAAGTGGAAGAAAATTGTAGTGTTTGGGTCCCTGCAGACATTCTACAATTCAGTAAGAAAGAGTTAAGAACCGTCTTTTTAGGAATTGGGGGTGGGGGGGCTCACAGAGGTTCAAGTGAAATAACAAAAGGTGACAGTGGAAAGTTATTGCAAGGGACCAATACAACAAGGGATACAAGGTTCCTTGACTATCATGACTAATAATCAGGACAGATTTTACTTGGCCAGACTTCCAATTAATCCACCATATTGCTGCATTTCCTAAATCGAAGGCATGGTCATCAATTTTACCCAAGTGCCCATACGATGGAAAAGCTGATCAATACACTATGGACTTCATGCTGTTCTGTACATTTTTTAAAGGCATAAGATTAAGAGTACTCCGTCCGTTATTCTTATCCCAGGGTCTTATTTATTATAGAGTGGCCTTTGATTTTCTTAGGAAATTTCCAGATGTTTACACATGTCACGCCATTGTACCCTTTATTAAGAACGCAATCAGGAGACGCAAATCCTTAGGGCAGCTAGATGGGCCGTGTTATGAGGCAGTTTAAATAATGGGCCCAGATCTTTATGCCTACTTCCTTAGACAAACTAACATGTAAAGCCCTTTGTGTAGCCCCAAATCAAATACTAGGTTTACAATAAGCTCTTTTTAGCTGGAGAGTTTTTTATTATTTCTCTCTACTGTGCCTTTAACGATTATTTTTATTATTTATTTAAGAGTTTTTATTGATATCATTTTCATTCTGTTGCGCTCTAACGACTATATTACCATTCATGAGCTCGTATGAAGTATGTAATATTTCTCACGCCTACAAGCTTCATATGGCGTTAGGAGTACGATTTTTAAAGCAATTGATATATATATGTATGTTTTGTATAATTTTATGTCGATTTTATTTTATATTGTGTTTTATGACTTCGTAATATTTTATGCTGGCTATGGGTGAGAGTTTTTAATGTATGCATTTGGTTTGTTGTACTTCTATGGATTTCATGCTAAAATCCGAATAAAGTTTGATTTGAATGAATGGGATTATCAGTTTGTTTACTAGAATGTCTCATTTTAATCCAATATGCTTTTTGATATATGTGTGTATATATATATGATTTTATATATATATATATATATATATATATATTCACTGAAAAAACCATAGGTTTTAGGGAAAGTTATAGTTAGTTGGACATTTCACTCGTACAAAACCAGAGAAATTCCCCCGTTATAGTTAGTTCAGCTAACTATAACTCGCGCCCCCGCAATGCACTGCTGATGACGTCACATATGACATCACTCATGACATGGTCAGTGACATCACTGATGACATCATCTAGTGACTGTGTGTTTCTGTAAAGTTTAAATATGTTTAATATATATAGGGAAAGGCGTATTGAAGAATGTGTGGGTGTATAAGTGTCTGAATGGATGATTTAGTAGGTGTGTGACTGACTCTATAAGTGAGTGATTAAATGTATCTTACTGAATGCACGGGTTAGTGACTAAACTGTGTGAATGTCTGTATCTGTCTGTCTGTTGGTGTGTAAGCGGCTGCATGGGTTTGTGAATAGCTACATGAGTGTCTATATGGGTTATTGATTGGTTGTCTGAGTATCTGTATGGATGCCTGAGTGTTTGTATGGGTGGGGTGTGTGTGACTGTGCATAGATGTGTGAGTGGGTGATTCACTGGGTGCATGGTTTCAAGAGTGCATCTGTGATGGACTGTATGGGTGTGTGAGTGTGTGTATGGGTGTGTTAGTGAGTGAATGTATATCTCAGTGGTACATGTGTGAGTAACTACATATGTGAAAGGCAGTATATATGTGTGTTGGAATATATAAATAGCTATAAGTGAGAGTGTGTGATTATGAGAGTGACTGTATGGATGAGTGTGTGCTTGTATCAGTGATTGTATAAGAGCGTAAGAATGTCCTAGTATTTGTATGAGTAAGTGAGCTGGTGTGTGTATAACTGTATAGGTGAGTAAATGGGAGTGTGATTAATTATTTGCATGACTGACTAGGTGTGTGAGTACCTCTATGGATGAGTGGTGGTGTGTGAGTGTCTATATAGGCGTATGAGTGCATATGATAGTCCTGTAGTGAGTGATTGTAAGTATGAGTGACTGTACGGGTGAGTGGGTGGATATGTGTTTAGACCTAAGAATCAGTGAGTGGGTATGTAGTTATTGCTGCTGGAGTGTCTATGGTTTTGAGAATGGCAGTCTGTTATTTAGAGTTGGTGTATCAAAGGTTACATTAGGGTGTGAGAAGATGCATCAAATTATCACATGGATGATGTCATCAGTGATGTCACTGACCATGTCATGAGTGATGTCATATGTGACGTCATCAGCAGTGCATTGAGGGGCGCGAGTTATAGTTAGCTGAACTAACTATAACGGGGGAATTTCTCTGGTTTTGTTCGAGTGAAATGTCCAACTAACTATAACTTTCCCTAAAACCTATGGTTTTTTCAGTGAATTTCTAAGGTTTTTTAAATGCTAATTTCTAACTATAACGTGCCTCAAACCTATGGTTTTTTCAGTGAATTTCAAAGGTTTTTTAAATGCTAATTTCTAACTATAACATGCCTGAAACCTATGGTTTTTTAAGTGAATTTCAAAGGTTTTTTAAATGCTAGTTTCTAACTATGCCTACAGAGGTAGGACATGTGAAGAAAGAAGAAGAAAAGCGCAGAAAGAAGGAAGACAAATGCAGAAAGAGGCAACAGAAGTCCAGAAAGACGAAGAAAAGTGCAAGAAGAAGGAAGAGATGTGCAGAAAGAACCAACAGAGGAGTAGAAAGTACTCCTGTGCCCCCAACTTTTGCTGATGGGTACTGGTGGTAACTGACTCTGTCTCTGGTGGTAAAAGACACTTAGAATACAGTGAAAACACCTACATACACTAGGGAACACTATGCGTTGGGGTACCCCTGTGATTAGCATGACCTCCTCTGTATTTGCCATGAGTTAGTGCCTGGGTCATTGGATGAGTACATGGGTACTGACTGGATGATTAGAGTACTGCAAGGAGAGTGGATGGTAAATTTATAAGTGCTTGAGTTTTGGCGGAGTGATTGGATAAGTACATGGTGCTCGCTGGTTGATTGGAGGAGTGCATGGGTAGTGACAGGGCGTTGGCTGGACTGCATCAGTAGTGCTCAGGGTAAGTTGGAGGATTAATTCCCCTTGAATCCTGAGGGTCCCTATTTGATAAAAGCCCTGGCGGTGGCGGTCCCCGGGGCTTGGGGGGGGCCTTGAAGGCCCCCCAAACATTAAAAAAACAAGCCCCAGGAGGTGGCGGTCCCCGGGGCTGCGGGGGGCCCCCGCGGGCCCTGCATATATTTGTTGGCAATGCCCCCGGGACCTGGCCCACCCGGGGGTCTCAATTAAATGAAGCGCGGGATCCCGCGCTTAATTTTTTTTACATTTCGGCGGGATTCGCGACCCCAGCGCGAATTTCACCAATTTGTTTTAAAAAAATGCTTTTTTTGGCCCTGAGCAGGCCTAGGGGGTCAGGGTGTTTCTACCCTGCCCCCTTTTCTTCTTTTTCACCTTTGTTTCCCTGTTTTCTGGTGACTCTGTTCTACCGAGTCACAAGATGGCTGCCAACACTTCCTGGTTTGGAGTGTTGGCAGCCAATTAAAATGAAGCTCGTGGTCGGGAGGGTTCACGGATCCACCGCGCCTCTAGATATCGATATTTGTTTTTTTACAATTTCTCAGCAACTACCGAACGGATTTACACCATTTTTAAAAAGGTCGCTTTCTGAGCCAAGCAGTTCTCAAATAGCGACAAAGCACTTTTGAATTATTTGTTATCTCTATGTTTTTTTATCCAGTTGACCACTTGATTAAAGGTTACGCTTAGGGGAGAAAATGTGGTGTTACCAAGTTGGAGTTTCTGCTTCAGCTCGTCATTCTGTGATTCTGGTCAAATTACTTAATCTCCCCATGCCGACAACCAAAATGAGTTTGTCCTTGTATGATGTAACCAATGCTCATGTAAAGCACTCCAATATCTGACCAGCCTGCACTATATAAAACTGCAAAAAAACAAAGGATAAAAAGTGTTTTCCACACTTCTGTCATTGGGCTATACGTGGGCTACATCTGGGTGATACATTTGGGCTCATTTTTCTTTGGTGGCCATCTTGGGAGACTTCAATTACATTCATTAAACTTTATTCGATCTGATTTAGAAACATAGATCATAAAAGCGTACATAAAAACAGTAAATCCTCTTTCTTAATACAATACAGTGAGAATTAATTAAAACCAGTAGGTAAAAACGGGTGTTACAAAGCCCGGTTCAGAGCAACTTCAGAATAACAGAATAGTAAAGTTCAATGTTTCGCAAGATCAATCTCATGTACTTCGTGCAAAATACGCAATAAGGGGTCCAAGTAAGATGCAACGCTCCAATACCTGACCAGTCTGCACTATATAAAACTGCAAAAAAATTAAAAATAAAAAGTGTTTTCCACACTTCTGTCATTGGGCTATATGTGGGCTACATGTGGGTGATATTTGTGCTACATTTGGGCTCTTTTTTCTCTGGTGGCCATCTTGGGATACTTATTTGTTATGAAGTTTCCTAATTTCCTCATTTACTGCAGTCTCCTCAGTAGGAAATGCTTTCAGTTTTTTACTTTGATTCCATCAAGAAGGCATTCAGATGTGTCACACATTTGCCATAAATTCAGAATGTTAGCACTCTAGTTGCTCATTAGATCACTGTAGTAAAGCTACTGCTCACCAGGGAGTTAACTGGAAGTCTACTGCTGGTATTGAAAGTGATTGTTTCAGTCTGCATGTCAGAATTTTCTAATGAAATAGAAGATGATTTGAGATCTCACTTAAAACATGCCCTAATTTTTCTTTCTGCAGAACTAACCATAATTTCTATGGCAAAATGAACCCCCTCATTTTTTTCCTTCTTAAATTAAATGTTTTAAGTGTTACCGGTTTATTCCAATCAAGATGGCTTCAGGTGTGCCATAATTTTGTCATAAGTAAGACTGTTAGCGCTCTAGTTGTTCTTTAGAACACTCTGGGAAGCTGCAGTAGAACACAAAGGAATCAAATGGCAGGCTGCTCCCATTGAAATATAACAGGAAGATATTTGTAATCTCACTTAAAACATGTCCTAATTTTTCTTTCTACAGTACTAACCATAATTTCTATGACAAAAATGAACCCCCTCATTTTGTTCCTTTTTAAATTAAATGTTTTAAGTGTTACCGGTTTATTCCAATCAAGATGGCTTCAGGTGTGCCATAATTTTTTCATAAGTAAGACTGTTAGCGCTCTAGTTGTTCTTTAGAACACTCCGGGAAGCTGCAGTAGAACACAAAGGAATCAACTGGCAGGCTGCTCCTGTTGAAATATAACTGGAAAATATTTGAGATCTCACTTAAAACATGTCCTAATTTTTCTTTCTACAGCACTAACCATAATTTCTATGACAAAATGAACCCCATCATTTTGTTCCTTTTTAAATTAAATGTTTTAAATGTTACCAGTTTATTCCAATCAAGATGGCTTCAGGTGTGCCATACTTTTGTCATAGGTAAGGCTGTTAGCGCTCTAGTTGTTCTTTAGAACACTCTGGGAAGCTGCAGTAGAACACAAAGGAATCAACTGGCAGGCTGCTCCTGTTGAAATATAACAGGAAGATATTTGAGATCTCACTTAAAACATGTCCTAATTTTTCTTTCTACAGCACTAACCATAATTTCTAAGACAAAATGAACCCCATCATTTTGTTCCTTTTTAAATTAAATGTTTTAAGTGTTACCAGTTTATTCCAATCAAGATGGCTTCAGGTGTGCCATACTTTTGTCATAGGTAAGGCTGTTAGCGCTCTAGTTGTTCTTTAGAACACTCTGGGAAGCTGCAGTAGAACACAAAGGAATCAACTGGCAGGCTGCTCCTGTTGAAATATAACAGGAAGATATTTGAGATCTCACTTAAAACATGTCCTAATTTTTCTTTCTACAGCACTAACCATAATTTCTAAGACAAAATGAACCCCATCATTTTGTTCCTTTTTAAATTAAATGTTTTAAGTGTTACCAGTTTATTCCAATCAAGATGGCTTCAGGTGTGCCATACTGTTGTCATAGGTAAGGTTGTTAGCGCTCTAGTTGTTCTTAAGAACACTCTGGGAAGCTGCAGTAGAACACAAAGGAATCAACAGACATTCTCTGCCCTTGTTGGATTTACATGTTTTACTGAGAATGTCAGACTTCATTCTCACATGACTGAAAAAGATAATGTGAATTTACAGAAAATATGCTCTCATTTTAGCTTCTGGAGCACCTTCCAAACCTCTGTGGGACAAGCATGAGAAAATTGTTTTCTCTCAAACATAATTCATGAAATCCCAGCAGAAGGTTTTTCACAGGGTAAAATCACCCTAGAACACACCACAATTCCTAAAATTAGTATGGTACCATCAACAAATGAATTCTAATGTAACTAAAGTCTGTTATCACCCTTTATAGTTCTCCTTTTGGTGACCCTCAAAATCTTCTATTCACTACAATGCATTTCATTGGGGTGCTATCATGTATATTGGTCCCAAGATGGCTGCCAACACTTCTTGGATGAAGTGCTGACAGCCAATCAGATCTCACGATGACATGTGTGGTTAGGCTCCGCCCAGATATATAAAGTTCTTTTTCCTTTAATATTTAAAAAACTACTGAATGGATTTACACCATTTTTTAAAAGGTCGCTTTCTGAGCCAAGCAGTACCTTTATGCCAAATTTGGGGTAAATCCGTTCAGTAGTTTCCGCTGTAGCCTTGCACAAAGTTCCCTATGGGAAATTGATTTTTTGACTCTTATTTTTTGAATTTCTCAGCAACTACTGAACGGATTTAAACCATTTAACAAAAAGGGCTCTTTCTGAACCAAGGGCTACCTTTTTGCAAAATTTGGTGTAATTCCATTCAGCAGTTCGGGCTGTAGCTTTGTCTAAAGTTTCCTATGGAAAATAACATGGAGAAAACACGTTTTGGGACCCCCCTTTTTTCTCGGCCCCCGCTTGCCAAATCACCCCGAAACTTTCAAGATAGGAGCGGACCGGAGCGCCCCACGAGTTTTGAAAATTTCACGAAGATTCGTCGACCGGCGCCAAAGTTATTGGGAATAGAATGTTGTGAATTTCCTATGGAAAATAGGTCCTAACTATAACTACCTACTGGCGACCGCCAGTAGGTAATATATATATATATGTATATCCATCCCTAAGCAGAGAGAGGTAAGCGGGATTTGTTTGTTTGGGATTTGTTTAGGCAGGAAGTTCCACACCTGTGTTTACGAGGCCGCCCTGCAGGGATGGGGGCTCCCGACTGTGGAAGAATGTTTGTGGATTCTAATTGGGGAGCATGTCCTGCTTACCTCTCTCTGCTTACACCATGAAGGATTTTCGCTAATACTAGCACATAGGTGAGAAAGGGAGCAGAAGGGGAATTGTCTCCTCTGGCGCTGTCTGGAGATACGGAGGTTTCATATTAATCGACACAGGCAACATTTCGAGCTAAGACTGGTAATTAATGATGCCTTGCTTTTAAACGTGACTATTTTTCCACTATAAACACGTGAACTTGGACTACGTGATAATGTGATATCTTTTGACGCAATTTGGCAAAATAAACATTAATATTGCATTTCACAGAATGTATTTATACCACAAGTGCATCATGGGAACTGAAGTTTGCATTAAAGGTCACGTGCTTAAGTGTATATAGGCCGCCAGCACTACGCAGTACTTTTGGCTCACCTGTGATCAAGGCGGCTGGGACAGCCGAAATGTTAGGAAGAGAAATCAATGCTGGAATCAATGCTGGAATAAACCTGGTGTTCTCCGGACTGAGGCCTCGACATTTCTTTTGTTTGGGATTTGTTTAGGCAGGAAGTTCCACACCTGTCTTTACAAGGCCGCCCTGCAGGGATGGGGGCTCCCGACTGTGGAAGAATGTTTGTGGAGATATATATATATCGCCACACTCTGCTTTACACTTCTCCTTGACTGGAAAAAAACGGACGACGAACCCAGATTTGGTGCAATTTAGGTGTTTATTTTCAGTGCGCCACCATTGCTGCCATGACGCGTTTCGGCCAAACTCGGCCTTGATCACATGAATATATATATTCATAAATTAATATTATTTGGTAACAATGAACAATGACCCAGCATTGCCGTGACAGTAGAGAAGAAACCAAAGGAGCCGCTAATGTCTGCCTATAAATGCAACAGCCTTTGCTCGCATAGTAAACATACCACTGATAATGTATTTTATTTTATTAAATGTACTCACCCCTTCCTCATCAGGCAGGGTAGTCAAACTGTGCGCCTTGTGTTCGGATCTCACTCTCTGAATAAAAAACAAGAATTGTGCGCGTCAACATTGAGAAAGAAAAATGAGCAGTCTAGTACATTTAGCAGCTTTTAAAGTTGATCTTCTCTGGTTGTCACTAATTTTATAGTCAAATATTTTTTGTTACAGATAATGAATACAGGTACTCTGCCCACAACCCAGCCAGACGGGCAAGGAGAACACTTTTTTATCTTTTGATAAAAAGAAATGTATCATCTCCAAAACTACCACTAGCTTATTTCTGACCCCATGCACTACTGTGCGAGGGGAGAGGAAGAAGTGAAGTTATAAGGGGCATCATCAGCTTTTACTCCAACCTTTAATGTCTCAAAAGCATGTAAAGCGCTACTCGCAAGGTAGAGTAGATATTGGAATGGAAATTACACACAAAATCCTCCTAGGCACAAGGGAGTTACCCAGTCTTGCCTATCACTACTTGGAGAACCCAAAGGAGGAGAAAACTCAGTCTTCAGCAATGCACTCCAAGAGAGGTAGGTATCAGGTAATCCTGCCTGGTCATGTTGTTTTGTCTCCAGAAAGGCTTCTGCTGCTTCGACCTGTGTGACCACAAATTGAGATTCTTTATTTCTGGCCTTCAGTGTTTGCTGGCTGCCAAAGGGATGCCTCCATTCAGTAACATAACAGGCCCTTCTTTATACGTTCTAACTGGCTCCCTTGGCACTGGTTGGCCAATTATAATCTGGAAATACATCTCCCTGTGGATTAATACTGTATTAATGGTGGTTCTTTGTTAAGCCACTGCATGTGTACATCACACTATAGTGGGCTACTCAAGTCCACAATCACCATGCTTTTCCCAAGCTTTTGTTGGGAAGCTTGTAGGCCTTTTGGACCATTACTACCGCATGGGTTGTGCCTGCCAAGATATCCTTCTCCAGGACATTGTGGAACGAGGTCAAAAGAAGTCTGGCCTACTAAAAACTGTTTGCCACTCTCAGCATTCAAATATTGGCTACTCTCAAAGTATCTCCTATAGTTTCCTGCTGGGTCTCCATGTAAGGCAGGGTCAGAAACCATTCTGTTTTTGAAACTGAACTGGGCTTCCTTGCCTGCTTCCAATTCATGTACCGAAGACTCCTTCTGTGACACTTGTGCTGTCACCCCTTGAAGTTCTCCCTCAGTCTTCAAGAGCCTCTTTTGAATTGAAGTTATTGCAGCAACTATTGAGGTCACCTTTCGATCAATGTTTGCAGTCATTTTCTGATGGTCTCGCAGTGTCAATAAAATGAGGGTTTCAGTGTCCAAATCCCCTACCTCCGTCTTCAGACCTCCACTACTTGTTTGCTGCACTTTGTCAACTATGTCAGGCTGGGGTTGCAAGTTGTGGGCAAAAAAGTCTTTAATTTCTCCCCTCTATCTCTTCTGGCTTTCCACTTTAAGGAGTTCCCTCCTGGCAAAGCTTGCCACATTGAGTCCTTTGTTTGAAGTCTTCCCGCATGGAGATTTGCTTCACTAGGCACACCTCGCAGGCCGGCGGGAGTTTGAAAATCAGCAGTTCCAGGGGGCACTAACCTTCTCTCCTTTGGCGTGGACGTGGCATCACAGACGGCCACAGAAAGCTTCTCCAGTCCAGCAGGGAGGCCTCCCTGATTCCAGGATGCCCAGCCATCTCCTCTCCTCAATACCAGCTGCCGATCAGGGCCCCAAAAGATAGGGCTGTGCCAGAGATCTGGAAGACCAGGTCCGCATGGAAGTCTGGCTAGGCCCTCGCCCCCCAGAGTCACGAATTTTAGACACCATGACTTTGAAGTATCAGATTAGTGGTGAGAGATCTCGTGATTGGTGGCTTTTTGGAAGGTAAGGCACCCATCACTCCACTCATGTGGAGGACTTTATGACTAATTCCTACATCTTTACTTAGGGGCACTTCCTTTGTCTATAAGGTGTATGCAGTCAGTTTCTATTATGCTAGTTTCTATGTAAAGAGAACATCGCCATACGTGTTTGTCATTTGCTAAAATCTTCAAAGATTACAAGATCCAAAGATCAGTTAGATTCAATCTGCCAATTGAAAGGTTCTGATCCCATTCATCACCTAGAAGGGAATCCAGGTCAGCTAGGAGGAAATTTAAACAATTTAATTGCTAAACTTTCAATATTGTTACATCTGACAAGTCAAATGCCAGAAACACTCATCTTTTACTGTTGGGAGTCTACATCTGTGTTAATATCACTGCACTTGAGCTTTGTATAGTGTACACTCTAGTTAACTATATTCACCTCATTCACCTGTGGTTGTTGAAGTAAGCTAGCTGTCTTGCCTTCAGCTTCGACTTCTTGAGCCTGAAAAATAAAACATGAGTATCAAACTCCACATAGTATAATGAGTTACCAGTTACAATAAACACTTCCCAGATGTAGCCAAGCAATGGAGGATCACCTGGTACCTACACCAAGGGCTCCTATGCACCTAACACTAAGAGCAGAATTGCTTCTGTTGGTGACCCGGTTTGCTAAATCTGAGAATTGAAGACATTGGTGTGCATCTGTAGATTAGTACATGCATGTCAGCCAAGGTTCTGCTGGTGCCTTTGGTGAGAGTAGGTTAGGGCAGACCTGCATATCAGAATAAAAATATCTTTGTTTCTTACACCCCCGCCCCCACACAGAAGTTGTCGCACAGCAGGAATGTGGTAAGGCATGCATAGAGCCTGTCCCTATAATCTAGCAATGATCTTACACATAATTGGCTCCCTTTATCAAACCCGATAACTGGGGGATTATCCCCCAAGTTGGGTTCCCCGAGAAAGCGGATTACTTATATCATCAGGGAATATAATATAATTGCAATAGAGGGAAAAAGAAGACAATGGTCTAAGCGGACAAAGAGGGTCAATGGATCAAAGTGGAGGAACAGTTAGATGGTGTACCCCTCACTTTTGTTTATATATAAATATATATATCCCTAACGTACATCTAATGGGCTTTTTACGACTACCTGCTGAACAACTGATGAAGTTAATAGCTTCACAACCATATGAGGAGGCGACTTAAATTTTATAGCTGACTCATCCTTTGACAGCTACGAAGGTGTAATTTGGAGACTAGCTTATTCATTGGTGTATATGTGATGTGAGACCCATCCACTGACTCATCAACATTCTTTTTAGTTGCCTGTTCACAACATATGCAAAAGACAACATGATCTCCTAATTAATACTGGAACAGAGGGGGTTACAAAGAATGTTGAATATGCGAGTAGAACTATTTCTGATCATAAATCCTTGCTGCTTACTTGCAAATTAGGAAATCCACTTATATGTGTTCTGACATGGCATCTGTGGGTATTGTTTAGTTTTATTTTCGCAGTTTTATATTGCACAAACAGCCTAAGGGCATTAGAGACCTTTGCATGAGCACCAAATACAATACACACAGTCAGATTCACTTTTTTTTTTTTTAAGGCACAGGGAGGTTAAGTGATCTACCCAGAATCACAGGATGTTGAGCTGATGCCGAGACTTGAACCTGGCTCCCCCAGCTCCAAAGTCAAAAGCTCTTGCCGTAACGCCACCTTTCTCACTGAGGAGAAAGTCAGATCTTGGGTTGCACTCTGAATCCAGACTTTTAGAGGGCTTATTAGAGATGCCATCAGGAAACATGAGAACAGAATGGGAGGTGTTTAGGGTGGTGGTGGGAGGGGCACACAGTAAGGAAGTGTTAGGTGCAAAAACCTGGCGGTCTCGAACATGAAGACGAATAAATGTCCCCAACATGCTAAGAAAAATTTACCAGATTGTAAGGGATACTCTATTTTGTTTTACAACAACAAACTCCCGCTTTGGGAGTCTTTGTTTGTAAAATAGAAAACTTTGCTATGGAGGTGCATCTAACATGGTGTCAGCACAATAAAGTACAGTGTTTTCTGCGGAGCAGCTGTAGTGGCATCTTCTGTGAAGGCTCAAAGATCTCCACCAGGCAAGCGGAAGTCTCTAAATATGACAGGCTGTCGTGCACCAGGACAGCGGAGTACATCCTTCCGTTGCTTTAGGGGATTGGAGTATAGCCTTCCAGGATGTAAATAAGGCTCCAAATTGCAACATTGTGGGTGCTCACACCGCTTGCACTATACTCCCCCGAACCTCCGGTGGAACACTCAATTACTCACCCTTTTGTGTCTTACTATAGCATAATTATCCTGTAGCAGATATTTGGACATATAAAAATCTGCATATTCTGCCTTTGGCAATCAGAATTTTGCATGTACATTTGAAATGTATTTTCATATTTAACTTGCTGCTTCCTTGAGAAAACAAATGGTGTTCTGGCCCTAGTATACTAGGGTTACATTATGGTGTGTGCTACCAAATAGATGGATATTTCACATGTATTTGATTGTTACATTTGCACAGGATATCAAATACAATGGTTTGAAAGTTTCTGACATCAATTTGCATTTCTGTTGTGCAAAGGGGGTCCCTGAAGGGGAATTATCCTGGAAACCAACATAAGGAGAACTCGTCTGTACTCTTCAAAACTCTGCTTCGATGTTAAGCAGAGCAAAGATGAACTTTTGTAAGACAATCTTTTTAGGAAAGTAGTATATTGTTAATTTTACTCACATCAACCTCCAGGGGCAGCCAAGGCAAGCCATCTACATTTTCTTCAGCTGTAACTTCCTCAGTCTGAAAATAAAAGTTTAAAGTCAAATGCAAGAACAGAGAAGCTGCCTGCGACAATGTTCTCACAGTGACCACCAAACATCAGTTTCTTGACTGATTCTCTTGTGACACTGCAGACTATTATATTTTTCTGTAGTCTTTGGTCATGAACGTTAGTTGAGAGTGTAAGGTTCCTGTCAGTAGACAGCCAGCAATGGACCTGCACTGGTGACATTGTGGCTGCCTCTGCCATGCTGTCCTGCAGAGCTCCACCTAGCATTTGGCCTTCAGCAAGGATATCCGCGCCTCATTTGAAATGTCTATATTTACAAAAGGCATCGGAAGTAACTCATGTACCTCTGTAGAGTTAGTTCGCATTGCTATGGGCCCAGACATTGTAGTATATATACACACACACACACACTGTGAGGACACAAATAATTGTTTCATAAAACGTCTTAAAGTTACTAAGTATACTGACTTACTAATAATACAAATCTTGTAACATGCTTTGCACCCTACATGTAATCTGAATGATACATGTTCTGCCTGCACATGCAGTTTTACCCCACACCACCTCTTAGCATGCAAAAAAACTTTGGTTAACGCCAGACTGAAGAGTCTAAAATAATACATCGGAAAATAAGAGTAGCAGAAATGGCATAGCAGACCTGTACATAAGAAGGTGTGCCCTAAAAGAAGGTTGTTTCATTGAAATAAAATGAAGCCAGTCTGGCAGAAATCTTGAAACCTAAGCAGAAGTTTAAAACATTCCATTGATTTCCAAATTAACTGTAACCTTAGTTTGCATTATCATTTTATATTCCTTTAAATAAAGAGGAGCATCTCTGTATATAAGCTAACAGTTAACTTCATTGATGCTGGTTAGCTTGCTTCCTCAAGCCAGGAATCTCAGTATATTTAATTGTGTTTTGAATGAGCATAGCAGATCTTTGTGGCACCAGTTGTCTTCCTTCATGACCTAGTGTGTGGCTTCCCACAAATCCAAGGTTACTTTAAAGCCCATAAATATTAATTTAAAGTGCCGTACAGATTGGTCATCAATAAAACAGGAACATGCATTTCAAGGGACGGTTGCCTCACCTGACTTCCACATATAAGACTTTTCCTTATGCACTCTGAATGCAGTCGTTTCTCCTTATGCCTTCAATGTGTATTCGCTAGCATCTTAAACAGTCACAGATGGACAAGAATACATAAGATCATCACCCTACAGACAGTGCTTAATTTGTGCCGATGGTTGCCGGTGGGGGGCATCCTCACTTATTTTTGGGGACAAGACATCAGACATTTACCGATAGCAAGAGAGGGAAAAACACACAAAGTGAAAAGACGGAGGAAGAGAAAGATTAGAAAACCATCATAAAGAGAGAGAGCGGTAACCTGCAAGAGTGAAATAAAGGGGCAAGGAGTGTCTGGTGGAGGATTAAAGAGACATAAGATGCTTTCAGGACTTCGCAGCCTTGGTAACCTCTGTACCAACATAAAACTGCGCCAACTGCGGGCTTCTAAGCAAAGCTTTGGGCACGGGCACTCATTTATTTACAAATTAACCACTGCCTATAGTCTCGGGTTTTACTTAAAGAATGAAACATATAGCTAGTCTCAAACACATTTGGGGACCCCTGAAGTCTGTTCTCATGACTGTAACACGAGAAGGGTGGGGCGCTTGGCACACTAGAGTGGCGTGGGGGCTGCTGGAGGGCGGCAATGAGAGGAAATTGCAGTAATAATCTGATGCTTTACTCCCATCTCTGCTGGGGGCAGCTTAGCTGTAAGCTACTGTGCACAGGGCTGGTGGACTGTGCTATGGAGCAGCTCCAGAATTGAGGAGATGGAAATCCCAGAGTAAGAGGGAACCCATTCACTGGATCGGTCATGGTGCAATGTGTTTTTGTCTTGATGGTACAACTATGCACTACAAAGTTTTGTACATTTTGGTACTGTATCAAATGATAATCCAATAAAAAAAAGAATGAACAATAAACAGAAGGCTCTGCATCTCTTCCAGGTATTTGTGACAATCATGTTATGAAAAAGGGCACCAGCACCTCTCAGTAGCAGCAGCTGCTCTGAAAGTACTCTCTTGAATACAGCTCACATCCTTGGGTTTCATTCTGAGTTTTTACTTACTTACGCCTACTACCCCTCCTGGGGTATAGGCCATCAACCAGGACTCTCCAGCCATATCTGTCCTGGATTTTCTTTCAATCTGACTCAAGGTGTAACCCATCTCCTTGCAGTCAGCCAGGGATCCTCAATGCCAGGTGTTTCTTGGCCTTCCTCTTTCCTTTTCCCTTGAGGGTTCCAGGTGAGGGCTTGCCTGGTGTTGTTTGATGTGACCTTGCGGAGGGTGACATCCAGCCCCAGCATCTTTTCATGATTTCTTCATGAGCAGGGAGTTGGAAAGTCTGCTGTTATAGGTTGTTGTTGCTAATAGTGTTTGACGGTCTGGGCTTTGTTAGTGGTGGTCACTGTTGTCTTGCAAGTATCTGCTTGACAGAGAAGGCCCGATTTTACCCTGGTATTAAAAAGCTTGATGTTGGTTTGTTGCCATAGGTCCTTGGAGCTCCATATCTTCTTTAGCTGATTAAAGGCAGCCCTTGCTTTGCAGATTTCGGCCTTGATGTCAGCGTCTGTGCCGCCCTGCTTGTCTATGACACTGCCCAGGTAGGTGAAGGCCTAAACCTCTTCCAGTGCATTGCCTGCAAGAATGACTGCAGTTGTGCTGGCCGTGTTAGCCTTCATGATCTTCGTTTTTCCCCTGTGGATGTTTAGGCCAAGTTGTGCTGATGTGACTGCCATTTTGTCAGTCTTCTCTTGCATCTGCAGATGGGTATGGGAAAGTAGGGCCAGGTCGTCTGCAAAGTCCAAGTCACCGAGCTGCGTCAAAGGTATCCCCCGGATCCCATTTCTTCTTCTTGCTGGCAATGTCTTCATGATCCTGTCTATGGCCAGCAGGAAGAGAAAAGTCGAGAGCAAACAACCCTGGCGGACTCCTGTCCTCCCTTCGAAGGCTTCCGTGAGTTGTCCTCCATAGACTATCTTGCAGGAACTTCCCTCGTTACAGTTCCTGATGATTCTTAAGAGTTTATATGGCACACCATAGTTGGGGAGGAATTTCCAAAGGGTCTCTTTATCCACGTTGTCAGATGCCGTCTCATATTCGATGAAGTGGACATAGAGGGGGGGAGTTCTATTCCATCGACTGCTCAATAATAATGCGCAGAGTTCTTACTCCACCTATAAACAGGGCTGCTGGAATTTTGCGATTTTGCTGCCATGGTGTTTTTCACATAATTATGAATTTTCTGCATTTGCCACACCATCCATCATCTTCTGCATAATCTGCAGACTTTAAGGAAAAAAAATGCTTCTTGCCCACACAGATCAAAAGTTAATGAAAACGCAGCGGTCATTGTTGCGGCACAATGTAAGTTTATTCTCAAAGGTTGCCTGGTAGCCTGGTAATCTGTAGCTTATGGCTGTATTTGAGTGTTATGCTGGTACTAATGAGGTGAATCCTTTGCACAGACCATAAGGAATAAGGAAGTAATACTATCTCAAAATCTGCTACATTATGCCACAAAATTTACTTTTCTAGCCACATAAGAAATTAGTTACTAACCTGTAGCCCCAGTTTTCCAACATTAGCATCTTTTATATATTCAAATGCTTGAATCATTCCCTGTCATCAGGCTGGCCATCCCCGGTGCATTAAAATAGCAGTATACAGTGTAAAAATATACAACTTATAGTGTATAATGCAAAATGGCCATATTCGTGAGAGAACACAGTATATTTAGTAACACATCCACCTCATTTGAAAGAACCCAAACGTCAGTCAATGCGATGGAAGCTTAAGCACCCCTCATCTCCCTAGAGGCCGCCATAACTGAGATTTCAAAGCACAAATGTGAGAATAAAATACAATGAGCTTCTAACCCGGGAGGAGGCAGGGTTGCATGTGAATATATAAAGATACCAATGTTGGAGAACTGGAGTTACAGGCAAGTAACTAATTTTCTCTCCAACATTGGATCTTTTATATATTTGCATGCTTGAATCAGAACAGCAAGCAGTATACATTATGAAATACAACAAAGCGGGAAGCAGGCTCACCTTTAATGAAACAGGTTCCTCATGAAGGCCTGTCCCTCTGCTGCGTCAGCCTCTGTGCCCACATATAGGCAGTAGTGCTTTGTGAACGTATGCCTGCTCCTCCAGGTGGATGTATGGCAGATGTCCTTCAAGGGCACCCCAGCATAGAGTGCTGCAGTTGAAGCCAAACCCCTGGTGGAGTGCACCCTCACCTTTCCATGGAGAGGACGGTTGGCCTTGGCATGACAGAAAGCAATGCAGGCTGAGAGTCAGTGGGCTACACCCCGTTTGTGCAGGGCTTGACCTTTTCTTGGTTGACTAAACAACACAAACAGCTGGTCTGATGTGCGTACGTCATTTGTCTTGTCTAGATGTAATCTGAGATATCTCAATGAGTCTAAAGAATGTAACGATCCTTCTGCAGATGTAGATGGGTTTGGAAAGAAAGATATTAGAATGACAGGCTCAATCAGGTAAAAATCAGTTGGAACCTTTGGAATAAATTTAGGGTTGGTTCTGAGAATCTCCCTGTCCTTCATGAGCCAAAGAAAAGGTTTACTGATGGTGAATGCTTGAATCTCTCACACTCTCCTGGCAGATGTTAGAGCTAGGAGAAGAGCTGTTTTCCAAGAAACAAATTTTAAGTCTGCTTTATGTATAGGCTCAAAAGGTGGTAACATCAATTGACTGAAGACTGTCTTAGTGTTCCCAGGGAACCTGAGGAAGTTGAAGAGGTGGAAAAACTCTGAAGAGACCTCTGATAAATTGTTTAATGATCCTTTGGGAAAAAGGAGTAGACCTCGAATTGTCAGTTCTACTAAATCTGGAGATAGTAGCCAGATGGACCCTGACTGAAGAATATTTGAGACCACTTTTGGCAAAGCTTAACAAATATGGCAGGATCCGAGAAGGCTTTATTTGAAGCTGATGATGACCATTATTCCTGCACCAGACACAGAAACGCTTCCACTTAGAGTTGTAAGTCTTATTGGTAGGTGGAGCACAAGCCTGCACCAGAATCTGTTTACATTCTTGTGGAAGATCCAGATGGACAAATTCTAGGTGGTCAGGTACCATGCTGGTTAGGTCAGAGACTTGGGATTGTGGTACAAATCTCTCCTTGATGCCGGAACAATATCCTGGGATGCACCTTCATGGGAATGGCTTGATGTGTTCAAAAACTGCAGCAGCTCGCTATACCAGTACTGGCAAGGGCACGCAGGAGCAATGAGGATCTGATTGCAATGGTCTATCTTTTCTTTCTTCAACAGCTTGCGGATCAGGGGCAAAGGAGGAAAGGCGTAGGCAAAATTCTTGGACCAACTGATCGAAAGAGCATTGCTCATCATCCCTGGATGCCAGAACCTGCTTGCGAAGCATGGTCATTTTTTGTTGTTCCTAGTGGCAAACAGGTTGATTGTGGGGTGACCCCACTGATTGAAAATGTAATCCACAAGTTTCTGTTCTACTCCCCACTCGTGGCAATCTGTCATTTCCCCGCTGAGGTCATCCACCTGATCCTTCTGGCAGTCCATCAGATGTTCCACAGCAATGTCTATCCTGTGAGAAATGGCCCAGTTCTACTACAGTTGAGATTCTTCTAAATGTATCCTGGACCGGATTCCTCCTTGCTTGTCTATGTAGAACATGGATGTTGTGTTCTCTGTTCTGACTAGGACCAGCTGACCTGCCAATCTGGAAAGGAACACTTGTAAACCCATTTTTATGGAATGGAGTTCCAACACATTGATGAGGAGCTTTTTCTCTGCATTTGACCAAAGGCCTCTTGTTGAAAGCTCTTGCAGGTGGGCTCCCCCTCCGTCCATGGACGCATCCGTGGTGAGTAATAGCCTTTCTGTTATTGGAAGAAAAGAGAGACCTGCAGTTAGGTTTCCTAGAACTCTCTACCAGATCAGAGCTTGTTTCCTTGTGGCGCCGATCATATCTTCCCATGAGCTTCCACCTGCCTCCATTGTGAATCCAGCTCTTGCTGAACAGGTCTCACATGAAGCCTGCAATATGGAATGAGACCTAAACATGATGCCATCAGACCTATTAGGGACTTGTATTGCCTCACTTTGATTGATTGCTTTCCACCAATAGTCTTTGACATTGACAGTAACTTACTTATTCTCTCTGCTGATGAAAAAGCCTTCCCAACTGAGTGTCTTTGACGATATGCTCATCTTTATTAAGGGTATAGTCTTCGATGGCCATTGTCGCGGACAGTATAGTCATTGTTGTCGACGGTAAGGTCATCGTCGTCAACGGCAGGGTCGTCATCATCGACGCTATGGTTGTCGCCGACGGAATGGTCGTAGTCGATGATAAGGTTGTCATCCACAGAATGGTCTTAGCCATCGCTGAAATAGTGGTCGTCAACGGCATAGTCTTCGCCGTCAACCGTGCCTTTATCGACTGAATGCTTGACGTCGACAGTGTTGTTGTCGTCGATGGTGAACCCACCATCGACATCTCCGACGTCGACGATGAAGCCAAAGACTTTTCTGTCGATGGTCTGGAAGTCGACTAGATTTCTTGTGGAGATTTCTATGTCACAGGTGAGTCTCTATAGCGCTTAGACTCAGGTTTGTCAGCAGAGGAGGTGGCTGCAAGAGCTATACCAAATAAATCATGCTTAGGAAACTGTAGAAGTCCCCTCTTGTGCGCTGCCTTCATGGAAGTGCATGGGGGGGCACTTCTCATGAAATCTTCCCCTGCAGAGGGGGCATCTCCTTTAGAAGGAGGAAAATTCTCTTTATTCATCAGAAATAATGCCAAGCTCCGTTCTCTGTCCTTAAGAGTCTTAGTGGAGAAAGACTTACAAATCTTGAAATTCGCTGATTTATGTTTAGGATAAAGGCAATAAAAACACAGAGTTTGGATTATCAGTGTAAATCTTCTTTTACTGCCACAAGATAAACAGGTTTTAAAAAGAGATCTCTTCTCTTTGTCAACCATGGTGACAGTTGCTTGTCAGACCAAATATCTCCATCGTCCAGAAATTGAAACACTCTTTCCCTAAAAACAACTCACAGTACAGAAGAGCTGAAAAAAGGGCTGGTTCAAATCCAAGCCAGACCAAATTAGAAACAATTTCAGGTTCACCGAAAGGTTAGACCAGAGCTCTGACAGGGGACTTCTTCACACACGACGTGCGGTAGAAATCTGAGTTATGGTGGCCTCCAGTGGGAGTAGGGGTGCTTAGGCTGCCACCCCATTGTCTGAAATTTGAGTTCCTTCAAATGAGGTGGATGTGTTACTAAAGATACTGTGTTGTTTCAGGCCTATGGCCTTTTTGCATTATATACTATATGTTGTATATTTTCACACAGTATAGGCTATTTTAATGTACCGGGGATCCCCAGCCTGATGACAGGGAATGGTTTAAGCATGTGAATATATAAAAGATCCAATGTTGGAGAATTTAGACAGCACTGTCACATGCTTTGGTTCTCCCATGCCCCATATTTCCACTGGCCCTGCCTATAGGAGGGATTTAAATGTTGTATATCCCAAACCAATCAGAAAATGTGTCCACATACTGTACTTAATACTTTCTGTGCAATCTAATACATATAGCAATAGAAAGCTTTTCACTTGTGAGCATGAATCAAAAAAGTTATTGTAAATATACACCTATCTATACCTACGTTTTGGTTTAAGCTTATAATTTGTATGTATTGTGAAACAATTCCAGGATTGCATCTGGGATGCTGCAACAGTCACAGCTTTTCAGGAATACTCACATTCACAAGCGGTTGCACATTTGTAAGGTAAGTGCATATTGTGCCATTTAAGTATGTGTAAATGCTTATTAAAAGAGCATTTTACATGCTATATTTCCCTCCTAGGAAGAATTATGCTTCCCTATGGAAAACCTCTTCCCCTACACCCCAGCCAATTTTGAGGGTACTCCCGCACATTGACTCTGGAAATGGATTATTTACTATCCTTAGCATGAGTAATTTTCCAATTGTTTTCAAGGTAGGAATGGGCAGAGAAATAGAGTGTGATTGCCCACAAACTCACGTTTGTGAGTGTGCTAATAGTATACAGGGAACCCCAACCTTGAAACGACTCCTTCCTGCCCACTGAAGCCGATGCACTCTCACATAAGGGACCTCCAACCTTTTCTGTACTGAGAGCTACTTATGTTCAATGAAACGCATTGAAAGCTACTACTATTACTAGTGTTGTATAGTTTCAATTTTGTAATATGTATTTTAATTCAACCAAGCAAAAGCTTTCTGATTTAATCAGCTGGGCTGCATACAGGTGAGCTACTCAGAGGTAGCTGGAGAGCTACAGTAGCTCACGAGATACTGGTTGGAGACCCACCATTCTGGTGCAATATTACATGTGAGTAGATGGATCTATGAATGTTAATACAAAATGTGAATCAGCATCTGTAAATTCATCCATTTGCACATATATGGTGAACACACGTGTAGAAAGCATGATGTATCAAAATGAGATATATCATGTAAAGAGTCCAGGGGTTCCCTTATAAGTGGACAGGGTCTTACTCTAGCAATCCCAAGGTGCTCTTCTAGGGGGTAGTGTGGTCGAGCAGCCTTAGGCTTATCATAGAGGAGTGCAGGACATCTGCAAATACACACAATAGTCAATAAATGATCCATACGACTCAAGAAGGAGATCTACACCAATTATTAAAAATAACCAGTATCTTTATATATGTTAGGCACGAGAATCAATTCATTCAGCTAAGTATGTTTTTCAAAAGAAATACTTTTGAGTTCAAAATGTCAGCACACTGCAATTTTTAGAAGCTGCCATGTTATCCTATGGGAGAAAAAGCAAATGTGGCATTCAGGTACAGTACAAAGGACTTACGGGACCAATCTCCAGGAGTCAAGATGAGTGGTAGGCAAGGTCCAAGGCAGCACCAGTAGAACACCACCAGCGGCACTAGGGCGCTCGGGTGCAAGGGTGCAAAACAGCATCGGGTGCCAAATGTTACTCTATGGGGATCAGTCTTTGCATAAAGAGGCTGCGGGCTCGCACTGGGAGGCCAGTCGGGCTGAACCAACAGGGGGGCTCAGGCCTCACGATGCTTGGGGGCATAGGGACACCTTTGGTACTCTTCTCCATGGCCTTGGGGTGACGGGTGCAGAAGTGTCCTTAGGTGTCGGGTTTTCCCTACCTGGAGCAGAGGTGGTGGAGGGGGCCTGCGTGCAGAGGCTGCAGGCGCTGTCAGGGAGTCCACAAGAGATGACACCACACTGGACTCGGTCTCTGGAGGGCTTGGGGACCACACTGACACAGTTGGCCCAATTCAACTAAGGATTGGAGTGACGGCTGCAGTGATGTCTTCAGACGTTGGGTTTCTGCGGTCACAAAGTCCTCTCAGGAGTCTTTGGATGCCTGCAGGATGCAGGGAAGCAGGACCACTAGTTCTCAGGAGTTCTTGGTGTCTGGGTGAAGTGCTGGCAGGTCTCCCAGGCTCTGGGGACTCAGCAGCTGCAGGACAAGTCGTCTTTCGGGGCTATTGTCAAAGTCAGCAGGCAGGCCGGCAGGGTTGGCGCCAAGTCAGTTGCTGGATCATCTGTTCTTGCTGTTGCAACTCTTCACAACCATTTTCTTCTTTCAGGTCGGCAGGAGATGATTTTCTGGCATCAACTACTCCCCTAAATACTGAATTTAGGGGTGTTAGGGGAGAGTAGTGTAGTAGCCAATGAGCTACCTACCCCTGGGGTCACCACGCCCCCTATATGACCACTTCCTGTGAGAAGTAGGCATACCCTGTTCCAGAGTTCCTAAGTGTGCCAACACAAAGATGGCCACTTTCGAAGAGTCGCACCCACATCAGTTTAGGCCACCTTAGGAGTGGTACTAGCCTGGGGGTGGGCATGCCTACCTAACTAGTTAGTTTTTCCCAGCTGTCCAGGTGCTAAAGGGCTCTGGACAAAGGGGGTCAGCTTCCTCTCCTGTGAAGGGAGCGAGATTCACATTTCAAAGGTGGCAACTTCTTTGAAGCTTGCCGGCCTAGGAAGGCTAATGAGCAGGCCATCCAGTGGGAGGGGGTGTTACAGCCTCTTCCCGGACAGGCTTTGTTCCTGACCTCCTGAGAGCAAAAGGCTCTCATCCTAGTTGGTCAGAAACTTGTCTTGGGAGGCCAGCCAACACATCAGAGGCTGGTAGGTTTTCAGGCGGCACCTCTATGGTGCCCTCTGGGTGCAGGTATTAATAAATCCATCATTGGAATCAGTGTGGGTTTATTAATATGAGATGTTTGATATTAAACATCCCTATTCTCAGTGAAGCCATCATGTAGCTGGGGAACTCGTTTTCACCAGTGTCCAGCACATGTTCTAAAATGGCTTCCCTGTTCACTTGCACTGGCAGTAATGGAACTGACCAGCACAGGGGCATATCTGTTCATGCCGGTATGCCCTCACATGTCATATAAAGCTTAGGGCTGTAAGGCCTGCTGTAGGGGTGACTTACAAATATTACATGCAGGGTTAGGGGACATGGCACACAGGGATGTCCGTCATGTGTTTTCACTTTTGTCTGCACCAAAACACGCAGCCTGCGATGTGAGCCCTGCATGAGTTTAGTGAGGGGTCCCTTAGGGGGGCACAATTCGTGCTGCAACCCTTAGGGGACCCTCTTTAGTACCTCAGGCCCAAGGTACAAGGGGTACCATTTACTAGGGATTTACAGAGGGTGCTAAAGATATTGCCAATTGGGGAAACAATTGTACAGTTTTGGGAAAGAGATCTTGCACGGGGAACCTGGTTAGCAGGAACCCAGTGCACTTCCAGTCGAAATTACATTGAATACCAGGCAAAAAGAGGGGGTGGCCATGTAAACAAGCATTGGCATAGCCAATAGGTCTCGCCTTTGGGATTTTATAAGTGCATCACATTATCCTGGGTGCTGTGCTGCTAGGGATTGAAGAGCAATACAATTACTACACAGGGGGCAATGCAGAGTGATTCAGGAATACATGCTTGCCTCAGGAAACATTTACACCGTTGTTATTGCTGTGCAGGTGTACGATACCAAACGAGCAGTGTTGGATATGGTTGCATTAAGTATCTTATGCAAATAGTGCAATATTTATAGGCCATGTGTCGGGATGCATTAGTCGCATAATGCAGATAGTGCACGCTATTGCAAAGTGCCTCCTACCTAAACTTTATTTTCACACTACCTCTACACCTGTGCCATGCTACCACACCCTACTCGAATAATGATAAGAAGCCTGTACACTTTTTAAAACTTTGTGTATTTATATGGTTATACTTTGTTTTGTCACACATCATTCTGTAAAACGCTCTGGAGTCAAGAGTACACAAAACTATCTAAAAAACATTTTAAGAAGAAGTTATCTTTACGCAAACCTTGGTGAAATCGGAACACTTTTATTATAGTTCTTAAATGAACCACGAGGGTCCCTGACATGAATTCTTGGTATTATCCTGAAGATAACCTCATGGTTGAGTGCGCATGCAACAGTGTGAGAAAAAGTGTTGCGAGATAAGTGCCGCAATCTTACTGTACGCACCCGATTTACAAAAAGCATCACCTGATTCAAACAACAAAACAATTACATTATACTGTCAACAAAGCAATGTTGCGTTCTTAAATGTTGTCCATCAACAGCGCTGCATTCCAGCCAGGTGACAAAACAATTCGCTTTAGAGACATCACTTCCAGGTACCAGAATGTCAGCGAGGGAGCCAGCCAGAGATGATAAAAGACTGCCTTCCGTGTAAACCTAACAGGCGTGCTTCAGAAAAGAGAACTGTTTTTTACAGTTCAGTGTGGCTCCCATGATTGAACACAGGGCTCCATGGTATGTTTATTTACTACAACAAGTTGAAGAAAGGTCAGCATAACAATCATCACACACACGTGGTTCTGTGCGTAGCCAAACAAATAACTATAATGAGACGTATAAACTGTACCACATGTCCTAAGTAGATGAAGATATTGTGCATATGTAACCCATCATGATGACATGAAACTAAAAAGTTCAGCGCTATTTATGCAATCGAGAGGATTTAAAGATATGGCAGGCTATTAAGATGGCTAGTTTAGTCCAGAGTCAGTATCTCGGCACTCCAGAGCAGGAGGCCGCCTACCACCGGGGCGTGCAGCAGCTAGGCGCTAGGCATGAAGCCTGTCGAGGCACCTAATATCACAGCCTGTGAACAACTGAGGAGAAATGTCTTATCCATTCACGAACCACGATGCAGTCTTTAGAGCCCATAGCCTGTAAACAAAGAACAATTTAGCAGTTTGAAAGAATGTGGCGTAACATACAGAACGCTCGGTAGTGCTGGCACTGCTGCTCCTACGGCTCGGGCTGCACTGGTTGCTATGCCTGGGCATTGGGCAGTAATAACTGGGCGGGGTTTGGCATTGGCACATATTTTTTTTTTTTTAAACCGTGAATGACGTGTGTTTGAAAAAAAATAATACTGTCAGCGGATCGCGGCAATGAAAGTAACCAGTGTGTTTCTCAAATAAAAAAAACACATATGCAGTATCTATTTGAAAAACAATAATGCTGTAAGCGGAACGCAGCAATCAAAGTAACTAGTGTGTTTCTCAAAGTAAAAATAAAAAGCAGGTGTTTGAAAACATCCACTATGCGCTTTTGCCTTGGAAAGCCAACAACCACAACATTCCAAAGCACGTTTGTGTTGTGTCTGCTGTATTTTTGTACTGCGTGTCTGCTGCACTTCTCTGTGTGTTTGTGTTGTTTGTGTAGAGTGTGCTGCAGCATGACTGTGTTGTGTCTGTTGTGTTTCTGTACTGCGTGTGTGCTGCATGCCTCTCTGTATTTGTGTTGTTTGTAGAGTGTGCTGCAGCATGGCTGTGTAGTGCCTGCCGTGTTTCTGCACTGCGTGCCACCTGCACACACCTGTGTTTGTGTTGTGTATGCTGGTGCTGCTGCTCCACCCCACCCCCTGCTCCAACCCACCCTCCCTGGGGCTGTGATTGGTGCACAGGCTGCCGGCTGCACGTTTCCGTTCTGAGAATTGGCTCCCAGCCCTTGTCACTTACTTAAACTCTTGACCTGTGTGGGTTAAAAACAGCAGCGACCAAGCCAAGTCCCTGGCAGGGCACCGAGGGAGGGGCCAGGGAGGTGGGGAAGAGAGAGGGGGATGGGGGGCTGGTGAAGGAGAGAGGGGGAGGGCTCAGGGTCTGCGGATGCCTGCCGCGCGCTCAGCTGGCATGGAAACCATTTACGGAGGCCTTGGAAATAGATCAGGGTGCACAAGACGGCCAGGGCAGGCAGGCAGCGCATGCTGGTTTTAGTGCAAAACATCAGTGCTGTGAATGGGCGGGTACTGTTAGGCTTCTCCAGACAAAGTAGTAACATGATCCACAACAGATGGCACCCTGCGCGCCGCTGCTTGCTCCCGACAGCTGGAGGCTGTGGGAGTGAACATTTACAGAAAAGGTGGGACATGCACCCACCTTTGGCCAATTGTGTGCTTTCATTTTTGAAAGCCACACGCAAAGGCCAATAGAATATGTGGAAAATAAAAAGCCACACGCACGAGTTTAGCGAAAGTCTGGAGTGATTCCAAGAGGCCCTCTCCGAGAGCAGCGCATGTGCGCTGCGTTAGGCTCGACCTAAAAAAAGTCCAATGTGTAGCAGTTGAGATAGTGAATTTTGAAGAAATAAATGCAGTAAAGCGCTCACAAGCAAGTAGCGCTAAAAAGGCTACTTTAGGTTGTGCTGGACCAGGGCACAGCCAAAGCTAGGGCTGACCGCGATGGAGCGTCGGCCAGCTACAGGACCCACGCAGCCCCGGTGAATAAAAGTACCTTTCCTGGTCGCAAGCAATGAAATGAGCCCATCTTCTCCATGCAGTGAAGGAGATGCTTCAGTTCCGAAGACAGGTGCCGAAGTTGAACGGCGACGAGTGATGCATCGGTTCCTATTCACGCGGTCGGGTCGATGAGTCTAAGTTGAGCCTCGTGGTCGGGACCTCGGTTCGGCACTGCGTCGAAGGGCCTCTGTCGGTTCCGATCGGCGCAAGGGTGACAATGTGTCAATTTTGTAGCAAGACAGCTGCAGAACCCACTTCCGAGGCCCAGAACTGGAGAGGGAACCTTAGGTAAGGCTAGGACTCACAGATGGCAGAGTCCAGCAGCACCAACGGAATTGCAAAATGTCTTTTTTGTCCCTGAGACTTCAGAAAATAGGAGGCAAGCCAGCAAGCCACTCGAGATCACTTGGAGGGAAGACAGTGTCCAGCTCTCCTTCAGCAAGGTCAGAGAGCTGCAGGCAAACCAGCAGAAAAGCAGTCCTTCCAGAAAAGCAGTCCAGTTGAGTACTTTGAGCAGTTGAGTCCTTTGAGTGGCACAGCAGTTCTTCTGACAGTGGTTCAGTTCAAGATCCAGAAGTGTCTGCTTTGAGGGGGTCAGAGACCCAGTACTTATACCCAAATGTGCCTTTGAAGTGGGAGAAACTTCAAGAGTGGTTTTGAAGTGAAAAGTATCCCTTTCAACCCAGTCCTGTCTGCCAGGCTATCTGTAGGGGGATAATCATTCCTTTGTGTGGGGTTAGGACACTACCCTTTGAAGTGTAAGTGTGAGCCCTTTCCTCCATTTCTGCCCAGGAAGGGCCATCAGGATGCAGATGTATGTAGATGGGTACTCAGCCACACACAGCCTTCCTGTGTTGGTGGCTGTTTGGAGGGAATGCACAAAGGGGGAACTGTCGCCCAGCTCAGACAAGTATTGAAGACAGGCTGCAAGGCAATAGAGCAGAGAAATGTCCACTTTCTAAAAGTGGCATTTCTAAAAGAGTAATGTTAAATCTGACTTAACCAGTAAAGAGGATTTATCCTGACAATTCCAAAGATATGAAACATGATGTAGCTACTCCTTTCTAATCAAGACTTACAGCTTTAAGGCATTTTAAGGAATTCCCAATGTTAGCCTAAGAGAGAAGTGAGCCTCACAGCAGTGACAAACAGATGTAGCCGTTTGTCACTACTAGGACATGTAAAACACCAAAGTAGATGACCTACTTTTTACTTACGCCACACCCTGCCATAGGGGTTACCTAGGGACAGGGCCGGCTTTAGGGCAGTGCGGCAGGTGCAGTCGCACTGGGCGCTGACCTGTGGAGGGGGCGCTGACCTCAGGGGGGGCACTGTGTTTAGCACTATCTTGTGATTGGAGAGATGAGGGGCACTTTTGCCCGGTTGGTAGTAAGAGAATCCAAGGAGTCGGTCATGGGGATTGGGGGGCGCCAAAAGTGATTGTTGCACCGGGCGTCACCAGCGCTAAAGCCGGCCCTGCCTAGGGCCTACCTTAGGAGTGACTTATGTGTAATAAAAGAAGAGTTTAAGGCTTGGCAAGTAGTTTTAAATGCCAAGTCAAAGTGGCAGCAAATTGCACTCACAGGCCCTACACTGGGAGACCTGAGACATGGTTATGGTGCTACTTATGTGGGTGGCACAATCAGTGCTGCAGGCCCACTAGTATTTAGAAATAAACAACAGGAGGGTACCCGTAAACCTAGTTGAGACCTGGGTAGATAAATGTTTAGCTAACAACAATGTCTCTACAGGTATTAATAGAGGACAATTTCACTTTCAAGAAAGCATGCACATAAAAGTTGCAAAAGGAAGGAGACAGGGAGACAAAAGTAGTTATAGCTGTTAAATGCAAGAACTAATCTGTATTGAGCAGAAATAGCTAAAATCAGAAAAGGACAAAATGGCGGCACGCAGTTACATTGAATGCACATGTAACCTGTATAGACTTCTGCACATTAGTGCTCGTGAAAAATAGAGTGAACCGCGCAAGTGACAAGTGAAAAGCTATATACAGCAATAAAACGGTGCAGGAAAAAGACAAACAAGATTGTCAATATATACAGAGGACTTTTGGTGGTTCCCATCCATTAGTACATAGTTAGAACACAGTTAGTTTACTTGAACCACAAAAGTAGCACCAAGAGTTGGGCTGAAGGGTCGATGGTGTTTCAACCTGTACAGAAATCAGGTCATCTTCAGGACCAGGTTACACATTTGTAGGAGTGCGGTGTGTCAACCAGGGACAAAAATCTGACCGGGTCAAGGCACGAGGAATGGGGTAGTAGAGTGATACCGAATGAAGCGTTGCAAACAGGGGCAGAGTGATTTGGGTAAAGGCACATCAAGTCAACTAAATCAAATCAAACGGGGTTGTAGCTTCGGGTAGAGGCATCGTAAACAAAGTAGGCAAATTCGACAGTTGAGAGCGTGGCATGCGGTGGTGATAGAGAAACGGAGGTCTGGTAAGTAATTACAGAACCTCAAAGGGCAGCAGGCTGAGTCTCGCCGGTCAGCCTACCGCCCTTGGACCTCCGTTTCTCTATCACCGGCGCATCCCGCGCTCTCAACTGTCGGATTTCCCTACTTTGCTTACGCCGCCTCTACCTGAAGCTACAACCCAGTCTGATTTGATTTATTTGACCTGACAGGCCTTTACCAAACTCACTTACGCATTTATCAGCTATAACTAATTTTGTCTCCCTGTCGCTTTCCTTTTGCAACTTTTATGCGCATGCTTTCTTGAAAGTAAAATTGTCCTCTAGTAATACCTGTTGAGACGTTGCCAGCTAAGCAGGCCCACTAGTATCATTTAATTTACAGGCCCTGGGCACATGTAGTACACTTTACTAGGGACTTATGATTAAATTAAATATGCCAATTGCGTATGAGCCAATGTTACCATGTTTAAGGGAAAGAGCACAAGCACTTTAGCACTGGTTAGCAGTGGTAAAGTGTGCAGAGTCCTAAAGCCAGCAAAAACTAGTACAGAAAAATTTAGGGAGGCAGGCAAAAGTTGGGGGAAGACCACCTTAAGGCTGTCAGGGCTAACAATAGCCACATATCAAGTAAGGATAACCCTAACTAATCTATATTTAATTGTGGCTGTAACAAACCATGTGACCATGAGCAGAAATATTGACACCATGAAAAACATACAAAAGAATTTAATAAATATATAGCACTTTGCTCACTGACACTTCCAAATATTTACCATCCTGTATCAATACCTCAGTATATTGCAAACATAACTTGCCATCCGATGCCTATGCATAAAGAATACAACACTTATTTTAAAGCAGTTTTTCATGTTTTAGGACCTGTATGAGCTGCTTATCCAACTATGATATAAGCAAAAATAATGTTTATTTTGCTGGCTAAACGGGTCATTTTAGGCAAGTCTGCATGGTGATAAGACAGACAGGAAACAGATTTTCCAATATTAGTACATCAATGATAGATAAGGGCAGCCTATCAATATTTATTGACCACCAAGGCATGGAAACTGGCTAAAGCTGCTCCCATTGCTACCAAGGGGAAAAAGCCAACATTTTAAAAACGGTAACAGAATCTAGATTGTCGATGAAGCTCAGAAATTAAGTATGATGGATATTATCAAATAAGCTTTGTGGACATGAAAGATAAGCAATATTAAAATATGTATGCAGTTATGGTATTTGTAACTCGATGATGAGACTAATTCTCCCTGATCTACGACTACATAATCAAGAAAGAAAAAGTATGAGGAGTACTTTCACTCTCTAGCTCTACTGAGAAGTAGGTAGCAGCTACTGACTATACATCCCTTTCTTGTCAGTTAAAAAAATTAGCGAGACAATCAGTATTCTACCTGATTCCAAGACTATCCACAGGATAAATATGGTAATAAGGATGAAAAAACCTAGCATGGTGTAGTTTCAACCCAGGATTTTACCAATAGGTTGCGGGTGAGGGGCACACCAGACTGTTAAGCCTCTTTTCTTGTGCTCAGTAATATGGATCCCTTAACTCGACCCGTTCAGCTGCAAGCAAAGATCCGCAGTTCCCAAAAGTGACATTTCCTGTTAGACACTTTGCGCAGACCACAGGATTATGTAACCACTTCCTAGAGAGGGTCATGTGCAAGAGATGCCAAACTCAAGCCTTAATTAATCGAAAAGGGAACTATAGGGCCACTCAATAACAATCTGCCAAAAAAACTAAATTCATCTATAAACACATGACCAGAATCCAGTAAAAACATACTGAACGACATTGCCAAATAAATACAAACTATACTTTATTAGATGTACAAACGTATTTCAAACCTCAGCAAAAAGCGACGGTTAAGGCAGAGCATTTTAATAAACAAGAGCAAATATTTAAAATTTTAAATGGAGCAAATTGAGACGAAGGAATACATGCGAGCAAGCAAGTACTGGTTAGGTCTCTTAATGAGACAGCTGTAGATCAATGCCTTATAAGGGTAATGATAAAGTGTTTACAGTCATATATATATATGAGGAAGCTGCCATTATATACTTTGTTTGCCATGAAAGGCACCATATCTAAGTGGTAGGGCGTTTGAAATTAAATGCAATGCTATAGATCATAATAAATGTGTAGTATTAAGTGCAAGCTAAAAAGAAAGAGAAGTGCCTTTAGAAATTTTGAAAAATGTACACAGCTGTCATGTTACACGTACTAGGCCTCAATTAGCTAAAGTAGCATTGCTGAAAAGTCTTGTTAGAAATAACTTGAACTCATGAAATCTTTATTTTGCAAACATGATGACAACACAAAAATGCAGATATGACAAGAATGCTTAACTCTTGACCCTTACATAGAAATGTTTTTCATAATCAAGTTAAAAACTTATAATGTTTCACATGTTTCTGCAGAATGATTCTGTTCGAACATAGCTTAATGTTGCATTTGATTAGAATTTAGTTTTAAATGGGAAACTGTATAACTGATAGAGCGCCATGTTCTTGTGAAATTGTAGGGGTGCATCATAATCACTGATAGCCCGCACCCACATATATCCAGTTATATATCAATGAATGGGTAGTAACATGTAGTTATAACCTGCAGTTATTAGAGTGAATAAGAAATGTAATTGTGCTATGACAATCATGCAAATGTAATGCTTAACTGAATCGTGTGAAAAATAATGCATAGATAAATCAGCCCATGTGTAATCGAGCTGCAGTAGTTTAAATGCGTACCATATTTAGTTGCACATGTAGTTCACTTTTGCATATGAAATGTAATGAACCAATGCTTATAGAAGTGATTAAGACTTGTGTGTTTAAATTGTGTAAAGGCCTGACTGCATATACGCCAAGGAAAGGCCTGTTTGTTCTTATGTTAGCTTGGTTTGCAGGCAGAGAGGGCTCTCTTGGAAAGGCTCTCTGGGCACCAACGGTAGATTTAATTAGCACAGTAGAGTGTTTTTGTAGAACGTATCTTCTGTTGCAGGTGCAAGGACACATGCCTCGTTAGTTAAAGACTAGCTCTTTGTTTCACAAAGTTAGAGGGATGGGAGGCATGGAAATGGGAGTGCAATGGAATTTAGGGATGATACTTCCAGCGGAGAAGGTGCCTGGGACTCAAGGTCAATGCAACCGTCCAAGATGAAGTCACCGTTCCGATGGAAAAGTACAAGAAAGAAGACCTGGCCAAAGAGGCGTGACAAAAGGCGTGTTCAATTGTATTGGGTTTTGTATTAGGGATAGTGCCCCGAGGGAGGAAGGCAGGAGAAGAGCTAGGAGAGACCAGAGAGAAGGACAGAGAGGGGTTTGGTGAAGGAGCATCTAAAATCTGAGCTTAGGTACTAAGTGAATTCACTTCTTAGGAAGTCTTCACAGCTGACACCTTTTTTACTTACTCTTGCCTGGGAAATCTCGTTAAGTAGGTATTTAATCTAGTGATAGAGTAGGGACAGAAAATTGTTTATGCTTTCCTAGATAAATGAGGAATAACATAGAGATTGGAGCTGTTATTGCTTGCCTAATTCTTCTGGAGCTAACGATTCTTCTCATCCTTAGTCGGATGAGACTTCTGCGTAGGATGTTATTTGTATTAGTGCCCATATATTTCTTTAACCTCGTGTTGAGGTGCTTGCATGTGCAGTTATTTCTGGTGGTAATAAACCCTAAAAATTGAATTTGGAGTCAGTGGTCTTTGGAGGGAACAGAGTTCTAAGATGGCGGCCTGGTGGAGCAAGGATTATTAGCCTTGATGATCGTAAACCAGAAACTTTAACTTAAGTTGATTTTTGTTCCCGCATAAGTACATTTTCTCTTTGTTAATAATAATTACCTCTTATCACGCTGTTTTTAATGAAATATTGTGAATACTGTTTTTGAATTTTAAAAGGGGGCATAACATTGGGTGAATGAAAACAAAAGCGCGACAAACACTTTAAACATGCTACTTTTTAAGTTTAATAGTATTACTGATTTTTAAATAATCTTAAATATAGAATAAATATACACCTTCAGGCTGACAGAATAACATTTGACAAGAGCAATGATAGCAAAGGGGTAGAAGTGACACATGATAGATTACTTGGGGAGGCTTGTTCAGTCAGTAAGAGGTTGAGTTTATGAGTCCATATTTTAATCATTCGGCACTCTGGTATTCTTGACTGACATTTTCCTTATGATGTGTCAAGAAATTGCTGAACAGAAAAGGAGACCATGTAGCTCATTGTTATGGAAAATATATAACTTTCTTTCCTCTTCCTTACACTATCTTGCAGAGAGAAGCTGTTTGCTGAGTGGGACTAGGGAAAATCAAAAGTCTAACTTTACTTTTTAAGATTGTTTCAATTCCAATCATAGACAAACTCATGTGACTTGCTTTGAACATACAGACACTTTAAAATGGGAAAGGTAATCACTCATGCGAGACTTGCCTAAGAATGGGCCAGTTCAGCTGGGGAAGAGTTAGTCATGCGTTAGAGCAGGGGAAGTGAATCACATGCTAGGCACTTTAACAAATGACTGATCCTGTTCCAGCTCTACCACATTATATAAAAATTCACTAATGTTCATGATTTAAACGATCCTTAATTTGGCACAATAATATATGTAGTACATAATAATGCACATACCCATACTTTAAAATACAAGCATTGGCATAGCCAATAGGTCTCGCCTTTGGGTCCTTATAAGTGTTCAGTTATCCAGCACAATATCCTTGGTGCAACAACATCAACTGTTGCATGGCTAAACACTTATAAGGTCCCAAAGGCGAGACCTATTGGCTATGCCAATGCTTGTTTGGATCTGTAATGCCCTGGAGGCTTCTGGAGATATGAAAATTGTAAATGTCACTAAACTGCAAAGATGGCATTATCGGACCATGCTACATTTTGTTTTACATTACATGCAAAAATGTTTTCTACACTTTCTACACCTTGGAATATACAATTTGCGGGAATTATGTAATCCTTAAACTCAGGAAAAATTTCATTTTCACATATTGACTGTGACGTATGGCCATTAAAAACAAAGGTTGTTTATACAACAGGCGATCATAGGTGTGTTAGAGAGAGAGAGAGTGTGTTTCCGTGTGTGTTTGCATCTGTGTTTGTGTATTACACAATTACACTGGTTTTAGACCCATATTTCATTAGAAGGATTCTACACGTCTGAATGGATTGAAAGCAATGGGAAGCCCATAAATTATTACAGTTTATCACAGCATACAGTGGTCTGTCTTCTTTCTTAAATAAACATATTATGTATGTTCAAAAATTGCTTATATAGACACACATATGTCTGTTTGCATGTATATATTCAAAACATTTGCAACGTCAGACATACAAATATTCTAAGAAAAGTAAAATCCGTCCATTGGAGTGTCTGCTGGTGGTACACGGTGATTGCTTTGTTCTATGTCACACCAAGTATGTAAAGAACTGTACACACGTGGGAAAATACAATAGACTTTGCATCAATATGTTTATAAAATGTCTGAAATGTAATTTTATAGCGCTTCTGGCTGTAATTCGAAGCTCTGTAAACAATAGATGCTTTCTGTATTCACGTTAACAGTACCCAATATTTTGACTTGGAAAGAGAAAAGGCAAAGTTCGCCTTGCCAAGTTTCGTATTACTGACCTCAAGATCACACCTCATGTTTCGAGCGTACCTACCTGAGCCACATTGCTAAATAATTACGTCCAGGTCAGTATACTGCACACTTTGACATACATATTACACATATATCAATATCAGTGTTTAACTCTAAAAAGCCAGCCCCGTCAGCTTTGTTCAATGTATTATATGTGCTGTTTCAAGCAGAAGTTGGCCTGGCCCCACCTTAAAGTGCAGGAGGAAATAAAAGCGACGGACGAACATAAAATGATTGCAGGGCCCGGGCCCTGGTGTCAAGTGAAGCTCCTTTATAAAACACAATTACATGTTTTATGGCTTCAGCTAAACAGACAGCTCAAAGTACTCCCCGCTGCTCCATCAGATTACAATTTGGGACACTGTGCCGGTAAGCATGGCGCTCACGAAGGCCGATCTGGGCCTTCCCGCAGCTGAAAGAAAGCGCCAGCGTTGGAAAGAAGAAATGGATGCCTCTGTCCAGGAGCTGGCAGACAAAGGGCAGCGGATGAAAAGGAGACGACGCTATTCCTCCCGGGCACCTCGTGTCCGTAGGCAGGGACCAGCAGCGTGTGTGCGCGTGAGCTGCGTCCAGAGGTGCGCGCGCCAAGGCAGGGTTCTGTGTGAGCCACCTGATTGGACCAGCGGGTAGCGCGCGAGGCGCAACAGCGGCCACTAACCCGGATAATAACATGGCGAATAGTGTTAACCAGTGGTGACTAGAGCATACCAAGGAACAATAAGAGCATCACCAACAAACTCAAGAAAAGCACCAAGATCACACATGGGCAAGGGCTGAGTTGGCACCCGGAAGGTGAATATCCTATGTGAACGAGACACCATGAAGAAAATGAAAACTGGGGCCAGTGAGGGTCGGTCATGCTTACACCAAAGGCAGGCTAAGACTGAAGCCCAGATGTGACAGCCAATATAATCTGTCTTTGGGTTCAGCGTCGGCTCAGCCTCTTGTGATTCTGGGCAAATCACTTTATCCCGCGCCTACAAAAACAAGGTGGAGGGGTGGCTGAAGATGGAGAGGGTGAAGAGAGAAAGTGAAGAACAAGCGCGGCCATGAAAGCGACACGGCCGTGAAAGTGAAAGGCCACGCTAATTAAAACAAACATCTGGCCCCTGCGCGCCTGCGCCTGTTTCCCTTGCGGGAGCGAGCAGGGGCACCATCTGTTTGAAAGTTAATTACAAACAGATGTCGCCAAAGCTCGCTCCCGCAAGGGAATCGCCAAACGTGCACGCGTTGCCATTGAAAGCAATGCAAAGCGTGCACGTTTTTGGGCGAAAAAGCGAATCGATTCCTAAAGGTCTCCTCCTATGCAGCGCATGCGCGCTGCGTAGGCGAGACCTAAAAAGGGGTACTTTCCTACAACACTCAAATGGCACTGTGAATGGGGTCTTGATTGAGGTCTTAACAAAGGACCTGAGATACACCTGTAGGAAATTGGGTTTTTGATTGAGGAGGGTGAAGACTCTTTTCAAGCAGCAACCACGATCTCTGTCAGGGCGAACCACAAAAGTCACCAAATTAACCTGTGCTTAACCCTCTGGTAGCTTGACACAGAGGTTTTCAGGCTTAACTTAGAGGAAATGTGTAAAGTATTTATGCAGCAAACAATCAGTAATAAAGTGAAAACACAACACACACAAAATACCACACCAATTTAGAAGAATAGAGTAAATTTGAATTAAAAAAACAATACCAGAACAAAAAAGGTCCAATCATTAGAACCGGAGATATGCAATTTCAAACTGTTAGGTGAGTATAGCACCTAAAACCACAAAGCGCCACTGGCGGTCATCTGATTGTGCTAGACCAGGGAAAAAACACAAGTTCTGTCTGACTGCGATGGAGCATGGCATATAGGGAACAGATTAGTCCCACTGAAAAAGTTACCTTCTCATAGTATGGCACGAAGAGTTCTGTTTACGGTGGAGGAGGCAGCGAGGAGCAGTGAGAGTGTGGCAGATGGTCGTTGCTGTTGCTCGAAGATCTAGTCGGGCATCACAACAGTCTTTGCTGGAGCATCGAGTTGATGGTCACTGAAGCTGCTATTGCTCAAACGTGAAGTGCAGATCTTGTGTTGACGGTCGTTGCTGGCAGTTGACGTATCTCAAAGAGTCGTGTTCAACTGAGTTTTGCGGTGGAGGTCATTGTGGGCGGCAGAATCTTGGTGTAAATGGGCCTGTTCGCAATTGCAAAGAGCCCAAAACTTCAGGATTTCACCTTGCTTTACAGAGGAGTGCATTCTTCTGCCAGCCAAGGGTCCAGGGACTCACTCTAGAATAGGCAACCAAGGCTCAGGCCCTCTCTCTCATTCTATTCTCAATGTTCCTATGCTCTCCTTAAACGGCAGTGTGCATCAGGCATGGCTATTGAGAGACTGGTTTCTTGCAATTATTAAGTATATTGTATTGTGGCTAAGCACCCCTTCTATCCGTCTATTGAAGGAGCAACTTCATTGCCTCCCTCGCTACATTAGAGACGATGATAAAGAGGTAATTACCAAGCCAATGCTCAAGCCTTATTTTAACCCATTCTTTATTGTCTAGTTTTAAGCCCGGGGTAACGTTGGTCTGTCATTGCTAAAATTTAAGTGAGAAGGAGAATGTAAGAGAGAAAGAAAAAGAGAGAAAAGAGAGGAAGGGGTGGGTAAGGCCTAGGAAGTAGACCAAACTGAAAGAGACACCCTATTAGGTCATACACTGTGTACCTCTAAAACATGATGCACCAATGTGGAGTCAGTTGGACAGTGTTTTGTAATCGTAGGCATCACGAGGGATGATTATGAAGGACCACTGTTGTGAAACAAATGGAGACAGTCTTTGAATATGCTCTATGCATATGTTCTAGCATCATCCTTTATAGACCAACAGTTAATGTCTTTATAGTGAAAAACAGAAGAAACGTGTTGCTATATTTGATTTGATTTGAGTTTTCTAGAGCGCGTGAATGCCCAAAGGCATCTTGGTGCAAGTGAATCCACCTATCTAGGCCTCATTCAAGTCCAAAATGCTGCAAAGGCTTATGAGGAAAGTGAAAACAGCCAGGTTTTTAGCTGTTTGTGAAAGCATAAAAAATTCAACTGGCTTCTGAGATGTTTGGGCATTGTGTTGCAAAATTGACTGGCATTGTAAACAAAGCTGCGACCGCCCCAGGATGCTTTCTTTATTCTGGGGATGATCACTGGTCTTAAAATTGAGGCTCGCAAAGGTCTTTTCGGAGAGTACCAACTACATTTGTATTTTAGGTACTCAGGACCGATTCTGTACACTGCTTTATGTGCCAAGCACAGGGCTTTGGATTTGATTTGAGTACCACTAACAAGAGACACACAAAGACACAGAGTACTAGGAATAAGGTGTTCAGAATTGTGCTTATCTTGCACTAAAGGATATTGCCACCGCTGATGATGTTTTAATTTATACCCTATTTTATAAGCATGACAGAAAGGTAATGCATTTACTTTACAACATTCACTCTCTATGTTGCAAGACTCACATGTATTGGATCCACTATGGTAGTTTTGTAAACTTGCTACTCACCTGTTCGTGTGCAGGTACTAGCGGTACAGAGTCTTCCTTTAGAATGGTGTCGAAGTCAGTGGCCTGAGAAAAGGGAGGAGAGAAATATTACTAAAGGAACCATAAGACATATGTCACATACTCTCATATGGTGAAGATGCATGTGAATTTAGTAGTTGATCATGTTTAGTCACAGCACATCACAGTAACCATCCTCAGCTAGTAATACATGCCAGTTTCAGCAGCAATCTAAAGATCATGAAATCTGAAGTATCATCTGCGATGCAAGATGTGGCCTCCTAAAGTGGACTTTGTTCAATGATTATCTGCTACACCTTCTGATGTACCTGTGGAAGATAGCCTTTCTGTTTGGCAGCTAAAAACAACTCAGGCATTCAGGGTTCCAATAGGTCCACGTATGTTTCAGAAAAGTCTACCAGCAAGCTAGCAGATCAGTGGTCTTCCCTCTAGCTAGGGCATCAAAATGTTCCCTCTGCTCTTTGGTCAGTGTCATCAACCTAGCTTAGCAGACATGTTGTCTCAGACTTTCAGTATCAAGTGTGTCAACACTGGACTACAACCATTAGTAGTCAAGAAATATTAAATGTGAAATATGGAAATGAGCTATTGTCACTTTACCCTGCTCCAATTTCACATACTCCTTATAAACAATTAGATGAATTCTTGGCAGTAAGGATTCAGGTGACTACAGAAAAAGTTGATGTTTGCAGCTGCTCATTGGGGTGTAGAGAGACAATGTGTTATGTATGGTTTGGACAGCTACCACACCGGATGTGACCAAGCCAGTGAGTGAGGGGGTGCTGTTTACAGGCAGAGAGAAAGAGGCACAGCGTCTAGTGACACACCATGATCTGATGCCCGGCCAAAACCATGCTCTAACAATCCCTGATCAAGTGTGAAAGGCTGAAAGCTGCACACAGCCTGCCTGACTGCCAGGGAAGGTCTGGGATCAGTACATCACAATTGTCACGCAGGACTCACTTATTTAGAGCTCTACACTTATAAATCTGAAAGGTTTGTAATTACTTAGAATACATTCTATAGCACAATTTAATTGGAACAATTAATTCTCGTTTGATGCTTGAAAATGGGCACTCAACAGAAAATTCAGGACTCCTAAACCAGTTTCATCATACATATATATATTAGTTGCAGTTTTCAGCATATATCAAGATACGATATGTTAAGGTGTGAGAAACTAATAGAATGTATTCAATGTAATTACAGAGCTTTCAGATTTATAAGCATAGAGCTCTAAACAAGTGAGTCCTGCGTGACAGTTGTGATGTACTGATAATATTTACCCCAGTCCAGTGGGCGTGTTGGGTGGGCCTTGTTGTGCATACAAGGGAAGGACTGGAAAACATAAAGCAGTGTAAAGCCCACACACTAAGCCCTTCACTGGATCAACCTCTAACAGGGACGCTGCAAGAAGGAGATACTATCTACACTACAATAGGAAACATAAAACATGCAGGTAATTTTATACCTGTGCATGCATAGGTTATAAATTACTTTCTGCTTTTCCTCGGGTTTCATTAATCAAGATACATCACAAAACTGTCCCTATCATGCAGATCAAAAGTCATTTGTCGACAAATCTGCATATCTGAACAAAATAAAACTATTGAGCAGTCCCATAAATAAGGTTGGTGAAAATTGGCTCCCTACTTAGTTCTATAAATAGGTCATATGTACTAGTTCCAGTCCTTTAGTAATTAAGTATGCCACGAAGACCACCACTATCCCAGAAACCTGGTGTTACGGTATAGTTCCTAAAAAAAAAAACCTTAAGTCATGAGCATCTTATCGCCTAATTTCGCTGCTAAATGTCGAGGAGAAACTTTATACATAGCTACTTGCCAAATGGATCAACTCCATATTGCCTAATTTTGTTTCAGTGGAACAGGGCTTTCTCCCTGGTCAAAGGACATCTGATCATGCTAATCAGATTTCTACACTCATAGATGCTGCCCAAGCGGGTATCATTGGCTACCACTAGCTTGTCCTTTGGTGCCCCAACTACTATCCTTGTTACCACAGTTATCAGATGTCCTAAAAGCAACTGCAAGAACAGAAAGTAAATAGGATGTTAAGAACCATTTTTACTTTCTGTAGTTTTTACTCCTGCCCTTCCTCTAACCACACAGTAGCAAATTAGTTGGATAAGGACAGGACAAGGGGTTAACCTTGTGATTACATCAGCAGGCCAAATATTGCATGATCTCACTTCTGCTACCCTTGACCTTTTGGTGAACTGATGCACATTTGTCCAAGCCCTCAAGATTTCTTTGGTGCTGTTCCCTGATTTTATCTCTTGGAATTTTCAGTGAAATGCACTTCAACTATATAATTTTCCTAATATATTTACTTCAGCAATAAAGACAGTTGCCACTTTGTGTAGTAATGAACTCTTTTTAAGATTGGTAAAATCACATCTAAACTTAAAAAGCAGAACCTCAGGAATGATACAACACCAAGCAGATGCTGACATGCCATTTCCCATTCTCTGTAAGTCAGACCACCATCTTCCATCTCATCCACAGGCCTCCCGGGTAGGACAAGGACTTCATTGATGAATTCTCAGATCGCCTTACCACCTCGTCCATCCGACATGTCCACACCAACCTCTTGGGTCACTTCAACCTCGCAGACAATACAAGCTCACAAAAACAAGAGACAGCCTCCTCAACCTCATTAACACACTGAACATGGTAAAGCATTTCATACAACCAACACACTTCAAAGCTCACATCCTCAACCATGCCTTTTCAACATCACCCACAATCCAATGCAAACCACACATATTCCTGGACTGCACTGACCACTTTGCCATACACAATTTGTGCCCCGTATTCTACCAACAAAGGTCAACCCAAAGAGAAGACTAATCCTTCAAAGACCTCTGCATAGGCAACCTAAAGCTTGAACTCATCTCTCACCCTATCAATTCCACGCCCAATGCTAATACTCTTCAGAACAACTTCAGCAAGTTTTGTGAAAAACTATGTGAACATCCACATCAAAATTAAAACATGCACTTGCAAGCCAAAGCCTTCAACAGTTACTAAACTGGTCGAAGATGATAACAAAAAGGAGTTGTACAAATATCCAAAGCTGAAAATTGGTCCTAGCTACTGTCGATGCTTGAACATCGGACCTAAAAACGGGAGCACCTTTTTGAATAGGCAAGTAACTTTGTATTCATCGAACATCTGGGGCATTAATGGAAAAAACACTAAAACCGTTTGTGATGAAGAATTTAAAATTATTCCATATCATATGCCTTCAAGAGACACAGTCACAAATGTCATTCACCATGCCAGACTATAATGAGTTCTTAAATAAGCAAAGATTTCTCAACATGAAGGGCACGCCTCGGGAGGAGTCGCAACTATCCCAAGATCTGCAAGAAAAAGGAAACAATGTGATCCTGCTGGCTACACTGCGCAATATAATGGCAAATCCCACAATCAAGTGCTGGCTTCATGTGACTCACAAATGGGCTCTGGCAGAAGCGGATGCCATGATACATGATCGCAGGTTGCGGGAGGGGTGGTGGAGCAGCTACGATGTGGGACACCTACATTCTCAAATTAGTTGATAGCTTGAATCCACCCTCCCCCTAGGCTGTAGTGCCTCCCACGATGTGCCATGTGGAGGACCCGATTCAGCCACTGGGTGACCCACTCATTTACACACACACACTTAACAGACATTACTGGGAACCCTGCGCTCTCTGGGGTGGTTTATGTAGAGGCTCACCCTGTTTCCTTTCTCCCCCTGATGCGACCACTGGCCTATATCCTTCATGTTTGTAGTATACTTCTGCCATTCATGTTGCCGCACTTCCACTTAGCTGCACATGGCAGCGCCAGTCAGAGGGTTTCAAAAGTGAAAGGTTTTTTTTTTGGGTGATGCACACATTGGCTACTACTCTACAAGACAGGGTGCTCTGCATAGCTCTAGGTTACCGTCCTAGTTCTCCCCTGTGCCCCGCTATCCCTCCATATCATTGTATGATCTGCTACCAGAATATTGTCAATGTATGCATGGTGGGATTGTACATTCATCCCTTTATGAAAATGCTTGTTATTGTAATCTGTACAACTTGTGGTGATTCCCGTTTAAATGCCAATATAGAAATAAAAAAAATAATAATGATGGCAAATCACTCTGACATAATATGGTTACTGACAGACTATTTCAACTCAAATCTTTTATTTACAGATGCTGATTCAATATGACAGGAATGCAATGATTCATACAGGAAAATCCCTCAAAAAAAAATCAAATTCCAGAAAAAAGATAAGAAGAGTGAAGTCTTGGCTAGCACATAAAAAAAAACTGGTCTTACGTCCCTGTACATCAGCAAGCTGCCTATACCCATATTTCCCCAACAAAGGTTGACAACTCTAGGCTACACATGAGTCTCCACTGTGGAATTCTATCAAATTACTGAACTCAAGGTAATTTCAACCTTGAAAGTGATCAGGCATGGCCGAAAATCACTTTACACAACTATGGGGGGACTTACAGTAGCCAACACTTAATTGGCAATCTGGCCAAATTGGTGCCGATCAAACAGATCAAATGGCTAACCTCCAATTTTGAAACCCTGAATGTCATATTGCAGTCATGCACAGAGGAATATACCACAGTCAGAGACAATTCTTTTTGCAGCCACTGCCACAGGCAAAAAGTTTTCATTAAAATTAAAGGTGAAATTTTACTTGAATGGGCCATCACGTTCACTGGGAGAGCAACTTGTAGTGCCTCAAGCCCACTGCAAAGAAATTAGCAATTTGAAACTAAACATGACTATGAGATCCCTGAAGCAAGAAAACAATGGATTAAGCTACATGAAGTAGCAAAGTTAAAAGATTTAAGGAAATTCTGTGTCTTGGTAAATCAGTCAGCATCAAACAAAAAACAGTTTCTGTCAACATTAGTCAACATTAGTCCAGCTAACTGGTCAATATATAACAACAAGCATTTGCAAAGCAATAGGTCTCACATTTGTGAAAGTTAAGCTATTGTAAATGTTAATGTTTTTAACTTATGTTTTTGTTTGCAGTGCAGTAACGTAACAAGTAAAGCTGTTTACATGTAAATGTTTAGTAAAAGTGGGCTGTAAATAAATAAATAAAGGCGCGTGGCCAAGCTGTGTGGGGAGGTGGGAGGGGTCTGCTTTGGAGGAACTTCCACAAACAACACTGCAAACAGACGAGTTCAACGGGAAGTGCAGCTGAAGCTTGCCGCAATGGTTAAAAAAAAAAGCGTTGGGGGAGAGAGTCTCCTGCCTGCAACAGCAGGCAGGAGAAAGAGTTTTAAGAAAATAGTACTCACAGGCTGTAATTAAAACATGTAGAGTAACAACACATGTAACAGGGGTGCTCCTCATGGGAGGTTACAATAGGTAAAAGTAGGTACTAAGGAGGGACTACTAGGCCTATTGACGAATCAAAAGCCCCCATTTACAGAGGACAGTAACAGGAGCCAACTGAAAAGCTGGGCGGGAAATGGGTGGAGCTTAAAGTCCATACCTTAATACAGCATGTCTCGAAGAGACAGCGCATGCGCTGCCTAGGCGAGACCTAAAACACTATATTTTGATTGTACAATAATAAGTTCTGAAGGTGAAGTGGATTGTATACATCCAAATGCAACATCGGAAAAGGGTTCAGGGCTGTCCATAACTCTATGAGAGATGGAGAACACCATCAAGTCAATGGAGACCTAATAGCTTTCCAGTAGCCATCTTCAAGCAAGCTCAGTCACAATGGGCCGAAATAGTGAAATAGTATTATCACTTTACAGAAACTCTCCGTCCATAAATCCAACTCCTGACAGCTGAAGGGGCTGTGCCTTGTTGCCAGTTCATAAAAAAAGGGCCCACTAGCACACCAGAAAAGTTCCATATAACAGCCCTGCTTGATGTGGAAGGGAAGTGCTTTGCCAAACTACTGCATAAAGAATGGGAACAGTGGTCAACAGAGAAATGAATCATACCTATTTTCCAGACAGGCTTCCAGATAGGCTGCAGCTTTAAAGATAATTTCTAACCTTGGTGATATTCGTGGACCAGGCAATGAATGAGAAGGGACGTCTACCATAAGTCATCTTTCTAGATGTTATCACAGCTGTTAACAAAATTGGCAGAAGCAAACTATGGGCTAAAATGATTAAATGGGACAGTCCTCCTCTCTTATTAAGAGCTATAAGGAGTGTCTACATTGGCACCTGGGTCGAAATCAAACTAACATCAAAGACAAAAAATCCACACCAAGACATAAAAAATCCACACCAACAAAGGACTGAAACAAGGCTGCATTTTAGCTCCTACTTTTAACCTTTACCTGGTAGGCATCGATACAGCCTTTACCTCAGCAAAAGCTTGTCCGCCGAACAAGGCAGGTCAAAAGATTAACATTTTACAATATGCCGATAACACCATCTTATTGAACAAACAGCAATCGGATTACAAAGGTCATTGAATGAACTAGCTACATACAGCAACATCAATTCCATCAAAATAAATATAGAAAAATCTAAGATCATAATCTTTGGCCGCAAAATAAACAAAAAAGGAAGATGGCACATTCACAAAGTGAAAATAGAAAGGGTAGCCTCATACAAATATCTAGGAGTTTGATTTGACGAAAGATGGCACACATTGGGACGCATAAAAGCACCTCAAGAATACCATACACTCTTCAAATATTGTGTTCCTCTGCCTTTTGAAGAATGTGATGGGACCAGACATGTTAATGATAAGTAAAGTTATAGGATGCAAATGAATGCCGACACTGCCATATGGAATGGTAACGTTTAGAAACAGCCTTAGCAAATGGCTTGATAAAGTCCAGTACAATAAGTACCAGCTCCTTTTCTGCTCTCAGATCCCACTGGCCAAGCACACCTAAGTATGGAATTTACTCTAATGAGACAAAACCTAATGCTCAGAGCAAGCTATTTAGCTTACTGTGCAAAGCTAAAGGAAGCTGCTCTGAACACCCTGAAGAATTATCTATGGATTTTTCTAAACAAGGAGTCTTCATGTAAATCTTTTTTGAATAGTGTTTGCTTGCTTTGGAACAAAGACAGATATGGGAGATGGGGTTTCCAAGTAAGCACATAGCAAAGCTATTAAACAAACAAGAAAAACTCCTGTCCGCAGACCTGGGCATGGATAGCTCAGCACCAATACCCAGGCCAATTTAGCACTAATGGTATACGACCATCCTAATGTGCTGTCATATCTCAAGCAACTTTTGAACTTCAGCTAGAAAGACAGCTGATGTGGCTAAGATTTGGACTAATGCCACTAAAAGCATATTGTATGAGAGATTAAGAAGCAACTCAGACCCACTGGCCAGTACATGACAGACAGCACCTGAATCTCCATTGCAAGTCCTATGTGTTTGTAATAAGTTGCTCAGGCAGCGAACATTCTAGCCCCATCCAATCTTCAGAACCTTAAACATCTGAACCTGCAACAAATCGGTGGAGTCCTACCTAAAGGGAGAATCCAGCCACTTGATAGTAGAATCTTTAAAACAAAGTAAGCAAGTGACGAGCTGACACACCAGCCACAACGAACCGCGTGGAAAGCCAGCTCATACCACCAAATTATGATATACCATCAATTCAGAGAAATATTCCTCCATTCACTGTTAGGATCCAACTACTCAACATTGTTGTAAGGACATGGAATACGCCTAATTTTGAACACCAATGAAGATTGACACCTCACTGCTTATTCCAATGGGACCTTCTCAACATCAACTAGGGAAACAAGGTTGTAGATCGATTGTGATAATCGGGGACAAGGGCACTACGACTGTCTGCGAACTAAATGTTACAGGTGGTGCAAACCTCCATGAGACCCTGGTTTCTCCTCCAACCAGGAGAAATGATTTACACACTGACAAGCATGAGTAGGTACACTAAACTCATAACATTGTAACCAGGATATATAGAATAACTGAGTGTGCAAATTATTAGGTTCTGTAACATTTCTGTTTTTTTTCTTTATAAGTATAATGTTTATTTTGAATGTGCAATACTGTCACTTTATTTTTATTGTGAATATATTGTTTTTATCCAAAAGATTTTTTTTTAATGATTTTAATTAATAATACAATAAATCAAATATCAGGCTATCTATCGTTAACATCCTAGTACTCTACAGACCTTCCAGACATTAAACAATCTGTCCGCAGACAGGAAAGAAAATAGAAGAAAAACAGAACTCTTGGTAACCTCATGGTAATGAAGTCCCCCCTGCGCAACACGTAAACAGCTAATCACATCAGCCAAAGTACTGTACCAATACCACTTTCATCAATGAAGCCAACAACAGAAGCAAACCACTTCTCAGGATAATTAATCACAGCATCAGTCTCCCGCTGGATCCACTTAATCCTGACTCCACCAAAAAGTGCAATGCCATCAAACTCGCAATGTATTTCGCTGGTTCTCCTCCTACCTTTCTAACAGATACCAGTTTGTTCTCATGGGAGCCTGCAGATCCCTAAAGATTCACATCACTTCCAGAGCCACCCAGGGTTTCAAAATGTTTCCTGGCACTTGGTACTTTACTCATGGGTTACAGTATAAAGATCCACCAATATGCTGATGATACACATCTCTACTTGAAAGTTTCCTCTGCTTCAGACATCCAATACCTCAAACACTACCTGCACAACATCCAGACCTGGATGTCCAGCACCTAACATTGTGCACATCAACAAATATTTGGGAAAATTGGTTTAGAAACTCTTGGAAAGGCTGGGTTTTATATTTTTCTGTAGATAATGGCAGGCTTCTTCCTGATGTCGAAATGTAGGGACATCAGTGGTGCTTTCAATCCCAAAGGGCATTCAAGTGTACTGATACATACTCACTCAAGTCACTAATGCTGTCAAGTGCCGAGATCCATCCTCCAACACTACCTGGTGACATGCTCTGGTGAACTGCAGGGTCAATGTTAGAAATGGGGGTCTCTAGTTGGCAGAGGTAGGTACCTTTGTCCAAATAGGGACCCTTGCTTCTAGTCAGGGTAAGGGGGATACACTCCTAAAATAACCCCTGCTCACCCCCTTGGTAGCTTTGCACGAGCAGACAGGCTTATCTCAGAGGCAGTGTGTTAAGCATTTGTGAACACATACAGTAATACAGTGAAAACACTACAAATGGACACCACACCAGTTTAGAAAAATAGTAAATCTTTATCTAAACCAACAAGACCAAATACGATAAAAATCCAACATACAATACTCTTGAAAAATAGTACCTGTGGAAAATAACCTTTAAATTGCAGAAAAATCAATAAAACACAGTTCTTTCGACTCGGTAGCTCCTCCTGGGGCTCCCGCGATACTGAATACGACAGAGTCTAACAATTCCAGCCCACCGCGTCGAGACAGGCCAGCTAAAGTGTCGACAGACTCGGACACAGTACCTTTCTTGTTGCGACCAACACGTCGGTGCGAGTCGGTCGGGGCAAACGTCGCAGTCGCGTTGTGAAGCGGAGCGTTGCGGCAGGCGGTGTCTTCACGATGCGGTGCAGGCAGCGGCTTGTTGATGGATTCGGTGAGACCAGGGCTTGCGTTGAAGGGTGAGACGGTGCTCGCTGCGGTGCTGGCAAGTCACGGTGCGGCGACGGAGCCGGGCGATGTTCAGGTCTGGCAGCGACGGAGTCTGTGACGTCCTTGCAGCGTGTAGCGAAGCGTTGCAGAGTGCGGTCCCCTCAGGACGCGGTGCAAGCAGCGGCTCGTTGACGGAGTCGGTGAGACCAGGGTTGCGTTGCGAAGCGAGGCGTTGCTCTCGGCGGTGCTTTCAGGACACGGAATCCTGCGACAGACTCGATGACAGAGTCGGTGTAGGCGTGTGGGGCGCCCAAGAAGGAATGGAGGGATCACAGGACGCAATAGTGTGACAACCGGGGTTTTTTTTATTATAGCTTGGCTATAAGTTTTTCCCCGAGGGAGAGTAGTGGGCTTCACAACTGTCCTGCTGTAGCTCTTCAGGATATGTCAAAACAAAAGAACATAGAACAACTAGGGTGGCATCCTCCCCTTTTCTCTTCTTCAGGGGTCTTCTTTCGTCTGTCCGGGTCGTGTGGCACATTCTGGGCTCTGGGCCTCTCGCTTTCTTGTCTCTCTCTCAGGCCGGGGTAGGAAGGGAGAAAAAGAACAGGTCGGGGTTAAAACCTGGGCTCTCGGGGCTCTTTGCTACTCTGTGCTACCATCACCAGGGGAAGGGAACCGTGAGGGAGTAGTGCGTGCTCACAAACCACCCTCGTGCCTCTCAACCCCCAGTGCTTCCCCACCACCCGCACCAGAACGATCCCCGGAGCGGTACTCGCCTTGAGCCACAACCCGTCTCCAGGGCCGTGGCGTAGGGACCCGGGGCGTCTTCTCCCTGCAGCAGCCCGCCGGGTTCACGCGTTCTACAGCCGATGTTCCCTGGGCTCCTCGTTGTTCCGCTCCCCTCGTCCTCGTCGCTGTCTCCTCCTGGGCTCCTCGTTATTCCGCTTCTCTCGTCCTCGCCGCTGTCTCCTCCTGGGCTCGCTTCTTCCGTCTCCGTCTGCTTCCTCCTCCGATCCGGCTTCCGCGTCTCCGCTGGTCCGCCTCCTGGGATATCCCTTTCCGCTGACGTCACTGGCCCCTCCCCGGTGGCTCCGATCGCAGCTAGACCGCCCAATGGCCTCGGCTTGGTGGGAGGGATTTGCCCGTCCTGGACTGTGCCGCACTCGTCCTCCTCACAGTCGGTTACCCTTTTCTTCTGCGGAGACAATCAGAGACGGTGCCCACAGACACGGTGAGGTCTTTGCTGTTCCTGGGACCTCTATAACAGGGGGCAAGCTCAGTTCAAGCCCTTGGAGATCTTTTGCTCAAGCAGGGGGACAAAGCAAGCACCAAAGTCCTTTTCTCCTGTTGTATTCCGCTTTAGGTGTCCGTATATAGGTTTTCCTGAGACATGTCCTTATATAGGCACAATTCGCATTGCCCTTATATAGACATAGAATCCCAGTCCTTATTTAGGCATTAGCCGTGCACTCCAAATACAGGCATGGTCACCGACATCCGTCCACCCTAACGTCACAACGAGTTCTTAGAAACCAGACCCTTACGCTCTCGGGAGTTCCCCTAGCACAGGATTATGGATTTCTCCAAGAACTCATCTATTATGTATGAACCGTTATACCTTAAGGGTTCATTCCTGACGTCTTCCTCTGTCCGACTTCACGTCAATGCTAACATTCCAAGGCACCTATCAGGTATAAATATACCTTCCCTTGCCCAAGCAAGTTAGAGGAGACCTCGACTTCAGAGGAGCCCGTATCCCGGCCTGACGCACTGAGAAGACGCTGTCATTCCTGCTCGCAGAAGAATCCAGCTTCCAGTGTTCTGACTCCCTTCGCGGGGTGTTAGAGTTCCAGATCCGGCAAGAGATTCCCACCTCTCTCATTCTCAAGGTATGGAGCTGACTAGAACCTAGAGGGACTCTTGGCATACTAGACTTAAACTTACTCTTAGTATACCATACTAGAAAATACTCCACCTACTTCTTACCTTTCCCTACACCTAGACTAGGTTAGGTACATTGGGGTAGAACTAGCTTAGAGACGCATCGTATGAGTACTCGCATTTTTAGCTCATGTTATTTATGTACGTGAATATATGCTAAAAGATAATGCTAGCGCAGTATTATTTATTTCTACTGTTTACGCTGTACATTATTTATCTTGCATACTGTCTTGTGATCATAACAGCACATATCTCTTACTCGAGAAACAAGACTGTTCAATAAAACCTCTTTATTGAAACGCCAGTCTTTCCTTTCTGTGTAACTCTGTAGAAACTAAGCATGCACGATTGACTGAGTGAAACTGTTATCTATTGTTTCCACGATTCTGAGACGTGTTCCGATTCTAAAGGGAAACAAAGTAGTCATGTTTATGCGGTTGCCAGAAACTACTCCCTTCTTGTTCTCAAGGAGTTTCTAGTGGCCTCTGAGCTAGCTGGCACAAAAGTAATTAAGTTTAATATACTCGATAGGGACATACCGACCTCAGTCCTATGTCAAGCCTATAGGGTATATTATTCCAATGCGCAGAGCCTATTAGGGAAATAGGAACTACACTACATGGCGCCCTAACGTTTGGTAAGGCAGTAATTTAACACTAAATACTGAGTAACTCAGTCGTGCTTTTCCCAGAGACCCCTACTCACATACTCCATAAGACGTCTGGAGTGGCTAGGGTTAAATATCCGCCAAAACTAAATAGGACAAAAAACCCTATATATTAGTTGTTTGGTTTGTTCAACGTTGAAGGATACAGTGTTCCAAAATATTGTGCACCTTATCTTTTGTTTCGTTGAAACTTGTTCTACATTTTTCAAAAAACAAATGTCCGAACACAGGGACAATAACACCGGGAACGGTGTAGCTGCGGCTGACCCAGTCATAGCAGCTTTTAGCTTTACAGGTTTAAATGAAACCGAGGAGGGTGTTATAGACATCCATCCAAACTTAAGAAGAGCCATCACTCTAAAACTTATAAAACACGGCCTACCACCAAGAGGCGGTAGAGCAGTTTTCGTGATAGAGGCACACAAATCCTTTCAGACAGAGGTATTCTATTCATGGATAGTATTCCCTGAATCAAATCCAGTAACAAAACTGATTCACTTCTACAAAGAAGATGAACCACCAGAGGAATATATTCCTTTCGAGGATATTGAAATTCCACTAACATACCAGGAGTATCAGCTCTGGTTTAAAGGCGCCCTAAAACATCACAGAAACATTACCAGGCTCGGTCCACTAGGTAGACCAGGAGCAACATGGCCGATTCTAGCCGGCTACACTCCTCATCCTGACCTCGATATAATGTCAGACGAGGAATTACTTACTCAACTTACGGAGTTAATAAAAATTTACAGACAATTAGTCCAATATGTCATGCGACTTTCACAGTCCAACCACAATTGACCATTCCAAATCAAACCCCTCAACAGGGGAATACACTAAAAATTACACCACAGACTTTATACGCAGTAATGGGTAAAATGCCCACAAAACGTGAGCAAATTCCATTCTGGATAGCTCAAAAAATTACTCAAATCGAAGCAGTATTTCCTAATACTAGCCCGTATGAGAAACACAGAATCCTAACAATCTGTTTACCAATGGGGATCACACCACAACTGGAAGACTGCACCACTTGGGGCTCAGTCTTTGCTGCCATCTATACTAAAACACATGGTGTTCCGTCAACTGCAGTAATACCAGATGTCCTGAAACAAATTCAAAACGAATACGGGGCAGAACCTGCTCTGAATTTAGGTATGAAATTACTGAAAAACTTCGACCAGGTCTCAACAATAATATTATCTAATATTAAAGGAGAGGCAGCAGCAGTGGCGATCCGCCAACGATTAAGGGAATTTGATGTTACAGAACATCAAACAGAACTACCCAGAATAATAGAACAATCTTATGCAGAATTAGGCAGAGATAGTTTGGGTGGAAGACCATTGAAGCAAAAACTATCTGAAAGTCCTGAGAAGGACTCTATTAAACAAACTCCCACATCTTCTAAAAAGAAGTGGGAAACTAATAAACAAAACTCAAACGAGAAACGTTCTCAATCCCGAGGTAGGTCTCCCAAAAGGAGCCCTCTGAAAGGAGGTATAACCTCAGGAATAGGGATAATTTAAAAAAACCTGACAGGTATCAAGATACTGATACACGTTCCTCTCGTACCTTTCAGATATCGTCACAGACATCGGAAAGAAGAGTGCGGTCAGAACATAGAGAAGAACGCGTGAAATCGAAAGACGACAAACACGTTCAGAAAAATAAATCAAAACCTCAATTCTCAAAAAAGAAGGTAGCAGGTCTGAAGATCAGACATGCCGAGGATACTGAGAACACAACTCAAGAACGGAGAATGGGCTCAGACAATGCTGGACAGTGCGGCAGAAGTCACAATAGCTCGCCAGAACCTGAAGGAACTTCTGGAGATAGTGGACTTGAATGAGTACATCACAGTTGAGACTGTAGACACCAAGGTTAGTACTCCACAAAAGTTATATGAAATAACACTCCGAATGGAGGGAGACATACCAAGAAAGGTGAAAACACTCTTTTGGGAAAAACTTTCAAGGGGTTATGATATACTTCTAGCAGAAAAAGACTGGCCACCACAATTTGTCAGGGATTGCCCACATGGTGAGGACATTATTATGCCTGCCTTCTCCAACCATATTCCAATTCACATAAAATATACTTATGCCAGGAAATGGGCAGTTGCCCAGGCCCCAGCATTATTCAAAAATCATGTAGGATGGGATGAGGACTCACCTCACCATAAACTACATCTAAAAAATGAACCTACTGCACAAAGGCAATACCCAATAAAGCAAGAAGCTAAAAAACAGGTCAGGGAGATCTTAGATCAACTTGAATACCAAGGGGTAATTGAAACATGCACCTCCTCAATGAACAATCCTTTGTTTCCTGTCTCCAAACCAGACAATACATATCGTCTAGTTTTGGATTACAGACACTTAAACACTTGTTCAAAAATATTTGCAGTGCAAAATGCACATAGTACAGCATTAATGAATAACATTGTGCGTAAAAAATATAAAACCACATTGGATATCTCAAATGGTTTCTTTTGTCAAAACATAGCACCTGAAAGCAGGTACTTAACAGCTTTCTCAATAATGGGGACCCAGCGTCAATTTTGTCGACTCCCACAAGGGTTCAAGAACAGCCCGGGGTTATTCTCAGCAAGAGTAACAGAGTTACTACAAATTTATGATAATGAGGCATCGTCATATGTCGATGACATCTATCTGACAGACGATGACGTGAATAGGCACTTGAACAGGGTAAGCACCATTATATTGAGCTTCGCCTCTGAGGGCTATAAGTTCAACTTTAAAAAATCCAGAATTGCCCATCTCAATGTCCTTTTTCTAGGATATGAGCTTTCAAGTGAAGGCAAGAGCTTGGCAGCTAACTTTTTAGAAAGGTGTGCGCTGCTCCAACCTCCAAAAACGCTGAAAAATGTACAATCCATCCTGGGTTTCCTAAATTTTGGAAGAACTTACATTCTAAATTACGCAGAAAGGGTTAAACCTCTCTACGCATTAATCAAACCTGATTTTTCAATCAAAAATTGGACACATGAACACACAGAAATCTTGCGTTCACTCCAAGCTAACATGTTAGCAACAAATCACTTACAAACACGCGTAAGTCAACGCAATTTAGTGATCCGAATAATTTCGGGTCAATGCGGATTCACCTACTTAACATTTAATGAGGGTGAAAAAGTACCAATAGCATACAAATCACATTTGTATACACAAGCAGAAATGCGCTTCACTTCAACAGAAAAAATACTGACAGCTGTAGCAAAAGAAAGAGCTCTAGCCCAAGGGAAACGCATTATTGTCGTAACCCCAGTACCGGCCTTAGAGGCGGTAACTAAAGCGAGCATTCCAGATGCTAAAGCATTACATCCTAGATGGATACAATGGGTTAATTCTCTTGCTGCAACAGATGTTGAATATGTTTTTGATCCTGATTTAAAAACACAAGCGTTCCTGCAATATGAACATGAATGTCCTCTGCCCACTGAAATTCTGCCTCTCGATCAGTATGAATTTATAATTTACACTGACGGATCCGCACAACCCGCTACAGGGAGTAAGCAAGCTTACAGTGCAGCGTGCGCAATCGTTAAAGGTCGCATGCGCGATGGTAACTTCAGACCAATGGTCATTAAAACTCAATCTCTAGGAGATTGTACAGCTCAGCGAGCTGAACTACAAGCATTCAAACTGGCACTTGAAAGTACAGATCGCGAATTCCCCACACTAATAGTGTGCGATTCTTTCTACTGTGTGCAGTCGTATAATGAATATATACAAAACTGGCTTGAAAATGGGTTCAAAGATGCAAAAGGTGGCACAATAAAGCATAAAACGCTTTGGGAACAAGTAGTTCAGTTAAAAACGAACTACCAAAGGCTCACGTGATACACACGCTGAGTCATCAACGTGATGGCGTTCACGTTGCAGGGAATTCATTGGCTGACGAAGCCGCAAAGGGGGCTGTTCAGACGGCTTCCGTAGCTGCGATCACTCGTTCAAAAACGAGAATAGACAGTGAGATATTGTTGGCTGTCAATGCTACGAGCAAAGGCAGTGGTGCAGCGTTACCAAAAAAGTTTCCACTCAAGTACTCTTATGTAATTGATGCAAACAACGTTCCTTTTGCTCGAATCCCTGGAGTGGGGGATAGGGTAATTCCAAACATGGAACGTAGAGCAGCTTTGATTTATGAAGCACATCTGGGTCTGTCACATCAAGGGATCTCTAAAACAATATTGACATTAAAAGAGATGTACTGGTGGCCTGGAATGAATACACAGATTCACATCTTCATCAATGACTGCATAGACTGTAAGGTACAGCGTGATGCAGAACGCCACCAGACACCATGCTACGAAGTAGCCTGCCCAGTACAGACACTATTGTTAGATAGCATTAGACTATCTACGCGCAGGCGTCCTTTTGGACAAATGCAATCCCACAAATACTAAGTCAAGGTTCCTATGGATAAGGCCTCAGTGCTCGGCTGACGCTCGAACTGTTATAAAAGATTTGCGAGTCTTTATCGGCACATACGCAATAGGCACGCAACATTCTGACCAGGGCCCTGCGTTTAGCTCTCGGGCTTACAAAAAAGCCATGGCCAGTCTGGGCGTTGCATTGCGGTACTCCTCTCCGTTTCATCCTGAGGGAAATTCTGTTGTGGAAAGGAAAATCCGGGACATAAAGCAGTCTATAACAGCTAGGGTATTAGGTTCGGGTATGGGTGGGTCAAACATCTTTATGGGGTCCAACGCTCATTAAATAATTTGCCAAGAAGTTCTCTAGGGGGGTCACTCCATATGAGGTCCTATTTGGGACAAGAATGTGGGTTCCTGATCTCGAATGTAAAGGCACAGTGGTGGAAAATAAACCCTTTGATATCAAAGATCGTTTGGCTGTTTTACAGGATCTAAATGAACTAAGATCGAAACAAAGCAACGTGTTCCTGCAGCCTACCACCACTGGGGAAAAACCGGCAGTCCCAGCAAGGCCTATCTGGATTCCAAAAGTTGGGGATCAAGTCAGAGAGAAGATTGCTGACAAGAAGGAATTTGGACCTTCTTACAGACAACCAGTACCTGTCCTAGCCATACACGGAACAAGAACAGTACTTCTGCCGCCCCTTGCTGGAAAAAAGGAGAAAAGATTTGTGTCCATCGACCTCATCAAACCGAAGTATGTGGCCAATACTAAATAGTAGGCCTCGTGGACTCCGACCTAGTAGCAGACGCACTCCTCTCGCTACTATCCAAGAGGTTCAGACTGAAAGACTGATAACCATCGTGAATTCAGCAGTAACAGATGAAGGACTGAGCAACAATGCTATGGAACTCATCCCTCTTGAAACTCAAGTAACAGTTCGTCCTAATACACCTGTCTACACCAATGTAACAAGTGATCAACTGGTTCCAGCGATTTCGACAAATCCTGATGCAAATCCAACAATTGACAGAACTGCTTCTGGCTATTACATTAACTTTGATACGTTTTCTGAGGATCTGAGTGAGCCTGAAACGATGCCAGCATCAAAAACTTTTAAACAACAAGTACAAGACTTTTTTCATTTTCTGAAAAAGACTTATCTGGTTTCAACATGGATTGAACTGTGGATTATTTCTGGAATATTTTTCTTTCTGCTTTGGCTAGCTTTGGTTATGACTATGAGCGTGCTTATAAATGGCAGATACATCCATTTGGACATTGAAAGTAAAAATGTGAACTTACTTTTGAAACCACACAAATCATCCCATCGTGAAGCAAGAGACTTGTCAGCAGTGAACATCACAGCCGTTCCTATACAGGATGGTATAGTGTGGGACAAAACAGATTTCGATATCTTCGGCCCTACGGAACTTTTGAACATTCCACATTTATTTAAGATTTCACTAAGTGATTTTATTTCATCCAGTACCTATTCTGATGATTGGGACTTTGAAACTGTGAATGATGTGATGTTTGATCTAGAAAGGTCTGCTGCATTTTCTAATAATAAATATTTAGAGGGTTCATCAGACTATGAACAGCTGTATTGCTATAACCACTATGGTCATCATTTTTTGCATAAATCTGCAACACCTAGAAATGTGTTTATGTTTAACCAATGGGAGCATTGTCCTACACCACCAAAAGGTAGTTCAAAAACGTTTGCTAAAAAGTTTCCATATTTTTAAGGATACAATAAATCTGATCCAGAAACATTTTACTATAAAAATGTAAACAAAACAGGACTGAAAATTATGTTAACTAATACAAAACAGATTTACTCTGCAGCATTTATTGCCCGACTGTCTAGACATGGTTTCGACTTGTGGAAAGACACAATAGACACAAAATCTGTCTGGGGTACTAAAGATTGGCAAGTGCAGGGGATAGAAGCTTTGTTTAGAGCATGCCTCATCCCTCAGCAAATAATGTTTTTGAATGACACTGTGCAACAAACGTCTTGCCTTGGTTTAGCCAAGATCAAAGACATGAAAACACCTTCTGTACCAACACCTGCCAGTAATAACAATACACAGGTAGCGGTTACAGTTGACACAATACTACAAATCAACAGAACAAATCCTGATTGGAGAAAATGGTTGATCTGGCCCACAGACACAAACAGCTGTCAAGAAAGATTCCTGAATAAAACACAGGGGTTTACTATCCATAGGCCAGACCCACGATACGTCCAAAGACAACATCCGGGGGTAGTAACGACATACAGTGTAGGAAAATTATGCCTCGATTGGCTACAAAAATCTGCACTTAAGGATGTGAAACAACACTTATCTTTACTTAAAGATGACGCAGACCTTAGGGAATTCTTGCTTGGACCAAGAAAACCGCGTCAAAAACGTTTCATATATGCCGGCATCTATGCTGCTTATAATGAAGCATGGAAGGTTTCACAGGCAGAGGCCGCAAAACGAATACGTGAACTTGATCGTATTAACTTAGAGAAAACTCTCACTGTGGTCGACAATGGGTTAACAAATTTGTCATCCAGAATTTATTCTTTGGACAACATTGTATCCTCTGCTATTGACATACTGGAACAAGATGTTACAACAAGGCCAATCTCAGTTACGTTCTATTATGTTATTAAGCTGGACGCTGTAATCTTTGCGTGCGGGCTATGTGATTTGGCGTTTTATCCACACGTCGGCTCTGTTTGCAGAATACAATCTAACTGATAAACAGATCGAACTGGCACAATGAGGAGCGAAGAATACAGTGCTGAGCATTGAAAAACTGGAGAGATTACCATTCACAGTGGCAGAAAAACCAGCTACAGAATGGCTTATTCATGGCAAAATCACTCTGCCTGTCGCTACTTTTCAGTTTCAGTATTGCCTTAAACAAATGCAAGCAGGCAAATATGAAAGGTTGGGTAAAGAATACATTAAGACATCCTGGAATTTACCTTACACATATAGATGTTGGAGTGGGGATCGTGAAGTGTTCATAAGCGGTACACACTGTGAAAATGCACTAAGCGGTTCGCTCATATGTCAGGACATTTCTTTACACGGGGCTTGTAATGGTTCTGTGGCAAATTTGTCCTGCCACCAGCAGGGTACACCAGCTACTGTGATTAATCCAACGTTTGGCCAACTTTCTAACGGGAGTTACTTCATGTTGAATGATCAGAGTTGCTGTGGCATGTTGCCAGGCATCCCATATCTAGTAACAGTGGACTCCAGGGTCACTTGCTGTATGCAAGTATTGTTCCCCCAATAGACACAGTCAGGGAGTCGCCTTTATGGCCTTCATTGAATGTTTCTTTTATACGATTTGATACTTTAAGCAGAATGAAAGCCATGCGTATACAACAAACAGTGCCTCTGACCTCGGCCAAAGAAATCTATGATTTACAAGTTGCAAGGACTGCGGCTGAGATACAGGCTTTAATTTGTACAAACTGCCCTATACATTTCGTAGAAATGATGGGACGTATCTTTAACATGTCTGATACGAGCGGAATTGTACATGTATTTAAGACCATCTGTTCCGGACTATTAGCACCTTTCCAGGCTGTCCTCGGAATCATCCCAAACTTCGCACATTCGGTGTTTGGTGGTGTGCCGTTAATTCTAGCACTTGTTGCAGGAATCCTATTTCTATTCCTACTACTACGCTATGGCAAGCCTATTCGCCAACATCACTCCGAGCGATGTGGAGAAAGCTCTCCTTGAACGAAAGTGCCGTGAGCGAATAGTACAGCTTTTTGGCATGCCTCATCTACGGGAACTTAATACAACGTGGTTCCTGTCATTCAGACCAATCTGGCAAGATTGCATCTTACCTGTTCTACGCTGCCTGCTTTGCGGTGAAGAATGCGTGCTAGACACCTGTCTAACACTCCCATCAGTCATGCCAACGGATATCGATACTCTGCTGGACCCGATAACGGCCCATGCTTTGTGTTGTCCCCAGAGGCTACCAATCCTGATGACGGCATTCATTGAGATCTCACAGACGCTTCCTGCAGCTGCTGAGGTACGAGATGGATCAACAGGCACACAGGTAACAACGGACGCGAACATTGCTGCGGCATCTCATGCTGAAGGCAATGTTTCTCATCTCTGTGCAATTAACCTTCTGAACGAGGTGTTCCAAATGTCACCAACTTCGGTGGATGATATTTTGGCTACGGAAATAGATGATCTCATGTTTACACCAGACCCGTACACTAACTTTGATTCGGCTCACAGTGTACCAGGAAAGCAATGAAAATTTGGCCTTCATATTTTCCAAACTTGGAACTTTTCCCAGAATTGAACTTTTTCTTTTTAATTTTTGAAAATACATGGCAAAACAATCTGCTTACAGTAGAACTAGTCTTATAAAACGGACCTCTTTGAACTCTTCCAGGGACACATTGTCACCTTACTTGTCTAACATTTCATTTAATACCATGATATGCAATGGCTTTGATTTTTGAAAACTTGTCAACCATTTTATCATATGTATATATTTCTGTTTATTCATTCATGTTGCATTTATTTCAAATTATATGCTTAGAATGAAAACGATGCTTTAAATGTACAGTACCTATTGCATTCAACAGTTTATTTTAAACTTCTTTTAATACGCTTTTAGAAATGTTTTTAGCAACATGTGGTACTCAATTTAATGTTTAGCATTTCATGTTTAGCATTTAGTATTATCGTTCATTCGAAAGTGGAGTGGGTGTTGTATTCCGCTTTAGGTGTCCGTATATAGGTTTTCCTGAGACATGTCCTAATATAGGCACAATTCGCATTGCCCTTATATAGACATAGAATCCCAGTCCTTATTTAGGCATTAGCCGTGCATTCCAAATACAGGCATGGTCACCGACATACGTCCACCCTAACGTCACAACGAATTCTTAGAAACCAGACCTTTAAGCTCTCGGGAGTTCCCCTAGCACAGGATTATGGATTTCTCCAAGAACTCATCTATTATGTATGAACCGTTATACCTTAAGGGTTCATTCCTGACGTCTTCCTCTGTCCGACTTCATGTCAATGCTAACATTCCAAGGCACCTATCAGGTATAAATATACCTTCCCTTGCCCAAGCAAGTTAGAGGAGACCTTGACTTCAGAGGAGCCCGTATCCCGGCCTGACGCACTGAGAAGACGCTGTCATTCCTGCTCGCAGAAGAATCCAGCTTCCAGTGTTCTGACTCCCTTCGCGGGGTGTTAGAGTTCCAGATCCGGCAAGAGATTCCCACCTCTCTCATTCTCAAGGTATGGAGCGGACTAGAACCTAGAGGGACTCTTGGCATACTAGACTTAAACTTACTCTTAGTATACCATACTAGAAAATACTCCACCTACTTCTTACCTTTCCCTACACCTAGACTAGGTTAGGTACATTGGGGTAGAACTAGCTTAGAGACGCATCGTATGAGTACTCGCATTTTTAGCTCGTTATTTATGTACGTGAATATATGCTAAAAGATAATGCTAGCGCAGTATTATTTATTTCTACTGCTTACGCTGTACATTATTTATCTTGCATACTGTCTTGTGATCATAACAGCACATATCTCTTACACGAGAAACAAGACTGTTCAATAAAACCTCTTTATTGAAATGCCCGTCTTTCCTTTCTGTGTAACTCTGTAGAAACTAAGCATGCACGATTGACTGAGTGAAACTGTTATCTATTGTTTCCACGATTCTGAGACGTGTTCCGATTCTAAAGGGAAACAAAGTAGTCATGTTTATGCGGTTGCCAGAAACTACTCCCTTCTTGTTCTCAAGGAGTTTCTAGTGGCCTCTGAGCTAGCTGGCACAAAAGTAATTAAGTTTAATATACTCGATAGGGACATACCGACCTCAGTCCTATGTCAAGTCTATAGGGTATATTATTCCAATGGGCAGAGCCTATTAGGGAAATAGGAACTACAATACACTCATTTCCTTGGCAGCAAGTAGCCACTGCAGGGCAACCCCAGACAGCAAACAGCACAGGGGCAGTATTCCTCCTCAGCTTCTCCGGCTCTTCTCCTTGGCAAAGGTTCCACTTGATTTCCCAGAAGTGATCTAAAAGTCTGGGGTCTGCGCCCCTCTTTTTATACACAAAAATCCTTTGTTCTCTGAAGGCAGGGAGTGTCTGTACCCAGCAAAAAACAGTTCTGTTCTCACTGGTGCAGCTTCCTGGCAGGAGGTGGAGACAGCATTGTTGAAGGCAGACCAGGCCCATTCAGGTGAAAGGAAATCTCCTCCCCCTACTCTAAATGCAGCCCAGGTCTATTCAGCCCAGCCCTGACTCATCAGACTTCTGGAGTCGCTGCCCCTCTCCAGCCCCTGTCATCCAAAAGCCAGACATGCAATACACAAACCTAGCAGAGGCACACTGGATGGTTAGGCAAGAAAACACCTACTTTCTAAAAGTGGTATTTTCAAACACAGAATGTAAAAATCATCCTCACTAAAAGATGCATTTTAACATTCTGAGTTCAGGCCTACTAAACTTTATTTTTCTACCTTGTTCCCAGGGCCAGTTATGTTTATAAGATGGTATAAACAAACTCCCCATTCTGTCCTATGGGAACAGGTAGCCTTGCAATAGTGAAAAACGAAATTTGCAGAATTTCACTATCAGGACATGCCACACACATACATACAATGCACCCTGCCCACAGGGGTACCTTGGGCCTACCTTAGGGGTGACTAATATGTAGAAAAGGAAAGGTTTAGGGACTGGCAAGTGTGTGCACTTGCCAAGTCGACATGGCAGTCCCAGACTGCACACAGGCTCTGCAATGGCAGGCCAGAGTTACATTTTACAGGCTGCTTCTGTGGGTGGCACAATCAGAGCTGCAGCCCACTAGCAGTATTTGATTTACAGGCCTGGGCACACACAGTTCACTATACTATGGTCTGACAAGTAAATCAAATATGCCAATCATGGAATCACTAATCCATAACAACAATTTATAAAGGGGGCATTTGCACTTTGGCACTGAACAGCAGTGGCAAAGTGCCCAAAGCATCTAGACCAGCAAAACGGAGTCCCACACACAGCAAAAACACAGGAGGCAAAGGCAAAAAATGCAGAGGAGAACCACGCCAATGGTGCCAGGTCTAACAGTCGAGAAAACAGCTGCCCTCTCTAACGTAGAAATCATCTCTTTTGTATTGGGTTTTGGAAGTTTATCAATCCAAACAGCCTTGTAAACGCTCCATAGGTCACCACATAAACAGAGATTACCTGAGCTTTAAAGATAAAGAACTAATGTGGTTAGCCAAGGCCAGCACTCTACAGGTTTAATGACGTCTGTGACGCACAGGTCCTTCAGAATCTCCTTCAATTATGCCCGATACGATAGTGGGACATTCCTTACCAGATGCCTGATTGGAATAGCCTCTTCTTTCAACTTTATAAGGTGTACAAAAATGTATATTTAACCAACATTTTGGAAAAAAACAGTTTTGAAATTCTTCTGTAAGGATTGCACAAAGACTTTTTCCATCATCACCACTGGTATTGTTGATGCGCTCTTCCCCAAAGTACACCACATAGATAAGGGACTTTGCTCTTGAATCTAATCTAATATTAATTTCTTTCTGGTGTGGTCATCCTAGGATAGGATCTTCTGTCTTTGCAAAATGCACCTTTCCTCCTGTCTGAGCCCCCTTAAGCCCATTTTGGCCCAGAAGTAACCTATAATATTTATCTTCCGTCTAGTATATCACCCTGGACAAATATCCATAGGAAGCAGCTTACTTCTCACACTCAACTACTGAACTCAAAGAAAAAGAAGAAAACATAACTGTATCAAGTTTGCTTCTTAAAGAAATGGGAAGTGCCTGAAAAACATTGGGCCATCTGTTTGGGTCATAGCACAGACAATACAAAAGAAACCCACAATTCAGTCAAAAACTAGACTCATGATCTTCTTTAAAGAACAAAACACGGAAAGCCAATGCTGGTATTATACAGTCTCCTGCTCTGCAATTGCAAAGGTTTTTAATGCTACAATTGTCCCAATCCTTCATTATTGTCACGCATAAAGAAAGAAATAACACAGAATTGGAGGATCTTTATCTGAGGAGCCTTTTTATACTAATTCAGAGCACACCAGAGAAGATTTAGCATCTAGAATTCGGTATTACTACTTTGGGGAAACTGTGTGTTGTGTCCCCGTCTTTCATTTTTTAAATTTTTTTCAGTGCCAGACTCAGCTGAAATTTGTTGGTTCGCTCGTTTATATCAAAAGAGATAGAGAATAACTCCAGTGGAAAATTTGCTTTGTTTGCAACCACATTATTCAGTGACCTTGAGTTAGATCAGGTAGAAACATATCTTTTATGAGATAAAGACAATTATAAACATATAAAAAAGGCCCACAGGTTCAAAGAAGACTACAAATTATTGTTGAGGAACAAATTGGGGCATGCACCTTCTCCTACTTTTACTCTTGTAGAATCCCAAAGACATTTAATGGTAGCCATGACACAGAAAATTCAATATCAATACCTGAGCCAATGCCTCCAGTACTCAGAGGCATTTTGATAGCACTAAAGTCTATCTGCCACATTTGTAAGGTGGGCCAAGAGTCTCTTAAGCATTTTCTATGTATCTGTCCAATACTGATTGCCATAAGAAAATGTTTTTAAAGTCCATGTTGGCACAGCATACCTTTTAACTCTACAAAGCTGTTCCATCCAGCATTGTACTTATATTGTGAAATTCTATGTTAGGACCGAAGGTGAGGGCACAATCTATTTTCTTCATTTTCTTCACTTTATTGTACCAGCAGCACAGTAGAACATTGCAAATAAAGCGAATTAACTTTCCCAGCAACACTTGAGAAAGGAAGAGCAAAGATTCAACCAATTAGAGATCAGTCTCTTATAGTTTGTTTTACAGTATGTCTCCTCCTATACCCCTCTTTCTTCGCTGCTCCAGCACCCTTCTAAGATAAGTACTGCCAGCTCTTTTCTTTTAGCCCTGGTATTATTGTTTTTGAAGTCTGCCATTTTAACTTGTATATTTCTCCCCAATTTCTAGCCTTACCGTGTGACTGAGTCAGCACTCCTTACAAGGCTCTATCGCATTATTTATCTCACCGGGCCGCGCTATCCGGAGCAGCATTAGGACTGCATGAGTGAACACTTCCTCTGCATTATGAGGACTATTGATGAAACCCATTCCCTTGTTCTCCACGAGCTCTGAAGTACTTCCTGACAAAGGCCTTTCCCCGCTTGAAGCCTCGAGTCTTACACCCCGAACGGAGTCTGTAAAAGAATAAAAAATAAATAAATAATAGTAGAAGGGACACTAACCCAGGCGTGAGTTCCCCTAGGAAACTGAGGGTGTCTGGTGTTCCAGGGAACTTGCACCACTGATTGACCATCCGAGGCACACCTATACCACTGGCTCTCTAGTAAATAACACACACATACCTTAGTATCACTGAATGCTTGGTGTAGACTAGATAGACAAATAAATATGAAAACAAAGAAAGAGTGTTTGTCCAAAATAACCAACCAATTCAACATGCCCAAGATACCAAATAGTATAAACTCACCAATCAGGCAATAATCCTTCACACACAAGTGTTGGAAGGTGGATTATTGGTAGGGGGAAGTCTGCACCTACCACTAGCAATAAGGCCAGTCAAGGTCTCAATACAATAGCTCCTGGCTCAACCCTTGGTAGCTGGCTGCAAGTAGGCAGGCTTAACTTAGGAGAGAGGTGTGTGAAGCATTTAAAAACACCAATAGATTAAATAAGTAAGACACAACACGCAATAAAAATCCACAACCAATTTATAAAAATAGGAAATATTTTTATGATTAGAATGATGCCAAAACAACAAAAATGTAAGATAGGGAACCGGAGATATGAATTTTTAAAGATTAAACACTTTCTAGTGCTTAAAAACATATAACTTGGGCCATCTGATCGCGCATGACTGAGACAAAGTCAAAGTTTGAGGCCGACCGTGATGGAGTCCTGTTCGGATACACTAAGCGGGAGGCCCAGGTCAAAATTTTACATTCGCACTTAGAAACTTTCCTGGAGCATTTTCTCTCGTTGTCGAGCGAGGTTCCTCTTCAGGCCGGGATTCGAGTCAATGTCGGCTGCTTGGCTTAGCGCAAGGCCTCGGTGAAATCATGGAAGTCTTGAGCGCCAGAGCTTTCAGCGGAATGAACCTGAAATCGAGGCCAGGTCGCGGTTCGACGTCGGCAGACTTAATCTTGTCGATGGGTCGGTCACCTTATGGAGCTTTTTCCAAACGTTGCCCCAAACTTCTGGAACTTCTTTCTGAAGTTCTTATTGAGGGTTCAAAGTGTCCAAATCACAAATCCAAGGGTCTAGAAGCTCTGAGATGGTCCTTGGAAGTTTGGGACTGCAATTCCCACAATGCACCTGGCCAAATCCTAAAAAGTCCCATGAACGCACTCCAGGCTGGGGACTTCTTGGGGGAGATGGTCGAGGAGAGCTCTGTTAACCTGTTGCTTTCAGGGAATCCACTCCTTAATCCTTTTTGAAGCAAGGCAAAGTCCTAGGGCTGTAGTTCCAAGCATGCGGCAGGTGCAGTCCTTCAGAGTGCAATCCTTTGGGGTGCAGGCCAGGGTTCCAGCAGGGCAGTCCTACATCTCCTTGTAGTTTCAGGCAGCAGATCAGCGTTGCTATGCAGCTCTCACATATTTATCCAATGCTCTGGGGTGAGACGTAGGGAGGCACCCCTGACCAAGGGGGTACAGGGTGCCACCCAAAAGCATGACAGCTTCCTCCAAAGTATGACATATTCTTGTCGAACAAAGCAGTGTACTTTAAAATTCAAGATGGAGAATTTCTCTCCTTGTGAGTAAGGGCTGGCTAAGTCACCCTACTGGTGTGGCTCATTTCCCTTAACACTCCCTTTTCAGACCTCCTGCAAATTCCATTTCTGGGGCTCCCATATGGCTTGGGGGTACAGGAAGAGGGGGTAGGCCTGACTAGCAATCGTTACTGTCCTGTTCTCTTTGAAGCCCAGTTTGTTTACCCATCCGCCTTCCTGGCCTGTTCTCTGCAGCTGCAGAGCTCCCAGATAACACCTGTCTCTATGGAGGCCACTTATCCCCTCATGTCCATGCATGTTGGAGACCGTGCAACATGGCCGATGCCCGGTGAAGCTGCCTAGACAGCTATAGAGGAGATCGGCTCTGGTTTACCCCCTCGGCCGTCACCTACCCAGCCGGACATTGGACACAGTATCTGCGATCTCCTGCCCCCCGTATTCCTGTGGCTGCCTCCAATCCCAGTGGCTCTCCCCTTGCTGGTCTGCCTGACCCGAGCTGCATTCCTTATCCCTTTTTCTTTCCCCCCTTACCTTCTATGCCCCTAGGATATGTGTCTCTGTTATCTAATACCCTATTTACTCATGTGGCCGTGTAACATTGTTTTTGTATGTGTTGGTGCTATTATATGCTCTAGTAACATCTGTGTAACATGCCCTTGTAACTGAAGTAATTTGTAACTTGTTTCTCACTTATCCTCATAACCGTCTGTTCTTACAGCGGTGCCCGAGCAACCTTGGCCGATGCCCGGTGGAGCTGTCCTATGCAGCTATAGAGGAGTTGGCTCTGGTTCATCCCTCGGCCGTCACCTACCCAGCCAGGCATCGGACATTGTTTTCCTCGTCTCCCCGTTGTTTTTCTTTTCCCTCCCCTGCCTCCTCCCTCCGTGACTCTCTGTCTGCCTCCCCTTTTCAAGCCTGACTTTTCTGTGTCCCCTGAAGTATTTTCCCCCTTGCCGGTTTCTTTCTTATGCTATGCTATGCTTTTGTTACTTATGTAACTACGATATATTGTTTCCCTTTCTATGTTTTGCAACGCTCCAGCAACTGATGTAACTATGTAACAATGTTCTGAAACCAATGTCCTACCTCTTGTAAAGCGCTCTGATACCTCCGGGTCTAGCCAGCGCTATATAAAACTTTTCAAATAAAATAAAAAATAAAATTAAAATAAATCAAAGCAGTCTGGCTAAGCCTTTTAAGGGCTGGCAAATCAAGAGAGGCTGTTAGAAGGCTGGATTTTGGCTCATAGAAAATAAACTTCTTTTTTGTATTAGTTATGATAATTTCAACTGTGGCAAGTTGTTGATTTTATCATTACCAGTATTTAAGTCCTTGAAATATTGTTTTAGCTCACTCCTGTCAATAGCTATACTGTATTACAGTATTCCCATGTTAGCCTATGGAGCTAAAATGCTACAATGGGGGAAAACGAAATCTGTAGTTTGTCCCTCTCCAAGGCATATACAACATATTTTTAAATGTCCATGCTTATTTTTACATGGCACCCTACCTTGGGTAGACCATAATGGTGACTTATATGTAAAAATAAGGTTGTTTAAAACGTTGGAATTACCTTTAAATCCAAAGTCGAATTTGCATGTAATTTCAATTTAAAATCAGCTTGCATAGCAGGGCTGACTTTTAAAATGACAGCAGGCAACACAGCAGCGCACACTCAAGTGCCTCAAAGCTGATGGGCCTCTAAACCTACCTGTCCTACCATATAGTAGGGACTTATAGGTAGGCTGTCAGTGCCAATTGTAATTACACCTAATTACCATATACCTTTTGAATCAGAGTACTGGCCCTGGTTAGCAGAGCCCAGGGTGCAGTCAGAGTCAGTTACCACCAGTATCACTCATAACATTTGGGTGATCAGGGCAAAAAAGATGACTTTCTCACAACAAGTCATCATCAAAAAATCCAAAATCTGAAAATAATATCATATGAGTACCTGCCAGTTTAAGATATGCAAAAGTGAAATATGTGATTAAAATATATATAATAACAGCTGCCAACTCCTACCTGTAAGAGTGCATCTAAACCTTCGTACAGCCGGCAGCCTGGAGAATACTCCTTGTGTAAATAGGCGTCACATGAGCCATTTTACTTCCTTTAAATAGTACCAGCCATCAAGAAAGGGCACCTGTTTCATCTCCCAAAGCAGCCGCCATCTTAAAACTATGCTAATTCTGAAAGTCTGGCCATGGATTCTGACCTGCCCTCATGGATCTACGCTGGACATCTTTGCTACATTATCCAAAACTTCCTGGAAACCTTCCCCTTCTGCTACATACATTTGTATTTCTTATACATTGTAGAATGTCCTTCCTTAGAATAGGAAATGAGTGGCTTCTTCCAGACTTTCTGGAATTCTGAGTATCTCTCCTCCAGTCAGGCCCAAGTTAGGCATGTTATACAAACCTTTCCCGTTAGGCACTGCCTAATGTATAAATTACTTTGTCCATGCTGCCAAGCAGATCAAGGGCACTACCTTGCCAGTAAGCTTTGTGACTTTTCTATTAGCACAGTCATCTCTGACTACGTCTGTATAAAACAGCATCAGGAACTGGCCACAGCAGACTGTAAAACATTGGTAATAGGCAGGAGAGATGTTCCTTGCAAGACTGCATGCTTTCTACAGGAACTGTGCAGTGGTGTCTGTGACGGTGCTGTGTTTGTTTACATGGTATATGGGGGGAAGAGCTAAATCACAAAAGATTTATTGCTCAACGCAGCTTTAGAAGCAAATTTGTTTTATTTTTAAAGATGCTAAAAAGGAGACATGCAAACACAGATTACAACAACCCCCCACTAGCAAGGGGCCCACTAGTAGCCATCTGAGTACTGGCACCAAAACCTTTGGAGCAGCCTGACCCATCCCGCATTAGCTGGATTGAGTTATTGGTCAGTCCACCACTAGCAGAGAGGGGCTGTGACTGACCCTTCCTCTCTTTCTTGTATCTTAATCCACATTCCAACAGGTCAGCCCACCCTCCAAACAGCACTTTGTGCAACTGCGTAATGTCATCCCCTGATCCAGGCAGCAACCCCTACTGTTTGAGAAGTGCATAGAAAGTTGGTTTGCTTGAGGGTAGACCTGGGGTAGGTAATTGCTGCTCAAAGCGTGCACTGTATCTACTTGTCCATGGGACAGGTTCTTTCATAAATCTTCTTGTCCTGTAACAAAATCCACTTGTCCCTTTTGTGCCATGCGGTGCAGCAACAAATTATGTTAGGAATCTCATATAAAAGCGCTGATATAGCCTCTCAGATTATGCCACGGCTCATACTATAGTAGGGTTTGAATAAAATCAAAGGTTTGAGAATAGTGAAAATAGAATACAAAGCTGCTGCATATGCAGACTACATAGTTCTAGTTATATCAGAGGTAAAGAATTCTCTACCAGCAATGATGAACATGATTCATAAATATACTGCCATCTCAGGCTATTCACTAAACAAACAAAAAATGTAAATTATGCCATTTAACATATATCGCACTCCTAAAAGGACATGAACTGTGGTCTAGAATGGCAAAACAAAACACTTAAATATTTAGGTTCATCCTTCACCAGTGACTTGGAAAGAAACAAGAATCCCCAGTGGGCGGCACAATATGCGTCACCACCAATAAATAGTCACCACAATATTTACACTGGTGGAGCAGAACAAAAGCTACTGAAATGATTATTATTCTAATCATCAATCCTCTCTTACACATGCCCTCCTCCAACATTTAGACCAATTCTTTATCTTTACAGACAACATTATCTCATCATATTAATTTGTATGGGACAAAAAAAACAAATAAAGCAGAATAAAACTGCAATATAAATCTAAAGGGGGAATAAGATTCCCAAACTTCAGATCATATCAAGAAGAATTTATAAGGAGACGTCATACTGCTTGCGTGTTGAGTGAGAGGAGCAGCCTGTGCAACGCCACGAGAGCTTCACCGAACTGCTGTAGCCGCTGAAGCCGCCGGAGAGGGAGCTGCCAGGGAGCCGAAGTGGAGGAGGAAAACTGGGAGAACAGAACATCGGAGGGAGCCGAAGGAGTGACCCCCACTTCTACGTGGCTACAGCAGTGGCCTGGCCTGGCCGCCCCGGCAACCGATCCCCGATCCTCACAAGCCGCCCGCCGCCTCCGAAGCCTCAGGCATATATCAAACAGAATGAGATCATGGGCAAGGAAGGCTACGGCTGGGCGCAGGTCACCGATTCACAGACTCACAGAGTGGCAAGTGCTCGATGGTTACACGCCACGCTCTAGTTTTTCACCGCTCGTCCCACTTCCTCCTGACCCCCCAACCACCACTTGACAGTTTATAGGCCAACCCCCTCCTCACCTAAGATGAGTCTAGGAGGTTTATAGGAGTCAAAGGTGCAACAACTATACTGATAACCTCCCAAACAATTAAAAGCTATTCTACATTAAAGCTACTGCTGCAATCTGCAGCACACACTGGTTTAGAGCAGTTACAATGCGTTACATGACCAGCTAAGTGTCAACTAACAGCGGGGACTGCGGGCTAAATCTCGCAGCTGTGGTAGAGCATCTAGGACTGCGGAAGCAGCCCACCTAAGTGGGTGCAGCTTGCATTCAGGGAGTGCTCCACCCCCCGTTTCAGTGCTAACACCCATAGCCACACACAGTGCATAGCAACGACAAAGATGGATAGAAGAGCGATCCATAAAGTTCCCTTGATGCGTGCTCGTGCCCCTCCACAGCTACAGATTTCCAGGAAGTGAGGCGGTGCAGCCACGGTAATTCAGACCCATTAAACCAGACCGCACGCACATAGGTCGGAGACAGTCAAGAAACTAAGAAGCCAAGTGCAACATCTCAGATATGGTGAAGCGGAAGCAGCTAACGAGCAAAAAAGGTCTGGTGGGCGACACAAAGGATGACCAGGTGCTACAAAACTCGCCCCTAGAACCTGTCACTCCATCCAGTCCCAAAGCGGCAACTAAGGAGGACTTGTGTAAGGGTCCTACTCTGCCCCTGTCTCAGGTACGACCTCCTTTAAAGAACTCTATCAAGCGATATCTTCATAAGGCAACGGAAATAGCTCAAAAGGAACAAAGGGCCATATGTATGAACACCACGTTTTGCGATTCTCAAATTGCGATTTTTAAGGAATCGCTAATTGAGAATCGCAAAACACTATGGGGCACATGCATCAAAGGTTTTTGCGATCGCAAACGGTGCGAATCGCAAAAATCGGCCGTTTGCGATCGCAAATTGGCCTTTGGAGATGCATGAAAGTAGTTTCTATGCGCAATTTAAGAATTCGCAATTAATTGCGAATTCCTAAATTACGATTGCATTTAAGGAATCGCAATTTGCGATTCCTTAAATGCAATGCTAGAAGCACTTTCAAATAGCGATTTCGCTATTTGGGACCGCAAATTACAGACAAATCAAACTTGTCTGTAATTTGTAATACCTTCGAAAAATGCTCTAAAATGCATTTTTTTAAGTTTTAGGTTACACACACACATGCCCTTGGGGCATGTGTGTGCGCAACATGGGTGCACATCACAATTTCAGGGTGCAACAGGGTGTCATTTTGACACCCTGGCACCCTTGAAATTGCATTCTCAATTTGCGATTCTCTAATTGCGAATCGCTAATTGAGAATGTCTTCCCATTCATTCCTATGGGCCTCTAGGCCCATAGGAATTAATGGGGAGGTATTCTTAATTGCGACTCGCAATTAGCGAGTCGCAATTAAGGAATGTTTAGGAATCGCTATTTTTATAGCGATTCCTACATGCATAGGCTTTTGCGATTCCTTAATTGCGATTCCTTAATAATCGCAATTAAGGAATCGCAAAAGCCTACCTTGATGCATGTGCCCCTATGTATGTAGGATTTGCAATAAATTTTGCGAATCCTACATATTCCTTAATTGCGAATCGCAAATTGCGATTCGCAATTAAGGAATACCTCCCCATTCATTCCTATGGGCCTAGAGGCCCATAGGAATGAATGGGAAGACATTCGCAATTTGCGATTCCCAATTAGAGAATCGCAAATTGAGAATGCAATTTCAAGGGTGCCAGGGTGTCTAAAGGACACCCTGTTGCACCCCTGAAATGAGCATGGGTGCAGATGTGGCGTACATACATGCCCTAAGGGCATGTATGTGCGCCACATGGCACTTTGAAAAATGCAAAAAAGTGCATTTTTCAAAGGAATCGCAAATTACCACCAACCTGAAGTTGGTGGTAATTTGCGATTCCTTAAGGCCAAATTGCACTTTTTTGGTGCTTCTTAAATTGCATTTAAGGAATCGCAAATTTTGCGATTCCTTATTTTGCGAGGCAGTTTTGACTTCATACATACCTCTAAGCAAAATTGCATTCGCAAACCCCGAAATTCTGTGAATTTCGGGGTTTGCGAATGCAATTTGGCTTGATACATATGGCCCAAAATGCTTTTCCAGACACGGCATCCACAGATATCTGCTTGATTGACTCGTGGTGCTCAGTCAGCAGCCTGCCCAGCATGCCTCAGGAAGCCATGTAAATGTCAAGCAAAGATGTCGCTTTTGCGGGGCCCCCAGTTTACACAGATCGCAACCATGCCCCAGCCTAAGAACATGAGAGTCAATTATGGACCTAATCACAGATTCTACTCTAGAGCCTGTTCTATACTGATATGAGCCTAAGGAAGCCCTGGCTGGAGGGCAGGAGCAAAACCAAAGAGGCGCTAACAGCTATCATCCCCAGCCTCCCCTCAAAACAGGCAACTTCCCAGATACCTCAAGACATCCAAGTTTAAACAGGATCTGAATCACTGCACAAGTCTACCAAGCCCTGGACTGCACCCCAGAACTGATGAGTCCTTCGGCCTCGTCACCTCAAACAAGTGATACACCCATAATTTAAAAAAATGCTCACACACTACCCAGAAGAAAGAGTTTCACGGACCAGGAACTGCGATTCCTGTCGGATCATTTTCTTTCTAATATAGAGGCACAAATATACGAAACACTGGGGCAATCCCAGCTAGTGATGCAGGGATCAGTGGAAAATGCTGCTGAGCCAGCTTTGACCCCTTGTGGCACCCCACACATTCAAGAGCTGATGGCAATAAGAGCCATGCAGAATACATTAGCCAGAGCTCTACTCTGGCAGTCAAGCAAAATGGAACTACAGTTAGACCTGATTCAATCACTGGCAACTCACCTGGCAGAAATTGGATCCAAACTTAACCTTCTGGAATCTGAGGTAAACTCCTTGAGAAAGACAAACCCTGCCCATGCTCCCCAATCATTAACAAGTTGAGCACCTTACCTGAGACGTTGGGAGCACTGGTGGGTGCAATCAAGGAACATACAATAAGTAAAGTACCACAGGCTAAAATATTAAATGCCACTACGGTGGAGGATGTCTATCAAATGAATTATGGCATAACTAAAACAGCTACCCCCTCAGAAGTTTCTCATCAACCACCCGACATACAGGAACAAGCAATCTGTATTTCCCCAGTTACCAAGCCAATGGCTCAACATGGAAGGACCCCTTCGACATAAGACGTGGCAGAAAAAGCAAGAGGGGCCACACGTGTCATCCGAAACCGGAACAGCTACCGAGCCTCTCTCAACATCCAGCCTGACAAGAAGGACAAAAAATAGGTTAAAATAGGTTAAAAAAAAAATTTAAAAGCTGTTTACTAAAAAGAATTACACCGTCACATAAGCCACCCATAAGCAATAAAGAACAAGAAGCCAAGAATCCTAGCAAACCATTCTCCAATAGTACATCCACCGCTGTTTCTTTAGCCGTACCTGTACTCTCCGAAGGGGAGGAGATACTCCCGAACAGGGGGGGCCCAGAGATCGCCGGCCAGATGGTGCAAAATACAATTTGAAAAGTGGAACCCCTTGGAGGGTGGAGAGGCGGGACATGGGGCCCCACCCTTAACCGGGGAGGTGATCCGGTAGGAGCGGGTGGGATGCCAAGCACACAGAGTGTAAGAACGGACCAAGGTATCCAATCCAAATAGGAGAGCCAGGAAATACCAGATGCCAATCCACAGGGTCCTAAAAGGAGCCCATCAACTTGCAGGAGCACAGCAGAACTCCAAGTGTTCGGAAGGGAGAGACCACCACCATGCTGGAGCATAGCCACACCCCCAGTGGTCGCACGTTAGAGACCACAACGGTACATGGAAAACATAGGGCCCCAATTGGACTCCACTTGCTGGGAAGTCTTATTTTGTCAGCAGCAGATAGGCGAGCACAAAAGTACTGTAGGTAATAGCCACTCAGCTCAGCCCAGGGATTCCAAAGAGGCCTCTCTACAGCCCAGCTGGATGAGCAGCAAGTCACCAGCCAGCATAAGTGTGAGGAGGAGGAGCTTACAAATCTAGAACTGCTCTTTATTCCCCGATACACCCGTAGGGCCCCAAGGACACCCTCAACAGAGGGAACTTGTTGTGGCTGTTTACTCATATCCCTGCATTAAAGAGCATAACTTCAGAGGACTTGGACTGGGTTAAATTCGGGCCACCTCTGTTAAATTCAACAGGGGATGTGACTATGACAATCTGGAAAAGAATGGGACATCGTAACACTGTATGGGCCAAAAGAGCCACTTTTGAAGAATGGGGTATCAAACTTCACATCCCCGCTCCAGTGAAATATCTGTTTGTTCTTTCAATACCACATTAGGCTCAAACACCAACCGGCGTGTAGAAGGGCGCAATTGGGGGTAACCACGCCTGGGCCTCGACACTAGATGGCCATAGCGCCCTTACAATTCACTGAAGGCATGGCCAGAGGGAGGTATGTTCTGACACCCTAAGGAAGGTACACAGCATGCAGGGGAGGCAGCTGCTGGTCAAGCCCAACAGACAGTGCTATCACCCATAACATCATGCAATGCCTCAGACATTCAGTCTCAGGTCCCAAGTCTTTGCTAACAGTCATGTCTTAGAATGTAGCCGTTCTCAGAAGTATCATACCGAATAAGGAAGCAATAATTTATTTGGAATCATGTGACATCCTGTGTCTCCAGGAAACCTGGGCACTCGCCCCCACCACTCTGTCAGGCTTCGAGATTTTTAAAGAAGCATCAAGAACAAGTCTGTTTGGTCGCCTTTCAGGTGGGCTATCACTCAAGCAATTTATTGGCTGCCCCACCGGTCATTACCAGCCTCACTACCCAATCGGCCTCTATCACCGGCTTGAAACTCAATCAGAGAACTGCCAACTAATACTGGTTAACTAATATCTCAAGTTTGCTAAGAATGCCAAGATGGCAACAGTAAACGAGCTGCTGGACAGCTTGGAATCTCTTATCTTAGACCACACCGGCCACGTCTTCGTAATAGCGGGGGGCTTTAACACTCGTGGGCTGTGGGCACTGCCTGATAGTGGCAATCGGGAGCGAGCAGGGAACCTTATTCAGGAATTTCTGTCAACTTATAAACTTGTCCCTGCTCAAGGGGAGGCTGCAGCAAAAGAGAAAGAACTGTGGTTTCCCCGACCTGCAAAGGCCACTCAACAATCAACTAAGTCTTTCTTTCCAAGTGTCTAGACTCGCAGCTAGCTATCTTCGACATAAAAGAAAGGCCTGAAAGCAATCACAATCACCTAAGGTGTGCCCTTAACTTGCTAGTTCAATTGTGCATGGAATGCAGACACACGGACAGGGCGACAGGGGAAGAAAAAGTTGAACTAGTCAGAAGTAGAGTACACAACATCAATCAGAGCTTGGATAAGCAAACAAGAGCTGTCTTTAAAAGCGGACATCTAGTCTCGGCATACCAGTGGTGGAAGGGCTGTGTGGATGAGCTCATACTGCTCTTGATGCAGGATGGATTCAGGCATGCCGCAAAGCAACTCAGAGGGGGCAGACGTTCACGGACTCAATTTGATAAAGCCACCATGGCCTCTAGGAGGGACTTCCGCAGAGCCCAGCGGTCCTACAAGCAAAACCTGACAGCCCCCGCAGGCGTGACGTGAAAACAAATGCGTTCAATCCACAAAAAACTGGGACCAGAAGCGGGCAAGAAATCAAAAGGAATAGACAACCTTATTCCATCTGTTAAGAGATCGGAATGAAGCGCGATTCTGGGAGTATGTTAGCCATATGAAGAACAGCAAGGGAGCTAGAGAGAATGGTGTTCCAGAAGCAGCCTGGATAAGACACTAATTAGAACTTTAGACAGGTATTCAGGCAGCCCCGCTGGTAATCAGCCACCATGTGGCACCAGTCGATAAGCAAATCTTTACAGGGATAATACCAACTTAAGAGTCATCCAGCGGCACGCTGAGAAGTGCCAACATAAGGATGGCATCAATATCTCACTCGGAGGAGGACAAGTGCACAGCTGCTGGTCGAATAAGCTGCAAGAAGGTCGAAACTATCATCAGGCGATTGAGAAAAGATGGGGCCCCTGGCCCAAATGATCTACCTGCAAGCTTGTTCACATGTGCCCCAGAAACCTGAAAACTGCGCATTACAAACAGTGACTGTCCAGACGCCTGGAGAGGTTCGATTGTTTTTTTCCCTGGAGACATAAGGGTTATGTCTCCTTCTCTCTATTTTCCTCTTTCTTTGGGTGACGGTCACATCATAACTACACTAATTGTTTAGCACTGTGTGCTCCAACATCCATCGATCCTTGGCATTAGCCCTATGGTTGCGTGTCCTTCTGTTAACATCAAACAAATGATGGACGGAATGCTGACAATGCAAACATTCTCCCCCAGTCAAAAGATCTGGGTTAAATCCATCGTTCTTTTGCCCACTACGCCACCCCAGTTTGGACCCAGCCATATGCAAATCAGTCTTGACCCTGTGCCCCATGGGAACAGTCCAGACCGAACTGCCAGGCCAGGTCCTCCCTGGACCGGAAACATGCATCCTGGGACCGGTTTCAGGGTATGTCAGATGGCTGGGTCCAAACTGGAATGGCATGGTGAGCAACAAAACGATGGATTTAGGCCCAGATCTCTGTACTGGGGTGAATGTATGACATTGTTCTGCATTCTGTCCATCAATTGTTCTTTTTGCTTCTGTTAACATCAGCACATATATTACACTTAAGAAGCATGTACTGCTCGCACTTATATCTAAATCATGGTCTCAGGCTTAGAGTGCCTTAATATGTTTTATATTGTGTTTATTCTACACTTTGTTATAGAGAAAGTTGAGACGGTTCCCCTGACGAAGGCTTACACGCCGAAACGCGCGTCGTGTTTTCATCGACCGCCAGCCTCTGAATTGTTCGTCAATATACCAACTCTTTCTCATATTTTAATTGTTTGTACAGTAATGTAATTTGCCGTATTTGTTATCATCTAATGTATTTGTCTTTCATATATATGTGCTCATGTTGATGTGTATGTGTTGTATATATTAGTGACCTTGTATTAATTACACTATATATGTGAAAAAAGGATTATTGAAAATATCAAAATTTAAAAGAAAAGAAAAAAAAGGAGAAAGAAAAAAATACGATATAAGAATAATAAATAATATATTTTGTAAAAAAAACAATCCTCTTTAGTCATGTGCACATTTTTATTATAATTGCACTCTATTTTTCTATGCATTAGTTCTAGTTACAATTCAAGCCTGAGACAACTCTGTATAATTATTGCATATCTTGTGCCTAGCCTTTCTCTTTACCATTTGAGGTTTGATTGTCTGCCCCATATTCAACAAGCATTGGCATAGCCAATAGGTCTCGCTTTTGGGACCTTATAAGTATTTAGTTATGCAGCACAATATCCTTGGTGCAACAACATCAATCGTTGCATGGCTAAACACTTATAATGTCCCAAAGGTGAGACCTATTGGCTATGCCAATGCTTGTTTTACTTAGAGCTATTGGTGCTGTAAATTGCAGTATCTTTTACCCTTGTGTTATGGAGTGGATGTATGTGATATGAATGGAATTATCATTTACCTTGCTGGCACTAGGGTCATGATTTGAATCAATACGCCAACTTTTTATATTCTTTCTACTCTGGTAGATGGAATAAAGGAAGTGAAAATATACCCCTTTATTTGAAAGCACATTAGTATTTTGCCTTGGAACACACACTGAGGCGGGAGATGGTTGGAAGGACAACCTGCAAACAAACATAATAACACTAGTCCAGTAGTTTCAAAAGCAAAGAAACTATTTACTAGACAGTCCTCGGATGATGGAGCACAAAACCCACTCTAATAAGGCATGCTAACAGACACTGAAGAGGCTACAGGGCTTAGAGTCAGATGCTTAGCCTATAAACATAATTAAAGACAATGAATGAAAACATGTCCCTTCTCTTCAAATCGGCACAGTACTATTCTGTCTTAAGTCATGGGGAGGCACAAAATGGATGGAAGGACAAATTGCAAAGAAACAAATATAATAACAGAGACCTGTTAAAATCTGGACTTCTGGTATTGTAGCACTAATGTTGGTACCCGAGTTGAAAGAAGATAGTCTGCTATTAGCAAAAATACTTAAGCATGTGTGGGCACCAAACACACGGCAGCGCAAGAAAGAAGTTAAGCCTTTCTCAAATCAACACTGCTTGGTGAAGAAATGCCAGATGCCTCTCCGGCACTAAGCACAATCAATGCAGCTTCTGCAAGTTCCACGACACGTGACCGGCGGGTATTATGTGAAATGTTATGTTATATGGTTTGTAAAGCACGCAAATACCTTAAAAAGGTGTCTTGGCGCTAGTGTTATGAAATATGATGTGGCCATTACTGTTATACGTCCTAGAGGTGACTCAGCAGGTGACTCTGAGAACTAGAGATGTGAAAAAAGCTGAAAAAAGCCAGGTTTTAAGGTTTTTCTACTCTTTAACACATTGGGTTGATTCTCGAATGAAAGGGTAACGCATTCCACCTCTTGGAGGTTGAAAGATGGAAACTTCTTCCTCCCCAATTTAGTTTTTTAATTCTGGGGACAAGTACTTTTTTTCTGAGCTAGATTGTAAGGTTTCTTGAATGAAGCTTGGACCTTCTTGATGAAGTCAATATACTTCCTGGGAGGTGGGCGTGAGTAGCTGAGGGAAAAACTAATTGAAGATATGCAATTTAAACATACATGGTGCCCGTGGTAAATGAATGAAGTATACAATTGGTGGCGCTTTGATAATGGCAAAGGGTCAGTACTACATGCTCCTTTAAATGAGGCTATTCGTACAATTAGAAGCTGTGCACGCATCCCTACAGTGTGTTAAATGAATATACACATGCACAGAAGCAGTCAGCGTGCACTATGCAAATGAATAAAGACAACATCAACATATGCACACGTTACTTCAAACTGAAGCAAAAAGATGTACAAAATAGTGAAGCAAAAAGGTGTAGCAAGTGAATAAAGAACATGCAATTATTTCTGATGCTGCAGCCCTTTCCTGTAATAAAGTAGAATTTATGTATGTGGGGAACATGTGAGCTGGCACGAGATCCTTAAAACAGCCTCTCTGCTTCCCCAGAGCCCGGCGCCAGTCCAAAAAACGTGCACAAAACCTGTCCATGTTTCATTTACCTCCCAAAACTTACCGGCTGCTTCTGGATATTTTTTCAGGGCTAAAATATATCTTCTGCGGCATCTCGCCCATTAGTGACAACAGAGAGGGGTTTCACAGCAACAACAGGGGGTAATATTGGTTTACGCTAGCCTTGACTTAAAAAAAGATATTAAATACCCCATGCGCCTAGCTTTGTATTGATAATTTGTTTTTATTGGCATAAGAAGCAACCCAAATCAAGGTTGGGCTCTTAAAAGCTTTCAGCACGGAGCGCATGGACTGAACATTACTAGTACATAAGAGGTCCTTTCCTTTGCAATAGTATGAAGCGTGGCAGGGAATGGGGGCGCCTACTCTAGTGATCAGACCTTTTTAATTAAGGGCTAAACTTGATGGAGGTGTTCGTCAGGCCACACACATTTCTGCTGTATTTCAATTTGCCAAGTCCTTCTGGCTGTCTCCCCATTTTTTCAACTCCTCATACTCACTTCCATTGTACTCCATTCAGTCTTGCCCCTCTTCCACAAAATGGCCCCCAAACATATCTAGCCCTGTCCACCTTCATCCATATTCTTTGTAACAACTCTTGCTTCGCTCTAATTGCACAATCACTCCCAATTCTCAGCCTTTCTAAGTGACCCATCTTTCACGTCACACTTTTCACCCAATACCTTTGTGATACTTGTCTGAGCCCTTGTAGCTCTCGAATACTCTTCTTGTTCCTTACCCTGTATTTCCACCCCTATGTCTCCTTCATTGATCAGTCAGTGCCAGTTTCAGCCCACCACCAATGTACTCCAGTGTATTCTAATGGTCCCCTGTACCACTGAATCATCATCCCATCATTCCTTCAGGTTCTGTCCTCTTCCCTCACCTTCATAAAAACATCCTCCACTTCTCCAAGCCCCCACTCAAAAAACTCACCAGTCTGGAGGCAGCCATTTTGACCCTCCCAGTACTTGCTAATTCCTATACTGTGAATATCTTCCCAAATCGAATCCATTTCCTATATTTTCAGGTTTAAAATCCAGATTCACTTTTCATCTACTCATCTTTCATGCTTTGTGACTTCCTTACATTATACTACCTCTTCCTGCTGCAATCATCTCCAGCTGGTGAAAGTGAAGACGGTGGCTCCGAGCGTTGGCACATAAAGCATGAAAAGGAAATTGGGCTAAAATGAATACTGTAGAACCCAGTGGATCAGCAAAGGTGCCTCGTGACCTTATGATACTAAAGAAAAAAAGTTCTCAGACCCACTGTTGAGTAGTAAAAATCTGCTGTAATCGGGGCTCTGGTGACCCTGCACTTCATGTACTACTGACATCCGCACCCTGGTTCCACCTTGAATCTGTATTATTGTGGGATGCAAAAGAATCTTAAAATACTAAACACTTTTAATGTTTAGTGATTTTAAAACTGGTAATAACATAAACCTTTGGCATCCAGTTAAACAGAACCATCTCTTACGGTTATATGACACAACCATTGTTAACTTGCAGCGTTTTATCTTCAATGTCACCAGCAAAATAAAGACATGAGCAGCAGGTGGAAATATGTAAATTTCAAATGTGAAACCACCACTCTTCAGATAACAACGAGCAGTGCCATGGTGGAAAAAAGAGAGAGAGAGAGAGAGAGAGAAAGAGTGAGAGTGCGTGCGCGCGTGCGCGTGTGTGTGTTATGAAATACTCTGTAGTGGGTAGTTTTACAGCACCATACGGATCACAGATGACACAAATACTAAAGTGTAATGCGGCCTCAAGAGTCTGGGACTTGTTTGCTAAAAGGCGGAGATGTCTGGCCTCACTTGCCCCGAGTGGAGCATTCTAGACACCATTAAGACAGATGTGTGGGCCCCAGTGTTGAGCACGGACTCAGTGCCCTGCGTTTGTTCACAAATAGTTTGAGCCCGTGATGAAATGCGCCGTTTTGTCTGACTATCCGTGTATAATGAGATTTTTTCAAGAAATTAGCAGCGCGCATAATGGGAGATTGGCAGTGCGCGGCTTCCTTTCTTGCTCGCGCAGGACTGCATCCATAGACTACCTTAGACGTTTCTGCTGCTTTGTTTGGCTGCGCTTTCAGTGGCTGTCACTTAGCAACACTTTGTCGGGTCGGGTGTACACACCACACCTTCCAGGGGCAGGAATGTCACTGTGATTGCACAAAGAAGGGTGCTTGTGAGACTCACATTCTCTGCGAGTAAACAGAATGCAGCCTCTTTGAAAGCGAATTGGAAATATTATTGGGCGTCTTTCTACTTCGGAAATGCATAACTGCTCGTATCAGCTGCCCAAAGTTTCTTAAGGGTGTTAGCACTCGGGTGTTGTTGCAAGGATTAATGGTGATTTGTCGCCACATACGGAGACGTTTTAGAGGCATAACCCCAGTCACTATGGGGTCAGTTTGGGCTACTGCTGCCGCGTTGCCCCGTGTTATGTACCACACCTTGCACCAGTCGTCTCTTTATACCGACAGCGTTTTAGCATTCTGATACTGTACTTTTTTGCTTTTTCTTTTACAGCATTAATGAACATTCTACAGGGCATTTACATGAGATATTTGCCCTCCACCCATTTTATGTGGTTTCTGGCAGTTGAATTGCCTCGTAGCACTATCATCAGTCCAGGTACCTTTCTTTCCAACATTGTTGAGAGGTTTCCATCACAGACCAGAAATCCGATTCGACTTAATCCGATTCGAATCGTTCTCCGGACCATGGTCTGGTTAGGTGACTACAGGCCACATATATCAAACAAGCACGCGCACCTCGCGCTAAAAGTAAAAAAACACAAGTGGCGGCAAAAGTGAAAGCGATTCCCTTGCGGGAGCGAGCAGCGCCAGGAGCCATAATTGCTAACACATGGCGCCAAAGCTCGCTCCCGCAAGGGAATCGCCAAACGTGCACGCGTTGCCATTGAAAGCAATGCAACGCGTGCACGTTTTTGCCTGCAAAGCTGTGTCGATTACAAAAGGTCTTTTTCCTATGCAGCGCATGCGCGCTGCGTAGGCGAGACCTAAAAAGGGAGACCGGTTGCTGGCTGTAAATTACAGTCTAACTGCACTCCTCGACTTGGAAGCTAAAGCCTACGCCCGTATCCTGTTGGAGCAGCTAGAAACGTGGGTGCTAGAGAAGGAAATGTTACCATTTTTTCAATCAGGCTTTAGGGCCGGGGCGTCTACTGTGGACAATATCCTTGCTCTATCTTATGTGTGGAATCAGGCCACTCAAAAGAACAACCTCCCGCTATTTTGTTGCTTTATCAATTACAGCGCGGCATTGATAGAGTTATAAGGCAACCTTATGGAGGAAGCTAGACAAATGGGGTTTACCCCCATGCTGCTGAGAGCCATATTCTCGCAGTATACTGACACATGGGTCCAAGTGCGAACAGGCCCTTGCATGGTCACTTGCAAAATCAGCACAAATTGTGGCCTAAAGCAGGGTTGTGTCTTGGCCCTATTGCTTTTCAATCTGTACACAGCCGATATATGTAAAACCTTGGTGTCTGCAGCCTGGTTCTGCCCAAACTAGGTAACATCAAGCTGCAAATAAATCAATACGCAGACAATATAGTGATCATGGATTGCACGAAAACTGGGCTGCAACAGGCATTGCATGCCCAACTATCTCCAGGTGAACCTGGACAAAACCAAGGTCTTAATACTTGGCAGGCACAGGAACAAAAAAAATGCCCTGGCAGCTGGGCAGCAACACGATCATAACAGCAAGAAAGTATAATTACCTGGGCGTGTAGTTCAGCGAAAACAGCACCTCAGTGGCCCAGGCTAATGACCTAACGAAAAAGAGGGCAGCATTACGGCAGCAATATTAAGGGTAATTAAGGTGACTCTTTTGCCAGCTGTACAATATGGTTATCATGCCTACCAGGGTGCCCTAGATTCAACTTTGGAACAAATCCACTGTAGAGCATATAGGAAAATCTTTCAACAACCATGGTATGCTCGTCGGTCCAGGCAAAGGCTGGAACTGGGTCTGGCGATCCAAAAACTGGACTGTTAAGCCTCCATGTTGAAATATTGCAGCAGGATCACGAGGGCACAGTCTGAATCATTAAAAGGCCACCTAAAATATATGTGTATCTTTGAAATTCCTGGCAACCTTTGCCATTCCCAAACAAGAGATGCAATAAAGTCACTCAAGATTGAAGAAACAGCGCTCCAAACTAGGGATGTCCCATTCAACACCTGGAAGAGGGCCATTAACCACCAATTAAAAAGAGTCCTCAAGGGAGCAGGACTTACTATCCGTAGGCAACTCAGCATTGGTCCAACCCCTGAATAACTCTCATCTTCCAGGAAAACCACAACCGCACCTCAATGAAGCCATAAATGGGGTTACTCGCCGCCAGATATTGTACATGAAATTACTAGTAATGCCCATAAAAGACTTTAATCGGGCCGAGAGGGTGACAAAAATGAGTGCAGATTTTGTTCTTGCCAATCAGAATCATGGATATATCTGTTATGCTGTTGTCTTGCGTTAGACCTGGAGAGGAGACTACTAATTAGACAAGTCTTCCTGGCTTTTGGGGCGCGGACCTGCCAGGTGGCATCTTCTATCTGTCTCAAGAGCATTGGCCAGTGGGCTCTAGCAAGTTGGGCCAAATTTGTCAGTATACTTGGGCATTGCCTTTCTCCCCCAAAAGCAATTGATCGCACGCAAGGGCAACAACTAAGAATAAATTTACAAAACGAGTATCGCCCCTTGCTTGGAGCCAATTTCATTGAAATTAGGAACTGGGCTTGCCAGCGGTTACCATACCTGTGCGTAATGCACCGATTGCACACCCCGGATCCCGGAACCACATTGTTAGATCCTACTCTTGAGCAACAGCTGCTACGAACTATTTGCTTTATTTATTGTTTATAGTATTTGTACAGTTTTGTAAGAGGTTTCAATAATCACAGATTTCATTATTTATAGTTTTATTACCTAATTTTCAAACTACTACTACCATACGGTATTGGCATGAAAAGGGCCTTTCTGGTGGACTTTGTAACGGAAGTCGGGCAACATCTTGAATCATTGTCCACTCGCACAAAGCACTTTAGCCATGTAGCACTTTCGGCCTGAGTGGCTATGGAGAAACTGTGACCCACTGGGGCACAGTAAGATGTAGGTAGTAATGCACATTTAGGGGTTTAGCTGCAGGGAAGGCAGAAGAATATAATTTACGGTGATGACCAGGTTCACCCTGCGGTAATGAATTTAAGCATAATTATAGGTACGGTAATGTAATGATTTTAAGTGATTGAATATTACGGATAAGATATTCTGCCTGATGTAATGATTTTTAACTCATATTTATGTGTTATGTAATGTAATGGTTTTAATCAATTAAACATCAATAAAATATCATATCATTAGTTTAAATAAGATTGCATAAAGAACCAATTAATCCACTGACAATCGACTGTAAAGGAGCTATCGCTCCCCTACTCTCCCCTGGCCTTAAATTAATAGACCAAACCACTGGAAACATCAGAACCAAATCTACCATGCTATCACATCCATCAATATAATCCTCCAGAAGAAAATAGCTAATTGAGATTAGACATTACAAGAAAAAATTATAACGATTGTGAAAATATATTGAATTTGCACTAGTCAATGAATACTCTTTAGTTAAACACTTGATCGAAATCTTCGGTCTTATCACCCATTTTGGCCTGGAAATATTTTTCATTACTAAGCCTGGAAGCTAATGAGAATTATGCAGGATAGGGTTTTCCTATTTGTTACTAAGTGTGGTATATTCATGTTATTGCTCATGTCCGTCACCTCTCTAATCTAGATGTGCTACACTAAAATACAATATAATATAGCCTTATAGTCTGCTGCGGAGGGTTATATATTGGTTGTTAAAGGCCCTCAACCCAGGTTATAGGCCCAAGCCACAAGTGAGGGCTTATAACGAGGGATGGAGCCTTCTTAGCCCGTGGCAGAAGGCCTACAAGGTGATTAGAACGTTCCACTCACTGAGGGTATAATATTTTAAATTAAAAAGGGAGACATATAAAGACAAACATTGGAACGTTAGAGCAGAAGTCTTATACCAGCCATTATAAGCCCTGAGTCACGTCATTGTTTTCAGTAGAGCTTCCAACATTCTAATGTTAAGGATAATTAACTGGGAAAGCAGTTCCAGATTGTGTGAGCAAAACCGGAGAATGATTGCCTTTGAGTAAGTGAAGTTTTGAAAATAGGAAATTCTAGCTGTAGGGAAACTTGTTGCGAGATTTTATAGATGGTACGTTAAGTACTGTATAGTAGGTTAGGCATTGTAGCTTAGCTAGGTATGGTAGGTAGGTAGATGTGGTTCGTAGGTTAGGTGTGGTAGGCAGGTTAGGGGAGATTGGTAGGTATGGTAGTTAAGAAATTGGGTTATTGGTTGAGGGGGTGGATGCCCTACTCAGGCTAAAACCACAATCCTTGTCAGGGCGTACCACAAATAGTGACTAAATTAACCTGTGGTTAACCCTTTAGTAGCTTGCTACATAAGAAGTCAGGTTTAACTTATAGGCAAAATATAAAGTATTTATGCAGCACATCAAAAGTAATAAAGTGAAAACACAATACAAGAAAAATCCCAAACCAATTGAGAAAATAGACTAAATTTTAATAAATAAACTGGTACCACAATGACAAAAATTGAATCAGTAGAACGAGAGATATTTTGTTTTGAAGTTTTCAGTGAAAACAGTGCCTAAAAGCACAAAGCACTTCTTGTGGTTAACTGTTTGCGCTAGACTGGGGGAAAGTCATAGATTCAGGCCATCCCCGATGGAGCGCGTGTCAGATACAGGGAAAAGGTTAGCCATGCTGAAAAGTTATCTTATAAGTCCGGCACAAAGGTTTCTGTTCACTTTGCAGGGGGCCACAAGGAGCAGGCTGGGTGTCAGGGACGGTCGTTGCTGTAGTGCAAAGAGCTGGTCGAGCTTTGTAGACAATCGTTGCTGTAGCTGCACGTTGGATGTCGTCACAGGTGGCAGAGTCTTCGAGAACAGGTACATTTGCATCACAAGGAGCCCAAACTTCAGGAATGTCACCTTTTCATTCAGGAGGAACTTCAACTAATGCAAGTCAAGGGCCCAGGACCTGGGAGGCACTTCTTCAGGATCAGGATCACTCCGGGAGAGGTCAGCAGCAGGGCTCAGGCAGGTCAAGTTGCAGGTCCTAGCAGGTTCAGTTGCAATAGTATCGAGGTCAGCTAGGCAGTTGAAGGGAGGCCTCTGAAGCTTGGTGTGACCCTGTAGCTCACACTGAAGTTCAGCCTTGGACCCTTGGAGTGACTCTGGGTAGCCTGGGATGAAGGCAGCAGGTCCCGTCTTTTTTTTCAGACAGCAAGGCAGTTCTTAAAGCAGCAGGACAGTACTTCTTCTGTAACTTCAGCAGATCCATTACTTTATGCCAATATTTATACCTGGTTCCAGTTTTTGTGTGGGTGGACTCCCTGTTCTATCCCACATCTGGTTATGGAAAGTTCTTCCCCGTCCCCAGTCAAGGCTCGAAACTGTCAGTGGGAGACAAAAGGTAGGGCAGGCCTCGTCTCATATTCCTTTGTGTGCAGGAGGTTGTGTGCAGGAGGTAATTGAAGTGTAAGTGGGGCTGGGAAAAGCCCCTCCCCAGTCATCCCATCAGAATGGCCCATCCTGTCCACACCCAAGCCCTCTTTGTGTTACTGTCTGGAAGCAATACACAACCCCCAACCCCCAACAGTGAGCCATTCACAGCCATGTGACCCAGGACACTTGCAGAAGGAACAGATGGTTAGGACAAGAAAACGCTAACTTTCGAAAAGTGGTATTTTCAGTATTGTGACTTAAAATCCTACTTTACCATTATCCAACATTATCACTTATTAAATACAATAAGGTAACTCAGCGTTAGTCAATGGGAGAGATAGACCTTACAACAGTAAAAAAACAACTTAAGGAGTTTTGTACCACAAGGACATGTTAAAATTAAGTACACAGTCCAACTTTTTTTAATACAATGCTCCCTGCCCTATGAGCCTTTAGGGCCTACCCTTGGGGTGACTTATAAGTATTAAAAAGGAAGGTTTAAGCTGGGCAAAAGGTTAACTTTGCCAAGTGAAAATGGACCTAAGGTGAAAAAAATGGATAAAAGCTCTGCAAGTAGACTACACCTTGAACAACATTCATTCCTGTGCTGTGGAGACACTGACGTGAGGCTTACAGAGGTTTGGCATTACAGAATTTGAAGAGCATTTCACGTCTGGCTGTCTGCTGTTCAATTGATTGTATTTCATGCAGAATATAGTGAAGAAGGCACAAATAAAATGTATTTACAGAGCTTAAGCATCATCATATAAAGCAGCAATATCTAGCCACTTGCCATTGTTTGCGAGGAATGGGGTATTTGTTTTTCATACCATGAAGGTGATAAGTGCAGGTCAAGGCACTATTTGCTGTATTAGATGTAGTCATCATCATAATCAATACTTTATTTGATTTTAAAAATAAAATCTTATAAGTACAGCAGAAAAAAGAACAATATCACAATTATACAACAAAGAATACAAGAAATATAAATATTGACATAAAATTGCATAAAAACATCAAGAGCCAGATCATTAATAACTACCCCTGTCGAGCTGATCTATAAACCCCCATGAGAAACATTGACACATTATAACAGATTTCATGAGAACCTAAAAGTTGTGCATATAGAAAAGCAGGCCTAGCCTGATAAAAGTCCAAGGATAAAAAAAAGAGGTTTTAAAAAATTGTGCCGAAGAAATTTATAAAAAGGACATATCAATACAATGTGCAAGGTGTCACATTTAGAGAAAAGATCACAAATACATGTAGGTGGCTCAGAATACTTATACCAAGTACTCTCGGGATAGTGCAGCTGGTAAAACAAACCCAATCTAAAAAAAGTCAAGAGACGACGCTGATGGGTAGGCATTTCAAAAAGAAGATTTGGCTCTTTCCAAGGTACAGTTTTGACCAAAACAATTTTTTGGTAAAGAGGCTTGGCTAATGCTAAAGATTTCCTTTCCGCTGTTGTTACGCTGATTCTTTTAACCATGCAACATCTTTTTTGGTAATGCTTAGAGGATTATAATATAACTCTGGCCTCCCCAAAACTCTAAAATTCTCTCTAATGTATACCAACCAGGCAATGTTACACATGCTGTCCAATTTCATACAATCTAAAATGACTACCCTGTTCAGACGTACAGCAACCTTTAGCCGAACAGCACACCATAACAAGAGAGGTCGCAACTGGATGTAATCTACAATATAACGCATACCTGGCTCTTCATGTATCATTTCACTTGGGGTGTATTGTTCTAACCATACAAGACTCCTAAGGTAATTATTCTCTGCTACCCTTAGAGGATCTAGCATCACATATCCCCAAATCTCACACCCAAAGGTAGAGATGGGGATACATTTGGCTTTATAAACCTCCAGCATGATTTGTAATGGGTTATGACCCGTTGTCATAAGCCATTAAAAGCTTGTGCCGGTTATTTACTCCAGCCCGAGCTCTCGTGAGATTACAGAAGTTGCCAGCTCAATCTTGAGTCTATTAATATACCTAAATATGTACAGTTATCAACCTGGCTTATAGTATGTCCTTGAGCGGAAAGCGTAGCACTTTTTGTGCTTTTAGGCCCCAGGACCATAACATGTGATTTGTTAAAATTAGTACGCAAATCCATGCTACTCATAAAATCATCAAAAGCATCTAAAAGCCGCTGCAGGCTTCTAGCAGTGCAAGCAATTAAAACAGCATCATCAGCATACAAAAGATCCAGGAGCAATCTGCCCCTGGCTCTTGGCACGTCTATGCCCGGGACAAGGAGTGCATTCTCTAGCCGATTAACATACAGGATAAAAAGAAAGGGGGCCAAAATACAACCTTACCGGGCCCCCTTTCTAAGAGCAAAGTGCTTTGTGCAGTCCCCGTTGCTACCATAGCAGACCAAAGCAGTCAGCCCACAACTGAGATCCCTGAGAAAGCTTACCAGAGTCACATCCACCCGTATGGACCCAAGCTCTGCCCAGACCTTCTCTCTGTTAACCAAATCGAACGGAGAGCTGAGGTCCATGAACGCTAAATGGAGGGATCCCTTTTTTGACCGATCATATTTGTTGGTTAAAAGATAGAGATTACGTTTCTGCTCCACAGTGCCCCTCCCCACGCGAAACCCATATTGAATGTCAGTCAGTATGTTCAGTTCCTCAGCCCACTGGGTAAAGCGTTTCAGTATGACCCTACCTATAAACTTAACCTCTATCTCGATTAGAGAAGTGGGTTTATAATAGGCAGGGTCAGTCCTATTCCCCTTCTTGAACACGGGTATAGTGATAGAATGACGCCATGACTCTAGGAGGGAACAACTGATAGCAGCAATAATATATTGTTGAGCACCTTATGCTCCCTAACAAAAGGGTGGTTGACCACTTTCCAGAACTGGGTGCTATCTTTGGATGTGCTTGCCAAGAGAAGGTCCTCCCACAGCTCTGTGTTTAGTTCCTTCTTTCTGTTATTAACAGCTGCTTTATACAATGCCCTGTATTCTCTTACCTCCCCACTATCCCTAGGCTTGTGTTTTAGCTTTGCTAAAAGTGCCTTAAGTGCAGTAGTACAGTTATTATCAAACCAGCGACAAGGTGCCAAAATGTTCTTCTTAGCTGGCCTTGAAAGGGCAGTACTAATATAAGACCCAATTTTATCATATACCAGTAGGATACTATGACAGGAGGCCTCTGTATACAAGCAGGTCTGAATTTTTAACAGGCAGGATGTAACTAACTGAGTAAGGAAAGTCTCAGGGATCATTTTGCACCACTTTAGTCTGCGCTCCTGATCAACTGTCTTAACCTGAGATTTAAAGTAAGAATAAGATTCAATCAGCCCTGTTTCCCAGTGGAAGCTAGCAAGAAGTGGATTTTGGTCGCTCTCTACATTCCAGTACACTGAGAAAAAGTTAAGAGCTGAGAACAGACCCGCTGACACAGATATGATCAATATAAGATCCCTTGCCAGAACCCTTGAAAGTAGGGGCACTATTCCCTGTGCTCAGGCTCTCTAAGCTCATAAGATTCACCATATTAAATTTCACAGACAAATCATTAATTATATCCCCCTGTGGAGTATGCTTAAGATGAATTTGGTCCTGGTGATCATCTTCATCAAAATCCCCTCCCCTATATAAATAACAACCACTACAGGGGTGTAAGTTAAGATCCCCAAGGATCAGCAAATTAATGTGGAACCTTGAACAACCCAAAGAAAAGGAGTGCAGAAAGTTACTAAGTGAAAACATCACATTCTCAGACCCCCTCCTGTGAGTTGCGTTATAAACATGTATACACAGAATTCTGGTGTTGTTAATAAAAGATAGAAGATGCCAATAATATGAGGAGAAATATCCATAATCTCTTCCACTTTATAGGGTAAATCCAACTTAACAAAAGTCACAAGGCCTCCACTAGCTCTTCCACTGGGTGAAGAGGAAGCCTTGATGGAGAAGGAGACAGAACCATCCAAGTAAAGCCCTCCCCCTCGTGTCCCAAGTCTCCTGTAATGATATAATATTATATATGGCAAGGGTCTTGGACCAATCAGAATCAGAAAGTTTCTACCACAAAACTACTATTTTCCAGGACATAACCCTGAGAACCCTTACAGTTGACAAGCCCCTGTAGGTAACACTTGAAACAGACTTCACTCCCTGATCTAGAACAGATTCTAGAAGCATTAGACCAGGGGTTACAGACAGCGGGAGCCTCCCAAGAGGCTCCTCAAACTATATCATCAACAAAACAGACACTCTCCCTACCGGGCTGTCAATCAATATCTTCCAACCCTTCAAGGACTGCAAATCTATTTTGTAGAGAAATCGATGGTTGTAAAAGGAGTATGTTAGGGAACTGGCTGGAGGCCTGGGGCCCACCAGGCCTAGGAGTGGCTAATGCCATGTGTCTGTAAAAGAAACCCAATCGCAAATTCTTAATCTGGATTTATTTTATCATTCCTGCCCAGGCTAAACTCAATACTTTGCCCACAACCATAAGATTCCGAAAATGTATCACTATAACATCTCCATTATATTGATTTTCTAAACGGCCAATTCCCTCTGCCCGTTGGGAAAAAGGATCTCTAGACAAAAGTCCCAATGACCACACACATTTATGTTCAACCAGAGAATAACTTTGTTCATGAGAGCCCTCGTAGATTCCGGTCTATCAGCTGGTTTGCTTGCTATGTTGGCTAACACAACAAGCCCATCTCTTGGACACCAAGCCGCAGCTCTAACGCCATCGGGGCCAGGCCTGCAGGAACCAGCCTGCACCGCCGCACACGTCACTCACAGCGCCAGGAGGCACTTGAAAAGTCGTTGCAAGCTCCCGCAGCGCAGGACTCGCCCGGGCAAAGCCCGGGCCAAGGGCGGGCCTGTCCTTGCCGGGAAGAGGCAGGGCAGGGCCACCTCTCTTACGTTGGGCAGCCGGATAATGTCACGAGCATTCACCTATACTGTGAGGCGCATAAGGTCATCATCGGGCTCCTGCAGTGTGGAATAAAGTATTATTTTGTTCTCTGAACTTTGGCACGGAGCGAGGGAGCTAACAGGGGCGATCCACGCCGGACTGCAGGACAGTGACGTGACGGCTGTGGAAACGGCTGTGAGAAATCTTCCTTTTGGTATTCTCCCTTCCTCTCCCCTGAAGCTCTCTGAAGCATTTTTGGACCTTCATTAAAAAGGTGGGCTCACTGGATTAACTGTTTAACTTACACCATGGGGAAGAGGAAATGCCCGCCAGTGTGTTCCCCACATGATTTAACTAAGGGAACCATTGATTCGTTTCTGGTGAAAGCAGTTGGGGCGATTACAAAAGAGATAGACAGGACTGAGAGGCGCCTCTCTCTAGAGAAGGCAGGGGCAGCTGGGTCAAGTATGGAGGATCGCATGCCCGAGGAGGCTGAAAATTCAGCAGGGGGTTCTCTGGGTAAAGGCCAATGCCTAGAGGAGACTGTGGACAGTACAGGGGGTGCTAACCCCGGAAATAGTCTAACACCTACTATGGTTGGTCAAACCACTTGCAATAAGACCAGAGCGACCAATACCCAGGGGGAGGAACCTAGCGGACCACCAGCCCTGAAGAAACAACGGAAAACAGCCAAGAAACTAGCCCAGAAGAAGAAAGGGAAAGGCACAGTAAACCCAGATAACAAGGGTACTAAGGATTTTGAGGACATGTGGGGGCTTTTGAAACACAAAATTGTACAAACAGTGACTGGCCTTTTGAATGACTTTTTCAGTGAACTTGTAAAAGTATTGGCAGAAACAAGGGCAATGCTCGATAAATATGGTAATATAATGTCCCCCTCCACAGAAGTAGCACAGAGCACGGTACCTAACAGCCAGGAGGCGCAATATGTAATCCCCCCGGTAGCTCCCCCGGCAGTGAGGCACATAGAGAACCATATCCCTCAAATTCCTCCTGTGGCAACACGCCCTGAGGTCCAGGGTAGGAATCCGGAGTCAGGGGTGCACGGGCCATTGGCTTCAGGTATCAATAAGGTGTCGCAGGGGTGCCACCAAAGGACTCTAAGGGATCATAGTTTGCAACAGCAATCGTGCAGGGGGTTCATTTCAGCTGCCCCCAATACCAGAGATCTACCAGTAATAGACCTACCACCAGCAAGCTGTCCCTACACAGTGGTCCTGACAGGTGTACCAGGACGCAATACCATACACGAGGAATCCACCGTCCAGCTAATTAATAAAGTTGCACACTGGCTGTGCAAGCACGCTGGATTTAATATCGCAGAGCACAGGCACATTTTGATGGCCAGGAGGGTATCATGGACTGGCAGGTCCAGGAAAATATTCCCAGGAGATAGCGTGATTGTCACGCTTAGGTATCCTGAACTGGCTCATAAGACCTTATCTCATCCCTACAGCCTATTTTCAGTAGACTCAGGGATCAAACCACTATTGTTGGGCTTTTTTTATAGGCCACCGTCTAGCCTTAATTTGCGTCAACGCTGTGCAGGACAGGAGGAGGGAATAACTCTGGGTGGTGGCCCCTGGTTTTAAGCAATGCATTTGCTTCATTGACGGACTGGAACGACGTCGATTGACTACACATAGGGGAGGGCACAGGCAGAGGCATTGATACCCATCCTGAATATACCAGCATAGTAGGGAGGAGAGAGGAGCCCAATAGGGGGATAACCATACAAACCCCACAAGAGCGCAGGGATTTCAGTCAACCGGGTATAGGTAACACAGAGAGGGCTATTATTGAGCCTAGTGCCCCGCTCAGTGGTTATAGGGAAGGGCGTATTGGAACCGATATAAAAATAATTTTATGGAATGTAGCAGGCCTGTCCAGTAAGTTCACGGACGAACAATGGCTCCTCTATGTCAGAAAATTTCATATAGTATGCCTCCAGGAAACGTGGGAGCCAGAAAATAACTTCGTCATTGAAGGATATAAAACTTTCTTCTGCCCAGCAGTAAGATCGGGCTCAGGACGAGCAAGGGGGGGCTTAACTATGTTTATAGATTTGAAAGTACGGGGTACATGGAAGAACCTGGCATGGGACTCTGATGTCGCACAAGGACTCACAATTTTTAATAATATGTATAGGCTAGTTTTAATAACTTTTTATAATGTGAAATCACACTTGCAGGGATTGACTAGCCTCCAAGAATTAAATACACGGCTGGAGCGTAAATGGGAGGCAGGGCTGGCACAGTCACAATTTTTTCTAGTTGGTGATTTTAATTGCCACCTGTGTCCAAACCTGAGGGCGACCCAGGGTGACTGGTCATCCTGCACATTAAGAGATGGACCGCATATGGAGCATACGCAGGAGGGCCGGGACCTGAGCGGCCTTTTAAATACTCATGGTTTAACGCACACGTTGGATCTGATTGTTACCCAACCAGACACACTCGTCCATCCGACCTTCAAAGGGAGAGGATGTTCATCATTTATTGATTTGATTTTTGTCTCTTTTACATTGAAAAGGTTTATATCATTATTCAATATTAATTATAGTGCATTTAGTGACTATAACCCGGTGATTCTATCACTTGTTGCCTCGTACCATCCCCCAGTACCATATAGAGTAGGCGGGGGCACACCGATGGCCGTTACAGATCAAGGTAGGCGGTTGCGTTGGGCTCAGGTTGATACTGCTGCTTTTAACATTTCTCTTTTTAATAGAGGCAAGCAGGATATTCTGAAATGTCTAGATCTAGAAGTGGACGGGGTTGAACTAGTAGAGGCCTTTAGGAATATTGCACAGCGAGTGGATAGCTTATTGAAAGCTCCCGCTTACTCGCCCAGCATGGACGTCCCTAGATGGTTTGATGGAAATTGCTCTCGGGCCCTAAGAGAGCTAAAAGTGGCCGTTAAGCAGTCCCCGAGGGATAGGGACCGGGTGTCGGCCTGCCGTACAAATTACAAGCAAGCTGTAAAGGAGCGAAAGGGACATCTCTAACAGAAAGCCTGGGAGGAGATAACAGAGGCAGCGGAGTTAAAGGACTCTACTCGTTTCTGGAGGGTTATTAATAACCCATGTTTTAAAGACTCAAATAAACCTGGGTTAAGCCATAACATCCTACCCGATCAATGGCAGCAGCACTTTCAGGGTTTGTACAACCACCCCCAAAGAGTAGATCTATCCCACGCCCCAAATCTAGAACTAAGATCTATACCGATTAAATTCTCTTTGGATGAGGTGAGACTAGGGATCGAGGGTCTCACGAGGAACAAGGCCCCAGGACCAGATGGGATCCCGCCAGACCTCTTTCGATGGAATATAGAGGTCTGGGCACCGGTCCTAGTAAGGGTATTAAATGTGGCAGTAGCGTCAGGAATGCCAGCATCATGGTCCACTGCCACTATTGTTCCCATTTTCAAGAAAGGAGACAGGGACAGCCCACATTGCTATCGACCCATATCTCTTATTGATGTTTCTGTGAAGGTATTGGGGCGGGTGGTTTTAAATAGGCTGACGGAATGGGCAGAGACCAACCAAATTATAACGGATGCTCAATATGGGTTCAGCCCGGGGAAATCTACTACAGACCAATGTCTCAATCTCTATCTTATTACGGCAAAATATACAATAGCTAAATCAGGGGCGATGTATTTAGCTTTTATGGATCTCACTGCGGCCTTTGACCGAGTGAATCGCTGTATATTATGGACACTCATGAGCGAGCTTGGGGTGGACCCGGCAATAATTAATATTTTAATGTCCCTACACTCTAATATCTCAGCAGCAGTTAGATATACACAGGAGGGGAAGGTTCCGGACCATTTTAAGTGCTCAAGCGGGTTAGACAGGGCTGTATATTAGCGCCATTTTTGTTTACTTTATATATTAACGGCCTAGATTCCACCCTGATGGCTACACAAGCGGATACCCCGAGGATAGGTACAAGAGTGGTCCCTGTTCTGCTTTATGCAGACGATGCGGTACTCCTCGCCCGCACTCCAAAGGGCTTGCAGTTTTTAATAGATGGTTTTGTGGCCTTCATGAATAATCTGGATTTGTCCCCTAATTTAACAAAGTCATATATTATGGAAATTGGGAAGAAATCAGGCAAGCCTTATAATTACACAATAGGCACACATATTTTAGGGAAAGTTCGACCTTCTCATATCTGGGCATTTTATTTGACGGAAAATTGAATTTTAAATATTTATTAGAGGAGAAGTGTCTTGCCCTGATAAGGTCCACAGGAGCAATTGCTAATTTTGCTCATAGATTAGGCCGTTGGACTCCAGGCATGATTTTAAAGTTATATAACTCTATCTGTTGCTCTAAAGTTTTATATGGAAGTGAGGTCTGGGGATTTACAGAGGTTAACAAGTTAAAAACTGAAGAGAATAAATATCTTAGGCCCATGATGAAAGTGCCTCATAGTACCCCGGCGTACATTGTCCATGCAGAATTGGGGTCTAAACACATTTCTGATATGGTGGCAGTTAAACCCCTATTGTGTTGGGTGAAGATTTGGTCAAACGAAGAGGCTGGTTTTAATAGGCTGGTAATTCAGGACTATCTCTCTCTTGACCATGCGGTCAAAATACTGTGGTTAAAATATGTAAAGGACATCCTTTCTACATTAGGGCGTGCAGATTTGTTTACTAATCCGGATAAGGTGAGAACCCAGGAAAATACATTTATTAAAGATCTGTTTTTTAAGTATGTTATGTCGCAACGTGAGGATAGGGAACTTTATAAGCCCACGGTGAGAGAACATATTCTAGTTAAATCAACCTAGGGCATAGAACCATACTTATCTCTCATAACTAGTGCACATGACAGATTTTTAATTACTCGTTTTAGATTAAATTTATTTCATCACCTATTGGCTGTCCCTGCTGGTTTTACATTGACAATAGAACACAGAGGACCCTGTGGCTGCGACAATAGGTCTCCACAGGATACCCTACATTTTGTCCTACTCTGTCCGCACTATGCATATCCCAGAAAAATGTTTCTGAAGGGCCTTTTAAGAAGATTTAGATTTAAACAGGCACGGGTTCCCTTGCTGTTTTTAAAACTGTTATCAGATGTTTTTACACTTTTCTGTGTTTCCAACTTTCTAAAATCTGCCTTAAAGTTAAGAACTACGAGGGGTGCTTGAAGCACAGAAGAATGTTTTGCTAATTGCACTAACCTTTGCTGCTATAAAAGTATTAGCTGAGTATTTTATAGTTTTATATATTTTAAACCTGCACTAAAACTTGTTGGATGCACTTTTGATACCAAATGACAACTGGGGGATAATGATAGTATTTATGCCTGGTTTTTCCCGTGTACGTGGCAAATTCTATGAAGACTACCTTGGCTTGATGTATGTATTTTTTAATATGTCTCTTTTATGGTCATATTTTTATATGCCGAATAAAGATTATTATTATTATAACACAACCGGGAAGTTTTTACAACTGATTAGGCATTGCATTTGATTTAATGGTCGTATTGTCAGTGGCGCATCATGTGATCAAGATCGCGTTCCTGCGATCGAAACGCGTCATGGCGGACACTTGTCTGTTTGCATATGGAGGGTGATGGAACAGAATAAAGCACTTGTTTGAAGAGGCTAACACAACAACATAAGGGCATGATGCTGGGGGTAGATCAATCAGTCCAATCTGGAATTTCTCCTTTCTACTTGCTTTACAGGGGGAGCTGGAAGAACCTGATTGCCTTTAATCTGTGCAGTCCTGGCTAAAGCTGATCCAGTAGCTGTAACCAGGTGATGAGTATTAACGTCAGCTCTATCCCCTGACTTACCAGCCAGATGTAACAAGGTCGATGTCACAGGATTGAGTGGAGGGTTGGGCCCAGTAGCTAAGGTAAACTGAGACTTCTGGGAGCAGACAGATCCGTCTTTCCTACTTATGACCAACTTTGCCAAGTTAGCTTCAATGTTGGCAAGCCGGTCATATACCGGTTGTAGTTTGGCATCCAACAGCTCACTTAGGTGAGCACTCATACCATTCCGGAGGTCAAAAGGAAGTACCGTTTCGTTCACAGGCGTAATTCACTGCCTTCGCCCCCATATGTGTCACAGGTTTAGACTTAGGCTCCAAGGGTTTGGATTTTTGGGTATTTTTACTGCGTTTGACCGCAGGACCGGCCTCGAGATTAAGATCCAGGGAGAGGGCATTGAATACAGTTCCATATTCCTTGACATTCCCACCAACCCTGAGAATCAGATCACTAATGGCAGGCCCCTGGTCGCGTACACTTTCAATAGTACTATGCCTCATAGACGAATTTACAAAGGAGGCCACGTATACCCCAGAAGATGAATGCTCTAAACTGCATGTACAAATGGGGCAAGTATTAGAGGGCAATGGCAGTGGGTCAAGCTCCTCGGAAGTGAGCGATAGACGTCTCTCTGCCAATTTAATTTAATTAGAAACCAAATCCACAGCTCACGTAAAAAGGTTTAGATGATCCTAGTTAAGCTGTTGAATTGGAACCGTATGATATAAAGTGCCCAGGGGGTGCAAAGGGTGTGTTTGGATGCTTTCTGTGCCACAATGGCACTTTGGTATCCGAGAAGCAGCCATGCCAACACTTCTGCGGGCCCTTCTATAATACAGATAGAGCTAAAGCACATATAGTTTTGACGCTATCCTCAGGCAGTATTTCCTCACTTGTGTAGGGGTGTGGCCACATGCAAATGAGGGAAAGACTTTGCCTATCTTCACCCATGCTATATTATGGACGCGAACGAAGAGGCAAAGAGGTTGTAAGGATGCGCAATGACTGTGCGTCACAAAGAGGTGGCGCACAGTCAATCTGTCCCCCTCTGATATCGCTCTCTGAAAGGGGCAAACGTAGTTCCAAGGAGACCACCAAACATCCCTCTGCAGGTGGGTGCAATTACTCACTGAATCGACCAGCAGTAGGATCTCTGTCCTCCTTGAAAGTGCAGGTCGGATGCCACCTATACTGAGACATAAGGACTGGCTTAAGGACTGGCTGCTTCAAACATCCTGTCTGCCTTTCACTAATGAGCTGCCCTCAGGGCAGGTGCAAGTTTGCGGATGCCTTGGGGGCAACACATTATCAGTATTAAGGTGCACTGTTCCTGTTGTGTCTGGTGCACCTAGTTAAAGGTGTGCTTTGGCACAAACGGGGACTGTGCACCCATAGCATAATTTAGCCCTTTATTTTGCCATGTAGTGGGAGGGAATCGTGTAACAGTTGGGGTACGGGCAGCAAATCTATGTGGCAATTGGGTGTGCATAAAGGGCCGAGTACCAGGCAAGTGACAGGGTTGCTTATGCTCCTTTGAGGAAAGGATAGGGGATTGAGCATCAGGAAGTGGGGGGGGGGGATGTCAGGTGATTGAGCATCAGGGCAGATAAAAATATGGACCGGCGCCATCCTTGAGTTAAGGGAGACCCTCACCAAATACTTTTACATTGTGACAGCAGTGCTCCAGAGTGACTGACTTTTATTCTGATAAGGGAAGAACAAGACAACATGGCATCAAGGAAAGTAAAACCTAACTGAAATCCTGAGTGCACGTTTAGCCTCGCCCATACCTAATGTCAGATGACCCAATACAACTGCTGTATCAGCTTCTTTTATTTCTGTCTGCACGAAAAGAAGACAGAGAGGTGTGCATGGAGGGATGTTGTGGACCGCTCACTATCAAAGGTAAGCTGTGCTCCCTTCTCCACAGCAACTGCTTACTTTCTCCAGGCAGATCTGAAGACTGCAAAACATCCAAATGCTAATTGGGGTACACAGCTAGCCACATCTAAATTGCATAACCAAAGATATTTCCAAGCATGGTCTCACCAATCTTGGTCTTCGCTCGAACGCTGATACCCAAAATGCACATAGTCCTAGCTATACTTTTCAGATCAGATCCAGCCAAGCATGTCATATTTACGCTGTTGACACCGCCTTGGACTTCATTGTATGAGCATTATTATCATCTGGGAGTAAAAGCCCCTTAGTGTGTAGGAATTCAGCATACATGAGTAATTCCAGTGCGCAAAAGAAAATGTAGAAGGTTTTTTTCCAGCAATAGGGACTCTGAAAATTTGTCAGATGATCCGGACATGTTTGTGTGATCCTAAGAGAACTTTAGGACCCTTTCAATAACCAGACTATAAAGAGCCTTTTGAGCATCCGGGGCCAGATTAAAAAGATCTAAGCAATATTTATTTTTTGGTCCTCATATCAATTTCAGATGCTCTCTATGGAATCGTAAACTAACAACCGTATAGATTCCTGAGCCACTTCTTTGAATGGAAAGCCTTTTTATGGTATAGTCCCGCGAGATTCATCTATAAATGAGGCATAATCAAATGATATTTTTAGCCATTCTTTTTGCCAAAAATATAGTGGTTATAACCATTCACCATGGTTGTTAAAGTTTGAACATTGCATTTTCTTGAACTAGTATCAAAATTGTACGTATTTTAACAGCCTGTATCCAGTGTCTGACCTAGGGCAGAGCTGGTTTTATCTAATGTCTGTAGATTTATTGCCAACTTTTAGCATTAAATAAAATACTACATTTATTTACTGATTGGCAAATACAAATACCGACTCAATATACCAAAAATAACAAAAGAGCTGCCTACATCTGTCGCCACACGAACTATGTTGGCGATACTAGTACTTCCGTTTGTCAGAAAGTATGGGGGGCTGCAGATTGCAAAATATATGCAGCTAACTGGCACCTGTTCGCTGCACATTAGGCATGCTATTACTCAGTCAAAATTCATGTTTATTTAGACCGAAGGTCTTTAAACGATACACCACTTTACAACCATAATCACTGTATATATATTCCTTTCATTTTACAAGACATAAATATCCATCATTAAATTTCATCTAATAAAATCTTATTAAAGTCCATTCATTAAAATATGCTTTCAAATAAAATGCCTAACCTTATTATACAATCCTATAAGTTGCTTAGAACACCGCTCTTATTCTAAGTTTAACATAACATTTTTAACTGCCATCATAAACCTCCCTATGGCACAAGCTATATCCAGAAAAGCATATCATTTACAAGTTCTACAGCTTGCTCATGGCACATAATTCTATATTTTAAAAATATTGGGTGTAAAAACTGTCTTCGCTGCTGTATAATCTTTAAACAGCCCAATAAAATGTGCACAATATTGCATTTGGTATTCAGATCACAGGTACAGTTACCTCCTGGTTGGAACATCTTGAGTTTTATCATGTCATTTATTTGACAGGGACTGATTCCGATCGCATTCTCAATAATTCACTTTTTATCAAATGATCAGGTAAAATATCCACATACAGAAATCTCTCTTTATTCTGCCAAGATTTTAACATAAATTGTACCGATTATTTCCCACTTAAATACTGATAGTCATATTCATAGGACAAATGTATACCTAGTGTCCTTAACTTACTCTTTAAAATTTCAATGTGTAGGTTCTGTAGGCCCAACTTCACCTTAGTATCCTTACAATTCATTCTGACACTTTTTGCCAATTCAATTCACTTTGCAGAATTTCGTTTTTACACCTCTAAAAAACATTCTGTTCCCACCCCGCACTCAATCTTTTTCAGAATCTTATTAGAGCCATTTGGGCCAGTATGATCAATGATGTCATACCGGTTTCCATTCTTACCACTTGAATCATGGCGGAGCTGGGAAGGGACAGAAATCTCTTTAAACATTTCCCTTCCTCAGCTTCCCACCTACTTTTGCCACTAATATATAGCAGCTTGGCTCAATATTGCAGTTACAGGGGTATCACTGCAACACAGGCTTTTAGAATGGGTCTATATGACATTTCTCCAAAGTCCTTATTGAATTTTGTTTCAGGCCACTCACCGAGGCCACAGCCCTGACCTTCAGGGTTTCATATGTGTATTCTATTTCAGGGACCTCTTGAACCAGTCCCCAAGATACTTATATTCATTAACTGGTTCTAGCTTAGTAGGTCCTAAATACCATCTGAATTACTTTCTTGCTTCTTAAAGCATAGCACCCTGGTTTTGTCCATAGTTACCACTAAATTTTTATAGCTACAATATTCCATAAATGCGTCCAGTTTCCTTTACAGACCTATTTCTGTCTGATCTAGAATTACAAGATCATCTGCATACAGGAGGCATGCCACGTGTTTACCATTTACTCTGGGGCTAAACCCTTTGGCATTCGATAGTACAGTGGGCAGATCCGCTACAAATAAAGAAAAGAGTAAGGGGGCTAATACAAACCCCTGCCTCAGCCCCTTATTAATTTGTATTTTTTGTGTCAATGTCCCCTCTGTATCCATAATGACCTGAGCCCAATTACTCTTGTGTAGCTCCTGAATTAGCCATAAGAGGTCTTTTGGAATGTTGTATTTTATCAATGTTTCCCACAGACGATCCCTGTCTACCAAATCAAAGGCTGCATGGAAGTCTTCGAAACAGCAGAATAAATTCTCCCTATGTTCGACAGACTTCCGCACTATAGTCCAGAGCGCAAAACAATGGTCAATTGTAGAATGATATTCCTTAAAACCCCCCTGTTCTGGGGGCACAATATGATTCAAATCGACCCATTCTTTCAACATCCCCAAGATTATTTTTGCAAATACCTTTTCTGCCACATCTAAAAGATTGAAAAACCAATAATTTGGGGGGTTGAGGATGGGGGTTATATCTCCCATTTTATGGATGGGTCTAATAATTGCGCCTCTCCAAATTCGGGGATCTTCCCCGTATCTAAAATCTCAGAAACATCTTATACAGAAGGTCTGCCCACCACTCTGGGTAGGTTTTTCATAATTATTGCAGGGAGGTTATCAGGACCTGCCGCGCGAGTCAGGGGTAAACCTGCAATGATACTTCTAATATTGCATAATGATAATTGGGACCTCATCCACTTTCTCCCAGGGAATTGCTCTTCTTCTTACTGACTCCACTTTTTTACCATATATCTCCTCCAGATATTCCTTCCAAGCCTCTTCTTCCACCACACAGTTCATTGTACCCTGTGTTTTTCCTGACCCTTCTTGTACTAATTTCCCAAAACGTTTTGAGTTTTTGGTTTCTAATGCTTCTAGCAATTGTCCCCAACACTGCTCTCTATGGGCTCTTTTCTGGACCCTAATTAGGGTTTTATACATTCTCTTTAGCTTCATAAGGGGGTTATAACTTTTCGTTTCATATCTTACTTTGAGGTTTCTTTCCACTTTCCTTATCTGCGCCTTTAAATTCTTACATTGGGCATGCTATCACTCAAGCCTCCCTAAAATTCACCAAAATAGGCTGCAAAATCCAATGTGGCCTGTGATGATATAGGTCAGATATCTCGGCTCTCCACTGTTTGCAAGTATCCCTGCCTGACCTTTGGTGGCTTCAACTTGGCCTCAGAGATGTATTTCAGAAGACTGTACAACTTAGCCATCTTTCTAACTGGATGGCTTGGCCCACAGACTGAAGAGTAGGCTAATCTGTTTGTAATGTTCCATCCTCTGTCTGCTAGATCTCCCTGCTCCTATCCCACGTAATAGGAATAGCGACTCACAGGCATTATTATGCAAGATGGTTCCAGAGATTCACCTCATAAATATTTGGGTTTCAAAATAGACTGCAGAAGAGTATTTGTTTCCTAATAAAAATATTGACATTTCTGAAAGTTGTGTTGCGTACCCTGTTTTGGGAGTTAGGTTTACCTGCCACCCAGAGTTGTCAATATAGCCACCCCCCTGTGTAGAAAGACAAACAGGTACCTCTAAAAACCTCCCTGTGAAGTTTACACATTAGTGGGAGAGAAGTTTGGAGGAAAAAACCTAATTAAGAACTCACTCATAGATTTTGTGAGGGACTTCCGGCATTCATGGACCATTCTCAAATCATCATGATCGTCATCATCATCAAAACAAAAGCATACACACTCATACACTCTCTCTCTCTTCTCCCTCTCTCTTTTTGTCTTTGATATTAGAAATTACGATTGGCTCCTCACATCGTCTCCTTCAGAAAGCTTCTCAAGGCTTTCCTATTAAAAAGAAATGTCTATCACTATTTCAGTTGATCTGACCCTTTCTCAGACTTTGCCAGTTATCCCCCCTCTCCGTATGTACAACAGTGAACCACTATATTGTTGCATCAGTTACCCACTCACTTGTACCGCTCCCAGTACCTCCAAATCCATTCCCCCATTACATGCTGTTTAGTATGATGCTACTTGCATGCATATTATCTTAGGTAACATGTATCATTGTTAAATTTTACAGGGGTCTAATACCACTTGGTCAAGAAGTGCTATAGAAAAACACTGTTACTAAATAAATGAAATAAATACCTATCCTAGCACTGCACATAACATACCATATCTAATCTACAAAAGATATCAACCCCAGCTGACAATACTCACCTACCTGTTTACATATTTATCATACCTAGCTACCTACCATATCATCCTTTCCACCTACCACTTCACCCTACCATACCTAACCTAACATGCCTACCACACTTACCTATACCTCCCTACCACACCTACTTAACCCACCATACATATCTTACTTACCATACTCAACCTACCAAACTACCTGCGTTTCCTACTTACCATAACTACCTAACCCACCATCCATATTTTACTTACCATACCTAACCTAACATGCCTACCACACTTACCTATGCCTCCCTACCACACCTACCTAACCCACCATACATTACTTACTTACCATACCTAACCTGATGAACTACCTGCCATTCCTACTTACCATAACTACCTAACCAACCGTATCAAACAACTTACTATAAAAAATAAACCGTCCATAACTGCCATACATATCTTACTAACCCCCTTACCACACGAATATGTGTACAATGAAAGTAAACAAATGTATACCTAAATTGTTTATAATTAAAAATAAATGTTAATTTTCTTTCAATTCCCTTTAAAAGTTTGCAATTCTATTTTATTATGTCTACTCTAATGTTCTAAGTGCGTATATAGATTACAATTCAAATATAAATATATAAAAATAAAAATAGAACACCAGATCCTTCTCTTTAATAATTGTTTCAACAAAGTTTAACAATTACTACGTACAGCATAAATAACAATCAAGACCAATTGGCATTGCCAATGCTTGTATTTTGAGTCACTAACATTCTCATCTATTTGCAGCTGGAGTAAAGGTCCATACCAAGCACAGGGCCAAATTAGTACCAGCAGCACCTCTTAGTGACAGCCCAGATCTGGAGACAAACGTAACACTGAGTGCCAGAGTGACCTCAGTGAGAATACTGTATATTCTAGCCCTAAGAAAATTACATTTTCTAAAGTTAAATACTGCTGATGCATCGCAAAGCACAGGGTTTTCCACTAAAAACATTTCTGACCAAATATAGCACAAAAGTCAACAGCCCCTAAAATGGTAAGTAGATCCCTGAATTTATGAGTCATGGTAGCAGTTCTGGACTATTTAGCTATATATCTGAAGATTTTGACTATTGTTAGCATATTACAAGTGTTTATATGCTAAGAAATACCTTCTCTTCTTGGAAGAGTGTGGATGTGCTGCCTGACTTCTCCCGCTCCTCCTGGCCTGGTGTTTGGTCTTCACTGGTTGTTAGCTCCTCCCCCTCAAGTGGATGATCCCTTGCTCTTAGCTCCTCCTGGGATGCTGGCCGATCGCCACTGCTGGTTAGGATCCCTTCCTCCGGGAATGCTGGCTGATCGTCACTGTGAGTTACGACCCCTTCCACCTTGGATGCCGGTTGATGGTCTTTGCTGGTTATGTCCCCCTCCTCCTGGGATGCTGGCTGATCATCCCTGCTGGTTATGTCCCCTTCCTCCAGGGATGGTTGAGTATCCTCATTCTGGGGTGGTGGAGACTCACTGATTGCCTCTAGCTCTTGGGGCTCCTCTTGAGATACTGTTGGTTCAACTTGAGGCAATGCTGGTTCATCACTGCTTTCAACTCCTTCCTCTGCTGGTTCATCTCCGACTCTCACTCCTTCTTCAGACAGCGCTGGCTCATCACTCGTTTTCACCTCTTCCTCTTGGGATGTTTCAGGATCACTGCTTGTTTTCACTACAGCAGATTTAGATTTAGACGGTGATGGTGATGGATCACCGGTGTGCTCTGGTTTGTCCATATTTTAAACCACCTGTGATAAAGTAAGAGAAAATTACTACGTATGAAAGAGTCTTGCAACGTAATCTTTACATACACATACAAAACACACAAGCGCTACCAAAACTTTGTTTACTCAGTATTGAATAGGGCTATCATCATTATTGATTTATTACATATTTATTGTGCACGCTAGGAACAAAATAGTCTCAAGGCATTTTAGATTGCTACTATAACAATCAACAAGGCTCGTTACTGATACCCTTTAATGTTCTCGTACACTGAGGCAATAGTGGGGTGGATGGGTTGGACGTTTCTGGTCACAACTCTCGGTGGAATGCAAAAGGTAGAGGCTACCAGGAGGTGATGAGAAGCAGCATTTGACTTGGTCTACAGTGGGTGCACAGCAGAACATCAGGGATGGTTAGTCAGATCTGTGTTAAATAGAAAATTACGAAGAAGATGGTACATGCACTCCTGAAGGAGTTAGGAAAAGTTAATTCAAGAATGTAAGTTAGCTTTGTGCATGCAAACAGGGTGCTGACAAGGCACAAATTTTGAATATTGAAGAAATCTCATCGATGGAATACACTCTATATGTGACCTGATTATTGTTCCTACTTTTGATTACCATTGGATTACTCCTCTCTTTGGAACCTTGGATGTGCATTCAGGGGACGTCACCCCTGGGGTGATGCTTTCTTCCATCAAATAGAACATTGTCAGCTTTCATGAAGGACATTAGCAAAAGACTCTCCCTTAAGTGCTTGGAGTCTATTCAAGTATTTGAAGGGCTGAATGGTGCAATTTCTCTCCTTTTTTAACATACTTGTAGCAAGGGTTCTCTACTATGTTTAGGTTGGACGAGCACAGAGGATGTTTTTTTGTCTAGGGGTTTAACTTATAGAAGAGCTACTCGGGCAGTGAGCGGGCCCATGAGATGCTTTTATTGTGCACACTTGGAACAAGAGTCTCAAGCCAGTTTAGATTGTTACCACAGCAATCAACAAGGCTCGTTACTGATATACTGTAATGTTCTTGTACACTGAGGCAGTAGTGGGGTGGATGGGTTGGACGTTTCTGGTCACAACTCTCAGTTGGGTGCAAAAGGTAAGAGCTGCCAGGAGGTGATGAGAAGCAGCATTTGACTTGGTCTTCAGTAGGTGCACAGCAGAACACCAGGGATGGTTAGTCAGATCTGTGTTAAATAGAAAATTGTCAGCTTTCCAGAATGACATTAGAAAAAATATCACCCTTAGGTGCTCTAGTCTATTCAAGAATTTGCAGGCCTGAATGGTGAGGTTTCTTTGCTTTTTTAACAAACTTGAAGCAGGAGCCCTCCAGTATGTTTAGGCTGCAGGAGCATAGGGGATGGTTGTCTGTGGTGCAGAGGTTTACCTTACGGAAGAGCTACTCGAGGTAGTGTTGATGAGATGTTTTGTATGTAAAGCCGAGGATGCTGAATGTGCTTCTGGCTGACATGGAGAGGCCGCTGAGTTTTAACTGGATCCTGACTATATGGTATTGGTTGCTTAGCCATGTCAGTAGTCTGTGTAGGAATGAAAGAAGTGGCCTACTCTGTTGTCAATAGCATGCACACAATGCAGAAGAGGACCCAGGACAAAGAGAGCCTTGGTGGACATCTCAGTTGATGTCTAGCATGTAGTTAGAAAGGGGCTATATTTAACCCGTTGGAGGTATTTGCCTAGGAATGAGATGACTGGGTCAGGGTGTTCTCTGAAGCTTTGGTACCCATTCAGATCTCTTTGTGTGTTGGGATTATGTCCCATTGCTCAGAGAGGTTGAGAAGCGTGACAAATGTCAAGGAGTTAGCATCTTCATTGGTAATGATCATAATCCATACTGCAACAACAGCTGTCTTGTCACGATTTCCAAATCAAAGCCTAATTATTAGGGAACACTCTCGAAGTACCTTGATAAATCAGTTTTGGGAAAGCAAATAGTCGAAGGCCAGTTTTTATGAAAATGCATTCTGGAAAATAGCCAAAATGGTGAAAAAATGGGAGAAAATCATTATGGACCCAATACAGAATTGAATCCGGGGTGCGAATGACGATTCAACAAAGCCAAACTGCCCAACCACTCTTGAAATGAAAGGAAATGGGAGTTAGTGAAAAATATATAAGATAACTAAGGAAATACATGAATACAAACAAAATCACATTCATATTTTTAGTATTTCTACTGCAACTCTAAATGTAAAGCAAGAATGGCTACAAAGTATGAAAAACAGACAGCAGCACCGGACATAAATAAGGGAGGGAGTTTAGATAAAGAAAAGAGGGTTGAAAAGTCAGAGTGAGAGGATTTTGGAGGACAGCGTCAAAGAAAAATAGTACGAACAAAATTTATAGGCACAGTTGGAAAGAAAAGTGGTCAAGTGAGATCTGCTTATTTGAATTCACAAGAAGGTGCTAATCACAGGTGGCGGGAGAGAAAATCAGAGGTGGTCTCAAGATCAGGCATGTAGATCTTCTCAAAATCTATTCCCTGAATTTAAAGCAGATATTTTTCAATTTGAGCTGGAGGATGTGGTGCCAATCCATCAGAGATGAGAATCAGTCGTTTAGGATCTGTGATGACAATGAAGGAATTGCCATCTAAGTAGAAATGGAAATGTCTGCAGCATGCAGAATGCTGATTGCTTCTATAGCAAACTAAGAATGCTTTTCCACATTCGAAATGAAAGCACGATTGGAAGTGCCAAAGTGCCCTCGGACCAACATCATCATCATATCACTTTTGTGACAAGTAGTCCCCCAGACCATAAGTACTTGCATTAACTGTCATAAGAGACGCTCTTTTTGGATCAAAAAGAAGCTAAGATCATTTCTGAAGATACAGCATCCTTGATATCCAGAAAATCAGCTTTTTCGGTGCTGTTCCAAACCTACTGAGATGTCTTTCAAATTTCTCTCAATCACTGACTGGCCGTCGATATGCTGGGCAAGAACCTGACACAGAAAACTGTCACATCCAGAAAGCGGTTCTGGGGAAGATCATGAGACAGTGGCAGTCTTACCATTTTTGAATCAGCTTTGACACCATCGCATCTCTAGCTCCCAAAAGTAGCACAGTGAGTTTCAGGGTGAACTTCATATGGTGACTTTTCTTTCTTTACTTAGGCTGAGGCCACTGCCTTTCATCTCTGAAATTGGTTTTCAAACAAGTCTTATAGTCTCCTTGGCATATATGACATCATCAATCATGTTATTGACCTTCTGCAAACCAGACAGTACTTTACTGGTGATGTTCTGAAACTTCCTAGCAGCAAAAAACAAGAGGTCTCAAACTGAGGGACCGATTCACAAAGGGCCTCTGCACTCGTGGTGGAGGCCCCGCAGCCTTGGCGGGGGCCCCGCACTTGTGGCAGGACCTCTGCAATGAATAACTGCACTGCAGAGGTACTGCCACGAGTGAGGGCCACCCCACCATGACTTCGGGTGTTCCGCCACGACTGCGGGGCCTCCGCCACAATTGCAGAAGCCCTTTGTGAATCGGGCACTGAGAGTCTTGTATCCATAAGGTCTAGGTAAGCTGAAAATGTTGTTATACATCTGGATCCTAAATACAGCTCCTCTTGAGTACAGCCATAATTTAGTTCAAGTTTCTAGAAGTACCACAGAGAGGTCAGGTCAGCAAAGATGTCTATGGGACCTGTGCTTGACTAAAAGCAGAACATACTGGGTATAGTCCCCGGAACTAAAAGGGGAAAATTAAACGGAAATTCACCCTGCTTGGGCTGATTCTAGTGAAGTAAAGGATAGCCATTCATTGGTTCCAATGGCTCAAACCCTGATTGGGCTGCTGGTTGTCAGAAATATACGAATGGTAACAAGCAGAACTTCATATGAAAATTATGAGGGCAGATGATAAACTGACAGAGGACCCAGCACATTGGAGACTGCTGCTGCAGGGTCAGCTAGGCCCTCCAGAAACTAGACCACCTTAAAATCAAAGCTAGGCACGCAACTATGAGACAACACCATGTAGAAAAGGAAAAGACCTAAAAATTATCGAGGAATGATAGAAACTGAACATAAAACCTATTGATAGGTGAGACAAATGGACAAAACGCTAACACTATAGACAGGGGCAGTCAAGAACATGAGGGCCCTTACAAAATCTATGGAGAGCCATGTCAACAAGACCGCAGGTACCTGCTTCGCACTTCTTCACAACATAAGAAAACTCTTATCCATCTTACCAACACAAGCTAGAACACTGATAGTGCAAAGTACCGTCCTAAGCAGGCTTGACTACTGTAATGCACTGCTGTTAAGAATACCAGACTATACAATAAAAAGATTGTATACAATCAGCAGCTGCAAAACTAGCATTGAATAGACCAAGAATGCCATCTTCCTTTACAGCAATGAGAGAACTTCACTGGCTCCCAATAAAGGAAATTATAGCTTTTAAATCACTTTGTGTAGTTTTTAAAGCAATTCAGGAAAAAGGCCCTAAACCACTGCAAAGGAAATTTAAACGGTACGCACTGTCAAGGAACTTACGTTCATCGACTGCAAACCTCCTCTGTATTCCTAAATTTTGGAAACTAAGACAGGGAGGATGAGCCTTTTTGATTAAGGTGGCACAGTTTTGGAACAAATTACCAGTATCATTGAGAAATCAGTTGCAATTTAGGAAAGCATTGAAAACTTGGTTATTCCCCTGTATTTAAGGATAATATCCTTCCATTCAATAGTAGCTTTACCTGAGAAGCAAGAGCTGCGATACCTTGGAGATTACAGTCGCACTCTATAAATGTTATATAATAAAAATAATACCAAGGGGGGCGTGGTCTCGCTACGCATGCAGTGAGACGCACGCCGAGGGAGCTCCAGTCAGCCGCTGCCTGCTATGGCCTACATCGCGGCACCGGGGCATTGATTGCAGTTCTGCCCGGCCTGCCTGGACATCAGAGGCGTTTGGGAATCTCTTGGCCGCGCGGCGCTGCAGGTGCCGGTGATTGTGATCTTGGTGGCGGGGTCTAGGACTGGTGTCCGCGGCCGCCATCTTGGTTGCTTTGAGCCCTGGGGAACGGACTGTGAGTGAAGGCATCCCTCCCATGACGGCTGGCGGCACCCCGAGACATCTCACTGCACCGCCTGGGGCAGAGCTACACGCTAGTGCGGAGGAGCGGCAACCTGCGACTGGCGCCCTGAGATACGAGGGGCGCATCGCACTGCAGGGACAGAGACCGGTCGCCACCATCTTGTGGTTTCCCATGGCGGGAACACGCCTGTGCTGCGGCGCTCCCTGCTGATCCCCTCTCATGCCATCGGTGCCCCGGAGGACCCGCGTCACTAAACCAACAGGTACCGGGGGGGTGACGGATTCAGCGGCTCTGCTCGGCTTGCCCCTTCCCAGGGGATCGCCGCTCCCTGCATCTGGAGGTGCTTGCTGGGTGTGGGCCCTGGCCTTGCTCCGCTGACAATTTGATTTTCCCTCCCCCACGGTGCTTTGAGGGGGTGCCCCCCCGGGAGGACCTGGCGCCTAACATTCAGAGACTCTGCTGGGCTGTGCTCTCCATACACGGTGCCATATTGCCACCAGAGCACGAGTACTGTGGGCACTCCTGGGACTGCATCGACGGTGCTGGCTGGTGGGGGCACGCTGAGGCCCCCCTGCGGCTTGGGGTGCAAGCCTGGAGCAGCACTGGCTACTTGAAAGAACTTTTCTGTTGTGGCACATCTCTGGCGCTTTGCGGGGAGCCCTTCTTCCCTGTTGTACGCCCGGCTCCTGCTCCCGTGGGGATTTCCTTTGCAGAGGCTGGTGGCGGCTCCGCAGGATTAGTGACACGTGACAGCTAGAGGCCTCTTGGGACTTTACAAGGGATAACTACCTCGTTCGCCTGTCTATATTTGTCCTCCACATGCTTTGAGGGAAGGAGCCTGGAGGCGTTGCCGACGCGGTGGGGCGAAGTCGTCGTCTCCTTTCTTTTTCGGCTTGGCTCCTTGTTTGGGGGCGCCCCTTGCCTGCTTTGGTGGCCCTACTCACCTGTACCATGAACACTCTTGGCCTTCCGCCCAGGGGTGTGCTGGAACCCCTGCCTCACTCTCCGGACCTGGATCCCCACTGTATGCGTCAGTGTCTGAAGGGTCATGTCACGCACTAAAGCCGGGAAAGAAGTTGCTGTGACCCCGAAAGACAATCCTGTAACGGTGTTGTGGAATAAACCCGGGCCTGCACCCTCCGCGACCATGGCGTCTTCAGCTGAGGGTTCTTCGGACCTTCTCACCCAATCCTTCATGGCCAATTTCCTGCAGGAGATCAAGTCGGAAATTGGATCCCTCAGCACTGAGGTCCAAACATGCATCAAGGGACTCAGGAAAGATGTCACAGAAAGTGGGGAGAGGGTGGACGATCTTGAGAAGACGGTGGATGCTCGCACGGAAGATCAAGAACAACTCTGGCAACGACTAGCCCTCCTCGAAGAAAAACATGTTGAGCTCCAAATAAAGCAGGAGGATTTGGAAAATCGGAGCCGACGCAACAACTAGCGCCTCCGAGGTGTTCCTAGAGGGGCAGAGGGCTCGGATATTATAACCTTTGTTGCGGAGCTCCTTCACGAGATCAGGGGGAATGATGATGCTTCCCCGCCGGCACTTGACAGGGCTCACTGTGTAGCTGTACCCCCTGGGCGCTCTGGTCTGGTTCCTGACATACTGACTAGGGTCCAATCTTAAAGGCAGCGCGCACCAAATCGGAGCTGTCTTACAAGGGATCCACTATCCAGCTCTTCCAAGATCTTGCACCCACCACGCTCCGGCGCCGCAGGGACTTTAAACCCGTCACCGATAAGCTCCGTGAGCTGGGTATTCAATACCAATGGGTCATCCTTTTGCTCTCATCTTCAACTGGGAGACTAAACGTAGGGTGCTGCGCTCTCTCCAAGAGGCCACGCAGCTGCTCCATCTCCCGGCATCCTCTGCATCGACTAGCCCTTCACGCTTGCCTCCTCTGGACCGGGAACCCGCGAAGCCACAGTGGGCCAGGGCGCTCAGGCAGCGTTGGTCGCCTAAGCATGGGGAATGGTCCTCCTCCCAAGCCAAGCAGGACAATATTCATCATCTTCGCTCCATGGACGGAGAGAAGTCTCCCCCACTTTCCCAAACAAAAGAGGCCTGAAAGATCTCCTGCGTTAGAAGGTTCGATCGAGTTTGTCGCCAGCGCTCCTCGCTGTGACAGTGATGGGTTCTCATACGCAGCAATTGTTCTCTTTTGCCCTGGCTACAGCGTGGCAGCAGAGCCGGAGTATCCCGTCTGGCAGTTGTGCTTTGTTCCACGAGACTCGCCCCCAACCTCTATTCCTAAGAGAGTGACATCTCTGGAATGGCTTGTGCTATTGAGCCTAGCCTGTTCTTGGACTGGAATAGGACTTGTTGGCCACGTTGGCCGTTGTTGATTTTTGAAATTTTGCTCTATATTTCTTTCTATTTCTTTTCTCTTTTTCTTGCTCTCGGAGGGGGGGAGGGCCATTACACTGGGAACATGCTAACTCCTTGCTGTTGGCTACTGCTTTGCGTACTAAACCCGCCCCACTCACTGCTGGATGTTGGGGTGTATTTTTGCGCGGTCCATTTTACATGGTGGCTTGCTGAGGGAGGAAGGGGTGCCCTGGGCTATGTATTGGTATCACACCACTTGATGGCGGATGGGTATATTTGGTATTTATCATGACCACCGTACCCTGTTTGAAGATCCTCTCTCTTAATGTAAAGGGTCTTAATGCCCCTAACAAGCGTCGTCAAATCTGGCGCTATTTGCTACAACAGAGCCCTGACATTATCTTCTTGCAGGAGACACACCTCTTGAGGAAGGATACCTACCGCATGGCTCACCCTAAATACCCCCTTCAGTGTTGGGCATCTGCAACCACGAAAACAGCTGGGGTGGCTATTCTCTGTAGGGCAGGTATTCGCCAGGGAGCTATCCGAGCGATTCGAGGCAAGGAGGGTAGATTTCTTAAACTGGTGGTCCAGGTTGGAGTACAGACGCTCACTCTCTGTAACATTTATGCTCCCAATCACGCACAGGATTTTTTTGTCAGAGAAATCCTACGGGAACAGTTAACACAAGATGACCATCAGCTTATACTTGGGGGCGATTTAAATCTGGTGTGGGATGTAGGACTGGATCGAAGTGCTAGTACATTCCATGGGGCTGGGGCCATGTCTGCTTCTTTGAAGAAAATGTTTACTGATCTGGGACTATTGGATATTTGTCGCTATCACTCCCCGGTTACACGAGACTATTCCTACTATTCGCACGTCCACCGATCTTATTCCCACATAGATTACTTGTATGTCTCCCATTCCCTGGTACGCAATGTTTTATCTGCTTCCATGTCAGATATTTCCGTTTCTGATCATGCACACTTGGAACTGCTAATACACAACCGCACACACCACTTGCGACATCCTCCCCGCTGGCGACTCCCCCCCCCCCCATGTTCTTAGGGATCCAGTAGATGTGGCTGAGCTCCATGAAGCTATCACATCATATTTTTTGTCTAATGACCTTCCAGAAACACTGCTTCCCGTGGTCTGGGATGCATTCAAAGCCACTATTCGTGGGCAAATAACCTCCATAGTGATAGCCCGGGCCCGGGAAGCCCGTTTGTTTGAGGATAACTTGGCTAAAGACATTAAAGCACTTGAGAAATTAGATCAGGAGCACCCCCTGGCTATTCATAAGCGACGTCTGGCTATGCTTCGTGGCCAATTACGGGCCCATAGGACCAATAAGGCTGAACGAGCCTTATTGGCATTGAAGCAAAGACACTACGAGGGAGGGGACAAGGTGGGAACAGTGCTGGCGCGTCGTCTACGGAAGCGGGCAGCAAAGGCACATATTGCAAAGATTAACCTGGATGATGGAATGTGGGCTACCACTGAAACTGCTAAGTTGAAAGCCTTTCATGACTATTACACTTCTCTCTATGCACAGGAGACACCTAACTCGACCCAGATCCAAGCGGTCTTGGAAGACTGCAGGTGGACTCCGATAGATGGGCAACATGCGCGGCTTCTCGAAGACCCACTCACGCTAGATGAACTTACTAGTGCATTGAAAGACTTACCTCTTGGCAAATCCCCGGGCCCGGAAGGTCTTCCAGTTTCTTTTTATCGCACCTTTCTTCCGCAGATATAGGATCACCTGCTACGCCTCTTTAATTCCTTCACAGACGCTGGAGGCCCTTCTACTTTTATGGAATTAGCCGAAATTGCACTGCTCCCCAAGCCGGGTAAAGATCCCACATTGTGTTCCTCATTCCGCCCCATTGCACTTCTGAACATGGACTTAAAGCTTTACACTAAAATCCTGGCCAAACGCCTTGACTCACATTTGCCGGGGCTCATTGAACCCGATCAGGTGGGTTTTATCCGGCACCGACAGGGTGCAGATAATTTACTACACATAGTGCACCTGGTAGGGAAGGCCCACCACTGGGAAATACCTGCTTGTTTGTTGTCACTTGATGCTGAAAAAGCATTTGACCGAGTGGGTTGGGACTTCCTACGAACAGTCTTGCAGAAGATAGGGCTTGGGCCTTTGATGGTTTCTAGGATTATGGCGCCATACATCTCCCCTCAAGCTCAGGTCCGGGTCAATGGTCAACTTACGGGTCCTATACACGTCCACAGGGGTACAAGACAGGGATGCCCTTTATCCCCTTTACTCTTTGCGCTTGTTATAGAACCTCTTGCCATCTTGATCCGCCAATCACCAGACATCAGTGGCATCATTCATGGAGGAGTAGATCATAAAATTGCTCTTTTCGCAGACGATCTCCTTCTTACACTATCAAAACCACATTCTTCCCTGCCGGCACTTCATACTTTACTACAATCTTTTGAAGTTGCCTCAGGCCTTAAAATCAACCATGCGAAATCTTGGGCTTTAAAACGTACAATTCCTGTATCTGAGATTCCCGTGCTTCAGTCTCTTGTTCCATACTAATGGGCCTCTCACTCCATTAGATATCTTGGCCTTAACCTAACCTCCACTCTTAATATGTGGTCGCAAGCAAACTGGCAGGAATGTAAAACGGCAGTCATGGACGATTTACGAACTTGGAAATCCCTCCCTATATCGTGGCTGGGACGCCTGAACGTGGTTAAGATGTCGGTGCTAACGAAAATGTTATATCTATTCCAAACATTTCCCACACCTTTACCACAAAGCCAAATCCAGCACCTCCAACGCGAGCTCACTATCTTCATCTGGGGAGGGAGGCGGACGCGCTTCTCCATTAAATTACTCATGCTACTACGGGACAGGGGGCTGGCATGTCCTAACTTGATGGAATATTACTGGGCTTCGCATTTACGCTATATTTCTGAATGGGTTGTACGGGAGAGTGAGAAGGTTTGGTTTCATATGGATAGGACCGTGGCATGCCGACCCCTGTGGGATCTTGCTTGGCTCCCACGGGAGGCTCGACCACGTAGTGCTTACATGGCTATACCCACAAAAACTGTGTTGGATATATGGGATAAGCTTGCACTGTCCAGGGGCCTCACCTCCTTTCCATCACCCAACACTCCCATTGCTCGCAATCCACATTTTCCACCTGCCCTGCAACCGCATTCTTTTCTGGCTTGGTCAGAAGGGGAGTGTCGAATACTCCTGGACCTTTTCATTGGGGACACCTTCAAATCTTTCGAACAATGCAAATGGGAATTTCACCTTTCTGAGGGTGCGAGATTACAATACCTCCAGCTTCGGCACTGGGTACAGGCATCGTCCGCCGTCCAGGGAGCCACTCGTCCCTTCACCCCCTTTGAACTGCTGGTTCGTTCTTATGATGGATCCAGGGGACTGATATCCCGCACGTACCAAGTGCTCCAACATGCCCCCCGAATCACTCCACATACCTACCAGTTGCAATGGCAATCCAGTAGTCCCGATGAAATCACACGCAAACAATGGGAACAATTATAGCGTGACATACCAAGGGTTTTCTGCAGCATGCCCCAGAGTGAAACCGCCTACAAAGTTATGACACAATGGTATTACAAACCACACAGGTTACATAAACTGTTCCCCAACTCTTCTCCTGTTTGTTGGCGTTGTACGAGCGCTACTGGGGACTTCCTTCACATTTGGTGGCACTGCCCGTTACCGGCCACTTACTGGAAGGAGATTCTTAGTCACATCAAACAGGTGGTTGGCTACCCCATACCTGAAGTCCCGACCATACTTATCCTGGGACTCAAACCTGCGAACCTTCTTGCTATGACACACGCAGACTGGCGCTTAATCTTGCACATGCTTGGCGCAGCTAAACAGACAATAGCGGTGTACTGGAAAAAGGCCGAAGCGCCCCCAGTGAACGTATGGTTCACTCGCCTGTGGCATACCATGGCGATGGAGCTACTCACAGCGCAGCTTCATCATCATAAGACCAAATTTACAAACACTTGACAACCATTGATAGATTATTTCTGGTAACTTGAACATGCCCACCTTCAGCCCCCGAAGCTTCGGGCCTTACACCTCTTCGAGGACAACATACTCCCTTCCTGCGCGGACGGACTTTGGGGGCTAAACAGAGATAACACTTAATCAATCTCCCACATGGCGCTGGACACCTGTATAGCCATGACCTCCCATGGGTCCTTCTTCACATTTGGCTCTTCCCTTCACAGGGGTTCCCCTTTTTGCTGTGGGACATTCTTCCGCTTCTATCCTACATTGGTGTCTTTCCTTTTTATTAACACCATTTAGCCTCTTCTTACATGTTTAATGCTTTCGACCTCGTGTGATATCTTTCCACATGTTAAAGATTTATGATATGCAACTGCTCTGTATTTTTGTTTTAGCATATCGATATTCTTGGGCTCCCAATGCTGTGTTCGTTAACAATGTTGATTTGCTTTTACCCTTGCCCTTCCCATTCTCCCTCATCTCTTTTTTTTTTTTCCTTTTTGGTGTTTTTTTTTCTTTCCTTTTTTCTTTTCTTTATGCTTGTTGTTGTATTGTTTTAACTTGTATTTTCAATAAAATAGATTTGAAAAAAATAAAAATACCAATAGTGTTGAATAATGTGAAAAATTCACACTAGTACATTAAAAGATCCTGATTGTTTCCAATGTACCATATGATAGACAACGTTACCTGCATATCTGTTATATGTTTTATTAGATAGCAGATTCTCATTAATTACCACATGTGCAATTAGGTCACACTGTCCCCTTCTTGTGATTTATCAGTTGTTTCCTGTTGCAGATGCTATATACATATATATATATATGTGTAGTCTCAAAACGGTACACAGATGCATGATTGTTAACATGTATTGATGACAGCATTGAAATTATACCACAATAAAAAAAAATGTGTCAGTGAAACGTGGGCTCGTGGTTCGGACTGTTCCTTTTAGGGGAGGGTCAAGATGCATTTGCATATGGTTTGCCTCCATCTGTTATAGCACAGACGAGCTAAAGAACTATGGAATGGTAGGAGGCCAGAATACTCACCAGAGGCTAACATTACTTCATTACTTTTGTACTGTCTGGATATCTTAAAGCTATACAATACTGTTGATGCAGAGAGTTGCTTTTGCCACTTAAACATTCGTTGACACTGAAAAGGCAGTCACAGCCATCAACATGCGCTGGCTGTAGGCAACCTGGATAAGCCCGAATTCCACTTCTATGAATTACTTTTTAGGTCTAGCGACTGACCGCTTTGGCTGTCTGAAAGACTTTATTTCATCAAAGTACAATAAAGAGGCTTTGGGTTAGCCAGTAGCTTTCATGAGTTCCGCTTGCTTTGCCATTGCATGGATGAGCTGTCAATCAAGACCATTGCATTTAAAGAACAGTTACTCTGCTCCATTTGTGTGGCCGTTATATTTTGGTGATGGAGCTCATGTATTCGTTTTGTTACAATGCAGAATCGGCACAAGACGGAGCATGTGTTCTTTGATGTATTTCCTTTGCAGATATGATGAAATTTTAATTGATTGTACGCTAACGAAGTGCATTAATGAATGTTACTGGTGTACTTCTTTTTTAATGTTTTAACTGTTTACATGGTCAGTGATTTCATCCAAACACAATTATTACTATACTGCAATATCCATGGACTGTACCTCCATGCCTGCCAAGTATCACGCATCAGGTGTGACGCTCACGCATTTCCAGTGTGGTGTTCCGCATCACCGCACTGAAATGTATTGTCACGCATTAATGCCACACTCTGAAACTCTGGCTACGCAGGGTGCCAGCGCGCACCGCCGGCGCCTGTGCGCCGGCTCTCAGTGCTGCTCCGAGTCGTGCTGCCAGCAGCTGCTGGGCTCAGTAAGTTAATAGTTAATTGTTTGTCTACTCTCAGCTCGAGTGGCTGAGAGTGACTGCTACAATGTTACAATTGTTCTGCCCAGGCCAGCGGCCTCCTGTCGTGACTGGCTGTATATTTTCTGCGGCGCCGCGCGGCTTTGACATTAATTAGATGCCGGGACGGGGCCTGCCCTCAGTGGTTGCTACTGGCTGTGCACACCATGGGGGGCCCGGGATAGGATGTGACCGTAGTGCCTCCTCACGTCCGGAGGAAGAGGAAGTGAGGTAAGGTGGGTCAGAAGCGGCAGGGGACTCAATCTGAGTCGAGTCAGTGCACTGCTGACTGTCTGTCTGCTGTGCGCAGTGCCGCAATAGGACTGTGGACACTGAGGGCCGCACGCTCGCCGCGCATCAGAGGCATCGGTGATCGCGGGCGCAAACTTGTGCGGCCGGGCTGGGGACGAGTCAGTGAGTCTGCACTCAGTGTCTTGGAGAAGAAGACTGCTGCAGAGTGCATCATCATGCAGTGCTGCAGCTGCTGTGCGGCAGCGGGTCCCTGTGCGGCTCATTCCGCGGCCGCCGGACGGACCGGGACGACGACGCAGAGACACAGACAGCAGTCTGAATTCGTCTAGTTCATTAAATTCGTCTAGTTCATTAAGTAAGTGTTATTACAGTACTTACTTTGGCCAACGCGCTGCGCGCCAGGCAGAGCCGTGAGTGACTGACTGTACACAGTTAGTTTATTGTACTTGTGTCTGGTGGAGGTAACTTAACTGCGGAGTGGAGAACAACCTGCTGGACTAGTGGTGTGATCTCCGTGTCCAGCAGCTGCTGCCAAGCACTGAATGGGGGGGGGGGGAGCTGTCCTTGAGCCCACCGGGATCGGGCCGCGGTAAGTGGCTGGACTCACGGCAGTGGCATGGTCCGGCCTCCCAGGTGGTCTGGTGAGGGGCTGAAGTGGCGAGCCTCCCCTGGCTGTCGGAGGCCGACAGCGGCGACTGACGTACTGAGCGGTCTTTGGGTGCTCACGAGGCCGAGGTGCTTGAGGCCGCGTCTGGGAGGCCGGGGCCGAAGGAGACAGGCCTGCTGCCCTGGCGTCTAGAGGCGCAGCAGTGTAGGATCGGTGTGCTGCTGCGGCGCAGGAGGAACAAGTAGCGGCCCATTGGTCTGGGACGGCTCTATTGCGCTGCTGCATGAGTTGGCCCCTGGGAGCCAGGCTCGGGGCTCCCTACAGAAGACGCTGCAGGGATCGTAGATGCGCTGGGGCGAAGCGGCCACAGCGCAGGCGATTGGAGCGTGGTGAGTGAAAGTAGGCAGCGCTGTGCGACATAGAGAGCCTACAAGCCTCTGTGCAATGTACAGTCAAGACCCAGACCTAAGAAAGAATTACAGGAAGATGCTGGATTGATTTAAAGTGAAGGAAGCACAATAGCAGGGGGCTCTGTGTGACCGCTGCGGGGGCAAAGGACAGTGTTGGTGAGGCCCCGGTATGCCACATGTGATGTAGTGCACTGAATAAGGACAGTATAGGCTGAGACTTATACCACTAACTCACTATCAGCTAACTCGCCCAGAGATTCCTTTCATCAAAAAACTTCTCAAACTCCCCGATCCTCCGGTGGCACCTGACCTCTCGGGACGGCGCTGCAATGAATTAGCAGATTTTTTCTTCACCAAAGTTCAAAACATCCTGAAGCATATTTCCCCCCCAGACACCACGCCCACACCAAAACTTGAGAATCCAGAACAGCACGAGAATATGCCCCTCCTGGACACCTTTGCACCCATCACCCAGGAATCACTCCTACCCATTCTATCCTCTGTCAAGAGCGGGTCCCCACTAGACCCGGCTCCACTCAACATCCTCAAACGGGCTGTACCTACAATTGTTCCCCCTATCACTAACCTGATTAATGCCTCATTAACATCGAGCTTAGTCCCTCCTGAATGGAAAAGAGCAATGGTCAAGGCACTTTTGAAAAAACCCCATCTTGATCCTGCCGAACTCAGCAATTACCGCTCCATCTCGCTTCTCCCTGGCATTAGCAAACTAGTGGAGAAACATGTTAACATCCTACTCTCGGCTTTCCTTGAACTCCATGGCCATCTCCACCCCTCACAAACAGGCACCAAGGCACCGAAACAGCCCTATTAGAGGTCGTGGAAACTTCAAGAAAGATCCTCGACCAGGGAGGGTCGTCCGCTATAATTCTCCTCGACCTAAGCGCAGCCTTTGACAAGGTGAACCACCGCACCTTGGTTCACCGCCTCAAAAAGGTGGGACTGTCAGGAACAGCCCTTTCATGGCTTCAATCATTCCTGGAAAACCGTCTTTGTCAGGTATTCGAAGGTGATACCTCATCTAAATCCTTCCCGTTACAGTGTGGAGTTCCTCAGGGCTCATCTCTGAGCCCCACTCTTTTAATGTATATATGGCCCCGTTGGCAGATATTGTATCCCCCTTCGGTGTCCATATAGTTACATATGCTGATGACACCCAGCTGGTTGTAGCACTGAACCAGGCCGAGCAGTCACCCACAGATCTCCACTCCTGCCTTAAGGAAGTCACCAACTGGATGAGCTTATCACACCTAAAGCTCAATGGTGATAAAACCGAGCTGATGGTTCTCGGCAACCAGCTTAGTTTCAAATCTAACACCATGTGGCCAGCCAGTATGGGCCCGGCTCCCATCCTAAAACCTGAAATAAAGAGCCTAGGAATCTGGCTGGACCAGGAACTCTCTTTCAAGACCCAAGCGAGAAAGACTGCCGCCATATGCTATGGCCTTCTCAGAACAATCCGGAAAGTTCTTCCCTTGCTCCCCGGTCAATCTAGAAAGCTCCTGATCCAGGCCTTGATCCTGTCCAGATTAGATCTTGGCAACTCTCTCTATCTGGGTGCCCCGAAGTCAGTAACCACCAAGTTGCAGGTTGTTCAGAATTCAACAGCCAGACTGCTCACAGGAACCAGCAACCGCTCCTCAGCCAAACCCGCCCTTCGCTACCTCCACTGGCTCCCGGTTCAGGAGAGAATCCACTTCAAGGCCCTATGTATCACTCATAAATCTCTGAAGGGGAATGGCCCACCCCTCACGAAGGCCCTAGTCAGACCTTATAAGGCCCCCAGAAGTCTCCGTTCCAACGAGCTCCATCTGGCTGAGGTTCCAAGAATTATGAGGTCCAGATCAGGCGGTCGCCTCTTTTCATATAACTCATCCAAGCTTTGGAATTCCCTACCTCTCTCCATTCGTAAGGAACCCAACCACCTGGCCTTCCGGAAACAACTGAAGACCTGGCTTTTCCCATAGGGACCTTCCCCTTCCTCCTCAGTCCTGCTACAGCGCTGGGATGCCTCCGGGTAGCCATGCGCTATATAAAAATCCATTCATTCATTCATTCATTCATTCACTAACGCAGGGAAGAGCAGAGTAATTACTGATTAATACTAGCAGCGATTTGGTCCACTGCCCTGTTTCAACCAGTGGGGTCTGTTCCTCATAAACAGTAGATAGCACACGCCCCGATACCCTTCTTGTAGTCGCACAGTCTGATCAGAAAAATTAATTTCACACACAATAGCATGATCTGCAGGCAGGGCTGCTCTGTCTCGTCATCCTTCCTGAGTGAGCCTGGTTATTATCTGCAGATCTGATTTAATTCACAGTAAATGTCTCTGCAGGCCGCAGGGCTACTCTGTCTCCTTATCCTTATCATTGGGCACCACAGTACTAACTGGGTTTATCACAGACTACGGGTCAGTGCGTGACAGTTTTATCAGGGCTCTCTCTGCTCTCTCGGCACTGCTGGGCCGGGAGGGGGAGGAGGTCTGCTACGACTCGCGTCATTCCTCAGAGGCCCCTGTCCGCTCTCATGATAATCACAGTTGTAACTTACTTCACAGCGCGGAGCGCGCCACCACGCATTGCAGATGAGATGAGATCTGTTAATTGAGACACAGTAAAATCTGCAGGCGCAGGGCTGGTCTGTCTCATCATCCTTGAGGTTTACGTGATCTGCAAGATCTGAGATTTCATTTCAAATTCAGACAGTCTCACAGTAATAATCTCAGCACTGGCCGCAGGGCTGCTATGTCTTGTCATCCTTCTTGGGTACCAGTACTAATCACTTGAGGGTATTATCTTCAGACTACAGGGTGCCAGTGCGTGTTTTGCCACTAGGGCTCTCTCTGCTCTATCTGTTGCATCCAGTAAGTATTTTTGTATTTAACTGTGCATGTGTCAGCATATGTACACAGAACTTTAATAACTGAAAAACTTGTTTAATATCATGGTTATGCATTAGCTTACAGTACAGTCAGGTTACAGGAGGGAGCACTAGGGTTAGTGTTCTTCCATTTCTGGTGCTCTGCAGAGGTTTCAAGAAGTTCTTGGAGTTTCTTGTTGCTCAAATGGCTGTAATTTCTGATATTTAGAAGTTTCCCTCGTCTTCATTGCATGATTTTTGCTCGCGAGAAAGTGTCACTCATAGTCGTTGAAATGTCACTCATAATTTCACTGAAATTATAAAAATGTCACACATGGCAATCTGAAACCTTGGCAGCTATGTACCTCTAGACATGGCAGACCACTTTAGGTTTATGTTAGGAGACACTTTGTAAAGATGTAAGCAGTGCTGTCAGCAATTTTAGCTTAAAAGTAAGTGAAGTATCATGGGCAGAAAAAATACATAGAAAGAATGTAGACGTGTACTAGGAGAAACATATATAAGTTAAAGAATAAAGAGGGCTATGCCAAGCCATTAACGACTCCAAACTCGATAGTAAGTAGTGCTGACTGGAAGGGACAGACATTAATAATCGGAACTCAATCATGAAGAAAGGATGCAATCCAATTTGATACCTTGCCTGTGATTCCCAGCTAACATAGACTGCATGGATGCATCTATTTCTTTATTTTTAGCAAAATTACACTAAGCGTCATCGTGGTGTTAGGACAACACAGACAGACAGCAAAACACCACAGCATTTAGGCCAATCCAAAACACATTAAAACAGTAAGGTATGCAATCAGAAATTTGATTAACCTGCATTCAGAGAGCATTTCCACATTTTGCACGTGTTTTTTCTTTAAAAGTTGGAAAGCATCAGCAGGTACAAAGATCCCGACCTCAAGGCGGGTGCCATGACATACCAAGCTATATACATATTGCATAACCTGAGAATTTGAAATGCCTCTTGTTGGACTTGGCCTTTTTGCAGGGTCATCCCTAAACTTTTTGCCTTTCTCCTAGCCATTTTTCTGACATGGTGTTGGTGGTTTTAGGACTCTGGGCACTTTAGCACTGCTGTTCAGTGTAAAGTGCGTGTGCTCTCTGTGATAAACATGTTAAGATTGGTCTACACCTGTTTGGCCTATTTAATTTACCTGTGAGTCCCTTGTAAAGCGGTATCTCATATACCCAGGGCTGGTAAATTAAATGCTACTGGTGGGCTTGCAGCGCTGATTGCGCCACCCACCAAAGTAGCCTTTCAAACCTATCTCAGGCCTCTGCCATTGCAGGGCCTGTGCGCGCAGTGTTACTGCCGCTGTGACGTGGCACCTAAAGTGTGTGCCATGTCCGTGACCCCCCTTTTTACTACATGTCAGTCACCCCTAAGGTAGGCCCTAGCTAGCCCTATGGGCAGGGTGCATTGTAGGTAAAAGATAGGACATGTACCTTAAGTGTGTGACATGACCTGGTAGTGACAAACAGCCATTTTTGGTTTCTCACTACTGTGGGGCTGCCCTCCCGTAGGAATGCATTGGGGATTCCCTGATAAGTGTTTCAGTGGTAATTCCTGATATGAGAGGTGCAACGTGGTCAAGTTTGGTATATTTGGAATAGTGATAATAAATGCTGCGCAATGGTGTGCGCAGATTTATTATAACAATTTTAGAAATGCCACTTTTAGAAGTTGGCATTTCTGTGTGCTATGTGTCTGCCTGCCTGATGTGAATTGCATGTCTGGCTTTTGAGTGACAGGGGCTGGGAGGTGTGTGTGGCTCCAGGAGGGGCAGGGTGAGTCAGCGCTAGGCTGAATGGGACATCTACATTTTGAGTAGTGGGAGGGGAAGTCCCTGAATAGGATTGTGCCTGCCCTAGTGAATGCTGGCTCCGCCCCCCTGTGGTGTGTCTGATGACGAGCCCCAACCTAACAAAGGGGAAGAGGAGCTTGGAAAACAAAGTGCTCCAATTCCCCCCTGAACCAGTTTTGGCTGGTTCCCCTAAAGCCCTGTCCTGCAGACAAAGAAAAGATGTCCTATAAATGTAGGGGCTGTGACCCCATGAATTGGTTCAGTTCTGAGCTGTTCCTGGACTTGCTGAGGGCTTGCTGCTGCTGGGGCCCGGGAGGAACCGCCATGGGGGCTTGCCTCCCTGATGGAGGGCCCTGTGTGCTGGCCTCCCTGGGCCCAGCTATGCCCCTTGGACTTTTGGTTGGCTTCTAGCGCCTCGTGAACGCTGTATCTTAATTTGCCCTAAGGAAGAGGAGCTAGCGACGTGCAGCGCGCTGCTGCAGTGACGATCGAGGGAATCCCGACGTGGGGATTCCCCCGAGCTGCCGGTGGGAGCGGGTGCCCACCTCGCGTTTTCCGCATTTTTTTCCTACTTCAACAGCGGGTGCCCACCCCGCGTTTGGTGCCTTCGAGCGGGTGCCCACCCCGCGAGTGTCTTTATTTAAAATGGGAGCCTACCCCGTATTGCCACCGCCGAAGGAGAGAAGAAACGGCCGCCGCGATCGCGCGGCGACCAGGAAGCCAGGCGGCCTTGCCTGGTTGTGGGAGGGGCCTTGCGGGCGGAAGAGCCGAGAAGAAGTCGGCGCCTGCCGAGCAGGGCTCCCGTGTACCGTTGGGAGCCCTGCGTGTGACGAGTAGCTGCGGCCAGGAGGGAGGACGGGAGCCTACCCCACCTCCCAGGGCGTCCCGGGCCGAAGGAAGAAGCCGGCAAGTCTGCACGGGGCTCTCGTGAGCTGAGAGAGCCCCGACCGCCGCCCAGGAGGAACCCCGCGTGTGCTGCACCAGCCTGGAGACCGGATGAGTCCTGCTCCAAAGTAGTCCCGGTGAGTGGGGCTCAAAGGGGGCTGAGTCTGGCCAGTCTTCCGGGTGCCCGTGGCACCAGAGGGAGACCCCGATGAGTGGGGCCTCATATTGGGCATAGTGGTGCCGGTGCTCATTTTCAGAGAGGGCACCTTGGACTTTAAGAGTCCCGGAATGGGGCTCAGGCAGCACGTGTAGTGCCCGTGCCATTTTCTCCCTTGGGGCACTGTTGTCTTGACCCAGAGGCAAGGGGGTGTGTCGGGGCACATTGTCGGTGCCCTCCCCCTGGGGTCGCCCTAAGGCAAAGAGGTGCCCGTGCCTCTGTCTTCTTCACAGCTGCACCGCCGTAGCGGGCAGCTGCAGCGTTTGGGGCAATTTGGATGATTAGAGTCCCAGTGGGGGCTCAGAAAGCCCAGTGGTGCCAGGGCCAGTCCCAGCTGCCCTGCGAAAGTGCAGGCAGCTGCAACGTTTGGGCGCATGTTGGTTAGAGAGTCCCAGTGGGGACCCCCCCAGAGGGCACAGTGAGTGCCCATGCCTACAGTTCTGCACAGCTGCACCGCGATTAGCGGGCAGCTGCTACGTTTAGGCCAGTATTTGCGCACTTTGCTTGCTGCATTGGCAGCTGCCCTGACATTGGGACATAGGGCATTTGAGCCCCAGTGGAAGGCCAGTTGGCCTGGGGGCAGGTTGGTGACATTGGTAGAGCGCCAGGCTCTACAGGATTGCGTAATGTACTTATGCCTACTCTGAATGTTGCCAAGAATGATTTAGGCCCATAGTATTTACGCTGATGTGTTTATGTGGGTGATACCTAATGCGTAATGTGTTTATGCTAATGAGGTTTGGGCCTAATGTGGTTATTGCCTAATGTCATGTTGTGATGTTTTGGGGTAGTGCCTATTTGCGTAATGTGTTTATGCTTATGAGGTTATTGCATAATGTGTTTATGCTGGTGAGGCCCATTGCGTAATGTGTTTATGCTAATGAGGTTTGGGCCTAATGTGGGTTTATGTCTAATGCTAATAGGATAATGCGTAGGTCATTATGGTACCAGTAGTTGCTGGCTGTGTTTTATATTTGCATTTACTTACCTGTTCTGATGGTTCTGACCATGGCCCGATTGGCCTGGTCCTGTATATAATTCCCCTGTGAATATTGCCCGTGCCAGTTGGCACAGTGTAAATGTCTGATCCTGTTTCTAATGTGTTTATGATAATACAAAGGCTAATTTTTATATAACCTTGTGTGGCGTTCCTTTTGTAGTGTGCCTAGTGTGTTGCTGCTGTGTGTGTGTGTGTGTTGCGCAAACGCTTTACACATTGCCTCCGGGAAAGGCCTGACTGCTCGTGCCAAGCTACCAAGGGGGTGAGCAGGGGTTATCTTGGGTGTGTCACTCCCTTGCCCTGACTAGAGTGGTGGTTTCTGCCTGGCTTTGGCGCAAGCCTTAGCCAACCAGAAATCCCATTTCTAACATTGGCTGTCAGCGGTGGGATAGGACTTGCGTTTGCGCAGTACCACAGCGACAACTGGTTGCACTACAAACTCTGCATTTAGATAATCACATGTTTGGGGATTATTTTTACTGATTTTGTTTTTCTCCTCAAGAGTGTCATTTTTAAAGGGTGTTTTCTGCGCTTTTATTTTGGTGGCAGAAGAGAGAAAATGACAGGGCGGGGACGCCAGTAGGTGGGGAGGATCCCATAGATAGGGAGTCCCTTGCTGGGTCCAGTGCCCCATCCCTTTTCCTGTCCCCAGAGGAGTGGGTGGATAGGAGGGAAGAAAGGGAGTGTGGAGGAGAAAAAGTTAGCTCTGGAGGGTAGTTTATCCCCTGAGTTCAGTTTGAGTTGTCTGGATTCACCAGTAAGGGTGGGATCCAGTGGTGGCAGCAATATGGTGTCCAGTGCAGGAAGTCCCATTCCCCGTTCCCAGAGTATGGTACCTGGTTCCCAGTAAGAGGGGTACAGGTTGAGATTCAGGGGCAGTAAGGAACTGTCTCACCAGTCTTGGGGGAGTTTGTGGATGAATGTTGTGATGCACTGGACGAATGGGTGCTGGTTAGCACGGCAAATAATTTTGAAGGGCTGTTCAATCTGTGTGTCAGAGAGCACTTGTTCAGTAATTGTTTTCCGGGGTTGCGCCAACACCTGTTGGGGTGTAAGTTCTCTGACCCCAGGGAGCTTGCACGGGAGGCAGACCTCTGGCTGTGTGCTAGAGGGTCTGAAGAGGCATTGTGGAGTGATTCCAAAAGTAGTGGCTTGGGTATCTTCCGGTCCTGTGTGGTGGAAGAGGTTCAGTGTAGCCCAGCTAGGTCCCAGTGGAATGGGAGGGGTGTAGGGGCTCACGTCCTGTCTCAGTGGAGACGGAGTGAGTGTGGGACGGTGTGTCCCACGGTGGCCCGAAACCCAGTCTCAGGGCCTGGAGTGTTCCCTAAGGGAGCGCCATGTCGGGGGCCTAGGCTGTACTTGAAGGCCATTTGAGGAGGATCTCCCAGTGTCTAGAGGACGTGGAGTGTCTGTAACTAGAGCTCCAGCGGTCCTGGTGTCTGGCGGTACTGCGCCAGTTGGGAGGGTGCAGAGGTCCAGAGTGAGGGGTGAGAGGTGAGAGGGGGATGTGTTCCCCAGTGGGAGAGCCAGTGGGTCAGGGACCAGCCATAAGGGCTGAGTCTCCTAGAAGTGACCATGGTGACACCACTTCTGTCCTGGGGTATCTTCGCGCACTGTCAGATGGACAGGAGTCGGGAGATCTGCGCCAGGCAGACTGTCACGCATCGCGTGAGTCGTGTTACCCTCAGGGGGGTGCTGTGTGCGTCCCCAGAAGTCCTGGCGTGCCAGGCAAAGTGCTCAGCCGCGGGGTTTAGCTCCAAGGTTGGGGAGGCCAGGTTCAGGTTCGGCCTGACCTGGAGGGAAGGATGACTGTAAACAGTGTCCTGACCGGTTTGGTTTCCAGAAGTACCACTCCAGTTGGGAGGGTGCGGAACTCAGGAAAGGGGTGCAGAAGGAGGGAGTCCTCGCCTCTGACCCTGGTGCAACCTGAGGGTTTAGACCCTAGGTTGGGAGACTAGGAAACTTCCAGGTCAAGAAGGAATCTCTGCCAAAGTGGATCAGCTGAAGAGACTGAGGAGACTGCCCTTGCTATGTGTTCTGGGGCTCACCTGCAGTTTGTTGTTTCCACTGAGGAAGAGGAAAGGGGACTTTGCTGTGTGCTGTGTCCCCCCACCTGCTTGAAGAGGGACCTTGCTGTGTACCTCCGAAGTGAAATAGTTTCCATGGGCCTGAGTGAGCTGTCCTCCTGTTGGAAGTTCAGCTGGAAGGAGAGTTGTGTTCTGAGGGTGCCTCTCCAAGGAGGAGGGTACGGAACCCCAGAAGAAGAGGTAGGGGAGGAGAGCCTCACCCGTGACTTCTGGTCAGCCAGAGGGTGCGGACCCTAGGCTGGAGGATCAGTGGCAGTTTGGAACTGCCCTGATAGGAGGTAGAGTGGAGAATGGTTACTATGTGCCAGGGGTTCCTGCCCCCCACTCTGTGTGTTGGCAAGGACCAAAGACATCTGGGTGGCCTAGGGCCTGGTCCTGGCCGTGGACAGCTAGGGAGTACCAGTGGGGTAACCTAGTTGGTCCTGAGAGCTTTTGACAGAGGGAAGCACGTGTGTTCAGAGTGGCGTAGAACTGGAGGGTGTCCCTGCAGTTGCGGGCCCGCGTCCGTGTTCTATCGCCCAAGGCAGGGAAGCCCATCAAGGTGGTGATTGGTCTACCCTTTGTTTTGGCTGGAAGGGGGTTGTGTTGGACTTGGCCTTTTTGCAGGGTCATCCCTAAACTTTTTGCCTTTCTCCTAGCCATTTTTCTGACATGGTGTTGGTGGTTTTAGGACTCTGGGCACTTTAGCACTGCTGTTCAGTGTAAAGTGCGTGTGCTCTCTGTGATAAACATGGTAAGATTGGTCTACACCTGTTTGGCCTATTTAATTTACCTGTGAGTCCCTTGTAAAGCGGTATCTCATATACCCAGGGCTGGTAAATTAAATGCTACTGGTGGGCTTGCAGCGCTGATTGCACCACCCACCAAAGTAGCCTTTCAAACCTATCTCAGGCCTCTGCCATTGCAGGGCCTGTGCGTGCAGTGTTACTGCCGCTGTGACGTGGCACCTAAAGTGTGTGCCATGTCCGTGACCCCCCTTTTTACTAAATGTCAGTCACCCCTAAGGTAGGCCCTAGCTAGCCCTATGGGCAGGGTGCATTGTAGGTAAAAGATAGGACATGTACCTTAAGTGTGTGACATGTCCTGATAGTGACAAACAGCCATTTTTGGTTTCTCACTACTGTGGGGCTGCCCTCCCATAGGAATGCATTGGGGATTCCCTGATAAGTGTTTCAGTGGTAATTCCTGATATGAGAGGCGCAGCGTGGTCAAGTTTGGTATATTTGGAATAGTGATAATAAATGCTGCGCAATGGTGTGCGCAGATTTATTATAACTATTTTAGAAATGCCACTTTTAGAAGTTGGCATTTCTGTGTGCTATGTGTATGCCTGCCTGATGTGAATTGCATGTCTGGCTTTTGAGTGACAGGGGCTGGGAGGTGTGTGTGGCTCCAGGAGGGGCAGGGTGAGTCAGCGCTAGGCTGAATGGGACATCTACATTTTGAGTAGTGGGAGGGGAAGTCCCTGGTCCCTGAATAGGATTGTGCCTGCCCTAGTGAATGCTGGCTCCGCCCCCCTGTGGTGTGTCTGATGACGAGCCCCCACCTAACAAAGGGGAAGAGGAGCTTGGAAAACAAAGTGCTCCAATTCCCCCCTGAACCAGTTTTGGCTGGTTCCCCTAAAGCCCTGTCCTGCAGACAAAGAAAAGATGTCCTATAAATGTAGGGGCTGTGACTGTCGTGTCTGAAGCCTGGCTCCAGTCTGGTCCACGTGAGATTCCACAGGAGCAAAGAAGCTTGTCCCCCCCGCTTTTAGACAACAACTCCTGGAGGAGGTATAGTGACTCACTCACAAGACGCTGCTCACCAAAAGTGAGGGGAATAACGCATAGAGTGACCACCACTCTTTCCCCAAAGATGATACCAGGTAACGTTGTAGTGGGGAGCTGGTTCAACAGAGTGCTAAACAACAAAAAAATAACAAATATGACTGACTTTACTCTTCATGAACTAAACACAAGTCAAGAACATTAATGCATGTCATCTCCTAATATATTCAGTTCACTGACCAGCTGGAGTGTCCCAGTATCTCTTGGAATTTCCCAGCTTCGTATGAAAGTACAGGCAAAGGCTGATCTAATGATAGACCAGGAAGGAAGGATGAGGTGAATACTGGGAAAATGAGCTACTAAGGGACGTCAAAAACAACCACTCACTTCCACAATCATTCAAGGTTACGTTGGGGTTACCAAAAAGAGTGAGAGACCACTAGCTTTTATGGGGTACGTGAAACCTAAGGCATACTGACCGGCTCCACTGAATCAGAAAGAGCGGAGCAGCCTTGCCTTCAACAAAAAAAGGAATAAATAATAAAGGGCTCCTAAGTGTAGCGGGCTGGCAGGCTCCGGAAGGGAAAGGAGCGGATCCGCGGCGCACACGCTCTCGGGAAGGTGAGTAAGGGTGTAGAAGATGGCGTGGCGCGCTGGCCGGCTCCGTAGGGGAGAGGAGCGGATCAGCGGCGCACACATTTTCCGAGGGGGAACAAACAGAAGGTGGAGTGGCGAGCTGGCCGGCTCCGTAGGGGAAGGAGCAGGCTCTCCGCGCGCACGCTCTACGGGGAAAGTAGAAGTGGAGCACACGCCTTCCGAGGGAGCTGGGTCCACAGGGGGAAACAGAACTTCTAGGGGGTATCCAAAAGTTCCCACGGTGAATCGGGATAGGAATGTCCAGGACGGATAGCAGGAATCAATCCACTAAGAACAGGTACTCGAATCTGAGCACGTAGGGGGCGTGGTCACTAGTCAGGGATAGTAAGCCAAGCATCGGCTACTGGGTGAGACGGCCTCTTATAAGAGTTAGGGGTCGTCTCAAAAGAACAAACTCTGTGAACTAACGAGGGAAATAAATCATGCATTAAGGTACTTGACATTTCTCAAACTATGTCACCTGCTGCCGGAACCCTAACAGTGACCCCATGAATTGGTTCAGTTCTGAGCTGTTCCTGGACTTGCTGCTGCTGGGGCCCGGGAGGAACCGCCATGGGGGCTTGCCTCCTTGCTGGAGCTCCCTGTGTGCTGGCCTCCCTGGGCCCAGCTATGCCCCTTGGACTTTTGGTTGGCTTCTAGCGCCTCGTGAGCGCTGTATCTTAATTTGCCCTAAGGAAGAGGAGCTGGCGACGTGCAGCGCGCTGCTGCAGTGACGATCGAGGGAATCCCGACGTGGGGATTCCCCCGAGCTGCCGGTGGGAGCGGGTGCCCACCTCGCGTTTTCCGCTTTTTTTTCCTACTTCAACAACGGGTGCCCACCCCGCGTTTGGTGCCTCCGAGCGGGTGCCCACCCCGCGAGTGTCTTTATTTAAAACGGGAGCCTACCCCGTATTGCCACCGCCGAAGGAGAGAAGAAACGGCTGCCGCGATCGCGCGGCGACCAGGAAGCCAGGCGGCCTTGCCTGGTTGTGGGCGGGGCCTTGCGGGCGGAAGAGCCGAGAAGAAGTCGGCGCCTGCCGAGCAGGGCTCCCGTGTACCGGTGGGAGCCCTGCGTGTGACAAGTAGCTGCGGCCAGGAGGGAGGACGGGAGCCTACCCTGCCTCCCAGGGCGTCCCGGGCCGAAGGAAGAAACCGGCAAGTCTGCACGGGGCTCTCGTGAGCTGAGAGAGCCCCGACCGCCGCCCAGGAGGAACCCCGCGTGTGCTGCACCAGCCTGGAGACCGGACGAGTCCTGCTCCAAAGTAGTCCCGGTGAGTGGGGCTCAAAGGGGGCTGAGTCTGGCCAGTCTTCCGGGTGCCCGTGGCACCAGAGGGAGACCACGATGAGTGGGGCCTCATATTGGGCATAGTGGTGCCGGTGCTCATTTTCAGAGAGGGCACCTTGGACTTTAAGAGTCCCGGAATGGGGCTCAGGCAGCACGTGTAGTGCCCGTGCCATTTTCTCCCTTGGGGCACTGTTGTCTTGACCCAGAGGCAAGGGGGTGTGTCGGGGCCAGTAGCGGTCGGTGGTGGGAGTTCCGCCGGGCGCTGACGCGCGCTGCATCGCATTTGGCGATGCAGCGCGCGTAACAAACTTCATTTTATTTATTTATATGTTTACTTACCTGTAATCAGCCGTAATCCGTAGTTTACTACCCCCCACCCTGCCCCTCCCCTGCCCCACGTCAGCGCCTGGTGGAACTCCCACCACCGACCGCTACTGGTCGGGGCACATTGTCGGTGCCCTCCCCCTGGGGTCGCCCTAAGGCAAAGAGGTGCCCGTGCCTCTGTCTTCTTCACAGCTGCACCGCCGTAGCGGGCAGCTGCAGCGTTTGGCGCAATTTGGATGATTAGAGTCCCAGTGGGGGCTCAGAAAGCCCAGTGGTGCCAGGGCCAGTCCCAGCTGCCCTGCGAAAGTGCAGGCAGCTGCAACGTTTGGGCGCATGTTGGTTAGAGAGTCCCAGTGGGGACACCCCCCCAGAGGGCACAGTGAGTGCCCATGCCTACAGTTCTGCACAGCTGCACCGCAATTAGCGGGCAGCTGCTACGTTTAGGCCAGTATTTGCGCACTTTGCTTGCTGCATTGGCAGCCGCCCTGACATTGGGACATAGGGCATTTGAGCCCCAGTGGAAGGCCAGTTGGCCTGGGGGCAGGTTGGTGTCATTGGTAGAGCGCCAGGCTCTACAGGATTGCGTAATGTACTTATGCCTACTCTGAATGTTGCCAAGAATGATTTAGGCCCATAGTATTTACGCTGATGTGTTTATGTGGGTGATACCTAATGCGTAATGTGTTTATGCTAATGAGGTTTGGGCCTAATGTGGTTATTGCCTAATGTCATGTTGTGATGTTTTGGGATAGTGCCTATTTGCGTAATGTGTTTATGCTTATGAGGTTATTGCATAATGTGTTTATGCTGGTGAGGCCCATTGCGTAATGTGTTTATGCTAATGAGGTTTGGGCCTAATGTGGGTTTATGTCTAATGCTAATAGGATAATGCTTAGGTCATTATGGTACCAGTAGTTACTGGTTGTGTTTTATATTTCCATTTACTTACCTGTTCTGATGGTTCTGACCATGGCCCGATTGGCCTGGTCCTGTATATAATTCCCCTGTGAATATTGCCCGTGCCAGTTGGCACAGTGTAAATGTCTGATCCTGTTTCTAATGTTTTTATGATAATAGAAAGGCTATTTTTTATATAACCTTGTGTGGAGTTCCTTTTGTAGTGAGCCTAGTGTGTTGCTGCTGTGTGTGTGTCGCGCAAACGCTTTACACATTGCCTCCGGGATAGGCCTGACTGCTCGTGCCAAGCTACCAAGGGGGTGAGCAGGGGTCATCTTGGGTGTGTAACTCCCTTGCCCTGACTAAAGTGGTGGTTTCTGCCTGGCTTTGGCGCAAGCCTTAGCCAACCAGAAATCCCATTTCTAACACCGCTTCACCACAAAAAGAGCTGTTCGAAATCATGTGATATCCAGCAATCTGGAGCACTCCATTCACCTATCACTCCTTTCCAATCATTTTGTAATTTCTTTGAGCCCTCTTTTTAAGTAAGATTTATTTTAAAAGCTGCCAATGCGGAAATACGGTCTCCACTACAAATACTCTGGCCACCATATCTTTATACGCTGACCTCTTCACCCGATTTAAGTATTTGGCAAGGCAACTGCGGAAATTGTCAAGTTAGCTGTTTGATAACCACGTTCTTTAATTATCTGGCTTCTCTGCAGGCAATATCCATGGTGTTGAGTTAATGGTCAATATCTCATTAACTGGTTTGGGTTTTTTCCAGAGTGGCTTGTTCATATATAAAAGTTACCCATGATGAAAAAGTAGGATTATAAGTAAATAACCTTTCTTTCTCCATTATGAGACAACACCCTCGCGCCGATCAAGAAACCCTCCAACAGTCACACCAACAAGAAAGCCAGCTGGTTCACTGAAGACCTCCGGGCCTCCAAGCAAACCTGCCGAAAGCTGGAGAAGATCTGGCTCCGTGAACGAACACCGGACAGCCACGCAGCCCACAAGAACGCCACCCGCAGACACCATCACCTCATCAGATCCGCCAAAAGGGCCTCCTTCAAAGACCGCCTAGACAACAACGCGCACAACAGCAAAGAGCTCTTTAACAACGTGAAGGAACTCTCCAACCCCAGCTCCAACACCAACGACGTCCCACCCTCACAATACCTGTGCGACTCGCTGGCCACCTTCTTCCACCGCAAGATCGCAGACATCCACGACAGCTTCAACGCCACGACCGCCCCGACAACCACTGAGACCTCCGCCCCCACGACCACCATCCGCACCAACCGCCTGCTCTCCTGGACCAACATCAACGACGACGACACCATCAAGATCATGAACACCATCCACTCCGGATCTCCGTCAGACCCATGCCCACACCACATCTTCAACAAAGCCAGCACAGCCATCGCACCCCATCTCCGGAAAGTCATCAACACCTCCTTCGAGACAGCAACCTTCCCGGAGAGCTGGAAGCACGCCAAGATCAACGCCTTACTCAAGAAACCCAAGGCGGACCCCAAGGACCTCAAGAACTTCCGGCCCATCTCCCTGCTCCCGTTCCCGGCAAAGGTCATCGAGAAGACCGTCAACAAACAACTGACCCGCTACCTCGAGGAGAACAACATCCTGGACCCTTCCCAGTCCGGGTTCCGCAGCAACCACAGCACCGAGACTGCCCTCATCGCCGCCACCGATGACATCAAGTCCCTGCTGGACAACGGAGAAACGGCGGCCCTCATCCTCCTGGATCTGTCAGCCGCCTTCGACACGGTCTGCCACCACACACTACGAACATGCCTCCACAACGCCGGGATCCAAGAGAAGGCCCTGGACTGGACCACCTCCTTCCTCTCCGGCAGAACACAGAGCGTCCGCATTCCCCCCTTCCGCTCCGAAGCCACCGAGATCATCTGCGGCGTACCACAGGGCTCTTCCCTCAGCCCAACTCGGTTTAACATCTACATGGCACTGCTCGCCCACGTCGCCCGTCGGCACGACCTCAACATCATCTCCTACGCCGATGACACCCAGCTGATCCTCTCCCTCACCAAGGACCCCCACACCGCCAAAACCAACCTTCATGAAGGAATGAAGGCCGTCGCTGAATGGATGAGGAACAGCCGACTGAAGCTGAACTCGGACAAGACGGAGGTCCTCATCCTCGGATCCACCCCTCCGGCCTGGGACGACTCCTGGTGGCCGACCGCACTGGGAACCGCCCCAACACCCACCGACCACGCACGCAACCTAGGGGTCATCCTCGACTCCACCCTCTCCATGACTAAACAGGTCAACGCCGTCTCCTCCGCCTGCTTCAACACCCTCCGCATGCTCCGCAGGATCTACAAGTGGATCCCCACTGAAACGAGAAGAACGGTCACCCAGGCCCTCGTCAGCAGCAGGTTGGACTACGGAAACGCCCTCTACGCAGGAGCCTCGGCCAAACTCCTGAGACGGCTCCAACGCATCCAGAACGCCTCTGCACGCCTGATCCTCGACATCCCTCGCCGCAGCCACATCACACCCCACCTGAGAGACCTGCACTGGCTCCCGGTCAACAAGAGGATAACCTTCAAACTCCTCACCCACGCACACAAGGCACTCCACAACACCGGACCAACGTACCTCAACAGACGACTCAGCTTCTACACCCCCACCCGCCAGCTCCGCTCCGCCGACCTCGCCCTCGCCACTGTCCCCCGCTTCCGAAGAGCGACCTCCGGTGGCAGATCGTTCTCCCACCTCGCCGCCAAGACCTGGAACACCCTCCCCTTCCACCTACGGCAGACCCAAGACCTGCTGACCTTCAGAAAACTCCTCAAGACCTGGCTTTTCGAGCAGTAGCAGCATTCCCCACCCCAGCGCCTTGAGACCCTCACGGGTGAGTAGTGCGCTTTACAAATGATATGATTGATTGATTGATTATTGATAGTCCTAAGCATTAGAAAGAATAGAAACAACAGCAAGAACACCTCTCTAAGACGTTAGTGGAATAATTCTCATTGGAATGGAAAATACAGTGCACAGAAATTGAAGCTGTCGCCAAAAGGTTTATATGGTATGTGTCGGGGAACCCGATTCCAGACAAGCGGCTAGTAAATGATCTCCAGGTGGCCATTCCACAATCTTTAGGAATGAAAACTCCTAAATAGAGTGATAGCAGCAGCCCATCCTCTAGTGAAATGGACGTGAGGTCTAGACAGAAGAGACTCGTTAGTTTTTAAGAACAAGTTGTAATGCGTGGAACTACCCAGCTAATTATGCATTGTTTCTTCCAGCTTGGGATAAACGGTTTGGAAAGGATGTGAAGAATGCGGACATCTGAAGCCACATTTGGTAGAAAGAAGGAATATATTTTAAGAAACTGCTGATTTTTACGAAAAACGTATCTAGTTCAGTAGAACAAAAATGTCTGTTTGTCTCTGTAAAAGTTGTCTGGGATTGGATTCCTGCATAGGATCAAATAAATATAAAATGCATCAATTTATAGACAATATATAATTCCAGTGGGAGTGCGTTACTATTGGACCATTATTGGCAAAAGCTCAGAAACCTAAAGGTAAACATTATTTCTTGTTGTGAACTGGAAAGAAGAGGCTAAGTGTATCGAGAGATGCAGTGGAGTGTTGCCTGGGGGATACAGTATTGTTGGCAGAAAGGTCAAACCAATAGATGTCCTCCTACCGAGAGGGCGGAGTCTGATCTCTCCATTCTGAGGTGGGGGTGGGGGCGCTCCCTGCTTTTACCTGGTGGCGGCAGATGTTCGGAATTCCCTCCAGCAGCAGCAGCAAAGCAAAGGTCCCCAGCTCCCACAGCCGCGTAACTCTTCAGCACTGTCCCCTGGAGGCCGCCATAGGACGCTGAGAATAGTCGTCATGGCAACCGCGTACCACATACGACGAAAACAGTGTGCTGTCATGTAGTAGCGTAGTGGGTGTGAGGTCCACGCATTGTTACCATGGACGCGGTGAACGCCGACTGAATAGGAACAGAAAACAGAATAACCATCAGGGAATGGAAACCGAAGACAACCAGTGGCCATACAGATGGAGAATATAATTTCACATTCGTTTAGGCAAGGTAGCTATTCGTTTTAGAATATTGACTGCTTGCAGGGTTCCACAATAACATTTTTGAAAAATAATGGGCTTTCCGTTAAGATTGATATTTTTGGCGAATCGTCATTTGTTACAGTAAATTACAAATAAGCAGGTATATTAAAACTGAGACCAGTCTCAAAATAGTTTGTGATAAAACAAATTGCCATCACATACATTTATTTTATTTTCGTGAAGGGCAAAAACTTACCCTTCTCAAATGGCGTCACGATTTTCCTTTACGTAGCGGTTTTACGTAAGCTTTGCTACCATTTCATTGGACAGTTTATATTTGTCATGCAGACGTGATTGTTCTTATTCCCAGCTTCTCAAGTGACAATGAGCAGGGTCAGCAAACTCAGCATACCAGTGGGACACCATTTACCATACTAGAGGGACATGGACTCAACAGTAAATGGAAAGAAAAGGTTAGTTCGGGAAAGACAAAGAGAAGAAAATATCTGAGTGACGATTGAATTAGCGTAGGAAACATTTACAACAAGCATTGGCAAAGGCAATACATTATTTTTTATGTATGTATACAGCTTGTACTATTCTGCTGCGTGGGGGGGGGGGGCCTACTCACATTCGTGACAGAGACACCGGCACACTAGTTTACAAATTCAGCCGTTAGGTGACGTGCCACCTTGGCCCCTTTATTATATACCCTCGGACCGAGCCCGGTCGCGAGGGGTGCTGTGCCCCTGAGGGTCGTCACGTAAAGGCTGGGTGGCACTCTACATCCCTCCTTTCCTTTAGCCATAGCTAATCTATCAGTTAACGGTGAAAGAGAGTGGAGATAAAGAGAAGAGAAAGATAAAAGTGAGAAGAGATAGCTTGCAGTGGAGGTGCCACATGCTCACAAAGTCTCTGGCGGGCCCACCCGGCGTTCTCCTGCCGGCATCGCTACTTGGCACGCATAGTCCCTCAGTTTCTGGCTGGGTGCGGGGTTAGGCCTCAACTGATATCGTTGGCCGCGAGATGGCATTTCCTCGGGGCTCGAGGGAGCGCTACTTCACGACCCCCTGCATCAGTACCCCCTGCTGGACTGGCTTGCCCCGTGGTCTTCGTCTGACCCTTTTCCGGGTACCGGCGCTGGACTCTCTCGGCCATTGGGGACAGTTGTTGCAGAGAAGTCAGGCAGATTTTCTTCTGCCCCGGGTGCCGCCTGGTCCGGCTGTGGGCTGTCGGAGATCTCCTTGAACCACGAGATGTTCCTCACCACAATGTGCCTTCCGCGCTGCGCGGTGACCATGGTTCCGTTGATCTGGACGACGACCCACTCCTCAGGTCCGTAGGGCGTGCAAAACTTCCAGCCAGGGTGGCGATTCTTTAGAACCACTCGTGCTCCAACTCGGATTGAGGGTACCTTGGCTCCGCGGCTGAGGGTGGCTTTGTTGTTGGTCTGTTGGCGCTTCTGTTGAGCTCGTTCCGGGTCGAAGCCTGGCGGTGTCCAGTTGGAGACTTCGGGGATGATAGCAGTGAGTAGCGCGTGCTGAGTTTTAAAGCTGGTTGTTGTTTTTAAATAATTGGTCCTCAGTTTTTACTGTCTTTGCATTTTGCACATTGCTTAATTTGACTTGCCTGTCACGTTGGCTGTCCCTGGTCCGTCACGGCTTTCAGTGCCGATTGCACGGAGGGACGTGACTCCTCCTCCAATCACCTGATTTCCTGCCCCGGTGTTCTTAAGGCGGATGGGGGCCCAGCCGCGCAGCGGGCGCGCCGCCGGCGCGCCGAAGGCAAGCCCGTCTGCGCCCGTCCGCGAGCCGTACGCGACCAGCGCCAGCCATGCTGCCGGTTGGGAATGCCGGGAGAGGGTTATACGGTGGTCTCGAGACGAGCTGTTGTCTCGTAATTGGGCTGCTTGTCCCGAGCCACATAAGTTTGATCTTGCGGTGACTAGTCTGCCAGACAGCTGTAATTCTTGTGGTCAGGGGATGTATTATGCGGGAGGGTTGCAAAATAAGAGCAACTCTGGGATAATAACCCCTTTGGACATGGCACCAAAGCATATGGATACAATTAGAGTGTGCCTAGTCAATTGTAGGTCTCTTGCGAAACATGCTGATGATATCTGGCTGGCCCTAGCTGATCTTTCATGGGATGCCATGTTTTTAACAGAAACCTGGCTTAATATGGACACTGTGGCAGCAATAACTCTGGCCATCCCGCCAGGTTTCAAAATGTGTTATGCAAATAGAGAGGGAAATAAAAAAAGGGGCGGGGTGGCCATTATATTTAAAGATTCTTGGGAGTTAGTTTCCTCTGCCCCTCTCAACATACAGGGTATTGAAGGCCTCAATTTTTGCCTCCAAATCAATCCCTCTTCATCCCTCGCTGGTATACTCATCTATAGACCACCCGACTGTGTAGCCAATATATGTCAGGATCTTTGCAATTATATTGCTCAAAAGTCACTAGATTATGCAAATTTGATGGCCCTTGGCGATTTTAATCTACATGTGAATGATCCTCACTGCTCACAGGCAGTTCAGCTGGTCTCCTCTTTGGCAGGCGCCAATCTATTGCAAATGGTAGCCGCTCCTACCCATAGAGCAGGTCATACCTTGGATTTAGTCTTTTCAAATATCTCTTCTATGGTTATGGAGCCCCCCTGTCCCCTGGTCTGGTCGGATCATTATCTGATTCCTTTTTCGGTTAGGCTGACTAATACCGGCCAGGCCAGAGGCAAGCGTTTTTCTTTAAAAAGAAACTGGAAAAATCTGACTGCGGCAGCACTCGGTCCTATCCTTCAGAACAACCTTCCTCTTTTATCTTTAGACCCCAATGTAGATGCTCTTGCAATAAATCAATGGATCTCCACGGCTGTGGAGGCCGTTGCTCCAGCTAGAATGGTGAAGTCTTGTAGACTGTCTCCTTCGGCACCTTGGTTCTCTGATTTACTTAGAGTTGAAAAGAGGAGGTGCAAAAGACTTGAACGCTTGTGGAGAATAAATTATTGCGACTTAGCTAAAGCAATCTACAAAAATGCGCTGAAAGACTTTCATAAATCGCAAAAAATAGCCAGAAGAAATTTTATTGTTTCAAGTATCCACAAGGCAGATAATTCCAGCAAAGAGGTGTTTAAGGTAGTACAGACCTTCTTTAAGCCAAAAGCAATAGAGACTGAAGTGCAACCATCTTTAGCCTTGTGTGAAGATATCTCTAGCTTCTTTGATAATAAAATTTTAAAGGTCTACGACTCCTTTTCAGCACCCATGGTAACAGAGAAACTGGACACACCTCTGGAAGCAGTGGAGGTTCCTCTGTTTACAAATTTTCTACCCATTTCTCATCAGGATGCACTGGCTGAAATCCAAAAGTGTAGATCTGGTGCCCCAGATGATCCTTGCCCTCCTAAACTTTGGAAAATATTGTCTCTTTCTCTCTCTGGTGTGCTAGTTCATATCTGGAACGTATCTCTTGGAACTGGCATTTTTCCCGACAAATGGAAACACGCTACCCTTCTCCCTCTGAGAAAGAAACCTAATGGTGACCCAGGAGATCTTAACAATCTTAGGCCAATCTCCTTACTACCTGCTCCAGGTAAAATGTTAGAGAAGTTGGTCCAGCGGCAACTGACCCATTTTGTCGAGAGTAATGCCGCCCTGCATGATACACAATCTGGCTTTCGGGCAGGCTACAGCACGGAGACTGCTCTCCTGGAGGTGGCCGAGTCGGTGAGATGGTCGTTAGATTCAGGGGCTTCAGTGGTACTGGTGCTCCTGGATCTGTCTGCAGCTTTCGACACCGTCGACCACACCATGTTGGTGCAGAGACTGCAAGACATAGGTTTTGGGGGGAAGGTCTTATCCTGGTTGAAATCATACTTAAGCGGCCGTACTCAAAGAGTCGCTTTACAACCATTTGAATCAAAACCTAAAGCCCTATGGTGTGGCGTCCCTCAAGGCTCCGCATTGAGTCCTTTACTCTTTAATTTGTACCTAGCCCCTCTTTTCTCTCTGATTGCCAACTGGGGGGTGAAGGCAATCTCCTATGCTGACGACACCCAGCTGTTTTTCCCTTTTCAGGAGCAAACGACAGAGGCTTTTATGAATTTTAAAGGCTGCTTGAGAGACATTGCCATTTGGATGAATACTAACAAACTAAAACTCAACGCGGGAAAAACAGAGGTGCTGTTTTTCGGCAACGGCCCTGTGCCTGCTTCAGATCTGTGGTGGCCAGTAGAAATGGGCCCTCCGCCTTCGCCTAGTACAAGTATTAAAAATCTAGGGGTGAGATGGGAGGCGGATCTCTCTTTCTTGGCCCAAATCCAACAGGTCACCGCTTCATGTTTTAGTAAAATGAGAAATCTTCGTAAATTTCTACATTTTATGCCAGAAGATTGCCGTAAGGCCGTAGTCCATGCCACAGTGACATCTAGGCTGGACTACGCAAACGGCCTATATCTCGGTCTGCCTAAATATTCGATTAGACGTTTGCAGATGGTGCAGAATGCGGCTGCGAGACTAATTAGACGCATTCCTTTTCGACATCATGTCTCTCCGCATTTACAGGAACTACACTGGCTTCCGGTAGCCAAAAGAATTGAATTTAAGGCCTTGACGCTGGCCTATCGGGCTCTTCAGGGAAGATGTCCTAGTTATCTTAGACAAAGACTTGGCCGGTATAAGCAAGATCGCTCCCTGCGGTCAAATTCTCAGAACTTGCTCATTGCTCCTCGCTTTGTGAAAGCTCGTCTGGGCGGTAGGGCGCTCTCAGTTAGAACGGCTAAATTGTGGAATGCCCTACCAGGGTTTCTCCGCCAAGCTGACACTGAGACTAGTTTTAGAAAAGCGCTGAAGACATGGCTTTTCAGCAATTAATTAGGCCTGACTTCTGAGCCTAAACTTTGTGCACGCGTTGCTTGCTGCTTGCTGCTTAGCGCCGGGACACCTCTGTTTGAGGTAGCTGTTCGCGCTATATAAATCTCAGTATTATTATTATTATTATCCCTGGGCGGCCGCCTTAGAAGGAGGGCTGCAGGGGCACACCCCGTCGTCGAATGAGGAGTCTGCCGGTAGGCGAATAGGAATTGGTGGAGACAAGTCTCCAGGTCTTGATGCCGGTCCACCCCTATGCGTAGTGCTCTGTTCAAAGTCCGCATAAACCGCTCGACCTCGCCGTTGGCTTGAGGCCACTGCGGTGTGATCCGTCGATGTCGGATGGCCCGTTTCTGTAGAAAATCTTGAAATTCCTGACCCTGGAAGGGCAGTCCGTTGTCGGACTTCATTTCCTCCGGCAGACCAAACATTGCGAAGGTCTTTTCGAGTGCTGGCTGCACATGCGTAAACGCGGTGGTTGGCACGAGCTCGACCACAGGAAACTTGGTGCATGAGTCAATAACTACTAGGGTGTGACGTCCGTCCGGGAAACTGCCAAAATCGATGTTTACCTTGGTCCATGGCGTGTCACATGGTCCTTCCGTGATGACCGGTGCAGGAGCAGGGTCAGCTCCCGTGATGGTGCAGGGGTGACAGGTCCTTACCTCTTCATCGACCATACTGTCCATCCCCGGGAACCACACTTTGGTTCGGAGCCTGGCCTTTGTCTTCGCCACACCTTGGTGCCCTTGGTGCGCTAGGGTTACCAGCCGGCGGTGCAGCTCCCTTGGACCACGATCCTCTGGCCTCTGAGTACCAACCCGGATCCTCCGATTTCAGCTCATGCTTCACCCCCCATATCTGTCTCCTGGCATTCTGCTCTTCCTCGGTGAGTCCTGCCACCCCGTCTAGGAATCGGTGCCATCTTCCTGTCGTCAAGGCTTCTTTGACTCGTTGGAGGGTGGAGTCCGACTCTGTAGCACTGCTCATTTCTTCTTTGGTGATGGCCAGTGGACAGGCACTATCTTCGATCATTTGCACAATGGCTTCCATGCTTGGGCTGTCATCCTGGGCCTGCCCGTCCTCCGCCTGCAGTGGATGCCTCGACAGGAAGTCAGCGGGGTTGTCCGCCCCAGGGCGATACAGTAGTTGGAAGGAGTATGCCTGCAACTGCACTGCCCACCGCTCGATCCTCGGAGGTGCCAGCCTGTTGGACCCACTGAACAGGGGTATGAGGGGCTTGTGGTCTGTTATGACCTTGAAGGAGTGGCCACACAGGTAAAGATGAAAATGCTGGCATGCCCAGCGGATGGCTAGGGCTTTGCGCTCTATCTGTGCATACCTTGTTTCTGTTGGTGAGAGTGCGCGGCTGGCGTATGCTACTGGCACGTATAACCCTTGTCGGTCTTCCTGTAACAGTACTGCGCCTGGGGGGGCGGAGCTTGCTCGCGACCAAGATGGCCGCTTGAGCCTTCGGCTCCGTGACACCGTGACTATCTCCAACAACTATCCGACAGTCTCACAGCATAGCATGCTTCAAACATAGTGGCCTGGCTGTCGGAACCTGCCGGGAACACAGCGGGCGAACTCCGGCTTGACTGGGACCAGTTCAAGTGAAGATACGAGTCCCGTGCGCTACCGGGTTGGAAAGGCCTGGAGCCCCGGGCTGGGGTGGCGCGCAGCGCTGGAAGAGGACTCGCGGCGCGCGACTGAGGCAGGCGGAGCTGGCCGGTCATACGGCTCCTCGGAGTGAGTGGATTGGCGACCAGCGCTTGGGGGCCTGGACGTGGCACGGCGCGCCAGCGGAGCAGACTGCGGACCGATTGGCACACAGACGGAGGTGAGGAGGCGTGCAGGCGACCCGAGGACAACGCAACACCTCTTGGCTGCCGGAGTGCGACTTCGGCTTGTCAGCAGTAGAGGAGCGGCTGATCTGGTGCCCCCTCCCCTGTGTGCTAGTGGAGTGCCCGATAGGAGGTGTAGGCAGATCCTGACCCCACATGCCGGACCTGACTAGTTGGGATGCGATACACCCTCGGGGCCCGCCATTTTGAACTGTGCTGGTCCGGCAGTGCCTGTGAGGAGAGCGCTAACTGAGGGGCTGCCGTAGTGGACAACGTGGTGCTTTCACTGTGGGGGTTGGGGTGCCAGAGGGTGCGCTCTGATTGCCCGAGTCGTGAGCAAAGTAGCGTACAGTGCAGCTGACCGAGCTGAGTTATTTAGAGTGCAGCTGGCACGTGGAGTAGCACCGAACTGCAGTGGGGGTCAGGCTTGAAGTCTGCTGCGGCAAGGCCTGGCCGCGTGCTTCTGGTAGCAGCGCGCTAGAGGGTCCCTCCTGAGCGCCACAGTGTGCGGTGGCGGTCGGGCGCCTGTCGCACGGAGTGAGGCAATAGGTGCTAGACGGCAGAGTGCAGCGCCCCAAAAGTCGACGTGTGCAGAGACGCGGGCAGGAGACTCCCTGGGGCTCCCAGTGGCCTCATCGACCATTGGTTCTACAGCTCTGTAACGCGGGGGTGCTCTAACTGGTGGATCCCCTTGACAGCCGGCATGGGCAGGGTAGACAGGACTCAGCCCAAGCTCTCTTTTGACCAGAAGCGGTCAAAATCGCAAGACACCGCAGCTGTAGCTTCGGACAGGATGCCTGCCCCGACGATGGAAGAGCCAAGCACCGATATCCGGGCCATGTTGGTAGCCATGGAAAAAAGCTTGCAAAGCGGAATCACCTCGTTGGGCGTGAAGATGGACGCCCTCTCCTACAGGATGGATAGGATGGGGGAGCGCTTGGACAAACATGCGGAGCGCTTAGACATGTCGGAACGAAGACTCACGGAGGTGGAGGAAGCGCATACCACATTAGATGCAGACCACAAACAACTTGGGAGAGTCCTCCGAGTACTCCAAGATAAGACGGAGGACTTGGAAGCGCGTTCTCGTCAATGCAATCTCAGAATCATCGGCCTTCCGGAAACTACCCAGACGGGAAACATGGAACATTTCGTGGAGAAATTACTGGTTGCGCTGCTGGGAGAGGGGGTCTTCTCCGCCATGTTTGTAGTAGAGAGAGCGCATCGCTCCTTGGGACCTCGCCCGCAACCGGGGGCACCACCACGACCGATCATTGCAAAACTGCTCAATTACCGGGATAGGGACATAGCCCTGAAATTGGCGAGAGACAAGCAGCCGTTGTCCTATGAAGGTTCAGTGATCTCATTGTTTCCAGACTTTACGATCCGAGTTCAAGAGGCCCGTCGCCAGTTTATCCCCATGAAAAAACAAATGCGAGACATGGGCATAGACTACGCTATGCTGTACCTGTGAAAGGCAGCGAGTCTTCTAAGACCCTCAATGCTGCCCGGTGCAGGGTTCCACCTCTAATTCACTTTGGGTTCGCTATCAAAATAATGAGGCAAGCGCTGGAAACTGGAAGACAAGAAAAAGGTTTATTTCTCATGAGGAGATCACGTCAACTGCAGACACCGGGATGTCTGAGGGAGGTGTTCTGCTGATAACTCCTTTGGCTCTTCCTTTTATACAGGTTTGACACAATGCATTGGTTTCATCAACATGGTTACACAAGCTTGGGGTCCCCGCCCCGGGCAGGTTGTCACACAAGCCCAACAGTAATTCTCTTCCCACCCAGGTCAAACAGACAATCTTATCTTGCAGCTGGACCTTGCTTCAGGGTCTAAAACATGTGAGACCGGCCAGATCTAAGAGTCCGTTCTGTTGATAAAAACAGGTCCCATTGTTGGTAACAACAAGTCTTGCTGTTTGCAGTGCAATAAATCATGTTGCAAGAGTCTTTTTGGTGTTTGGAACCTGTTTGTGTAACTAGGTGCAGTGAGGGGTAGAGTGTCCAAAGGTTTGCCTGAAAACAGAGATGAGAGGAAAAACGAGTTTGTGGCAGCAAGTGGCGCTGAGGTTTGTTGCGGCAAATAGAGTTTATAGCCCCCAGCACACGTACCAGGTCGGTCAGAGGGTCAGAGGGATGCTAGTAAGGGCAGGGTGAAACAAAGGTGACCAACAGAGTACAAAATGGCTGTGATAGATTAAAATGACTGCAACTTATGTGCACATAGAATTCCACCAGACAAGATGGCGCAGGTAATGTTCACGATTGTCGTTTTGCTTTTAACAGTGGCCCCTTTGAACATAACTAGCCAGCTTGTCAGTCTATTTCGATCTCCATAATGTCCTGTATCTCTTGATCGTACATTACTCTCATTTTTGTTAGCTGAGTGTCCATAGTCTTAGGGTGCAAGGTAGTTATGCAAAGAGAACACAAAGGTGGTATACAGTGTATACCCAAACAACAACCACATATTGTCAATACTGGGACCAAGAGAATCATTGATATTTTCCAACCCCACTCCTTCAAGATGCCCCAAAGCCAACTTCCAATTGTCCAAGTCTCTGATCCTTGATGAATTTCTGAAGATAGTCTATGGAGATGTTCGATTGCTTCATAGACAGAAGGTGAATTATCAGGAATGTATACACAGCAGCTGGCACCGATGATGCGGCATGCTCCTCCACGGTCCGCTATTACCACGTCCAGGACCATGCGATTTTGCAGGGTAACCAGACGGATCGCTTGGAGCTCAGCAGTGTTGTTGGTGAGGATGCCAGCAGTGACGTTCAGGGCGGTCTCTACCGCTTGGGACAGATGTCTGATGGCTCAGCTGTTTGCCATCGGACCCCATAGCGGGACGAGCCCTTTTGCTGCGTCGAGGAACTGTGATGAGGCAGAGTCTGCTTGATCAATGTCTTTAGAACGCTTTTCTCGATGATGCTCTGCAGGGGCTGTGTAGGTTGGTGGCAAAACAAAGGCGATGTAGCACGTGACCCCCAGTTTCTTGGGAGCCAGGTGTAGGCTTTGGTTCCACAAACAAAGTACATATTGGGTGATGCAACAAGCGCTGGGGGTTGGCAGTGTTCAAAGTCCTTACAATGCTACAGGTGCTGTGACCCACATTCTTAGTCCCACGGCCTTCAATGGATACAAGGCCAGAGACGTTCACCACAGATAGGGCCACAGTCAGTGTTGCAGCAGTTCTTTTCTTCAGGTAGGAAAATGTGGCTCTGTTAGGATTATTGAACACTTGCATTTCCACTCGTTCTTTGGAGGGGACATTAATCTGGAATGTCGCATTGAAGGTGTGAGGGCAGAAGGGGGCGGCTGTCCTTCCTGTTTTGTTTCGCCAGAACTCGTTGTAGAACTGGGCGATTGTTCCGTCGGAAGTGGCATTGTCTTTGTAACTTTCTTGTAGGAGCATCATCCAGGCAAGGCAAGATCCGTGAATAGAAAAGGGCGAAGGGATGGAATGTTCAGTGGCATGTGGTAACAGCCCACAGACCCAACAGTTGGTAGCATTGGTGGCAAGATTGTGCTGGTGCAACATCTGCACGAAAGAATTATTCCAGAATTCTTTGCGTCGTTCTCGGAGATGTGGCGGTAGTGATACCAGGTAGTGTTCTTTCTTGGTGGTTGGTTGCATGGTGGGTGACAATGTTCTGTATGCAGGTGCATTCTCTTCAGTGATTCAGAGTGCGACCATTAGCAGGAGGCGGGTGAGAAATGCGGCTACAAGTGCAATTGTCTTTGTGCTGTGCAGTCTTGGTGTCTTTGCGGTGGTTTTGCAGGTGTTCAGTTTCTTCCATCATCTTCGAGGAGCTCAACAACTGTTAGGACCACAGACTTTTGTCTGGCGCTTTCCTGGTAGCGTTGTTTGACTGTGCTACCGATCTGAGACCTTGACTTAGTTCGTGGCCTGGTCGTTGGAGCTCCCTCCTTTCGTCGATCTTAGGTTGTACCCTTTCATGGATGGCACCGTGGGGTCGGGAAATTCTGATAGTTCGAGGGTGTCTTCTTGTGGGTAGCAACTCAGAGCTGGTCGGTCTCTCGCGAGTACTTCCTCTTGCACCTCCACCCCTTCACAGGTTGCCAGGGTTGGAGGGACTCGTTTGCAATGATGAGTGTGCAGCCAGTTTCGTTTTCCTTCCACTCGGAGGGCAGTTCGGGTGGTGATCAGGACTTGCCAGGGGCCCGTCCACCTAGGCTCCAGATTCTTCGTTCTTTGGAAGTTGCGAATCAATACATGGTCGCCTGGCTTTATTTCATGTCCCGGGCCCCTGGATACGTCAGGCAAGGCTTGCTGCACCTGTTGGTGGATAATTGTTAGCTCGTTTGTCAATTTATGCAAGTAATCCGACATTAATATGTTCGGGACATCGTTAATGGAGGTGGGTCTTGGTGCCGCCCAAATGCTCATAGGCCTGCCGAAGACCACCTCATACGGGGTCAGTCGGTGTTTGGTTGGGGTGGAGCGCATCGATAACAATGCCAATGGGAGGGCGTCGGGCCATTTCAACCCGGTCATGGCAACTATTTTGGCTAGTTTTAGTTTCAACGTTGCATTGTGTCTCTCTACCAGGCCCGCTGATTGGGGGTGGAAGACGGCATGGAACTTTTGTTTTACCCCCAACCCTCTCAGTATGTTCTGTATCACCTCGGCTACGAAGTGGGGGCCGTTGTCGCTCCATAAAATTCTGCAAAGGCCGTATCGGGGGAAGAATTCTTTCAGCAATACTTTTGCAGTGGCTAAGGCGGTATTGTCGCGGGTGGGATATGCCTCCACCCATTTGCTAAAAGCGCACACAACCACCAGGACATATTTTAGACCAAGGCATCTCTCTAGTTGAATGTAATCCATTTGAAGGATTTCAAAGGGGTGGTCAGGGACTCCAAACCCTCCCCGTGGTACTACTGTCCCCTTCCCTGGGTTGTGTTGTAGGCAGACTATACATTGTTGTACTAGGCGTTTTGCAGATTCTGCTATCTTGACGTTATGCCATACTCTGGTGATTAGTTCAATCATGGGGGTAGAGCCTATGTGTGCTGGTAAATGTGCCATGGTCAATATGGGGATGAGGTAGGCATTGGGTAACAGCCATTTATTTCCATCTTTAGTTCTCCAGCAATCTTCCTCTTCTTTTAGTCCCACCTTTTCCCACTCGGTCAATTCGTCTTGTGTGCCTGTAGTCTGTATGTCCCTTACAGTGGTCCTAGCGTCAGTCCATCGTTCAGCTTGTGACCTGGTCACATACATTCGTGTCGTAGTTCGGTCTCCTGCCGTGGCTCGGGCAGTAACGTCTGCTAGTGCATTTCCCTGTCCAATGAGATCAGTCACTTTCCTATGTGCTTGGCATTTTTATCACTGCTAACTTCTTGGGGAGGAGGACTGCTTGCGTCAAGGCGGAGACTAAATCTCCATGCAGGATGGGTGTACCGTGTGAAGTCAGGAACCCTCTTTCTTTCCATAAGATCCCAAAATGGTGAACCACCCCGAAGGCATATTGGCTGTCGGTGTATATGTTAACTGTCGTGTCAGTCGCTAAGATACATGCTCGTGTGAGGGCAATGAGTTCTGCAGCCTGGGCTGAACGTTGGGGAATACGGGCTGTTTCCAGAACGGTTCGGGCTGTGGTGACAGCGTATGCAGCTGAGGTGGTGCCATCGGGGAGTTTGATGCACGAACCATCCACCCATAGTTCTCCATCTGGTTCTAGAAAGGCGGTGTCTCTGAGATCTATTCTACTCTTTGTTTGTTCATCGGTTAGTGTCACACAGTCGTGTAGTGGAGTCACGCTAGGATCATTTTCGGGTAGGGGTAACAGTGTGGCTGGATTGAGGGTGGTGCATCGCTTTAGGGTAATGTGCGGTGCTAGCAGGGTCAACTCATATCCTGTCAGTCGGGCGCTAGTCAAGTGTTGGGTTTTGGTCTGGTTTAGTAGTGTGTCGACTGCATGGGGTACTAAAACAGTGACTGGATTGGAGAGTACTATTCCTTCGCTCTGGCGTATCGATACTGCTGCAGCTGCCACAGCGCGCAGGCACGCTGGCAGCACTCTGGCTACTGGATCGAGGGTGGCAGAGAAATATGCACAAGGGCGTTGTTTGTGACCAATTGATTGTGTTAGGACAGACAATGCACATCCTTCCCTCTCGTGCGTGTAGAGGAAGAATGGTTTGGAGTAATCCGGGGTTCCTAGGACAGGCGCTGAACAAAGGGCATTGCGTAGTTCTTTAAAGGCTGACTGGCATTCGGGGGTCCAGGGGAGAGGTGAGGGGATGTCTTTAGCTAGGAGGGAGAGAAGGGGTTTGACAATGAGGCTAAAGTTCGGTAACCACTGTCGGCAAAATGAAGTGAGACCTATCAAAGAGCGGACTTGTTTCTGATCTTTGGGGACAGGGGTGTCTAGAATTGTCTGGATCCTGTCAGGCGTGAGTTTCCTCCCTTCTTTGGATAAAAGGTGACCCAAATAGGTCACTTGTGATTTACAGAACTGCAATTTCTTTCGGGAGACCTTGTGACCATTCTCAGCAAGAAAATGGAGTAGTTTGATGGTGGCTGTGACGGCTATTGGTATGGTGTCCGCTGCTAGAAGGATGTTGTCTACATATTGTATTAGTGCCACTCCATCTGGCAATTGTATGGCGTTCGACTGTCTTTTAAGCACCTGGCTATAGATGCTTGGGCTCTCAGTGTACCCCTGAGGTGCTCTGTAAAATCTGTACGAACGGGAGTTTAGGGTGAATCCAAATAGATAGCGTCTGTCCTTGTGTATAGGTATGGAAAAGAATGCGTTTTTGAGGTCAATTACAGTGAAGGTGGTGGCAGTGGAGGGGATTAAAGTCAAAATTGTCGTGATGTCGGAAACTACTGGGTATTGTGGCACTACGATTTTGTTTATCTCCCGCAGGTCAATGATGAAGCGGTAGGCTTTTCCGTCTCCCTCTCCCTGTCTCTTTACAATCGGTAGTATGGGACTGTTATAAACGTTGCTCACTACTTCCTCTACCACCCCTGCCTCTACCAAAGAGTGTATGATCTCTGTCAGTGCCTTCTCACCCTCTGGCGATATTTTGTACTGCGGTACTTTCGGTAGGGTTGCGTCCTGTCGTATTGTTACGTGTACTGGGTCAATCATCATTCGCCCTACATCTGAATCAGCCCTAGCCCATAAGTGTGATGGCAAAGTGTCCAGTAGGGATGCGTCAGTCTCGGAGATGGGAAACATGTGCTGAGAAGGGTTCTCTCTATGGCGCTGGGGGTTGTCATACAGGACGACACACACTCCGTCTGGTGAGCATCTGATAGTCGCATGGAAGTGTTTCAAAAGGTCGAGACCCATAATGGCGTCTGGGGTGTTGGAAGAGAGGAGGAATGTCGATTCGACGCTATTGTTGTCAAGGTTAAAAGGGATCGGTCGGGACAAAGGGTTGGTGGAGGGCGTACCGTCAAATCCTATTGAGGTCACATGTGAGCCTGACAAGGGTGCCCTTGGAATCAGTCGTTTGGATAGTGCACTACGTGTTGCTCCCGTGTCTACCAGAAATGGCAACTTTGTGCCCAGGACCTCAGCGGTAACATAAGGGCCTTGCTGATCAACATAGAGCTCGACTGGATCCCTCCCTTGCCCCTGGCTGTCCTATGCAAAGTCGTACGTATTGTCATAATCTGTCTGTTGGTACTGATTCTGTTTGGGATGGTCAAATGTGTTCACTCTTCCTGGCATTTCCTCGCTTGCTTCACTCGCGTACCCTCTCCCACGTCCTCTTCCTCTCTGTCCACTTGCTATTTCCCTCGCCCCTCTGCCCCTACCAGCTCCTAACAAAGCCGGGCATTGGGTTTTCCAGTGTCCATATTCTTTGCAAAATGCACATTGATCCTGTCCTAGGTCTTGGCGTCCTACATATGATGTCGATGAATTGTTTCTAGGTGGCTGTACTCTAGGGGTATTCTGCTGGTATCCTCCCCTATATTGCTCTTTTCCTGTATTCGCCCCCTGGAGTTGTGCTACCATTACCCTTTCCTTCAAGTCCTTCTTTTTCCTTTCTGTAGCCCTGTCATTTTCGTTTCTCTGATGCTCATAGTACTGGGCCATTTGGAGAATGGCCGCCAGTTTAGATGCTGCCCAACTACTTTCGCTGGCTTGTAATTTCTGGGATACATCTGGCAGTAGTCCTTTGACATAGTTCTGCACAAATAAGTGGTGTCCGGTTGCGGTGGACATGTCTTGTCCACTGTAATCGGAGAACACCGTTTCAAATCTGGAGAAATACTCTGAGACATCCTCTTGTGGTTTCTGGCGGCACGCGGTTACTATGGACCAGTCTATCTTTTTCTCTGGGATCAGCGTTTTCACTTTCTGCACTATTTTGTCAGGGAGGTCCAATATTGCTTTAACCGGTTTTTGACCAGGGTTCCGCTGTTTATCTAGTGTGTTGAGTTGTTCCCAGGTATGACCAAGCAGTTCGGTATGGTCTATTTTCCTAATCTGTTTCCACACATCTGCTGGCAAACATAACCCGAAGAACAAGTCTATGTCGGCAAGTGTCATTATTGTTGATCCCAGAGCGGTACCTAGCTCGGTGTAAAAGGCGGTGGGGTTCTTTCGTAAATCCGGTAAAGATTTACAGAACGTCAAAATGTCCTGTCTGTCCCATGGTTGATACACCCAATTGTAGACCACCCTTCCTCTAGCGTCTTGATGGTTCATATCGTCATGAGTCCCTTGTCCTCTAGGAGGTACCCAATAAGGGGCAGCTTCTTTTATCGGCATCATGCTATCTGGTTTTTCCACCGGGGGTCCTGCTATCTTAGATGTCCTGTCCTTATCTATCCGTCCTTGTTCCACGAGGTGACTGAATACCTCCAGTGTGGATGAAAAGAGTTCTGTAACATCGTTGTCGCCTTCATCTCCGGTGTCTACCTTCCTATAGAGAGCCACTAGCCGCTCGGGCCCTACATCTTGGTACTTCTCTTCATATGCAGTAAGAGTGTGGTAACAGAGACGTACAATAAAGTATCGTTTGCGGTTTTCAACATAGGAGTTGCATATGTCAGTTACATACTCTTCTGTCTCCTTCCTATCTATGAGGGATTTAACTATTTTATCAATGCCTGCTCGCTCATTTTTACTTAATCGCGGGACCCTGGGCGCTCCTTTTTCTTTTGATGCTACCTCTACTACTGTATCCTTTGATGAGGCATTTGGTGTGGGTGACTCGGTGGGAGCAGAGGCGGTGGAGACTGAGGCGATCGTGCCATCTCCGGCTATACTTTGGTGGTCCTGGCGTTGTACTACGGGATGAGTAGGGGCGTAAGGGGGTGGCATGTATATGATTGGGGGACCTAACAATAAATCATCATCTACCCTTTGTTTTGCTGGTAACTTGGGGTAAAGAGTCGAGGGCGTTCTAACAGGGCATTGACCTGATATTTTTGATTCCTGTTCCTTTTTATCGATTTCCTTTTCTTTTAGTTTTTCTTCTAATCTTTTACAGGCTTGGTAAGCTGATTTTCGCGTTTCTTTATCTTGTCTAGCTTCGTCCCTTTTCTTTCTTTGAGCTGCCTCTTTTCGCCATAAACCAAAACTGTCAAACATGGCTGGTCTAGTTTTCTTTTTGTGGAGAGCTAATTCTAACGTTTCTATTTTAGCGGGATCGAAAGATCCCGTCAGTGGCCACTGATTTACCCGGTCCTTCCTAGTGTATTTATGCCATAGTTTGCTATAAGCTACGATGGCTAATCCATACTTTACGTACATGTCCTTGTTAGGGGTGCCTTCCGGCGGTGCCGGCTGACTGACCTCTAACGAACGGTCTGGTCCAAAACAATTACAATCAAACAATCTAGAGAAAACAGGCATGACGTATTTATCGGTCAAAAATGAATATCTCAATCAATCAATTTAGACAAAAAGTCTGCACTACCTGTCCTTCGCTGCCTGCAAAGGGAGAGAATATTCCTATTCTTCGTTGTTTGCAAGCAGGGAAATGTCGCAAATAACTCGATATCAAAAAAGGAATACTAGTATTTCAATCAAACTATTCAATCAATCAATTTAAGTCGTTTTTTTCACGACCTTACCCGGACCGTATGGACAGTTCTTCGTCTTCCCCTTCCAGCGCCTGGTTGTCCTCTCACTCCAACAATCAATGCGGCGTTCCTCTAAGGTCCCAGTCAGGACCGCAGGTCACTCGAGAGAGGTCCGTTCGGAACCGGTGAAGTTCAGTCGATCGGCAGCCAGACAAGGGTCTTCTCAGGCAGGTATACCCCAATCGTTTAGTCGTTCACTCCGTCGTTAGGACCTCTCTACCGGACCCACGCGTCGCTGATGGGCCCCCACGTTTGGGCGCCAATTTGTGAAGGGCAGCGAGTCTTCTAAGACCCTCAATGCTGCCCGGTGCAGGGTTCCACCTCTAATTCACTTTGGGTTCGCTATCAAAATAATGAGGCAAGCGCTGGAAACTGGAAGACAAGAAAAAGGTTTATTTCTCATGAGGAGATCACGTCAACTGCAGACACCGGGATGTCTGAGGGAGGTGTTCTGCTGATAACTCCTTTGGCTCTTCCTTTTATACAGGTTTGACACAATGCATTGGTTTCATCAACATGGTTACACAAGCTTGGGGTCCCCGCCCGGGAAGGTTGTCACACAAGCCCAACAGTAATTCTCTTCCCACCCAGGTCAAACAGACAATCTTATCTTGCAGCTGGACCTTGCTTCAGGGTCTAAAACATGTGAGACAGGCCAGATCTAAGAGTCCGTTCTGTTGATAAAAACAGGTCCCATTGTTGGTAACAAGTCTTGCTGTTTGCAGTGCAATAAATCATGTTGCAAGAGTCTTTTTGGTGTTTGGAACCTGTTTGTGTAACTAGGTGCAGTGAGGGGTAGAGTGTCCAAAGGTTTGCCTGAAAACAGAGATGAGAGGAAAAACGAGTTTGTGGCAGCAAGTGGCGCTGAGGTTTGTTGCGGCAAATAGAGTTTATAGCCCCCAGCACACGTACCAGGTCGGTCAGAGGGTCAGAGGGATGCTAGTAAGGGCAGGGTGAAACAAAGGTGACCAACAGAGTACAAAATGGCTGTGATAGATTAAAATGACTGCAACTTATGTGCACATAGAATTCCACCAGACAAGATGGCGCAGGTAATGTTCACGATTGTCGTTTTGCTTTTAACATACCCAGCGAAGCTAAGAGTCAACAGACAGGGCCGTTCCCACATTTTCACTGACCCCAAGTCCCTACAGAAGGCCCTAAAAGACTGGTCCAGGGACTGTCGTACCAGCCTGGAGCGGCACCTGAGCGACGAGACGACTGAGGGGCAACTGGAGGACCAGGACTAACTATGGTAAACTGCAGCTCGACGATAAGAATGGTAACGGGATTGGGGAAAGTGGGTGTGGGGGATGCTCTGTGCATGGAAAGGACGATGCAAGACGTGCCTCGCAGAGACTTGGTCTAAAACAATGTGTGGGATGGGATCACTGGTATGGCCTGAGCCTCCTTGCCATGCAGAAGTAGGGGTTATCAGACAAGACGTTGAGAGATGGCATGGTCAGCTGCCTGATGGGGATGGGTACATGCAGTTGTGTCGCAACTGAGTCCGGCTTAGTGTTAGCGGAAAGACTGGACCCTTAGAATGAAGTGACTGGGGCAGGGGGAGGCTGCTGTTCAATTTGTTCATTTTAATGCTTAGGCCTGAGTATATTAGGACTGTGAGGCTGTATCATTATCTACTGACGGTGCACGGGGGCGGTCGGATTTGTGTTCACATCGTATCTATAGTAGAATGAGCAACATCCGCCCACGAGTGCATAACACAAGGGGAGACAACCTCGTATTTTGGGGGGGTGGTGGGAGGAGGATCGGGGATTCTAGGGGATGCATCACGACCGAGTTGGGGGTGGTCTGTTGTGGGTGGGGGGTAGTAGGGAAGGGAGGAAAGTTTTGTTGCGGTGGTTGTTTGCAGCTACATGTCTGTTTACACATGGTGTATTTATCACTAAAGAGCGCTATAGGTCGAGATACATAATGTGCTTCAATACGCGAGATGGTGGGGCACGGTGAGGTTAACACAATGGAGACCCTGGGCTCCCTAAGAGCGCTTACGTGGAATGTGAGGGGGCTAAATGACCACCGAAAGCTGCGAAAGGTGCTGAACTACTTGAATCGGCAGAATATTGACATAGCTTTGATACAGGAGACACATCTGCCCCTAAAGAGTGCATTGCTACGCAGCAGAGGACTGGTGGACAATATAAATGTCTCTGGTTTCACCACGCATGCCAGAGGGGTGCTGACATGGGTTAACCCTAGGTCGGCTTACAAGATGGCCCAATTAGACTCAGACAGGGATGGTCGCTTTGTGATCTCCAGGTGCCAAGGGCAGGGCGTAGACCTAATAATAGTAAATGTCTACGGCCCCAATTACGATTGCCCGGAATTTTATACAACGCTGGCTAGCACAGTCTATAAACACCCGGAGGCACAGTACCTGTGGGGAGGGGATTTTAACCTAATCAGAAACTCAACTTTAGACAGATCAGGGGGGGCCAGAGAGGCGACCGTCTGCCGCGGCCAGAGCACTGGAGAGTGTCCTGGTGGGCATGGGCCTCTGCGATGTATGGAGAGCGAGATACCCGGATAGGGGGGGCTAAACACACTACTCTGCTTATCATAATTTGCACACCCGTATAGATTACTGGTTGATTTCCTCGCCTCTTCTGGGCCAAGTGCGAGAGTGCTTGGTACTCCCGCGTACTCTCTCGGATCATTCTCCTCTATTGCTGGTACTTAATCTGCCAAGGAAGTCAATTCCGCCATTCACTTGGCAGTTTCCCCCGTACTCATTGTTAGATCCTGTCTTTAAAGAAGACATGGCTGAAGCGATAGAAACCTTTTTCACTATTAATGTGGGGTCAGTGGACAGTTTCCAGGTCGTATGGGAGACCTTCAAGGTCTATATTCGGGGTGTTGCCATGGCCAAGCATTCGGGGGTACTCCGCGCTAACCGACAGAGACTGACGGATCTGGAGCGGAAGCTGGGAGTTCTGGAAGCGTGCCAACTGTCGTGTAACGATGAGACAATAACACATGAAATCAAGGACCTGTTGGGAGAATACCAAGAAGCTGCCGATAGCGAACTCAAGCACCTCAGCAAATATGCCACGGCGCGGGTATACGGGTAGGGAGAAAGGCCGGGTTCCGTGCTAGCACAGCTGCTGAAAGCGAAACGCGGCAGAACGTAGGTCATGGAACTCAAGTCGGCGTCTGGTGGGATACTAACTGAAGAGACGGAAATCGCGGACAGGTTCAAGCAATTTTATGCGGAATTATACACGGCCCGGTCTTCCGGCTCGGAGGACGAAATCCTTAGCTACCTTGAACATCTCAAATTGCCGTTTCTCACCAATATACACCGGGAGTATCTTATGCGACCTATAGCTAGGGAGGAAATTTTAATGGCCTTGGCAGGTATGAAAGCTTCTAGCGCCCCGGGAGCAGATGGTCTTACGGTCGGGTTTTACAAAGCCTTCATTGACCTATTGCTCCCATACCTCATGATGCTTTTTGAAGATGTGTGTCTCAGGCATGATGCCACCAACGATGAGAGAGGCGATAATCGTTGCTATCCCTAAACCAGACAAGCCGTTAAATGAATGTGGGTCTTATCGTCCACTCTCTCTACTGAATGTTGATACCAAATTATACGCTAAGATCCTCCCTAATCGACTCGTTCCCCTGGCGCCAGTATTGGTGGCTCCAGAGCAGGCGGGGTTCATTCCTGCCAGGAACCTTACCTACAATCTCCGCACGGTGTTCGGCACCATTCAACATACGAAACAAGAATCTAAGGCGGTTGCAGTCTTCCTCGACATGGAGAAGGCCTTCGATTCTGTCGAGTGGCCCTTCATGCGACAGGTTCTGACTAGGATGGGACTGGTATAAATAACAAGGATAGGGAGTGAAGAGGTGCACCTCGTGGGTGCTAGAGGTGGATACGTCCTCCTCAGGTAAACATATGAAACAAAAGAGAGATCCACCTCAAAAGAGGTTGTAATAAGGAAATGTGTTTCCAGACTTGGTAGGAAACACACAATGTTTGCTTTGATACCCCTCACACACCAAAAGGACCCTTGGTGTCATGCTTCATCATAGGGGTCTTCCCGCCCCAGCTGCGGGACGGGGCGTGCTGCGACCAGCGACTACGCGGGAGCACTGATATTTGTAGTGCTATGTGTGGTGTAGGGGTAGTGAGAGGAAGGGTCGGGGGTGAATGCGAAAAGTGAGTTAAAAAGAACCTGGCCTCATGGACTTAAGGAATTTAATAGGTCATAGAGGCTGGTACTATTAAAAGGGTGGTTCGGAGATGTCCTGCGTGTAATGTGCGGATACTCCTGGGTGTGTCAACATGTTTCGAAGCCACAAGGCTTCTTCATCAGGACTGAAAAAGATCCCTTCAGTTCTCACTATGTTGCTATCAATAAATGTGTGATATATACAAAAAATGTTAAAAAAAGGGGATGCATAATATACAGTACCCAATCAAATAATGGTAAAGAGTGAGCCCACTCAGTATTTCTGAAGTGTAAGCCTGAAAAGAGAGAGCACAGTTAATTTATGCAAGTGCGCCTCCCAATGCGCAGACACGGTTAACCTAAGAGGAAACAAAACATTAACTGTGACTGTAGTGTCCATTAGCCTTAGTTTGTAATTTAACCAAGTGCCGTGACCTGTTAGGAAAAAAGGGGACAAATAACGAGACATACATACAAAAAACAGAAAACACACTCTCTATATTCAATATTCAAAGTCATTGTGATTGATGCTTCAAGTTACGTTCATATAATGAAGATACATACTAGAGAAAGCAGGAGTTAATGCTCCATGAGCCTTTATAACGGTTGGGAAGGGTGTTGCCACGTCTGCTATTTGAAAAGACGAGATAGAAAAATGAGAAGAAACTGTTTGTTCACGGAGGATTTTGTATAATGAACACCAGGTTGGCGTTAACTTTTGAACGACTCCAGCGTTACTGGTACCCTACACGGCTGTGCCGTACTCACGGTCTGGTCAACAGCTCCTCGCTTATGATAACGCCATCCCGCGGCTCCGTTGTGTGAGTGAGACCGCGGGGGAGGCTCTTTTTAAAGGCAGGCAATTAGTTTACAACAGGGCGCACCTGTGCGAGATCCCGCAAATTAGAGTTCGAAAGCGGAAGTGACTAACGCTAGTACGCTAACCCATTTCATCAGGATGTAACCGGAAATGGTTGAAACAAGTTCTTGCCGAACATCGTAAGTATTCTAAATGAAATGAATAGTCTTTCGAGTTCATTCAAAAAAGAGTGGTACAGACAGACCTAGAGGCATGAGTAATAAATATAAATATAAACAGCGCTATAACAGACGGGCACAATCCCAATAGGAGAGCGCTGACTCTGTATACTGCTGAAGGGATTGTAACCGCTTGTTCGAAAGCGGAAGTGACTAACGCTAGTACGCTGACCCATTACATCAGGATGTGGTTGAAACAAGTTCTTGCCAAACATCGTAAGTATTCTAAATGAAATGAATAGTCTTTCGAGTTCATTCAAAAAGGAGTGGTACAGACAGACCTAGAGGCATGAGTAATAAATATAAATATAAATATAAACAGCGCTATAACAGACGGGCACAATCCCAATAGGAGAGCACTGACTCTGTATACTGCTGTGGAGATTGTAACCGCTTGTGGGAGCATGGAAACTAAGACTAAACACCAGTTTGCCCTAAAAAAAGGGTTGAGGGTGAAGTAGTGATTAAATGCCCAGAAGATCGGAAAGTGAATGAATAGCACTAGATGGATGAAACCAGATCCGGAATGACTGATATAATGATTGATCCATATCAGTATACCAGGAGAAATGTACAGTCTAGGTCAGTTGAGCCCAGGGAATATCATCGTTCAGACCTGTCAGATGAGTGCCCAAACGAAACATCCAACGATGTTCCTTTTCTAGCAGGTTGCTCTCGTTGTGGAGTTGTTCAATCACAGTCCATTTCAAATCATCCACGTTGTGTGGCATAATGAGATAGTGATTTGCCATCTTCGTGGTGCTTTTTGCAGCGCACGTTGCTCTTGTGCTCGTCGATGCGGATCTTAATTGGCCTTGAAGTCATGCCAATATATTCTTTTCTGCACGGACATGTGATCATATAAATCACGTTCCTGCTATTGCAGTTTGTAAAGCCTCTTTGTTCCCAAGTTGTTCCATTCATGAAGGTTATACTTTTACTTCTCTTGGTAAGATTACACGTGCTACAGTTACCACACGGGTAATGACCCTGTAGTGGTGGGAGGGTAGTGGTAGCCAGACTCCTCTCGAATATAACCCTTGGTCTGGTATGGACCAAAACGTCCTTCAGGTTTCTGCCTCTCTTATGGGAGAACATGGGTTTGGGAAGGTTGAGACTGCCGCAATTGAGTATTCTCCAGTGCTTATTTATCAGTTTAGACACTTCATTTGAGTGAGTATTGAAAGTGGTAACACATATAGGCCTGATTTCCTGTTCCTTAGGTGCGTGGTTTTCTAACAGGGCTTCTCTGTTGTTATTTCTGGCCCGCTTATAGCCTTTCTTTACAATCCGTTCCGGATAGTTGCGTTTCAGTAGTTTGTTTTCCAAATCGGAGGCTTGTTTTTGAAATCCGTGAGTTCGGAACAGTTCCTCCGGAGGCGGAGGAACTGTCCGTAGGGGAGGTTGTCCCGTAGATGCCTGGGGTGGAAACTGTTGTATGATAATAGGCAGTTTTTGGCTGTAGGCTTGAAATGGGTGGTAGTTTTAAGCTTACCCTGGTCAGAGTAGATGTTCAGGTCAAGGAACACCAGATTCATATTAGAAAATGTATGGGTGAACTTTAAGAATGTATTTTGTTCATTAAGCCAAAGCATGAAGGCTCCAATGGATTCAGCGTCACCTCTCCATATAACAAGAATATCGTCAATGTACCGTTTCCAGACAACGATGTTGTCTTTGAAAGGGTTGTCATGATGTAATATCTTGTTGGTTTCTAAGTGGTGGACATAGAGGCCAGCCAGACTAGGGGCAAAGGTGCTCCCCATGCTGGTCCCGTGTCTTTGTAGGTAATGTACCCCTTCGTACAAAAGAAGTTGTTTTTTAGTGCCAGAGAGATACATTCCATAACCACATTGCGGGGTGTATGATAATCCCATGTTGTGGTAAATAGTACTTCCTCTATGATGTCTAATGTTTCGTCATGGGGTAAGCTCGTATATAGGCTTTCGACATCAAGTCCCAAGAGGAGGTGTTGTGTTGGATCAAAAGGGAGGTCCTCGATAAGTTGTAGAATGGCCTTGGTATCTTTTAGGTAGGTTTGGGTTTTCTGAACTAGAGGCCGTAAAAATGCGTCAGCAAACTTGGAAAGGGGTTCCAGTATAGAGCCAATCCCCGATACAATAGGACGGCCGGGGGGATATGCCACATTCTTATGGATCTTCGGGATGGTGTAGAAATAGGGTGTTTTAGGACATTTCTGTATAAGGAATTCTGCCTCCTTTCTTGACACCCAGTCATGAGCTATGGCTTCCTCCACCATCACCATAATCCGTACCCGAGTCTCTTCTGTTGGATCATCGCGGAGGACTTCGTAGTTCCTGCGGTCATCAAGGAGCTTCATACATTCGACGTCATAATTGTGTTTCGTTTGAATAACAATGGCACCTCCTTTATCTGCTGGCTTGATAACCAGGTCAGTGTTATCAGCCAATTGATGTAATGCTTCTTTTTCCAATCGTGTGGTATTCTGGAATGTTCTTTTTCCCTCACTTGGTAGGTTCATCAATTCATCCATTACTGCTTTCTCGAAAGCAAGTAACTCGACTGGTACCGTGGAGTCCAAAGGTGTGAAAGTAGATTTGTTTCGCAATCCAGTGTCAGATGTCTGTTCCACTGTTGTCTCTGTTTTATTTTGGTTTGCAAAGAAAGCTCGTAATTTAAGCTTGCGCATAAACTCCTTCATTTCTAGGCATAGTTCAAATTTGTCCAACTTGTTTGTGGGGACAAAGCCCAGGCCCTTTTGCAGGACGTGTTTCTGGGTCTCTGTCAAAGTGTACTCCGTTAAGTTAACCACTAATTGCTCTACCTGCTGGTTGACGGTTGATTTGCTGTTGCTGTCATACTCCTCGTTGAGACTCTCGCCACGTCGTCTGGTTCGTGACTCCAATGGACCTGGTTGCCTCTCCGGTTCCTTCCTCTCGGTGGCCCGGGGCGTGATCCTAAAAAGGAGGTGGTCCATAGTAGTTAAATTCTTGTGGTTGTGGGTTCCATTGTTGGAAAGGTCCTGCCATGGGTGGTGGACCATAAGGGTAGTATGCATAGCTCGGTGGTCCTTGGAAATGGTCCCAGCCCCTTCCTCTTGGTCTATAAGGTCTCTGGTACTGAGCCCTTCCTCTCTGGTTCCTTTGGTTGCTACCCCGGCTTGAATGTGAGTCGTTGGAGCTAACATCAGATGAATCGCTGTCCGAACCCTGTTCACTATGAGTTTTCTTGATCACGTAGTCATCTCTTATGTAGGGGTAGACGCGTTCATGACTGAAAGCTATAGTGTCCTTTTTCAATTTCTTATACTTGCTCTGTTTCAATGAGATCTCGTATTCACTCATCTGTTGGTTGAGTTCATCCAATCTTTTCTTCAAAACGGTAGTTGATTGATAGGTTTTAGTTGGACCTCTAGTTTCTGTATGTCGATCTTCAGTTCTTGTGCCAATCGGGTGGCTGTTTTGATTATGAGAACCAGCCAATCCCTAGTGCAGTGCCATGATATTAAGGACCAATCTTTTTTAAAGGATTTGTCATGCTGGAATATAAATGGTTCATTCCGAACTATTAGGCCTTGAGGTGCCGCGTTGGCCCTAAGGTATTCTGTCATTAGAAGGCCATGCAAAGCGGTTTTTATCTGTGTTCTCCTCAGGTTTGCCAACTCATCCCAGTCTGCGTTGTCCGGACCTGGATCGTTGCTGCTCAGTCCCTCAAACGGATTGAGGGCTGCCAGAATTCTATCGATTTCACCCTCATCAAAGGTGAGGCCTGCTGTCTTTACATTTTTTGTATATATCACACATTTATTGATAGCAACATAGTGAGAACTGAAGGGATCTTTTTTCAGTCCTGATGAAGAAGCCTTGTGGCTTCGAAACATGTTGACACACCCAGGAGTATCCGCACATTACACGCAGGACATCTCTGAACCACCCTTTTAATAGTACCAGCCTCTATGACCTATTAAATTCCTTAAGTCCATGAGGCCAGGTTCTTTTTAACTCACTTTTCGCATTCACCCCCGACCCTTCCTCTCACTACCCCTATACCACACATAGCACTACAAATATCAGTGCTCCCGCGTAGTCGCTGGTCGCAGCACGCCCCGTCCCGCAGCTGGGGCGGGAAGACCCCTATGATGAAGCATGACACCAAGGGTCCTTTTGGTGTGTGAGGGGTATCAAAGCAAACATTGTGTGTTTCCTACCAAGTCTGGAAACACATTTCCTTATTACAACCTCTTTTGAGGTGGATCTCTCTTTTGTTTCATATGTTTACCTGAGGAGGACGTATCCACCTCTAGCACCCACGAGGTGCACCTCTTCACTCCCTATCCTTGTTATTTATAGCTACCTTGACAGCGCGCAGCTGTGGGAGGAATCCAGTAACCCTGGTTCTTGGGCGATAACGGTCAGTGTACCGTTACCTCATTCCCCTTTTCCCTTCTATTATTTGAGGGAATAGTATATGTCTTCAATTTTTCATACATACACTTTTCTCAGCAAAAACACACGCTCAATTTTTATTTTGACATTCATAACATGGCAGAGACAGCAGGCCTCACCTTTGATGAGGGTGAAATCGATAGAATTCTGGCAGCCCTCAATCCGTTTGAGGGACTGAGCAGCAACGATCCAGGTCCGGACAACGCAGACTGGGATGAGTTGGCAAACCTGAGGAGAACACAGATAAAAACCGCTTTGCATGGCCTTCTAATGACAGAATACCTTAGGGCCAACGCGGCACCTCAAGGCCTAATAGTTCGGAATGAACCATTTATATTCCAGCATGACAAATCCTTTAAAAAAGATTGGTCCTTAATATCATGGCACTGCACTAGGGATTGGCTGGTTCTCATAATCAAAACAGCCACCCGATTGGCACAAGAACTGAAGATCGACATACAGAAACTAGAGGTCCAACTAAAAACCTATCAATCAACTACCGTTTTGAAGAAAAGATTGGATGAACTCAACCAACAGATGAGTGAATACGAGATCTCATTGAAACAGAGCAAGTATAAGAAATTGAAAAAGGACACTATAGCTTTCAGTCATGAACGCGTCTACCCCTACATAAGAGATGACTACGTGATCAAGAAAACTCATAGTGAACAGGGTTCGGACAGCGATTCATCTGATGTTAGCTCCAACGACTCACATTCAAGCCGGGGTAGCAACCAAAGGAACCAGAGAGGAAGGGCTCAGTACCAGAGACCTTATAGACCAAGAGGAAGGGGCTGGGACCATTTCCAAGGACCACCGAGCTATGCATACTACCCTTATGGTCCACCACCCATGGCAGGACCTTTCCAACAATGGAACCCACAACCACAAGAATTTAACTACTATGGACCACCTCCTTTTTTAGGATCACGCCCCGGGCCACCGAGAGGAAGGAACCGGAGAGGCAACCAGGTCCATTGGAGTCACGAACCAGACGACGTGGCGAGAGTCTCAACGAGGAGTATGACAGCAACAGCAAATCAACCGTCAACCAGCAGGTAGAGCAATTAGTGGTTAACTTAACGGAGTACACTTTGACAGAGACCCAGAAACACGTCCTGCAAAAGGGCCTGGGCTTTGTCCCCACAAACAAGTTGGACAAATTTGAACTATGCCTAGAAATGAAGGAGTTTATGCGCAAGCTTAAATTACGAGCTTTCTTTGCAAACCAAAATAAAACAGAGACAACAGTGGAACAGACATCTGACACTGGATTGCGAAACAAATCTACTTTCACACCTTTGGACTCCACGGTACCAGTCGAGTTACTTGCTTTCGAGAAAGCAGTAATGGATGAATTGATGAACCTACCAAGTGAGGGAAAAAGAACATTCCAGAATACCACACGATTGGAAAAAGAAGCATTACATCAATTGGCTGATAACACTGACCTGGTTATCAAGCCAGCAGATAAAGGAGGTGCCATTGTTATTCAAACGAAACACAATTATGACGTCGAATGTATGAAGCTCCTTGATGACCGCAGGAACTACGAAGTCCTCCGCGATGATCCAACAGAAGAGACTCGGGTACGGATTATGGTGATGGTGGAGGAAGCCATAGCTCATGACTGGTTGTCAAGAAAGGAGGCAGAATTCCTTATACAGAAATGTCCTAAAACACCCTATTTCTACACCATCCCGAAGATCCATAAGAATGTGGCATATCCCCCCAGCCGTCCTATTGTATTGGGGATTGGCTCTATACTGGAACCCCTTTCCAAGTTTGCTGACGCATTTTTACGGCCTCTAGTTCAGAAAACCCAAACCTACCTAAAAGATACCAAGGCCGTTCTACAACTTATCGAGGACCTCCCTTTTGATCCAACACAACACCTCCTCTTGGGACTTGATGTCGAAAGCCTATATACGAGCTTACCCCATGACGAAACATTAGACATCATAGAGGAAGTACTATTTACCACAACATGGGATTATCATACACCCCGCAATGTGGTTATGGAATGTATCTCTCTGGCACTAAAAAACAACTTCTTTTTGTACAAAGGGGTACATTACCTACAAAGACACGGGACCAGCATGGGGAGCACCTTTGCCCCTAGTCTGGCTGGCCTCTATGTCCACCACTTAGAAACCAACAAGATATTACATCATGACAACCCTTTCAAAGACAACATTGTTGTCTGGAAACGGTACATTGACGATATTCTTGTTATATGGAGAGGTGACGCTGAATCCATTGGAGCCTTCATGCTTTGGCTTAATGAACAAAATACATTCTTAAAGTTCACCCATACATTTTCTAATATGAATCTGGTGTTCCTTGACCTGAACATCTACTCTGACCAGGGTAAGCTTAAAACTACCACCCATTTCAAGCCTACAGCCAAAAACTGCCTATTATCATACAACAGTTTCCACCCCAGGCATCTACGGGACAACCTCCCCTACGGACAGTTCCTCCGCCTCCGGAAGAACTGTTCCGAACTCACGGATTTCAAAAAACAAGCCTCCGATTTGGAAAACAAACTACTGAAACGCAACTATCCGGAACGGATTGTAAAGAAAGGCTATAAGCGGGCCAGAAATAACAACAGAGAAGCCCTGTTAGAAAACCACGCACCTAAGGAACAGGAAATCAGGCCTATATGTGTTACCACTTTCAATACTCACTCAAATGAAGTGTCTAAACTGATAAATAAGCACTGGAGAATACTCAATTGCGGCAGTCTCAACCTTCCCAAACCCATGTTCTCCCATAAGAGAGGCAGAAACCTGAAGGACGTTTTGGTCCATACCAGACCAAGGGTTATATTCGAGAGGAGTCTGGCTACCACTACCCTCCCACCACTACAGGGTCATTACCCGTGTGGTAACTGTAGCACGTGTAATCTTACCAAGAGAAGTAAAAGTATAACCTTCATGAATGGAACAACTTGGGAACAAAGAGGCTTTACAAACTGCAATAGCAGGAACGTGATTTATATGATCACATGTCCGTGCAGAAAAGAATATATTGGCATGACTTCAAGGCCAATTAAGATCCGCATCGGCGAGCACAAGAGCAACGTGCGCTGCAAAAAAAGCACCACGAAGATGGCAAATCACTATCTCATTATGCCACACAACGTGGATGATTTGAAATGGACTGTGATTGAACAACTCCACAACGAGAGCAACCTGCTAGAAAAGGAACATCGTTGGGTGTTTCGTTTGGGCACTCATCTGACAGGTCTGAACGATGATATTCCCTGGGCTCAACTGACCTAGACTGTACATTTCTCCTGGTATACTGATATGGATCAATCATTATATCAGTCATTCCGGATCTGGTTTCATCCATCTAGTGCTATTCATTCACTTTCCGATCTTCTGGGCATTTAATCACTACTTCACCCTCAACCCTTTTTTTAGGGCAAACTGGTGTTTAGTCTTAGTTTCCATGCTCCCACAAGCGGTTACAATCCCTACAGCAGTATACAGAGTCAGTGCTCTCCTATTGGGATTGTGCCCGTCTGTTATAGCGCTGTTTATATTTATTACTCATGCCTCTAGGTCTGTCTGTACCACTCCTTTTTGAATGAACTCGAAAGACTATTCATTTCATTTAGAATACTTACGATGTTTGGCAAGAACTTGTTTCAACCACATCCTGATGTAATGGGTCAGCGTACTAGCGTTAGTCACTTCCGCTTTCGAACAAGCGGTTACAATCCCTTCAGCAGTATACAGAGTCAGCGCTCTCCTATTGGGATTGTGCCCGTCTGTTATAGCGCTGTTTATATTTATATTTATTACTCATGCCTCTAGGTCTGTCTGTACCACTCTTTTTTGAATGAACTCGAAAGACTATTCATTTCATTTAGAATACTTACGATGTTCGGCAAGAACTTGTTTCAACCATTTCCGGTTACATCCTGATGAAATGGGTTAGCGTACTAGCGTTAGTCACTTCCGCTTTCGAACTCTAATTTGCGGGATCTCGCACAGGTGCGCCCTGTTGTAAACTAATTGCCTTCCTTTAAAAAGAGCCTCCCCGCGGTCTCACTCACACAACGGAGCCGCGGGATGGCGTTATCATAAGCGAGGAGCTGTTGACCAGAACGTGAGTACGGCACAGCCGTGTAGGGTACCAGTAACGCTGGAGTCGTTCAAAAGTTAACGCCAACCTGGTGTTCATTATACAAAATCCTCCGTGAACAAACAGTTTCTTCTCATCTTTCTATCTCGTCTTTTCAAATAGCAGACGTGGCAACACCCTTCCCAACCGTTATAAAGGCTCATGGAGCATTAACTCCTGCTTTCTCTAGTATGTATCTTCATTATATGAACGTAACTTGAAGCATCAATCACAATGACTTTGAATATTGAATATAGAGAGTGTGTTTTCTGTTTTTTGTATGTATGTCTCGTTATTTGTCCCCTTTTTCCTAACAGGTCACGGCACTTGGTTAAATTACAAACTAAGGCTAATGGACACTACAGTCACAGTTAATGTTTTGTTTCCTCTTAGGTTAACCGTGTCTGCGCATTGGGAGGCGCACTTGCATAAATTAACTGTGCTCTCTCTTTTTCAGGCTTACACTTCAGAAATACTGAGTGGGCTCACTCTTTACCATTATTTGATTGGGTACTGTATATTATGCATCCCCTTTTTTTAACATTTTTTGTATATATCACACATTTATTGATAGCAACATAGTGAGAACTGAAGGGATCTTTTTTCAGTCCTGATGAAGAAGCCTTGTGGCTTCGAAACATGTTGACACACCCAGGAGTATCCGCACATTACACGCAGGACATCTCCGAACCACCCTTTTAATAGTACCAGCCTCTATGACCTATTAAATTCCTTAAGTCCATGAGGCCAGGTTCTTTTTAACTCACTTTTCGCATTCACCCCCGACCCTTCCTCTCACTACCCCTACACCACACATAGCACTACAAATATCAGTGCTCCCGCGTAGTCGCTAGTCGCAGCACGCCCGTCCCGCAGCTGGGGCGGGAAGACCCCTATGATGAAGCATGACACCAAGGGTGCTTTTGGTGTGTGAGGGGTATCAAAGCAAACATTGTGTGTTTCCTACCAAGTCTGGAAACACATTTCCTTATTACAACCTCTTTTGAGGTGGATCTCTCTTTTGTTTCATAGGATGGGACTGGGCCCACTCTTTCTCCAATTGGTTGGGGTACTTTACGGTTCCCCCATGGCTCGCATTAAAATAGGTAATCTGGTGACGGAACCAATCAAGATCTCCAGAGGAACGAGACAGGGCTGCCCGCTGTCCCCTATTTTATACGCTCTGGTCGCTGAGCCCCTGGCATGTGCACTGAGGGAATACCACAGTCATAGAGGCATTTGTTTCCCCAATTATAAGATCATAGTATCCACCTACGCGGATGACACGTTACTATATGTCCGTGAGCCGGAAAGCAATCTTTCCTCAGTTCTTAGGGAAGTGGTACACTTCGGGGCGTTGTCGGGGCTGCGTGTTAATTGGTCTAAATCCATAGTTTTCCCACTCACCCCAAGCACGACACCGTTTGAGCCAGACTATCCACTACAATGGTCCACTGACGCGATAAGGTATCTTGGTATCCGCCTACACACGGACTCGGAGATTGTGTTTAGGGAGAACTACGGCACCGCAGTCAGCAGGCTGGAGGATGACGTGGATAATTGGATTAAGTTGCCGCTGTCCCTGTTTGGAAGAATCGCTATCATGAAGATGGTGGTTCTGCCACGCTTTTTGTTCCTCTTCACAAACATTCCCATTGTCCTACCTGGCTCCTTTTTTCAGAGAGTCAACGCATTATTGATAAAACTGGCCTGGGCGGGCCAGCAAGCGAGGGTGAAATGGCAGATACTTATTTTACCATACCACTTAGGAGGCTTGGGCGCGCCGGATTTAAATTTGTATTACAGAGTGGCACAAGGTGCCCAAGTTTATCATTGGATACATGGCTCATCGGATATACCGTTTCTACGCCTGGAAAGACTCTTTGCAGATCCACTCCCCCTTCCGGCCATGATTTTCGAATCAACGGACCGTAGGACGGGGATATTGGACTCCATGAACTCGACACGACATGCTTGGCATAACTTATTGCAAATGCAGGCGGGGGCGCTGTTGTACTCCCCGGACATGCCCATTGAATGGGCTCGCTGGTTGACCCCGTGCAGGGACAAAGGGGTACTACGAGCATTATACTCCTTGAATATACTGAAATTAGGGGATCTATTTCAAGAGGGCACAGTTAAAACCTGGGAGGAAGTAGTGGACCAGGGGGTTACGAGTACGATGCTGCACCGGTTTCAGTTTCACAGAGTGAGAAGAGCACTACACGGAACATTGGGAGGTGATCTCCAAGAGCCACCAGACGTGCCGGAGCTGTCCTATGTAATCAACGCTAAGACGCCCGGCAAACTGGTCACTAACATATATAAATTAGCTATGGCCCATAGAGCGAATCATTATACTAAAGCGAGGCTGGCGTGGCAAGGGGATTTACAACAGCCCATAGATGACGCCATGTGGACTTACTGCTGCACCAGTACTTGGCGTGTCTCCTTACACGGTAGACATCGACTGATCCACTTCAAATATCTGAACAGAGTGTATTATACCCCAGAGAGATTACATAGATATGGCTTAAGAGAGACCTCGGCTTGCGAGAGATGTAGGGCACAACTCGCGGATTTTTTTCATATAGCGTGGCAATGTCCGGGGGTATATAAATATTGGGAATCGATCTTCCGTGAATTGGGGGAAATAATAGGCACTGAGCTCGCTCCGGACCCGACTCTGGCCCTTTTGGGGTATTCGAAACCGCTGCCTAAGGCAATACGCAGATTGGTAGACATGGGTCTCCTAATAGCTAAGAGGAGAGTTGCAATGTGCTGGTCGAGGGGCCCGTTGCCTACAATGACACAATGGGCACACGACATGCTCTACTGTAGCACCCAAACCGAGACTTTTAGTGAATTACTCCCTCCCCGGAGTAGGCCTAAGAATTTCTGGGGGCTTTACACAACCTACATGCTTGCCAGAGCTTCGGACGCTGACGGCGAGACCCCCTATGTCCCAGGCGATGATATGCCTGACAATTCCACTTAACTTGCTGTAGGTAACGCAACACAGAGGGTACCATCCGGGGGCGGGGTAACTGTGCCGCCTTCTGGCCTCCCCTCAGGGGTATAAAGTATTCTCCGATGTGAGGGCACACGGGTCTAGTGTCAGTATGCTTGATTGGGTAACTCACCGCGCCGTGCGTTGCTATCTTGACGACCTTAAATTGTTTCATATATAATTTGATGCCGTTTTACAGACATGGGCTGTGTATGTTTTGTATATAAGGTTTTGTTGTGTTACATGTTCATTCTGCACAATGTGTTTATCCTAATCAACACTTTGAGCGCTGCCTGCCCACTGGGTTGTTGGCTTTATAGCTGTGTATAACTATTCAAACTGATGTGCAGCCGGCCCCCAGGGTTGTAGGCTAGTGGCTGTGTTTTGCCGTGCAGATTACAATAAATGATAAAACGTTAAAAAAACGCAAAAAAAACAGTACTGCGCCTAGCCCCACCGGGCTCGCGTCGACAACCACTTCTGTGTTTCGCTTTGGGGTGGAAATAAGCCATAGTCGTTTGGTCGAGCAGGGCCTTTTTGATGCCTTGAAACGCTGCCTTTTCTCGAGAGGTCCAGACCCATGGTGTCCCGGTTTTTGTTAGCTGCCTCAAAGGTTCGGAGATTGTGGCGAGGTTTGGTAGAAAGCGGCCACAGTAAGTTGCCATTCCTAGGAAGCTCCTTATGGCAGCCGGGTTTTGAGGCACAGGTGCGTTTCTTATAGCTGCCGCCTTCCTGGGATCCACTCGAAGCCCTTCTCTGGAGAATACATAGCCGAAAAAGTCTATGGATCCTTGGTAGAAAGCACATTTCTTCCGGTGCAGGGTAAGGCCACAGTCCGCTAATCTTTGCAGTGTGTCTCTCAGCCGAGTGTGATGTTCTTCGAGGCTCTGAGAGTAAATCAGGATGTCGTCACTGAGATTGATGACTCCGACCAGGCCAGACAGGGTTTCTTGGACTGTGTTTTGAAATACTTCAGCCGTAGACGACACCCCAAAGCTGAGCCGTGTGAATCTTCTCAGACCCACGTGCGTTGAAAATGTGGTTATGTACCTGCTTTCTGGAGCCAACTCGAGTTGATGATAACCGGAGTTCAGGTCAAGTTTTGAAAACCATTGGGCTCCATTCAAATCCGCCACGATGTCGTCCATCGTCGGGGTCACGTGCCGCTCCCTGCGGATAGCCAGGTTGGGGAGCCTCATGTCTACGCATAGGCAAATGGCGCCCGGTTGTTTTGGCTTTGGCGCCACCACCAGCGGGGATACCCAGGGAGTGGGTCCCGACACTTTCTCGATCACTCCCATGTTCTCGAGGCTCTGTAGTTCTTGTTCCACCAGCGGGCGGAGGTGGATCGGTATCCGCCGGTGTCGGAGGGCACGCGGCTGGACGCTTTTGTCGATGTGCAGTTTGACTTGCTAGTCTTTTAGTTTGCCCAGTCCAGTGAATAGCTGAGGGAATTCTTTCAGCATGTCTTCGGCATGGTGTTCGTGTACCTGCTTGGCGAAGAACACGATTTCTAGGTCCTCCGCCGTGTGGCAGCTTAGCAGCGTGCCCTTTTCCCCTTCTGTGACGTGGAATGTTGTCATCACTGTGTGGGAGTCGCTCGAGACTTCTACCTCCACCATTCCCCTCAGCGGTATGGGTTCGGTGCCACCATACGTGAAGATCCTAGCCTTGCTTGGAACCAGAGGTGGTTTGGGCCTTAGCCGGTCGTATTGCTCAGAGTCCATTACGTTCACCGACGCTCCGGTGTCGATGAGGGCCTGTACAGGGTGTCCGTTGACATTGACGTGACACAGTGGGGCTGGGCGGCCTTTCCTGCCGGATCGGCCAGCGAATGAAACAACGAATATGTCGTCTTTGTCTTCATAGTACGCCGCGCTAGTAGTACCGGCTGCGACGTCAGACTCCTCCTGATCTTCCAGAGTGAGATTCCGGAGACTCCCCTGGCGCCCCCTAGTTGCGCCGCCACGTGCCCTTCCTCCACGTCCGCGACAGACGCTGGCATAGTGGTTTGCCCTGCCGCATTTCGCACACACCTGTCCTCTCACGGGGCACCTGTCTTTTTCCCTGTGGTCGAATCCACAGTAACCACACTTGCTGCTGGGCCTGTTTCCCGTGCCCCGTCTTTGATTCCCCAACGGCCGCCGTTGAATGGTCTCTACGGCCTCCTCTTTCACTTGCACCTGCTTCGGCGTAGCAGATGCTGACGTGTTCCGTATCCGAACAGCCTCCATTTCTTCGGCGCGCTTGTCGGACAACTCATGTGATCGAGCCAGTATTAAGATCTCATCCAGCGAGATCCCTGGCTGCCGCAAAATGAGGCGCCTCAGGGCAACAGACTTGCATCCTGCGATCAGCTGCGCTCTGATTTCGTCATTGTGGTCTATTCCTGTGCACGTCACCGCAAGTTTCCGGAGTCTGGCATAATACATGTCCACCGTTTCTGCCTCAGTTTGTCGTGCTTGTCGTAATTTGAAACGCTCGTAATCCGGGTTCATCTGGGGATCGAAGTACCTGTTTAGAGCTACAATCGCGGCTTCATAGTCGTCAGTGTCGCCGGTATTGGGCAGTGTCTCAAACAGGTCGTATAATTCCTCCCCTCCAAAATGCATGAGCAACGAGCGCTTCACTTTCCCATCGTTCTCGCGAGTTCCGGTGAAGTAGTGATTTAGGCGTCCCACCCAGCGCTTCCATCGTGGTGCCGCTGTGGCTGGGTCTGTTAGCTGGCTAAACGGTGGCAGCGGCGTCACTGAGGCATGCGAATGGAGAGCTGTGTGTGCTGGTCCCTGTTCTGCTGGGTCGTCCCCCATGATACTTCTTTATTGATGCCTGCACCCGTTGTTATGTCGGATCCTGTGCTATTGAGAGTCCCTTCTTTTTTTTTTTTTTTCTCTGCGCACTGTCCTTCTCTTTCACTCGTGCAGTTCGACCTGTGTCTCCTGTGTGTATGTGGCCTGGCCTGACCTGCGCAGCTGTGTGTACAGAGTGAACTCAAGACATTCTCTCACCCCTAGTGTGCGTCTCCCCCGCTGATGGTGTGCTCCTCTACCCCCTCTGAAATCGGCCTCCGCGATCCTCTAGGCAGCGTGCTGGCGCTTTGCAGTGACCGTGGCGTGGCACCCGCTGACCTGCGAGGTGCTGCAGGGTTGGGCACGTTGCCGGTGGGGACACTTACTAGGCCTACGCTGTGGGTCTTGTGCGCGTGACCTGGGCCGCTCCGCTGGCAGCAGAAGTCTCAGCTTACTGGGCCTACGCTGTGGGTCTTGTGCGCCTGATCTGGGGCGCTCCGCTGGCAGCAGAAGTCACTCACTTGTTTTTTTTATTCACTCGCAGTCCTCGCGCTGAACAGCTCCTCCTGTCTGGCGCGCGGAGCACTGCCGCCGTGATGGCGTCCTCTCGTGACCTCCGCTGGGCTGCTCACAGCTGACACGCTGTGCGGGTTTCAGCTGCGCTCGCTGCTATCTGCTCCGTTGCGACCCGCTGGAGATTTTGCGGCGGGAGCGCGGCCTGTTGGAGGCGGCGTCGCCCACTTCAGGTGAAGTCTGCCGCTTGCCTCACGCTCTCTCTCCGGCCCTGTCACTTGCCAGCGGGCTGCGCGCTGGGCTCTGGCGTGGGCGAGGTCGCAGGCGAGGGTCCGGATACACACCCTCCGTCGCCAGTGTACTATTCTGCTGCGTGGGGGGGGGGCTACTCACATTCGTAACAGAGACACCGGCACACTAGTTTACAAATTCAGCCGTTAGGTGACGTGCCACCTTGGCCCCTTTATTATATACCCTCGGACCGAGCCCGGTCGCGAGGGGTGCTGTGCACGTGAGTGTCGTCACGTAAAGGCCGGGTGGCACTCTACACAGCTGACAGCAAACAATATCTTTCACACACATGGATGTAGTGCTTTGCGAGTTAGAAATGTTGAAACCCTTTTGGCTCCTGGTGGACTTCGTTTACACGCAGACGAATAAAGACACGTAATGCTAAGCTCCTTATGTGGCGTAGTCACAGAACTGCCAAGGTTTCAGATTGATGTGTGACATTTTCATAATTTCATTGTAATTATGAATGACATTCAACGACTATGAGTAACACTTTCTCGCAAGCAAAATCAAGCAATGAAGATGAGGGAAACATATAAATATCAGAAATGACACCCATTTGAGCAACGAGGAACTCTAAGATCTTAAAACGGCTGCAAAGCACCAGAAATGGAAGGGCACTAACCTACCGCTCTTGTAACCTGATCGTACTGTTAAACAAATGTGCAACCATGATATTAAACAAGTCTTTCAGAGGCAATACTTCTAGTTCTAGTTCTATGCACATATGCAGGCATGCGCAGCTAAGATCACACCAGCAGTGAATTATACCCTATTGTATTAGGTGATAGTCTACAACAGCCTAAAACCATTAAACACAGGTGATATGGATAGAGGCGTATCAGACCTGATCCTATGAGCCACAGAGTATTTGTAGGTTGAACCTGGGAGCCTCTCATGTTGCTTCTCGGTCTCTCCTTCTTATTGTCTCCCCCTCCTTGCCCCTCATTCCTTTTATGCATCTTTTTGTTTCCCTCTCCCCCTCATGTCCACACTCCTCTTGTCTTATTCTTTCCTCCACTTGAAGCTCCCTTCCCTCTCTTCCCCTGCCCCTCCTTCATTTGTCTACTCATTTACCTTGTTCAATCTTACCCTTTACTTTTCTTTGTTCTCTCCACAGATTTCTATCCCTCCTATCTCTCACTGTCTCTTGCCTCACTGCTCCAGTTTTATCTTGTTGCAAAGTCATCCTGTGCCCTGGGCACCCCCCAACTTTTTGCTGATTGGTACTGGGGGTAACTGACTCTGACTGACCCTGGGCTTTGCCAAACCAGGCCCAGGGACAGTGCTATGCTGAAAACACTTAGAATACAGTGAATACACCTACATACACTAGGGTACACTATGGGCTGGGGTACCCCTGTGATTGGCATGACCTACCCTAAAAGCCCCTAGTATATAATAGGGTAGGGGAATTTAAACTACCTATCAGTCCCTAGTATATAGTAGGGCATGGCAGTTTAGAGGCCAGCAGCCTTCTGCACTTGCATGTGTGCACTGCTGAGGCCTGAGGTCAGTTTTAAAAGCAGCCCTGGGTGCCATGACTGCTTTTAAAAAGTAAATTGTGCCCAAACTCGACTTTGGTGTTTGGGGCACTTAAAAATGGATAACCTACAATGTTATGGCATATTAGGAACCCCCAGGGTCTCCCCTAGGTGTCCCAGGGGTGGGGGGTCAGGTATCTATAAGGTAGACCCTTATAAAATGAGTTTTATATGCCCTGGGTTAAGTGAAATTTTACATTTCACTCCCCACATTGTGGTAAAGTGCTGCCCAAATTCGACTTTGATGCTAGGAGCATTGTGAAGTGAGGATCTGCAATATTTCTACAGATTCAGAACCCCTAAAGTCTCCCCTAGTTGTCCCATGGGGTGGGGGTCCTGTAGGTATAAGCAAAGTACTTATAAAATATGTTTTTGTAAGTCCTGGTGCTGGAAAAATGGCCCAAGTCATTTTTCCCATTGCAAATTCCCTACTACATAGGTTAACATGGTACGAAGTTATTAACTAATAACTCTTGATAGGAGAGGGCTAGAAGGGCCATTCAAAGACTTCCCCGAATGGTATTAATAAATTCAACAATATAATATTGTTGAATTTCTCCTGAAGTGTACATACAAGAAGTTATAAGACTTTCTTGTTTGTAAGTCCAGATTCAGCCTTCCAGTGGACCGCCCTGATTGGTCAGAGTTAAGTGGATTAGCCAGGCTGCCTTGAAGAGGTGATAAAGAGCCCCTGGGGTCAACCAGCTCTGCTGGCAGGGCAGTGTGCTGTTCCATAGGAATGCCAGGCCAGGGGAGGGGTCGTAAACTATGTTCTTCAAAGAGGAGAGCAGAGAACAGTGTCATTTACAACTCTGAACTTTCCACCTTAGGCAGATGGTAGGATTAAGGAAGGTATGAGCAGATGCAGGGGGAGAGTCTAAGTAAATTAGCCATCCTAGGGGTGTGTTTAGCCAGCTCTTACCTCCTTGCTGGAAAATCAGCCATTATGGATTTGGAAGATTTGATGCACTCTGGGACAATATAATGCCACACTCTACAGGATGTGGTCATATCTTTGAGGAGTTACTCTGCTCCCATTGGTCAGGAGTGACCTCCCGTCTGACCCAGAGAACTTGGAATAAGTATCTGAGAGGAGCAGAGCCCTCCAGATCTGCTGCTTGAAACTGAAGAAAGCAAGACATTGTGCCAAGCTGAGAAGTTTTGCTGTGCAAATTCTAAGGCCTGCCCTCTGAAGCCTGCACCATCAGAAACTACAGCCCTGTGGACTACCTTGCTGAAAAAGAAGTAAAGAGTGGGCTCCCTGCAAGGTACAGGTTAACAGAGCTCACCTGGACCCTCACCACCAAGGATCATCAACCTGGGGAACTACCAGTGGATTTGTATGGGTGACGTCCAAGTGGATTGTGGTAACTGAAGTCCTCAACTTTCAAGGACCATCTTGGAGCTTCCAGACCCTTGGAGTGAGTTTGAGACACTTTGGGACCCTTTGAGGAACTTCAGGAAGAAGTTCAAGAAGTTTAGAGAACTTTGGAGGAACTTTGAAAAAAAGCTCCATAGAGGGACCAACTCAACCTGGTCAGCCAGCCGCCTGCCGTCAACCGTGAGCCGGCCAAGCCATCCAGGTTCGTCCCGCTAAAAGCTCTGTCGGTCCAACTTCCAGAGTTTGACCGGGAGTAGAAGAAATCCGAGGCCGGCGAACCCTCACCGAATCCGGCCTGGTGAAGAGCATCAAGGGGCCCCGCGAGAAATAGCTCCAGAAAGGTTTCTAAGTCCGCTCGTAGAAAAGGTGACCTGGAGCAACCGCGAAAGCCAAGCCGCCTGCCTTCAACCGCGTGTCGGCCTGGATCCTGGGTTTGCTCCGCTAGAACGCTCCAGAGGTTGGACCGCAAAAGTTTCTAAGTCCGAACGTAGAAAGGTGACCGGGAGCTCATCGCAAGGCAAGCCGGCGAACCCTCACCGAATCCGGACTGGCTGAGAGCTTCGAGGGACCTCGGGGAGAAAAGCTCCAGAAAAGTTTCTAAGTCCGAAGGTAAAAACTGTGACCGGGACCTTCCGCGTGGGATATCCGCTCGGGGCTCCATCGCGGTCGGCCTGAAACTTTGACTTTGGGTCGGTCTATCTCGAGCCTGTATCCCAATATGGTGTTATAAGCTTCTAAGTGCTATATTTTGCTAAATCTTTGAAAATTCATATCTCCGGTTGCCTACATTGGATTTTTGTCGTTTTGGTGTCATTTTAAAGATAAAAATATTTCATATTTTTATAAATTGGTGTTGGATTTTTATTATGTGTTGTCTTAATTATTTACTGAATTGGTGTTTTTAAATGCTTTACATACCTGTCTTTGAAGTTAAGCCTGTCTGCTCGCAGCCACGTTACCAAGGGTTGAGCATAGGAATAATTTTCTAAGACCTATGCTGAGTCCTACCAATGGTTAGTGGCCTTATTGCCAGTGGCAGACCTACATTTGTCCCTACCAATAATTCCCTTTCCAACATTTGGTGCTCAGCGGTGTGGATGAGGACTTGTGTTTATAAGTGCACCTTTCAGTAAAGTGAATTAAGATTATAAAAATCCTCTAAATTGCCTTAGAACAAAACTTTTGAGTTTGATTTTTGGGAATTTGGACTAAAAACTGTTTTTAATCCATTGTTTTGATTTTTCCAAATTGTTCTAAGTCTGTTGTGCCTAGTTATTGTGACCCAAAACTAGGGATCCATGGAGCTGGACCTGGCTAAACTGTCCCAGTTTAAGATAGCTGATCTTAGGGAACAGTGTAGGCTTAGGGGGCTGCCTGCTACCAAGAAGCTTAGGAAGGCAGGGTTGATTGAGTCCCTAAAGGCCTGGGCTGGGGGAGCTGAGGAGAGTCAAGGGGGGAATAGAGGGTCCCCCCCCCCAACCTCATCCAAGAGGAGGTTGAGGCTGATGCCTCTTCCATTTTATCTAGTGTTAGCCATATGATTCCAGATGGGGGGAGTGGGGAAGGGTCCCTTACTCAGGAACCACCACCGTCCCTTGCAGAGAGACAGCTTAAGGCTCAATTAGCTTTGATAGCTTTGGAGCAGAGGAAACTGGAATTGGCTGAGAAGAGATGGGACAGGGAGGAGGCGTTGAAAAGAAATGGTGGCAGTGAAAATGATGAAGATTTTGAAATGTCCAGGGGTGGTGCATTTGATCACAAACTTCCCAAGGGTATAGTACCCAAGTACACTGAGGGGGATGACATTGACAAGTGGCTAGCAGCTTTTGAGAGGGCCCTTAGAATGAGTAGGGTCCACTCTAAGTATTGGGGTGCACTCCTGTGGGAGTTGATTCCAGTAGCTGGGAGGGATAGGCTCCTGACCCTGAAGGGAGAGGATGCAGAATCCTACCAGCAGATGAAGGCATGCTTAGTCAAGAGGTTTGGTCTGACTCCAGAGCAGTACAGGGTGAAGTTTAGAGGCACCCAGAAATTGAGTTCAAAGTCTTGGGTAGACTTTGTGGACGTTTCAGTGAAGGCACTGGAAGGCTGGATTGTTGGTAACAAAGTTGACACATATGAGGGATTGTATAATTTGTTTTTGAAAGAATATATTTTGACTCATTGTGCAGAAGAGAAGTTACGCCAGTATCTAGTGGACTCTAAGCTGACAGAGCCCAGAGAGCTGGGTGAAGCAGCTGATGAGTGGGTGAGAACCCGGGTTTCCATTCAGCACCAGGGGGGTGACCAGAAGAAAGGAGGACAGGTCCCTCCCCAGGGGAAAGCCCAAGGGAAAGAAGGTCAAAACCAGAAGGAGTCCTCCAAAGACCCACAAAAACCTGCCCCAGGAGGGGGGGCCCGAGCCAACCCAAATCCAAAAGGAGGTGGAATCAGGGAAAGAATGGTAGGTTCTTTGATCCCTCAAAAGTGGGTAAGTGCTTTGACTGGAACCAGCCAGGGCACAAACAGGGAGATGCTGTCTGCGCCAAGAAGCTCCCCACTAAGGGGCCATCCACAGGGATTGCCAGTGTCAGTGTAGGGGTGGAGAGTGGTGCCCCAGTGAGGGGTAGGCAGGTGGTGGAAGCAACCTTAGTGTCCCTGGGGGGTGGGGGGGGGGGTGAATATTGCAACCCTGACTGCCTTACCTCCAAACATGGACAAGTACAGGCAGAGGCCTAAAGTGAATGGAACTGAGGTTGAGGCTATCAGAGACACTGGGGCTAGTGTAACTATGGTCCTGGATGAGCTGGTGCCTCCAGAGAGGTTGTTACCTCGTGAGTTTCACCAGGTGACTTATGCAGACAGCACTACCAAATTCCATCCTATGGCTGTGGTGGATTTGGAATGGGGAGGTGTGACAGGCCCTATGAAGGTAGCTGTGTCTAAGGTGCTCCCAGTCCAGTGTTTACTGGGCAATGATCTTGAAGCCTCTGTGTGGTCAGAGGTGGAGAGAGGACTCCATATGAAAATATTGGAGCTCCCTGAGTGGGTATGTGCTGTGAATAGGTCACAGACTAGCCAGAAGGCAGGGGCTGGACACTTGGACCCTGGAAAAAGGGCCAAGCATCCCAGGACAAGGGTACTGGGCCTGGTGAGCCAGCCCAGGGAACTCCAGAGGTGCAGGAAGAATCTAACCCTGATGGGGAGGATCTGGCCTCTGAGGGAGGGACTCCATCCCTGCCAGAGCTGTCAGATTTGGCAGAACTGACAGGAGCCGGTGGACCCTCCAGAGAGGAGTTCAGTAAGGGACAGCAGGACTGTTCCACCCTTGAGAGCTTGAGGCGGATTGCTTCTAAGCAAGAGGAAGGGGATGACAGTGGGTCTCATAGAATCTACTGGGAAGATGGACTGCTTTATACTGAGGCCAGAAACCTCAAGGAGGGGGCCACCAGGAGGTTGGTGGTGCCCCAGAAGTACAGAGAGTTCCTCCTGACTTTGGGTCATGATATCCCCTTGGCAGGACATTTGGGACAGACAAAGACATGGAACCGGTTGGTGAACCATTTCTACTGGCCCCATATGTCTGAAAAGGTAAAGGAGTTTTGCAGTTCCTGTGTCACCTGTCAGGCCAGTGGCAAGGCAGGGGGCAAGACAAAGGCTCCCCTAATACCACTGCCAGTGGTTGGGGTTCCTTTTGAAAGGGTGGGGATGGACATTGTTGGTCCCCTGGACCCACCTACTGCATCAGGGAATAGGTATATCTTAGTGGTAGTAGACCATGCCACTAGGTACCCTGAAGCAATCCCTCTTAGAACCATTGATGCTCCTGCAGTGGCTAGAGCGCTGCTTGGTGTGTTCACCAGAGTCGGTTTTCCAAAAGAGGTGGTGTCCGATAGGGGCATGAATTTCCTGTCCAGCTATCTGACTGCTATGTGGGATGAGTGTGGTGTCAACTACAAGTTCACCACCCCCTATCACCCACAAGCAAATGGTCTTGTTGAGAGATTCAACAAAACCCTGAAGGGCATGATAAATGGGTTGTCAGAGAAACTCAGGAGGAGATGGGATGTTCTCCTCCCATGCTTACTCTTTGCCTACAGGGAGGTGCCACAGAAGGGGGTTGGTTTCAGTCCCTTTGAGTTGTTGTTTGGACACCCTGTGAGGGGGCCATTGAGCCTGCTGAGAGAGTCTTTAGAGAAGCCTCTTAAAGAAGCAAAGGACAATGTGCTTGACTATGTGCTAGGCCTGAGATCTAGAATGGCAGAGTACATGTACAAGGCAAACAGGAAACTGGAGGCCAGCCGGGAGCTCATGAAGCACTGGTATGATCAAAAGGCTACTATGCCTGAGTATACTCCAGGACAATTGGTGTGGGTGTTGGAGCCTGTGGCTCCCAGGTCCCTCCATGACAAGTGGAGTGGGCCCTATCCAATCTTAGAAAAGAAGGGTGATGTTACCTATTTGGTTGACCTTGGCACCCCAGGAACCCTCATAGGGTCCTGCATGTGGATAGATTGAAACCCCACCATGACAGGGCAGACATGACCATGTTACTGGTCACTGATGAGGGGGTGGAGGAGGAAACTGAGCCTGTGCCCGACCTCCTCTCCACTAATATGCAAGACAGGTCAGTGGAGGGGGTGATACTCTCTCCCAAGTTGACAGACCAGCAGCACAGAGACTGTAAGCAAGTGCTGGAGCAGTTTGCTTGCCTGTTCTCTTTGACCCCAGGCATCACTGAGTGGTGTGTGCACCACTTTGACACTGGTGACAGCCTACCTGTCAAAAGTAAACTGTACAGGTTGTCTGACCATGTCAGAGCCAGCATTAAAGCCGAGGTTGCTAAGATGCTGGAATTGGGGGTAATTGAACCGTCTTAGAGTCCATGGGCCAGTCCAGTGGTGCTGGTGCCTAAACCTAATCCTCAGGGGGACCCAAGGAGTTAAGGTTCTGTGTGGACTACAGAGGATTGAATGCAGTCACAAAGACTGACGCTCACCCTATACCTAGAGCTGATGAGCTCATTGACAGGTTAGGGGCTGCTAAGTACCTGAGTACTTTTGATTTGACTTCAGGTTACTGGCAGATTGCCCTCACTGATGGAGCAAAGGAGAGGTCAGCATTCTCCACACCAGAGGGACATTATCAGTTCAAGGTAATGCCCTTTGGCTTAAAGAATGCACCTGCCACCTTCCAAAGGTTGGTGAACAGGGTCTTGTCTGGGTTGGAACAGTTCAGTGCAGCTTACCTGGATGATGTAGCTGTATACAGTTCTACCTGGGGGGATCACTTAAGCCACCTAAGCGAAGTGCTTCAGGCCATGCAGCAGGCAGGCCTGACTATTTAGGCAAGCAAGTGCCAAATAGGGCAGAGTTCTGTGGTGTACCTGGGCCACCTGGTAGGTGGGGGCCATGTACAGCCTCTCCAAGCTAAAATCCAAACTATTTTGGATTGGACAGCTCCTGTTACCCAGACTCAGGTCAGGGCATTCCTTGGACTGACAGGGTACTATAGAAGGTTTGTTCAAAATTATGGGACCATTGAGGGGCCCCTAACAGAACTCACTTCTAAAAAGAGGCCCAAGAAGGTGGATTGGACCCCAGGGTGTCAGAAGGCTTTTGACACTCTGAAAGCTGCTATGTGTTCAGCACCAGTCCTACTAGCCCCTGACTACACAAAAGAATTTGTGGTTTGGACAGATGCTTCAGAGCAAGGGATTGGGGCAGTGTTGTCACAGCTAAATGAAGAGGGCCTTGATCAGCCAGTTGCCTTTATTAGCAGGAGGCTTCTTCCTAGAGAGCAGAGGTGGAGTGCCATTGAGAGAGAGGCTTTTGCTGTGGTTTGGTCCCTGAAAAAGTTGAGACCATATTTGTTTGGGACTCACTTTTGTGTTCAAACTGACCACAGGCCTCTCAGATGGCTCATGCAGATGAGAGGGAGAATCCCAAGCTGTTAAGGTGGTCCATTTCCCTACAGGGAATGGACTTTACAGTGGAACACAGACCTGGGGTTGCCCATGCAAATGCAGATGGACTTTCCAGGTTTTTCCACTTAGCTGATGAGGACTACCAGGGTGTAGGTTAGTAACCCATCACCTTTCGTTTAGGGGGGGCTATGTTGCAAAGTCATCCTGTGCCCTGGGCACCCCCAACTTTTTGCTGACTGGTACTGGTGGTAACTGACTCTGACTGACCCTGGGCTTTGCCTAACCAGGCCCAGGGCCAGTGCTATGCTGAAAACACTTAGAATATAGTGAAAACACCTACATACACTAGGGTACACTATGGGTTGGGGTACCCCTGTGATTGGCATGACCTACCCTATAAGCCCCTAGTATATAATAGGGAAGGGGAATTGAAACTACCTATCAGTCCCTAGTATATAGTAGGGCATGGCAGTTTAGAGGCCAGCAGCCTTCTGCACTTGCATGTGTGCACTGCTGAGGCCTGAGGTCAGTTTTAAAAGCAGCCCTGGGTGCCATGACTGCTTTTAAAAAGTAAATTGTGCCCAAACTCGACTTTGGTGTTTGGGGCACTTAAAAATGGATAACCTACAATGTTATGGCATATTAGGAACCCCCGGGTCTCCCCTAGGTTTCCCAGGGGTGGGGGGTCAGGTATCTATAAGGTAGACCCTTATAAAATGAGTTTTATATGCCCTGGGTTAAGTGAAATTTTACATTTCACTTCCCACATTGTGGTAAAGTGCTGCCCAAATTCGACTTTGATGCTAGGATTACTGTGAAGTGAGGATCTGCAATATTTCTACAGATTCAGAACCCCTAAAGTCTCCCCTAGTTGTCCCATGGGGTGGGGGTCCTGTAGGTATAAGCAAAGTACTTATAAAATATGTTTTTGTAAGTCCTGGTGCTGGAAAAATGGCCCAAGTCATTTTTCCCATTGCAAATCCCCTGCTACATAGGTTAACATGGTAGGAAGTTATTAACTAATAACTCTTGATAGGAGAGGGCTAGAAGTGCCATTCAAAGACTTCCCGAATGGTATTAATAAATTCAACAATATGATATTGTTGAATTTCTCCTAAAGTGTACATACAAGAAGTTATAAGACTTTCTTGTGTGTAAGTCCAGATTCAGCCTTCCAGTGGTCTGCCCTGATTAGTCAGAGTTAAGTGGATTAGCCAGGCTGCCTTGAAGAGGTGATAAAGAGCCCCTGGGGTCAACCAGCTCTGCTGGCAGGGCAGTGTGCTGTTCCATAGGAATGCCAGGCCAGGGGGAGGAGTCGTAAACTATGTTCTTCAAAGAGGAGAGCAGGGAACAGTGTCATTTACAGCTCTGAACTTTCCACCTTAGGCAGATGGTAGAATTAAGGAAGGTATGAGCAGATGCAGGGGGGGGGAGAGTCTAAGTAAATTAGCCATCCTAGGGGTGTGTTTAGCCAGCTCTTACCTCCTTGCTGGAAAATCAGCCATTATGGATTTGGAAGATTTGATGCACTCTGGGACAAACAAAATGCCACACTCTACAGGATGTGGTCATATCTTTGAGGAGTTACTCTGCTCCCATTGGTCAGGAGTGACCTCCCGTCTGACCCAGAGAACTTGGAATAAGTATCTGAGAGGGGCAGAGCCCTCCAGATCTGCTGCTTGAAACTGAAGAAAGCAAGACATTGTGCCAAGCTGAGAAGTTTTGCTGTGCAAATTCTAAGGCCTGACCTCTGAAGCCTGCACCATCAGAAACTACAGCCCTGTGGACTACCTTGCTGAAAAAGAAGTAAAGAGTGGGCTCCCTGCAAGGTACAGGTTAACAGAGCTCACCTGGACCCTCACCACCAAGGATCATCAACCTGGGGAACTACCAGTGGATTTGTAAGGGTGACGTCCAAGTGGATTGTGGGAACTGAAGTCCTCAACTTACAAGGACCATCTTGGAGCTTCCAGACCCTTGGAGTGAGTTTGAGACACTTTGGGACCCTTTGAGGAACTTCAGGAAGAAGTTCAAGAAGTTTGGAGAACTTTGGAGGAACTTTAAAAAAAGCTCCATAGAGGGACCGACTCAACCTGGTCAGCCAAGCCGCCTGCCATCAACCGCGAGCCGGCCAAGCCATCCAGGTTCGTCCCGCTAAAAGCTCCGTCGGTCCAACTTCCAGAGTTTGACCGGGAGTAGAAGAAATCAGAGGCCGGCAAACCCTCACCGAATCCGGCCTGGTGAAGAGCATCGAGGGACCCCGCGAGAAAAAGCTCCAGAACAGTTTCTAAGTCCGCTCGTAGAAAAGGTGACCGGGAGCAACCGCGAAAGCCAAGCCGCCTGCCTTCAACCGCGTCTCGGCCTGGATCCTGGGTTTGCTCCGCTGGAACGCTCCAGAGGTTGGACCGCAAAAGTTTCTAAGTCCGAACATAGAAAGGTGACCGGGAGCTCATCGCAAGGCAAGCCAGCGAACCCTCACCGAATCGACTGGCTGAGAGCTTCGAGGGACCTCGGGGAGAAAAGCTCCAGAAAAGTTTCCAAGTCCAAAGGTAAAAACTGTGACCGGGACCTTTTGCGTGGGGTATCCGCTCAGGGCTCCATCGCGGTCGGCCTGAAACTTTGACTTTGGGTCGGTCTATCGCGAGCCTGTATCCCAATATGGTGCTATAAGCTTCTAAGTGCTATATTTTGCTAAATCTTTGAAAATTCATATCTCCGGTTCCCTACATTGGATTTTTGTAGTTTTGGTGTCATTTTAAAGATAAAAATATTCCCTATGTTTATTAATTGGTGTTGGATTTTTATTATGTGTTGTGTCTTAATTATTTACTGAATTGGTGTTTTTAAATGCTTTACATACCTGTCTTTGAAGTTAAGCCTGTCTGCTCGCAGCCACGTTATCAAGGGTTGAGCATAGGAATAATTTTCTAAGACCTATGCTGAATCCTACCAATGGTTAGTGGCCTTATCGCCAGTGGCAGACCTACATTTGCCCCTACCAATAATCCACTTTCCAACATTTGGTGCTCAGCGGTGTGGATGAGGACTTGTGTTTCCAACATATCTACTTTCTCTTTTCTAACTCTTCTCCGTTGTCTATCTCTTACCCGCTAACTCTCCAACCTCATTGTTAGAAATGGGGTTTCTGGTTGGCTAGGGTATGCACCCAAGCCAGTCAGAACCCACCACTCTAGTCAGGGTAAGGGAGTTACACCCACAAGATAACCCCTGCTCACCCCCTTGGTAGCTTGTCAAAACAGTCAGGCTTATCCCAGAGGCAATATGTAAAGCGTTTGCGCAACACACACACACCAGTGACACACTAGGCACACCACAAAAAGAGACTCCACATAAGGTTATATAAAATATCCTTTGTATTCTCCATAAAACACTTTAGACCATAATCACATAAATCACTTTGCCAACTAGGCAATTGTCATGACGTCACATAGATCATAAAATCACTTTTCCAACCAGGCAATTGTCATAACATCACAGTTAGTGCATATAGTAAATATAGGCTGCACACGTTATAAAAATAACACCATCACTGCGCATATAATGTACACTCTGATATTCTTTATCCTTTCATTGTAAGGCATACATGACATAAATCATCACATCAGGGAATGACATGCAGTATGTTGATCAGAAGGAGGAAACACATGGGTTGCCATACATCACCCAGTATAACAAGCGGAACATGAACCACAGGAAATCACCATACTAGTGTAGTCCTCCCCTAGATATAGCGCACTTGAGCTTCCCTTACAGGTTGTATGGTAATTCCAGTTCCTAATGTGGGTGCAGGCACTCCGGCCCTCCTATTAGGGGAACTATGGTAATGTGGGAACTTAGCACCGGGGGCCTCCGTCGAGGTCTCACCCCGTTCTCTACAAGAAGATACCGTGCCCCCAAAGGTATGCCAAATGGCAGGGAGTCCTCGCCTTGTCCTCCCCACGTGCCGGACTGGGTTGCAGCCGTGCAGCCCGCAACCGCACTGAGGGGCTGCTGCTGTGGTCAAAGTGGTCACCGCTGGTGAGGAGACCTCGCAGGGTCTCCTGCTTCCCTGTCCAGGCAGCGTGACTCAGGGCCGGGACACGCCGGTCCCTCCTTGCACTCACCGCTCTCCGGCCGGTCTTTCTGGGTTGTGGCCTGCTCTCCCTCGTGGTCATGGAGAGGGGGGGCTGGTCATGGAGAGCGGGTGCGGCCCTCCTTTCCGGCCTTTAGCAGATCTAAAAATCGGAACTCCTCCGCCCTTTCTCTCCTCGTTTTATTTCCTGGCAGGCAGGGCCCCACTGAGGGGAGTTTCCACCGTGCGGCCAGCGCTTCGGCTTGCAGTTGCTGCGTTGCCACGACAACCTGCAGGGGCCGTACTCAGGCTTCCTGTCGTGCTGCGCCTGGAGAAGAATCCTGTGGTGCTGCGGCGCCGATACACACGTGGCTGGGTGTAGCCAGAAAGGAGCCAAGAGCCAGCGCACAAGGGTTTTAGTGCCTCAAAGGCCCCAAGGAAATGCACACTGAAGACTTCCCATCAGAAACCAAAATGCACAGGTGTTTCTCCAGGAACGAAGCACAGGGAGGCTCTCAGCAGCCAAAGATGAAGCGCTTCCCCATGCGCTCGAGTTTGCTAGGACAAGGAGCATAACAGTACTCCTTGGAGAGCACTGGGGGCACACCAGCAGGGTGCAGGCAGGCCAGCACAATGGTCCTAAAAGCAAAGTGGCAGTCCTTATTTCAGCTCCACCAGCAGCAGGTTAGCACTTTCAGAGTAATCAAGTCCCAAGGCGGTTCCTCCTGGCAGTCCCGCAGTCCTCTGGTGTAGAACCAGCAGCATCTGGTTACAAGTCCATGCGGTGTCTCAAATCATGGGGTCACAGCCCCTGTACTTATAATTCGAAAGTCTTTGTTCTGGGGGCACTTCAAACAACTTTCAGAAGGTGTTGGAAAGTGGATTATTGGTAGGGGCAAATGTAGGTCTGCCACTGGCAATCAGGCCACTAACACAGTATAGGGCTCAGAATAGGTCTTAGAAAATTATTCCTATGCTCAACCCTTGGAAACGTGGCTGCGAGCAGGCAGGCTTAACTTCAAAGACAGGTATGTAAAGCATTTAAAAACACCAATTCAGTAAATAATTAAGACATAACACAAAATAAAAATCCAACACCAATTTATAAAAATAGGAAATATTTTTATCTTTTAAATGACACCAAAACGAAAAAAATCCACTGTAGGGAACCAGAGTTATGAATTTTTAAAGATTAGTCACTTTCTAGTGCTTAGAAACCAACAGTGCCCCTTTTAGTCATTTCGTTGCCTCTGACAGGGACACATTCACCTTTAGCAATTGTTCTGGAGGATCTCTCACCAGACTTGTGCCGCCTTCTCCAGCAGGCTGGTTCCTGTTAGAACCCTTTCCTGAAGTTCTTCTTGCGGGTCCCAAAGTATCCAACACACAATCCAAGGTTCTGGAATCTCCAAGAGGGTCCTTGAAAGTGTGAGACTTCAATTCCCTCAATCCACTTGAACAAAACCCTTACAAATCCACTGGTAGTACTCCAGGCTGGGGATTCTTGTGGTGATGTTCCAGGTGAGCCCTGTTAACCTGTAGCTTGCAGGGAGTCCACTCTTTAGTCCTTTTACAGCAAAGTAATCCACAGGCTGTAGTTGCAGATGGTGCAGAAGGTGCAGTCTTCAGAGTGCAGGCCTTTGGAAATGCACATCAAACTTCCAGCATGGCCCGTCTTGCTTTCTTAAGTGTCAAGCAGCAGATCTGAGGGGCTCTGCCCTTCTCAGATACTTATTCCAACTTCTCTGGGTCAAGCAGGAGGTCACTGCTGTCCAATGGGCTGCAGGGTTCCACCCAAAGGTCTGACCACTTCCTGCAGAGTGTGGCAAAATGCTAACCCAGAAACCACTATTCTTCCAAAATTCAATATGTCAGAATTTTCAGCAGGGAGAGAAGAGCTGGCTAAACACACCCCTAGGATGGCTATTCTCCATAGTCTCTCCCCCTTGCATCTGCTCATTCCTTTCTTCAGCCTAGCATCTGGCTGTAGGTGAACAGGGTAATGTTGTAAATGACACTGGGGTCCTCCCCTTACTCTTGAAGTCCATGGTTTACGACTCCTCCCCCGGCTCTGGCATTCCTATGCCCAGCAACCTATCCTACCCGAGAGGCTTCCTAACCCCAGGGGTCATTTATCACCTCTTCAAAGCAGCCAGGCTCACCCACTTATCTCTGACCAATCAGGGCAGAGCAGCACAGGGTTGAATTTTGGCTTACAGACAAAAAAAAAGTCTTATAACTTATTGTCTGTACATTTTACAATAAATTCAACAATACCATATTGTTGGATTTATCATTACCATTCTACTGAGTCCTTTAATCCTAGTTTTATGGCTTTTCTTTCTCCAGTTATTAACTAATAACCTTTTCCAATGTTAACCTAGGGCATGTGATTTGCAATAGGCAAAGTGACTTGGGCCATGTTTCCAGCACCAGGGCTTATCAAAACATATTTTATAAGTATGCTACATATATCTACAGGACCCACACCCCAGGAACACCTAGGGGAGACTTTTGGGGTTCTGAATATGTAGAAATATTGCAGATCCTCCCTCCATAGTACTCCTAGCATCAAAGTCGAATTTGTCCAGCACTTTACCACAATGTGGGGAGTGAAATGTGAAATTTCACGTAACCCAGGGCATATAAAACTAATTTTATAAGGGTCCACCTTATAAATACCTGACCCCCACCGCTGGGACACCTAGGGGAGACCTTGGGGGTTCCTAATATGCCAAAACATTGTAGGTAATCCATTTTTAAGTGCCCCAAACACCAAAGTCGAGTTTGGGCACAATTTACTTTTTAAAAGCAGTCCTGCCACACAGGGCTGCTTTTAAACTGACCTCAGGCTTCAGCAGGGCACGTATGCAAGTGCAGAAAAGGCTGCTGGTCTCTAAACTGCCATGCCCTATTATGTACTAGGGTCTGATAGGTAGTTTCAATCCCCCTGCCCTATTATGTACTAGGGTCTGATAGGGTAGGTCATGCCAATCCCAGGGGTACCCCAACCCATAGTGTACCCTAGTGTATGTAGGTGTTTTCATTGTATTCTAAGTGTCTCTTTCAGCATAGCTCTGCCCCTGGGCCTGGTTAGGCAGAGCCCAGGGTCAGTCAGAGTCAGTTACCACCAGTACCAGTCAGCAAAAAGTTGGTGGGTGCCCAGGGCACAGGATGACTTTGCAATAGAAGGGTAAAGCACCCAAATTCAATTCCAAGCCTGGGCTCCAGACACACTACAGGGGGGCGGAGACAGCATTGTAACAGTCAGGCACAGCCCTATTCAGGTGCAAGGGAAACTCCTCCCACCACTCTAAATGCAGTCAACGTCTATTCAGCCCAGCGCTGAGTCACCCAGGAAAGGCAGGACACACTTCAACCCCCCTTGTGACTGTCTAGAATGAATGCACATCCCCTTCTCCTCCTGTCAGTTTAAACCAGACGGTCAATACACAACCAAGCAGGGGACAAAGAGTCATAAGCACACAGAAATGTCTACTTCTAAAAGTGGCATTTCTAAAATAGTAATAACAAATCCGCTTTCACCAATAAGCAGGATTTATTACTACTATTCCAAACATACCAAACATGGCCACGCTACCCCTTTCATATCATAAATTACCACTGAAACACATATCAGGAAATTCCCATTGCAAACCTATGAGAGGGCAGCCTCACAGCAGTGAGAAATGGGCTGTTTGTCACTACCAGGTCATGCCACACAACAAAGGCACATGTCCTACCTTTTACCTACACAGCACTCTGCCCATAGTGCTACCTAGGGCCTACCTTAGGGGTGACCTATATGCAGTAAAAGGGGAGTTTCAGACATGGCAAACACTTTAAGTGCCACGTGACTGCTGCTGTAAACTGCGCAGGCAGGCCCTTCAGCAGCAGAGGCCTGAGACAGGTTTGAAAGGCTACTTCTGTGGGTGGCGCAAGCAACGCTGCAGGTCCACTAGTAGCATTTAATTTACAGGCCCTGGTATATAGGATACAACTGTACAAGGGACTTAAAGGTAAATTAAATATGCAAAACAGGCGTAGACCAATCTTACCAAGTTTGCAAGAGAGAGCACATGCACGTTAGCACTGATCAGCAGTGGTAAACTGCCCAGAGTCATAAAACCAACAAAAACAGGTCAGAAACAATACAGGAGGAAGGCAAAAACACATTTTGGGATAACCCTGAAAAAAGGGCCCGTTCCAACACTCATCCCTTTCTCTCAGCTCTCCTACAACCCTTTGTCTCTTCTCTCACTCCCATTCCTCATCTCAACCCTGTCGGTTCTCACCCTCTGCCTTTTGCCCCTCCTCCTTACATCAGTTTTCTTCTTCTTTCTCTCTCCCACTTCTCCCAAATCCTGGTGACTCCTGTGCTTATTTATTGTTCCTGCCTCTTTCAATTTGAAAGGGTGTCTGTAATTTAAGGTTTTGCTTCCACACAGCCCTTTATCATGTGTTACACCTCTTCTAGTTCTGACTTTGTAACCTGCATCATGTTGCATTTTGGTATTCACAATTTCACTTTTCGAGCTGCAGTATAAATGCCAAATGTGCAAACTGATGTTGGCTAAAAAGCTATGCTGACAACTGGCAAAAAGGAGTCAAACATGACACTGTCTCTTGGCACCTATGACACATGAAGCACCTAACCTTGCTTTGTGAGAGGGGTTAGCTGACCTGCGTACCCTAAGGGGCTAGTGCGACCTCCCAGGGTATCCTTCACAAATTCTGACAGTGATGGACCAACTCTGATGATATAGTGCCTGTTTGGGTAGCTCCAGATGCTGGAGTTCTAGCAGAATCGAAATGGAGGCAGAATGGGACATTCTGAATGGGAAAGAGATAGTCGACATCCCCAACGAAGATACTGAGCAGCATGAAGAATTTACATGGCCAGGAGCACCTGTTTTTAGGTCTCGCCTAGCGTTGCAGCGCATGCGCTGCTCGCTCGGCGAGATTTATTGTTAACGAGGAGTTTGAGAAGAGGGCTTGAAGCCCCGACCCTTATTTCCATTGGCTGGCGTCACCGTTTATGGTAAACGGTGGGCTGCCATTGGAAATTAGCTGTTTGGGTTGCCTCCCTTTGGCTTCCCATCCGGACTGGGTCGCCTGCTTTGCTGCTGTCGCAAAGCACTTTCTTATCTTTATGGGGCCATGTGTTTCTAATTAGAAACACATGCCCCCATAAAGACAAGAGATCGATGCTTGTTTTTTAAAGCGATTCGCTCTCAATTCCCGTCTGTACCCTGGAAGGGTAGCACTGCCACTCCCTCCCCGCCTGTGTTCTGTGTGTGTGCATCACATCGCCGGTCTCTGATAGTACCTAGTGAGTGTAGCTCTGTGTATGTAGGCGCTACCCATGTCGGCTTGTGCCCCTTTCATGCTGCTTCTTCGCAGTTTTTAGGCGCTTTGCTTGTTCAGCTGTTCCACCCTGTGCTGCTTCTGTGCAGCTGTCTTTTCCTGTGCCTTCTTACAGCTCCCATGCTCTGCTTCACCTTCTTGGTTTAGTGCGGTGTTCACATACCCGTGTCTGCTTCACGGTGATTACGTTTTATTTTTTATTTTCGTATAGCGGTGTCCACATCCCCGTGTCTACTTCATGGTGTTTACTTTTTATTTTTGTATGGTGCCAACCCTCACCCTCCATTACTCCGTCCCCCTCCTCTCCAGCACACACGGCGCTGCCTCTCCTCTGGGTTTAGCCAGTGCTCCGATGCTGCCCAAGAGCCACCTTCTTCCACTTTGAGCCAGTTGCAGGCAGAGGCAGAACCCACGAACTTCCTCCCTCGCAGGCAGGCCATGGACGAGGCAGAGGCAGGAACCGTGAGCTTCCCCCCTCGCAGGCAGGCCATGGACGAGGCAGAGGCAGGACCCGTGAACTTCCCCCCTCGCAGGCAGGCCATGGACGAGGCAGAGGCAGGACCCGTGAGCTTCCCCCCTCGCAGGCAGGCCATGGACGAGGCAGAGGCAGGAACCGTGAGCTTCCCCCCTCGCAGGCAGGCCATGGACGAGGCAGAGGCAGGAACCGTGAGCTTCCCCCCTCGCAGGCAGGCCATAGACGAGGCAGAGGCAGGAACCGTGAGCTTCCCCCCTAGCAGGCAGGCCATGGACGAGACAGAGGCAGGACCCGTGAGCCTCACCGGGACGCAGGTTAGGAAAGCAGCAAGTTAGTGGGCATATTAGCTCCTCCTGCCTGTTCTCTCTGTGTAGATCTCACAGCAACGGCCTGTGCCATGTGTGTGCGGCGCTGTCGGCATCTGTGTGCAGCGCTGTCGGCATCTGTGTGCAGCGCTGTCGGCATCTGTGTGCAGCGCTGTCAGCATCTGTGTGCAGCGCTGTCTGGCTTACCCTGCGTGTGCAGCTCTCTCTCTTTGCCTATGCTCTGTGTTGCACACACGGCGCTGCCTCTCCTCCGGGTTTAGCCAGTGCTCCGATGCTGCCCAAGAGCCACCTTCTTCCACTTTAAGCCAGTTGCAGGCACAGGCAGAACCCGCGAGCTTCCTCCCTCGCAGGCAGGCCATGGACGAGGCAGAGGCAGGAACAGTGAGCTTCCCCCCTTGCAGGCAGGCCATGGACGAGGCAGAGGCAGGAACCGTGAGCTTCCCCCCTCGCAGGCAGGCCATGGACGAGGCAGGAACGGTGAGCTTCCCCCCTCGTAGGCAGGCCATGGACGAGGCAGAGGCAGGATCCGTGAGCCTCACCAGGACGCAGGTTAGGAAAGCAGCAAGTTAGTGGGCATATTAAACCAGATTTGGGTAGAAAGAAGTTTTTAAACAAGCACATGTGTCTTCATCCGATCCTAGTTTACTTTGCAAGTGCTTGTGTATTCAGCTGATCCTCGTTAGTCACTTGCAAACAAACGAGGATCAGGTGAAAACACAAGCACTTATTTAAAAACTGATTTCTACCCAAATCTGGTTTTGCTTCCTTTCCACGTGGGTTTTTAAGATCATCCTGTACTCTTGTAGCTTTGTTACAAAGTACGTATCTACACAGCACTGGAAGCCCATGACATTTTGGACGAGGCAGAGGCAGTACCTGTGAACTTCCCCGGGACGCAGGTAAGGAAAGCAGCAAGTTAGTGGGCATATTGAACCAGATTTGGGTAGAAAGCAGTTTTTAAACAACCATGTGTCTTTTCATCCGATCTTAGTGTACTTTGCATGCGCTTGTGTTTTCAGCTGATCCTCGTTAGTCGCTTGCAAACAAACTACGATTAGCTGAAAACACAAGCACTTGTTTAATTAAGCTGCTGCCCTTGAAGGGTCTCCTCTCTGTATTGTGACGTCATTTCTTTCTCTTCCGCCTTCCTCTCTTAGCGCGTGCACTTGTGTGCCTCACACACATCACTTTATCTCCTGCCCTCTACTGTTGTCATTGCTGCACGTCTCGGCCTGATCCCTCCACTGCCACGGACTCTGCTTTCCCGCAGCTCACTGGATGTCTGATTATATTGTATTGTAATTGTAATTGCATTTATATAGCGCTTACTACCCCTGACGAGGCGTCGAAGCGCTTTTTCGGCGAGTAGCACGCTACTCCGGGACCCATAGAGGATTAGTGTTGAATTAGTATAGTGAAACATGCAAGTACATTTTAAGTGGTGGATAGGTTAGTCAGTTATTTGGATTTGGAATGATAGCAGAAGGATAGAGGAGGAAAAAAGGTTTGTATTTATATAGCGCTTGTTACCCCTGATGGGGTGTTGAAGCACGCTACTCCGGAAGCCCATAAAGGATTAGTGGTGAATTAATATGGTGAAATATGAAAGTAGTTTCAGTGGTGGATATTAGTCAGTTATTTGGAGTGAGAAGGATAGCGGAGGGATAAAAGGGAAGAAAGGTTTGCATTCATATAGCACTTGCTACCCCTGATGGGTGTTGAAGCGCTTTTCTGGCGAGTAGCACGCCACTCCGGAACCCATTAAGGATTAGTGTTGAAAATTAGTATAGTAAAATATGAAGTAATTTGAGTAGTGGATATGTTATTCAGTTATTTGGGTAGAGCAGAGTAGGTGGCGGGATAGAAGAGGGAAAGAGGTTTGTATTTATATAGCGCTTTCTACCCCTGAAGGGGTTTTGAAGCGCAAGTAGCATGCTACTCTGGAACTCATAAGTATTAGTGATGAATTAGTATGGTGAAACATGAAAGTAATTTTAGTGGTGGATATGTTAGTCAGTTATTTGGATTGAGAAGGGTTGGGGAGGGTAGAAAAGGGAAAAGGTTTGCATTTATATAGCGCTTGTAACCCAGATGGGGTGTTGAGACGCTTTATTGGCGAGTAGCACGCTACTCTGGAACCCATAAAGGATTAGTGGTGAATTAGTATAGTTGAATATGGAATTTGAGAATTGAACATGTTAGTCTGTTAATTTTGATTGAAAAGGATAGTGGAGGGATAAAAGAGTGAATGAAATTTTTTTTTTTTTTTTTTTTTTTAGGTCTTAGCAGTAGGAGGAGGCTTTTGGATGAGTAAAAGGGAGTTTTGGAGGGGAGGAGTCAGAGGGAAGAGTTTAGGAAGGTTTGTTTTAGGGGATCGGTATAGTAAAAGAGATGTCAGATGATGCAAGGAGGGTTAGAGTAGGAGAGAGTCTAGAAAGGGTTATTTTGGGGATCATAGTAGTGGTATGGGGTTTGGGATAAATGAGTGTGGATGTAGAGGATATATTGATAAATGTATAGGATGAGAGATAGGGTAGTGCATTGGAAAGAGTAGTAGAAAGAAGTTTGAGATGAATCAGAAGGTTGGGCTAGAAGATATATTGAGAGAAGTATAGGCTGAGAAATAGGGTAGTGCCTTGGAAATGCTAAATTAGAAGAAAGTGATAAATATATAGATCCATAAGTACATTGAAAGTGCATAGATACATAAAGGAGGTAAGTATATGTAGATTAAAGATATTGATAGAGGCACAGGATGAGAAATAGGGTAGTGCATTGGATATGCTTTTTCAGGAGAAAAGTAACAGAGACACAGATCCAAGTACATGGAAGATACATAGATGCACAATGGAAGTAAGTACATGTAGACCAAAGATGATTTTTATTTATTTATTTATTATTATTATTATTATTTTTTCTCTCAACAACATCATTATTCTGCATGTTTATACAAAGCAATACACAAAGATAGGTACATGTCTATAGTGAAAACAGATGCTTATATACAGAGGGATATGCTGTAAATTTCTGTTTGCGTATGGTGCTTATGTGGGGAAGAGCCAATTCTTGAGTAGTTTTCTGAAGGTAAGGTGGTTGTCGGTGGATCTTATGTTAGGGGGTAAAGAGTTCCATAGTTTGGCTGCTTGAACAGAGAAGGATGTGCCACCCATGGTTTTTTTCTATACACCTAATCTCCCTGCACACAACAGAAAGGCTCACGCATCTGACCCCCATTCCCTTGTGAGTGACATATGTTCCCTCCCCTTCCTCTCTGCCTGCTGCCCCTCGAGCTCCCCGGTCTCTGCCCCTGTCTCTTATCCTTCTCACCTCTCCCTTTCTCCTACCCCTTCCGCCTCCACTCGCTAATGTCTCCTTTAGCCCCTGCACCAACGCCCGTTCTCTGTCTCGGCTGTCTCTCCTAGATACTCGTGGTCTTTTGTGTTTTTCCTAATCTTTCTCGCCTTCCTCCTTTTTTCTGTCACTTTTACCTCCCACCTCTCTTACCTCCTCTCCCTCTTTCTCTACTCTCACCCCCTCGTTCTTACCATCTCAAACACCCCTCTGCGTTTTGCTGTCTCTTACCTCTGCCTCTTTTACCTCCCTCTGTCTATGCTGTTTGTGCTAACTCCCTGTCCCTTACCACTTCCTCCATTCCCACCCCCCGCCCCCCCAACACGCACAGGTTTAAAATATCTTAAAAGTTTACATAGATTCCGTCTAGGACGAGGCTTTTTACTTCTCTTGCAAATATGTTATGGGAATGATGAATATAAACTGCATTAGCCCTGTTGTAAAGGGTTGGGACCACACATTGTATCCTGGCAGCACTGTTGAGAAGGGCGCAACCTAATAAAGTTATTCTAAACAAAAAAAAAAGTACATTTCGAAGGCAAACGTGAGTGAAAGCAGACTTGTTGGTATGAATTGTGGTGCAACTTCTAATACTGGGAGTTCACTACATCAATTTAGTACAGTTACACAGAATGTGCTGCTTGGCTAAACACTTACAAAGTCCCAAAGGCGAGACCTATTGGCTATGCCAATGCTTTTTTTTTTTACATCGTGTAGTGATCGGCACGAAAGGTAGGCTTTATTTACTTCAGGACGTGTTCCACATAGCTTTCCTACAGTTCACATTGGACAGCGTTAATGTATGCCGTTCACACGTGCAGCTATTGTAATTAACAAACGCTCGTTTTCACTTGGTAAACTTGAGCAGGAGGACGGATCCGAAAACATCCCCCGGTAACTTTCTAGCCGTACAAGCTTTTACTATTGCACCCTTGTGTGCGGGGTAATTGTGAAACTATGAGACAGCTGATGGTGAACAGCTCAGCTACACCCTCGTGATCTGGGTAATAGCGAAACTATGAGAAAGCTGATGGTGAACAGATGTTAGTGAGACTATGGGGCGGGCAGCCGATGGCGAACAGTGCAGCTGCCCTCGTGTGCCCCGTGGACTACAATCACCTCGTGGTTTGGTTGGCATGGTTTGTTCATTCGTTCTGTCGCTTGTGACTGGAACTTGGTCGCTGCTGCTGGTGAACAGCGCAGCTGCGCTCCCTACTGGCCGAAATTAGTGAAACTGTGAGCAGCTGATGGCGCGTAGTGTATGTTCACCAATTTCCATAAGCACTGTCTGTCGGGAATGTAGTGACTGCGGGTCGCGTAGTGCGAGGGGAGGGCAAAGGCCACTTACCCAATGAGAGATCGCAGTGTGATTGGGCAGTGGCTGAAGGCAAAGAGTCCAGCTGCGCCGATGTGATCTGAGATGCCACTGTCTTCCTGTGTCCTACTTCAGACACAAGCAGGTCTCGGTGGCAGCTGGTAACGAACAGCACAGCAGCAGCACCCATGTGTCTTCATATGTAAGGAGCCGGACACCCACGTGGCTTTACCCGAGGGAGTATTACTTTTAAGCTTTGAGGGCATTAAAATAACCTCTTTTCCATTGGGTGGTAGTTATCACTAACTGGTGTCAAACAGAGTAGCTGCACCCCAGCCGTCGGGCACAATTTTCAGTGACTAGACTTGATTTCTCTCGTCGTGTGAAGACAAAAACAAACACAACGCGCCTTTGGTCTGGGTGCGTTTAAACCTCATAGGTCAAGGCGAACACACTGCACAGCTGCGTGACAACGTAAAAGCTTCAACATTTTGTCAGATTGTTACCCGAGCTTGGATCCTCGGGGGTTTAGAAGCTCTATCACCACGTTTACACATAGAACTAAAAGTTCTGGGGTTGCCCAAGATCACAACTTGTCGCCGGGGCTACCAGAGTCTCGACCCTCGACGCCACGAAATAGGAGCCCCGTTAGTGGTGTGATACGCGAGTAGTGAGTGACTTCTTTTAAGCGCCGCGAAGCCCCTCTCCATCTTCATATATGAGCTTCCAGGGCCCAGAACATATCCATAGGATAAGGCTGCCGAGGGGCTCTAGAGCCCCCCTGAGGGGAAGTATAGTGCCCTCGCCTGAGATCTCACTGCCTCTCCCGCCAAAAGCTGGACGCTGCCCTCCACCCACCACCCGCCCCTTATAGACCGCTGTCAGACTGGCAGCTCTAGGGGCCGCCGCGGTCGCGACACTCTCCACCCTCCCTTCCAGGAAGCGGCGCTTTATTGTAGCGCCTGGAAGCAGGCCGGTCTTCAGTACACATTCCCCATTAACTGCACGGGCAGTCCAGCTTTACTTTGAAAGGGGCACAAGACATTTTTACCCAAAAAGATAAATAGTGGCACTGCGGCGGCAGCGCTGTAACCATAAGCGATGGATTTACACCAGCTTAATGCCATCTTCAGTGTAAGCGCCGCATAAGCCTCCAGAAGAACCGTAATGAGCGGCTGCCTTGTGCTTTTCATCTCTAGTTGCAATCTGTGAAAGCAATGGAATGGGATTACACAGCAAGAAAAAGGGGGCCAAGGCCACTAAAGGAGGGACGAAAAAAAACAAGGAAAAGGTGATTATACTGCTCTTTGGGTCTCGCCTAGCGTTGCAGCGCGAATGTGCTGCCATCGCTTTGCGAGGCATGCAGTATACACTTTAGTGTGGAAGCTTCGTGGAAGCTCCGCCCACTCTCCGGCCCATCTTCTTGATTGGCTTAGGTTTTAAATGCTGCCTTCCAATTGGTTTTAAGCTTGTTAGTCCCTCCCCATGACAGCCATGTCAGTCATTTGTATCCTTCCATGGCTACTGGCCCCTTCACTGCACAGACTATTTTCTTCCCGTCCCTCCCTACCACCCCTCCCGCAGTCCTTGACTTCTTGGCGCCCCCCCCTGCACTCCCGGTTGTGTTTCCATGGAGTGCTGCCGACCACTTGAGCCTTTGCACCCCCTCCCGCTCCTCCTTGTTTTAATTTAACCAGTGCGCACGCCTCAGCTGGCGGCAGCGCTTTTCTTTTGTTCAATTGTTTTCATTTTTGACAGCGCGCCATGCCGCGCTTTCACTTTCATAATAGTATGCAGACCGCAGTTAATATGCACAACTTGACAAAAAAGTTACAAACATTGATTTCTTAATTTTTCACAGGGCGCCATACCGCGCTTTCACTTTCACGGTAGTGGACGCGCTCAATCCCTTGCAGCACTGCTGCATCCCCGGACTCACATGACACCCCCCTCTCCCCGCCCCCACTACTCAGCAGCAGGAGCAGCGATGCAGGAAGAAGAGCGAACGGCAACATAACAGGCACGAGATCATCTCTGATTAAATGCCTTACAACAATAAAATAATTGTAGTAATTAGGGAAGGCAATCTTTCTACAGACACGCTATGGTTCCAGAGCGGCTGTAGCTGGAGGCAAGGCGGAACTTTGTATTTCCGCTCCCCGTCTCTGGGCGGCTGTGTACGTCCTCCTTGTACCCTCTGTCCTGGCGCCTCCCCGTGCCCTCCGAGGGAGGTGTGTCGCAGACTCTCTTCCTGCCTGACTGCGCAGAGAGTAAGAGGGGTCGCCGAGGTGCTCATCTCTGTGTTTAGCAGGTTTCACCTTCGACAGATACGGAGCAGAGCAGTCAGCATCTCAGTGGCTGGAAGCCCTCTGCAGCAGTCACAAAGAGGTGTCGAAGGCCACTTGCCGGGCTCATCAGTGATCAGCCTGGTGACCCCCCGCGGTCGGGTCACAGAGCCCAAACGGCCCAGCTTCTCCACTCACAGGAAGCGGTCACTGATACAAGATCAGCCGCTGCATCATGAACCACAGGGAGCAAGTATGAGGCATGTGCTGACATGTGATAATGTTTAAATATACATTTTCCATGCACTATAGAATGTGATGCGGCCCCAGCGACTGTTGTGTTTTACTGTTCTTTGTGTTGGGCAACTGTATTCGGTCACCCTTAAGCCACGCCCCTCCATGTGAGCTGCATGTTGAACCGTAAGTGTACATCACGCATACTGCAGGAAAACAAGCATGGCGGCACTAGGCAGCAAAACGTGAGAGCGTGCAGGGCCGGGCTTGTTTAAAGAATTGGGATCCTACCCGTACAAAGCGCCAGGCCCCCATTGTTTCCTCCAGAGGATCCTTATTATAGTCAGTGGTGGGGCCTGTCCGGATCAGCTGTGGATGGTCAATGACCTCTGAAGCTGGTGCCCGGCTCCCCTTTATTACCTCTCCCACCAGCGCACAATATTCAGGCCATCTCGGCACTTGCATAATGACCGGTTACTTACCGGTAATATTCATTACTCCGAGTCGTAGCCCTCCCCGTCCCAGTTCTAACTAAATGAGCATAGCTCCTCCCACCAGAAACTCCCAAGCAACTAAAAACCCATCCCTTCCCTCCAGGCCACACCCACACCCTGAGGCATATAAGCAAGTGACCCGCCTATCCACATCCTGTACCACCAAGCACAAGAAGCCGAACATGGAGGGAGGGATGGGAACCTGGACTGGGACGGGGAGGGCTACGACTCGGAGTAATGAATATTACCGGTAAGTAACCGGTCATTACCTCCTCGTCAGCCCTCCCCGTCCCAGTCCTAACTAAATGAGCAGATACCAAAGCAAGAATCGGCTTCACTCAGCAGCAAAAACAGACTTTATTAGCACAAGCAGAAAGCCACACAACCTGAGTAGAACGCAACACTGCGTCCCCAAACCCAGGAGACAGTCCCACCCATCACCCAATGAGGAAGGGACACAACAGCGTGAGGAGAACACCAAGCAGTAACCCCGCCGAACTCGGACATGGAAGGCCCCCGGAAGCAAGCCCAGGACGCAGCCACCGACAGAGAGCAGCCCCAGAAGGCATTAGACCTCGACCAGCCAGCCCAAAGGTCACAAAAAAAGGAAACCACCCCACAAAAGGGCACAGCACGAAGGAAGCACACCTCCAGAGCCCGCCCAACAGCCAAACAGAGCAGCCGCACCAGAACCCCAGAAAGAGGATCTGGACAGAAAAACTGGTAAAACCAGATCCCCCGAGCAATGAAACAAGGAAGGAATCCTGGGAATAAAGGAAGGATCAGGCCGTAGAACAACCCGAACAGGAAAAAAACGCATAAAGGGCTCAGAACAAAGCAAGGAGTCCTACTCCCCCAAACCTCCGAGGTGATAGTGACAAGGAAGCACCTTGAACACCAAAATCGCAAAGACACCTCATGCAGAGGCCCAAAAGGAACCCCCTGCAAGGCCCCAAACCAAAGGAGAACCCAACAAGGAGCAAAGGAATGAAATACCGGCCAGAGGAGGAAAAAACCCACCACAACCGGGACACCAAGGGCTCAGAAACGAAACCCAACGTCCGGCCTAGGTCTTGAGAGCTGAAGGGCGCCCGGACCGCCGAACAAACTCAGCCACAGATGGAGAACACCCCAAAGCCACGAGGTTCAGCCCCCCCCACAGCCACCCCGCCAGCCGCAGGAAGACCAGACACCCCCAAGACAGAGGGGGAAACGACAGGGGACAAGGGACCACCGGCAACCGCCAGCAAGGCCCCACCGCCAACCGCAACAACAGAGGGAACCAAGGCCTCCAGGACCAATCTGGAACCACCAGGACAAACAAGGCCCGACCACGTCCGACCCGCAGCAGGTCCCGCGGAATCAGAGCAAGCAGGGGAAAAGCAAACAGCAGGCCCCCACCCCACCGGAAGGACAGGGCATCCACTCACAGGCACAACTCGGACAGGGAGGGAAACACCCCGCCCAGGCGAGCCGCCAACAAGAACAAAAACCCCCCGGCAGATGTAAAGCCCTCAGGGACAACAAGCATGAGACCATCCACCAGCAGAGCAGCCGAGCCAACAAGGCGAGGGAAGCCACCAACGCACACCAACAGTGGTCGAAACAACACACCACCACCGTGCAGTCCGACCGCACCATCACGATCCTCCGGAGGAACCAGGGCAGAGATGAGTCAAGGCCAACTGAACCGCCTCCAACTCCCTTCGATTCGAAGATACTCCCGCCTCCAGCACAGACCACAGCTCCCGCACCGACACCAGAGCCAACACCGCCCCCAACGCAGTTCGCTGGTAACGGACATCAGGACCAACTGCTCCCGGGCCACAAAGGGCGAGTCCTGTAAGAGGCCATGAAACACCAGCCACCAGGACAACCCCAGGCCAATGGCCCCCCGCCCCGGAACCAACAGCTCGCAATCCTGAGACGCCGGAACCCAAAGACCCAGGACATGAGACCCCAGGGTGAACAGGAGCAAACGGGCCCAAGGAACAATCACCACAGTAGCAGACAACAGCCCCCGAACACGCAGCCGCCGGCGAGCAGTGGAAGACGGAGCCCCCAACAACCACCTCAGTTTGCACAAGAGAGCCAGTCCGTGGGGCATCAACAGGAAGACCATTCCCACTGTGGCATCGAAAAAACCCCCAATGAACAGCAGATCCAGAACGGGGCAAAGAAGGGAATACTCCAAGGTCAGAATCCACCCGAACCGACGAAGGAGCCTGCAAACTCCCCGGGAAGGGCCTGAGCCAGAAGGCAAGAAGAGGAAGAACCAACCAACTGTCCAAGGAAGGGAACACCCGGAACCCCTGAGCATCCAACAAACCCACCAAGGGTGCCAACACTACAGGAAACACCCCAGGAGATGCAGACAGTCCAAAAGGCAATACCTAGAACTGGGAACGAACCACTCCCTCACCGAAACGTAGTAACGTCCGTGAAGTCGCATTCACCGGCACAGGAAAGCAGGGGACCCGGAGAACCAGAGAAGCCAGGAAACCTCCCACCAACATGAAGGGAAGAAAGAACTGAAGTGACACCAACATGAGGGACCAATGAGGGAGACACAAGGTCACAGCCAACAGAACCAGGACAGGACGGCAGTCCCCATACGGCTGCAGGATCAGAAACAGGATTGAGCAAACCCCCCCGACCCAGCCGACTCACAGGCACTCACATCACAGCCCCTCTGGAAACTAAGACCCGAACACCGTCCAACAGAGCCCGAGACTTCGTCAGAGAACAGGGAACAGTGGTAGCACAGAACACCTCCACCGGAGGAACACCAAATACGACACAGTAGCCCAGCCGGACCACCTGCAGGACCCACAGACCACGAACAAACTCCTCCCAAACAGGAAAAAAGACGCGAGGCGATCCCCAACAGGCATCCCCCAACGAACTCCTCACAGAGACACGACGAGGAGGGACCAGAAGAAGAGGAGGCACCCCGTTCACCCTGGGACTCACGGAAGGAAGGGACACCCCGGCCACGTTCCATACCACGAAAGGGCAGGGCCACCAACCGAGAATGAAACGCCTGCCCAAAAGGCAGCTTAAAATCTGCAAACTTCCCCTTGTGAGAAGAGCGGACCGGAGCCAACAATATCCGTCCCCGTCGTTTTCCAAACGAAGGTCTCCAACGGTGCCCCAATAGCATTGAGCCCATGAAGGGAGCCTCATCACGGCAGCATTCCGAGCAGCACCGCCTACCCAGGCAAAAGCCACAACTGCCACTGAGCAGCCACTGAGGCCCCAGCCGCTGCCGCCGCCGTACCAAGGGAATCGAAGGACAATGCCAGGAAATGCAACTGCAGTTCCAACACGGACAAAGATTCAGATGGAGCCACATCCTGCAAGAGCTGCTCAGAAATACCCTGACAGACACTCAGAAGCGACTCACCCAGATAGCTGGTGTAAGCAGCAGACCAAACTGCAAGACCAGAGGCAACAAAGGATCGCTTCAAGGCCCCTCTACTCATTTGAGCCCAGGATAAGAAGGACCGCCTCTACGGACGCCACCAGGCTCCGAGACGCCACACCAGCCAGCAGGGATCCACCATCCCCATATCCGGGAATACCTCAGCGAACCCCAGGAAAGGATACCACTTCGCCAGAAACCGGGGAAAGGCAAGTTTGGCAACAACCTTCCCCACCCCTCCAGCACATGTCTCACAGAGCCAAGAAAAGGGAGGCATTCAGGCCCCCTCAAATGGAAATAGGCGAAAAAGTCTACTGACTGTCCACCCACCAAGGGAACAGGGATCCTAAACTGTCCCGAACACGCAGCAGAACACTGGGAAGGTCAGCCTCCTTTGGACAAACCGACCCTACACCACACCATCCGAAACCATGTCCAGATATATGTCAGCAGAGGTATTCTGCACATCCACCAGGGAAGGAGCAGCGGAAGACCCAGCGACCATCACCTCCACCACCCAGCGGAGCCCACACACGTCCGAACCAGTTCCAAGACGTGAACAGAACAGAGAACCAGCGCTCAAGAAACACCCCAGACCAAGCGATGCAAGACTTAAGGGCCAACCAGGGACCGCCACCCGGACCCACTGCCACAGGAACCAGTGTACACCCAGGCAAGCGCACCCACTCACAACTGAGAACCTCGGCCAATAATGAAAGGGAATCTCCAACCAGGGAACACCAGTCGCTAACCCACAACCACACGGGGAAAGCGCGACCAAGGGACACAAACCGGCACACAGCAGTGAAAAACGTATGTGCATTTGTTATATTTGAACATTGCAAGACTCTGTGAGTACATATTAGGCTGTAGGCAAGGGCATCAGATTGTAGGTGCAGAGCCCATCTAATCTCCGAAATTCCCACCCAAGAGAGACAGAGCCTCACTGTTTATGGGGAAACGGAAACCCCCAGCGGAACCAACAACAGCAGCCCCACACTGAGCGGGCACATACGCCTCCACAGAACCGCGGGTGTCCACGAGGCGCAAACCGCCTCAAATTAAAGAACTCTGTTACTGGAGACTCGCCTGGCTATCAGAGAACATCATTGCAAACACCAACACTAGGGATGTTTCATTTAAAACTGACGCACACTACTGCACCAGCATCGCACCCGCCGCAGATTCCAATGAATCCAGCAGAAACAAGAGCCAAAAAAAGGGAAAACACGGGCTCGAAACGAGACGAGCACCGAGCCCCCGCAACAGACCTCCGAGGAGGAGCCAATCCGCCATGCCCCCGGCGCGCACAGAAAAACCAGCCGCGCCCAACACACCTCCCCTCCCTCCCCGGGTGTTCCCACTAGAGCAGGGAATGAACCCGGAAGAGGGGAAGCCGCAGCAGGGAGCCACCACCCCACACCAGGCAGTCCGGACCCCCTAACCCTACGGTCCCGCTAAAACAGGGACTCAAACGTGCCTGAACACAAAAGGCACGTAGGGGAATCAAACGGCCGCCAAGCAGACCGTTCCACACTCACCTGAAAGGAGGCACAGCCAGCACCCCCCACGACGAAGTCTTGCTCCGGAAGTAATCTACGCAGAAAAAACAAACAGGATGTGGATAGGCGGGTCACTTGCTTATATGCCTCAGGGTGTGGGTGTGGCCTGGAGGGAAGGGATGGGTTTTTAGTTGCTTGGGAGTTTCTGGTGGGAGGAGCTATGCTTTTTTAGTTAGGACTGGGACGGGGAGGGCTGACGAGGAGGTAATGGCTACCTGCAGTGTTTGCTCAGTGGTACAGAGAGGTCTCGGTGGCTGAGCCTGGGACTGACGGCGGCATGGATACACAGCGGGCTCTTTAGTTATAACTGCTGTGGTTTCTCGGAAACCTTCCCTTTGCTGCCATGTGCTGGCCGAAGCTCACCCCGGACGCCACATATTGGCAATTCATCACTTTATTGACTTGTACAAATAGAAGAGAGGCCCGGGACTTTAAGAGACTATCAGCTGGCTAGATGGTGCAAATTACCTGACCCATTACTGAGCAGAAACGGCCACTTTACTCGGATAGTTCTGCAATGTAAAAACCGGTCCTCTAATAAAATAAGAAAATACCTCATCAATACCAGTTGTAAACCTCTCAACCTCTCACCCCCCCACCCTTAAACCTAATTTTATTGCAAATACTTACCCCATTCAACAACTCATACCGTCAATAACCCATAGTTGTTCATTATTCATCCATCCATACCAAGTCATTTGAGCATCTTTTAACCTTTTACCGCTGTGTGTTTTCAATATAGTAACACAGCAGCAGCTCACTAATATTACAGCAAATAATCTCTGAGACACCCTCCACTTTCTCCTATACGAGGTCCAGATTTGAACTAAAAGAAACTAATTTATAGATGTTGCCTGAAACATAAACTCAACATTTCTCTGCAGATGGTGTAATACACTCTCACACATCACCCACATTAGCTAAAAACTTATAAGGTCCCAAAGGCGAGACCGATTGTTTCGGGCGTTGTTATATATTGCCCTCTGGTGGGTTATCCATGCTTTGCTTAACCACGCCGTTTAAAAGCCATCTTATGCAAAGGCTGTAATTTCTTTTTTACAGAGCTTTTCAGAGAGCGTAGCTGAGAGAGACCACATGGTCGGGGAGGGACTAGGAGCCAGGCCGGGCGGGGCTCAGCTTCGTAGATCTTAAGCCCAGGCCCACCTTTACTAATACTTGTCAGTATTATTGGTAGATCCCAGCGCGGATGTCAATTAATTAATGTAATGCAGATTTGTGATAACACTGACTCGGAGACCATTTTTGCAAGGCTGCAGAATAAGGCAATTTTAGCGTGCTGGCTGTTTATTAGTGCAGCTTCCTCGATGAGTATGTGCCTCAATGTAGAGGGGTCCAAGGGGCGCAATAATGCGTGACCAATGAATTTTAGTCCGGTGATGCGGCCACCAGCACAAAAATGCGTTAGTCTAACCCATGATGCGTGTTACTTGGCAGGGCTGTAGTCATTGTGGATACCCAGGCTGCGGAGGACGCTACAACTGGTGACGAGGATGGGTTAAGTAACCCAAAGATTGACCGTGCTCTCATAGAGAGTTTGCTGTGATCCACGCAAACTGCCTTGTGCATGCTACGTGTGTTGTAATCAAAGTACGCAACCAAATCTTAACGCAAGTGGAGTCGAAGCGCAACTCCAGCCGATTTAAAGAAGTTGAAAATAACAAAAGCATTGCAAAGAAATCTTCATATTGGTGACCAAAAACCTGCTGGCCAGACCGTGCATAAAGGTAGCGGGCTGCCAAGCAATATACTGTCATACTTAATAAGGAGCGTTTAATGCTGAAGGCAGATACAAATGGATTTTCAAAGAGCAGCCATTGACAATCACCAATTTCAAGATAACATTACAATTAGAAAGTGGTGAAGACAAAAAGCACGCAAAGAGACGCCAAAGAATAAAACCGTTATTTACTCACCAGAACCTGAGTAAAGTGAGCCGGTACGACCTCAGCGCCAGGCGCCGCAACTCAGGCAAAGCACAGGGGTTGTGCTTACCAAGCTGGTGACAATCCAAAGTGACCAAAGATGTCTTCGGAACTGTGGAAGGCTGAGAGAATAAAGGCAAAAACTGATGCAGTTTTTCCAATAGTCATCATGGATGATCCAAAGGCCAGCACATCTCAAGGCCTTAGAGATGGCTCACACTAACAGGTTTAAAATTAACAGCCGAGGGAGCCGGAGAGAGCTCCACCTTCCATGTCAACCACTTTTATAAATGGCTACAATGCTGCCACTTTCCTGAAACCACCACCACCGCTCCATACCGCCAAAAAGCAAAATATTGGTGATAGATGGACAACTTGGATAGAGACATTTGATGATTTCATTGATGAACTTGAAGAGACTGATAACAAAAAGATTATCAAGTATCTTAAAAATCTTGCTGGTGATGGTGTAAAAGAAGTCATAAAGAAAATGCTAAGAACTGATGTAGAAGTCACATATCGTCAGATTAAAGAAGTGTTGAATCTCAAGTTTAATCCAGTGCCAAATATTAATTACGAACGATACATCTTCAACCAAGAATGCCAGAAATTTGGTGAAAGCATTGTTAATTTTTGTGGAGACTCGACACACTCATCAAACATTGTAAGGTCAATTAATTTAATGATGAAGAAGCTATGCGTCTGAGAGTTGTTAACGGATGCTTGCAAGATTTAGTCAGAAGAATAATGCTGAGAGAAACTCTTAGTCTGGAGCACATTTTAATGGCTGCCAGAGCTGAAGAGCATGCTGTTAGACAAGCTGCTGACATGGAGGCCAGGGGTGCTCAGAATGAATCCATCATGAGTGTGAAAAGTAAGCTGAAATAAAAGACTGAGGGACACAAAGTGATGTCTACCAGTAAAAAGTAGTTGTGGATTTTTGTTTCCACACGAAGGTAAATGTCCCGCTCTTGGATAGATATGTAAAGGCTGTGGGAAGGATAACCATTTTATGATGGTTTGCGAAGGAAAAAGTAAGTGCGTCACGGCGCAAAGACAAAATGGCCGCCAGAACGCTCCAGAAGCAGCGTTTTGACGCACACCCACAAAACCAAGGGGCGACATCAGTTAAAACAAATCGACACTGAACGAAGTAGATCGTCATCTAAATCTTCGTCAATTCTTCTTAGTTCTTTATGTATCCATATCAAGTGAAAGTGATGAAAATGGTTGTGCCATGTTGATGTTTACCTCAGAAAAGTGTGCACATGTTGGTTTGGCCGCTTGTAAAGAAAAATGTCAGTCAAAGCAAGATCAACATGCCAAAGCACTAAAGTCATTCAAACAATGTCCGAAGATTACACTGAAAGTAAATGGGTGTTCGATACCTTTCATTATCGACAGTGGTGCCTCGATAAACATTATGCCTGAGGAGAAATATAATGAACTATTTCCATTGCCGCAACTTACGCCATCAAAAACCAAAGTGTATATATGGGCTGCATCGACGCCCTTAAAAAGTCAAGGTTCATTTGTAGGGGGGCGCTAGAGAGCCGACAAGCAAGATTGCTGCAGTGATGTGGGGCTCCTGCTGTCCGGGGCATACATCCGACAACATCCTACCTCAAATGACCACATCATGCCATAATATCTGCTGCGAGACTCCTAGACACCGCAGAGTGCTGTTTGCTACCGATCCTGAGTGAAAAAGAGGACCTTAATTGCAGTTAAAGACTCGTGGCCCTGTTGGCCGACTCAGAAGGCACGTGACTGTCATGGTGGCCACGATGCAGACTGGTGATTGACGGAGTTGATGGGCGCTGGGAACCCTGTAGCGGCAGGCTTGCTGACCGCCCCCCCTGCTTGATTGGGGGACTACTTCCACCGGGATTGGAGGCCCGGACACCTGATGGAGGACTGGGGCGCGTGCTCCTTTTAGATTCTCCCTTGCATTGTGTCCGGCCCGGACCGACTGTCGTGGGCGGTGACCTGTGGTGAGGAGAGAGGCCTACTCATAGCTAACAGGGCACAGTCGCGAGGGTCATCTGCCGCCCAAAGGCTAATGAGGATTAAGAAGCGCACCCGCTATTCGGATTTTGGCCCCAAATGTGGCGCATCGGCCCCGTAAGGTGCAGTGCATACTCGGTCCCCTGCCTGGGGACGTTGGAGGTGTCTGGAGAAACTGGATCACTGTTGCGGGTTGTGTGATGTGGCGGGCAAAGACTACCCCCACACGCTCGATGGTGTTGGCGATCCCCCAGATGCCTCTACAGATGCTTTGTCCTAGTGCCGCCCTCAAAAAATAGCGCACTCTCCCTGAGGGCACACTTTTTTGCTCCTTACTGCGAGCTCTTGGTCTGCCATACACATAAGAAAAATAAACTGTGTTCAGTAGAGTTGGTGCTGATACTTGCTTGGTGCTATCAGTGTGGCATCATGGACATCACTTGCAGACAAACCATCCACTACTGTCAACACAACATCTCCTGTGCCTCCCGGTGGCACGGGTCACAAGGCGCTGCCATTACAAGTGCCTGAGTCTGCTCATGCCCGCCGCCCCGGCTGCAGTGCGGCGTGAGGCGGGACTCTGAGGAGACGGGTGCCTACCTCCGCCGCTGCCGAGTGGTTGAGATATAAGTGAATACTGACATAGGTTGGTGCAGGAGCTGCTACTCCTTCTGAAACTGTTGCTACGCTACAGCCCACCTGTGTATAAGATACCAGGTGGCGCCACTTGATAACAGTATGGGGAAAACTGACAGCAAGCGGACCAATTTGCCTTGTGACACCCGCAGATCCGCTCGGGCACCGAGTGGCAGTGCTGACCATAATGGCTCAGAAGACTCTCATTAGGAAGATTCGACCAAAGCTGCTTACTTGAAATAGTTACTTTTTGCTATGTAGCAGAGCCTCACCTCCATTGAATCCAAAATGGACACCATGTGTACCAGGATGGACTCCATTACGCAAAAGTTGGAGAAACATGATGGATGCATCACCGAAACAGAGCACATGATATCTGCAGTTGAGGACAATGTCTCACACAGGAGTGAACAACTCCTTAACATGGAAAAAGTACTCAAAATAATCTCTGCCAAGAATGAGGATTTGGAGGTGAGATCCCGCTGGAATAACTTGCGCATAATGGGGATCCCTGAAACTGCCAATATGGACAAAATGGAGGAATTTGTGGAATGCCTCCTTACCGCGTTGTTTGGTGCTGATTCCTTCTCCAAGATGCTAATTGTGGAGCAGCCCTCCGCGCACTGATGAACTGCCCTCCGCCAGTTGCGCCTTCCCAACCGATTATTGCCAGATTACTAAACTATCAAGATAGGGACACTGCTCTCGGGCTGACAAGGGAAAAACGCATGTTACATTTCAAAGGTAACGTGGTAGCCTTATATCCGGACTTTAACACTGCGTTCAGGAAGCTTATAGGAAATTTATGCCCATCAAGCAGAAGCTGCAGCAGGTCAACATTCGATATGTAATGCTTTATCCTGCAAGACTCTGTGTTACCCACCAGGGCAAGGTACATGTTTTCTACAATCCACAACAGGTTGGCGAATTTCTGAAGCGCAATGCGGGTCGTAGTTCCCTGGCGGACCGCACATCACAAACGTCCAGATCCTCCTTGCCACTGTCGGAGGAGGGATAGTCCTGCTTCAAGTGGATGGTTGGTGGATTAACTGATCTGACTCTGGGACACAAGGGGACTTAAACTGATATAAGTAGAGAATGCCGGTTGAAACCGTATATCTTTTGCACTGTAACTGAATTTCCATATCAGCACTGCCCAGGAGGACGAGATCACGCTTGCGTACTGAACAGTCCTAAGATGTCCGCTGCAGCAATGATGAGGCATTTGGGACACTCACGCCTTCACCCTGGACACCCTTGTTTACTCGAGGAGAACCCCGTCAGACACTCTGGTTGACCACCTAAAAGGATACCCCTAACTCACTTTACTTTTTGCATATTGTCTTTCACTGTAACACTTTACCTCTGACTTATCTAAGTCTACTCCTACCTTTTCACTCTCTCCTGATTTCTTCCTCTTCTCCCACTGTTTTGCGACCTCTATTAGCTTTTTCTCTTAGTTGCTATAGCCTGTTGCTTTTTTGTTTTTCCTCTTTATTTCTTTTTTTAAAACTCAAACGTCTCATTAATCCAATGGATGATACTAAGTCAGTTTCATTGCTGTTTGCTGAATGGTAGAAAACTACTTCTTGGTGGGATTGGGACGCCAGAGTGGGAGGAGGGTGGGATGGGTATTGTTATGTTTGTTTTTGTGTGCACATCCACTTATCATACCAATGTCGCTCCTGCTGAACCTGCTACCATGGTATTGGGAGAATTACAACACTTCAGCGGAGAAGCAACACTCAAATCGGGATGGCTAACCCCAGACCGACACAAAAGGTCAATGCACTGGTTAGATATATTCGTCTAACTTGGAACATCAGAGGGCTGGGTAATCCATGCATACTAGCATACCTGGATAGGCATAACATTCATATCGCCTTATTGCAAAAAACTCATATATATGAGATTCTGAGCGCACTACCTTTGCTACCGGCTGGGCATCACACAGGTACTTCACGTCATACTCTACATATGCAAGGGGTACTGCAACACTTATCCGTAAGGGCACACCATTCGCTCAGCAGGGCTTTCCTAACAACCCCCAGGGATTCAACACCCTGTTGTGGGGAAGGTTGGCCTCTGCATCCATTACCATTGTTAATTGCTATGGCCCAAACACTGACAATGCTGTTTTTTTTTTTATAGTATGTGTGGGCAGATTTTGGACATCGGCACCACACATTATTTGGGTAAGGGGGTTTCAATGTTGTGCTTAATGCTAATTGGGACAGGTCTCACACACTATCCCATTATCATGCCGCTGCAAGCGGACACATTCAGACCGTTATTGAAGAACATAATTTACTAGATGCATGGAGGTCAATGCAACCACAGGCTTGGGAGGGCACCTTCCACTCTAGAGTGCACAATAGCTGGTCCAGACTAGACTACTGGCTCATATCTTGAAGATTGGGTACTTGGATACATGGAGTAACAATCTAGCGTGCACCTACTCAGATCATTCCCCAGTACTGCTTGAGCTGTGCCCCCCTGATGTCCCCTCCCTATATGCGTCCTGGAGGCGCTCTCCTACATTACTCCTGGATGACACATTCCATGAGGAACTGAAGCAGGAGATTGGGGATTTTTTCGATAGGAACAAGGACTCGGTCCAGGATAGTAGACAGTATGGGAGGCCTTTAAGTTTACTGCTCGTTGATTTGTTTGGCCAACAGTGTGGGATCCTGCGCTCTATCAGGGATCGTCTTCAGGAAATAGAGAAAGATATTAAAATATTGGAGGGAAGCCTGGGAGATCCAGCAGGCCTGGTATTAAAGGCAGAATCATGGAGGCCCTTACGGATTATCAGGAAAAAGCCGAGCGGGAATGTCTGTTCCGGTGCAAATATTTTAGAGCAAGGCAGTACAAAGAGGGAGAGAGACCAGAACATGCATTAGCCACAATAACGTGCAAATCCTGGTGCACGAATGCTGTTCTGGAGATTAGGGAGGAAAGTGGCACACTGTTTTCGGGATACGTTGGAAATATTAAGGGTCTTTTCTAAATTCTAAAACAATTTGTATGCTTCTCATAGGCTGCAAAGTGTTGACATAGATGTGTACCTTGGGGATGTGGCATTGGGATGTGTGAGTGATGCACTGAGTGAATTTCTATCTGCAGATATCGAGGGGGATGAAATTAGAGAGGCCATTATGCAGATACAATCTGGTAAGGTACCTGGCCCTGATGGCTTACCGGACAATTTTTATAAGACATATATTGGCACACTAGTCCCAATCTTTCAATCAGTTTACAATGAGGCTAAGGACATAGACCTGCTCCTACCTTCAATGAGGGAGGCGATGATAATTGCCTTACTCTAACCAGGCAAACCAGCGGAGTATTGTGAGTCCTACCGGCCCTATCCCTTATTAACTGCGATGCCAAAATTCTCGCTAAGGTACTAGCAAATCGCCTCAGCCTCTTAATCACTTTTTTGGTGCGGCCTGAACAGCCTGGTTTCATACCTGGGCGCGCCACATCGCACAATTTGCGCATCCTGTTTGCCTTCCTACAGGACATTGACCCAGACCTAGCTTCTGTTGCCGTATTCCTTGATGCCACCAAGGCTTTTGATTCTTTGGAATGGCACTACCTGATGGTCGTCCTTTGGCGTATGGGTTTCCCTCCACCTTTTTTAGCCTGGATTGCCCACCTGTAGCCTCAACCAACAGCCAAAATTCAAATCAATGGGATCTGTTCGGCCCCTTTTTCCATTGAGCAGGGCACTACGCAGGGGTGCCCCCTGTCACCCTTACTTTTTGCACTGGCGGTGGAGACACTGGTTGCCAAACTTCAACATCACCGCAATTATGCCATCAGATACCCCACTAGGCATCTACTAGTATTGTTATATGCAGATGACATCACATTATATATTAGAGACCCTCAGGACAGCCTGAATGGGGTGCTGTGCGAGTTTGTCCATTTCGGAGGTATTTCGGGTATCCAGATGAAGTGGAAGAAATCTCACCTCTTTCACTTTATCCATGCCACAAAATGATTCCATTCGGATTACCCGCTATGGTGGTGCGACTCTGAACTTAGATATTTGGGAATATTGATCTCAAGAGATGGAGAAGAACTAATACGAGCAAATTATGGGACTGCCCTCACTGCGGTAACAGATAATATTACTAGATGGCTATTGCTACCCATCTCCCTTGTGAGGCGCATTTCCCTCATGAAAATGGCCATATTGCCGAAACTCCTTTATTTGTTCCTGAATATTCCTTACTCACCAGGGCGCCACTTTTTCAAAGCACTGAAAATGCAGCTGATACGATTGGCCTGGGCAGGTAAACAACCGCACCTACAGTGGAGTGTACTCACACATCCTTTCTCTAAGGGGCCCAGGCACACTACGCCATGCATTAGTACAGGCCCAATAAGTTTATGCCGCCTCTAGCCATAGAACAAGGCTACATGGCCCCAATCCAAACATCTGCTTACTTGAGTATGAGAGCACGCTCTGCTGTGGCTGCGGACTCCACTGTTGCATGTACAACAGCGGCATGGGACAGACTGGCTAAAAGATCCGGTAGATCAATATTCTACTCTCCACTCATTCGACTGCCTTATCAGTTCTCCTTTACGGTAAAGCACAAAGCGTCTTGCAGACGAGGCTGGACTCACCACTTGGGGGAGATCTCTACTCTTATTGCCTATTTGTCAACAGAGAATTTCTTTTTTTCTCAGGAGGCGCCTTCCCTGTTAGATATATTTCTTTACATCAGGCTCTGACATAACGTTAAGGTGGCTACCCCTGACTTTCACCGGGAACCTCCCACATTCAACACCCTACATACTATGCTGAACTCGATCAGTCAAAGGCATCTGGTCTCCATTCTATACCACTCGGGTCAGATTGAGGCACCGTAACTGGCGGGAGGCGCTCGCGCCGGATGGGACCTAGAGTTGGGGATGCCACTTACAGATCATCAATGGTTATACTTCTGTCAGCAGACAGGTCGTATAGCCTCAAGCCGTAGGCTTCATATTATCCATTATAAATTTCTACTGTACTACACACCGGCCAGGCTACACTTTTATCACCTTCACTCGAGCGATAGGTGTGCCAGGTGTGGCATGACGGGGGAAGACTTCCTTCATCTGGAGTGGTCGTGCGGGCCAATACAGGCGTGTTGGCACGAGGTTGCGGAGGCGATTGCTTTCAAGGTCGGTCACACTGTAACCCTCACACCACTAACTGCGGTATTGGGACACAAAGAAGAAATAGAGGCGTGTTTCAGAAAATATGTAGCACTTAGTCTCCTATTGGCCAAGTGTAGAGTTGCAAGCAAATGGGGGAGGGGCTGTGCACCGATCAACTGACCATATATGCTGAATTACTACCCCCTAGCTCGCGAACTCAAGATATCTACCCTCGGCGATTGCCACTGCGTGGCTTATTGACGATATCTTGCTCTATACAACACTTTGATGACCAGAGTTTGCTCTGAGAGATGGCCATTGCACACATGTACTGAAGAGTGGTGATTGCCGGCTCGGCTGGTGCGATCTAACCTACTGCCTAAGTCAATCACCCACACACACGCTCATGCATGGCTGGAGTATGCTCTGACCTTTTCAAATACCATTTACTATGTTGATATCAATACAGGAGGCGCCTTCCCTGTTAGATATATTTCTTTACATCAGGCTCTGACATAACGTTAAGGTGGCTACCCCTGACTTTCACCGGGAACCTCCCACATTCAACACCCTACATACCATGCTGAACTCGATCAGTCAAAGGCATCTGGTCTCCATTCTATACCACTCGGGTCAGATTGAGGCACCGTAACTGGCGGGAGTCGCTCGCGCCGGATGGGACCTCGAGTTGGGGATGCCACTTACAGATCAACAATGGTTATACTGCTGTCAGCAGACAGGTCGTATAGCCTCAAGCCGTAGGCTTCATATTATCCATTATAAATTTCTACTGTACTACACACCAGCCAGGCTACACTTTTATCACCTTCACTCGAGCCAGGGTGTTGGTAACAGGCCGGAAACAGAAGATGTGATCAACGGTATTGAGATGTTGCACAATGTTATTGAATTTGAAACTTGATTGATGTTTCGTACACTTGTAATGTGTCATGTATGAAAAAATCAATAAAGAAAGTTCTAAAAAATAGGTTTCTTTGTAGCTACAATAAAACACAAGAGAGCGAAGGTGCAAGTACTCATCCATGTGCTTCAAGGCACAGCATCAAGCGCCTGTCTACTCAGTTTCAGCACAGCCGCTGATATGCGACGGATTTCTGTGAATTACAACATGAATGCTCACCATGAAATAGTAAGTCAGTTCCCTTTGTTGTTTCATGGTTTGCGAAAGCTTAAGGCTATGAATATAAAGTTGCTTATTAATGAGGACGTCTGTCCTATTGCTCAGAAGACATAGACAAATTGCTTTTCATTTGTAAGAAGCTGTTAAAGAAGAATTTTAAGCGTTACTTCAGCATGATAATATTGAGCGTTCAACTGATCCAACGCCATGGATTTCTTCCATAGTTGTAGTGCCTAAAAAGGACAGTGAATCAGCTGTATGAATATGCATTGACCTCCGTCAGGTAAACAAGGCAACGGAACGATAACGACATCCAGGTCCACACATGACATGATAACGCAGTTAAATTGTGCAAAGATCTTCTCTCGCCTTGATTTAAATAAAGGTTATCATCAGTTAGAACTTGAAGAAGATTACAGGTACCTTACAACATTTTCTACACATGTTGGTCAGTTTCAATACAAAAGACTACGTTTTGTTGTGTTTCCGCTGCAGAACTGTTTCAAGACATCATTCGGGGTATCATACAGCCTGTCTTAAATGCGCTCAATTACAGCGATGACATATTGGTTTTCTGAACTACACAAAAAAACACGATCAAGCTCTTAAACAAATATGACATTTACTTACTGAAGCAGGTTTGACTCTGAATGCAGACAAATGTGAGTTCCATAAGACAAAGCTAACATTTCTTTTGGCCATATCTTTTCTGATGGAGGTATGACACCAGATCCTGATAAAGTACAAGCGCTGTCAAATGCTGATCCCCACAAGATGACTCTATGGTTCTTTCATTTCTTGGCATGGACAGTTATTGTTCCAGATACATACAAGACTTTGCCACTATAAGTGCTCCGTTGAGAGACTTGACAAAAAAGAATGCTTCATTTCATTGGTCACATTAATGTGAGAAAAGCTATAAAAGAATTAAACAAGCCACTGAGAATGCTACTGAAATGAATTACTGCAATCCGATAATTCATATATAAGTTGTTGTTGACTCTAGCCCAGCACAGCGTACATTGGAATGCCAGAAGGCATATTGGGGCATATGCAAGTTGAAGTTTGTCCCAAACAGAACATGCTTACTCACAACCAGAAAAATAAAGTTTAGTCGTGGTAGGCTTGTGAACATTTCCATGTATTCCTGTATGGAAAACCTTTTACGATAGTAACTGATCATCAAATGTTACTGACTATATTTGGCGATCCAAGGACCAAAATGCCTCCTCGCATTGAACAATGGGGACTACGGTTAAGAGTATAATTATACCACTGTGTATCTTCCAGCGAAGGATAAGAACCCTACTGACTACTTTTCCAGAGTGCCTATACAAGGTCACGGTACTCCATCCAAGACGGCTGAGTCCTATATCAACTTCATTGTAAAATCAAACACAGCAGCTGCCATTTCGTTAGCCCAGATTATCACTGCCACCAGCCATGATAGTGACATGGTAAAGTTGAAGGATATAATTATACATCAGTCATGGAACCAACCCATTTGACCGCTCACCAGTGATGGTAAATTTCAAAAATACAAAAATGTCAAGGATGAACTGTCCATAACTCAAGAAGGAGTTATACTAAGAGGGTCGAGAATCCTGATTCTGGAGAGTCTGTGAGAGAAAATAATTGAAGTGGCCCTTGAAGGACATTGTGGAATTATTGCCACAAAACGAGCTCTCCGAGACCGAGTCTGGTTTCATTATCTTGATGAAAGGGTTGAAAAGGAATTAAAGGCCTGTCATCAATCTACTTTTCTACAAAAACTACTCACCCCACCTTGAACATGTCAGAACTTCCAAAGCATGCATGGGAGAGAATAGCCATTGACTTTTTCGGTCCATTCGACAATGAACATCACCTGCTGGTGAGTATGAACGAAAACTCACAATTTCCATTAACTGAAGATCTTTCATCTATTAATCAAGAGCGAGTCATTGAAAGACTAGATGGCATCTTTGTGACATGGGGTGTTCCGGCCATAGTGAAATTTGACAGTGGCCCACCTTTCAATAGTCGAGAGTTTAAAGATTTCTTGGGCCATTTATATATATTGCATCAGAAGAGGACACCTTTGTGGCTGAAGGCCAACAGACTTGTTGAGCGTTTTATGAGTACACTAAAAGCAGTGCAGCGTGCTACTCTTGAGAAGCTTGATTTGAAAACTGTGTTGAATTCTATTGTGAGAGCACAGGTGAAAGTCCTGCAACACTGATGTTCGGGAGAGCAATGGACACCAAGTTACCTCAATGGACCAATCAGAGAAAGAAAGATGAGAAAACAACGCATGAGAAGGGCTTGGTGAACAAACAAAAGATGAAAACATATGCTAACCAAAGACGACGTGCGAAGAACATCCTTATTAAGAAAGGAGATCAAATGCTTGCACGACTGATGCGGAGAAGAAAATCTAATGCTCCATTTGATGCAGAACCTTTTCAGGTGGTGTCTACCAAGGGACACATGGTGACTGCCCAGCGTCCTGTGAAGTCTTTTACCAGAGACTCTTCTCACTGTAGGCACTTAACTAATCGTTCATCAGATCTGTTGAAGGAGAGACTGGGTCTAAACATTAGTGACTGCTGTTGCCGCTACACCGGTGACGCATATCCTGGACATTGGTGATGACAGTTACCAGTTTCCAAGAACAAGATCAAGTTGAACAATTAAAGCACGAAAAAGATTGATTGAAGAGATTTAACTGTATATGTCTATCTATTTATATATTTTGTTAAAAAAAAATATTTAACAGAGGGGGAGATGTAGTGTCTTGCGAGTTAGAAATTATGGAACCCTTTTGGCTCCTGATGGACTTCGTAGAACTGTGATGTAAGTGTTAGAGTGGAATGCAATGAAGGCTGATTTAGAATGTGGAGTTCGCAGTTGCACGCAGATGAATAAAGATGTGTAATACTAAGCTCCGTGTGTGGCATGGTCATTGGAGGGTACCCCAGCTGGGAAGGACGCTACAATGCCTATATCATCCTTTCTCTCACACACAGACAACACAGTCAAAATCACATTGCAATTACACACACACAAATGATAATGTAGTGGTTATGGTGTTAATGTGTTACTAGTGACAATGAAAGTATTGATAATGGAGGTGATAGTCGTACTTAGTAGGCATTGTATTCATGGTAGTGGTAGTCATGGTGATGGTGTTTTAGTGGTGATAGCAATAGAGGTGATGATGATAATGGTATTATTGGTGGTATTAGTGGTGATGGCAATAGAGGTGATGATGATAATGGTGGGGGTGGTATTAGTGGTGATGGTTGCATAGCGGAAGTAGTGATGGCAGTGGTCATAATGGTGCTAGCATACATCCCAACCCTCCCGATTTAAGCGGTAGACTAACAATTTCAAGGCTAGTCTCCCGCCTCCCGGTTCCTACATGCAGAAACCCGATTCCGATTGCCGAATCATGATCTGCTGACAACAAGGCAGCTTGAGCTTGGAAATATATGTACTGAGCCAGAACGCTTTACCCTTAATTCTTGGAGGGGGAGATTAGTGGATGGGACAGGTCTCGACATTTCATTCTTGGCAGTTTTACATTGCGCATACAAAAATAAGGGTTTAGAACTCTGTTTTTGTCTGTGCTAGGTTATTAAACTGCCAAAAATAAAATGCTGATTGTCTTTCACCCTACATGCCAATGGACTGATTCAGACAGATTACCTCTGCTTCAGTCTAAGTCAATTGGGAGAATACATTCTCCGACTATCTTTTTAAATCTCCCACTTGCCTGCTCCAAAATGTTGGCATGTATGTGTTGTTAGTGGTGTAGTTTTATAAAGGTGATTATGGTGCTGGCACTAGTAGGAGAAGTGGAGGTGGTTGCAATGGTTGTAGTAGTGATGTTGCCATGACCTGCTAATATGAGCTATTTATGAGGTATTCGATGTCTGGCATTCATGTTAAGGCTTTCCATTGCATTCCAGCAAGGGATAATAGAAGAAGGTGGAAGGCAACATCTGTTACCAGTGCTTGAAATGGAAATATAAAAGTGCAAGTGCTCACTATCCCAGAGTACTTGTTTGCAACTGACAAGTGCCAGTAGTCCTCCATTAAAAGTACTGCACCCTTGCAGAGAAATGCAGACCCCCTCTTCAGATTTAAAAAGTGCATGTACTCAGTACTTGTGAGTACTTGCCCATTTAAAGCACCATCTGTTGTGCAAGACAGTGTTTGTGCAGAGCGTGCTTCTCTTCCTGCTGCACTGCTGGCATTGTGTCTGAGGGGTGACCAGCTGATGAAGAGACCCCCTCGCACTGCCAGAATGCTGTTCACTTTTGTAGCACTAGACCTCATTGCCCTCAGAGCTGGCACAGCAATGAGCAGTTGGTGGTGGGGTACCTTCTTTATTTTCTATTCTATGTGCTCTGTATTGCCTTACTATTCTAATATTTCATCAGTGCTGGGGATTAAAGTTAAGACGTACTCTGGGAGACCACTACTGGATGTGGCATAACAACAATTATATAATAATATTAAACATTGGCCCAAAAGACATGGCATTGAAGTACACTCTTTTCTGTGTGGATGTACACAAACAAAATGCAGGCAATCACACAGAGGTCAGCCCATGGCTGATCCACTGTCCCAGGCTGTATGCGGTGGTTAGCGGAAGCAAAATGCAATTTACAATTTAACAGACCAATGGATGAAGAAGGCTGACCAAAAGCTGCTATATGTATGTAAATTATTTGTGACATTTTCGGAAGGAACAGTAGTGTGGCAAGGCAGCTAAAGCGGTCTTAAAGGCCAGACCTAATAAAGGAGCAGATCTACAAAACCTGGTATGGTGTATTCGTTTCCTGCCCCGCAGATAAAATATTCATATCTAATTTTGCTGTACTCGTATTTGACATTTCGAGGGTTTCTAGTGCTATCCTTTTCTGTACAGCCACCGAGGAGTCGCCTGGAGTTATAGCATAGCAAAGCTTCCATTCTGTGACTTGTAGTTTCGCTTTCATATTGTAGCTGGAGGCTCAAAAATATTTTGGCAGAAAGTGCTCCACATAAGTGTCACATAGGGCTTCTTCGCTGCTAGTGGCTGCCCTGATCATATTTGGGGTGACCTGTCCAGGGGAGGGGTCACGTCCCATCCCAGACATCTAATATAATTCCTGGGTTTGGATGAGGGGCAGTACATTTTCCCAGGTGCTCTTGTCCCCTTGTTCCCCTTGATCTCTCAGCTTTTCCTTCAGTTGATCACCCAGCACTTCCAAACACGCCAGTGCAGTGCAGTGGCTTGCATTGCCAAGACGAGTTAGGCACAATACCTTCTCTCTACTAGCCCCAATTCGTTGCTATTGGGACACACTGCTCTCGGGTATTCTAGAGGTTCAGTTTCTTTATTTTTATTTATTCATGTTTTTGTATAGCGCAAACCACGCCCAGCAGCAGGCATCGGAGTGCTTTACCACAGTTCCATTGGTAGGTAAGGGCATTAGAATAAAACAGTTCCATACTTTTCCCCACTCTTTCAACCTCTATCTGGGTCTGTTGAGCACATTGATGGAAGGAACAGCATATGCTATTCACCAATATGGGGATGACACACAACTCTGACTGAAAATGTTATTGCCCCAGGATATTCTAGCACTCCATAATTGTCTTTCAAAATTACAATCTTGGATCTGAGTACATTTCTTGGTGCTGTTAGCACTTTTCTGTGTGACGAATTCAAAGACTATAAAGTGCTATCAGATGGACTGGGAGCAGTCTTAATCCCCTAAGGATGTTGGCACTTCCTCCTGAGCCTTCTCAACAAACCAATGCATTCAATAATAGCTGAAGCACTTAAGGCTTCACAAGGACAGAGAATATTGTGGTACCAAACCATGAAGGTTTATTGCACATTAATGCTTTACAGACGACAAAATTCAAGCTAGCAGCAATCCACAATCAGAATGTGTGTGCTTCAAATAATAGGCAATCAAATGAGACCAATTTTTAAGAAGAAGAGGACGAATCAGCATGGAACACCTTAAAAGTGAGGGCAAAGGAAAAGTTAGTTCTCTCTCTGAGAGAGCACTCTAAAAATCCCCTACTCTGCTCTGCTCTATTATGCTCTGATGTCTTCTGAAAACACACAAATTCTAACATTTTGCACACCTACACTCAGTTCTCAAAGGACTGTCCAATCAGGTTAAATCGAAATGATACGACATACTTGATAGGTTATATCAAAAACAAGGGGGACCAGGAGATATATTTAAACAGGTCCTGCACACGAGCTCTGGGGCGAACTGTGTATCAAAGGGGTGTGCAGTTCCTAGTGGAAGGGAAGGGGAAAGGGAGGTCTTTCTTCGTGATGCCCTCACACACCCCGAAGGATGTCATGCTTTATCATTGGGCCAAGCTCCTCGTCGGGCCGGCGCTGCAATGCCCGACGGGCTCCCGTAAACGGGGCTCTTTGGCAGAGATCTTTTGAAGAAGCCGTAGGGTGCGTGCGGGTGTGAGGGCTGGGTAGTGCACAGGAAAGTGAGTTAAAATAAGTCTAGAGCTGTCCTACTGTCATATGGTTTATTCCTGTGGTAGCTCAGGCTTAATTAAAATATGAGAGTGCCCTACACGGATGTAATGTTCCTATAGGGCTGTGGTAGTGTAGTGGGTCAACATGTTTCGTGCCTACTTAGCCCCTAACGGGTCTGGTGGCACTTCATCAGCACCAAGTGAAGATAAAATGTGAATAGTGCACTACCACTGGCCTGGTTCTCGAAATTGTGTCAGATGACCAGGCACAGTAGAGTGTACCCTAGTAGACTTATACCGGGGTAGAAGACCTGGGGGAAGAGATAAAAAAGGGGAGAGAGAGAGAGACACAACCAATGGAAGGTTAAAACAGGCGAAATGCACCTTAGATGGGTGCTCTATATTGGCAGGCATACAATTGCTTAGTGATACTCAACAGACTAGGTGTTAAAGTGAGGTTGCGTGCGCATTCATTCGTAACTTGGTAACAGCGTTAAGATAGCCAGGCTTCTCTATGGCTATGTGATTCGTTGTGCCAAGAGATGTGGTCGCACAAATCTACCCGTGTGGGCTAAGTATGCCTGTTATAACAACTTGTCATCAAAAGAAACCGTTTACGGGTGACTAAATCCCCACGGGTGATCTCAATTTGGAGGTAGAGTATACACGAAAGTGATCGAAGATGTGTACAATCATACTGAGGTGCAGTGACTATAGTCATACACGTATGCAACAGAGTACAAGAATCTGCACTGTGCTGGTGTGTGTGCTGAGGCAAGTACATATATAGCAGATGTACGTGCCAAGATAGCGATGTGGTCCATACTAATATTCGGCCCACAGGGTGCCAAATGTAGCCGTTTCCATTTGCGGTACAACGAACATTCAAACGTCAATCTCCCGTTATATAAACCGTGACTAATCGTTTGTAAGTAGTACTAGTGCACAAAGATTATTATCAGCGAATGCCCGTGCTCAGGTTATCAATGGCCTGAGGTAATTGCAGTCGTGTAGGCGGCAATAGCAGCGTGTTTAAATAAACTCACCCGTAGTATTAGAGTCTACGGTTGACGGGGGAGGCAGAGCACGTCGTTGCTCTGAGGCTGAAAGAGAGATAATCACAAAGCATAAGGTAGTGCGTGACTTACCGGTATCCAGGCCGCATGATAATACCGGTCTGGGAAGTCTCATACTCACAATGGGTGGCAAACCGACATTCGTCTGTCCTACCCTTGCTTCGGGCCCCGTGCTGGCTACTTCCAGGTCTGCTGCTTTTGTTAATGAGGGAACGTCGAGTGTGTCAGGAAGCTAGACTGACGACCAAAGTGGCCATCTTGGGAGGGATGTGGACAAATCTTTATTGATATGTCAGTATGCACATATGTTAACAGGGTTGTTGCGCTTGCGTCCTAAAAATGAACACAAGGTTCAGATATTGGATGAAACTGATAAGATGTACATGAGGTGGCGGTTAAAAAAGTTTTTTCTGTAACAATTGTCAGTGTGCACATATATAGGTGGAATAAATGCATTTGCATCGTCTTTATAAAAATGATGATTCAGAGATTGATAGAACTAATCTGTTCTGCGGGATTTAGTCAAAACGGGCTCCATAGTGGATACACCAGGAGTTGGCCCAAGGCCACGGGATGGTGCTCTATCGGCATAGCGTTTCGTTCTGGTGATTGGTGGTAGAGACCAGTCTCATAAGGGGGGGTTTGGGTTCGGTTTACTCATTATGATCCACCCGGGGCGCAAGTGTGTTGATTGCATGTGGTGGTCAAGCATAACAAATAATGGCCAATTAACAGGCAAAGGGTAGACAGGTTCCAGATGGTGGAAGTACGATTAGGTGCATCGCCATGAGTAGTTCAATTCCGCCCAGGGGATATCATCGTTTAAGCCCCGTGTGTGGGAGGAAAGTTTGAACACCCAATTCTGTTCCTTCCTAAACAACGCTTCTGTGGAGATGTGTGGGAAGGCCTCCAGAATGGTCCAATGGAGGTCGTTAGTGGTGTGGTTATGTTCAGCGTAGTGCGCACACATCTTTGTGTTGGTCTTTCTACATCTGATGTTGCTTCTATGTTCAGTCATCCTTATTTTGGCTGGGCGGGTGGTCATGTCTAGATACTGCAGCTGACAGGGGCAGGTGATAAGATAGACACAATTGCGTGTGTTGCAGTTAGTGTGTCTATTTTGCTGCCATGTCCAGGTATTTGTAAGTGAGATGGTTTTAGTGGCTTTGGTTAAAGGGCAGACTACACATTGCCCGCAGGGGTAGTGACCTGTTACTGGAGGCAGGTTCCATAGGGTATTGGGTGGTGGTGGTGCATTCTTTTTGGGTCTGGTGTTGATGAGTAAATCCTTTATGTTTGCAGTACGTTTAAAGGCGAATCTGGGCTTACGGAAGGCCTGTTCTCCTACCTGGAGGATTCTCCAGTGCTTGTTGATAACCCGTTTTATCATATTAGATTCTGGTGTGTAGGTCGTGACACATGTGATAAGATCAGAATTGGGTTTGGAGTGTGTCTCAAGTAGAGCCGATCTGTTGGCATTGCGGGCTCTTTTCTGTGCATTTTTTATTTTGCTGATTGGATATTGTCTGTGAACTAGGTGTGTACTTAGTTCAGAGGATTGTCTTTTGAAATCCTCCACGTTGCTGCAGTTTCTTCGTATACGTAAAAATTGTCCGTATGGAAGGTTCTCCCTCAAGGCTTTGGGGTGGAAGCTATGGTATAGTAGTGGACAATGGCTATCAGTTGGTTTTTTGTAAGTGATAGTGTCCAGTCTGTCTTGCTTCCTGATAATCATGAGGTCAAGGAAAGGTAATTCTTGTTCTGAGCTGTTAGCTGTGAACTTGAGATAAGGATTGAGACTGTTTATCCTGGTGAGGAAGGCAGGGATGTCGTTGGCATCCCCCTTCCAAAACACCAGGATGTCGTCTATGTAACGACGCCACAGGTGGACATTGTCCAAGAAGGGGTTGGTATCAATGAGCACGTACCTAGCCTCGAAGTCTGACATGTAGAGACACGCCAGACTAGGGGCAAAGGTACTGCCCATTGAGGTCCCCTGGGTCTGATTGTAAAGCCGATCCTCGAATTGGAAGAAGTTTTCTGTTAATGCAATCTGGGCACATTCCATGACAAAACGTATGGGGGTTGGTGATGTCCATGCGGTATTGTGAAGGATTTCCTCTACTACCTCAAGCGTATTCTGTTGAGGAATGTTTGTGTAGAGGGCCTCAACGTCTAAGGTAAGTAGAACGTCTGGTTGGGTGCCCTCTAGATTGGTTGCCTCTATCAATTTGAGGACATCTCTGGTGTCTTGGAGGAATGTAGGTGTAGTTCGGACCAAGGGTTTGAAAAAGTGGTCGCAGAACTTGGAGAGGGGTTCCAAGACTGACTCTATGCCCGAAACAATGGGTCTCCCAGGGGGGGGTTTTACCCCCTTGTGGATTTTGGGCAGAGTGTAAAAATAGGGCAGTCTTGGGTTGTCATTGGTGAGAAAATTCGCCTCATTTTTGGTGATCCACCCCTGGTTGAGTGCTGATGATACCACTGAGTTATTGCGGGTTATAAGGCGCGGTGTGGGATCCTCTACTAGAGGGGTGTAATATCGAATATCCTGGAGCTGACGCAGGCATTCTGTCCTGTAGTCGGTGGTGGACATGATCACGATAGCTCCACCCTTGTCCGCCTCTTTGATGGTAATAAAAGGGTCAATCGCCAGGGTATTAATGGCCTCTGCTTCCAATTTAGATATGTTGGAGAACCAGACCAGCGGTAGTGCACTATTCACATTTTATCTTCACTTGGTGCTGATGAAGTGCCACCAGAGCCGTTAGGGGCTAAGTAGGCACAAAACATGTTGACCCACTACACTACCACAGCCCTATAGGAACATTACATCCGTGTAGGGCACCCTCATATTTTAATTAAGCCTGAACTACCACAGGAATAAACCATATGACAGTAGGACAGCTCTAGACTTATTTTAACTCACTTCCCTGTGCACTACCCAGCCCTCACACCTGCACGCACCCTACGGCTTCTTCAAAAGATCTCCGCCAAAGAGCCCCGTTTACGGGAGCCCGTCGGGCATTGCAGTGCCGGCCCGACGAGGAGCTTGGCCCAATGGTGAAGCATGACATCCTTCGGGGTGTGTGAGGGCATCACGAAGAAAGACCTCCCTTTCCCCTTCCCTCCCACTAGGAACTGCACACCCCTTTGATACACATACTTGATAGGTTCTCATGGTTTCTCAAAATACAAGCTTCTACTGTGTCCCTGAAACGTACACTATCCGTGATAAGATAAGAAATATGGACTACTCATCACATTTCAGGTGTCTCTTGAATGCGCTAGTCAATAAAACAATATTCAACGATAATCACAAAGAAAAAAACATTTCTTCACGTGGGAAAGACGGAAAAAGAACATTGTGTTTGAAAAGTAGAACTCCAGTTTGCCTAGAAAAAAATGTGCATGTGTCACAAAATAAGATGGCAAACAACATTGGCCAATTTGAAATAATTCAGGCCTACATTAGCATTAGTCAATCTCAACATGAATAAGCAATGTTACTGTTGTGGTAATGTAAACATATACAAATTTCACCAGCGCTAAATCCACAAAAGAGTGAATTCTTCCTCTCCAGTCCTAAGCACAAAAAGCAGCTAAATCATTATTGATTATCAAACTCAGTGTGGAGATTTTTTTATCCTCTCTCTCCTCCCAGTCGAAGTTTTTGGGGTCAAATAATTTCACACATTCTCCATATCAGTTGCCCAGATCAGCAGATTTATTTCTTCGCTTTCTCAAAAACTTTAAAAAAAACTCTATTTGGCCCACTTGAAACCAGCAAATCAAACTTTATTTACTGCCTGTTTGTACTTAAAAATGCCCTACATTATAATTTATATTCACCCTTTTCAAACCTGTTTAACACTCTTTGGAGATTCTCATCTCTTCCACAAAAAATCCACCCCGATCTTCTTCAGTCTGAAAGAACTCCATTGGCTCCTAATTGAATTTAAAAGCAAGCTGAATGTTTATTGCCTGGTATACAAAAGACTTCACTACAACAAATAAGCTTTTCTGGCCAACATACTCACCCTTACCAGAAGTGCCGGAGGAAGTGGGGAACTCTGAAACTTGTATGTGTATATATACTGTCCTAATAAACACAGATCTCAAGCAGGTACAATGTAATCAATTTATTCTGTAACAGAGAATCAAAATTTCATCAATTGTAGAGAATTATGCTTTATTCTGAATGTGAAATGCAGGAGAAAGCCCGATTCAGGTTGTCCTGGCTCTAGCACTCCCTGCAATAGACTGATTCTCACCCGACTCCAGCTATTTGATAGCAGTGCTCTGAGATGCTGTGATAGGGCTGGGGGTCGCGATGTTAACGTAACTGAAGAAACAGCCTAGGGGAGACCTTGGGCTACCCACAATGTAAAAATAAGGTAGATTATCGCTTTTAAAGTGCCCATACCACCAAAGTTGAGTTTGCAGTGAATTCTACCTTTAGAAGAAGTGCTGCCACACAGGGCTGCTTTTAAAATGACCTCAGGCTCTCAGCAGTGCACAAATGCAAATGCAACAAAGGCTGCTGGCCTCTAAACTGCCATGCCCTATTATATACTAGGGACTTAAAGGTAGTTTTCATCCCCTGGCCCTATTATCTACTAGGGACTTACAGGGTAGGTCATGCCAATTATAAGTGCACCTCAATGTATGCGTTTGTGTTTAACATAGCACTGGCCCTGGGCCTGAATAGCAGATCCCAGGACACAGTCAGTCAGCTACTACCAGTTCCATTTAGCACCAAAAGATGGAGGTTAACAGACCAAAAAGGGTGACTTTCTAACATGCCCCTCCCCCAAAGTAAAGGTGAGGGGTCACTAACCTGCACCCAGGTAGACCTCAGCTGAGTGGAAAAACCTGGAAAGGCCATCCGCATTGGCAACCCCAGGTCTGTGTTCCACTTTAAAGTTCATTTCCTGTATGGAAATGGACCACCTCAATAGCTTGAGATTCTTCCCCTTATCTGCACAAGTCACCTGAGAGGTCTGTGGTCATTTTGAACACGAAAGTGAGTACCTAACAGGTATGGTCTGAGCTTTTTCAGGGACCACACCACAGCAAACGCTTCCCTCTCAATGGCACTCCATCTTTGTTCTCTGTGGAGAAGTCACCTGCTAATGAATGCAACTGGCTGATCAAGGTCCTCTTCATTTACCTGTGCCAACACTGCCCCAATCCCTTGTTCTGAAGCATCTGTCTTAACGACAAATTCCTCAGTGTAGTCAGGGGCCACCAACACTGGGGCAGAACACATAGCATCTTTCAGAGTATCAAAAGCCTTCTGACACTCTGGGGTCCACACAACCTTCTTTGGTCTCTTCTTAGAAGTGCATTCTGTCAGGGGAGCCATAGTTCTGCACAAACCTCCTATAGTACCCAGTCAGTCCAAGGAAGGCCCTGACCTGTGTCTGGGTAATAGGAGCTACCCAATCCAAAATGCTGTGTATTTTGGCCTGGAGAGGCGGTACATGGCCTCCACCTCAAGGTGGACCAGGTACACCACATAACTCTGCCCTATTTGGCACTTGCTGGCCTTAATAGTCAGGCCTGTCTGCTACATGGCCTGAAGCACTTCCCTCAAGTGGTTTAAGTGATCCTCCCAGGTAGAACTATATACAGCTACATAATCTAGGTAAGCTGCACTGAACTTGTCCAACCCAGTCAGGACCCCGTTCACCAGCCCTTGCAAGGTGGGAGGGGCATTCTTTAATCCAAAGGCAATTACTTTGAACTGGTAATGTCCCTATGGTGTGGAAAATGCTGACCTCTCCTTTGCTCTTTCAGTGAGGCCAATCTGCCAGTAGCCTGAAGTCAAATCAAATGTACTCAGATACTTATCAGGCCCTAGCCTACCAATGAGCTCATCAGCTCTAGGTATAGGGTGAGCATCAGTATTCGTGACTGCATTGAGTCCTCTGTAGTCCACACATAACTTTAACTCCTTCTTTCCCCCCTGGGGATTAGGTTTGGACACCAGCACCACTGGGCTGGCCCATGGACTGTCAGAGGGCTCAGTTACCTCCAGCACCATCATCTTAGCTACCTCAGCCCTGATGCTGTTTCTGACATGGTCAAACAACCTGTACAGTTTATGTCTGACAGGTAGGCTGTCACCAGTGTCAATGTGGTGCACACACCAATCAGTGACACCTGGGGTCAAATAGAACAGACCAGCAAACTGCCCCAGCACCTGCTTGCAGTCCCTGTGCTGCTGGTCTGTCAGTTTGGGAGAGAGTACAACTCCCTCCACTGACCCATCTTGCACACTGTTGGAGAGGAGGTTAAGCACGGGCTCAGTCTCCTCCTCTCCACCCTCATCAGTGACCAACAACTTGGTCATGTCTGCCCTGTCATGGTAGGGTTTCAATCTGTTGACATGCAGGACCCTATAAGGGGTTCCTGGGGGTGTTACGGTCTACCCGGTAGGTAACCTCAACCTTCTTTACAAGGATTGGATAGGGCCCAGTCCACTTGTCGTAGAGGGCCCTCAGTGCTACAGGCTCCAACACCCATAGCAATTGACTTGGAGCATTCTCAGGAATTGCAGCCTTCTGATCATATCAGTGCTTCATGAGCTCCTGGTTGGCCTCCAGTTTCCTGCTTGCCTTGTACATGTACTCTGACATGCAAGAGCTCAGATCTAGTACATAGTCAAGCATATTGTCCTTAGCTTCCTTGAGAGGCTTCTCCAAAGACTCTCTCAACAGGCTCAATGCCCCCCTCACAGGGTGCCCAAACAACAACTCAAAGGGACCGACAACCCATCCCTTTTTATGGGACCTCCCTGTAGGCAAACAGTAGGCACGGGAGGAGAACATCCTATCACCTCCTGAGTTTGTCAGACAGCCCATTGATCATGCCCTTCAGGGTCTTGTTGAACCTCTCCACCAGACCATTAGTCTGGGGGTGAAATGAGATGGTGAACCTGTAGGTAACCCCACATCGCTTTCAGATAGCTGGACAGGAAGTTTGTGCCCCTATCTGAAACAACCTGATTTTGGAACCCCACTCTGGTGAACACCTCCAGTATGGTCCTAGCCACAGCAGGAGCAGCGCCTGTTCTGAGGGGTACTGCCTCAGGGTATCTTGTGGCATGGTCCACTAGCACCGAGATATACTTAGTTTATGATGCAGTGGGTGGCTCTAGGGGACCAACAATGCCCATCCCCACCCTATCAAAGTGGTATCAAGGGATCCTTTGTCTTGCCCCCTGCCTTGCCACTGGCCTAACAGGTGACACATGAGCTACAGAACTCCATTACCTTCTCAGACATTCGGGCCGGTAGAAATGATTCACCAACCGGTTCCAAATCTTAGTCCACAACAAATGTCCTGCCTAGGGCATATCATGATTTAAAGTCAGGATGAACTCTCTGTACTTCTGGGGCACCACCACTCTCCTGATAGCCCCTTCCTTAAGGTTTCTGGCCTCAGTATAGAGCAGTCCATCTTCCAGTAGATTCTGTGAAATCCATTGTCATCCCCCTCCTCTTGCTTCTAGGCAATCCGCCTCAAGCTCTCAAGAGTGGGACAGTCTCTCTGTCCCTGACAACACTCCTTTCTAGAGGGTCCACATGCTCCTGTCAGTTCTAATAAATCTGACAGCTCTGGCAAAGATGGAGTCCCTTCCTCAGAGACCAGATCCGCCCCCTCAGGGTCAGATTCCTGCTGCACCTCTGGAATTCCCTGGGCTGGCTCACCAGACCCATTGTCCTTATCCTGGGATGCTTGGCCCCTTGTTCCAGAATTCAAGCGTCCCCCATTTCCCTTCTGGATAGTCAGTGACCTAGTCACAGCACATACCCACTCTGGGAGCTCCGATATTCTATTATGGAGCCCTCTCACCACCTCTGACCAATCAGAAACTTCAAAATCATTTCCAAGCAAACACTGTACTGGGAGCACAGGAGGTACAGCTACCTTCTTAAGGTCTGACACACCTCCCCATTCCAACTCCACCCTATCCAGAGATCGGAGCTTGGTACTGCTTTCTGCATTGGTCACCTGATGAAACTCACCAGGTAGGATCTGCTCCTGAGACACCAGTGTGTCCATAACCATATTCACACTGGCCCCTGTGTCTCTCAGAGCTTCCACCTCAGCCCCATTGATTTTAGGCCTCTACTTGTACTTATCCATGCTTAGAGGTAAGGCAACCAGGGTTGCACTATCCACCCCTCCCAGGGACACTAAGGATGCCTCTGTCCCTTCTCTACCCCTCTCTGGGGCACTCTCCACCCCCACACTTACACTAGCAAACCCTGTGGGCTGCCCACCAGTGGGGGGCTTCCTGGTGCAGACAACATCTCCCTTCTTGTGCCCTGGCTGGCTACAGTCAAAGCATTTTCCCACCTTTGAGGGATTCAAAGAACCTACCATTCCTTTCCTGGTACCCCCTCCCTTTGAAATTGGGCTGGCTCAGGGCTCCCCTCCTTGTTCAGGTTTTTGTGGATCTTTGGCAGGCTCCTTCTGTTTTTGACCTTGTTTCCCCGGGGAGGGGTCTGTCCTCGCTTCTTTTGATCACCCCCCTGGTACTGACTGGAAACCCGGGTTCTCACCCACTCATCAGCTGTCCTGGCTACTTCCCTAGGATTAGACAGCTTAGAGTCCTCTAGGTACTGGCGTAACTTTTCTTGCACACAATGAGTCAAAATATGTTCTTTCATGAACAAATTATACAACCCCTCATATGTGTCTACTTGGTTACCATCAATCCAGCCTCCTAGTGCCTTTTCTAAGAGATCCACATAGTCAACCCAGGACTGGGTGTTCATTTTCTGGGTGTCCCTGAATTTCACCCTGTACTGTTCTGGGGTCAAACCAAATTTCTCAACTAAGCATTGCCTCATGTGAGAGTAGGATTTCATCTCATCCACTTGCAGTGTCAGTAGCCTATCCCTCCCAGCTACTGGAATCAGTTCCCACAAGAGTGAACCTCAATGCTTGGGGCGGACACCCCACATCTCAAGGGCCCTCTCAAATGCTGTGAGCCATTTCTCAATTCCATCCCCCTCAGTGTACCTGGGCACTATTCCCTTGGGGTTAAACCCCTCCCCCCAGGACACCTCATCCTCCTCATTGTTATCACTGCCACCATTTCTTCTGTCTCTCTCTTCCCTACCACTTCTTCTCAGCTAGGGTCCACTCCCTTTCACTTAGGGCTAGCTCCCTTTCTTTAAGGGCCCACAGAGAGCCCTGCACATGGTAGCCCGTCCTTCCCCATCCACAGGAAGCGTGAACCTTGTGCTAGACAAAAGGGAAAGGAGATCATCATCCACCTCCTGAAGGTTGTTGGAGGGGTCACCCTCCCAATCAGTTTCTGGAGCTGATCTTCCCCAGGCCTTAAGGGACCTAACCAATGCTGCCTTCCTAATCTTGTTAGTAGCCCCCTGGCCTTACAAAGAACCCTAAGCTCAGCCACTCTGAGTTTAGTCAGATCCAGCTCCATGGTATCTCTAGTTTTGGGTCACAAAAACTACCAGTCAGACTAAGAACAACTTTAGAAAAATCAAACAATGGATTAAAAATCAGTTTAGTCCAAATCTTAAAAATCCAAAAGTCAAAAGTTTTGTTCTAAGGCAATTTAGAGGATTTTTAAAGATCTCACTCACTTCACTGTAAGGTGTAATTTAAACACAAGTCCTCATCCACACCGCTGGACACCAAATGTTGGAAGATGGGTTATAGGAAGTGGTAGGTAGGCACCTAACACCAGCAACAAGGCCATCAACATGGTACTGGGTCCTAAATAGGGTCTCTATAAATTTGACCCTTGCGCAACCCTTGGTCCCTGACACTGAGCAATAAGGCTGAAATTAGGAGACAGGCATGCAAAGCATTTAAAAAACACCAATACAGTTAATTAGTAAGACACGAAACACAATAAAAATCCCACATCAATTTATAAAAATAGGAAATATTTGTATCTTTAAAATAACACCAAAGCCATAAAAATCCAATATAGAGACCCGGAGATATTAATTTTTAAAGAATAAACACTTTCTAGTGCTTAGAAACCAATAGCCCCACTTCTGTACATCTGGTCATGCTTGACTGGGACAAAGTCAAACCGCGATGGAGCCCTACTCGGATACCCCATGCGGTAGGCCTCGGTCAAAAGTTTACCTTCGGACTTAGAAACTTTTCTGGAGCTTTTTCTGCCGCGGGCCCTTGCTGCTCTCCACCAGTCCGGATTTGGTGACGGTTTGCCGGCTTGACTTTCAGAAAGCTTTCGGTCTAACTCTAGAAGTCGGACCTCTGGAACTCTTCAGTGGGACAAACCTGGAATCCGGGCCGGGTCGCGGTTGAAGGTGGCCGGCTTGGCTCTCGCAATTGGGTCAGTCACCCTCTGGTGTTTTTTCCCAAAAGTTTCCCATACTTTCACAAACTTCTGGAAGTCCTTCCAGAAGGCCTCCTGATGGGTTCCAAGTGTCCAAATCGCAAATCCAAGGGTCTGGAATCTCCTAGATGGGCCTTGGCAGGTTTGGACCTCACTTGCCATAATGTACTTGGTCAACCCCTTAAAACTCCACTGGACGCACTCCAGAAGGGGGACTCTGGCTGGAGAAGGGTCAGTTAAGCTCTGTTAATCTGTAGCTGCAGTGGGGTCCACTCCTTACTTCTTCTTGAAGCAAGGCAAAGTCCTCAGAGCTGTAGTCCCAGATAGTGCAGCAGACGCAGTCTTCACAGGCAGACCCTTGGGTGCAGATCAGGTTTCCAGCAGGACAATTTTCCTTGTAGTTTCAGGTAGCAGAACTGAGAGGCTCTGCACCTCTCACATATTTATCCAGTGTTCTCTGGTGACAAGCAAGGGAGCACCCCTGTCCAATGAGGTGCAAGACAACACACCAAAGCATGACAACGTACTCCAAAGTAAGGATTAGCCTTGTCCCAGAAAGCACTATTCGCACAAAATCCACCATGGCTGAAATTCAGCAGAGCAGCAAAAGCTAACTTAACCAAACTCGGAGTATGGCTTACTTCCTTAAACTCCCCCCACTCACATCTGTGAATTCCTTCCTTAAGCCTCCCATCCGGCAGGAAGAGTGGGTGACCCTGGCTGACAGGCTTGCTTGGCCTGTTCTTCCATTGAGGCTAATGCTTTATGGCCCAACCCCCTGCTCTGGCATTCCTGTGCCCCACAGAGCTCTCTCCATCAGATAGCCTCTGCCCGATCAAGCTACTTATCACCTAATCAAGGCAGCCTGGCTAATCCACTCAGGGTTGACCAATTAGGGAAGAGTACTAGAGGCTGGATTTTGGCTTACAGAAAAGAAAGTCTTATAACTTATTTTCTGTACCAGTTATGATAAATCCAATCAATCAATCAATATAAACTTAATTCGGTCTTTGAAATAAAAACTATAAAAGTAAAACATGCCGTGACACACACTTCAAAATCATCCTCGATATGAACAATTAAAAAATACATAGAATAAATAAACAGTTAAAAAAGGTCCTACAAAGATATAAAAGATGACGAATGTCCTACGCTCCAAATGGGTTTAATCGCACCTGTTTCTCAACCTAACAGCAACTTTAAAAAAACTAAGCACATTAAGAATAATTTCTCCCGAAATCATTTGCAACTATATAATTGCGGGGCGAGTAAAATTAACCTTTTTAGGAAGGGGATGTTTCCTGGGTACTTTATAGAAACCACAAAACATCATAAAATGTAGCGTGTCCTACAGAGACTTACTGTCGCAGAACGTAAGATTAACACCCCTATCCCCCCCTGTGGGTAGGCTAACAAGAAGGGCAATAGGTCCAGCCGGAACCTAGTGAGTAGAAAGTGGTCATACCTACTTTTAACACACAAGAGGTAAGGCTCGGTAGAGGGCACGGTTTTCAAGAGGACATATCGATGAACACTAGTCTTCGTTAAGGCATCCCCCTCCCTATCCAACCGTCTCCTTCTAAAAAAGTGTTCTTTCACCCATTTGTGGTCCTGATTGCAGATACTGTCTGGATTCATAAATAAATCTCCCCTACCTAAGTTCAAGAAACAGTCCCTGATATATTTAAACCGGGGAATGTGAAGAAAATGATCCAGGGCAAGGCAGTCCTTGATAATCTCTTTGCTCAGTTGGATCCCGGGCCTGGTCCATATATTTATCCAAAGGGAGAGTGGCCGAAAGACAGTGATATCGATTAGATAAGCCACTCCCAATTCTTCATGAACTGCGAAGGTTGAGGTACTTTGCGGGACACACAGAAAACGTCTCAGAAAAGGGTTTTCCACAATTTGCAACTCCTTGTGATTGGTGTAACCCCAGATTTCGCTCACATAAACTGCTTTAGAGATGGACTTAGCCCTATAAATCTGTAGGAGAGCACCAGTGGGTCTGCTGCCTAGTCGTGAAGCAAAATTAAATACAGCGGCGTTCGCCCTGTTAAGGTCCTCTTTTTTCCTGTTAGCCATGGGATGCCAGCACAAGCAGGAGTCGAACAACAGACCCAGATAAGAAAACTCCCTGGTCTTTGGCACTTTAAAAGTAATTGATTTGATTGATCGGGGGCCTACGACCATTGCGAAAGATTTTCTATCGCTCACCGATAAATTCAACTCCTCCATCAAATAAACAAACGAGTCCAGTAAGGTCTGCAGGCCCCTGGCGGTTCGGGCCATATGTACTGCATCATCTGCATATAATAAGACCGGCAGATTCCGGGGTCCCACCTGGGGACAATCTATTTTTGAATCAGATAGGACCTGCCCCATCATTAACGTATAAGTTAAAAAGGAATGGGGCCAAAATACAGCCTTGTCGCACCCCTCTTTGAATTTTAAAATGGCGGGGGACCTTTAGATCTTTCAAATAGCATACCGCTGCCACCGTGTCCCTGTGGAGGTCCCTCAAAAATAAAACAATATCTCGATCTACCCCCATGGATGACATAATCTGCCAGAGTTTGGATCTATTTACTCGGTCAAACACGGATGATAGATCCATAAATGCCAGATGTATGGAGCCGGGTCTTACAACTGCATATATAAGTAATATTAGATATAAGTTCAGGCATTGATCCACAGTTGACCTTCCGGACCGGAAGCCATACTGTGCCTCCAACAAAATGTTCTTAGTCTCTGCCCATTCTGAGAGTCTGTTCAAGAGAATGCGCCTCACCACCTTAACCACTGAGTCCAGCAGATGTTTTATTAATTTCTTTTTTAAGACAACTTTACTCTGGGGCAAAGGCGAAGGTGCGCTTTGGGTTGGGCGGGGACTGTACTAAAAATTTTAAAGTAGGCAAGGGAGTAAGGCAAGGTTGTGTTTTAGCCCCTTTTTTATTCACGTTATATATCAACGATCTGGAATCTGTTTTGGTTAAAGAGTGCAGGGATACACCAATGGCACTAGGGCGTTCTATCCCTGCACTCCTATATGCAGATGGTGCGGTCCTTATGGCTCGCACCCCGCTCGGCCTACAGAGAGTAGTTGACTCTTTTACTACCTTTATGAATAATCTGGGCCTCACAATTAATTGCTCAAAAACGTTTGTTATGAATTGCGGGAACGGGGGTAAAAAAAAGTGTAAGCCCATTTTGATCAATTCTAAGGTTTTAGAGAACACTAGTACCTTCTCGTATTTAGGAATCTTATTTGATTATACAGGATCCTGGACTCGGGCAGTCCAGGCAAGAAGGCTTCTGTTCAAAAAATCATTGATAGCACTGTCCAATTTTAGTAGGAAGTTGGGGAAACGCCCACCGGGTGACCTGTTGCAAATCTATAAAGCTAAATGTGTTAGTATCGCCACTTACGGAGCTGGAATTTGGGGCGTTGCTAATGTTAAATCACTCCAGCTGGCAGAAAATTTGTTTTTTAGGTATCTCTTGGCAGTACCTGATAGCACGTCAAATTTTATCTGTCACACTGAATTGGGTATGCCTTACTTGGAGGATGTGATTAAAATGCAGCCTGTGCTTTTGTGGCACAGAGTTTGGAGTACGGAGGAATCAGCTTTTAACAGACACATAATGAAGGATGCTATGGGGTTGGAAGGGGCCAGCTGCATAAGATGGCTTGAATATGTTAAAAGTTTTTTATCTCAATTAGGCCATCAAGAATACTATAACAATCCCCATACCCTGTCAAATGTGTCAAGAAAGGATCTAAAGAGTGTATGTTTGCAGTTTTTGAGTGACATCAGAAATATGGCTGAAATGAAAAAAACGACAGTCCAAATGCATTACCAAACCCTGGCCACTACAACTGCGCAATCATATCTCCTGCTAGTAACTGGTGATTACGATCGATTTTTGCTAACCCGGTTTAGATTAAATATCTTACATAGGTCTTTGAGTTTCCCCGAACAAAATGATTGGTCCAAAATTCTCTGTAAGTGTCCGTGTGACGACATTTCTGTGCAATCGACGATTCATATTTTGAATTTTATTCTGCTGCTAGGAAAAGATGGATTAAACCAGTTTTGATGAAGCTGGGATTGAGGCAGTGCCGCCCCGCATTCTTGGCCCTACAATTTTTAGATAATGAATTTATTATTGCCTCAGTCAATGCTTTTTTAAGAAATGTTTTTAAATCACGCAAATCAATTGTAATATAATATTTCTTTTTAGTGGTCTCCTGTATAAACTGTCCCAGTGTTCTTAAAATTGTTCTTATATTATCCTATGTGTTTGATATGAAATGTGCTTTTATGGTTTACATTGTCTGTAACCGAATAAAGTTCTTTTGAATTGAATTGAAATTGAGTCCAGCAGTGATATGGGCCTGTAGCAATGGGTACTGTCCCTGTCACTCTTTTTAAAAACCGGTACAATAATTGATTTGCCCATGACTCTGGGGAGCCAGCCTCCACAGTGGCATTAATAAGAGAGGTCAGGACGGGGACCCAAACCTCCACATCCTGTATGTACAGATCGGGGAAATCCCATCCGGGCCCGGAGTCTTGTTCTTAGATAACCCCAATATGCCTTTCTTGACCTCCTCAGATGAAAATATGATAAATTCAACAATGCCAAGTTGCTGGATTTATCAATACCATCCTCTCCAGTCTTTGAATGATATTTTTTACACTCTTCTAGCTATAGTTATGCGTCCATAACATATTGCCATGTTATCCTATGAGGCCAACTATCTTCAAGGAGAAAAAATGAAATGTGCAATTTCTCCCTCACCAGGTTTGTAAAACCTCTTTTATAAAGCCCCTGCTCATAATTACAGGACCCCCCCCCCCACCCCTGTAACACCTAGGTGAGACTTCGGAGGCTCCTAATACGCAAAAATGATTTGGGTTATTATTTCACAGTTCCCACAGCACCAAAGTCGAATTTGTCGTGATTTCCCTGCACTGGGGAAAAATATAATGGACAGCTTTCACTCACCAGGGTTTATAAAACCACCTCTTTTATAGGGAGACTGCTAATAGTTACATGATCCCACACCCCTGGAACACCTAGGAGAGACCTTGGGGGTAATCACAGTGTAAAAATAAGTCGAAATTTTCACTTTTATAGTGCCCATACCACCAACGTCGAATTTACAGTGAATTTTACTTTTAAAAGAAGTGTTGTAACACAGGGCTGCTTTTAAAATTACCTCAGGTTGTCAGCAGTGCACACATGCAAGTGCAACAAAGGCTGCTGGCCTCTAAACTGCCATGCCCTATTATAGACTTGGGACTTATAGGTAGTTTTCATCAACTGGCCCTATTATCTACTAGGGACTTGTAGGGCAGGTCATGTTACATGTACCTCAATGTATGTGTTTGTATTTAATATAGCACTGGCCCTGGGCCTGACTACCAGAGCCCAGATACACTTGGAGTCAGCTACCACCAATTCCATTAAGCACCAAAAAATGGGGGTGAACAGGCAAAAAAGGGTGACTTTTTAACACCCAATAATTGCATCTGTTTTCATAAACCTTCCATACACCTCCACTCATCCAGACTCCTACGTGCGCAAATCCCATGCATACGGAAAACCAGATCTGGTGTTTGAGCCTTCTACTACATTGCTCCTAAAGCATGGAACTAAACATAAGAGCCTTCTTCTCACTTCTTGAATTCCACAAGAAGCTGAAGACCTGGCTTTTCGAGTAGTCCCACTAGGCCTGAGGTGTGCCAAGACTCACACCTGCTCAGCGCCAGGCTACCCTGACAGGTGATAGTGCACTCTAAAACTCTGCATAGCATAGCTAAACATAACATTTGTCTTTGTTGAACAGCAGAAACAGTCTTGCGCTCATGAAGTTAAAAATCCTGCATGTATTCATCTAAGTGTAGGACTGGACAAGAGAAGGACCTTGAAATAGATTCTCAAGTGAACCTTCACTAGTTCTTATGGTACTGATCAAAGTTAGGCATGACTCCACTTCTTGCTAGGCTCCACTGGCTTCCAGTTAGCAAAAAGGATTACCTTCAAAGTATTGTGCATTATTCATGTGTATACATGGACCAGCCACTGCTGTTTAGAAAAAGCACATTGCATTTCATACTACTCAACAATGATTGCACTCTTCTAACACAAATACTTTATTTTTAAACAGTCCTTGTTTTAAAAGAACTAGACTAGGTGGAAGATTCTTCTCTGTGCTTGCTTTTAAAGAATAGAACCAGCTACCAGCTTTTCTAAGATTAATGCCTTCACTCTCAGTGTTTAAGAAAAGGCTAAAAACTGTACTACTTTTTTCATTTGTGAGCTTTCCAATAATGGTAGTGTTCGAGCTTCAGCGCCATGACACTTTCGGGTGTAAGCGTAAGATCCTTATACATTAACATAACAAGGCAGCAGATGAGTAGGACCTGAGAATGAGGTGCCAATTTACTCTTCTTCCAGGACGACTGAGTCCCTGTGGAGGGGCCGTTCCAAGTGTTTAGACAACTCAAAGCAGTTGGTGTCTTGATGTCTTGATCAATTACATTCTATAAATCTAGGAGGTTGTTGTATTAGATACACTGCCTACATACCTTTATCTGTGCCCCATGGGTAGAACATCATGACAAGAGAAAAGGCTACATTTTCAGTCATCTGCAACGTTACTGGAATGTTCTTAAAAACATAATCTGTACCAGTATCCTGAAGTAATACTTTCACTCTGATGATGCAATTATTGTCAAGCTATTGTTTAATTCATAGTGTCTTTATTCTCAGAGACAAGATGACTGCTGCCAGACTTCAGAGGGGGCGAGGAGAAGGACCACAGTACCCGCCATCCTTTGCGGCCGGTGCCGCGACGCAACTGCCATGCCTGGAGGCGCTTGAAAAATGGAACAGGGCTCCCGCAGCGTGGGACGCCCGTTGTTGCTGCCAGACTTCAGAGGGGGCGAGGAGGCGAGGAGAAGGACCACAGTACCCCCCATCCTTTGCGGCCGGTGCCGCGACGCAACTTCCGCACCTGGAGGCGCTTGAAAAACGGAACAGGGCTCCTGCAGCGTGGGACGCCCGTTGTTGCTGCCAGACTTCAGAGGGGGCGAGGAGGCGAGGAGAAGGTCCACAGTACCCGCCATCCTTTGCGGCCGGTGCCGCGACGCAACTTCCGCGCCTGGAGGCACTTGAAAAACAGAACAGGGCTCCCACAGCGCGGGACGCGCACGGGCATGCCCGGGCTGTGCCCGGGCCAAGGGCGTGCCCGTCTGCGCCCATCCGCGGCCGTACGAGGCCGGGCTGGGCCACCCCCCTTGGTCTACGGTTGTACCGTATGATTAACTAACTATTTTATGCCTGCCCAAGAAATACTGGTGAACTTCTGATCCGACGGAATATAACTGATTGCATTCTGCAGTAAGGAGGACTTGAAACCGGCAGGTGTCAATAGCAAGTTATTTTAACCAATTTGTTCTTCTAGACGTGTTTTATACGTTTTTATACCTAGTATAGTACCTAGTAGGTCAAACGGTTCAGCTAAATCGGCTAAATCTGGTCTGGTTTTAATAATTGAATTGCTTCTATTACTTTTATCTCAGACTCTTTTTAGATTTTTTTGTTTTTGTACATCCAGTGGCTTCCAGTGTTTGAAATTATCCTGTATATTACACATTATACATTTTGCATTTTTTGCATTTTGCACATTGAACCTAGCTCTTTTGTACCCTGTTTTTTTGCACATTGAACCTTGCTCTCGCACTCTGCATTCGACACTTTGAATCCAATTCTTAGCCCCTAGTACCTTGCACTTTTTATTCATGCGTATTGCACTTTGCACTAGGCACTTTGTGCTCCCAGTCTTACACTTACAAATCAGTATTCGGTAATTTCCTACCTCAAAATATTTTGGGATAAGATATTGTACTTATTAAGTAACAGAAATGGTTAAGCGCAAACTGCAAAAATTGGTAGTTGATACCCCACATTCTACCATTGACTCTTTCTAAGTGCGTGCGGTTAGTGCAATCACTGACGAAATAGATAGAACGGAACGCCGCCTATCTTTGGGCCCGGGTATGGGGATAGAAGGGCCAGCAGGAGAGGGCAGTGGATTAGCCCAGGAAGAGAATATACAGCCAAGGGAATTTATCCGCACCGAGGAACAAGGTATTCCGAGGTTAGTAGAAAATATAATAGACCCTGATCTTGAACCTCACACGCAGAATGACCCTCCCTGTCTACATATACCTGACGGATCACCTACCCCGAAAAGAAAAAGAGGCTGCAAGAAGAGTCAGGTAACGGTGGGAAGTAATAAAAGTAGGAAAGGAACTTCCCAGAACTTGATAGTCCAAGCATGTGATAGCCTAATTGACCAAGGCAACCCACCAAACTCACAAGCTACACAAATTGCAGCTTTTGTAATAACAAAGATTGAAGAATTGCTAAAACCTCTCTATGATAAATTAGATAAACTGACCGGCGAAGTGTCCAGGATTAGTGGTTTGCTAAGGAATACAAGCGACAGTCTTGGGGTAAGGAGGGAGGTAGCAAAGGGGGGACCCACTGAACGCCCACCCCAGGTAACAGCCTCCACTGATAAGGTAACAAACAAGGAAACAGGTAGAAATTTAGGCTGGGGACCCCAAGACACCGCACCTGCAGAGAGTATAAATGGAAGTAATACGTTAGTAAATCGCTTCCCATTAAGACAACAGACCCCTATTAATCAACCCCACCAAACTAGAGGGGATGGGTCTGAGTCAGATCGACCAACTAAAAAGGATACTCAGCCAAGAGATACCATGGCTTATGAAAGAAGAGATGACGTATCCATAGATTTACCACCAGAATGCTTCCCGTATGTTGCTGTTATGGGTAACGTGCCCCCCTACAGCTAGGCCAAAGAGTGACTCATGACACCCTAAAAAACAAAGTGGTTCATTGGTTAGATAAGAACTGCGGATACCCGGGGGCAGGAGCAAGTCAGATACTCCTAACAAGAAGAGTAAGTTGAATCGGTCCCTTAGCTAAGAGTCTCAAAGGAGATTGTATAATCATTAATTTTAGAAATCCTAGCTGGGCTAGAAACACCCTGGACAGAGTAGTTCCACCATTACACTTTGACCAGAATATATCATTACAACCCCTTGGTTTCTTCTACAGGCATTTAAGGTTTACACACTATAGGGAAGCTGAACGAGGTAATTTTCGTAGTAAGCCTGTTCTACCAACTCACCCCCAATATGCATTACCAGTGTCAAATAGATTCCAAGCCCTGAGTACCTTACAAGACAATGACTGACACAGGGATACCCGTTTGTCCAGTGTGGAGTCTGTCTCTACTGGAGACAGGTTAATTGAATATGAAGTCGGGGCATCAGTTGTTAATAACTTATTAGTAAATGAATAAAAAGCTGTTTTAAACACTAAGAGCTTACACGTAGAGACCCCATATATAAGTATGGATGAAGGAAGTATAAGTGAATGTTCTAGTGATAATTCAGGGAAGACATTAGAATACGGCTATACAATTGCTACGTGGAACATTGCTGGCCTAGTAAGCAAACAGGACTCACTAGGTTGGATATATTTTATTAATGATCACGACATAATCTGTATACAAGAAACTTGGTGTACTGATCATGTCTACATAGAAGGGTTTACTTCATATGTGTTACCGGCAGTGCTTTCCCCTGCAGGTAGGGCGAAAGGGGGGCTTTTGATTCTCATGTCTAGTTGTTGTCAAAAGAGTGATTACAATCGGAGCGCACTCTCAAAGTTTGTGGTTGTATTGTAAAGGCGGTAGGGATGTAATTATTATCAACCATTATAATAATGTGTTCGACTCAACTCGCAGTAATATCGTATGTGAATTAGACAAAGGGCTTGATAACCTGTTAGACACGATCAATATAAATATTGCAATTATATGGGTTGGGGACTTTAATACGCAAATATATCCACTGTCTATGACCAAAGTCTGTGGGTATACGAATGATGAAGGAGATGACTGTATACATTTTCCACATAGCAATTATGGAGGATCTCTAAACACCATGATGGCCAAGTACGACCTCGAATTGTTACAGTGTGCCTGTGACACTAATGGTGGTTCAATACCAACTTTTATAGGCAGGAATTCAGCATCTGTTATTGATCATGTATTCATTTCTTCATGTATTATTCATATGTGTTCTACTCCAAGGATCGCTCACTTAGCACTTAGCGACCATAATTGCATTATAATGTCAATATTTGTATGGGGCAACAAAGCTGTATTACATCATGACACTATTGTTAATATTTCCCCTATTAGACCAAATGGAACACAAATTAAATGGGAGGGGGTTGACCCGATAAAAGTATTACATGATAGTGTTTGCAAATGTGGTGCAGAGATTTCTTACTGCCTTAAGTAGGATGTCAATCCCACCCAGGTGTTAGCTAATTTTAGTAAAATTAATAACATTATCAAAGGGATACTTACTGCTCCCCCTAGGAAAAAAAACTAAAAGTAGGGGATGGTTTGATCACATTTGTACCCAGGCTTCCAAACAACTGAAACAGGCTCTTCAAAATAAACCTAGGAATATTAAACTAATAAAAAATCTACGGTTTAATTATAAATCTGCCCTTAAAGTAAGGAAAAGAGAGCTACAAGAGCTAGCGTGGGACAAGTTATCATTGGCAGCAGATACAGCCAACAACAAGCTATTTTGGGAAACTGTTAATTCATCGTTTTTAAAATGTGACTCATTCCCAGATTTACTATCTCATGTTAGCTGCGAAGCATGGGTGATACATTTTTCTAGCATTTTTAATCCATCTGATCACGAAATAACTAGGCCCCAAAACCCAATACAATGTAAGTGGCCTGTTATACCCCTAAATATCACACTTGACGAGGTTAGGATAGGATTGACCGGAAGCAGGGGAGGGAAAACACCGGGCCCAGATGGGGTCCCAGTAGACATTTATAAAGCAGCAATAGATTTATGGGGGCCCATCATTACCAGAGTTTTTCAACATAGCAGTGACAGAGTGTACCCCGCCGACATGGGGCCAATCTGTAATTATCCCCATTTTAAAAAAAGGAAATAAATCGGAAGCTAAAAACTATCGCCCCATTTCGCTCCTAGACTCTTCAGTAAAAGTGATGAATAAAGTGTTATTGGTGAGATTAGAAGAGTGGGCTACTGAGAATGAGATACTATCCCCAGTGCAATATGGTTTTAGAAAAGGGCTAGGAACGATAGAGCAATGTATCAATTTAGAACTTTTAATTGGTAAATATACGTGTGCAAAGCAGGGGAGATTATATTTATGCTTTGCAGACCTAAGTAGTGCCTTTGATCTCGTTGATCATACCGTTCTATGGCCAGCACTGCTTAACCTTGGAGCTCCTGAACCTATTATCTTTTTTCTCGCAAGGTTATATGAGACATTGACATGTAAAGTTCGGTATGGGCAACATGGTGATTGCACCCCAAATTTTGGGGTCAAAAGAGGTATCCGCCAGGGCTGCGTCTTAGCACCATTGCTTTTTACACTATTTATAAATGAGGTTGACAAAGCCCTCAAATAGCTGGCAGTCCCATACCGGTTCTGCTTTATGCAGATGATGCTATGCTTCTCTCTAGAACCCCGGTTGGCCTACAACGATTAATGGACAAGTTTAGAACTTTTATTACTAGTAGGAAATTGTTAATTAATAAAACAAAAACTTTTACTATGGTGTGTGGCCCTCAACCCAAGAAACATAAATCCTTTTATATCGACAGCACCAGAGTGGAATCTGTCAATTTTTTGCTATTTGGGAATAACTTATTCATGCAATGGGAACTGGACGCACGAACAAACTAATGTCCGCTCGAAGATTATAAAGAGTGTACATGGTGTCTTCTGATTTGCATCTAAATTGGGAGATCGCCGTATAAAGAATATGATAGATATATACAAGGCTAGATGTGCTTCCATTGCTTTGTATGGTGTGGGGCATGCAATAACTTTATATCAAAACAGGAGATAAAGGATACTTTTTTGGCCCATAAAAAAAGAGATCCGTATGAGAGTTGTAGGGAAGCAAACCACATATATATTTTATAATACAATTGAACATAGAAGTGGTTTTCAAGACTATCTGTCTACAGTGACTAAGTCTTCACATCGTTTTGTACTGACAAGATTGCGACTAGGATTAGCACATCACCTAGTCGCTTTCCCTATAAGGAAAATGCGGCCAACATCCCCGTGTCCTTGTGATGAGCAATTTAAACAGAGCACCATGCACTTTATGCTTTTTTGTAATTTTTACTTGTATTTTAGATGTTTTTATTTGAAGCCACATTTTAAAAAATACAATGTGAGAACAACTGATGCTGCAATGAAATTACTTGTTGCTTTTAATGATCCAGGGATTTGTTTTTATGTTGCACTATATATTCAAAAAGCAATTGACGTGAGAAAAGGCATTGTGCTTGTTAACTGACTTACATGTAATTAACTTGACTGTTATATGCACGGTTGACTTTGTTTTTAGAAAACTTATTTATCTGATATTTGTTTTTTGCTTTTCTGGTTGTTGTACATACTGAATAAAGCTTGCTGAACTGACTCATTAAATACTCCCCATCCAGACTGACTTGATGGCTGCCTATGTCCAAATCTAAATTAAAGAAACAGAAGCTAAAGGACTGCTTGAGGAAAGCATGACAGGCCCAACAGGAATGAGGTTGAAGCTCACTGTACCCACTATGTGTTCTTCAAAAAAAGAAACAGTAAACAGACTTCATCAGCTTGGAATCCGATTGTTGTGTGTTTTACTGTATAGATTTTTTTTTTTTTTATAAATAAACAATAGAATATTGGCCACACAAGAGAAGAGTGACTGTGTGCTTTATTTCTGTGTTTTCCAGTTGCAGCTTTTGATTTGGGGTTATTCTAGCCTAATTTATTAATGAAAAAAACGTCAACAACTTTGTGAAGTCCCCACAGAATCACCACCACCAAGAGCCAGGAGGAATGCAGTGGCCAGCCTCCAGCAGATGGAGTTGTCCGAGGAGGACAGCATAGGAGGCCAACAGTCCACGGTGGCTGAGGATGGCAACGGTGCAGGCTCACAGTCCCTCACAGAGCGCGCCCACACACGTGCCAGACGCCGCAGGGCAAGGGCAGCCAGTCCTGCTTCACAGGGCGAGGATGAGAGTGTGTTCGCCGGTCTTGAGGGGAACATGCTCAAGGTGCAGCGCCTGCAAGGAAAAGCCATAAGGTCAGTCCAGCGGCAGATGGTACAGATGAATGGGCACATGCTGCGCATAGAGAAGGGCATCTGTTCCATGAACAATACTGTGGCTGAGGGCATGAGGGACATGTCCGAGGCAGTGAGGCTGCTGTGCAGCAAATTTGATGACCAAATGAGTGACCAGTGCACTAGAAGTGCTACAAACCAACCAGGTAGCCACTACAGGTGATGGGGGGCGATAGTGAGGAGGCTACTAGCCGCAGTAGCATCACGCCACCTATCACAGAGTCCAGGAGGCGCAGCGAACGGCACAGCGCTGCCACAGGACAGACTGGCAGTGAGGACAGTGTGCCCAAGGGACGCAGCAGTACAGCGCGTGGGCGCAGGTAGTAATGCCAGCCATCACATGGCTTACCAAAATGGGTGGTGTAACCCATTTTGGTTTTGGAAACTGCATTTAAATTAGGCCTGGCATGTGACGCCCTTCATGTTGTGGTGGTGTGCTATGCTAATTAAACACCGTCACTCACTTACAGTAACTGGCTGTGTCTCCTTACTTACTCAGAAATAGTTGCGTGTTATGTCTGCCCATCTGTGACTCCCATCTGGTGCTGCTGCCACACCTGCTGCGCTGTGCTCTGGCTGTGGACAGTCCTCATCCTCGTCCTCAGAGTCAGTTTTTCCACTGCTGTTCCTTTCTTTGTGGCAAGGTTATGCAACATGGCACATGTTGCTATTATTTTACAGCAGATGATGGGGCGGTACTGACGTGCACCTCCACTTTTGTGGAAGCAGCGGAACCTGCTTTTTAAGAGTCCGAAGGTGCGCTCCACAACGTTGCGCGTGCTTTTATGTGCCACATTGTATCTTCTCTCACTTGGTGTGGATGGGTTGAGGAATGGCGTCAGGATAAATGCCCGCACGGCATATGCGCTGTCACCTAAGTGAGAAAGGAAGTGCCATTAATATGAGTCACCAACACATTCATCCAAGGTATACATCAGGGTGTGTCACATTGATTTACCTAGCAGGTATCCTTCTCCTAATTCACCCCCAGCCAGACGTGTGTAGATCCCACTGTGCCGGAATATGTAGGAGTCATGGGTACTCCCTGGAAATTTGGCCACAATGTCAGTGATGATATGGTCCGCATCGCATATCACCTGCACGTTGATGGAATGCGTAGATTTGCGGTTGTGGTATATATACTCTGTAGCTGCAGGTGGGCAGATTGGTATGTGTGTCCCATCAATGCACCCTATTACATGTGGGAACTGTGCCTTTTGGTAAAAATCCTGCTTTGTCTTCTGTCAGTTCCGCCTGTGTGCTGGGGAAGCCTATGTAGTGATGCATTCTTTGCATCATGGCATCCAAGAAACAGTTGAAGAAACGGGACAGGCGGGGGCGGAGCTTGCTCGCGACCAAGATGGCCGCTTGAGCCTTGTGCTCCGTATCGCTGACGCATAATCCTAAACATATCCGACAGACTCCACTACCATACCTGCTCCCTGGTTGATGTCCTGCCACCGAAGCCTGCCGGCGACGCGGGGGGTGACTCCCGACCCTCCTGCTGCGCTCCGTTCCGGAGATATCGCTGTGGACGGCAAACTACCCGCTGGGCCTGGGGTCCCCGGCCTGGAGTGAAGCGGGAGGCGGAGCTGCATAGGTGTACGTGCCGCGGACCTCTGAAGGCTCAGATCGGCACACGCGACCTTCAGCGCCTACTGCATCGGGCTTAGCGGGTTGGGGGAGTGCTGGGGGGATCGCAGCACACACAGGCAGGACACACAGAGGAACGACGGCGGTTGGAACACACACGCCGCGGGAAAACACAGCGACCTCTGGCTGATTAAAGGGTGCCGGCGATGAAGAATTTGCGGCTGTGAGAACGGAGACACACGCGACTGCAGGCACGGGGAGTCCGCGCTGAGCGGTGCTGGGGACTCCGGAGCAGCAGTGATCAGCGGGGGGCTCGTGGTGTGGCTGGGCAGCCTGGGCCCCCGCCGCTGCTCGGAGCGGTGTCGGCTTCGTGACCCCTTCGTCAGGGGGACACCAAATCCTGGAAGGCAGCGCATGAGGCCAGACATCGAATCACGTAGAGAGCAACGCGTCGCATCGTGCAAGCCTGCACACCGGTGAGTGGCCCACAGCTGGTTACCCCAGGGAATACCGCAGAGGACACACAATAGGCTGCAGCGCCAGGTCTAAGCGCGAGGGCCCTCACTTGGCAACCAGCCTTAATCATTGCGATTGGTCCAGTCACAACAACATACTGACCCAGAGGCGCCTGAGGAACAATTGCGGAGCGCGACCCAGGAGGGGTGACGCAGGGGTGCGCCGGGAGCCAGTGAAGGGGCAAGCAGCAACTCAGTCAGACGTGAACCGGAGAACAGGGGGGTCGGCACTGGATGCGGGCGAGGTTCCTGGATACTAGCCTGGGCGCTCAAATCGGCCCCCGAGCATAACGTGCTTGCTTACAGCCGAGCATAAAGCGGTGGGAGTCTGGGGTGTGCGGTCCCCGCCTGGCCCACGCTGGTGTATGCCCGGTAGGGGCAAAACGCGACCCCCGGCAGACGAGCCGAAAGAGACCATGGGCAGAACAGATAGGACGCAGCCGAAGATCTCCTTCGAACAGAAACGCTCTAAATCACATGACGATACGACTGTAGAGGCCTCCAGGACGCCAACAACTGCGGAAGGCGACCCAGACATCCGGAGCATGCTTATCTCAATGGAAAAATGTTTGCAGACTGGTATCACCTCCTTAGGCACTAAAATGGATGCCCTCTCATACCGGATGGACAGAATGGGGGAACGCCTGGATAAACACGCGGAGAGGCTGGATATGTCAGACCGGAGACTCACGGAGGTGGAGGAGGCGCAGACTACGCTGGACTCGGACCATAAACAACTTGGGAGAGTCATGCGTGTCCTGCAAGACAAGACGGAAGATTTGGAGGCACGCTCGAGACGATGCAACCTAAGAATTACTGGCCTCCCGGAGACCACCCCTACAGGAAACATGGAACTCTTCGTTGAGAAGCTATTAGTGAGCCTTCTGGGGGAAAGCGCCTTCTCGGCTATGTTCGTGGTGGAGAGGGCGCACCGATCCCTGGGACCGCGTCCGCCTCCAGGTGCACCTCCGCGCCCCATCATAGCAAAATTGCTCAACTACCGGGACAGAGATGCGGCCTTACGGATGGCACGGGAAAAACAAGATTTGGCATTTGAGGGTTCCAAGATATCAATATTCCCGGATTTCACCGCCCGTGTGCAGGAAGCACGCAGACAGTTCGGCCCCATGAAAAAACAGCTGCGTGATCTGGGCCTAGACTACGCCATGCTGTACCCGGCAAAACTTAGGGTGAATAAGCAAGGCCGCTCACACATCTTCACGGACCCGAAAGCGCTACAGAAGGCGCTGAAAGGTTGGGCCAAGGAGAAGCACCAGAGCCCGGAGCAGCACCTTCTGGACGAAGCGGCGGGCGGATCGCTTGACGAACAGGACTGAGGGCACGGCACGCACTTCCAGCTGATAAGTATTAGGGGAGCAAGCGGACGCAGTGGGTCGGGGGTGGCAATGGGGATAATGCATTGGTGATTTACCGGTTTCCAGACTGGCACACACTGGGAGGCCAATTCCGGAGGTACTATTTTAGTAGGGCCGGGACTACACATGAAGCTCAAGTGGGCTAGTCATTTTAGAATGGATACAAGTACAAGTGCATGGCCAGAGTATTGGAGTGGAGGCTGTGAAAATACAGTCGGCGAGCGGAGGCAGGGACGAGAGATTATCGCCATTTGATAGTACATAGCTGGCAGAGCGACCTCCGCCCACGTGTGACACACACCAGTACTGTGAACTTGACACAGGGGGGGGAGGCAGGGAGGTGAGGGTGGGCACTCTGGGGGGGATGCTGCGCGACCGAGTTGCGGGTGGTCTGCTGTGGGAGGAGGGAGGGGGAAGTAGGGTTAAGGTTATGTTGTTTTTTGTTTTAATGAAGTTAGTGTGGTATATGTTAGATACACGCTTCACGCGCACGCTACATAGGTCAGGAAGCATTCTCAGACTCGAAAAGCAAGATGGCGACACCTAGCGGGGCGGCAGCTCCGAGGGCAATAGACTCCCTCCGCGCGCTGACGTGGAATGTCAGAGGGCTCAACGACTATCGCAAACTACGAAAAGTACTGAATTTTCTAACAAGACATAATATAGATGTGGCCCTACTACAGGAGACGCATCTCCCACTACATAGCGCGATGCTGCGTAGCAGAGGACTGTTGGGTAATGTTAACGCCTCGGGCTTCACTTCGCATGCACGTGGGGTACTGACCTGGGTTAACCCTAGATCTGACTACACGATAGACTTGCTGTCAGCGGATAGAGATGGCCGATATGTGATATCCAGATGCCGGGGCAGGGGATTGGATTTGTTGATTGTGACTGCCTATGGCCCGAACTACGATTGCCCGGAGTTCTTTGCGGAGCTGGCAAATAGGATAGGGGACAGTGAGGGAGCACATGTCATATGGGGCGGGGACTTTAATCTGGTCAGAAACCCAGAACTGGATAGATCCGGTGGCTCGACGAGGAAACCGGCTGCGGCGGCAAGAACCCTAGAAAGCATCATGATTAGTACAGACATGGGGGATGTATGGAGAGAACGTCACCCAGAACAGGGAGGTTTCACACATTATTCAGCTTACTATAACCTACACACACGCATAGATTACTGGCTAGCCTCCACGTCCCTCATGGGCGTGATCCGCGCTTGCCAGATACTACCGCGCACCCTGTCCGATCACTCACCACTCTTGCTGATTTTAGCCACACCCAAGAAAACTATACCACCTTTTACATGGCGCTTTCCCCCTTACTCACTGCTTGACCCCCTCTTTAAAGCGGAGCTGGCGGAGGCAATAGACACCTTCTTCGACACCAACATAGGTTCGGTGGACAGCCCACAAACGATATGGGAGGCTTTTAAAGTGTACATTCGGGGCGTTGCCATGGCTAAACACTCTGGGGTTCTCCGCTCCTTACGTCGGAGGCTAGCGGCACTAGAGCAACAGCTTGGGGAGCTGGAGACGCAACAGATGACTGGAGGGACTGAAGACGTCACAGGAGCAATTAAGCGCTTTTTAGCTGAATATCAGGAAGCGGCAGATAGCGAAGTGAAACACTTGGGCAAATATGCCACAGCGCGTACCTACGGGGAGGGCGATAGACCTGGATCAGTACTCGCACACTTGTTGAAATCTAAACGTAGCAAGACCCTAATTACTGAACTCCGATCTGAAGAGGGCGAACTATTGACCGAAGAGGCAGACATTGCGAAGGGGTTTCAGAAATATTACGCAAAATTATACGCATCCCGCTCCTCGAACATGGACGAAAAAATCCTAGCATATTTAGAGCATATCAAACTGCTGTGTCTAGCCGACAACCATAGAGAGTTCCTTATGCATCCCATTGAAAAAGACGAAATCCTGGAGGCATTGGCAGGAATGAGAGCATCCAGCGCTCCAGGGACGGATGGCCTAACTGTAGGCTTCTATAAGGCCTTTATGGAAATGCTGCTTCCACACATCTCAGCATTGTTCGATGATCTATGTGTAACGGGCAAGATGCCTCTAACTATGAGGGAAGCTATCATAGTCCCGATCCCCAAGCAGGGAAAACCCCCAGAGGCATGCGGCTCCTATCGGCAGCTCTCACTGTTAAACGTGGACACTAAGCTGTTCGCCAAAATTCTGACTAATCGCCTGACACTGCTGACCCCGGAGCTGGTAGCCCCGGAGCAGGCAGGATTTATACCAGATAGGAACCTCACCTACAACCTGAGAACAGTTTTTGGAGCAATGCAACACGTTAAACAAGATGTCAAGGCTATAGCGGTTTTCCTAGATATGGAAAAGGCCTTCGATTCGGTAGAATGGCCCTTTATGCGGCAAGTATTGACAAGGATGGGACTTGCACAGCCCTGCTACAGCTAATTGGAGTGTTGTATAATGCCCCCACAGCGCGCATACGACTGGGGAACCTAGTTACGGAACCCATAGCGATCGCCAGGGGAACCAGGCAGGGATGCCCCCTGTCTCCAACGCTATATGCCTTAGTCGCTGAGCCACTGGCATGCGCACTTCGTGAATACCACGGACACAGAGGTGTCCGTTTCCCAACCTACGATATAGTGGTGTCTACGTACGCTGACAACACGTTGTTGTACGTAAGAGAACCCGAACACAACCTATCCCCGGTACTTAGAGAGGTGGTCCACTTCGGAGCACTTTCTGGCCTGAAAGTCAATTGGGCGAAATCAATTGCCTTCCCGCTCACCCCGGTCACGACACAGTTCGAGATGGATTTCCCCCTGCTATGGTCTGTAGACTCGGTTCGTTACCTTGGTATCAGACTACACACGGACTCGGAGATTGTCTTCCTAGAAAACTACGGCACGGCAGTCGCTAAATTGGAGGATGACATTGAAACCTGGATCAAACTGCCATTATCTTTAATAGGCAGAGTCTCCATAATGAAAATGGTGATACTCCCCAGACTCTTGTTCTTGTTTGCTAATATCCCCATAGTTCTGCCACGATCCTTCTTTGCCAGAGTAAATTCTTTACTGATACGATTGGCGTGGGCGGGCAAGCAGGCACGAGTGCAGTGGCGGGTACTCACTTTGCCATATCACATGGGGGGACTGGGCGCACCAGACCTGGAGTTATATTATAGAGCGGCGCAAGGAGCACACGCTCATAGCTGGATCCACGGAGCGGCGGACATACCGTTTCTCCGTATTGAAAAGCTCATTGCTGACCCTCTTCCTCTTCCAGCTACGATTTTTGAACCGGTAGACCACAGAACGGGTATACTGGACTCCCTCAACTCCACACGGCACGCTTGGCACTGCATGTTACAACTGCAGGCCGGGGCGCTGCTATATTCCCCGGAGATGCCACTCGAGTGGACGATGTGGTTAACCCCCTGCAGGGACAAAGGGGTTATACGAGCGCTACACGCGTTGAATATTATGAAAGCGGGGGACTTGTTTACCGGAGGAGTCGCAAAGTCGTGGGAGGAGATCAAGGACAAAGCAGATGCAGACACACCACTGCAAAGATTCCAGTTCCACAGAACGCGCAGGGCGCTAAACCAGCAACTGGGGGAAGATATGACCGAACCACCTGAGGTGCAAGAGCTGTCGTACATTATTAAGGCTAAATCCCCCCGAAAGATGGTTTCAAATATATACAAGTTGGCGCTGTCCCACAGAGCAAACCAGTACACTAAGGCAAGGCTGGCCTGGCAAAGAGACTTAGAAATGACCATTGACGACACGAAGTGGTATTACTACTGCGCCAACACAAGACATATATCACTGCATGGCAAACATAGGCTTATTCACTTTAAATACATCAATAGAGTGTACTACACACCGGAAAGATTACACAGATATGGGCTGAGGGAGGGCGCAACCTGCGACAGGTGCCAAGAGCAGACAGCAGATTTCATGCATTTGGTGTGGAGATGCCAGGGGGTAGCTAACTTTTGGGAAAAGATATTTCGCGAGTTGAGCACCATAGTGGGCTTGGAGATATCCCCAGACCCTGCGCTGGCGCTACTGGGATATTCCAAGCCACTGCCAAAGGCGACACGCAGGCTTGCGGACATGGGGCTTTTATTGGCAAAGCGCAGAGTAGCAATATGCTGGATGAGGGGCCCCCTCCCTACGATCAAACAGTGGTCACATGATATGCTATATTGCTGCACGCAATCGGAGAATTTCAGTGAGTTGCTCACTCCCCGGAGTAGGCCGAAGAACTTCTGGGGGCTGTACACCACATATCTACTCAACAAAGGGGAGGACCCGCCCAACGAGACGGCGATAGGGGCAGGCGACAACGAGAACACCCCAGTTCCGTAGAGTGCAGCTAGGGCAACACAAGCGCGGATGCACAGATACTTTTAGGAATAGGGAAGCTCTCAGATTTACACTCAGTCAGTTAGGCCCAAGAGGAGGTATCGACCGACAAGGCGACAACTAGCAGGAGGGGAAAAGTATAAGATAGCGTTGCGATATGGATAGATGAAGAATGTTAGCCTACCTGACAGTAGCAAACTACGTTTAAGAATATTATGTTTGTTTGTTTTTCATATTTACCTATGTATACTGATGCACATGAGACATATCTATTGAACACCATGAATGCAGACCATTAGCGCACGACGCTGCCTTCCCAATGGGTTGTTGGCACTCAAGCTGTGTAAAAAGCCTTCTTTCACCAAGCCGTCGGCCCCAGGGTTGTAGGCGTCTGGATGTGTATCTCAGTGTCAAATCGTTGCAATAAAACTGTTTAAAAAAAAAAAAGAAACGGGACAGGCAACTCTGTGACACACCACCTGCCACAGCTATCACCCCCTGGTAACTTCCTGATGCAAGTAGGTGCAGGCTACAGAGCACCTGAACATGTGTTGGTATTGCGTGCGCCCTTGGTGTCTGATGCTCCAGGAGTGGGTGCAGGTCCCGTATCATGTCTAGGATGGTTTGGGGGTGTAGCCTGTACCTCTCATGGATTTCAGCCTCAGTCAGTTGGAAGAGTTTAACGCGCAGTCTATACACGAGCTCCTCCTGTCTCCAGATCCTCAGTCATGCTGCTTGCAAACGTAGCCACCTTGCAATTACGTAGAGGGCCACCATTGTGTTCACACTGTTGCATTTTGGGGCTGTTTAAATGCAGTGCACCTGATTACCACCTGCTTTGAGTCAGTGGTAATTAGCGACTCCTAAATACCGAATTTTCGGTATTACCAATTTTTGGTACATCGGATTTGCGATTATTTAAGGATTTCTTATTTACCGATTCGGTATTTCGGGGTTTCGGTGTCTGCTAATCGCTAATTAAGGAATCGGTAACTCGTTTCCCTTATTTTTACCGATTCCTTATTTGCGATGGCGTTCGGTGTTTCCTACATTGCACATGGCTAAATACCGGTCGGTAACGCAGAAATTCTGCGAATTTCGGCGTTACCGACCGGCATTTAGCCACTTACATCTGGCCCTTAGTCAATTATTTTTCTTTTTCTTAGGATGAGGAAGAGGTACATATCGGTAACATATGGGACTGCATTGGTTGCCCATCCCTTCATCAATCAGTGATGTACTGCTGATGTATCTGACCATGTCCTTTGTGGCACCTTTAGGTAGTCCTGATCTACAGTCAACACATAGCACCCAAGCAACCCTATGTCATGCGTGACACCATTAGCCAGTTTTGGCTGTTTAGATTAAAACACTATGCATTCTGGGTCTTTTGAGCTCATTCTTGCAATGTTTAAGGCAGAGATACAAGCTCCAGAGTGCAACATATGGTGCGGTAAAAAAACATAAGTGACTGATGTTGTCTACTTTAAAGCTATGTCAACGGCGCTTTGCAAGCTGGAATTTTAGCTTTTATACTGACATTGATAATAAGCATCCGCAATGCCAATAGGTCTGACTTATAACTGAAGTCACTGAAGAGTTTACGTACTCAATAAGTCAGCATACATGCACCTTCACTCATCTTTGCACTTGTAAGTCATCCACCCGCTCAATCAATCAGGATTTGTATAGCGCTGCTAATCACCTGTGAGGGTATACAGGTGCTGGGGGGAGGGCTGATGCTGCTGTGGGTCATAAGTCAAACAGCCAGGTTTTTAGTCCGTTTCTGAATGCATGCAGGGTGGGGGCTGTCCGGAGGAGGAGGGGGGAGGCTGTTCCAGGTCTTTCGGACAGGTAGGAGAAGGCGTGGCCGCCGCCCCTGCCTCTGTGGATGCGGGGCATGTGAGCGAGGGGGGAGGGAGGCAGAGCGCAGTTGTTTGACGGGTAGGTGGAAATTCACCCTGTGGTTAAGGTAGGCCAGTCCTATGTTGTGCAGGGCCTTGTATGTGTGGGTTAGCATTTTGAACTGGCACTGTTTGCTGATGGGGAGCCAGTGTAATGATTTGAGGTGAGGGGTGATTTAGGCTCTTCTGGGTAGGTTGAAGATGAGCCTGGCTGCTGCGCTCTGAATGGTCTGAAGTCTATTTAGCATTTGTGAGGTGATCCCCTCGTAGAGGGAATTGCCATGTTCTAGGCAGCTGGTGATAAGGGCCAGGGTGACTCTGCGTCTGGTGCTGATGGGGAGCCACTTGAAGATTTTCCGGAGCATGCAGAGAGTGAGAAAGCAGGATTACGAGACTGTGTTTATCTGCTTCTTCATTGTGAGCTTGCTGTCGAGTATGATGCTGAGGTTCCTTGTGTGCTCTGTGGGTGTGGGTGAGGGGCAAAATTCAGCTGGCCACCAGGAGTTGTCCCATGGGGATGTGTTGCTCCTGAAGATGAGTATCTCTGTTTTGTTGGTGTTGAGTTTGGGGCACGTGTTCTGCATCCAGCTGGCGATGCTAGTCATGCACCTGTGGAAGCTGGTTGTTGGTGTTTATGGGGTCTGAGGATAGGGAGAGGATGAGCTGAGTGTCTTCAGCACATGATATGATGTTCATACCATAGGATCTGACCAGGGTGGCCAGAGAGGCCATATATGTGTTGAACAGAGTTGGACTCAGTGAGGACCCTTGGGGAATGCCGTAGATGATGATCTTTGGGCCCGAGGTGTAGGGTGGAAGGCGGACGCTCTAGGTTTTTCCAGTGAGAAGGATGCAATCCATTTGAGGACAATCCCTTTGATACCCATCTGATGGAGTCTGTGTAGGAGGGTGCAGTGGGACACAGTGTTGCAGACTACAGAGAGGTCAAGGAGGACTAGGGCTGTGGTTTCTCCCCTGTCTAGCAGAGACCTGATGTCATTGGCGGGCTGCGATTAGGGCAGTTTCTGTGCTGTGATTAGAGCAGGACCCAGATTGTGATGGGTCCAGGAGGTGGTTGGTCCCATTGGTGAGTTTTGGGTTATTGCTTTCTTCAGAACTTTAGCAAGGAGATTGGCCAGTAGTTCTTGAGTTCTTTCGAGTCTGCAGTGAGTTTTTTGAGGAGAGGTTTGACTTCTGCATGTTTCCCTCCCTCTGGGAAGGAAGCAGAGGTGATGGATGAGTTGGAAATTGTGGTGAGTTCCTTGCTGATAGTGCTGTTCCCCAGGTTGAACATGTGGTTTGGGGCGGGGGTCTCTGGGTGCTCCTGCATGGATTGAGCACATGATGGTGGCAGTGGTCTGTGTGGAAAGTAGGTCACATAGGTATTTTTGCGTTTGTGTTGGAGTTGGTGAGGTTGAGGAGTCTGTTGAAATCAGCGATGGATAGTTGGGGCTCGAAGTATTCTTAGATGGTGGTGAGTTTGCTGTAGAAGAGGTCTGCAAGGATGTCGCAGAGTTCCCGAGAGGGGGTGATGTGTTCTCAGGTGCTGTGGGGTTAGAGAAATCTTTGATGAAGCTGTAGAGTTCCTTGCTGTGGTTGTAGCTCGCTTCGAAGAGAGCGGTCAGGGCGTTTTTCAGGTGTTGGTGGTTTTCATCGAGAGTTAGTTGGAAGTTGGATCGGTCGTTGAGAGCTTTGCTGGTCTGCCAGACCCTTTCCAGTTGTTTTCAGTGGAGTTTGGTATATCTAAGTTCTGAGGTGAACCAGCTGGAGTGTTTGGAGGGTCTGCATGGTTTGGCAGGTTTGAGGGGTGCAACTATGTCCCCGCATTCGGTGATCCATGTGTTGAAGTTTTCGTCAGCCACCTCTAGGTTGGAGGTGGTGTCTGGGGGAGAGGGGAGGTGCTGCGGGCGTTGGCCCAATGGTTTTCAGTTACTTTTGCAACAGCTCCTGTAGTGCGTGCAGGACTGGTTGGTGGTGATGACGAGGGTGATTGTGATTGTGATGTAGAAGTGGACCAGGTGCTTTCAGAGGATTTCAGAGGTGTATGCTGTATCTGATTCTGTCGCTGCCTGAAAATATGGGGTCGAGTGTATGTATCTATACAAAGAGAGGGGGGGGGGGGGACCAGGAGCCAATTAAGGTCCAGTGCCCGTGCTCCTAACGTAACCGTATTAATCAAAACAGGGGGCACTGTTCCTAGTTCGAGTGTATGCCCAGCGATGTCATTGGGGTCGTCGAGGTTAACGTTGAGGTCCCAGAGGAGGATGAAGTTTTTCGGGTTGATGGCCAGAGGGGCTATAAAAGTAGGGGATGGCCTTGCAGAAAGCAGGGCGTTGTCCTTGGGGTCTGCAGGTGAGGTGCCTCCAACTGTTGTTTTGCCATTGGTGTTGATTTGAAAGTTGAGGTGTTCCATGATAGGGGTAGTGCTGACTGTGGTGACTGTGCAGTTGAGGGATTCTTTGTGGATGATGGCTATTTCACCTCCGTGTTTGTTGATGCGGTCCCGGTGAATCATCTTGTATCCATTTGGTGTGGCAGTGGCGATGTCTGGTGCTGATGACGGGGTGAGCCAAGTTTCGATGAGGAAGACGACATCCAGTGTGAGGGAGGTGATGGTGTCCCAGATCTCGATGCTGTGTTTGTGGAGCGATCGGGTGTTGATCAGCAGGTATTGGAGTTGTCCATTTGTGGTGGCGGTGGGCGGGGGCTCAGGAGCAGGGGACTCTATGTTACAGTGGAAGGAACAGTGACGGCAGGAGAAAAGTCCTGCTGTTGATCGAGGAGCTGCGCGGTTGTAGTAGATGCTGCATGGTCCTGAGTTAAGGCTAGGTGCTCGTGTAGCTGTGGGTAGGCGGGGGCCACAGGTCCTGCTGCTGGGCACGGTCGAGGGGCCGATGGGTGCAGACGGGCTTGCCTTTGGCGCGCCAGTGGCGTGGCCGCACTGTGGCCTCCATTAAGTAGGTTCCTGGAAAGGGGAGAGATGCACTGGGCAGGAGGGAAAGGGCTTCAGGAGGGAAAGAAGCTATCGGGGGAGCATGAGGAAAAAAGCAGAAGTTGAGAGGAGAAAGCGGGGAAAAACAAAATTAAGGGTAAAGGAGCCTGGAAAGTAAACAAGTTTAAGAATCGTAAAAAATGAATTAAAGGGGGAAAAGAGCCTGGAAACAAAACAAGGTTAAGAGGATAAAGCGGGAGAAAAATGAATTAAGGGGGAAAAATAGCCTGAAAAGTGACTGACTCACTCATTCATGCATTCACCCACATACCCATCCAAGATAAAAACAGACACACAAACTCAACCAGCTTATGGAAGATAAATGAAAAGAATGAAAGTAAAAAAAAAAGTTCTGCCACCTAACTTTGGTGGGCATATGCTTGTTCCAGAGAAAGAAACTTAAACATAAAAACAGGTGTCCGTTTTGCAATGATATTGTACATATTGTATCATTCTTTAAATTTTCAACATAGGTGCCACATTTAGAAGCAACGTGTTAGACATCTTAAAGCCAAAAAAGCAAACAAAAAAAACAATGATATACCAAGCACTGGGCATTCATCTTTGAATGCAGAAGTCTATAGTGTAGCACTGCTATTCTGATCCAAGGTGGCCAACATAATTCTTCTCAACATGGAGGATATCTTTCAACAGTAGAATTGTGATACACAATGGACAATGCAGTTCCAAGATGGCTGCCCCATTTAGAAATAGCAGCTGCACTGCTTGCGGATGAAATGAGCAGCAAGTGAGCAGTCCAATAGAAATATGTGGAAAACTGCAGAAGGGTGTGAAAAAAAAAAAAAGAAATGAAAGGTGACCTATAAAATGAAAAAAATTGAAACTAAAAGACTGACCACCAGTCCAGACTCTGAAGCATACTCATTTTCAGGCAGATTTTGAGATGTGATCAGCATACATGCCAATAGACCCAATTTGAGGCCAAAAATGGCTTCATTTTGTCTGTCTCCCGTCTGAAGTTGCCTGTGCTTCAATAGAAGTCAATGTGGGGAAATACATTCTCATGATTATTTTGTTTAAGTCTCCCACTTTCCTCTTGTAACATGTAGCATGTATGGATCAGCCAAAATGCCCTGTCTCACAGGGCACCAGAGCCAATGGCTGAAATCAGCTAACATATTGCCTCAAGCAGTATAATATCGCGGGGAGAAACAGAACACTTGAACAGACAGAAATTCAGCTCAGACCCAACGACCCTGTACAGAAAATTGGCTAAGACCCTGTATATTTGTATATGTATGTAGAGTTTATTAATTTATTTTCAAAACCGGTCTGGCAAAGAACCACACATAACTTTCGCTCCTAAGAGGGTCTAAGCAAGGAGTATCACAGTGCAAGTCTTCTACTCCCAGGGCTTTACCATGAAAGTAACCGACGCCAAAGTCGCTGCTTACTATAGTAATCCGTGACATTCCATACAAGTAAGTACCGGTCTACAGGTGCTAACACAGTATAATATTAATCTATCCAAAGGGCTGTTGGTGGCTTTAACCCTTTGTATGCTCATGACGAGCTGAGCTCGTCATGAGGCACAGTGGAGCTGTGAACTGCCGCGGAACGCCTGTGCGGGGCTAATTACCCTGCTGTGCTGGGCGTTCCACTGAGTGGGCGGGTTCGTGACGAGCTCAGCTCATCATGAGCACAGCTCCACTGTGCCTCATGACGAGCTGAGCTCGTCACGAGCTCTGCGGCGCGCCCCCCCCCCCACCGCACCGCGGGGGAATTACCCCCGCAGCGAAGGGGTTAACATATGATTTTCACAATAAATAAGTCAGGCCTACTGCCTATGCTGCAATTTTTCATAATGAACAGATCGGACCTATGTCGTCTGATATATCTTTTCTTAATGAACCAACGAGGCCTGTACCCTCATTCATTGGCTCATCACCATAACCAACTCAGGACTACTACAGTGTTATGAAAATCCACTCTTTATAGCCTATTGGCTTTAACGCATGCTTTTCACAATAAATAAGAGAGGCTTACCTCCTTTGTTGTAATTTACATAATATATAGATTAGGCCTATAATCTTGATCAGTGGCTCGTCACCATACTCAACTCAGTCCTGCTCTACTGAGCATAAGCTTTTCCACAAGTCAAAAAGTGCAAGTACAGGCACTCTTTTCAGCTGAAGTATGCAACTTCCACCCAATCAATATTTTTGTCAGAAAAATCAACATTTTGGTGGAGCCAAAGACACTCTCGCAGCATGGCTTCTAGAAGCTCTTTTTTTGTTGAACACATAAGGTCTGGTGACAACTGTGCTGTCAAGTCAGACCTAAAACAAAACTACAAGGTCCAGAATGCAACTTTGTCTACAAAGCTTGCACTGGCTGGACGTGTCATACATGACAGGAATCCACCTGGCAGCGATGCATAGGATTATCAGAAAAATTCATGCCAAATGTGTACCCTGGGGACGTATGTATTAACAATGAATACCTGTAACCTGATTCGTCAATATGCCTCGTGCGACGTGCGGAGGAGCTGTCAGCCCACGTCAGGTGCCTCCGCGCCAGATATACAAATTAGTTTCCAAGTATCGGGGCCGTTCCTTGTACAAACGTGGTAATTAGCTGATCAGATGCCTGCCTCCACCTTGTCAAGCAGAGCCTTTAATTAAAGGCCCCCGCACGTCACCCGGAGTCACAGCCAATTAATCACGCGCAGACACTGCCAGGCACTCACCAGCAGGGGTCCATCAAAGGTATAGAGCTTCTCCGCTGCCGTCATTTCACAACCGCGATTACTAGAAATATAACGGAACTGGCTGGCGAGGGTCCGTGTCGACTTCTTTGCATAGTGATGTCTGTAACCGTTTCCAGAAAAAGAAATATGAAATTAGAAAATGGTGCAATTGTTGTGAAATCAAACGTAGCAAAAAGAAATGTAACGTAAAAATAAAAAAATGGTGTACAGAATTAGGGAACTAGTCTTTAACTCTCTTTGACCACCACAACTCAACCAATACAATTAGATCGTGAGGCGATTACTTATATTATTATAGCACATTGAGACGATGTAAACAGGCATTAACATTTTTAAAATAGGGTGTCTATATTAGGTCTTCAATTACATGGATTAATGTCGTCAACTTGTGACTTTGTGTCTAGACATGTTGATGTTGTTTGGCGAAAACAAGGACAATAAAAGTATCAATAAATGGAATTAAGTATCCCGTGATGTACGTTTATAAGGATATTGCAGGTCACAATGGTGATCCCTGACCACACGGGAACAACGATGAAGGCGCTGAATTCAATTATAAGGGCATAGAACTCCACAAAGTTTTAAAATATCATTTTTATACACAAGTTGTGTGTGTGTGTGTACACACTCTCTCTCTCTCCTCCCCCCCCAACTTCCCACCTCCTCCCTGCCTGTAATCTTCTTTTCAACAGTTCCTCTCTTGCTCCTTCTAATAAAAGACCTCTGGCAGCAGGTTTGTGTAATACACATGAAATGTCTGCTGTGAAAAAATACATAGTTTGTAAACACATGAATTCGGCCCTCACTTTCCAAAACGTATGGAAACCTGCTGATAACATCCCTGCTTCATTGGAATGCACTCCTGCACTGCTGTAAATAAACGACCATAAATGTCTCCTTATCAGCTATGCTTGATTTTCAAGAGAAAATATTCAGAATAAATAGAGGCAATAAGCCAGCTCTTCCTTGGTATAAGCAGCGTTTATGCTTTTGCTCTTCCACCAGCCTTTCGCATTGTCTGCTGGATTTTGCAGCAAGAATTGTAACCACAATTCTACTGTAATTACTTATTACAATGGAGTAGCTATGCCATTTAATTACAAATCATTAGTGATGCCACAAATAGACCGTAATAACAAAATTAGGGGTAGGATTTTTTACAGGTATTTCAGGCTCCCTTGTACTATAAAAGGGATAAAGTACCCCCTGCCGTACATTATAAGGATATTGCAAGTCACCAAGGAGTTCAATAACCATATAGAACCATATAGAGGAACGAGCAGGGGCGTAGCTTAGTGAGATTCAGGGGTGTGAATCTTAAATTTCCCAACAAATAAGATGCAAAGGGTGAAGGGGTGAGATGACCAAGGTTTGGGATGGGCTGTTCACATGAGGAACAGAGTCAGTACTGACTTGCATTATGTGGAACTCTGTTTAAAGTGGCATAGTGGGTGAACAACAATGCGTTGAAATAAGGGGTGTGCAAAATCTACTCAATTTTCTTTCGCATAATTACGTAAAATTACAGCAAAATTGTATGTAGTTATGTATGAAGCAAATCTGTAGCTTTGCTCTATATATTGGCCTAAATGCATCCTCAATTCAATTTTTGGTGCGCGACTGCATTTAAACAAGAACACCAAGCACAATAGCCACTCGCTTTCTGTTGTTCCCATTCGTTCATGGTAAATTTTAAAGCAAATTGCATCATTTGCGTTAAATTGTTACCACAAATTGAACCATTCGCTGCAAATTTTTCCAGCAAATGCCGAATGATTACGCAAAGTGACGTAATAATGTTATTTTGGGAATTTTATAGTAACAAGCAATTCAAAATTCCTGAAATTAAAGTGATGTAATTTAAATTAAGCCCAGGCCTAGTTGGAAGTGTACCCCAAGTGATTGCCAGTGGTTGCATGATTTCCAAGCATTTGTCCCATCACCTTTTGGGTATCTGATGGCCAGTAGTATGCCTGGAAACCTGGGAATGGCGGGGCTTTCCAAGCCTACCACTACAAACGTTTGTGAATTCCACAAAGTAGTATGTTTGCACACATTCAATAAATACTTCTATGGGTGCAGATGTACTATCCTTATTTAAGTTTCAGATCTAAATAATGAATAAGTTAAAACCTCTCAGTAAAAAGATAACAACAAGAAAAACCTACACAGACATAGCAGACCCGACTCAGGCACCCCAGACCCAACTACCAAGCCAAGTATGTATTTATTTGGGTGGGGTCACACCCCAAGCACCCCCCTTGAAGCTACACCCCTGGGAGGGAGGCCGAAGGCGGAGCTCCTTCATAAGGTTATGGAATTCCAAGCTGACTTGCAATAACCTTATCATGTCTGCCAGGGGATACTTTATCCCCTTTAATACAGGATCACACCATCTCCTTTTCAACAAACCACGAAATCTTTTGTGCGTAGCTCTTTCATAAGAAAGAGCAAGCATTTTTTGCAAACATGAATGTAAAAAAGAGCCTCTCTTTGCATGTTTAGCCCCCACTTCTTCCCTGAAGTTGATGTGACTTCAAACTGTATATGTGCTGGGGCCCTGCTAACCAGAACCCCAGCACCGGATCTCTTTCCCTAAAATGTACCATGATTGGCACAGCTTCTGGATCCCCTATAAGTCCCTAGTAAATGGTCCCCCTGTACCTAGGGCAGGGGGGCAGAAGAAGGTCCCCTAGGGACCCCTCACCCCGATTAGGCAGAGCTGCCATCTCAGACTGTGTGTCCAGGTGCAGGACAAAACAAAGAGTCGACATGGCACACAGCCCTGTGTGCCATGCCTCCGAAACATTGCTTGAATATAGGTAAGTCACCTCTCTAGAAGGCCCTAATAGCCCTAAGGCAAGATTCACTATATCTCAGGTGTGGACAGAGGCTTAAAGTATCTCTTCTTTCGCTTTCAATGCGGTCTATGGACACTTCTCAGAATTAAAAAGCTGTTCGATGCATAATGGAATATGCAACTTTGCCTTGCTGCCGCAAGATGGCAGCAAAGAACGATTAGGGATCTGACAGAGTATTGAACAGAGCTATTTTGTTCCATGTCATCTAGTGTTACTGTTGGCCTTTGTGTGGCACGGTCTGGAAATGGTAAGATGTGAGTAGCATATCCCAGAGCTCTTAAGGTTCCCAGCCTGGTAACATCGTGATTAGATCACCCAGTCCAGGTTTTCGCTTTTTTGCATTCTGGTACATGCAGTCCTGTTTATTCCAACATAGAATCAGCAGGACTAGAAGCAGCAGTCTGCAAGAAAAAACCTGAGCTGGATGCGCTACTAAAAATTCAAGAGCTCTGGTTTTATTGTCCTTTTTAGTACTAATTTTTTTGTTTTCCGATTGTAAGTGGAGGACTACAAGTCCCAGTATGCTAAGGAAATTAGGCTGAGAATAACAATTCTCACCAGACAATTATTTCTAGTTTTTTTGCCGTTGTAGGCGACCTCAAGGCTGCATTTTCTGAAATGCAAAATTACTACTTTACAACACTTTATTAAAATACTTGGGTAATTTTTCACTTTTCCTAAAGTATTCCAGGAGTGGGATTAGAATACTAAATAAGCCTCCTGGCCGGTTTGGGGGAGAGTTGCACTATTCCGAAATATTCTACAAGTGGAGGTAAACCCCCATGGCCTTCTCTTTTCCTTTTTTTGCCATTTGTTTTTTCACCTTTTTGCCTCTTTTGGCTGTTTCGCGCTTCCCTTTGTCGCCTTTCTGCTTGCTGCCCGTGGCTACCTTTTTGCGCCATGCACTTACCTGCTGCTTCCTGCCTCCCGCATCTCCCACCACCTGCTCCTGCCCTGCCCTGCTGCCACCGCCCCATGATCTCCTCCCCACTCCTGGATCTTCTTAATGGCGGCTGCAAAACAGAGCAGCCATAAAGAAGGCGCTGCATGGCCCTGCAAGGCCACCTCCCTCCTGTCTCGGTCCTCCGACCAGGCCTGTCGGACCCCACTTTCGCTCAGCTGCACCAGTTTGAGTCACCCCAGCCTCTAGCCTTTATTCCTCTTTCCCCACTATTTTTGCCTCTTTTTCTCTCACTTTTCGCCCCTTTGCTTTTCACATTTTTGTCTCTTGCATTTTTTACCTCTACCTGGCCTGCTCTCTGTGTCTTTTTCCCCTGCTTCTATTCCATTGTCTTGTGCACCTTTTCCCTTTTGTCTACCCGTTTTTCTCTCACCCAATAGACTCTCTACTCAGTCCTCCTTTGCTTTCTTTGAGCCGCTTTTCCACTCAGCCTATACACTTTACCCCACTTCGACTTTAGCACTCTGCTTCCTTCTGTCTCTCTTTCCACTTTTTTTCCGCCTTTCACGCTGCTCTACATTGACCCCTGTGGCCTTCTCTTTTCGTTTTTTTGCCCTCTGCTTTATTAAATGTTTGCCTCTTTTGCATTTTTTGCCTGTTTACGCACCTCCTTTTACTGCTTTTTAGCTCTCCTTTGCCGCCTTTTTGTGCCGCACGCTTATCTGGCTCATGTGTCTCCCTTCTGCCGCTCCCGCCCTGCCCACCGGCATCAGGATCTCCTCCTCCCCTCCTGGATCTTCTTAATGGCAGCCGTACTGGAGGTACGCCTCTGGCAGGCAATAGGAATGCCAAAGGTAATCCCATCTGCGGCCGTCCACGCCCCACCCATGCTCAGTGCCAGGACCCCTGGTCCACCACCTACCCACCGCAGCCAGAAACACTACTGTGCCACAGCTCTCCGCGCCATGAACCCAGACGCTTATACCCGTGTTGCAGCCTGGCCTCCCCTGCCAGCAGTGAAGGTGCATTTTCCTGCATCAGTACCACCTCTGCCGCTCACCACACATACAGCCCTACCTCTCAAGTCACCACCATGCACAACACTCACTAGCCCTGGCCTGTGCTCTCAACACCTCCTCGCTCATCAAACACACCATTGAAGTCTCTCATCGAACCTATTCTTTCTCACTGAAATCTGGATCAGTCTTCTGCTGGGGATATCATGGTAGCCATTCCTCCCAACTACAAGATAGCAAGACAGGACAGAACTAGCAAACCCGGAGGAGGACTTGCCACCACCCACAAAGAAAACATCATCTGCTCCCGCTCCATCTTTCCAGCCAATGCCTGCGTCCACCTTGAGCACGTGGCCTTCAAGATCAGTACCTCTGGCAACATCTCCTAAGCAAGGGCCCTACTCTACTCACCACCCTGATCCATAACAAACTTTGGACCAACCTTGCAGACCTCATAACCCCTCTGGTGCTCACCTCAGCTGCTTCATCCTCCTCAGCGACCTCAACTTTCAGTAAGAGGACCTCACCAACAACACCATCCTCCTGGAAGATCTAAACATAAAGGGACTTAGCCAAGGAGTAAGCAAACCCAGCCAGGCAGCTGGAAACCCTCTCGACCCTTTCCTTACCAGATATCATAGTAGACAAATTGAGTCCGATCACCAGGATTAGCCACCCCCTCGTCCACTTCAGCCCACACCTACCTAACAAACACAGAATGACGCTCAACAAGACCTCCTGACGCAAATGGAACAAGATCCTAGAGGAAGTCGACCCCAGAGTTCGGATTCCAACAGCCACCACACCACGACAAATTTACCTGCTCCATCTCAAAGACCTGGAACACCTCCGGCATTGACACCCTGGGAGCCAGTGCTCAAGACCGTGCCCATAGTAGGGAGCAAGCCAAAGGCAACCGGGAACACGGAAGGTCTCTCTCTCTCTCCAAACGCCGCTGCAAATAGTTGGAACGTTGATGGAGACACATCCACAGAGACATGTACTAATCAGCCCTCTGGATCTACCACCAATGAATTGGGGCCACCAAGTGTGCTGCAATCACCGAATGGGTTGAAAACAGCTCCACTGCAAAATAAATCCTTGCTATAGTAAAATAATTCACATTCCCCGCTGCCAGCTCCACGAATATCCCCCCATCACAGAAAGTCTGCACTCAACTCTCCCAGTATCGCAGCACCAAAATCAAAATCATGTACAAACACAGGGCACCCCAACACCAGTCAAATGGCAGAATCCTTGCCTCCCGCACAGCAAAAAGTGCAGCAACCCATGGCATATAATGATCAGGTAGCAGTATTCTCCACCCAGTCCTTACATGGTCGACAGGTAATGATGATTAGGTGGCAGTAGCGGTCCACTACCTCTGGGTGGCAGTCCTTTATCCTCAGCGTACTCCACTGGGCCCAGCGGATGACTCCACTCATATGCAGTATGGCGAGGAGGGAGGGTGTTGAGTGGGGTAGAATCCGTGGACCAAGGGCTAGGAGAAGGAGAGTTGTCTGCTGACATCCTACCAACTCAAGACATCTTGATAACCCCAAGGGTTATATTTAAATCATTGCACCCCTTATCCTGCAAATTCATATGCTAATATCGCAAGTACATGGGTAAAGAAAAAATTATGTTCTTTGGGGCACAGAAGTATCACTCCTGCCACCGAAAAGAGGTAAATCCTGCAGATTCCTTTGCCAATATTGTGCACCAACAATCCCGACAAATGGAGAATCCATACAAATGCTTACTGGCTTGAGAAAAAAAAGTGTCTTTTATCTGTGAAATGTGTGCACCCCAGGGACCGTAGTCCTAATACCATGGAGCCTTTGAACCCCTGGGTAAATACAACCACTCCTCCCACTCTATCATGCATAAGAATCCCAGAGAGCCTTGAGCCCCTTACGGGTGAGTAGTCACGCTTTATAAATAACTGATTGATTGATTCCCAGGATCCGTTTTTTTTTTTTGTTAGGCAATGTTTCCGCTAAGTGGATCATGGACATCCGCATGGTGGTTCTTGCTCCTCTATGCTGGTGTCTGGCACTGCTCTGCCGCGGCCAACCCACCCCTCTATTGCCCTGGTATTATTGCCAGGGACCCTGGTGGAGGTGATGGCAGAGTTAAATCATGGGCAGAGTTTGTTCCTCCACCCAAATCTAAATGAAAGCCTTGCAACGGGTCACTGGTATTGAAGGTGAACAGTGCTACCTCTCAAAAACGATAGGGTATCGCTGTACAGCGCTTACTCAGGGAACATTGAAATGCTGCAGAAAGTAGCAATATCAATGACTAGATGTCAACTGGTCACATGACCTAAGGGATGTCAGCTAACAGCACGAGGCCAGCTGGGACATAGTCTCTTGGTAACAGAGTAAAAAGTAGAGTGCAAAAATGCAGAGGTAAAAAGGAAGAGGCTATAATGTGGGCAACATGTATGTCTGTGGAAAATACAAAAATGTGGAGCTAGAAATGTCAATTTTTACTTTCCATTACAATGTTAAACTTCAACCTAATCCCTGTTTCTCCCCCCGTCCCATAACTCTATCCCAAACCTTTTGTTCCTGTCCACCATGCAGCTATTTCCTCTGTATTGGTGGGGGGGGGGGGTCCTGCATCCCATACCACCTCCAGTGCCACCCTTCACCTGCCCATACTTATATCACACTTACACCTTTCCTTACTATAACTTTATACAAACCCTAACCTAACCTCTCACCTAACCTTTACCCCGTCCCGAATCCAAACCCTAACCCTTCCCTCAATCCGAACACTAACCCTTACTTCGACCCTAACCATACCACGTTCCTTTACACCATCTATTAGTCTTCCTCTAACCTTAGTTTAACGCCTGAAGTTAACATAACCCAGTTACCCCATCCCTAACCCTTATCCCTACCAAAACTGTAACCTGTAGACCTTACTATTTCTCCTCCCTCATACCTTAATCTAACCCAAAGCTCTAAGCCTAACCCTAAACTTCTCCCTAACCATGAATTGTTTGCTACTTTTAGTGTTTTGTATAATTTGCTTTTTTAAGCCTACTTATTTATTTTTCAGTGTTTTGTCTCTGTGGTGTGCTACTCATTCTTTTCAAAACTTTTTTTCATGCAAGCTGGGACACGTGGTATCATTTTAACTTTAAGAGTACGGGCCTACGAGCTGTTGGAATGAAAATGTTTTCGTTATTTTGTCTGCATATTATTCTATGTAAGTTAGCATTCGCGGCACCATTTTATGTTCGGCCGCCATTTTGGACCATGATCGAAACTAATCCTTATTTTCTTCCAGAGAAACGGCCTGTGGTAATTTTCTGTTCTCCAAGGTTGGGCCTTACTTTGCTAATGAATACACTATTCTTATTAGCGCATACCTTTCCCACTAGATAGAGGCCTTCTCCCACTAGTCTAGTGGCGGGCACGGACAGAGTGACCTTGGGTAAGAGATAGTGTGTGCCCGGCCTCAGAATCGAAACCTATCCTTCTGTACTCCTTTGTTTAACTGCATCTGCCTGGAAAATTCCATTATGGGCGTGCCTTCATTGGTTCTGAATTGTACATAATGTATCTCCATGTTTTCTGATGTCAGTCCCTCTGCAGCAATCTCTAGAGACTGGGCAGACTGGGCTCCGCTCGAGTGTCACTAATAAATCTATTGGTTTGTATTCTCTACTGTCTGACCGACTCTTCATTTGTATGGAAGGCTGAGAGGTGGTCGCGAGTGACCCTAATCGGGTCACTTCCTTCAGTTGGCGCCCGAACGGGACTCCATCGGGTGAGTGACCCATCCCCTCCTGAGGACGGGTGGGGAGGTCGAGGCCATCGTTGGGTCGGACGGACAGATCAGGGATCCCTGCACAAGAGAGTTCCTGTACTCGCAGCTGCCCCTTCTGTCCCACCGGACGGTGCCTCGCCCAGCGGTCATCCCGACTGGGGTCCCGAACGGCAAAACACTTGGATCTGACCGTTTGGTCTGAAGAGTTGGCAGTGGAGAATAAATTTGTTTGACCTGCATATATCAGGTGAGTTTGTTTTGGTTCTTTGTGGATATGTACCATTTTGACTTGTATTTGGTACGGTCTGAGGACTGTCTTTGGGATCAAAGCACTTGCAATTGCTTTGCCAGGCAACATAAAAATGTGGGTCCCTTTTGAAAATGCCTGGGATTAGTCGATTCTTGGTTTCTTGTTGTCATTGTTGCTCTGCAGATGCTCGATTGAAAGAAGCTCAGCCGGCGCCTCCAGAAGGCACTCCTAATTTTGATATGTATGTGAAACATGGTCTTGGCCCTATTATGTTTAGTAAATTATGGCACAAATATACGAGGGACAATGCCGAGTTGCAGTGGCCGTTGACGGGCACTTTTGATGAACAGAAAATAGTTTTTTTACAGGAAAAATTGTTTGCGAAGCGAAGTAGGCAGTCTATGTTTGATTCTCTTCGAACGTGGCAAAAGGAGGCTAAGCAGAGACGATTAAAGATGGAAAAGGAGGCACGAAAGGAGAGAATGCAAACAATGACTCAGAAAGCTGTAGCACATGATGGAGAGAAACAGGAGATAGGGATAGAACGTGAAGATAGGAGGTTTCGATTGAATATTGATAAATTTTATGTGGCCCAGGAAGAAAAAGATACTTTTGTGGAAGTTATTAGACACTCGACCCCCACCTCCATATGCCCCGCAGAGGATATATCCCGCTATTCCCTCCCAGTTCCAGCCACCCGCTCCTTCTGTCTCTGCTGTTTCTGCTCCTGCTACTGTTGATCAGACTGCTTTGGCCACGGCACCTCCTGTCCTCTCTATGCCCTCGCCGTCTGTGGCAACTATGACTGTTAGTACTCCTGCCACACCTATTTTTTCAGCGTCCCTTTCCCCAGCTCTTACACCTACGACGCAGCCAGCAGCGACGTTAGTGCCTGTTACTTCCGTTGCTACTCCCACTCTGTTTTTTCATCCCCCGACATTACTGAGTAGTGGGACACCAGTACGTGGATTTGAGGATAGAGACTGGACGAAATTTAAGGAACGTTTGGGGCCGTTAGTACGATCTTATGTGGGAGATGAAGAAAAAAGGGTAGTAGCTAATCAGGCTGCCCAGTGGACTCATCATCCCATTTACAGTGTGGAAGATGTGTGGAACGTGATGAAAGATTATGAGCCTTTTGTACAACAGCATGCCCTTAAGCATATGTCTGCTACTCTGACTAGTCTTTGGGAGCAGTGTTTCAAAGATGCAGCACCACAAATTTTATATGATATTAAAGATCATGTATATGTCACTAATATGGGGCCTGATCACGTTTTTGGCAGTATTACGACATTGATTGCTTACAGGCGTAGTCTACTTAAGAAGAGCCCCACCCCAGTATCTCAGTTTCCGATGCGGGAGGTTCATCCTATATATATCACCCCGAAATACCAGAGTTAACGGAGCACGGTATTGTCACTAGACCAGGTGTGACAGCCCGTTTCCAAGAATAATGGGTTTATACCCCATGGAAAAGGAGTGAAGTTTTGTCTCTTAAGACTCAGTTACCTGATCCTAGGAAAAATCCTACTGCATATTATAAAGAATTGACTGAAGCTGCCTCTTCAACAGTAATTACACTTGCAGATATTAAAAAGTTCTTTGGTTTACTGGCTCCGGTTGATATTTGGAGACAAGTGCACACACAAGATCATGTGGCGGAATTGGGTGGTACCTGGGATCAAATTAAAGTATGGGATCAGGAGAAGAAGCCCGGTGAGAAGCCTACAGCAGAGATACGTGCTTTGCCAGGCCGCATTATCACGTATATGCATTCTCTTATTCCACCGAGGAAGGTTGATTGGGACAAGTTAACGGCTTGTCGCCAGATAAAAGAAGAGAATGTGTCTGATTTTTTCACTCGGTTTGAAGATGTGTTTCGGGATTATAGTGGGCAGGATTTGTTTATTGAGGGAGGTGTTCGGTTGTGCGTCAATTGATTTGTTTCTAATTTGCTTCCTGAAATAGCGACTCGATTGCAGGCTTCCGAGAGCACTTGGTCCACCTCTTCCCCTTCTGTTATTTTGAATATGGCGCAGTATTATGAACCCAGGGAAAATGAGGATAAGGAGAGGTCAGAGAAGAAGCATAAGGATTTGAAGATGAAGGTGTTGTTGCAGCAGGCTCCTCGAGGGAATGACAGAGGACGTGGTGGTTTGGCCCGACAGCTTCCACACACTAGCAGGCAGCCTAATACTACGCCTTTAGGGCCGAATCAGTGTGCGTATTGTAAGGAGGAGGGACACTGGCGTAGCGAGTGTCCTGTGTTATTGCAGAAGGTGGCAGTCCCCAGAGGACGAGGTTCTCGTGGACGGGGTCGTGGAGCTGGAGGAGCGGACAGGTTTCAGAATGCTGCAGCCTCACAGGGTCGTTCTGATAATAATTATTTTGATGACCCTCGGGGCGGACAGTATTATCATGATGACTATGACACAGATGAGGTGACAGGAATTTCTTACAGCTAGGACAGCCAAGAACAGAGTGAGGGGGCCAGTTCCAATACCTGTAGATCAACGCGGTCCTTATGTTACTGCGGACTTACAAGGCTCGGCTAAAGAATTTTTGGTGGATACAGGTGCAACAAACAGTTCTATTTCTCGCTCTTTGGTCCCTGGGGCAGCTCTGTCTGGACATAATAATGTTTCGGTAGGTTTTTCTGGTGTACCGGTTGCAAGCCCCATTTCAAAACCTCTTGCATTGACCATCGGTCCTTTCACTGTAGATCCACCATTTTTGCTGACATCTAATTGTGGTGAGAATTTGATGGGTTTGGATTTATTGAAAAAGTTGCATGCCACAATTTATTGTTCCCCAGCAGGTGTCTATATGACAATGGGTCCGGATGTGGTGCTCGCTAAGCAGTGTCTGTCTAAAGATGCGTCCCTTCCTGTTGAATTTAAAGATGTGCCACCCACTCTGTGGGCAACAGACGACACAGACGTGAGATTGTTGCAGATATCGCCTGTTTTGATACGCGTTAAGGATGGTGCCATTTTACCTCGTATCCCTCAATATAAAATACCGCAGGCAGGAGAGCGAGCCTTATTGCAGATCGTACAGGATTTGATTGAGAAAGATGTGGTTGAGGAGACAACTGCTAATATTTGCAATAGCCCTATTCTTCCAATTCTTAAAAGGGCGCCCCCAGGTTCCTCTGAAGCCCATGAAGATGTTTATCGTTTTGTGATAGATTTGCGCGAAGTTAATAAAATAGTGATTCCCCAGTTTCCGGTGGTTCCTGACATCACCACTCTTTTGACAATGATTCCCTCTTCTGCTAAATTCTTTTCTGTCATTGATTTGAAAAATGCGTTCTTCAGTATTCCTATTCATCCCGATAGCAGATATCTATTTGGGTTCACCCTAGCTGGTAGACGTATTAGGTTCTGTCGCGCTCCTCAAGGCTATACAGAAAGTCAGAGTATCTATAGTCAGGCATTGAAAGGTTAGTTGGATTCTTTGTCGCTCCCCACAGGTAATGTATTGCTACAGTATGTTTATGACTTGCTCATCGCTTCTGACACAGAACAAGGTTGTAGGGACAGTACAGTTAAGTTGTTGTTGCATTTGGTACACCACGGATATAAAGTTTCTCTTTCTAAATTTCAGTATTGTCGACAGGAGGTCACCTATTTAGGTCACCTACTGTCGAAGGAGGGTAGGAGATTGACTCCTGAGCGCATCAGTACCATTGTTAAAATGCCCATCCCACAGACTCAGAAAGATGTGCGCGCCTCCATAGGTATCACTTCCTACTGTAGGCAGTGGATACCTAACTACTCCTTACTAACCAAACCCCTGCTTGCACTAACCACTAAAGATGTGCATGAGCCCCTGCCTTGGATGCCTGAATGTCAGCAGTATTTTGAGCAATTAAAAGCTGCGCTTTGTTCGGCTCCTGTGCTTGGCACACCCAACTATAGCAAACCGTTTGTGTTGTACGTCTATGAGACGGCTGGTTGTGCGCTTTCTTTTTTAACACAAAAATTTGGAGATAAGCAACAGCCGTGTGCTTATTTCTCTGCTGTGCTTGACCCTGTCGTACGAGCCCTCCCGAGTTGTCTAAGAGCGGTCGCGGCTGTGGCTGTCTCAATAAGGTCATCGACTGGACTCGTACTTGATACTGATCTCATGGTCATGGTATGCCATGCCGTGGATACACTTTTGAATAAAACAAAGACACAGCACCTCACCAGTGCACGTCTGACTGGCTATGAATTAACCCTGTTCGCAAAACACATCACGATCAAAAGATGCGCACTCTGAACCCAGCCACATTACTGCCCCTCCCTTCTGAAAATGATGAAAATGAGAAACATGATGGTACCTTCCGGACGGAAGAAGAGACGAAAGGATGGGTAGACTTGACTGATGTTCCCTTATCTGACCCACAAGGGGAACTATATGTCTATGGCTCTTGTTTCAAATTACTAGATGGCACTACAATCGCTGCCTATGCTATCACTACATTGCGTACAGTCGTAGAGACATCACGAGTCCCTTATCAGTCAGCCTAAGCAGCTGAGTTAGCTGCCCTTATTCGAGCTTGTGAATTGAGTGAGTGACTGGTTGTCAATATTTATACTGACAGCCAGTATGGCTTCGGGTTGCCCACAATTTTGGGCGACTCTGGGCTGAGAGAGGGTTCCTTACTTCCCATGGCGCAAAGATCCAGTGTGGTCACCTTATATTGAGGCTTTTGTCTGCTTTGATGCTCCCTAAGAAGTTGGCAATAATGAAGTGCAGCGCCAATAGGAAAATTACTGATGATGTAGGTAGGGGGAATGCTTTTGCTGACCAGACAGCTAAGGAAACGGCACAGACTAAAATGAAGAAAATGTTTGTAGCAGGTCCCGCTAGGTGGGTGCCTGAAGTCACTATGTTTAAGGATACGCTTGAGAATGTGAAGGAAATACAAAGCGAGGCTACAATAGAAGAATAGCAATATGGCAAGAAAGCACAGCACAATTGAACGATGAGGGATGTTGGAATGAAAAGTCAGGGAAACAGAGATGGATGTTGCCAGATGCATATGTTCTCCCTGTGGTCACGATGGCCCATGGCCCAGCCCATATCAGCGCTAAAGGTATTTGCAAGTTGTTAGACCCTGTATGGCAGAATGACAACATCAAAAAAACAGCTGCACATTTAGTGAAATACTGTATGGTGTGTATGATGCACAATCCTGGAAAGGGTACCCCTACACCACCCGGTAATTTTGCACCACCTACTTTCCCCTTTGAGGTCCTTCAGATGGACTACATAGAGCTAGGCAGTCCATAGAGCTAGGCAGGTGTAATAATTTGAAGTATGTGTTGGTGGTTGTCTGTGCATCTAGTAAATGGGTTGAGGCTTACCCCACTAAAGACAATACAGCTGTTATGGCTGCAAAGGTACTCCTGAAGGAGTTCTTTCCTCGTTTTGGCTTGCCCCGTTTGATTTGGAGTGATAACGGAAGTCATTTTAATGCCAAGGTCATTCAGCTAATTTGCGATGGTTTGCACATAAAACAGAAGTTTCATGCTGCAAACCACCCACAGTCAGCAGGTTTGGTTGAGAAGTACAATGGTACTCTCAATCAATCAATCTGGGGTTTGTTAAAGCGCGACTACTCACCCGTAAGGGTCTCAAGGCGCTAGGGGTGGGGGGGTGCAGGTTCCATCCATCAAGGAGGGCGTCTGTCGAAGAGCCAGGTTTTGAGGTTTCTTGCGAAGATGGGGAGCGATGTCTGTCTGAGGTGGAGCGGAAGGGCGTTCCATGCTTTGGCCGCGAGGAAGGAGAAGGAGCGGCCTCCCGATCTGGTCTTTCTGGTGCGGAGGACGACGGCGTAGGAGAGCTGGGCTGATCGTAGGGTCCTTTGGGGTGCGTGGAATTTGAGTCGGCTGTTCAGGTATGCTGGTCCGGTGCCGTGGAGGGCCTTGTGTGCGTGGGTGAGCATCTTGAAGGTGATTCTCGCCTCGACAGGGAGCCAGTGGAGTGTGCGCAGGTGCTGGGAGATGTGGCAGTGTTTTGGCAGGTTGAGGACCAGTCTTGCGGCGGCGTTCTGGATGTTCTGTAGCTTGCGGGTGAGGTTTTTGTTTATTCCGGCGTAGAGTGCGTTGCCGTAGTCGAGTCTGCTGGTGACCAGGGCGTGAGTGACGGTCTTTCGGTGTTCGAGGGGGATCCTACTGAAATCTCAAACTGAAATTGGCAAAGATTCAGGAGACAACAGGGTTACAGTGGCTAGATGCTTTACCATTAGCTCTTTGGTCGACAAGAACAACAGCACATTCTAGGACAGGATTGTCACCGTACGAGCTCATGTTTGGACGCCCGGCAAATGTCTGGGGCGTCCCGCGCCCTCGTTGGTTTTCAGATATTGAGTATCCATTATTGATCGATTACCTTTACCAGTTAACTGAAAATGTGCGTTCAATTCACCAATAGGTCAGCGAGTCCCTGCCACCCACACCAAAGGGACCCGGACACGACATTCGGCCTGGGGATTTCATACTCTTCAGAAATTCCAGCGGAAGAAGAGTTTGGAGCCACACTGGAAGGGATCACAACAGGTCCTCCTGGCTACCCGTACCGCTGTGAAGGTTGCCAGCCGAAAGAACTGGGTGCATGCCACCCACTGCCGCAGGATACCTTTGCCCTTGCCCTTGCCCTATGACCAGTGGGTGAGGGACGGCATAGGGGACTCTGAGCGCGAGAAGGTGCCCCAGTTCGTCCCCTTTAGTAATGCTAGGCTGACTTGGACCCAAACGGAAAAGGAGAATGATGAAGTGCTGAATGCAGCGGTTCCCCCAGAAATACGAGCTATTAAGGAGCTGCTGTTTGTTGATCCAACGGTGCCTGGGGCTGCCAGGTACAATTTGCGGCCTGACTGGGGAATAGTGCACAAAAGGAGAAGTCAGATTAGACAGGGATGGACTGTGCAAGTTAGGATGTACTTTGCTGTAGTACCAATGGAGTTAGTTTAGGGTGAAGTGAGATTTGTGCACTGTTTTGACATTGGACAGGATAAATTGAACGTGCTCCCTTGGAGGGGGTACATATTCCTGATCGGCGTGGGATACATCACAAACTTAGGACTGAGCAAGCTCCACCGCCGGCGCTCAAGAGCACCAACGTTTGATGAACAATAGGAGCCTGTACCAGTGAGGCTCTGACGGACACTGGGAACACTTACCTTTACTATCATTTTTGTTGCATTTCCCTCCTTGCTTAATTATGCATCCCTTTGGTCGGCCTATTGATGAGGAGGAACAGCCATTTGCACTATCGCGTTCAATGAGGGGTTGGTCGTCAAAGAGCAAAATAGTTTGCATATTAATTGTTCTGATTACACTAATGACAATATTTGAAATATCCTGGTTTTTAGAGGAGAAGTTTCTTGTACATTCCTTGGTTGGAACAACTCCCGCTTTCCCTGAGCATATTTTTGTTACTCTAGCTCCACACAAAGAAGCGCACAGGCAGTCCTATACAGACAATGTGTTTATGCAAATGTTGCATCATGCTCATAATGTGTCCAATACGACTAATTGTTGGGTTTGTGGGTGGCTCCCTTCGGTCACTCATAAGAGTGACAGTCTTTTGTCAATGCCTCTGTCGTATACTGGCAGCTGCAATGGTTGGTACGAATTATTTCGACTGGTGTACTTCCAATTTCATCTTTCTACTCTGAGTATGACATCCTCCGATTCTCACACTGCGATTCAATATTTACACTTCTACCAAGGGTTTACCCCCCATAGAACCGCCAGGGCAAGGCACTCTAGGCACATTGTCCTCAAAGTCATGTTTGAATACGTATCGTAAAGTAAAGGATAATGCCTGGTTTCAAATGGAAATGGCTGATTTCCAACGGTTTAACACATCTGAGTATTTTCAATCCTTCCAAGGTCGCAATATTACCGAAGATAAGCCGATACCTGTGTCAGTGGTTAATACGACATCTAGTTTTTGTGTCCAGGGGACTGGGGAGATAAAGGTGGGGGACAGTAAATGCAATTTTACTTACAGATTGAATACGACCAACAGCCCGCCTTGATTCCACCCCATAATATCTATTTTGTCTGTGGATAACAAGCTCACGTCTGGCTCCCGAGGGGTTGGTCTGGCACATGTTATCTCTCTTTCCTTCTTCCCCCTGTATATGTTGCCCTGTCTAACTATCACCAAACTCATCGACTGCAACGCAAAAGTCCATTCCTGTCCCGAGTCAAGAGGGTTGTTGATACGAAAGATATAGATCAGACTGACACCACCGCACAGCAATTTGGGGATGCTGTGAAGGGCCTACTACCTTATTGGGGTCCTATGGCTAATAGCCTTCAAATTCGTCACTCAACAGGAGTCGTTGAAGGGGTTATCAATACAACTGCTGGGATAATGACAAATATCACTGCTGAGCTCCAGGCTACGACATTAGTCACTTTGCAGAACAGGATGGTGTTAGATGTTATACTTGCAGATAGAGGAGGGCCCTGTCGCGTCATTGAAAGTAGCTGTTGTGTTTATATACATGATAACGCTCCCAATGTTTATTCAGCTAAACAAAAATTATTTAGAATATCAGCTGAGATACAGCAAGAGACAGGTACATGGACTCTATCGGGGTGGTTTTGGAATACGCTAACATCCTGGGGTTGGAAGATCCTCACTTTCTTGGCTGTGGTTGCCGGTATCATCTTTACATGTTGCCTCTGTATACAATGTCTCCCAGCTTGTTGCTCCTATTGTGTCAATATCCTCACTCCCAAACAGAAAATGTCAATTCATGATACCAATGCCACAATTATGATACAAAAATATATTGACGATTTGATGCAGATTGACGAAGGGATCTTTGAGACTACGTCTTTCCTTGCAGCCTCCATCCCTGATACTGACTATATGACCTGCTCCTCCTGCTCCTAATACTGATGTTCCTTTGTCTTTGAAAATGTTATATTTCCTCTGATCATTTTGTAAAATTGTAAGCTCATGCTAAAAGGAGGGTCTGTTGGAATGAAAATGTTTTAGTTATTTTGTCTGCATATTATTCTATGTAAGTTAGCATTCGCGGCACCATTTTATGTTCGGCCACCATTTTGGACCATGATCGAAACTAATCCTTATTTTCTTCCAGAGAAACGGCCTGTGGTAATTTTCTGTTCTCCAAGGTTGGGCCTTACTTTGCTAATGAATACACTGTTCTTATTAGCGCATACCTTTCCCACTAGATAGAGGCCTTCTCCCACTAGTCTAGTGGCGGGCACGGACAGAGTGACCTTGGGTTAGAGATAGTGTGTGCCCGGCCTCAGAATCGAAACCTATCCTTCTGTACTCCTTTATTTAACGTATGGGAAAACAACAGGAGAGCGAAGAAAAAAGGGTAAATGAAGGTGCGTCCTTTTCCCCAAAGTAATAATCAAAACAACTTGGACGGACCCGCAGAGAGCGGTACCACTTGAGTTGACTCACCTAGCTAGTAGCAGAGAGCAAACATCCAATGGATTTTTAAGAAGACCCCTCACCCACCAACCTAGTTGGTGGCATGCTTTATCATTGGGGTCCCAGCTGAGTTGCCGAATGCAACCCAGCTGTGCTACAACGCCTGGTTACAGCGGAGCGGGTTTGGCGAAGTGAAGTGAGTGCTCTGAGGGAAGGGTGCTCAGAGAGTGGTGAGATTAAAAATGTCTCTAAGATATGCCCTGGTGAAAAACTTTATTATAAGGGTCTTAGGACATGATTAAAAATAATATTGGGATATATTGAAGAATAGATTGTGCTTCAATATCCCTTAAAAATTCGTCAACATGTTTCAGCCTCTTACGTTAGTCGTAAGGCTTTCATCAGGACCAAAGTGTTGAAAAAACCAGTGAAGTGGTTACAAATGTGGAGGTAACCACGTGTGTGGAATATCAGCACACACCCTAAAGTGTGGGAGTGTTGTGGGAAAACCATACTTATGGACCCACTGCTTGGTTTGGTATCTGTAAAGAGAAAACACACAACATAAAAGACATACAAAACATTTGCAAATAAATGCAGTTGGCATCAATTTTACCTTCTTTTCATGCTGCGCGTTGTGCAGTGCTCTGATGCTCGGAGTGAGTCAAGTCTAGTGGTGATAACTGCTGTTGAACAGTGTTGCCTGCGCCGAACAGCGGTAAGTATGCAGCATCATGCGTGGTGGTAATTGTAACATGCATAATTTATGCGTAGGTAGATTACCATGCGTGGTCATAAGTATGCACAAATAACCGGCCACCAGTGCAAGTTCAACTGGGCTGGTGTGAAGTGAAACCTGTAAGTCTATATTAATTTTTTTAAGACGTGTGGGATTCATCGCGCTGGTACTGGCAACCTGCTGACACATACTCCGAAACAGTTAAGGGCGTGGAGTACTGTGTGTCAAAGAAGGGGCGCAAATATATTTGAAGGGCGTGAGCCAGCGCTTAAAAATTATATCAAGCGTATGTTCAAAGAATGGGGCCAGGAAAAACACAATGAAGAAGGTGAATAAAATGCAAAACCGGTCTTACATTAACCAAGAGTAAAGCGATCTATTTGATCCTGCGGGGAGGGGGCCTCCTGTAGTCAAACACTGCAAGCGGTATTCGGGCTGGACTGTTCCCACACGGAACAGGGTCAAGACTGATTTGCATATGGCTGGGTCCAAACTGGAGTGGTGTGGTGAGCAAAAGAATGATGGATTTAACCCAGATCCTTGTGACTGGGGGTGAATGGTTGCATTGTCCAGCATTCCGTCCATCAATTGTTTCTTTTGCATATGTCGCCCTAAGTGGGAAGGGTATGCCCAGACGTGGGTCCCGTGCCCATTACACCACTGGATTCAAGCTAGCCTGGCTGATGAAGGGTGATGCCCTGAAACTGGTCCCAGGATGCTTGTTTCCAGTCCAGGGAGGACCTGGCTTGGCAGTCCGGGCTGGACTGTTCCCACAAGGAACAGGGTCAAGACTGATTTGCATATGGCTGGGTCCAAACTGGAGTGGTGTGGTGAGCAAAAGAATGATGGATTTAACCCAGATCCTTGTGACTGGGGGTGAATGGTTGCATTGTCCAGCATTCCGTCCATCAATTGTTTCTTTTGCATATGTCGCCCTAAGTGGGAAGGGTATGCCCAGACGTGGGTCCCGTGCCCATTACACCACTGGATTCAAGTTAGCCTGGTTGATGAAGGGTGATGCCCTGAAACCGGTCCCAGGATGCTTGTTTCCAGTCCAGGGAGGACCTGGCTTGGCAGTTCGGGCTGGACTGTTCCCACAAGGAACAGGGTCAAGACTGATTTGCATATGGCTGGGTCCAAACTGTAGTGGTGTGGTGAGAAAAAGAATGATGGATTTAACCCAGATCCTTGTGACTGGGGGTGAATGGTTGCATTGTCCAGCATTCCGTCCATCAATTGCTTCTTTTGCAGGAACATCATGGCAGCAGAAACTACCCCGAGTTAGGCTTGGAGGAATCTCCAAAGGACAAAAGGCCAGTGCTATACTATAGATCAAAAAACAATATGCTGCCACCACTACTGCATGATTACGTCCAGGACATGGACAGTGGTACTGTGTCCTATGAAGGAGCTTGTGGCACACCCCTACAGATCACAGAGTCATACTCTGAGCCTCACAACCATTCACACAGCATGTGCATAATTATCATCACGCCTACAAAGCCCTACACGACACAGAACCTGCATACCTCAACCACCGTCTCTCATTCCACATACCCACCAGAGACTTCTGCTCCACTCAACTGGCCCTAGTCGCCATCCCACGTATCCGCAAGACCACGGTCGGGGGAAGATCCTTCTCCTGCCTCGCAGCAAATACCTGGAACACACTACCTCTCCCTCTAAGGCAATCACCGTCACTGCCCCAATTCAGGAAGGACCTCAAGACCTGGCTCTTCGACTGAACCATAGTGCCTTGCGACAGATCTGCAGCCACTCTGCGCCTTGAGTCCCTTACGGGTAAGTAGTCGCGCTTTACAAAAAATCAGGAAACCAATGAAAACTACTGCGGAGTTACTCCGAGCATGGGGTGCACATCTGGTAAACCATGCAGCGGATGTTCCTATTCCAACAGTCACACATAAATCTAATGTAGGGGCACATGCATCAAACCATTTTGCGATCGCAAACAGTGCAAATCGCAAAAATCGGCCGTTTGCGATTGCAAAATGGCCTTTTCAGATGCATGTACTTTTTTGCAATTCGCAATTAAGAAAATCGCAATTTTTTGCAATTCCCTTAATTGCAAATGCAGTTAGGGAATCACAAATTGCGATTCCCTAACTGCGATGCATCATGCATTCGCAAATTGCGTTTTCACAATTTGGAATCGCAAATTATCATCAACTTCAAGTTGATGGTAATTTGCAATTCCTTTAAAAAATGCAAAAAAATGCATTTTTCAAAGTGCATTGTGGTGCGTACTTGCACTACATGTGCATACTTACATGTTTTTGGGGGTGCATCAGGGTGGCCTTTTAGCCCCCTTGCACTCTTGAAATTGCATGTGCAATTTGCGAGTACCTATTTGGTACTCGCAAATTGTGAATGCAATCCCATTCATTCCTATGGGCCTCTAGACCCATAGGAATGAATGGTAAGTAATTCCTTAAAAGCGAATCGCAATTCGCTATTAAGGAATATGTAGGAATCGCAATTTTCATTGCAAAACCTACATGCATAGGTAATTGCGACTCCTTAATAGAGATTCCTTAATAATGGCTATTAAGGACTCGCAATTCCTAACTTTGATGCATGTGCCCATCTCCATCAATCGTCTTCATTTTACCACTCTTATTAGACAATGTTTCCCAGATTAAATATTCTCAGGAATTGGTAGCATCTGCATGTACATAAATACTGGTTTACAACTTATAAATTGCATCTGCAATAACAATGGTTTTAAATATTATAATCTTCATTTTTTAAAATCAGAACACAAAAAGAAGAAAGTCATTGCATTGCATAATGAGGCATTATCAGAGAAGGTTATTAGGTGCTTGGAGTTAGCAGAATACTCAGGTTTCATTACTAAAATTAAAATGTTCCCAATCCTCTCTACTGTAAAACGCTTCAGCAGGAGTCCTGAACAGTTCTTATTGCTAGAAGTTAAATTGTCTTCCAGACCAATAGCCATTTAACCAGTAAATCAGCCCTGGCAGCTCGTTTGAGTGCAGTATGCGCGCCAATAGTAAGGCAACCTTGCATTAATTGGACCTTCTTCCTACTTTTTATTCAATTTCAAAATTGAACTGGGCTCCACTGTGTCATTTTAAGGATATATTTGGGGACCCACTGTTACAGCAACATTTAATTTTATTACAGATGTTCTGCTAATTCATGTCTGCATGATGGCAAACAATATTGAATCATACCTTAAACGTTTAGAAATGGGACACACAAGAACAGCCACAGTATGTTTTTCTCAGAGCTCCAAAAATCCTTAAGATGACACTGGGTTAAAGAGCAGCGGCGGCTCCTTATCAGGGGCGTCCGGGCACAGCCCTGCTGCCTCCTGTGAGGCCCCTGCACATTTTCCAATTTAGCAGGTGAACACTGCAGCGCGCAGGTCAGCCCTCTCTGCCTCCTCTCCAGGCTCCTGATGACAGGTGGAGGAGGACTGGGCAGATGGGGCTGACTGGGCATGATCCAGCTACAGAGTGCTATTTTCAAAATAAAACACTCTCTAGCTGGATGTCTTGATTGTGCATGTCTGAGGGGCATAGTTCAACAATGAACCCCACACACCAGCACAATCGATTTATTTAGCAGACATATTGCGCATGCCTCAAGCAGCACAGTATATCTGTTAGAATGTAGCTCTCAGGCGCCCATTAGTGCATCCCTGAAGCCAATGAAAAGCCAGACAGAACAGCAGGGGCTGTATTCCAAGCACTATCCCAGCTTTTTGTCGGGCTTTGCTACCAGTCCTATCAAGAAGCCAGTGGCAGCTCCTCTTATTGGGCTGTGGGGCCACGCCCCCGTGCTTTCTGGCCTGTTTGCTTTTATTAAACCAAGAGTGAATAATATTCCATTATTCACACTTGGTACAATAAAAATGTCGACCTCCTTCGGGTCGAGCAACAGTCTCTTTCCGATGGCTGGCTCAGGTCCCTTCACCAGTCTTTAGAGAGAGATCACCAGGGCTAGAGAAATCCAATCCCTGGCCTTGGGGCCCTTGAACGTCTCTGTGGCTCCTTCACTTGTGACGTGCTAAGCATCACAGCTAAAGGTAGCATGGGTGCTGCAGGCTTACGCCCTGCAGTCCCCATGGCTACATGCCAATCAGCCTGTTACCCCACCATTTCCCAACTTGTCACAAAGTTGGGAAAGGTTTGGGTGAAAGAGCAGAGACTAAAACCTCAAATCTGCGACTGTGCAGGTTTGAGGATTCATGCCCCAGCGCCTGAAGCTGAAAGCAGCAAGATTCCAAACAGGAACTGCAGCAAGGTAAGTAAAAAGCTTTAAAGCTTTTAAATGTTGTATGCTGTGTATATGGGTAAGTGTGTGTGTTGGTGGGTAAGAGTGTGTCCATGAGAGACAGCATGTGCATGTGGAGTGTGTGTGTTTGTGAAAGTGAGAGAATCAGTGGAGGGGGTTAGTGAGAGGAAATGAGTGATAGCTGTAGTGAGTATGAGTGTGAGTAAATCACAGTGAGTGTAACTGTGAGGTTAGAATGATAACAGATGTAACTGTGAGGGAAAATGACAGTGAGTCTAACTGTGAGGAAGAATGAAAGTGAGTGTAGCTGTGAGGGAGAATGACAGGGAGTATTAATGTGAGGGAAAATGACAGCGATTGTTACTGTGTGTAAGATTGAGTAAGTCACAGTCTGAGTGAGTAAGAATGAGAGAGACAGAGTGAGAATCAGTGAGACTGATTTTGTCAGAGTGAGTGGGAATGAGTGGGGCAGATTAGGAATGAGTGAGAATGATTGAGACTAGGTGAGTCAGTGAGAATGGATGAATCAGAGTACAATTGATTGACTGAGAATGAGTGAAAATTAGTGTGAATAAATGAGACTGACTAAGAATGAGTGTGACTGAGTGAGTCAGAAAATGAGTGAGACTGGGTGAGTCAGAGAATGAGTGAGACAGGATGAGTCAGAATGAGTGGGACTAAGTGTAAATGAGTGAGACAGAGTGAGACTGAGGGTAGTCAGAGTGAGATTAAGTAATAGGTAATTCAGAGTGAGATGATTGAGTGAGGCTGAGTGGGGCTGAGTGAGAAAGAATGCAATTGAGCGAGGCTGAGTTAGACTAACTGAGAATGAGTTAAACTAAGGGAGTGAATCAGAGTGAGAATGATACAGAGTGAGACCGAGTGAGGGTGAGTGAGTCAGAGTGGACGTGAGTGAGCCTCCCACGGATCCACTGAGAAGTCAGGCTCGCTCACTGGAATTCGAGCCAGAGATTATGCCTCACCACTTTTAAAGGTCACCAGCTGCCACTGCAAGAAGCCGGGAGAGGGATTGAGGTGGGTCTTCTCCTTTTCAAACATCACCCTGCTGATCCATCTGGATCCTAGTTGGTAATAATTAGTTGCTGGTTCCAAAGCCCAGCACCAGATTCCTGCTCTGCTGCCATGGAGACTTCGAGTTGCCAATTAACTAAACAAGGTAAGTAAAAATCAAATGCTTTTTGGCTATGCGTGTGTGTATGTATTTGTGAGTGATTGAGAGTGAATGGGATTAAGCAGGAAGTGTGTGTGAGTCTGATTGAGAGTGTCAATGAGACTGAAAGTGAGTGAGAATCTGAGTTTGAGAGTGTGTATGAATAAGTGAAAGTGTATACGCGGGAGTGAGTGTGTTAGAACGAGTGATTGATTGGAGGTTATGAGAGGGAGAGGAAGTGAGTCAGGGGTGTAGCTGCACCAGGGCCCAGAGTAAGTGAGTATGTGTAAGTGTGCTAGTAAGTGAGAATGACAACCAGTATGAGTAGGTTTGTGTATAAGTAACAGTGAGTGTGAGTGAGTATGAATTAGAATGAGTAAGAGAGAGAATGTTAGAGTGAGTGACGGGGAAGACATTAAATGTTAGAGGGAGTGAGTATGAGTGAGGCAAATTTTGAAAAAATTGGGCGAACTCCAGGTGTTGTTATGCCTCACCACTTTCAAAGACCACCAGCCGTCACTGGTACAGAGAAAAGTAGAGGCAAGCAGACTGAGGAAGAAAGGATAAGATAGAAAATAGACAGAGGTGAGATGGAGAGAAAGATCACTTTCCCAGGGGGGCCTTGGAAGGTTGGAGCCTTGGGCAATGGCCCGCTTTGCCCGTGTCTTAAAACACTCGGCTCCATAAAACTATCACCACACTTGAAAAACACTGAAATTAAGAAAATGCATTGCTGCAAAAGAGTCTAGAATAAATCTGTAAAAAAAAGTGAGAGCAGTAATACATTGGTCTGGATACTTTCAATGGAAACATCTGAAGATGCACGTTTTATATTGCAAGGTGAAAAAATTGAAACAATAAATTTGAAATAGCCCACATTTGGAACTTAAAATTAGTCATGCATATACATCTTCAGAAAGCAGAGATCTAAGGGGTATTCTTTGCTTGGAATCCTATGCTAGGTAAGCTGCAAGGAAGTTTCTAGAATGCAGTGGCTCACACCGTGGGTACTGCTTAGAGCGGAATCATTGATTGACAGTGGCACATGCAACACCAGCGGCATAGCACAGGCCAGTGCAACCCCTGCCCCACCCTTCAAAGAGGGCCCCACTCAGCTTCACAACTCTGGATATCTGTGACATATGGTAGTCTAAGCGGTCCCTCAACACATCCTGCAGGGGACCCCCATCATTTTGAGTTACGCCACTGGCAACACCAGCTGACCAATCAGAGGTTAGACCCTTGAGTGCTACTCTTGACTTAGATCGAGGGACTGAAAGTCTGCAGTGTAAGAGTGACCAACATTCCATAGTTTGATGGGTCGAATAGGTAGGTACTCTGGGATAGATAAAGTCTGAAAAGGTGGGTCCTAAGTTGGCGCTGGAAAAATAAAGTGTTTTGATTTGTAAACACAATTCCAAAGCTCCTTTTACTGGTCCTTACACTTAAACACGTCTGACTTAAACACGTCTGACTTAAACACGTCTGACTTAAACACGTCTGACTTTCAGAAGCTTGTTAAAGGATCTAAAATAAATGTAGAATGTAAGGGAAAGAACCTACATCCTCTGTGCTCACTAGCATCTCTCACTCTTCCATACTCCTCAAATACCTTTTTACTCTAGTTATTCAAAAGGGAGGGTACCTGTCATGCTCCCAGATTCCTCACTTTAGGTCTGCCTCACATTGTGCCTTCAAACGCTTTCCCCTTCTGCATCCACATATTTACAAAGCTCATGTAAGGCAGACCACTTCTGTCTGCATACCAGATTGTTTCTATCATTCTCTTTTGCTCATTCCTTAAAGCACTGAAATGCCATATGATCTCTAATTATTTATAATGTGACATTTTTTCCCAATAAGTGCATTTCTTAATAATTGCTGTATTCACTTGAATGTCCTCTCAAATTCCTATAGTATAATCCAGGAAAGAAAAAAAATGGGAAGGGAATGAGGAAGGGGATAAAATTAGGACAAAAATATAGGGAAAGGTAAAGGAAAATATAATGTAAAATACTGTTAATGGTATGGGTAACATTTCTTCCCCCCCAAAAAGAGTAGGGTAAGGAAAAATAAAAAGGTGGAGGGGAATAGGGCTCTCCTCAATAAATAAAATCATTCAAAAAATCTATTGCATTTAAATGAAATTTTTATTTTGATATTGATGCAAAATTAATGTAAAAATTAGTAATCAAAATTAATTGTGCTAAAATAAATCTCCCTAGATTAATCCCAAAGTAATAGCTGCCTTGATGGAATCGCATGTAACCAGTCAGGATGCTGGCACTCTTTACACTTGTTTGCCTGCATTTTAGGAACACGTGAAGCAGAGACAGTGTGTCTTTTTTCTTGAGTGAGCATGGACGCCAGGGGTTGCAGCTGTGACCCCTGGCTTGCCCCTTGCGACCTCTGGCACTGCCTTTGCCCTAGTTTAGAGATGTCAAGATCAATGCCAGAAACACAGGGGCAGCTCATCCTTATGGACGTGGGTTGGGGCTTCACTCACCTTGTTTTCTGTCAATGTATTACACTTTGTTTATTAATAATGGAGTACAATTAGCTAGGATGTGACATTCCTTTGCAGCTATCTTGGGTGCTTGCTTGTGTGTGCGAGTGTGTTTATGTGAGAGAGCATTTGTAAGTATGAATTTCCCTTACAATACATATTGGTCCTTAGCTTGAGCACAGGTTTTCCCTGATGCAAATTCCTTTCAGTGAGAAACCTATCAGGATCCCTTGATCTAGTCAGCATTCTGTGCTTCGTATGACAGCCATTCTAACCAACAAGTTGTCTAAAATATAGCAAAGATAATAATACTGTATTATTAATTGGAAGAAAAAAATGTGTGGCTGCCACTACTATGTGAATTTTTAAAACCTGGTGACAAACACTAAGTGTAGCCGTCCAGCCAAATAAGCCAGTGTGTAGTGTGTCACATGCACGTGATCATGCTCGTGATTACTCCGGCATGATCACGCGCGGTGCTTTCTTTTGAAATATGTACTTCTCGTGAGTTTCTCAGCTGGGTTCCTTCTCCATGGTTTCCACGGCCGCACGTTAGATGCGGTTGTGGATTTCATGGAGTCGGATCGCGGCTGGAGGGGCTCCTGCAATTTTGAATAAAACTTCTGTAAAACAACTTACAAGTCTGCAGTTTTACCCACTTTACATTTGGCGACGAGCGGGAGCAGGAGCTCCCCACAACCATCTTTGAATCAGAACCCTGATGCAATTTCTTCAGTTTAGCTGATCTCCCTCTTTCCTGGCTGTGACTGCACCATCGTTGGAGGCGATCGGAGATCTTCTTCCTGTGCAAGGGAGCTGTGCAGGTATTTCAGTGAGTTTGCTTTCTTTTTCATTATACGCTGACGTCACCCATCACGTCACGCAGCGGCCATCTTGGATTGGGATGCTAAAGGCCTTATAACATAGGCACACGCTCAGGCATTACGTGGTGGCCATATTTGAATGGCTATTTAGACACTCTGCTGTATTTGGCCACATTCAAGCCTACTTCAAAGTGGTGGCCATCTTAAGTTGGGAAAGGTTGTTCTCACAGCTATTTTAAACTTAGCAAATAAACTTTGGACATCATTTTGGTTTGGGAAACCTGTTATTTGTATATATCCAAAACTTTCATACAGCTTTATTGAAATGTCCAACCTTCAACAGTTTGTGCAAATTCATCCATTCTTACAGAACCCTGGCAAACCTGCACAACAGTGGGATAAATGGCACAACACCTTTGAAAACTTCCTTGCTGCTATTGATGCGGATAAATTCAACGCAAAAAGGAAGAGGGCCATTTTATATAGCAATCTTGGTCTTGAGGGTCAAGAGGTCTTTAACAGTCTTACAGCTATTTCTTCTGTAGGACAAGGTGAAGGATGGAATGAATACCTGGAAGCTATTACCAGATTGAAGAACACATTTTCTGAACAACCCAGCATTTTATTAGAAAGGTTCAACTTCAATAAGAGGAATCAATTAACAGATGAGTCGGTAGAAGAGTATATTTCAGCCCTTAGGATTTTGGCAACAAAGTGCAACTTTGGGCCATCTATTGACATTTCTATTAGAGATCAATTTGTTTTTGGATGTAATTCTAAAGAAATTTAAGAACGCTTACTTTCCTACAGAGATCCAACACTGTCAGAAGTAATTGACATGGCAAAAGCTATTGAACGCTCGATATTTTCCAGCAAGTGTATTTCCTCTGATACAAAATTTCAGCCTATTAGAATTGGGGATCTCTAGTTGGCAATGGTATACACCTTTGACCAAATAGTGACCCTTGCTTCTAGTCAGGGAAAGGGGATTACACTACTGGATAACCCCTGCTCACCCCCTTGGTAGCTTGGCACGAGCAGACAGGCTTATCTCAGAGGCAGTGTGTTAAGCATTTGTGAACACATACAGTAATACAGTGAAAACACTACAGATGGACACCACACAGGTTTTATAAAAATAAGTATTCTTTATATAGACTTAACACAAGACCACAAACGACAAAAATCCACAATACTGTACTCAAAATAGACTTAAAGATGGTAGAAGTATCTTAGTTCAAGATGATGATAAATGCAACACGTTTCTCACAAAAGTACCTTGGATGCGTAACGCAAAACAAACAAAGGGTCCGCAGGGAGGACGATGCGGCGAGCAGGCGCCTCGATGCCGTGCAACGATCCAGTGCGATGCGATGAGAGTGCGCCCTTGATGCGATGCGACGACGTGAAGATGATGCGTGCACGCCTGACGGCCGTGCGGCGAACTCTGTACCTTTGGAGCCGCGACAGGCCCTGCGACACGCCTCTCCGGTGATGCGACGGCAGGCAGCTGCGACGGCGACACGCTTCTCCGGTGATGCGACGGCAACCCTTGCGATGGTGACACACTTCCCCGGTGATGCGACGGCAGGCAGTTGCGACAAAGACACGCTTCTCCGGCGATGCGACGGCAACAGCTGCGTCAGCGACACGCTTCTTCTCGTTGAGTCACGCTTCCAGCTCCCAGCGACACACATGCTTCTGCAGACAGAATCCCCAGCAAGGGAATTCAGGAGGGAGCTGGTGGTGAAGTCTTGTAGCCCTGAGACTTCAGCAGGAGGCAAGCTCTAGTTCAAGCCCTTGGAGAAATATTCTGCAAGATGATGAAAGTTCTTTGAAAGTTTCTTCTCCTTTCCTTGGCAATGAAGACCACTGCAGGCCAACCCAGCAAACAGCACACTGGCAGAGGGGCAGTCCAAAACTCCTGCAGCTTCCTTGGTTCTTCTCCTTGGCAAAGGTTCGTCTTGTTGTTCCAGAAGTGATCTAAAGTCTTGGGGTCTGGGCCCCCATATTTATACTACTATTCTCTTTGTTCTCTGAAGGCAGAGGGTCCTGTACCTAGTCCAAACCAGTTCTGGGTGCATTCTGCCAGTGCACACCTTCTTCCTTTGTCAGTGTGGGCCAGGGTCATCAGACACACCACAGGAGGTGGAGCCAGCATTGTGGAAGGCAGGCACAGCCCTCTTCAGGCTCAGGTGCTACTCCTCCCACCACTCCCAATGCAGAAGGTCTATTCAGCCTAGTGCTGACTCACCCTGTCGCCTGGAGCCCCCAGCCCCTGTCACTCACAAAACCAGACATACAATACACAAGCTAGCAGAGGCAGGCTGGATGGTTAGGCAAGAAAATACCTACTTTCTAAAAGTGGTATTTTCAAACACAGAATGTTAAAACCAACTTCACTAAAAGATGTATTTTATCATCCTGAGTTCAGGCATACTAAACATCGAATTTCTACCATGTTCCCTGGGTCAGTTAGGATTATAAGATGTTATAATCAAACTGCCCATTCTGGCCTATGGGGACAGGTAGCCTTGCAATAGTGAAAAACGAAATAGGCTGTAATTCACTATCAGGTCATGCCACACACATCAGGGCATGACCTACCTTTTACATACAATGCACCCTGCCCTAGGGCCTACCTTAGGGGTGTCTGATATGCAGAAAAGGGAAGGTTTAGGGACTGGCAAGTGGGTGCACTTGCCAAGTCGACATGGCAGTCACAGACTGCACACAGGCTCTGCAATGGCAGGCCTGAGCTACACTTTACAAGCTGCTTCTGTGGGTGGCACAACCAGTGCTGCAAGCCCACCAGCAGCATTTGATTTACAGGCCCCGGGCACCCATGGTGCACTATACTAGGGTCTGACAAGTAAATCAAATAATCCAATCATGGAGTCACTAATCAATACATCAATTTAACATAGGGAGCACTTGCACTGTGGCACTGAATAGCAGTGGCTCATTGCCCAAAGCATCTAAACCAGCAACACATATCAAAAACAGAGGAGGCAATCAGTGAAAAAATGGAAGGGAGACTCACGCCAATGGTACCAGGTCTAACACGTGTCCCCTCCAGCTGAAATGTGGGGAGGACTACCCAACCCCTTGGGAGTTCTCTTCACTAAGGCGGAAAAATCTGAACAGGCCATCAGCATTGGCGTGTTGTGTACCAGGGCGGTGTTTTACCGTGAAGTCCATCCCCTGTAGGGAAATGGACCACCTCAACAGCTTTGGAGTCTCACCCCTCATCTGCATCAACCATCTGAGGGGCCTGTGGTCTGTCAGAACCCGGAAGTGAGTCCCAAACAGGTATGGTCTCAACTTCTTCAATGCCCAGACCACAGCAAATGCCTCACGCTCAATTGCACTCCACCTCTGTTCCCGTGGAAGTAACCTCCTACTGATGAAGGCTACAGGTTGGCCAAGGCCCTCCTCATTAATCTGTGATAGAACAGCCCCCACACCATGCTCTGAAGCGTCTGTTTGGACAATGAATTCCTTTGAGAAGTTGGGCGCCTGAAGCACGGGTGCTGTGCACATGGCAGGCCTCAGGGCGTCAAAAGCCTTCTGACAGGTGTCAGTCCAGTTCACTTTCTTGGGCTGCTTCCTGGAAGTCAGCTCAGTCAAGGGTGCAACAATGTTGCCATACCCCTTGACAAACCTCCTGTAGTACCCTGTGAGTCCTAAAAAGGCTCTCACCTGTGTCTGGGTCTTGGGGGGGTTCCCATGCCAGGATGGCCGCTCCCTACCTGGTGCCCCAAGTACACCACAGAACCCTGCCCGATCTGGCACTTACTCGCCTTGATCGTGAGGCCTGCCTTCCGCAGTGCCATCAACACTTCCCAGAGGTGGCGCAGATGTTCTTCCCAACTGGCGCTGAACACTGCAATGTCATCCAGGTAGGCGGCACTGAAATCCTCCAGTCCAGCCAAAACCTGGTTGACCAACCTCTGAAAGGTGGCAGGGGCATTCTTCATCCCAAAGGGCATAACCCGGAATTGGTAGTGCCCATCTGGTGTGGAGAATGCTGACCTCTCTTTGGCCCCATCAGTTAAGACGATCTGCCAGTACCCAGATGTTAAATCAAACGTGCTGAGGTACCGGGCAGCCCCCAACCGATCAATGAGCTCATCAGCTCTGGGGATGGGGTGCGCGTCAGTCCTGGTGACTGAATTGAGTCCTCGGTAGTCCACACAGAACCGGAGTTCGGGTGTGGCACCAGGCGCGGCAGCTTTTGGGACCAAGACCACTGGGCTGGCCCAAGGGCTGGGAGAGGACTCAATCACCCCTAAGGCAAACATCTTGGAGACCTCCTCCTTGATGTGAGCTTTGACCCTGTCAGTCACTCTGTAAGCCTTGTGCTTCACAGGAGGACGGTCTCCAGTATCCACGTCATGGACGCACCACTCAGTGACACCAGGAACCAGGGAGAACAAATCAGAGAATTGTCCCAACAATTGGCGACAATCTTGCTGCTGCTCAGGGGTCAGTGTGGCAGAGAGGCTGACACCATCCACTGACCCATCTTGGTCTGTTGCAGACAGGAGGTCAGGAAGAGGCTCGGTCTCCTCCTCCATTCCATCATCTGTCGCTAGGAGCATGCCCACTTCGGACCTTTCTAAGTGGGGCTTCAGGTGGTTAACATGCAGGACCCGCAAAGGGTTCTTAGGAGACCGCAAGTTCACCAGGTAGGTGACATCACTCTTGCGCTCCACCACCTCAAATGGTCCGGTCCACCTGTCCTGGAGCACACAGGGCTCTACAGGGACCATGACCCAAACTTTCTGCCCAGGTTGGAGCTCAATAAGAGTGGCATTCTGATCGTACCACCGCTTCATCTCCTCCTGGCTGGCTTCCAGATTCGCCTGAGTGAGTTGTCTGAATCGCCTAGTCTGGTTCCTGAAGGCAAGCATGTAACTGTGTACATCCTGGGGAGGTTTCCTGGGAGATTGCTCCCAGCCTTCCTTGACCAGACTCAAAGGTCCTCTTACCGGGTGACCATACAGCAGTTCAAAGGGACTGAACCCTAGGGACTTCTGAGGCACCTCACGGTAAGCAAAAAGAAGGCATGGCAAGAGGACGGCCCACTTACGCCTCATAGGTTCCTCAAGACCCATTATCATGCCTTTAAGGGTCCGGTTGAATCTCTCAACCAACCCATTACCTTGGGGGTGGTAAGGAGTGGTGAACTTATAGGTAACACCGCACTCCTGCCACAGGGACTTCATATAATTAGATATGAAGTTTGTACCACGGTCTGACACCACCTCTCTGGGGAACCCCACACGGGAGAAAATCCCCATCAGTGCACGTCCCACCACGGGGGCCGTCACTGTCCTGAGAGGGATGGCTTCCGGGTAACGGGTAGTATGGTCCACCAAGACCAGGATAAACCTGTTGCCCATGGCTGTCTTGTGGTCCAGTGGCCCCACAATGTCAATGCCCACCCATTCAAAGGGGGTACTGACTACAGGGAAAGGTTGGAGAGGAGCCTTGTGCTTCCTTCCACTTTTCCCACTTGCCTGGCAAGTTTGACAAGTCCTACAGTGAGTGTCTGAACTCTTCCGCATCTGGGGCCAATAAAAGTGGGTGACAAGCCTTTCAAAGGTCTTGTTCTGCCCCAGATGTCCAGCTAAAGGCACATCATGAGCCAAACCCAGTAGGAAGGCTCTGAAGCGCTGGGGTACCACCAGCACACGGGCTAACCCAGGCTCAGCAACCTTAGGCTCGCTATACAGGAGGTCGTTCTCCCAGTAATGTGATCCAGACTGATCACCTGCTGCCTGGTTTGTGGCCTGTTGCCGCAAACCCACAAGAGAAGGGCACTTCTTCTGCTCCTCACAAAATTCCTCCCTGGAGGGGCATCCTTCTTGCTGCCAATGGGTCAGCTCAGGCAGGTCCCCCAGTTTGGCCACTTGTTCCCCTGTAGGCTCCAGGGCATCCCCCTCAAGGTCTGCCTCCTCCTGGACCGTGGGAACTATGGGGGCCGGTTTCCCGCGCCCCCTACCTCTTCTCTTTAAGGCAGGGGTCTGGGCCATATTTTCAGGCTCCAGAACCTCTTCAACCCCCTTACTGGCTGCCATAGACCGAGTGGTCACACACGCCCACTCAGGCAGATCCAACATCTCTAGATGAGACCTTCTCTCCACCTTAGCCCAAGGGGAGCTCTCTAAATCATTGCCCAACAGACAATCAACAGGCATGGCTGGCCTCACAGCTACTTGAAGAGTACCTGAGACCCCCCCACTCAAAGGGAACTTGAGCCACCTCACACTGGCTCTGCGAGTTGTCCGCGGCAACTACAGGGAAGAATGCATGGGGGATAACCTGCTCTCTGGACACCAGCCGGCAATTGACAGCTGTCACACTAGCCCCAGTGTCTCTGAGAGCTTCCACCCTATGGCCATTGATGGTCACCCACTGCCTGTACTTCTTAGTGTTATCAGGCAGCTGGGTCTCAGGGACCATCTCAAAATATCCTAGCGAGACAAGGGACATTTCTGCGGGACCCCACCCACCTTGGGCACCCATCTCCTCCCCCCCCCCAGGGCTACACTCGCCATCTGATGGGGTGGTGCACGTGGTGGTGCTTAGGAATCCCTCATGGGACACTGTGCATTATACCAACAGTGGCCCACTTGACCACACGTAAAGCTCTTAGAGGCGCCCCTGTGAACAGGTTTACCTGTCGGGCCGCTTCCTTTTTCTCAGGGGGAGGCTGGGAACCCTTCCCTTGGGAATTACTTTGGGGCCCTTTCTGGAACTCCCTCTGTTTACCCTTGTCCCCCCCACTCTTCTGCTGGGGACCCTGCCCACCTTTGGCGAAGTCTCCCACGTGACCCTTGTGGACCCGGGTGCTGACCCAGCGGTCCGCCTCCTCAGCAAGCTTCCTAGGGTTAGTTAACTTGCTATCAATAAGGTGCTGGCGTAGCTCTGGAAAACAATTAGCAGACAAGTGCTCCCATGCAAACAAATCATAGAGCGCTTCAAAAGTATCCACTTTGCTACCCTTCACCCAACCATCCATAGCTCTGCAAAAGAAAGACTGATACTCCACCCAGGTAGTTGCCTCCAGCTTCTTACAATTCCTGAACCTCTGTCTATAGAGTTCTGGGGTCAAACCATACCTTGTCATCAGGGCTTCCTTCATATGGGCATAAGACATCCTATTCTCACTGGGTAGGTCTAACAATGTATCCCTCCCCTCACTCACAAAGCGGCCCCACAACCCTGCTCCCCAATCCTTCTCAGGGACCCGGTGGGCCAACATTGCTATCTCATAGGCTGCAAACCACTGCCCAATATCTTCCTGTCTGTGAAATTCCTTTATGACATCCTTGGGGATATGGACTTTGCTTTCTGCAGGCACAGATGGTGCGCTGCCACCAGAGGGATTGATTTCTAAGCCTTTTGCTTTGAGCTCTAACTCCCTCAACATTCTCTCATGTTCCAACCTCATTCTCTCTCTCTCCAAGGACAACCTGTTATTCTCTAGGTCCCTCTGACCCTCCATTTTGAGCCTGGCCATCTCCAGCTTGTGCACCCTGTCTCTTTCCCTGTCTTCCAGCTCTCCTGGGACGGGCCTTTGGAAGAGACGCTACTGCCAGGCGGGGACGGTACCCCTTCCCTGGCTGGAATCAATGGTATATTCAGCTGCCCCTCTGCATCCCCAACTGGCTCCACCACCAGATATGGGGTATTTCTTGCTTCCACCCAGGCCCTCAGCGCCTTTTGGTATTCCTCCTTTTTGGCAACGCCTGGGGTAGCAACTTTAAATTTTTTGCAAAAGCACTTTAGCTGTTTCACATTGTAGGTTTCCAACCTCTCTTCCTCAAAATCTAGATCCATAGATGCAAAAGATGCTGGTCGGCTCATGGTAGTCAGAATTGGCAGTTCTCAGAAAAAATAACAGTCCAAGGAGAAAAAAAATTCTACCAAAAAAGTATGTGGTTGCGTTTGGTCTGCACTCACTAGTAGTGTACACCAATCACTGTATATGAGTCACAAATGCAAGTCCAGAATCCTCACCGCTGACCACCAATGTTAGAACTGGGGGTCTCTAGTTGGCAATGGTATACACCTTTGACCAAATAGGGACCCTTGCTTCTAGTCAGGGAAAGGGGATTACACTACTGGATAACCCCTGCTCACCCCCTTGGTAGCTTGGCACGAGCAGACAGGCTTATCTCAGAGGCAGTGTGTTAAGCATTTGTGAACACATACAGTAAAACAGTGAAAACACTACAGATGGACACCACACAGGTTTTATAAAAATAAGTATTCTTTATATAGACTTAACACAAGACCACAAACGACAAAAATCCACAATACTGTACTCAAAATAGACTTAAAGATGGTAGAAGTAACTTAGTTCAAGATGATGATAAATGCGACACGTTTCTCACAAAAGTACCTTGGATGCGTAACGCAAAACAAACAAAGGGTCCGCAGGGAGGACGATGCGGCGAGCAGGCGCCTCGATGCAGTTCGACGATCCAGTGCGATGAGAGTGTGCCCTTGATGCGACGACATGAAGATGATGCGTGCACGCCCAACGGCCGTGCGGCGAACTCTGTACCTTTGGAGCCACGACAGGCCCTGCGACACGCCTCTCCGGTGATGCGACGGCAGGCAGCTGCGACGGCGACATGCTTCTCCGGTGATGCGACGGCAGCCCTTGTGGTGGCGACACGCTTCCCCGGTGATGCGACGGCAGGCAGTTGCGACGAAGACACGCTTCTTCGGCGATGCGACGGCAACCGCTGTGTCAGCAACATGTTTCTTCTCGTTGAGTCGCGCTTCCAGCTCCCAGCGACACGCAGGCTTCTGCAGCGAGAATCCCCAGCAAGGGAATTCAGGAGGGAGCTGGTGGTGAAGTCTTGTAGCCCTGAGACTTCAGCAGGAGGCAAGCTCTAGTTCAAGCCCTTGGAGAAATATTCTGCAAGATGATGAAAGTTCTTTGAAAGTTCCTTCTCCTTTCCTTGGCAATGAAGACCACTACAGGCCAACCCAGCAAACAGCACACTGGCAGAGGGGCAGTCCAAAACTCCTGCAGCTTCCTTGGTTCTTCTCCTTGGCAAAGGTTCGTCTTGTTGTTCCAGAAGTGATCTAAAGTCTTGGGGTCTGGGCCCCCATATTCATACTACTATTCTCTTCGTTCTCTGAAGGCAGAGGGTCCTATACCTAGTCCAAACCAGTTCTGGGTGCATTCTGCCAGTGCACACATTCTTCCTTTGTCAGTGTGGGCCAGGGTCATCAGATACACCACAGGAGGTGGAGCCAGCATTGTGGAACCCTATTCAGGCCCAGGTGCTACTCCTCCCACCACTCCCAATGCAGATAGGTCTATTAAGCCTAGTGCTGACTCACCCTGTCTCCTGGAGCCCCCCAGCCCCTGTCACTCACAAAACCAGACATACAATACACAAGCTAGCAGAGGCAGGCTGGATGGTTAGGCAAGAAAATACCTACTTTCTAAAAGTGGTATTTTCAAACACAGAATGTTAAAACCAACTTCACTAAAAGATGTATTTTATCATCCTGAGTTCAGGCATACTAAACTCGAATTTCTACCATGTTCCCTGGGTCAGTTAGGATTATAAGATGTTATAATCAAACTGCCCATTCTGGCCTATGGGGACAGGTAGCCTTGCAATAGTGAAAAACTAAATAGGCTGTAATTCACTATCAGGTCATGCCACACACATCAGGGCATGAACTACCTTTTACATACAATGCACCCTGCCCTAGGGCCTACCTTAGGGGTGTCTGATATGCAGAAAAGGGAAGGTTTAGGGACTGGCAAGTGGGTGCACTTGCCAAGTCGACATGGCAGTCACAGACTGCACACAGGCTCTGCAATGGCAGCCTGAGCTACACTTTACAAGCTGCTTCTGTGGGTGGCACAACCAGTGCTGCAAGCCCACCAGCAGCATTTTATTTACCGGCCCCGGGCACCCATGGTGCACTATACTAGGGTCTGACAAGTAAATCAAATAATCCAATCATGGAGTCACTAATCAATACATCAATTTAACATAGGGAGCACTTGCACTGTGGCACTGAATAGCAGTGGTACAGTGCCCAAAGCATCTAAACCAGCAACACATATCAAAAACAGAGGAGGCAATCAGTGAAAAAATGGAAGGGAGACTCACGCCAATGGTACCAGGTCTAACACAGCCCCTCAACAACGTCAACAATATAGAAACACCAGAAGTTATTAATGCTTTGTCTTACAGATCTAAAAATAATTCTAATAAGTCCTTTAACAAAAAAAGTACTTTTTGTTTCAGATGTGGATCCAAGAATCATCTAAGTAATAACCCTGTTTGCCCTGCCATCGGTAAAAAATGTACAAAATGTCACAAAATGGGTCACTTTTCAGGGGTGTGTAGAAGTTCAGGGAACATCACTAGGGTTGGTGCTCTTGATATCTCTTCTGTTTCAGAAGAATGTTCCTTGCCACATGGTTTTGCCAAAGTACTTCTCATCCTTGAAGTAGATACTCTGGATTCAGCTCCAATTAAGGGTCCTGTTTGTGATGTGTACATCGGTGACACAAAACTTGATATGATGGCAGACTCAGGGGCTCCCATCACTATCATTTCAGATACGTTGTATGAACGAGTGTGGTCTACATCGAAACTTTTAAACACTCCTGATGTTTTTCCAAAAGCTTATGGAGACAAAGATATTGATATGCTTGGTTTTTTCTGGGAGAAAGTAAAATGTCTAGGCAGAGAAGCATTTACAAAAATGTATGTTGCTAAAAAAGGAAAATTAATTTTAGGTTGGCGTGATTTAGCAAAGTTGGGTCTAATGTTGATTCCAGGTTCACCCAATCCTGTCAGGATTTGAGATGTCAATTTAGCCAGCCCACACGATCCTGAACAAGACACACTCTCAGAAATGGTTACAAATTTTCCAGATGTGTTTACAAATAAGATAGGGTTAATTGATAAATTTGAACATAGAATCAAGTTAAAAAAAGATGCTATGCCTGTGTCTCATAAACTCAGACCGATTCTCCTATCTGTCAGAGCTGATCTCAAAGTCTTACTGGACACCCTGGTTAGAGATAAGGTAATTATCCAGACTGACTCATCTGAATGGGTCAGTCCCATAGTAATAGTACGCAAAAAGGATAATTCCATCAGGTTGTGTGCTGACTTATGCACTTTAAGTAAGAATATCCTTATTGATTGTCATCCCTTGCCCAAGATTAGTGACCTTCTGACAAATATTAATGGAGCCAAATTTTTTTCGCTCTTGGACCTTCGTTCTGCCTATCATCAGATTCCACTCGCTGCAGAATCCCAAGATCTCACTACATTTATCACTCCTTTTGGAGCTTATACATTTCTGAGACTTCCCTTTGGCCTGGCTTCTGCAGCGAGTGTGTTTCAGAAATTCATGGATTCTATACTTTCTGGAATCTCTGGTACTCAGGCATATCAAGACGATGTCCTAATTGTTTCAGAAACTAGAGAGGGGCACAATTCCATTCTAAGAAAAGTCTTGGGGATCTTCAACAAGGTGGGAATTACCCTTAAACCGGATAAATGTAAAATATGTAAACAGAATTGGATTACTTGGGTCATTCCATTTCTGATACTGGCATACATCCAAAATTTTCTTTGGTAAAGGCAATTCAAGATGTTCCTCCTCCTAAAGACAGAGAGATTCCCTCAGATCTTTCTTGGGGATGAGTGAATATTACTCTAAATGTATTCAAGGATATTCCATCATTGTTCAACCCCTGAGAAATCTTTTAAAGAAAAATGTTGATTTTGTTTGGGATGATGTTGTTGAGCATGCTTTTACTTCTGTCAAAAATGTCATTACTGATGCACCTGCTTTATCAGCTTTTAAGCCTGGTGCAAGATGTTTGGTAACTGTAGATGCGAGTCAAAAGGGCATAGGTGCTGTACTTTCACATTTGTATGATAATTGTGAACACACTGTGGCTTTTGCTTCTAGGTCTCTAAAATTAGCAGAATCACGATATAGCACAATTGAAAGAGAGGCTTTAGCCTGTTCCTGGGCCATTGAGAAATTTAAAACTTATCTCTGGGTAATGAAGTTTTCACTTTTCACTGATCATAAACCTCTTATTCATCTCCTTAGTGGTGATGGATCTGGGAAAGCCTCTTCTAGACTAGTGAGATTGTTATCTCGCTTACATGAATACAATTTCAAAATCGAATTTATACCAGGCAACAAGAATACCAGGGCTGATTTTTTGTCAAGGATGCCTATTCAAGATGATGATACTGATGATGAACATGAGGAAATTGAATCTGTGGTTGCATCATTAGATGACATTTTAAATGCTCACGGTTTAATTTATCGTGATGACTGGATTACGGCTGTTTCTGAAGATAATATTTTGTCTCAAATAATGAAATTTGTCACTCTACAACAATGGTATCATCCTAATCCAAGCTTCCAATGTTAACCTTATGAAGATAGCCAATATCTTCCCGTTACTCAAAAATGCAGCTTCAGCGAAATCCAACGACACCTACACTGAACCCTACCATTACACAGGACACGACCAGTCCTCCCCATACCACTTCTTGGAGGCCCTCACTCTATCTAAATCACTCTTCGCCTTTAGTTGATCACAGAGCGGCTCCGTCCCCTGTAGACGGGTCCCAACCCCCTAGACCTCCGACTCAGAAGGCGAGAGATTTTTCGGGTTCACTAGCTGCACAGCTCGCTAGTCAGACTCTATCTGTTCTTCGAGCGGAGAGATCCCCTTGCGACCTAAAGTCATTGCCTTCAACGAACGATCTCTCTTCCCTCATCCCCTTCTCCACGCCACCTACCACGCTGGAGTCCGGGCCAATGCCCTTCACCGACCATGATCGGTCAAACCCATTCTCTCCGGTTTGGACCGTACCTGACCACCAGCTCAATGGTCATACCTCCCTTGCTAATGTACCATCTTCGATATCCAAAGACCATGAATGCCGCTAGTCCCAAATGACCAACTCCCCCCCCCAGGAACTACACATCATCACCTCGGACCCCACGAGCCTACAGCGAGGCCCCCCTTCTCCGCCTGCTTTCCCAACACACCCTTTACCCCTCTCCCAACACTCAGACTTGGTGGCGCTTGGATGATATATCTCTCCAGTTGCACCTCCTCACTACCGAACTACATGACTTTAAAGCCCTTTCAAATGATCTTTTCCCCTTGATCCGCTCAGTCCTCACCTCTGCGTATTTGCCCAGAGCCTCCCCCAGGGTTAATGATCGCATGGGGCAGCACTTCGCCCCCTCCATCTCGAAAACCATACCCCTTCCTAACGCCCCCTCCCACCCCAGAAGATCTAAGTCCTACCTGGCGTCCAATGATCTCTATGACCTTCACAACTCTTACTCTCCTAGGCCCAACTCCAACACTATCCCTCCGGGACAAATACAAACCATCTACTCTAACCCAAACAGAGAACCTCCGCACAATCTTAAGAGTCATCAATAAAGACAACCTCACGAGAGTGAACCTCATCCAGACTCCTTCCCCACTTAATCCGATACGATTTAAATGTGTGCTACTCAATTGCAGGTCTTCCAGTAAACACGCCTCCGATATCTTCGACCTCATCCAACACAATGATTTAGACATTATCATCCTCGCTGAAACGTGGCTACATCCCACCTCCACTCCTATCCTAGACCTCCTAGTACCTCCTACACACGACATTATTAGACTACACAGAGCTCGGAAGCTGGGTGGTGGCCTAGCCTGTATTCATAGGAACACACTCTCAATCTCGATCTTGGAGTCCTCTACGCCTTCCTCCTGCGAATACCTTGGTCTCAGTATCTCAAGTAATAACTTGCTGGTGTGTAAACTCCACACTTTTTATCACCCTCCGGGAGACAATCTCCTCTTCATCGAGCAACTAATGGAAATCATCTCTGGCAATGTCGACTCATCAGTGTCCCAAATCTTCCTGGGTGACTTCAACCTTCACTGGTCTTACCCCAATGACCACGCGGTAACTTGCCTCAAATCATTCTTAAATGACCAAGAATTGATTCAGCACTATGACCAACCAACTCATAATAAAGGGGCAATTCTAGACCTCATCATCTCGAAAGGACAGACCATCACATTGGACACCATTACCCCTTGCGATTGTTCCGACCACCACTGCATCCTCTTTTATATTAACAGGGAGGTGTCTGGGAGGAAGGCTCAACCAAAGAAATCAAAGATCTGGAAAAGGGACCTCAGATCAATAAATGCAGATGATCTAGCAGCCCACTGTAAATCTGCCCTCTCCTCCCAAGCTGACTTGGTTGAGGTTCAGTTACTCACCGACTCATACAACTCGACCATCTCCAACATCATGGACGACATTGCACCACTCCAACAAAAAAATGCCTCGACAAAAATATCCAAACCGTGGTACAACGATAATTTAAACACGGAACGCCACAACCTTAGGGCAGCTGAACGTTCCTGGAGATCCAAACCCTCCTCGGACCAACTAAAACTCCTCAGAGATGTTAGGAGCTTCTACAACAAACAAATCAAGAGCGCTAAGGCAGACTACTTCAGACACCAACTTGATCAAGCTGCAAACCGCCCCAAGAAACTTTTCGAATTGGTTAAATAGCAATCAGTAGTAGCTCCAAACAACTCGGTTTCCGGAGGCAGCCCACCCTCATGTGACGAACTGGCTGCTTTCTTCACTGAGAAATCAAGATTCATCAACATTGAACTCGCCTCCTAGAAGGCGCTTCTGCCATCCTCCGGGCCCGCACCACCCCTTGACCTCTTAGAAAACCGCAAACCCATCAGCCTGAACATCAAGAACAATGCATCATGGGGCACCTTTACTCCTTTCAGTGAAAAAGACATCAACAAGATTCTTCAGAATATCAACCCTTCTAACCATTTCAGCGACCCCCTGCCCCCGGCCATCTTCAAAGAAATCAAGAAAGTCCTTATCCCCACCTGGACAAGAATTGTAAACGCTTCACTGTCACAAGGCGCGATCCCAAATTGTCTAAAAGCAGCTCAGGTATCACCGATACTATAAAAACCTAACGCAGATAGAGCTGACCTCAATAACTTCCACCCTATCTCCAACATCCCCACCCTAGCCAAACTCCTAGAAAAATGCGTACAATCCCAACTTTGTGCTCACATTGAGAATTTCCAACTCCTGGACCAGCATCAATCCGGCTTTCGGAAGGGGCACAGTACTGAATCGGCTCTCACTCACGTTATGGATGACATCTTAAAAATGCTTGACCAAAATGAATCCTGCCTCCTAATCCTCCTTGACCTTTCCTCCGCATTCGACACGGTCAATCACGACAACCTCCTATCCATTCTGAAGAACAGGATGGGTTTCTCTGGTCGGGTATTACAATGGTTCTCGTCCTTCCTCCACCACAGATCACAAAGAGTTAAGGCAAACCACTCTCTCTCCCAGCCCTCCCCAGTTTGCATGGGTGTACCCCAAGGGTCCTCCCTATCTCCTATACTCTTCAACCTTTTCCTGGAACCATTAGCTAACTCACTAAACTCCACGAACATTTTCTTCCATATGTATGCGGATGATACGCAACTCTATTTGAAAATCTCCTCCCCGGATAACATCATCTCACTCAACTCTACCCTGTCATCTACTCAAAATTGGCTAACTGAGAGCCATCTCCTGCTCAACACCTCTAAAACGGAATTCCTTCTCATCTCTCCTCCGAACCACATTCCCAAGCTAGACCTGTGGTTGAATAACCTCACGGCTTTCAACTGCACCCCCCTCATTATAGACTCAGCCAAATCTCTCGGAATCACCCTGGACAAGCACCTGAACATGAATAATCATATCAGCAACGTGTGAGGAGGAACAAATCACTTAATGAGGACACTTAGAAATATCAAACCATTCCTTCCACAAACTGATTTCAAGCAAGTGGTTCAAGCGCTCGTCTTACCGAGATTAGACTATGGCAGCGCTACGCTCTGTGGCCTTCCCAAATACGCCTTGGCTCCACTAAGGGCATCTCTGAACGCTGCGGCCAGACTGGTTACAGGTACCAAACGAAATGTGCACATATCCCCAGTCCTAAAATCTCTTAAAAGGTTGCCCTACGAAGCTCGAATCCAGTTAAAGATTGCCGTTCTGGTGCACAAAGCCCCCCACTTGAAAACTCCCTGGTACCTAGCGCAAAAACTTGAATTATCCTGCGGGGGTAGAGCCTCAAGAAGCGCTAACATTTTCCTCCTGAAACCACAAATCTTTAGGAAAAAGAGAACTTGCCAGCGAGCCTTCTCCGGCGCCGCCCCAAAGATATGAAACTCTCTTCCACCGGAAATACGCAGAATCTCCTCAACGATTGCTTTCAAACTGGAAGTCAAAAGATTCTTAATGAACAAATTCCTACCTTAATTGGGCTAGGTTCACCTGCTCAAGGTCATTGATCCTACAACCATTGGATCATCATTGGATGCTGCTCTTCTCTATCTCATAGTGTGCCCCCCGTTTAGTCCGCTCTGTACCTGCTTATTGTATTACTCTCCTTTGACCCATGCGTCTTGTAATTATGTGATTATTCTTGCTTTTATTCCTACTTAATGTCGATATTGTATGTATTACCCTCCTTCCATCCTTTTTGTAAAGCGATCTGATATCCTTCGGGATCTTGTTCGCGCTATATAAAACTTTATAAATAAATAAAATAAAATAAAAAACTCAAGGATGGCCCAAAGAGAGGTGTTTGCCTTCACCCTTAAAACCTTTTTCTCAAGTTTCTAGTGAACTGTTCATAGTTAATGGGCTGCTATTTCAGAATGACTTGGTGGTTCCTCCAATGTCAATCAGATCTAAACTTTTTCAGGCAGCTCATTCCGGTCACCTAGGGGTGGGAGCCACTTCAAAAAACATCAAACAATATTTTTGGTGGCCCGCTATGGACTCTCAAATTGCTGCTTGGATATCATCCTGCAGTACTTGTTTATTATCTGACAAACACTGGCTCACATACAAAACACCTTTGCATACAGTACCTTTACCAGAAGAACCGTGGTCCAAGGTTGCTCTGGATTTTTCAGGTCCTGATAAGAGATTTTTGATTGTCTTATTTGACTATTTCTCTAAATGGATCTTTTTTTATTTTGTTCCCTCTGCGAACACTTCTTCTGTAATCAAATTTTTGGATAATATTTTCACTTGTGAAGGTCCCCCAAGGGAGCTTGTTACAGATAATGGCACTCACTTTGTTTCCACACAAATGAAAGATTTTGTTGCAAAACACCACATTAAACATCTCAAGGTTGTGTTATATTCTCCAACTTCAAATGGTCTAGTTGAAAGAGTTAATACACTTTTGAAGGAAGGGGTACAAACACCAATTGCAATTGGGTGTCAAGTTGAAGTCTTCCTTAAAGAGAAGGTTTGGAACTATCACCTCACTCCACATTCCACTACAGGTGTACCTCCCTTCACTCTATTAAGGAAGAGAAATCCCAGGGCACAACTCTGTCCAGATTGGTTAAGAGATACCTTACCAAAGGATAACCATTGTTTTTGTACTATCTCTGAACTTGTCAAAGAGAGAGTAAAATTGTCACAAACCAAACAAAAATCTCAGTATGATGTGTCCCATGCTACAAAAACTGTTCATTTTCATGTGGATGATTGGGTTTTGCTTAGACTTCCTCATAAAGTAAAAAGGGTGAGTCTAAGTTTTCTAACCCAATCAAAGTAGAAAAAGGTTGCGAAAGGTGCTGTTTTTCTCCAAGGTAAGGGGTGGTGGTCTAAAAGAGACCTAGTTAAATTATCCCTTGAGCAAGAACGTCATATTGGTAAGCATAAGAAGAGTGAAGATTCTCAATGGTTTGATATGGGGAATGATTTTACTCCTCTAGACATGCCTTCTACAAGAAATTTGCACACTCTTCCGTCAGTCTCTTCCACTAGAGATAACTTAGCAGATGTGGATGTTTCTGACCTTGTTCAAGTGCTTCCTTCTGATAGTTGTGCACCCTGAAGAGCTGTTTACCCAGATGAACAAGTTACTACAAGATCCATGCGCAATGTTTCCATGCCTACTATGTTTAAAGATTTTTATGTTGGTTAATGCATTTAATGAAAATGTCCTTTCTAAAGAAAAACTTATGTACTATTTTTTTGTATGCTTCTTGGCTTCTAAATCTTGCTTTATTTTTAAGATTTCATTTTTGTTACTGTTATAAAAAGGAAGATGTTGTAGTGTGTCACATACGCATGATCATGCTCGTGATTACTCCGGCATGATCACACGCGGTGCTTTCTTTTGAAATATGTACTCCTCGTGAGTTTTTCGGCTGGGTTCCTTCTCCATGGTTTCCACGGCCGCACGTTAGATGCGGTTGTGGATTTCATGGAGTCGGATCGCGCCTGGAGGGGCTCCTGCAATTTTGAATAAAACTTCTGTAAAACAACTTACAAGTCTGCAGTTTTACTCACTTTACACAGTGCTTAATTTGAGCCGGTGGTTTCCGGTACTCACTTAATTGCCAGCACTGGCTCATATGACAGCCCAAGTCAAAAAGGAAGATCATCCTGGAGTCATTCTGTAGTCATCCGATGACTTCAGCCAGGCTATTCCTGTAATTATCTGGGGAAGTCATCCCAAGCCATCCTGAAGTATGCCTACAGGGCATAATATTCAAATGAGATGACTCCAGAGCCATCACTGAAACTACTCCAGGATTAGTTCTCGATTACTACAGTAGAAAACATCTGATGATCATTTACTACTGCAGGATGGCCCCGCGATGATTTCAGGATTAGACTGGATTAGCGCAGGATGGGTTCCAGATTACTTCAGTGGAAAACATGTGATGATCATTGACTACTGCAGAATGATCCCAGGATGATTTCAGGATTAAGCTGGATTACTCCAGGGTGGGTTCCTGATTACTTCAGTGGAAAACGTGTGATGATTATGTATTACTGCAGGATGATCCCGTGATGATTTCAGGATTAGGCGGTTATTACTCCAGGATGATCCTGTGAGTATTTCAGGATTGTTACAGAATAATCTTGTGATTACTTCAGCATAATGCTGCATTACTCAAGGATGATCCCAAGCTAACTTTTGAATGGGACTTTATAAAGTTGCGATCTGATTTTTGGTAGGCCACGAAAGTCAGAATAAATAAAGATTCCTTTAAATTACGTGTTTAACTTGTCGCATTTGCGGGTGATTCTTTACTTTTGTTCTAACTGCAAACTGAGAGGAGTTTGTTTTTTTTTAAAGTAAATTAAGTGGCAATGTAGGATGTTCATTTTTGCAATACACAACACAATATAAATAACTGCAAATGAACATATTGTAACCAGCAGTTAGGAAAGCAAAATGAAGCTTTTTTAAATTTCTGAAATGTACTGGAAACAAAGATTTTAATATGATCAAAACAAATCAATACACTTACTTGGTGATGCACAAACGAAAAATATTCACAGAAGCCGGATTTCCACATATTATGATTTGTGTGCTATATAGTTTTATCAGTAAAATTGTATGCCTGTTCACATTTAGTGGTCATTTCAATGGAAAATGTGAGGACTGTAAATGACAATGCACTCCCACAAAATGCCCTAATTGGATTCCAAAATCGCCCTACATCATGTCCATCAAAGGTAGGTGGGTTGAAAACCTTTGGTGTTCTAAAAAGTGAGCTGTGGTTCGAAAAGGTTTGGGAACCACTGCTTTAAGATGACCTTGAGTGATATATGTGAATTAATGAAAAACGAAAACCTCCAATGTGGAACTGCATTGGAGGAAACCAAATCTGGGAAAACAAATTTTAAGGAAATACAAATGAATCAAAAATTAAAAGAAACATTTAAAAAGAACAATAATTTTAAGGAAAAATCCAAAATTACATTAAATTTATAAGGAGTTTAGGACTAGTGCCTGGTTTTTGGGTTCAAGGATGGCTAATAATTAGGGGTCCTGGGGTTTCTTTAATGGTCAGGAATGGGTACAGTTCAGGCATAGAAAGGGGGTTTAGGAATGGGTGGAATCTAGGGTTGCTGAGGATTTTTTAAAGTTCAGTGATGGGTAGAGGTTAGGGGTGGTGAGTTTTTAGCATTCAGGATTGGGTGGAGTTTAGGTTGGTGAGGGGTTTTAAGGATTCCTGGCTGGGTGGAGTTTCGACGTAGAAAGCGATTTAGGTTTCAGGGAAGGGTAGAGTGTAGGTGTGGTAAAGATTTTTTATGGTTGTGGGTGAGTGCTGTTTAAGGGCAGTGAGGGCTTTTTTTAGGGTTCAGCGATGGGTAGAGCTTGGGGTGGTGAAGAGTAAATCAGAAAAGGCAGACTTGGCTTGGAATTCAATTCAGCTTACCACAGTAAAAGTACCCAGCCTTAACTGTGAGGTCTTCAGGATATGTTTAGATTAATCACCATTCTGTGATCCTGTCTTGGCACTAAAACTACTTCCCATTTAAACATATTTGTCCCCTCATGTAAGCCTATCCCTTCCTGTACCATTTTGTGTCGCCCAACTCCGCCTTCACGTGTCCCGCATCCACTCCTCCCACCTATCCCTATTCTAAACAATCCCCATCATGCATCCCAAGTCCTTTCCTAGCTACTGTACACCACACCTCCCATCTATCATGTCTCCTTTCACCCTCTGTCAGCCAACACCTATATCACACCCTTGCACCTGTTACCAGCTGTGGTACATCCCCTGGCTGCCCATTGTGCTTTTTGCCTTGAATTCGCAGCAGCCTCCTATTTGATGTCATCTTCTCCCATCAAGTAATGTCAACTCGTTCCTTCTCTCAACTATAATTTACTTCTACTGTGATCCATCCCAGCTTAATTCTATTAACAGCGCTCCCACATCTATCCAGTGTCACTCATTCCCTGTTGACTTCTATCAATCAAACTGCCATGTTCTGCCACCAGTCTTTCAATCCAATATCCTCCAATCTCACTCTCTTCAGAGCTCAAAAAATCCACTCACTATGGCGAGCCAGATTTAATCAGGGTGAGTTATTTTTGGAGCCTACTCATCCGGTCTGGCAAGGTAATAGGTGTTCTGCTTGATCACAAAGAGTGAATGAGCAATAAAGATGACTTTAAATCTTATTATCTTGTCACATTTGCTCTGCTTTCAGAGAGAGAGGTCAAAAGTCAGTTTGTCTTTCTACATTTACTTTTCTTTCTGTGACTGAAGTTAGAGTGGAGAAGGAAGCAGACAAAGTTGTAAAGCATGAAAAATAGGCGCGAGAAGGAAAAACAGATAAAAGGAAGCGTGAGGAAAGAAGAGTGATGGATGTGGGAACCAGACAGATGGGGTAAACAAGGAATGAGAAGAGGGAAGAGTACTGGAGAAAGCAGAGAACGGAGTGCAGGAGAACAAAAGTGAAAAGAGGGAGAAGGGAAGAAAAGTAGACCTAGAGAAACTAGGGGAGAGAAAAAAAAAAGTGGAAAGGAAAGACAAGAAAGTAAAAAGCAATTAGTGAGGTAAGAGCGGAGAGACAAGAAAAATGGACAGTGTGTGAAAGAAGACTGGAGACCAGGAAAGGAGGAAGGTGAGAAGTGGAAGAAGAAAAGCATAAAGTGAGAAGGAGAAAGAGTGTCTGCCTCTCCCTCATAACGTATACAGTAATAAAACGTTGAGGGATCACGGCTGCATCATTCCTGGGCCTGCTTTACCTAATGTATTGTGGGTCTTTCATCGAGCTAAGATTTTCCGCCATCAAACAATGTTTTTTTGTGGCAGCACAACAGTTATTCCTGATAAGAGATAATAAAGTGTCAGTCATACCATCAGGATTAAGTTTTGGTGGAGAATCACATTCTGATACTTAAAACAAAGTCACATAACATGATCAGGCTTTGAGACACAAAATCCCACTGCCACCTCTTTCGAAATGAAGTTCCACATTTAACCGCTTTCAGAGAGCCTCACACAAACACTTTTACAATAATAAAGCATGAAATTCAACTGAGCCTGCCCCGCTGGTGTTGAGAAGTGGGCTCATACACCCCACTCAATAGAGGCGGGTGAGCCATTGATGGCTCGGAGGCGAACTTCAAAGAGTAACAAGTCGAGTTTTTACAGGAGATGTGGTCTACTGGTTAGAGATGACAACCCTGGCACATGGGGAATCAGCAGTGGTGTAGCCACCATGTAATGGGCCACATTGTAAGGAAGTGCCCCCCTGTGGCTGTTTGAATTGGAAAATTCAGAAATAATCAGGGTTTAGTGAGATGTTGAGGCATATGCGACCCAGTGCCACTGCACCAATGGGAGCTACACCCCTGGGACTGTAAACGCATACAAGACCAGTCATACCCAACACTTACCACATCAGAACACTTCAATACTTCAAACCTTCACAGCATCAGAATACTGAAAAACAACAACTCGCTGCATCACAAGGATATCAACTGATTGAGAACTACATCCGGTTACTCACAGCAACACAGCACTCAAAAGGTGGAAGCTTGCATCAAAACTCCAGAGGTGAAACATGTTCATCCTAAATTTATAGTGCACTTGATCCAGCGCCTTTCACAGCCTCCAAATTCAAACATCGAAGGGCCTATATCACCTAAATGTACACTATTTTTAAGTGTGTGCCATATACAAGAAAATATACTCCACAACAAACATATGCACACATATACACACATGGTACTCACAAGCCACTCGAAATATGTATTTCTTAGCAAGTATGCACCAAGACGCACAAATGTGTACTAAAGTTTTTGTAAACATACATCCTTGTGCACACAAGCATGTTCTCCATAATAGGAGCTTCCCCGAATCACACTAGCATGCATACACACACTTACACTTCTGTATTGTACAGACAACTCCACAATCTTTACTAGATTGCAATTTTAGTTGCACTGTGTACTAGCCTGCACATAAAACAGTTGTGCACAAAGCCCATAATGAACATGTTCTGTACACTAGTTTTAAGTGTGTGCCATATACAAGAAATTATTCTCCACAACAAACACATGCACACATATACACACATGGTACTCACAAGCCACTCGAAATATGTATTTCTTTGCAAGTATTCACCAAGACGCACAAATGTGTACAACGTTTTTGTAAACATACATCCTTGTGCACACAAGCATGTTCTACACAATAGGAGCTGCCCCGAATCATACTAGCATGCACACACACTTCTGTATAGTACAGACAACTCCACAATCTTTACTATATCGCAATTTTAGTTGCACTGTCTACTAGCATGCGCATAAAACAGCTGTGCACAAAGTCCAGAATGAACAGATGTTCTTTGGTCTGGTCAGAACACCTTAAAAAATGTTTAAAAAAATTACCTACGTGTCTGTGCCCGCACATGTACTTGTACTGACAGCCATTTTTGTACTTGGCACATTCTATCCCAGTAGTGGACTTGTGGCGCTTCAGATAATTAGCAGGCAAACACAATGAGTGGACTAGCCAGGAGTCGACCCTGTGACTTACAGGTTGTGTTCAGATACCAGCAGCAACCCAAGGCCACTATTCTAAAAATAACTTGAGCCCAGGTAGGTTTTCCACCCCTACCACTATCTTTTGTAGAGCCCTAAATTAATTGCGGTCTGCTTTGTTGCGAGGTGTATTTACCCACATCTCAGTGCTCACTAAGAATGAAATCAAGTGTTCAGTAAAATGGGGCATTGGTGTGGAAGGCTCAGTCTGCTTAGAACTTGTTTCCTACGCTTTGCTCTTTTATTTATCCCCTGCAAGTAAACTATCCAAAACATCATCAGAATTAGCTCCTTTTTTCCAACCCACTGACTAAAATGTAACTTTCAGTTGCCTTTAGAAACACTGGATTTCCCTGGCATGTCAGAAACGAAATGTTTATTTTACCCGTCAGTGACATCGCACATCAGCTTGGGTCCCAAAACATCACCTACCTCCGCTTCAAGCCACTAAATCATTTAAAGAAAATAAATGTCGATAAAGTGATAAGTGCAAGGGATTTTATTCCACAGAAAATGCAGTTACGATATGCACCAGTGATTACTAATTACAGCGCGAAAAATGTGAACTGTAACACACTACTCCATTTTACATTTTACAGAAATACAGTTTGCGCCTAGCCTCGCCTCTGTGTTTGTGTCCCATGAGCAACTGAAAAACGTCTCATTGAATCGGACAGCAGAAGCCAATAAATCTCCACTCCACCCAAAACCGAAAGTAATTATTACCCGACTCGTCCTGCTGGCAAAGATGATAATCCGATCTCCCTGTGCTTAGTTTATAAAATATTTTCACAGCCACGCACTGTGCCTCCTAGCAGAACATGAAAAGCTTGAGAAACACCATACCCACACTTTCAAAGTCCACAATGGCTCTCTCTAACTCTTGCTGGGCGCCACGAGCCTCTGACCTGGATGAACATTGAGGAAAAACTGCGGTTAGAAATGTAATCGTGTACAAGGTCAGTAATTAAGGAGAATAAAAAGGAGAGTGTATATTTTAAACAAATATTCAATTCAGCCTGCAAGGTTTTTTAGGTAAGTTTATTCTGTTTTAATCGGTTTCAAACTTGTATTATTTACAAAAGCATGTTCCCTCAAGTAGGGCCTTTCTGCACATGCTGCACTGTCAGTCGAATTTAGAGATAAGGACAACAGCTGTTTTTAATTCAATACACAATAAAAAAGTCTAATTTCTACCATCCCAGGCCGTTTTATAGCTTTGGGGGCCCTGGCACTTATCTTCATACAAATTAAGCACTGCAAATAATGTCTGAAATATTTTATACTCCTACCAGTGGCTGGATAAAGTCTGAACCTGCCTGCTGCATGCACGCACGCAAGCCTTTCCTACACATACAATAATGCTGCGGCGAGCAGCCTGAAATAGTTGGTCAGGTCACTGCAGGATGTGAACAGCATGGAGTGCCTCGAAGGTCGCCTTCAAGGCCGCACTTTCCAGCCATTACCTGGCTAAGGCATTCCTTTGTTTCGTCACTTCTAAGCCGGCGCGCGAGCAGCGGAGGCATCAAGGGCTCGCGGTGGAGATCCCGGAAGCGAGAGGACATCTTTAATGCAGGGAGCAAGAGGTAATTGGCTGCTGTAACAAGTGCTCGGGTCAGAGAGGTTGGACTTTCACAACGCTGATCTGTCAGTCGAGTTGGGATATGAGCTGGCCGCTCAAAATGCCGGGAATGCGGCCTTTAAAAAGAAATGGAAAATCGTGTTCGTCTTCTGCTTGACACTCAACAACAAGGCAAGACTTTTAAGCTCTTTTGTGCTGATGACGCAGTAAAGGATGATTAACTCTATTTTGAACAGATAAAGTACAAAAAAATGTGCCTTCGTTAGGGTGCCCTCTCGGCAGGCAAGAGTTTACTGCAGACAGAGTAGTATTTCAGGATGGTCTATGAAAACCTTTTTTTATATAGTGCTGTAGAGTCTAGTTCATTGGAGGAAACCACTGTCTCAAGTTCAAGGATGCTGCAAATAAGTTGCTCTCTTGTGATGTAAAGATATTGCTGAAAATAGGCATCACTGTCTTGATAGGACGGGGGAGTGGGGGCAAGGGAACAAATTCTAAGCATATGTTGAAGAACCTGTTTAAAATATAGGAAACTGTTGTAAAATAACCTCTCCTTCTTGTTCCCTTCCTTTCCTGCTGTCCCCTTCCAAGTTATGTTCATGGAACCTTCCAACCCCACCCCAACTGTCACCTCCTAACGTTCTGAAAGATTGTGATTGGAATTGTGATGGCCGTGAATAAAGCTACCGTTGTTACAAGAACCAAGAATCCAAAAGTATTTACTTTATAACAGGAACACATTATTATACAGTGATGACAGCTTTCCAAATGCAGTGTTCTAGCTATGGATTCTGCACAGCCATAATCAATTCACCTACAGAAAAATACAGAAGTTTTTTTTTTTGTAAGAAAGCTTAAAAAAAAAACTTCCCAAAGTACCCCTCAGTATGACTCAATGAATTTAATATCAGACACTTATGTCCCAAAAGGAGCCTGCGTAGGTTCAATATCCAACATGCCATCATTCTACTACTACTGAAAATACCTACAGCAGATCAAAACACACCAGCAAACTGCAAACCTATCTCCCTTCTAGTCTACCCTGCAAAGTCTTGGAGAAACTCTTCATCAAAAGACTGGCAGATCACCTCAATGTCAACAACCTCCTGGACTCATCCCATTCAGGATTCAGTTTAACTACAGCAACAAGACCTTGTTGCTGCTACTAATGACATTAGTCTCATCACGTACCAAGGCGGCACCATGGCTCTCATTCTCCTCGACCTCACTGCTGCGTTCAACATCGTCTCCCACCCAATCCTCATCCAACATCTCCACGATTTAGGAATATGAAGAACAGCTCTTAATGGATAAGCTCTTTCATCACAGGCCACACACAGGTCAGCCTAGCCCCCTATAGCTCTGAACCCTCCAGTCAGATCTGCGACTTACCCAGGGGTCTTCTCTCAGACCAATGTTCTTCAACAATTACATGATCCCGTTCGCCAACATCGTCAGAACCCATGGTCTCGCCATCATCTCTTACATCGACAAGACACATCTCTCTCTCTCCGAGGACACCCCCAGCACCCAAGCAGAGATCGACTGTAGCCAGAAGTCACCCTCTGGATGAAACCAAACTGCCTGAACCTCAACTTGAATGAGGCAGAGGTGGTACTCTTCGGAAGGGGCACTGCACTCTAGTTCCAGGTCTGGTGGCCATCTGAACTGGGACCAACACCCATCTTATCCAACAAAGCCAGGAACCTAGTGATTGTGGTTGACAACCATATATCAGTGCCCAACCTAGTTAACTTTATCGCATTCTCCTGCTTCCACACCCTCAAGATCCTCAAGAGAGGCTTTAAGTGGATTCCTCTCAACACTCGTCGAACCATCACCCGAGTCCTAATCACCAGAAACTTAGATTACAGAAATGCACTCTACATGGGAATCGCCACCCATCTCACCATGAGGCTCCTGATTATCCAGAACACAGTGGCCAGACTCACACTCCACCCCCCACCCTGCACCCACATATCCACTCACTTCAAAGACCTCCATTGGTTCCCCATTTACAAGTGTTGCCTTTTCAAACTACTTACACAAACATACAAAGCACTGCACAACCCAGGTCCTGCTTACCTGTACAGCTTCATCAGCTTCCACACCCCCACCAGACGTTTTCGCTCACCAGCCTTCTGCTCACTTCCATGCATGGCATAGGAAGAGCCAGAGTTCGGCAACTGCGCTTCCTCGTACATGGGTCCTATAACCTTGAACAAACTTCCCTTTCACTTTAGAGCCACCAGTTAAATCCTGGAGTTTTGGAAGAAACTGAAAATTTAGCTTTTCCAACAGGCCCCAGCTAGGGCTCCTCCCCTTCTCAAAAGTTCTGTGATACCCACCCGGGTGATATATGCGCTCTAAAAATACACTTAACATAACTTAACAATTGCGGCTCCCCAATAGGATGATGATCCCCTTGTGCTGCAGGAGTTGCAAAGGCTTGCGTTATGCCGACTCGCACATAAAACTTCTTCGCAGGGAGCACACAACCGTTTGAAACTAATAATCAAGCACCTCATCCCTGAAGCTCATCTCAAACTTGTCTCTCAGGTGCTAAGTACTTTCAAGACTTGACTGACTGTTCCATTCTTTGTGATGTTCCCAAAATCCACATAATGTCTCTCAAAGCAACTCTAGTCAGCGGCCAGGCTTTTTACTGGTTCACAAAAATATGGCTACGTCAACTCACTATTCATTTCACTCAATTGCTTCTAATCAAAGTCAGGTGCCAGTCCAAACTTGCCTGTATTTCATACACGTCTATCCACACAGACTCAACAAACTACTTCAACCAAAAGCTGATCATCCCAAGAAGGCAATGTACATTGAGAAACTCATGCAGCTTGATGCTGGAAAATCCAGTGTAAAGAAAAAAAGCAAAAAACAAAATTTAGGCAATGTGCCCCTGATTTGGAACGCCACCCACCCATCAACCAGACTTATTGGTTTAATGATTCTTTTTTTTTTTTATTTAACTTTTTATTGACAAACATCGGCATATCAGCATTAAAATTAATACAGTATAGAAATACGCATGACAAGTAAGGCAATTCAATAGCAAGTTACATACAGTGGAGGCATTCAAGGGGGGGGGAAGTAGATCATCAAGCGCAACAGTTTGTGGGGGAATGCAAATATCGCCACGGTAAGCGTTCCACTGTGACCAGATGCGGGTCCATTTTCGGGGGCAGCCTCGGGCTGTAAACACTGTCTTTTCTCTAAACATGCACCAGTCCATGTTGTTTTCCCATGTAGCCAGAGTAGGAGGTGCTGCCGCCCCCAGGCCTGGGCTATATTTCTTTTCGCCAGCATGAAGCCCAACGTTGCCCATTGTATTTGGTGTGCGTTAAGATCGGTCGGCTCCCATATGTTTAGTAGGCATCTACGTGCCTCTGGACTAAGAGGGACAGTCAGTACCGTGCTCATCGTTGCGTGTACCCCTGTCCAGTACCTTTGGATTAGAGTGCATTCCCACATGATATGCATGAACGTACCCGTGAGGCCACATTTCCTGCGACAGTCCCCTGTTTCGGCTCTCCCCATCATCACCAGCCGAGGGCCGGTCATATATACTCTGTGCAGGATCTTAAGTTGGACAAGCCGTAGTCGGGCCGAGATGGCCACCACCCGGGCGAGGAGACCGCTTCTTGCCAGTCCTCATCGTCCAATTCCATCCCATCAGCTACCCATTTCCCCTTCAGAGCTAGTAGAGGATCATCCATGTGGTGTATTAATTTATTGTAAATTAACGAGATGGTCTTGTCGGGGACAGGGCCGTCTAATATTCTGTCCTCTAAAGGGGATGAGTCGGGGAGGGAAGTGCCTCTAGGTATGAGAGAGTGTAGCGCGTGGCTAATCTGATTATATCGAAAGAGCTCGGCATCTGCTAGGTTGTACTGAGTCTGCAGGGTAACAAAGGGTTTTACTCCACCCTGTTTCCACAGATCTTTGACTTGCGATATGCCGATCAGGTCCCATTTATCAAATCCCTTCGAGGACCATAGGTTGCCAAGTTTTGCGGTGTCCCATAAGGGGGTAGCCAATGTTAATTTACCCTCCCATCCCAGGGATTTATTTGCAGTGTGCCATACCTTAACAGTGTGTCCAGTGGGCCCTGTGAGCTTGGATCTGTTTGATTTCGCGTAGAGGGATCGGTTATAGTTCCCTCCCGGGAGGAGCCACTTGTCCATCCTATAGCCCGGATTGGCAAGGTCTCCGTATGTACTGTGGTTAATGGCTGCCAAATGTGCTGCACAGTAATATTTTTTAATGTTAGGCAGACTGATGCCACCATCGTACCACTGTAACGTGAGCGTATTCAGTGCTATACGGGGAGGCCCGTTCCACAGCAGGTCCCTCTGGAGGCATTCTATTTCTTTAAAGTATTTCGAGGGGACTGGGTCAAGTGTGTTCTGCAAAACGTAGAGAAAGCGGGGTAGGGACATCATTTTAAAAGAGCCGCTTTGCCCAGTAGGGAGAGGGGAAGGGATTTCCAACTGGCAATGTCTCGCCGTAAGCGAAGCAATGGCGGGAGAAGATTATTTTCATAGCGGAGTACAGGATCTCGGGAGAGAAATATACCCAGATATTTGAACCCAGTGGTGCTAATGTGGATGGGGCAGTTTCGGGGCAGAGCAGGCGGGCCCCCCTGAAGGACATAGAGGTGGGATTTAGACCAGTTAATCCTGAAGCCGGAGTAGTTACCAAACACAACTAAAATATCCAGAACTGCTATTAAAGACTTTTTGGGCTCCGTTAAATATAGTGGTATATCGTCCGCATAGAGCGATATGCGGTCCTCCCAATCAGGTGACCACCGCATGCCTCGAATAACTGGGTTTTGGCGGATCCATGCAGCCAGTGGCTCCAGCGCCAATGCAAAAAGAAGGGGAGAGAGTGGACACCCCTGACGGGTGCCTCGGCTCAGGACGAAGGAATCCGACTTCTTGTTGTTCACCACGACTTGTGCCATTGGTTCCGAATACAAAAGGCGGATCCATTGCATGAATTCCTGGCCGAACCCTAACTTTCGGAGGACCGCAATAAGGTAAGGCCATTCTATAGTGTCGAATGCCATGGTGGCATCTAGTGACACGAGGACAGCCGGCTCAAGAATCGTGTCTGCTCTGCCCAAAACACCGTGGACACGGCGTAGGTTCAATGCTGTGTTCCTATGTGGAATGAAGCCGGACTGGTCCGGGTGTATCAATTCCGAAATTACGTTAATGAGACGGGTGGCGAGGACTTTAGCTAGGATCTTAGGTTCGGCATTGAGGAGGGAAATCGGCCTGTAGGAAGCACAGTCCGTTTTTGGCTTACCTTCCTTGTGTATGGTTACTATGGTGGCTATACGTTGGTCAGTTGGGAGCACTCCTGATTCCCTACTTTCCTCAAACATGCTCTTGAGATGAATGGACAACTTGTCAGGGCTGAGTTTGTATAGTTCAATTGGGATGCCGTTCGGGCCAAGGGCTTTCCCTGATTGTAGCGATCTGATTGCGTGGGCTATCTCATCTGCTGTTAGGGGGCTATCTAGAAGACTCCGGTCTTCTAAGGAGAGAGTGGGAAGTTTAACGTCACGAAGCAGTTCGGAGGATTCGTCCTCAGTGTAAGATGCCACTGTGGTGTATATTAAGTTAAAGTGCCTGGCAAAGCAGTCTGCTATTTCTTGGGGGTCTGTTACTTCAATGTTATTGGCATCATGGAGGACTGGGACCAACCTCTTCGCCCATTCGCGTTTGTCAAGCCAGGCTAATAGTTTCCCAGCTTTATCCCCAAGCTCATAGATCCTACCAAGTGTCTCTCTTCCTAGCATTTTTGCGCGTTCAGTCAGTAGTGCCTTGTATTCGTCTTGTTTGAGTCGCAATAAATGGGTTAAGTCAGGTGTGATTGTCGTCTCCATCTCTCTCTCCAAGTGATAGATCTCGTCCTCTATTTCCGCAATTTCTCTATGTCTTTCTTTCTTTTGTCCTGATATCAGGGACAGGGCCTCCCCCCTAATCACTGTCTTAAATGCCTCCCATAGTGTTCGGGAGGAGGTCACTGTATCCAGATTTTCGGCAAAGTATGTATCCATTGTCTTGGTGAGTTCTTGGCGGATTTTAGGGTTGCGAAGATGCCAGGGGTTAATAGGGACGACCCTACCCACCCGGGCTTGATCAAGGAGTACATGGACCCAGACTGGTGAGTGATCAGAGATGCCCCTTGCCAGGTGTCTAATTTCGTGGATGAGCGAGATTTGGGGGGCGGGGATCAGGATATAGACTAATCTGGATAAGCTGCCATGGGCCCCCGAGTGAAAGGTGTGTTGCATTTTGTCAGGGTTATAAGTGCGCCAACCATCTACTAGACCCATGGTTTCGAGAAAATCTGGCAGCCATCTATGCGAGGGCCCCAGTTCCCGCGGTGGGTGGCGATCCAGCGCCCCTGACCCTACGGAGTTAAAGTCCCCTCCCAGCAATAACACCCCTTCAGGTAGTGAGAGGAGAGCGGTACGCAGGTCCTGAAATGTGGTAGTTTGGAGGCCAGGGGGGACATAGATGGAGACCAATGTAATAGTGCGTCCTTCCCAGGACCCCGTAATACCCACGTATCGGCCTCTGTCGTCCGTCCATATGCGATCTATAGTGAGCGGGAAGGTGCTTTTTACCATTATACCCACGCCTCTGGAGCTTGTGGTGAACCCTGCATGTGCCACTAACTTATATCCAGATTTACACAGTGCTTTACATGAACTACCTATCAGGTGTGTCTCCTGGAGCAGGACGACGTCAGGGGCTTGCTTCCTGATATATTGGAGAACTATACTGCGTTTAACCTTGTCCCCCAGCCCGTTAACATTCCAGCTCAGGATTCTCGCACTTTTATCCCACTGGGTATGCGTCATATTTGTAAACGTCGTCTAGTGCCTTGGCCATGCAGATTATAAGATTTGCCGAAATCACAACTTTAACACACATCATGTGTCGATAAATACAAACAAAAATAAAACAACCCCCCCCTCCCAAATCCTGTTTCCAACAACCCCCCTCCCTGCTTCCCTGCTCTCTGGACTTAAAACTGCCCATCACAAACTGGCAGAGTGCCTGTCGCCCAATACCCTAAAACTGAAAAGCAACTAAAGGTAGTAAAGAGGAGGAAGGTCGGCGTTCCCTCCCACCATCCCCAAACCCAAACTTCACAGAGAGATTGTTCCCATAAGGTCTTGAAGTGTAGCTCTAAGTAGCTACTGTTCAACGTGAGCTTTGTCCGACTGTGGGGCCCCCGGGCCCCCATACCTGGCCACGAGCATGTAGACCGCCTGTGCATCAGCCAATTGTCACTCCCGCTCCCGTGATTCCTGGTCTTCGTCGCGACTACGTCTCGGGGAGCCACCGGCTGCACGATCGTCCAGCCAATCCGACGCCATCTCAGGATTATCAAAGAACCATACTTTTCCCCTGTCCTCGATACGGAGACGAGCCGGAAACATCATGGCGTATTTAAGTCCTTTGTCTCTAAGTTTCTTCTTGACAGCTAGAAAGGTTCTACGCTGTCTTTGTACCATTTGTGTGAAATCGGGAAAGAAAGAGAGGGTGGCATTTTCATAGCGCAGCGGGGGTGCTGCTCGGGCGCATTGCAGGATAGCGTCTCTGTCCCTGAAGTTGAGGACCCGTGCAATGAGAGGGCGCGGAGGCGCCCCGGGCTTTGGTCGCCCACCTGGGACCCTGTGCGCACGCTCTATGGTGAAAAAGTTCCCCAGTCCCTTGGGTTTAAGGTGATTCAGGATAAGGTCCTCGACAAACAAGTCAGGAGCTGGCCCCTCTGATTTTTCGGGCACCCCTAAAATGCGGACGTTGTTGCGTCTCGATCTGCCTTCACAGTCGTCAAGCTTCCGTTCGGTCGTTTCACAGAAAGACTTAAGATCACGTACCTTGCGCTGGAGCTGCGACACATCTTCCGTCAGACCGGTCGTTTTAATATCCAGGGACTTGACTTTTTCATTCATTTTTGTTAGGTCAGCCCGGATGAGGTTTACCTCAATGGAGATGGTGTCCATTTTATGTTCCAGGGATGATTTAACCCCCTCTATGGCGGCCATAACATCTTGCAGGGTCAGTTCCGAGGTGGGGCTCGCAGAGACCTCCCCCACCTTATGGGCATGAAGCGGTTCCGCCGGCGAGCCTCTGGGCAGGGTATAGCGGTCCAGTTTGTTCGACTGGACCTGCCTCGATCCTCTGGACACCTTGGCCTGGTTCCTGTCCAAGTCCGCCTTACTCGCCATTTGTCTCCCGAATCCCAGGACACGGAGGCGGCGTCTGACAAGGTCCGAGCAGTCGATGGGCCAGCAACTACGAAAAGGCCGCCACGTGTGGAATAGACCGGCTCGGGCGCCCGGTCAGGGACGGGGAGCACAGGCGGCCCGTAACTCCCGCGGTGTCTCAGCCGCTCCGGACACACGGTCAGATCAACTCTCCCAATCCCAATCAGAGCGATGCCACCAGTCACTCGCAGGCCAATGTGAGGACGCAGGTGAGGAGGCAGTTCAGTGCCGGCCCCGGTCTCATCCCCTCCACAGATGGCTCCAAGACGAGAGGGGGGGGGGAGAGACGCGATGCAGGTCGCTCCCACTCCACCGGTAGATCTTCAGGGTTCTGGCTCCATCGAGTCCCACTGCCAGTCCCAGCACCTCACCCACTCCGCCGCCCCCATACCCGGTCCAGGGGGGATCTCACCGCCGCTCCAGTCGCAGTCCGCGCTCCGTCCCAGAAAGCGGGATCCCGCAGAGCCAGGCAGACGCGCTCCGACCGGCGACCTCCGGTCCGGGCAGCGCTCCAGCCGTCGTCCTCCCACCGCAGTCCCCGGTCTGGGGTCAGCCGGTAGGCCCAGACGGCCGGAGCCCGTTTTTTCCAGCTCCTGGTAGCGTCAGAGAGCCGGGACAGCAGCAAACGGCACCGCTCACTCACTGCTTGCCGTTGCAGTCCTTACGGGGCAGGATAAGGCAGGATGATGGGTTTAGAGGAACGGTATCGGCGGAGCCGAGAGCTCAGGCAGCCATCTTGGTCCGGCGCTTGGCTCCTCCTCGGTTTAATGATTCTTGATACAGGATTAGAACTCCTCTGTCTACTCCCCTGTTCATATCACTATAATATGCTATTTGCTTTATTCTTTTTGGTTATCCTTGTGTAACTTGCTCAATCAACTATTTGGACAGGGCCCTAACACTGTGTAGGTCTATGTTACACTTTAAAAAACTATTAATAAATATATTAAATAACTGTATGAAAATAATACACTTTCTGGAATTTAAAAAATGGTATGTATTTGGGCATAGATAAGGCTGATAGATTTGTGTAGGGTGCTCCCAACTGACGGCACGAGGGGCGGTGGAGGAGGTATGTGTGGATACCCATAACCTCGCCACCTTGAGATTGTTGGGGAGGTTTGAAAAGGGGCACTTGTTGGGTGGGAGAAGGGGCAGTTGAAGGGCCATGCCTTTTTCTCCTGCTGTATTCTTAACCAGTTTGGAGATTATCAATTTAAGAGAGCCAACTAAAAGAAGAACCAGCCTTCAACTTCAAGGCAACAATGACAGAGCAGTACTTGTTGCAATTTCATAGAAGGAGATTTTGACATTGTCCAGTGGTGGATCTAACTTTCAGGCTGATGAACTACATGCCTGGAGCCACAGCATCAGGGTGTGATACTCCTAGAAGTAAGCTGGCCGAGTCAGCAAGCACCATTGCCTGGCCTACGTGAAACTGTTGTGTCAGAGCACACCCTTGCCTGGAAATGAGCCAGCCGCATCCTTTAGCCTCTATCCTTTAGTGGACTTGCTCCTTCCACAGCACAGTGCCGTCTGGTAGGTGCTGCTGCTGTCCCCATCTGCTGCTGCTGCTACTGACCCGGAGGTTAGGAGTTTGAGGCCCTCCTCCACCACAGGCTCCTGCCTGCACCTCGTCCCTGGTGGTCCTATGGTAGAGCGTCACTGCTCTGCTGCTTGACTGCCCTTCTGTCTCTCTCTGCTCGTTCTGTCTCTTTTTTACTTTTCTCTCTCTTTTACTCTGACTGCCTCTGCCTTTTTGGGCTTTGCTTCTCTGGCCTTTTTCATTTTCTATTCTTTTTCATTTGCCTTTCATTTCTCTGCCCTTTTTCTTGCAGTGTCCTCCTGCTCTCGTCGCTTCTGCCACTGCGATCCCTGCGGCCCTGCCCCCCTCCAGTGTCCCTTCCCATGTTTCCTACCTCCCAGCTGTCTAGCCCCCCCGCAGCACTACTTACTGGTGGCTGGTGTGCCGGCACGCCACTGGCGCTCCAAAGGCAAGCCCATCCGTGCCCCTCCGTGCCTGAACCTCGCCCAGTGCCAGGGAACCTGCTCCTTGGAGATTCCACCACTACAACGCCAGTACCCTCCTCGCCCTCAACCCGGGATGCCACACCGCCTGCCATCCAGCATCACCGAAGAAGACCCTTGGACCTTTCGCCTGCAGGAACTGCAACCGCACCTTCAGCCACGCCAACACACCTACTCCTCTCGCCGCCCAGCCGACCAACAGCACACCCGTCTGGCTCAACTGCATCCTCCTCAATGTGCAGTCCCTCCACAAACACGCCACAGAAATCTGGGACCTCCTCGACGCCACCTGTCCTGACAACGCTTTCTTCATGGAAACCTGGGCCATCCCCTTTTCTGGACTGGACATTGCCATCGCCATCCCCGACGGCTACAAAATCACCTGCAAGGACCGCCCGACCACGAAGGAGGAGGCATCACCATCGTCCCCAAAAGCACGCTCCGCCTGACCACGCACTCCAATGACCAAACAACGACCATGGAACACCTCCACTTCCAGATCCAGACCAATCCCAGCCCCACCCTCTGCGGCACCCTCGTCTACAGGCCCCGTGGCCCCCGATCCACCTTCACCCACGCCATCGTAGACTTCATCGCACCCCATGCTCTAGCATCCACCGACTACATCCTCCTCGCAGACCTCAGCTTCCACATGGACAACCCCAGTGATCAGAACACCACCTGCCTTCTGGAGAACCTCAACAACATCGGACTCAAGCAGCTAGTCACCGCTCTGACCCACACAGCAGACACACGCTCGACCCCGTCTTCTCCGCCAGCGGGACATCAGCTACAGCCACACCAACGACCTCTCCTGGACAGAAAAACCACTGTGTGCATCTTGCCTTCACCACACCCACCGTATACCACCATCATCATCAACCCTCCCCTGTCACAGCTGGACCAAGGCCACCGAAGAACTTCAAGTCAGCTCCCTCAGCACTACCACTCCGCCAACACCAACGGATGCCAACACCGCAGCCCGCAACCTCCACAGATGGAACTTCAACTGCGCCGACACCCTGGCACCCGTCAAGAAAAGACCAGGCAAGCAACACTCCAAGAAGGCCAGCTGGTTCACTCCAGCACTCCACAAGTTCAGACACACCTGCAGACGACTCGAGAAGAGATGGAGGAACAACAAGACCCAGGATACTCACGCAACCTTCAAATCCGCTGTCAACGCACAACCACCTCCTACTGAAAACCACAAAGAAAACGGCCCACCAAGACAGAATCAACACCAACACACACAACAGCAAATAACTCTTTGCCATCGTCAAGGAGTTCGCCAGGCACAACAGCGAGACCACAGACGTCCCCCCCTCCCAAGACCTCTGCAACAAACTCGGCACCTTCCACCATAAGATCAGTAAGATCTAAGACCGCTTCGACACCCTAGACCTGGCCACTACGCCCGCCACCATCACACGCAACCTCAGCATCATACTGGACTCATCTATCACTATGAACCGCCAAATCAATGCAGTATCCTCCGCCTGCTTCCACACGCTCCACCTGCTTCGAAAGACGTTCTGATGGATTCCTACAGAATCCAGAAAGACGGTCACCCACGCACTCATCACCAGCAGACTCAACTACGGCAGCGCACTCTATGCCGGCGTTACCCAGAAACAGCTCAAGAAACTTCAGAACGTCCAAAACTCAGCAGCCAGACTGGTACTTGAAATCCCCCATCGCAGCCATATCATACAACACCTCCGACAACTCCACTGGCTCCCAGTCCAAAAAGAATCACTTTCAAGCTCCTCACTCACGCCTCACAAAGCTCTACACAACGAAGGACCAGCATACCTGAACCACCGCCTCACATTCTACGTACCCGCCAGGCAACTCCGATCCTTCCAACTCACCCTTGCCTCCGTCCCCAGGATCCAAAAGACCAGAACCGGAGGTAGGTCATTCACCCACCTCACCTCAGGACCTGGAAGACCTTGCTCCTCCACCTCAGGCAATCCGCGTCGCTGACCCAATTCAGGAAGGACCTCAAGACCTGGCTCTTTGAATGATCCTCCACCCAGTCCTACCAGCAGCCCCCTCTCCAAGCGCCTTGAGACCCTCACGGGTGAGTAGCCGCGCTATACAAGACCCTGATTGATTGATTGATTGACTGATTGAGCTACACTGAGCGCCTTAACTTTTGGTATCATTTATTTTGCTACATTATCCAATGGTATGTTATATGAGAGGTGAGCTCAACATTTGACCGCAAGGACTTTCTTGTTGGTGTTTGCCAATTTGTCCGAACACCTACACAGGACGACCATTGAACTTATTACTTAAGCCTGTGGCATGCCAGTCATAGAAGCGAAACACGTGTCGGCTGTCCTTTGTTTCTTTCATTTGGTTTGAAATAAATACAGAAATAAGAATCTGGAAATTGGGACATTTATTCTAAGAATCTGTATATACGCTTGGCACAACCTGGCTCTTTTCTATTACATTATCCCGTGGTGAATGATATTTATAATGTAAAAGCAGTAACATCACCAGTTGTTGAAACCAAACTCTGGGGACATAATAAAAGTGAGAGATTAACGGTTTTAATGCAAGTTTTGGTAAACTGAATCCCATTATCAGTCACAAGATTAGCTGGGGAACCCTCTCTAATAAACACATCCTTAAGGAACTGAACTAATACGCCCGTTGTTTGTTCCTTCTACAGATTGCCATTCGAATCACTTAGAATAGTAATTTGTAACAGAAATGAATTAACAGAATTCCTTACCTAACCTGTTGAAAGGCCCCAACATGTCCTTACCCGATGTTTGCCATACAGTAGTAAGGTGGTTCACTGGCGCCCCCGGACCTTCGTCCATCTGTAGTGATTTATCGCCCTCTGTACATACAAGGCAACTCTGAACTAATAAGTCTACATCTGTCTCCATGGCCAGCCACCACAACACAGTATGGTAGTTCACTGGCTCCAGCGGGCCTTCATGTGTCTGCAGTAATTTATTGCCGTCTCTACATATAAGGCAACCCTGAACCAACAAGTTTACATTTATGTGCAGGACCAGCCACTAAAACATTTGTCGGCGTCTACTTTTCGTCAAAATATGTCCTAAATGACCAGAATGGGCTAGAGTTAGCAAACAATGCCTTACGTTTGTAGGAGGGATCAACTTGAACTCTCTTCAGCATAGTAATCCATCCTCCAATGAGATTTCATCTTTGATCTCTCAAAACGGTAACAACAAGGTCTGAGAGAATTTTCCTCTTGGCCAGCCTTCTTACAAACTGAGCAACTTCTAACAACACTTAGGGGCCGATTCCGATCTCGGCCGGTAGGGCACCGAATCGGATTCGGCTTAACCGGATCCGATTCGGAGCCCTCTTTCCAGACCGATTCATACGTGCATCCGGCCGAGCGAGTACGATGCGAGCGCACGCGAAATCGCCGACCGACTTGTTCGCGGGTCCGAAGCGCTCTGACCGACTCGCACGGACACGCCTCGCACCGCGCGATGGAGACGTTCCCCGGCCGGGCAAGTACGATGCGCGCCGCGAGCAGTCCGACCGACTCGCGCCGTCCGACTCGAAAGAGCAGTCGGAGCCGCTCTTTGGGGGTCCGTGTCGGACCCCCCTGTACGCGTAGCCGCGCGAGTCGCACACAGGGGGGACCCATGAGTCCCCCTACCTGTGCATGTATGCCGCGAGTCGCTCCGAGGCGTACCCGCTGTAGGGGGCACCCTTGTTCGCCTCGCACCCATTGGGTCAATGGGAGCCCGCGTACGCGTTGTACGTCCGGCTCCCATTGACTTCAATGGGAGTCCGACCGAATCGAGTCCGATAGCATACGTACGCATCGTACTCGTTCGGTCGGGCTGCTAGAGTCCGATTCGGTCGGAAATCTCTCCGGGTCCGGCTCGGTCGGAGAGATTTCCTGCCCGAATCGGAATCGGCCCCTAAGTAGTTAGCCAGCTCTCTAATACAAACATTCTCACAAATAGTTTTCTTAGTATATTCCACAACATCGATGGCAGCACAATGATATCTAGACACTCGTCATTTTCTATATAATCCCCATCTTGCAAAGGCAGCTTACTTAGACAATCGTAACAAGTATTTTTGTGCTCTGGTATATAGCGTATATCATATTGAAACTAATTAAAGCGTGGCAGTATCCTTGTCATCCTGGATATCATCCTGGAACGTAGTAAACTCCTTTGCCTCCAAAACAACAAATGCATTAGCTGCCGAAAGATGGATGCCGCCAATGTTAGCCAGAACAGTTTCCTTCTGAAGCAAATAGCACTCACAGAGTCACGAAGGCAGTCAAATCACATGAACTCTCCACCAGCTCTATCTGATGAAAGACTCTCTTTAAATCTAACATGGTGAACACCCTAGCACCATGCTGCGTGGACACTAGCTAATTTATTTTGGGTATCAGGTGACAATCTACCCAAATGTTTTTATATGGGGTACTGAGATCAATGCATAAGCTATACTCCCCACCCTTTTTTCTGGCCACTACTAGTGGAGAAATACATCTGCACACATTTTGTTTTAAATCTCACACTCCTCCTGTCTGCTGAAAGGGGAACATCACACACTGTGTTTTATAGGTGCAGCATTGGGTTTTAGTTTATTTATGTGATAGAAACCCTTCAACTTGCTCATTTCTTTTCTAAATGCTTTTTTGTTTTTTTCCCCAGAATACTATTTATTGCATAATCTATCTCAACAGCAGATGCCTGATGATTTGAGCAAAGATCAAACTTCATGCGTAGAGCCTTTAAGTGTTGCCTGCCTATAATGTTGTCACCATCCTCAGCTAAATAAATCTTTCCAAATGTGCTCCTACCCTCAAAAACAATTTTGCCCCAAAACTATCCAGAGTACAGTATTGTTCTTTTTGTAAGTATCAGGTCTTATGCCACTCTTTTAGCTTGATGTCCGATCATTCGCTTAAAAATATTGCCCTGTCAATGATTGTGAATAATGAGCCTAAGTCAATTATATAATCAATGAGTCTGACAATAGTAGGCCGATTCAGGTAAGGTAAATACTTTGGAAGTTGTCTGGCTCCACGGTCCAATGACGTTGATTGCAAAGCTGGTTTATTTGCATTGTTATATTTTGTTTAATGGATATCGAGAGATATAGTCAGAAAACAATATCTTTTTTACTTCTTCTGTTCCTGACACTATTTAGCGATAGCACTGTCTGTTGCACCCATGTTTGTTTCGAATCACTGACATAATACCGAAAGTCACATTATCGAACTGCAAATATTTCGACGCAAAAATATCGACATCAAAAATATCGATGTTGTATACTTAATTATAAAAATACACTAATATCGATACCACAATATCGTAATGCAACTATATAGACTGCACAAATATCACACACATAAATATCGCAATACAAATTATCGATGTTTATAAATATCGGACATGTCCAAAATATCGAGTACAAAAATATAGACATCAATATTATCGTTTTTTACAATATATTGACAACTCAAATATACATAAAAACGATTACTTTTAACACCATAAATACAATAAATTACATAAACATACATATCACATTAAATTAAACTAAAAACATATCTATCAAAATAATAACAACATAAATAAATAATAACATAATAAACACACAAATAATAATATTTCTAAACATATACTTGCAACATATTCAAACTTTTTAATACATATTATACATATTTTTTTTAATATAATTAGTTCAACATTTCCTTCCTCACCCAAAAAAAAATTACTCTTAATTTGCGTTTTCCATATAAGGAAAACAATTACCAAACAAAGAAACAAAATACAAATTAACCAATAGAAATACAGAAGATCGAAATAAACCAATAAATTTCAACAAACAATTAAAAACACACTATATAAACAAAGAAAAATCAGTCTTCTTTTACACCTTAAACCAAAATAATTAAGGAAGGGGAAACTCTGCCAGATTTTCACCACTATCAAACACAGCTTTAAAATCAAGCCTACTACACTTAGGAAAAAGTAAGTAAATTACCATTTCTAAATAAACTGTTAAATTGAAATGTAACATAGATTTCAATTGCTAACTAAAATTACTAACTTATATATTTTATCTCTTTATATTTCCACTACAGATATTACTCCAAAAACGAGAAAAAAGATTTCACCTTGCAAAAACAGCTAACTAACAAAGTAAGTATACTTTAAAAAAAAAATTGTAAAATCTCACTAAAAGGCAACTGAACACATAGGGGTTGATTCCGATCTCGGTCGGTAGGGCTCCGAATCGGATTCGGCTTCACCGGATCCGAGTCGGAGGCTTTATTTTCGACCGAGTCGTGCTGAGGGCCGGACGCCCAAGTACGACGCGATTGAACGCGAAATCGCCGACCGACTCGTTTCCGGGTGCGAACCGCTCCGTCCGACTCGTTCGCACTCGATTCGTACCGCGCAATGGAGACGTTTTACGACCGAGCCAGTACGATGCACGATCCGGACAGCCGGATCGAGTCGGAGCCTCCGACACAGAAAAGCTCTCGGAAGCGGACTTCGGGGGTCCGTGCTGGACCCCCCTTCACCCGTAGCCATACGAGTCGGACACAGGGGGGACCCATGGGTCCCCCCTATACATGTGTGTACGGTGCGGATGGCACCAACGCTTACCCACTACAGGGGGCCCCCTTGTGCACAACGTACCCATTGAGTCAATGGGAGCCCATGTACGCGTCGAACGACCGGCTCCCATTGACTTCAATGGGAGTCCGACTGAACAGAGTCCGGCAGCATACGGCCGCATCATACTCGCTCGGTCGGACTGCAGGGGTCCGTCTCGGTCGGAAAACAATCCGGATCGGTCGGAGAGCTTTCCGACCCAGATCGGAATCGGCCCCATAATATATCCTAAATGCCAAAACCACCCCATTTAGACTTTTAAACTTTTTTAAAAGCCTTTGTAAAATCAAACAAAAACGTTAATAAAACTATAGTCTATCCTAAACACCAATACCACCCCATGTAAAATTGTAAAACATGAAATAAAATATGCTTTATTTTACTTTCACAGAGTATTTCAACCAAACAGCATTTATTGAACAAAGAACATCTCCATTTAACTACAACTAGATAACACTTGGTAAGTATATATTAAAAAGGCATTTTTTACTATTCATATAAACATGTATAATATTCTTTTTCATATATCTTCATATACATTTTTTATAGAATTTTCCACATCACAATGACTGAAGGTGCCCAATTTATAACATCTCAGAAAAGGAAATTCTTATTGTGTTATATGGGGTACGTCTACACCCAAGAGAAGCAAACGGACCTTAAAGTGAACTGGAAATGTTCAAAATATTACTCAAATAAATGTTATGGTCGTGCTACCACCAGGGAAACAACTGTATTATATACTAGAGAGCATAACCATCTGCCAAATGTTTCTGAAATTGAAGTGAGATCAACCCTTGAGAATATAAAAGAATTAAGTAGTAGCTCACAGCTTCCTACAAGTGTTATACTTAAAGAAATGTTACCTAAAATACCCAAAGAAGCAACAGGTCAATTACCATCAATTGCTTCTATTAAAAGAACAATAGCTAGGACCAAAAAAGCATCAACACCGACAATACCTACACCTAAAATTTTTGAAGATGTCATAATTCCCCCAGAACTAAGTATAACACACAGTGATGAACCTTTTATTTTCTTTGACAATAAAAATAAAGATAAAAGGATTATTATGTTTGCTACAGCAAACAATATAACTAAACTTCAACAATTTCAAACATGGATGATGGATGGCACCTTCACCATATGACCCAAACCATTCTACCAACTGTACAGTATCCATGGGCAATATCATAACAGTTGCATCCCCTTTATATATGCATTATTACCAAATAAACAGAATGCAAAATATACTGAAATGTTAGGTAAAATAAAGCAAGAAACAAACGACTTTTTTCCTCAAAGAATAGTAATAGACTTTGAGCAAGCCATGATAAATTCTATCCTTAAATTGTACCCCCACACATCTATACAAGGATGTTACTTCCATTTCAACCAATGTTTATGGAGACATTTACAGAAATCTGCACTTAGGGGGTCATTATGATAGCGGGCGGATCGCCACCGCCCGTATGGCGGTGGCGATCCGCCCGCTATTTTACACCGCCCGCCTAACATTTCCCCCGCCATATTATGATGGCTGGGGGGTCCGCGGCGGACAGAAAGACCGTCCGCCGCTTTTCCGCCGGTCGACTCGTCCACCGGGCGGAAAACATGCATAATATGGTGGCGGTGTCTGCAAGACACCGCCATCCATATTATGATGATGGCGGAAAGCAGCCCTTCCATGGCGGAGTTGCCGCCATGGAAAGGCATGTGGTCTTCGCTGTTGGGGGCCCGTAGCGGGCCCCCAGGATGTTGGGGGCGTGGGGGGTGCACATGGGGGTACCTATGGTACCCCCCTGCATTGGCATGGACAACGTGGCAGGCACCGCGCGGTGCCTGTCACCTTGTGCATGTCAATGCACAACGTGCATTCCCAGCATTGTGGCGGGCGGTGCAGTGAGCACCGCCCGCCACAATGCTGGGAATAGGGGATGCCACCGCCACGGTGGTGGTGGTATCATAATACGCACAGCGGGACCGCCGCACCCCTTGGGGACGGTCCCGCATTCCGTTGCGGTGGCGGGCGGACTTTGTCCGCCCGCCATCGTAATGATGCCCTTAGTGTGGAATATGCAACAAATATTACCTTTGCATACTAAATAAAAAATCTAATAGCCCTGGCCTATGTGCCAGTGACAGATGTGGCTGAGCATTATAACATTTTAATTGAAAGTCCATTTTACCAACAAAATGAACAAAAATTATCTCCCCTCCTAGATTATTAGTATTACCTGGGTGGGGAGATTACACAGATCAGGCCATAGACGTCAACCTAAATTCCAAATTCCTTGGTGGAATGTGTATCTAACTACACTTAACCAAGAAGCTAAAACAAACAACGCAGTTGAGGGTTGGCATAATGCCTTCCTATCTTCTACAGGACGAAGCACTCCTACCCTACATAAACTATTACTTACCATACAAAAACAAATCTTCCAAGAACTGAGAATGCAACAATCTGTCATCCAATTAAAACCAAAACTATCTAGACAAACTAGTCAAATGTATCAGTATCTCCAACAACAAGTTCAACTATACCCTTCAACAAGAGGCCTTGAGTACTTAAATATGATAGCTAAGGGGTCGATTACGATGTCGGGCGGATCGCCACCGCCCGCATGGCGGTGGCGATCCGCCCGCCATAATCGCCCGTTCGCCAACAAATTCCCCCGCCATATTACCATGGCGGAGGGGAGCCCGGCAGACGGTAAGACCGTCCGCATGTTTTCCGCCCGGCCGAACAGTTGACCGGGCGGAAAAGGGTTTAATATGGTGGTGGTGTCTGCAAGACACCGCCATCCATATTATGATGCCGGCGGAGATGAGCCTTTCCATGGTGGCGTCGCCGCCATGAAAAGGCTCGCGGTCTTTGCTGTTGGGGGCCCGTTGCGGGCCCCCAGGGTGTTGGGGGGTGGGGGCTGCACATGGGGGGTACCTATGGTACCCCCTGCATCAGCATGCACAAGGTGGCAGGCACCGCGCGGTGCCTGTCACGTTGTGCATGCAGATGCACAACATGCATTTCCAGCACTGTGGCGGGCGGTGTTGTGAGCACCGCCCGCCACAATGCTGGAAATGGGGGATGCCACCGCCACCGCCATCCTAATCACATGTGCGGGACCGCCGCACACATAGCGGGCGGTCCCATTTACCGGGGCGATGGCGGGCGGACAAAGTCCGCCCGCCATCATAATCGGCCCCTAAAACTCTACTTTGAAACATGTAAACAATTAAAATTTACCATTCTCAGCAAACAATTATTAGAATAAAAACAGTGCATTTTTTTAAATCAAAAAAATAATTATTTTGTCTAATATATGTTATTAATTTATAAAAACATATATATAGACAAATTAATTAAACAGCAAAAGCAACTAAACAACTACAATATTTAAAATAATATAATTTCCCTCCCACAATTAAAATATTTAAAAACACTTAACTTTCCCGCTGCTCTAATACGAAAATGCCACATCCAGGTAGTTCACAATCCATAGATATTAAAAATAAACCCCAATAAAATGTAAAAATACAACTGTGTCAAAAAATTAATCCTCCAGGTAAAAATCGACAATTCGGTAACCATAAAAAACCCGAAAAATCGTATAAAATTAAGAACCGCTCCATGAAAACCGAATAATAAAGGAAGTGTAAAATAAATATTAGTTAATATAACTAATACACACTTCCTTTAAAAAAAAAAACGCAATGTTCCGTATTTCCAAATTTCTTCGTCGTAAAACCTAAAAGAGAAAAACAAACATTCCCACCCACACAAATGTACACATAATACACTTTAAAACATCACTACAAACATTATTCACACAATATTAACGTAAAAACGACATAAATAGAAAAATACTAACTAGGCCGCAAATACGGAACACAACGTTAACAATACCTAAATAAACCACTAAAAACACCATAACTTCTAAAACATAACTCCACTCACCCTAATTACAACATTACTACCTTCAAAACACACTTAAAATAGTTTAATATGAAAGAAAATTACTCTTACCTTCTGAGACGCGAAGCAGCTCCCACCCGCGAGCTTCTTTCTTCCCAAATGACCCAAAACAACAACGAGCGGTTACTAAATTAAAGGCCCAAACAAAGATGTCAACTATAAACATATTAAATAAATGACTAAACTATTTATTTAATATTATATAATGGTTTAAAAATTACTGTTGCATTCTAATAAAATACTTAAAAATATACCTGTTTTTAAAATATTTATTATCTGTTTTTTATATAATGTAAATTTATAATAATAAATATTATGAATTAATAATATTTAATATAATTATAAAAATGTATATATGTCAAACAACAATTACTAAAAATTGTATTAATGTTATTTTTTGTTTAAAAACATATGTGAATTGTAAATAAAATAAACAACTGTTATTAAATGTCATAATTATTAATATTAATAGTTTATTATTAATATTAATAATTAAAATATATTTAGTTTGTATAACAAAATTAAACTATGTTATTATTATGTGAAATGTATTGTAGAAATATTTACAGTATATAATGTTAATAAATACTTAACAAATTTTGTAACAGTTGTAAAAATATTAAAAACTGACAAACAATATTTAGTACGTATTAAAAAATATATACTAATGTACAAAATGTCCTTTAAAAAAATTGATATGCATCATGCTATATTTGTAAAATATATACAATTCTGAAATATATATTTTTTCATTATTAAGGGGTCGATTCCGATTCGGGCCGGAAAAAGCACCGACCGACTCGGATCCGGAAAAAATACCGACCGACACATACCCGTGGCGCACGACACGCCAAGTACGATGCAAGGCGCGAAAAATCCGACCGACACGTACCGAAACCAAGTCGACCGACCGAGCCGCACGGAAAACAGCAATCCGGCCGGAAAAACACGCGAATCCAACCGACCGACACGCACCCGGAACAAATCTGACCGAAACGTACACGCGAACTCCAAACCGCAAAGTACGATGCAAGGCGTGAAAACCACGAGCGAGTCGGACGGAGGACAAGCCGTACGACCGACACGCATACAAAACCGAGCCGAAGCAACACAATACACCGCGACCGACGCGTACGCAGCATAGAAAACTGCACAAACACAGCGTGAACGAAACGGAGAACACCGTACGAGACCAATGCAGGGTCCGACTCGGTCACAAGAACGTTTCCAACATACACAAACAGCACAAAGGAAAAATCACCCAAAAAAAGGCCAAACAAGCAATTACCAAGCCAATAAATACTGGGGGGGGGTGGGGACAGAGAACAAAGACACACCCACAACTCCACCTATACAAAAGGACACAAATCACTACCATGAGCCTTTGCAAATGCCATTCCACTGCCAGCACCCAAGAGAAAGCAACCACACACCCACAGCTCATCCCTCACACAAGCCACACACCATCAGCACACCAACAAATACCTACCTCACATACACCCAGCAAAACACTCACACACCCTCACCTGCACACCAACACACACATCACCCACCATCACCACCCATCACCATGCCCCCCAAGAAGAATCCCAAGTTCCTAGATAGTGAATTGGAAGTCATGGTAGACGAGATCCTCAGGGTGGAGCCACAGCTGTTTGGCACACTGGTCCAATAGACCCCCATGTCGCAGAAAACCAAGATGTGGGAGAGGATCATCAACAGGGTGAACGCCCAATCACCATGTCGGCGCACAAAGACCGACATCCAGAACAGGTGGTATGACGTGCGCAGGAGGGTACGGAAAATGCTGACGAAAGACTACATCAACAGCCAATACACCGGCAGTGGCCCTCCTGCCAAGCCAATATACCTCAGGCCCTGGGAGGAGAAGGTGCGGGCCATCCTTCCGCCAGTGAGCGTATATGGACTAGAGGACATCCCAGAGCCTGGTGAGTACACAACAAATGTACACAATATACTGCCACAAAACACACACATCACTGTCAAGGGGAGAGTCAAACCATGCACTCATAGCAATTACACAGCAACCAGAACAGAATCATCCCAAAATGTGTATGTCAGTCAGATAAACACAACACATGCCATCAAAAAAGTCACATCCAACTGTGCCAACACATGTACAAACACAACTACAACTACAGCTAGGCAGTGGCACAAATAGAACTAACAAACACATCCACACATGTAGCCACCACAACAACACCAACACACAGTGAAGACCACTCAAAGGAAGGAATTCTGTGTATGCTGGCCAAGTCAGTGTAGCCAATAGCATCATGGGAGTCGCAGTCACACATATTGCTCCCCCACAACTGTCCCATCAACACCACCATGAACCATGCGCACATCACAGGGAGTGGAGAAGGACTCACAAGATGGCTGACACTGGCTACTGCTGTGGGGAGCACAAGGCCCTGCTGGCAACTGTGCACCAACAAACAGCAGGACACCACTGACTGACATCCTGAGAGACAACTTACACTCCCTGCAATGCAAGCACGTTCCATGGTGGGATATCTGGCTAGCTGGGTGGGAAGGGGGACTTGCAGCACTGACCATAGTCACAAGCACCTCCCCTCACACCCCCCCAACACAAACTCCACAGAACCCACCTGGTAGAATGCAATGCCCCCATCCTAACACAAGATCCCACAAAGAACCACCACCCTGGGTTATGTTGTGTGAAGCACAGGGCCACTCTTGGGACTCTTAGCCAAACAACTGCCAGGACAACACTCCCAGCCATCCTGTCAGCACAGCCAGCCCACCCCACAGGGAAGCAGAATCAAAAGGAAGGAAGCATGGGCATGCTGGGAAGGGGGTGGAGGCAATAGCATGATGGGAGTCGTAGTCACTGATATTGGCCACCCCCACAACTGTCCCATCAACACCACCCTGAACCATGCTCACATCACAGGAAGTGGAGAAGGACTCACAAGATGGCTGACACTGGCTACTGCTGTGGGGAGCACAAGGCCCTGCTGGCAACTGTGCACCAACAAACAGCAGGACACCACTGACTGACATCCTGAGAGACAACTTACACTCCCTGCAATGCAAGCACGTTCCATGGTGGGATAACTGGCTGGCTGGCTGGGTGGGAAGGAGGACTTGCAGCACTAACCATAGTCACAAGCACCTCCCCTCACACACACCCCAACACAAACTCCACAGTACCCACCTGGTAGAATGCAATGCCCCCCATCCTAACACAAGATCCCACAAAGAACCACCACCCTGGGTTATTTTGTGTGAAGCACAGGGCCACTCTTGGGACTCTTAGCCAAACAACTGCCAGGACAACACTCCCAGCCATCCTGTCAGCACAGCCAGCCCACCCCACAGGGAAGCAGAATCAAAAGGAAGGAAGCATGGGCATGCTGGGAAGGGGGTGGAGGCAATAGCATGATGGGAGTCGTAGTCACTGATATTGGTCACCCCCACAACTGTCCCATCAACACCACCCTGAACCATGCGCACATCACAGGAAGTGGAGAAGGACTCACAAGATGGCTGACACTGGCTACTGCTGTGGGGAGCACAAGGCCCTGCTGGCAACTGTGCACCAACAAACAGCAGGACACCACTGACTGACATCCTGAGAGACAACTTACACTCCCTGCAATGCAAGCACGTTCCATGGTGGGATATCTGGCTAGCTGGGTGGGAAGGGGGACTTGCAGCACTGACCATAGTCACAAGCACCTCCCCTCACACCCCCCAACACAAACTCCACAGAACCCACCTGGTAGAATGCAATGCCCCCATCCTAACACAAGATCCCACAAAGAACCACCACCCTGGGTTATGTTGTGTGAAGCACAGGGCCACTCTTGGGACTCTTAGCCAAACAACTGCCAGGACAACACTCCCAGCCATCCTGTCAGCACAGCCAGCCCACCCCACAGGGAAGCAGAATCAAAAGGAAGGAAGCATGGGCATGCTGGGAAGGGGGTGGAGGCAATAGCATGATGGGAGTCGTAGTCACTGATATTGGTCACCCCCACAACTGTCCCATCAACACCACCCTGAACCATGCTCACATCACAGGAAGTGGAGAAGGACTCACAAGATGGCTGACACTGGCTACTGCTGTGGGGAGCACAAGGCCCTGCTGGCAACTGTGCACCAACAAACAGCAGGACACCACTGACTGACATCCTGAGAGACAACTTACACTCCCTGCAATGCAAGCACGTTCCATGGTGGGATATCTGGCTAGCTGGGTGGGAAGGGGGACTTGCAGCACTGACCATAGTCACAAGCACCTCCCCTCACACCCCCCAACACAAACTCCACAGAACCCACCTGGTAGAATGCAATGCCCCTCATCCTAACACAAGATCCCACAAAGAACCACCACCCTGGGTTATGTTGTGTGAAGCACAGGGACACTCTTGGGACCTCTAGCCAAACAACTGCCAGGACAACACTCCCAGCCATCCTGTCAGCACAGCCAGCCCACCCCACAGGGAAGCAGAGTCAAAAGGAAGGAAGCATGGGCATGCTGGGAAGGGGGAGGAGGCAATAGCATGATGGGAGTCGTAGTCACAGCTCTACATCCCCCACCACATGGCCCAGCAAGCTCACACTCACGCATGCACATCCCACAGAGAGTGGAAAGGCCCATCAAAGATGTCTGACACTGTTGCTGTGTCGTGGGGAGCACAAGGGCATGCTGGGTACTGCACACCAACCAACAGCAGGACACCACTGTCAGCCATCTTGCCATTGCTCTCACACCCACACACACTGAACTCCACACAAATGCAAGTAAGTATGGGAATGCTGGGAAGTGGGGTGGAGGCAATGGCATGATGGGAGTCGTAGTCACAGACATAGCTCACCCCCACAACTGTCCCATCAACACCACCCTGAACCATGCTCACATCACAGGGAGTGGAGAAGGACTCACAAGATGGCTGACACTGGCTACTGCTGTGGGGAGCACAAGGCCCTGCTGGCAAATGTGCACCAACAAACAGCAGGACACCACTGACTGACATCCTGAGAGACAACTTACACTCCCTGCAACGCAAGCACGTTCCATGGTGGGATAACTGACTGGCTGGGTGGGTGGGAAGGAGGGCCGGCTGTCAACCAAACACAACCAATGCAGACCATGTTCACACCCCAGAAAATACATAGAAATGCCCAAATAATGCAGGACAATGTGCCACACCAATATCAACCCCTGACTGTGACGACTTAGGACAATGCAATGTACAGGCCCGCACCCAGAGGCACAGTCACAACTGTCATGTGTGTCAACCATTGATGCCTGCAGAAACATAACATACATTGTTTGTGTCTCCCAAAAACAGGTGATGATGGGGACACAGCAGCAGACGCTGAGGAGTCCCAGTCCCAGGCTCAAGAGGATGCCGAGCTCACTGGCGTCGTACAGCCTCTGTCCTCCTCGGACGATGAAGAACAACCTGGCACATCCGGTGCAAGTCAACATGCAGCACCAGCAGGACCACCAGCTGCAGCACCAGAAGGACCACCAGCTGCATCCCCTGCACCCACCCCTCCAACGACTGTCACCACGAATACCATCCCTGCCGACATGGACAGAACAAGGAGCAACACCAGCACAGTGACCCTGGACCAACCTGGGGCCATGGACACCACCACCACCACCAACCCCCAAGGTGGACCAGGGTTATCTGTGCGTGCCACTGCACACACTGCACATGTCAGCAGGGGTGGTGGGAGGGGTGGGAGACAGAGGTCGCTGCTTGCAGACGTTGCTGGTGTGCATGATGACCCACAACTGGTACGCATAGCTGATGCGTACCAGTCCAGCACCGGAGACCTCAGCCAGGTAGTGGGGCTCCTCAGAGACATTAAACAGCAGCAGGCTGCCCATCGTGCCCGCTTGGACTCCCACATGTCCCACGTGGAGTCACACATGTCCCGTGTGGACTCACACATGTCTCGCGTGGAGTCCAAGTGGGATGCACTGCATGAGATGACGGCGGTGCACAGGGACATTTTACAATGCCTCCGCCAGATGAACAGCAACCAGTCCACACCTCCCTGTGTGCCAACAACATCTGGTGCCGAACAAACTGCAACTGCCACAGGGAGGGAGGAGGACTCTGGCGGAGAGTCCCCTGCACCGCAGCAGCCTGTACTTGAGGGGCCCCCCCCAAGACGAGGGGTCGTCCGAGGAGGGAAAAGTGAGAGGCCGATGGCCAAGCGCAACTCCCAGGAAGCCTGAACCTGTTCTGGATGTTCGCCTTTGTGCACAGACTGTTCACCCTGTTGACGGCAACACTACTCCCACACATTGCATGGGGAGTACAAGTTGGACCAATGTGTCAGACAACTGTGGCCCCGATACTGGGGATCCTGTCTACCAGGACTTTCAATTCACCTAGGAACTTGGGATTGCAAGATTTATGTACAGCACAACCCATCCTATGCACTATTAACACAAATGTATCACAATAAACACACTAATACACCATACTTGCCTCTGTCGTGATTCCAACGTGGGTGCTGTTATGGGGATGATGAACTGCAAAATTACACTGTGTATGCGAACTGCAACAGCAAGGACAACACAGGCATGTGAGTACAGGCAACGTGACACACATGAGGGAGACACACCACCAGGGCTACACAACACATACACACCTAGGCCATCTGACTCATTGCCTACACTGATGTTGCCAGGGAAGACGGTGCAATGCACAGACACCACACCCATTCCCAGTTGTAGTCAAGTAGCCCACAGGTGCAGTAAGCAAATGGCAGTCAAATGTGTGACCACAGACAACGCACATCACAAAGTGAAGCACAGGTTTATTACACAGTTGCAACATGCCGTAACCACTACAGATGCAAGGTAACCCCACCTGGCAGCGGGCACACAGTCAACAACTGTAGACGGAAGGAAGTCCATGGGTGTGGCGCACATCACCTGTAGGGACACAACAGCTACCAGCCTGGATGTGCAATCACGTCGTCGGTGGACACAGTTGACCAAACGAATCTGAAAGTACCCTGTGAAGGACAGAAATGACACACAGTCAAAAGCAATGGAGTACAGGACAGAACAGCAAAACTCATGCACAATACATGTTACAAGATACCCACCCAGAACCAAGTTAGCATGTCAACACTGTTGGGGAGTACCGCCCACCTGTCACCACACATCGCAACACACATCCAGTCAAGTAGCACATGGACACACTCCAACAGCACCAGAGCACCACCCACACATCATGCCAACTCACATCATTGACATGACACCTCAGGATACTCACATTCAGCTAAAGAAGTTGGTGATGAGCTGTGTGCGGACATCACCATCACCATCATCATCATCATCGTCACTGGCATCGTGGTCCAGGCCAGGATCCTCCACAGGTGGCGGATGTTGGTCATTGTCATCCTGGATGAGAGGCAACTCCTTCCGCACTGCCAGGTTGTGGAGCATGCAGCAGACGATGATAATCTTGCACACTTTCGCAGGGGCATATGGGAGGGACCCTCCGGTCTTGTCCAGGCAGCGGAAGCGGCTCTTCAGGAGACCAAAGGTCCGCTCAATCACTCTCCTGGTCCGACCATGTGCCTCATTGTAGCGCATCTGGGCTGGTGTCACAGGGTTCCTGAGGGGTGTCAGCAACCACGGCATGTTGGGGTATCCCGAGTCACCTACGGACAGACAAGTGCACATTAGCTGACTTGGAAAAGTGGGCGGAATACTACAGATCAGATCACACACAATGGCACAAAGTCAGTACACACCGACAAGCCAGGCACGCTGGTTCTGCATCTGTGCCATCATCCTGGGGATGCGACTACTCCTCATCACAAAGGCATCGTGTGCTGAACCAGGGAAACGGGCACACACGTGTCTGATGGTCATGTCTGCAAGACACACCACCAGTGCATTGACCGAGTGGTAGTGCTTGCGGTTCCTGTAGGCCTGCTCCTGGGCCTGTGGTGGTACCAAAGCCACATGTGTCCCATCAATGGAGCCAATTACATGCTGCATCCTCCCCAGGGCATAAAAGTCACTCTTCACGTCAGTGAGTCGTCGCAGTCTAGGGAAATAGATGTACCGGTTCAGGAAGAGCAACATTGCCGCCAAAACATCGCGGAGCACACGGCTGAACATGGTCTGTGACATCCCACCAGCAGTCGCCACAGTATGTTGGAAGGTACCAGTGGCAAAGAAGTGTAGGGCTGCCATCACCTTCACCTTGGGGGTCAGCGCTGTAGGATACGGCCGGCCAGGCTGCAAATGTGGGGACAACTGCACTGCCAAATCCTCAATCAGCTGCCTGGTGAAGCGGTACCGTCGGATGCTGTCCCGTTCCACCATCGTTGCCAGGTCTGGGAATGGCCGATGGACAGCAGGAGCCCTGCAGTGCAGAGGAGAAGTAAGCAAGATTGTCAGTCACCCCACATATGCGGCATTGAACACACTCAAGATCCCAACATACATCATTATGAGGCACAACTACATGAAGTGTGCAGTACCGGAAGGACATGTATGGTACATACATGGCCAACATCTGTCAACACGGTCCAACAGGTGGCATCAATTAGTCCCAGGTTGGCCCATTGGATATCATGAGGCCGTGTCACAGTTCCCATCTCCTGCTGCCGTGTCACAATAACCCCCACAGTGACATGTGAGGACAGATGTGCCCCAGGCACCACAGCTCAACGACAGGTACATTCCCAGGGACCCTGTAATGCCACATGGACACTGGCATTACATGGAGTATCATGTATACACCACAGCAAAACAACCATGACCCCCACAGGTAGTGGCCCCACTTGCCACGGCAGGACAGACATGGACGTCTGTGACACACACGCACAACATCAGAGTCCATGCACACACAACGTGGATGTGGAGACTGTCTCCTATTGTGCACATGAAATCAGAGACATTGTAAACACTACATGCACAAAGACTGTGGAGGACCATCACTATTGTGCCACTGGGACACCCTGGCTCAAACATACCATCCCACATGGGACTCACGGGGTATGTGACATGACATACACATACACCACTGTGAAATGTGACCATGGCACATGCACAGATATGAACAGTTGTACATCACAGTGGTCATGTACACGTAACACCCAGGATCCTGTCCCCATGAACACGTGCACAGCCTGGGGGTGGCTGCCCACAGGTGACACCCACAGGACAACATGTACACCAACATACACACAATAGGAAATGCATCCTTACATGCCTTATGATAAAGTTTGGACAGGCTGTCGTGATGTAGGTGTGCCCCTCACTCCCTGGGAGCTATCTGTGGCTGGCATATGTCCATCTGAGACAGGCATGCTGACATATGCCAGTCACATGTACAGTGATGCGATCGGTGCCTCCGGCCGGCCCATTGCATTCAATGTGTGCGGGTACGCGTTGTACCCCTGTGCGCGTTGTACCGCAATGGACCGATCGGTGCGCACCCATTGACAATGGGCTTGCCTGGCAACGGACGCGTTTTCGAATTTCGAACGAGTCGGTTGCTGTAAATTCAGTTGGTCACCCACAACAATGTTGCAAAATCATGTATGTCATGAAGTTGAAGATTTGAAGGATGCTGTGGGTGTGTTTTGGTGCTGCTATTCCATGGATTGGCCAGATTCAGAAGATGCAAACGACTTGGACCTATCACTTTGGACACAAGGGACAGTATCTGCCTCTCCAGCACATATATATTGCTGGCTGTTCCCCTGAGAGCTCACTTGCCTGCACTACATGCTCCAGGACGACATCTGCCACTGCACTGCTGCTGTCTCTGCCCATCTGGACCCTGCAATGGCACGTACTGTGGAGAGAGCCCCAGCCTTCAGCCTTGAAGAGAACCAGGCCCTGCTGGACAGCCTACTTCCACAGTACAGCAAGCTGTATGGGACACCAGGGGAGCAGGTGAGTGTTCTGTGCACTGCCTTTCTGAATGTGCATTTTGTGTGACTAGCAAGGCTGAGAGTCTGCACGCCACTGGCTAGCAGGCTCACTGAGTAGCTGTCACCCCCCATAGTGTGTAGTGACTTGCACTGGACAGGTATGGTGCAGTGACAGTGCATTTGAACATGGTTTTACTTCCCATGCAATGATACCATGTAGTGACGTCTGGCAAACTGTCCATGGTCAGCTTTGCACTGCCTGTGTACATCATGTGCCCCTGTGATTGAGACATGTATATACAACTATGTCATGCACGGATATGTTGCATGTGTGGTAATGGCCTTTTCACTTTGTCATCCTGACAGGTTAATGCCCATCGGAAGCAGGAAATCTGGAAGGACATCGTCCGGGCTGTCCGGTCCGTGGGGGTCTACAAGCGCCGGATCCGCAACTGCCAGAAGAGGTGGCAGGACCTTCGGGGCTGGACCCGGAGGATTGCACGGGTCCAGCTGAAGCTGTCGCCTCCTCGCAGGAGGGGCGGAACACGGACCCTGACCCCCACATGCTCCAGATCCTGGCGGTGGTGTTTCCAGACCTGGATGGGCAGCTGAAGGCCAGACAGCAGCAAGGAGGGGGTGAGTCAAAGACTGCACTGTGAACTCTGTATTACATGCTTTGTGCCCTCCTCTGGCCTGGTTCAACTGCCACAGTGCAGCAGTCATGTTGTCCAGGAGCCATGTCCCTCTATTGTGCACTGCCCACTGCTCATCTGATACCCAGGTGTGGCCCTTACATTCAGGGAATTGTGTCACTTGGGACTGTGTCCTTGCAGTTTGCTTCACTAAAGGTGGGGGACAGCATCTGTTTCCCTAACTCTGTTGTGGGCATCATGGGTGGGTCCATTGTTCACACAACGCCTGGGTTTGGACATGTGATCTGCGTGTTGCTTTGATATGCGGTCCACTTGCTGAGCTGAGCCACCACATGTGCCTGGGGTATGTGGCACACGCCCATGCAGCGGGTGGGAACAATGTTTGGGCCCCAGGAGTGTGCAGATTACGTGTGTCACACATACATAGCCAGCTATCCACTGTCCAGGGCACATCCCTCAATCATGTGGAGCAGGACAGTCATGCCTACTCCAGGCCATGCAATGCACTCTGTACTCCCACTCCCGTATATCAGCTGACACATTGTGCACAGTGATTTGACCCCTCAGGTGTCTGCCTCTGTGTCAGTGTGCTGTGGATTAGTTGCCAGGACTGCTGGGGTGTTTCTTGGTAGGGGCTCAGCATGCCCCTGGAGATGTGACCATAGGAGACGATACTTGTGTGTCACATAGGTGTTTGATCAGCTGCCCGTGCAGACTGGGGTATGCGAATGTGAAGTTCAGGCAGCTGTTCCCCATTCACAGCAAATTGTGAGGGGCTCAGGTTCCGAGGGTAGTGTCACAGGTCTCCCATATGTCCAATAGGTGTGACCTGGACAGATGAGGGTTAAGATGATGTGTTGTGTGGGGGATGTACATGTGCACTTGTGCAGCTCCAGGACTTGCATTCCCCATGACCTACTATTGTGACACAGTGCATAGTGTTGTTGTCTGGCTGCCAAGTCATACATCACTGAGACAGTGATGTATGACTTAGCAGTCATGCCTCTGCCATGGCATGTGTCAACTTATTGGTGGTCCTGCAGGGGAGTGACATGTGCTACATGCACACCATAGTGGCGCTGGCTATCAGGACATGGGTGCATCATGGTGTCTGTCGCTGGTATGCATCACATGCATTTCCTATTTGACTCTGGGCATCCCTTTCATCCGGAAACCTGTACTGACTCAGTGGCAAGAGCTGTGATGTGTCCACACCGTGTCCTCTGCACTGTCCAACTACTGTGTACTTGGTGCATGTGTCCACACTGGGGTGTTGCAATCCAACAGACACCAGACAGATGGGTGCAAGGCCATGTGGGATGTGAGTGCCATGCTTGGCATCAGACTGACAATTGGCTTCTCCTGTTCAGTTAGGGCACTTTTAGCAATGTACAACTAATGATGCCAGGGCTTGCTCTGTAATGTGCTGTGCTCACAGTGGTGTGTGCGTTTGGTGCAGGTGACTGATGTCTGTCTGTTTCCCCATTGTTTGCAGATACATCCACGGCCACGGAAGGGGACAGCTCCACGGACCAGGAGGAGCCAGAGAGCCAGACTGGGTCAGCAGCCGAGGAGTGGTCGGAGGGACCCAGTGGCACGGAGGGCGAGGGGAGCCACACCGAGGAGTCCTCAGCACCATCCACCTCAGCTGAGGACCAGAGCAACTCGGAGGATGACTCCCTTGTGGAGGCGGGTGTCAGCAGCCACCACACCCCAGCTAGTGTTGCTGTCCCCGCCACCACCAGCACCACCACCGCCCTCCCATCGGCTCCCATTCCCCAGGTCCGTGGAGGCTCCCATGTTCGGGAGCGTGTCTCCTTTGGCCCAGGCACCGCACCCCCTGCCCCTGTGTCCCCTGCTGCCCTGAGTGAGGAGTCTGTGTACCTCCTTCGCCAGCTCCATGTAGGGCAGACAGCCATGCTGAGTGTCCTCCATGCGCACACCGCACTGTTGACTCAGCTGGTGTCGTTCATGGAGGGCATGTCATCGGGCATGTCTGAACTACAGAGGGGCAACAGGTCCATGGACTCCTCCCTGATGGCAGCAGTGTCCCTCCTCAGACAGTCCCTCACCCCTCCTGCCTCTGCTCCAGCCACACTCCCCAGCACCTTACCCGTCCCAAGCACACACACACCGGCACAGGCACACACCAGCACACACACATCCAGCACACAGACACACACGCCACAAACTAAACGCACACGCACGCACAGTCAGGGGACTGAAACCAGACTCACAGGGGATGGGGCCCTGGTACACACACACGCATCCATGGGCACTGCACAGTCCTCAGTTGCCTCTCCCTCCAAAGCACCCTCCCTTGCCTCACCTGCAACCCCAAAGACCCAGCGCCTCTTCCTCAGTGACCTCGGCCTCTTCCCCTCCGATCCAGCTGCCCCAGCATCCAGGGGGAAGAGGAAGCCCCCCCACACGGAGCAGAGTGCCCCTCGCCCCCGGACACCCTCCCCCAGGCGCAGACAGACTGAGGCCCCCACCCGCAAGTCCCCCGGAGTGCTAAGAGCAAGACCCCGCCGCCGCCCTGCAGCTCAAGCACCAGGTCTCCTTCCTCCATCCCTCAGGCCCCCACTCCACAGGTGCCCCCACCACACCCTGCCCCAGGTTCCCCCACCCACAGATATACCATCCCCAAGAGGCTCCGGCCTTCTCCCCCTGCCACTTGCTCTCCCGGCACCACACCCCCGCTGCGCTTGTCTGTGCCACTGATGTGGTGAGGGTGTCCTCCCCCTCTGTCCAGCCCACCTTGCCTGTTCCCCATTCTCCTCCCCTGGTGGTAGGCACTGCAGTGGAGTCCACTACCACCCTGTCTGACTTGGGCACTGCAGTGGCGGACCTGTCCACTCCATCTGCAGGGTCCACTGCAGTCGTGCCGGCACCCACAACATCTGAGCCATGCCCCCCAGTTGTGCCGGCACACACCATGTCAGACACCTCCACTGCAGTTGTCAGTGGCTCTTCAGCACCCACCACCCCTTCCCTGCTTCCTCCTGGTGAGCCCTGATCCTGTCCCTGCGGTGCCTGGCCTACCCCCCGGTTGCCCCTCCTAGTGGATTGTCCCTGGTTTTGTGCAGGCATGTGTAGGGTGGCATCTGGCACTGTCACCCACTTGTGACTTTGTTGATGGACTGGCCATTGGCCTTTGTTTATGTTCTACCGGACTTCTACTTTTAATGCCACATATGCTGAATAAAGCAACTTTCTGTTCTCTAGTGCTTTTGCTTCTGATGTACATGATGTTGATGATGCTAACCATGCCCTTGCTGCAGTGATGGTGATATTTGGTCTCATGATAATGAAGTGTTACTGTGCAGGAACCCATGTGGTCCAGGGGGAATGTGTCCTATCCTGTGGTGTATCCATGTCATCCATAGCAGCATCTGAGGGTGTCATGTGTTCAGTATTTGGCAATGGGATTTCCTACTTAGATTGGCAATTTCACATCTGTGGCTTCCACCCCTGCACATCTGTTGTGCCTGCCATTGTTCTATTCGTCTACTTCCCTGACCGTGTGGCCATCTCCAGTGAACATGCAGGTTTGGGCATCAATGGGGAAGGACTCATCTGTGTTGTCAGTGCAACATTGCTATACAAGTGTGTTGGATCTGTGCTGATGATTCCGTTGGCACTTCCATGACCAGGCTGATGGGACGGGAGCCCTCATTTGGTGCTAATTGTTGATTGTGTGTCCCATTGCTGCCATGGTTTGGTATCTGTTCACCTCACATCTGCAGTCTCCACAGGGTATCTGCATGTGTGTGCCCATTGGTGCAAATATGTGGGTCTGCTTTCGGATGGTCACTTCTGTCATTGTGTCATTGATGATTGTTGACGGTGTCAGCCCCCATGGGTGTTGTTTGTCTGCACATGGCCAAAGTTATGTCTTATTTGCACTGCAGGATTTGGCTCCCCCAATTTATGTTGCAATGGGACACATACACTACTTTGCCACTGATGTGTTTGTTGTTCTGTGACCAGGAATCATCCATGCAGTTTGGCAGTTGCACCTCTTACTTTGTCAACACTTACCTTTTGGTCACTGTGATGATGGGGGTTTGGACCCCATTGCCACAATGTTGAAAATGTGCTGCAGCTATGGACCCCACACTTGTCTTTTGGTCACTGTGATGATGGGGGTTTGGACCCCATTGCCACAATGTTCAAAATGTGCTGCAGCTATGGACCCCACACTTACCTTTTGGTCACTGTGATGATGGGTGTTTGGACCCCATTGCCACAATGTTCAAAATGTGCTGCAGCTATGGACCCCACACTTACCTTTTGGTCACTGTGATGATGGGGGTTTGGACCCCATTGCCACAATGTTCAAAATGTGCTGCAGCTATGGACCCCACACTTACCTTTTGGTCACTGTGATGATGGGGGTTTGGACCCCATTGCCACAATGGTCGTGGCCTGCTTGCGTTGTGTGTGCCACACACATATTTGTGTGGCACATGTGCTAGGGGGTCACATTGTATGTTCGAAGTCATGTTCGGTGTTGTAGGCATTTGACACAGTCTACACACGCTTGTCATGGTGTTGGGGGATGTCTTCTTCTTGCATTCCCTAGGTTGTGGTGTGCTGGTTGTGTCATGCATTGTCCATCCTATGGGTGGGGGTGGTAGTGGTGGTAGGCATCCTGCCCCCCCTGGGTGAGGGTGGTAGTAGTGGTAGGCATCCTGCCCCCCCTGGGTGAGGGTGGTAGTAGTGGTATGCATCCTGCCCCCCCTGGGTGAGGGTGGTACTAGTGGTAGGCATCCAGCCCACCCTGGGTGAGGGTGGTAGTAGTGGTAGGCATCCAGCCCCCCCTGGCTAAGGGTGGTGGTAGTGGTAGGCATTCTGCCCCCCCTGGGTGAGGGTGGTAGTAGTGGTAGGCATCCTGCCCCCCCTGGCTAAGGGTGGTTGTAGTGGTAGGCATCCAGCCCCCCCTGGCTAAGGGTGGTGGTAGTGGTAGGCATCCTGCCCCCCCTGGGTGAGGGTGGTAGTAGTGGTAGGCATCCTGCCCCCCTGGCTAAGGGTAGTAGTAGTGGTAGGCATCCTGCCCCCCTGGGTGAGGGTGGTAGTAGTGGTAGGCATCCTGCCCCCCTGGCTAAGGGTGGTAGTAGTGGTAGGCATCCTGCCCCCTGGGTGAGGGTGGTAATAGTGGTAGGCATCCTGCCCCCTGGCTAAGGGTGGTAGTAGTGGTAGGCATCCTGCCCCCCTGGGTGAGGGTGGTAGTAGTGGTAGGCATCCTGCCCCCCTGGGTGAGGGTGGTAGTAGTGGTAGGCATCCTGCCCCCCTGGGTGAGGGTGGTAGTAGTGGTAGGCATCCTGCCCCCCTGGGTGAGCGTGGTACTAGTGGTAGGCATCCAGCCCACCCTGGGTGAGGGTGGTAGTAGTGGTAGGCATCCAGCCCCCCTGGGTGAGGGTGGTACTAGTGGTAGGCATCCAGCCCACCCTGGGTGAGGGTGGTAGTAGTGGTAGGCATCCAGCCCCCCTGGCTAAGGGTGGTGGTAGTGGTAGGCATTCTGCCCCCCTGGGTGAGGGTGGTAGTAGTGGTAGGCATCCTGCCCCCCTGGCTAAGGGTGGTAGTAGTGGTAGGCATCCAGCCCCCCTGGCTAAGGGTGGTGGTAGTGGTAGGCATTCTGCCCCCCTGGGTGAGGGTGGTAGTAGTGGTAGGCATCCTGCCCCCCTGGCTAAGGGTGGTAGTAGTGGTAGGCATCCAGCCCCCTGGCTAAGGGTGGTGGTAGTGGTAGGCATCCTGCCCCCCTGGGTGAGGGTGGTAGTAGTGGTAGGCATCCTGCCCCCCTGGGTGAGGGTGGTAGTAGTGGTAGGCATCCTGCCCCCCTGGCTAAGGGTGGTAGTAGTGGTAGGCATCCTGCCCCCCTGGGTGAGGGTGGTAGTAGTGGTAGGCATCCTGCCCCCCTGGCTAAGGGTGGTAGTAGTGGTAGGCATCCTGCCCCCCTGGGTGAAGGTGGTAGTAGTGGTAGGCATCCTGCCCCCCTGGCTAAGGGTGGTAGTAGTGGTAGGCATCCTGCCCCCCTGGGTGAGGGTGGTAGTAGTGGTAGGCATCCTGCAACCCCTGGATGAGGGTGGTAGTAGTGGTAGGCATCCTGCCCCCTGGGTGAGGGTGGTAGTAGTGGTAGGCATCCTGCCCCCCCTGGGTGAGGGTGGTACTAGTGGTAGGCATCCAGCCCACCCTGGGTGAGGGTGGTAGTAGTGGTAGGCATCCAGCCCCCCCTGGCTAAGGGTGGTGGTAGTGGTAGGCATTCTGCCCCCCCTGGGTGAGGGTGGTAGTAGTGGTAGGCATCCTGCCCCCCCTGGCTAAGGGTGGTAGTAGTGGTAGGCATCCAGCCCCCCCTGGCTAAGGGTGGTGGTAGTGGTAGGCATCCTGCCCCCCCTGGGTGAGGGTGGTAATAGTGGTAGGCATCCTGCCCCCCTGGGTGAGGGTGGTAGTAGTGGTAGGCATCCTGCCCCCCTGGCTAAGGGTGGTAGTAGTGGTAGGCATCCTGCCCCCCTGGGTGAGGGTGGTAGTAGTAGTAGGCATCCTGCCCCCCTGGCTAAGGGTGGTAGTAGTGGTAGGCATCCTGCCCCCTGGGTGAGGGTGGTAGTAGTGGTAGGCATCCTGCCCCCCTGGCTAAGGGTGGTAGTAGTGGTAGGCATCCTGCCCCCCTGGGTGGGGTGATAGTAGTGGTAGGCATCCTGCCCCCCTGGCTAAGGGTGGTAGTAGTGGTAGGCATCCTGCCCCCCTGGGTGAGGGTGGTAGTAGTGGTAGGCATCCTGCCCCCTGGCTAAGGGTGGTAGTAGTGGTAGGCATCCTGCCCCCCTGGGTGAGGGTGGTAGTAGTGGTAGGCATCCTGCCCCCCTGGGTGAGGGTGGTACTAGTGGTAGGCATCCAGCCCACCCTGGGTGAGGGTGGTAGTAGTGGTAGGCATCCTGCCCCCCTGGGTGAGGGTGGTAGTAGTGGTAGGCATCCTGCCCCCCTGGGTGAGGGTGGTAGTAGTGGTAGGCATCCTGCCCCCCTGGGTGCGGGTGGTAGTAGTGGTAGGCATCCTGCCCCCCTGGCTAAGGGTGGTAGTAGTGGTAGGCATCCTGCCCCCCTGGGTGAGGGTGGTAGTAGTGGTAGGCATCCTGCCGCCCCTGGCTAAGGGTGGTAGTAGTGGTAGGCATCCTGCCCCCCTGGGTGAGGGTGGTAGTAGTGGTAGGCATCCTGCCCCCTGGGTGAGGGTGGTACTAGTGGTAGGCATCCAGCCCACCCTGGGTGAGGGTGGTAGTAGTGGTAGGCATCCTGCCCCCCTGGGTGAGGGTGGTAGTAGTGGTAGGCATCCTGCCCCCTGGCTAAGGGTGGTAGTAGTGGTAGGCATCCTGCCCCCCTGGGTGAGGGTGGTAGTAGTGGTAGGCATCCTGCCCCCCTGGGTGAGGGTGGTAGTAGTGGTAGGCATCCTGCCCCCTGGGTGAGGGTGGTAGTAGTGGTAGGCATCCTGCTCCCCTGGGTGAGGGTGGTAGTAGTGGTAGGCATCCTGCCCCCTGGGTGAGGGTGGTACTAGTGGTAGGCATCCAGCCCACCCTGGGTGAGGGTGGTAGTAGTGGTAGGCATCCAGCCCCCCTGGCTAAGGGTGGTGGCAGTGGTAGGCATTCTGCCCCCCTGGGTGAGTGTGGTAGTAGTGGTAAGCATCCTGCCCCCCTGGCTAAGGGTGGTAGTAGTGGTAGGCATCCAGCCCCCCTAGCTAAGGGTGGTGGTAGTGGTAGGCATCCTGCCCCCTGGGTGAGGGTGGTAGTAGTGGTAGGCATCCTGCCCCCCTGGGTGAGGGTGGTAGTAGTGGTAGGCATCCTGCCCCCCTGGCTAAGGGTGGTAGTAGTGGTAGGCATCCTGCCCCCCTGGGTGAGGGTGGTAGTAGTGGTAGGCATCCTGCCCCCCTGGCTAAGGGTGGTAGTAGTGGTAGGCATCCTGGCCCCCTGGGTGAGGGTGGTAGTAGTGGTAGGCATCCTGCCCCCCTGGGTGCGGGTGGTAGTAGTGGTAGGCATCCTGCCCCCCGGCTAAGGGTGGTAGTAGTGGTAGGCATCCTGCCCCCCTGGGTGAGGGTGGTAGTAGTGGTAGGCATCCTGCCCCCCTGGCTAAGGGTGGTAGTAGTGGTAGGCATCCTGCCCCCCCTGGGTGAGGGTGGTAGTAGTGGTAGGCATCCTGCCCCCTGGGTGAGGGTGGTACTAGTGGTAGGCATCCAGCCCACCCTGGGTGAGGGTGGTAGTAGTGGTAGGCATCCTGCCCCCCTGGGTGAGGGTGGTAGTAGTGGTAGGCATCCTGCCCCCCTGGCTAAGGGTGGTAGTAGTGGTAGGCATCCTGCCCCCCTGGGTGAGGGTGGTAGTAGTGGTAGGCATCCTGCCCCCCTGGGTGAGGGTGGTAGTAGTGGTAGGCATCCTGCCCCCCTGGGTGAGGGTGGTAGTAGTGGTAGGCATCCTGCTCCCCTGGGTGAGGGTGGTAGTAGTGGTAGGCATCCTGCCCCCTGGGTGAGGGTGGTACTAGTGGTAGGCATCCAGCCCACCCTGGGTGAGGGTGGTAGTAGTGGTAGGCATCCAGCCCCCCCTGGCTAAGGGTGGTGGCAGTGGTAGGCATTCTGCCCCCCCTGGGTGAGTGTGGTAGTAGTGGTAAGCATCCTGCCCCCCCTGGCTAAGGGTGGTAGTAGTGGTAGGCATCCAGCCCCCCCTAGCTAAGGGTGGTGGTAGTGGTAGGCATCCTGCCCCCCTGGGTGAGGGTGGTAGTAGTGGTAGGCATCCTGCCCCCCCTGGGTGAGGGTGGTAGTAGTGGTAGGCATCCTGCCCCCTGGCTAAGGGTGGTAGTAGTGGTAGGCATCCTGCCCCCCTGGGTGAGGGTGGTAGTAGTGGTAGGCATCCTGCCCCCCTGGCTAAGGGTGGTAGTAGTGGTAGGCATCCTGGCCCCCCTGGGTGAGGGTGGTAGTAGTGGTAGGCATCCTGCCCCCCTGGGTGAGGGTGGTACTAGTGGTAGGCATCCAGCCCACCCTGGGTGAGGGTGGTAGTAGTGGTAGGCATCCTGCCCCCCTGGGTGAGGGTGGTAGTAGTGGTAGGCATCCTGCCCCCCTGGCTAAGGGTGGTAGTAGTGGTAGGCATCCTGCCCCCCTGGGTGAGGGTGGTAGTAGTGGTAGGCATCCTGCCCCCCTGGGTGAGGGTGGTAGTAGTGGTAGGCATCCTGCCCCCTGGGTGAGGGTGGTACTAGTGGTAGGCATCCAGCCCACCCTGGGTGAGGGTGGTAGTAGTGGTAGGCATCCAGCCCCCCTGGCTAAGGGTGGTGGTAGTGGTAGGCATTCTGCCCCCCTGGGTGAGGGTGGTAGTAGTGGTAGGCATCCTGCCCCCTGGCTAAGGGTGGTAGTAGTGGTAGGCATCCAGCTCCCCTGGCTAAGGGTGGTGGTAGTGGTAGGCATCCTGCCCCCTGGGTGAGGGTGGTAGTAGTGGTAGGCATCCTGCCCCCCTGGGTGAGGGAGGTAGTAGTGGTAGGCATCCTGCCCCCTGGCTAAGGGTGGTAGTAGTGGTAGGCATCCTGCCCCCCTGGGTGAGGGTGGTAGTAGTGGTAGGCATCCTGCCCCCCTGGGTGAGGGTGGTAGTAGTGGTAGGCATCCTGCCCCCTGGCTAAGGGTAGTAGTAGTGGTAGGCATCCTGCCCCCCTGGGTGAGGGTGGTAGTAGTGGTAGGCATCCTGCCCCCCTGGCTAAGGGTGGTAGTAGTGGTAGGCATCCTGCCCCCCTGGGTGAGGGTGGTAGTAGTGGTAGGCATCCTGCCCCCTGGGTGAGGGTGGTACTAGTGGTAGGCATCCAGCCCACCCTGGGTGAGGGTGGTAGTAGTGGTAGGCATCCTGCCCCCCTGGGTGAGGGTGGTAGTAGTGGTAGGCATCCTGCCCCCCTGGCTAAGGGTGGTAGTAGTGGTAGGCATCCTGCCCCCCTGGGTGAGGGTGGTAGTAGTGGTAGGCATCCTGCCCCCCTGGGTGAGGGTGGTAGTAGTGGTAGGCATCCTGCCCCCCTGGGTGAGGGTGGTAGTAGTGGTAGGCATCCTGCTCCCCTGGGTGAGGGTGGTAGTAGTGGTAGGCATCCTGCCCCCTGGGTGAGGGTGGTACTAGTGGTAGGCATCCAGCCCACCCTGGGTGAGGGTGGTAGTAGTGGTAGGCATCCAGCCCCCTGGCTAAGGGTGGTGGCAGTGGTAGGCATTCTGCCCCCCTGGGTGAGTGTGGTAGTAGTGGTAAGCATCCTGCCCCCCTGGCTAAGGGTGGTAGTAGTGGTAGGCATCCAGCCCCCCTAGCTAAGGGTGGTGGTAGTGGTAGGCATCCTGCCCCCTGGGTGAGGGTGGTAGTAGTGGTAGGCATCCTGCCCCCCTGGGTGAGGGTGGTAGTAGTGGTAGGCATCCTGCCCCCCTGGCTAAGGGTGGTAGTAGTGGTAGGCATCCTGCCCCCCTGGGTGAGGGTGGTAGTAGTGGTAGGCATCCTGCCCCCCTGGCTAAGGGTGGTAGTAGTGGTAGGCATCCTGGCCCCCCTGGGTGAGGGTGGTAGTAGTGGTAGGCATCCTGCCCCCCTGGGTGAGGGTGGTACTAGTGGTAGGCATCCAGCCCACCCTGGGTGAGGGTGGTAGTAGTGGTAGGCATCCTGCCCCCCTGGGTGAGGGTGGTAGTAGTGGTAGGCATCCTGCCCCCCTGGCTAAGGGTGGTAGTAGTGGTAGGCATCCTGCCCCCCTGGGTGAGGGTGGTAGTAGTGGTAGGCATCCTGCCCCCCTGGGTGAGGGTGGTAGTAGTGGTAGGCATCCTGCCCCCTGGGTGAGGGTGGTACTAGTGGTAGGCATCCAGCCCACCCTGGGTGAGGGTGGTAGTAGTGGTAGGCATCCAGCCCCCCCTGGCTAAGGGTGGTGGTAGTGGTAGGCATTCTGCCCCCCTGGGTGAGGGTGGTAGTAGTGGTAGGCATCCTGCCCCCCTGGCTAAGGGTGGTAGTAGTGGTAGGCATCCAGCCCCCCCTGGCTAAGGGTGGTGGTAGTGGTAGGCATCCTGCCCCCTGGGTGAGGGTGGTAGTAGTGGTAGGCATCCTGCCCCCCCCTGGGTGAGGGAGGTAGTAGTGGTAGGCATCCTGCCCCCCCTGGCTAAGGGTGGTAGTAGTGGTAGGCATCCTGCCCCCCCTGGGTGAGGGTGGTAGTAGTGGTAGGCATCCTGCCCCCCCTGGGTGAGGGTGGTAGTAGTGGTAGGCATCCTGCCCCCCCTGGCTAAGGGTGGTAGTAGTGGTAGGCATCCTGCCCCCCTGGGTGAGGGTGGTAGTAGTGGTAGGCATCCTGCCCCCCTGGCTAAGGGTGGTAGTAGTGGTAGGCATCCTGCCCCCCTGGGTGAGGGTGGTAGTAGTGGTAGGCATCCTGCCCCCTGGGTGAGGGTGGTAGTAGTGGTAGGCATCCTGCCCCCCTGGGTGAGGGTGGTAGTAGTGGTAGGCATCCTGCCCCCTGGGTGAGGGTGGTACTAGTGGTAAGCATCCAGCCCACCCTGGGTGAGGGTGGTAGTAGTGGTAGGCATCCAGCCCCCCTGGCTAAGGGTGGTGGTAGTGGTAGGCATTCTGCCCCCCTGGGTGAGGGTGGTAGTAGTGGTAGGCATCCTGCCCCCCTGGCTAAGGGTGGTAGTAGTGGTAGGCATCCAGCCCCCCTGGCTAAGGGTGGTGGTAGTGGTAGGCATCCTGCCCCCCTGGGTGAGGGTGGTAGTAGTGGTAGGCATCCTGCCCCCCTGGCTAAGGGTGGTAGTAGTGGTAGGCATCCTGCCCCCCTGGGTGAGGGTGGTACTAGTGGTAGGCATCCAGCCCACCCTGGGTGAGGGTGGTAGTAGTGGTAGGCATCCTGCCCCCCTGGGTGAGGGTGGTAGTAGTGGTAGGCATCCTGCCCCCCTGGCTAAGGGTGGTAGTAGTGGTAGGCATCCTGCCCCCCCAGGGTGAGGGTGGTAGAAGTGGTAGGCATCCTGCCCCCCCTGGGTGAGGGTGGTAGTAGTGGTAGGCATCCTGCCCCCCCTGGGTGAGGGTGGTAGTAGTGGTAGGCATCCTGCCCCCTGGCTAAGGGTGGTAGTAGTGGTAGGCATCCTGCCCCCCTGGGTGAGGGTGGTAGTAGTGGTAGGCATCCTGCCCCCCTGGGTGAGGGTGGTACTAGTGGTAGGCATCCAGCCCACCCTGGGTGAGGGTGGTAGTAGTGGTAGGCATCCAGCCCCCCTGGCTAAGGGTGGTGGTAGTGGTAGGCATTCTGCCCCCCTGGGTGAGGGTGGTAGTAGTGGTAGGCATCCTGCCCCCCTGGGTGAGGGTGGTAGTAGTGGTAGGCATCCTGCCCCCCTGGGTGAGGGTGGTAGTAGTGGTAGGCATCCTGCCCCCCTGGCTGAGGGTGGTAGTAGTGGTAGGCATCCAGCCCACCCTGGGTGAGGGTGGTAGTAGTGGTAGGCATCCAGCCCCCCTGGGTAAGGGTGGTAGTAGTGGTAGGCATCCAGCCCCCCTGGGTAAGGGTGGTAGTGGTGGTAGGCATCCTGCCCCCCTGGGTAGGGGTGGTGGTGCGCATTCAGGCCCCTGTGTGCATATGTGGCATTGGTGATGGGCATCCCGCCCCTATGGTGCTGCTGTTGCTGCTGTAAGTATATTCTGCATCCCTCTGTGTGTGTGTGATGTGTCGTGTACGTGTTGTATGTGTTTTGTGGTTGGTGTCTGGCTTACCTTCTGCGCCGTACGCGTCCGTGCCTGTTCCGGTAGTATATGTAGAATATTGGTATGATCGGGACGAAGGGATTCATGGTTGGTTCGTGTCTTTCGTCCTTCTCGTTGCTTCGCGTCGTCCTCGTCGCTTCGCCTCGTCCTCGTCGCTTTGCCTCGTCCTCGTCGCTTCGCGTCGTCCTCGTCGCTGCCGTGTTCGTCTCGGAGCCGTGGATCGTGTTGTGGCGCGAATCGGAGCTTATGTGCGCCTCTCCCGGATGCTTTGACGTGCCGTGCGTAGCGACGGGTTCGGCGCGTACGGAAAGCGCATCGTACTTGTCCGGCCGGACGGGGCTGCATTTTTCCTTCCGTGCGACTCGATTCGGCGTTTCCGGATTCGCCTCGGTCGGAGAACAGGACCTGGTTTGGGTGAGTACGGCTCGGCCGGATTCTTTGCTGTTGTGCGCATCGTACTTACTCGTTCGGTGTGCTGTACGGATCGGTCGGGAAACAGGCTTTCGCATGGCTTTTTTCCCGACCGAATGGTATTGGGTGCGCCTCCGACCGAGATCGGAATCGGCCCCTAAATGTTTTTTTTAAATAATTTAGGGGCA